>QKWK01000003.1:0-1200000 GCA_008065275.1 Vanrija humicola | reverse complement strand
GCGGTGCGCAGCTGCGTGCGTCTCAGCGTCGGGGCGACGGCGTTGCGGAGCGAAGCGGTCGACATGTTGGTTGGTGTTGTCAATGTTGCTGGGAAGCCAAGTCTCAATGCTGGATGCACGTCACGACGTGAGTGCCGAGAGAGACGGAGTTTGCGACCCGAGCCGCGTGTGGCGGTGGCAAAATGGCCGACTCATGACGAGTGCGGGGTCTCCGGGTCCAGGCACGGGGTGGACAGCCGCCTTGCGGATGTTGTTGCCATGTTGAGGCTTGGTGTGTCACATCATCTCCCCGGCAACAACTCGGACAGATCTCGCCACCTCAAGACGCCGTGGTAACGGGGGATGGGCGACACTGTCTCCAACCACAATGACAGCAGCAAGCACCCCGTCTAAAGGCAAACAGCGCGACGATGACCATGCGTCACAGCTCGGGCTGCTCGACCTCCCGGGCGACATTCTGAGCCAGATCGCTGCGTGGGTCGTAACTCGCGGAAGGTCGCTCACCCACCAGGTATCTACCCCTCCCCGATGTCATCCAGTTTCTTTCCCTCCATTCTGCAATCCACGAGCTCACACACTCGCACCTCACGCCGCTGCGTCCCGTGATCCGCGACGCGCTCCGGCGCGGCCCACCCTACCCGACGGCGCTCGAGGTGTTGCCGTCCATCTCACATCTCCTCGCCGCCGACGACGGCGCACTCTTCCTCGATGTGCTGGTTCGGGCCCCGGCCAAATGGATCCTGGAGCGGTTCGAGCTCGGCCGCTGGCGCGACCATATCTGGCACGAGGCCTTCGACCGCCGTTTCCTCCCCAGCTGGAAACGGTACAAGCTCCCCGAGGACTCGTGGCGTGCGGCGTTTCTTCGTGTTCTTGGCTGGATTGATCACCGGGCCGTCGGGTGCACGCACCATGAGAACTGGACACGGTTTCTTACGTTCAGGCGCAACGGCTCGGCGGCTATTGACCGCATCTACTCGCGCACGTTCAACCCGCTGGAGATTTACGACGAGCTGAAGTGAGTAGTGGACCTTCATACCACATGCTCATACTCCTTTTCAGACACCAGAGCAACTTGGGCGACTACCCAACTCAGATGCGCGTCGTGGTCCATCTCCAAGATGTGCGGATTCTCGTTATCGGTGTCGTATCGGACCGAGCGTCGTACAATACCAACTCCAACGCACATCTCCTGCTCCACCCTCCGCTGCTTCGACTGAGGGGTGATGCAGAGCCGAAGCCGTATCGCTCCTTGGACCTGCAGCCAGAGGCGCCTCAGAAGACGGTCAAGGCAGCGGCACCCGCGCCAGTGACAATCCCTGTTCAGTCTTCTTTGGCTCCCCTGGCGCGCACAACGTCAGCAGGGTCGACCTCAAGCATGGGCGGCTCGCTCGGCGTCACGCCAGAGAACTACTCCATCTTGTCGACGCTGAGCAGCTGGATCCCGAGGAGGCGATCGTCGACGGATGTCGACCCGGAGACCGACCGCCTTCTGACGCTCGACGGGACGCGATTGACCACGGTGCGAAGCCGGGAGGAGGATCGCCGCCGGTGGAGTTTCTCGCGGTCTGGCCGGGCAAATTCAGTGTCATCGCCCACAGCGAGCTCTTCAGCGCTGCCTGTGCAGCCCCAGGCAGCAACAGCGACGCGGCCGAGTGCGGTGTCGCCAACCTCGCCGACCACCCCCCTGCCCACTCTCCCAGAGGACCACCCGGAGGCAGGAGGTTCGGCCGGCAAACCCACGGCACCCGAACCAACACTCCAGGACCAGCTATCGGCATCACCAAGTCGCCTGCCCTACCCCGTGCTCACGTACCCGACCCCAGCATACAGCCACGAGTTGTACCCGAACCACACGCCCTCGTACCAGACCCACATGCTTGTACCATCCACTGACAGGCCAATTCCCGGTCAAGAACCGGCATTTGACTCGGTGCCAGTCGTACGCGACCTTCGCAACGATCATGAGGAGCGTGAGGAAGACGTCAACGGCGTGCTGTGGTCCAACGAGTCCACATGGCCTGATGGCGAGCGCATGACCGAGTGGGTGGCTCAGTCGTCGACCCGCCGCAGGTGGGTAGGCCCAGTGATGTGAGTGCGAATCCTCGTTTCATGCTGACCGCAGCCTCGTTGCCCAACTGTTCCCCTCGAGCCGCAGGGAAGCCATTCCTGTCGGCGTCGCGCGCGACGCGCCGGTGGAGGGCCCCAACCCCGAGCTTGGCCCGCAGGGCAAGTACATGTCGCTCGGGTGGGAGGACCTGGACGTGCTGTTCCCGTGGATTGAGCTGCGTGGATCGGGTGCGTTCCATGATGTGCGGCGCGCCGGACTGGGCTTTGAGACGGCCGAGGGGTAGTTAGTGGGATGCATGCCTGGAGGTTCGTGTTGCCACTTTGGGCGGCAGCAATCGTGGTGGAGGTGGTCTGTTCGTCATGGGGCGTTGAGATTGTCACAAGCTGCCGGTCAGCTGCAGCCGCGCCGTTACTACGCAGCGTTGCATCCGGCAAAGCCTGTCGTCGCAGCGCAAGTCGTCTTGCCATCGCTCCATTACCCATCACACTGCACACGGCACGCCGCCGACCACTCTTGCCACCGAACACACCGCGACACCCGCCGCCCACCGCCGCTGGCACGCCGCCAGCCGCAGTCGCCACCCACCCAGTCACCGAGCCTTATCACCCCTTGTCACCCACGGCTCCCGCACACCACACACACCATGGGCCGCTCGTTCCGCGTCTATCTCGCCGGCGAGGCCGTCTTCCTGTGCCGCAAGTGCGGCAACCACCTCGCCGTGCATGAGAGCGTCGAGTCGAAGGTGGGTTTCGCTGCAGCGGGGGAGGGAAGGCGCCAGGGCAGCCGGGTGCGGCGGACTTGGCGTGGGTGGTGCGGGCACCGGCATAGCGAGCGAGCGGCACGGCGTGCTTCGGCGCGCCTGCACCGTGTCCTTCGCTGCAAGGCGCTACCCGCCCGCCCGCTCCGTCGCCGCACCGCCCGCGCCCCTCCCCTTCCTTCGGTGGCAACGGCCATCTCCGTATCCCTCACTGACCACCACCCAGAGCTTCCACGGCCACAACGGCAAGGCGTACCTCATGCAGCATGTGTGCGTGCCGCCATGGTTCGAAGCAACTGCAGAGCTGACGAACGCCGCAGCGTCAACACGTACACGTCCGCCGAGGCCGACGACCGTGAGATGCGCACCGGAAGGCATACGGTGCGCGACCTGTTCTGCCAGGTGTGCCATACGTGTGTGGGGTGGAAGTATGTGAGTGTTGCGAGGGGGCGTAGGTGAGGGAGGGCCTAGCGCGGGTGTGATGGCGAGCGCGCGATGATGGGCGGGGCTGGTGGTGTGATGTGCTGGGCGTGGGTGGTAGCGGCGAGGCTGGATCGGACAACGCCGGCTACACTCGCCCCGCCTTCCCCACCCAGCAGCCGAGCCAAGCACCCGCCCACACACACTCCATCACGCCCACACACCCACGCTGCACAACCCCGCGAGGCCGACTAACCCGCCCAGGACTACGCCTACGAGCTCGCCGAGAAATACAAGGAGGGCAAATTCATCCTCGAGCGCGAGCTGATCACGGAGCGCGCTGACAGCCGGCGCGACTTTGGCAAGCTGCGCATCGACGAGGTCGTCGTGCGCGAGGGCCCGCGCCTGTGACGCCGGGGCTCGGAGCCCCATCTCCGCATCACTCCAGCTGGCCCTGGGCTGTGATTTGTGTCTGTTGAGTTCTGTTGTTAGTTTGTATGAATTGTTGTGTGATGGATGGTGGGGTTGGAGGGGGGGCTGTGGCGCGTCACGTGTCACGTCATACAGTGCGATGAGGCAACATGTCAGTACTTGCAAGTCTACAACTGCCATTCAGTGCGACTGTGCACCGATGTGCATGCGCAGAGAGATGCTCAGCAAACCAAGCAAGGCGACATGCAACAGCAGCCGACCCTACTGCGCTCAAAGATACAAAGGGACGAGCCAGCCTCAGCCGCCTCGCCTCCGCCTCGGCCCCAACCACGCTCGCACCAGCCCGCGCACACCCCTCCCCTCCCCTTGAGCACCAACAACCCCCGGCACAGATGCACACTCGCATAGCACAGTGGTAAGACGCCGCGCTCGGGCGCGTGTCGCGCTACTCGCTGGCCTGGCCTGTGGAGCTCCCGACGTGATGATGATAATTTTCTCTCCTACGGACGAGTGAGGAGACTTGAGACAGCTGATCGGGCCTTCTTTTGGCGTGTACTGAGCTGCCTGGGAGATTGGGGGGCGAGGGGGCGGAGGATACGACACAGGCATCTGTGTTGAGCACGACACGACGCGTAACCCACGAGGCGAGCACGCCGCCGCAGCCACCCTCGCCTCGCCGCGCCGCTCATACCCCCTCCCACACGCAACCCCGCGCGAACGCATAGCACAGCGGGAAAGAACCGCTTTTGCGTGGGAGAGGATTACCTAGCTCTAGACTTCCGAGCCATGCGGAGATAACACTGTTAAGACTATATGATCCCACGTCGTGCTTTTGGGTGTGGCGGGGGTGGTGGTCCACCGTCAACAGGGCATGACCTTGACTGTGACAGCACACCAGCTGTATGCTGCCCATACCCTTCTTGCTATGTACAAGCTCTAGCCCCATAGCTCCACTTGTCGTCGATAATCACGCAAACGACGTCGCCTCTCGTCGTCGAACGCGCGTGCCGGGACGTGCGGTGGCGGAAGGGTGTGGCGTGTGGCGGCGCACGGTGTCGGGGTGGTGGTCTCGCTACTGTCCGCCTTGACAAGTGCAAGCCCCCTGCGCTCCCTTGCGTTGGTCAGCGCCCCCCACCTCCTAAAACCCACCCCCCCTGCTCCTCATAACACCAAAATCACTCCCCACGCACACAGGGAGGATTAACACCACTGCGCTTGGTTTCCGAGCTTCGTGCCCAGAGGAAACAACAGTAACGTCGCTATTATGACCTGTGCCGGACGCCCGTGTGCTCACAATCCGCGTGGCACACTCCACTCGCTCCTTTTGGCGCAACAGCGCACCCCGTCCAGGCCGCAGACCAAAGGCACCCCCCGACACCCACGCCAAACGCGACCACATAGCACAGCGGTAACGAGTCCAGGCGTATTCGCATGCGAATTAGCCCACGGGGCGTCCTGCGCCACTCCGGGGCGCGCGTGCGCTCGCACGCGCGTAATGGCTCGCGCACGGGACGTCATGCCCCCGTGCCACTGCGCAGAGACGTGCAGACACACGGCGCTGCCGCGGCGTACGGCTCGCGAGCCGTGCGCCACCCCGCCGCCGAACGCACGCTTAGGACCTGTGCGCTGGCGGCGGCGGGGAGCTGCCGGCCCTCCGCGGTTGGATGCGCGGGGCTCCCTTCTCTGGGATGTCGGGCCGGCTGGTCGCCATGTTTTGAGGTGCGGAGGGAATGGGGGCGAGAGGCGGGTGTGGCGGTTCGGTCTTGCAACTCGCCCATGTCGCCCGACCGGGCCAATGCATGCGGTATCGGCCGCAGCGATGTGTAAGACCTCTCCAGTATCCCGCATACAGTCATCTCCCGTGTCTATACACAGTCACTTTGGCAAGACGTGCGCGCGCCAGGTCTGGAATAGCATGTCTCACCGCACGTCACGAGGACTCGCTACACTCCACCCGCCGTTCCTTCGACTATTCGTTATCGCTTGCGGGCCTGCGGGGTCCACCTGTTCGGCCATGGCACGTGCTGTCCCAGCCGCCAGTCGCCGCGATCGCCGCTGTGGCACTCTCCTATCCGCGCATTAGAGTTGGCGCCGTGGGTGTGTCGTCGCCGACGTCACTGATGGCACGTACAGATCCGGGGACCCAGAGGTCGCGCGCAGAGGGCTATAGGCTGGCGGAGCAGTGACCACCGCGCGCGGCTGTCTTCATCTGCTCGCTCGCTCCTGCACAGCCAGTGGACACTGCAATGTCGCGCGCACGGCGCAGTGCGTCCCCTCCGCTGCAGGGTGGTGTGCGCCCCCCGCTCCCGCGCCGACGATCGCCGCCGGCGTGGGCGCCGTACCCGTCGCTCCGGGACGCGCCGCCCCCGGACCCCGAACCGCCGCCCGCGCCGCGAATGATCGGTACGTATGGTCGACTGCCCGCGCTGACGCGAAGACAAGGGCGTACAGGCTGGCCCGAGCGCGCTGGGGCGGCCATCGCGGGCGGTGACTGTTCCCGCAGCAGAGTCCAAGCCATCCCCCGGCCCCAGCACCAGCACGCCCCGACCAAAGAACACGACGTCGTCACGCCGGCGAGGTAAGTGTGTGGGGTTGCATGTTACTGGCCGTCCGGAGTTTGCAGCGCAAGCGGCCCACCCACCCGCCTTCGAGCAGAGCTCGCTGATGTCGTCCCCACCGACCCACCCTGCTGCGCGAGCAAGACTCTGCCCGCCCACCCACCCCTGTGATCGCTGCGCGATCAAGAAGACGTCCCCGCCCACCCACCCTGCTGCGCGAGCGAGACCTTGCCCGCCCACCCACCCCTATGATCGCTGCGCGATCAAGAAGTTTGCCACCACCCACCCCTCCACCCGGCTCCGCCTCCCCACTGACCACACAGTCACCGCATCCCAACTCTCCCACCTCGTCGCATCCTTCACCTCCAACCCCTACCCCACCACCGACGAACGCGACGCCCTGGCCCAACAGCTCGCCATGCCGAGCCGGAGCGTGCAGATCTGGGTGAGTTGCCCCGCTGGCCCCGCTCACGTCCTTATCAGTTCCAAAATCGCCGGCGGTCCCAGCGTGTGCAGGAGCGGACTGCGCGCCAGCTGTCGCAGATTGACGGTGCAGGCGGGGGCAGCAGCGGCGGTCATGGGGATGAAGCCGAAGACGACGACACCAGCGCCAACTATTCCGAAGAGTTGCTGCCACACAAGACGTCAGATGTGCGTAATCAGTAGATGTTACGGATTAGGCCGTGGGCTGCTGAAGCAATAGCCCGATTAGATCCCGTGTAATGCAGTGGCGTTACTTGCCGAGCCGGCCGAGCCGTGCGCGCGCCGGGTTGATGCTGAACACGGATAAGAAACTACTGGCTGTGAGACATCATGAGAGAGCGATGGCGACAGCAGCCGACAAGATTCGGATTAGTTTTGAGCAGTAATCCTAGTGGAGCGGTCAGTATGCGCACGTCATATTCCTAACACTGGGTGCACGCGCTATGGGGTACCGTGGGGCAGCCGCACCAGCCGCACCGTACGCACCCAGGGCAATTCCAGAATGGCGCAATCTGGCCATACCGAGCACGCAATCTCAGGGCCTGCCACGTGGTTATTTTGGAGTCCTAGGTGGCAATGGCGTGAGCCACTTCGAGGCACAATACGAAGATCTTCCTCTGCTGGCCCTCCTCGTCGCGCCGCGGACACTGGCCGCACACCGACATATACATGTAGCAAAGCCGGCATCGCTCCTCCTCTCAAACCACCCCACCCCCAACCCCCTCACACCCCCTCACCACCATGGCCCCCGTCGCCATCGCAGCCCCGCCGTCGCCGACGTCCGGCGTCGCGGCCACAAAGGCCGCCCTCTTCTCCGGCACCCAGACGCCGTACTCGGAGACCTCGACCGCCGTCTCCGAGGCGTCGCCCTCGCCCAAGCTCGGCGCGTCCGAGTCCCTCCCCCTCATCCCCGGCCAGGAGGGCTACATCGCATCGCTCGTCGCCGCGCAGCAGGTCCTCCCCTCCACCTCGGCCGGCGCGACCGTCTACGCCAGCGCGCTCGAGGTCCTCGAGGCCCTCGCCGTCCAGAACTCGTCCGCCGTCTGGGTCTACGACGACGCCGTCGAGGTCGGCTTCGGCGCCCAGCTTACTGCCTGGGACAAGGCCGAGCTCCCCGGCACCGAGGGCAAGGTTTACCCCGTGCAGACGCGCGAGGGCGCCGGCCTCGAGCTCGCCGGCTACGCCAAGAAGGCCGGCAAGGGCAAGATCTCTGTCTTTGCCTCGACTGCCACTCTTCCCTTCATCGCGCCCCAGCTGTCGGCTATTGACGGCGACGTCGTGATCCACGTCGCGGCGACCAAGGCCGACGACGAGCTCAACCTCGTCGACAGCCTCGCCACCGCCGGCACTCTCCGCGCCCTCACCGGCCTCCCCGAGGACTGGACCGTCGTCTTCTCGGCCGGCTCGGCTGTTGTCCCCACCGGTGCCCACCTCTACGCCCAGGAGGGCAAGGTTGTCCACGTCGTCGAGTCGACCTTCACCGCTCGCGAGGTTACGTCGCACGTCTTCCCTGCCGCTGGTGCGTTCGAGGACTTTGAGGTTACCGGCTCTGGCAAGAACCTCTACCTCGCCGTCGCTTCCCACGCCGCCCTCGCCCTCGACGCGCCCAAGGTCGTCCTGAACACCCTCTCGCCCTCGGCCGAGAAGCTCTTCAAGGCCCTCAGCGGTGCCACCGTCACCGTTGTCGGCCCCACCCGCGCCGACGCCGAGGCCCTCAAGGCCGACGTCCTTGCCCTCCTCTACTCGGCTCCTCACTCGAGCACCGCTGCCTTCCCCACCGTCAAGGCTGCTGTCACTCCCAAGGCTGCCGTTAAGGAGACCCCCGCCAAGGTCGTCTCGTTCTACACCGCCAACGACGCCGCCCTTCCCCAGCTCGTCAACAACCTCTTCCTCTCGTCGCCTACCCTCGAGTCGGCCCTCACCCAGTACGGCACCACGTCGTTCAAGGGCACCAAGTCGGTCCTCTCGCTCTCGACTGGCGCCAGCCCCATCATCACCCCCGACCTTGCTTCCGACCTCATCTGGGTTTCGGACGCTACCGTCTTCAAGCACACCGACTTCCTTGCCACTGCCAAGAACGGCGCGTCGCTTATCCTCGAGCTCCCCTGGGCCGAGGAGGACCTTGCCAGCAAGCTCACCGCTGCTGACATTGCCACCATCCAGGCCAAGAACATCCGTGTCTTCCTCCTTGACCTCGACGCGTCCGAGGCTGCCATCCTCCCCATCAAGGAGCAGGTCGCCTTCCTCCTCCTCTACACTGGCTCCAAGGCCCTCCCCAAGGGTGTCTGGAAGGTCCTCGATGTCTTCCACGGCGGCAACCTCGGCCGTGACCAGGTCGAGGAGGCCCAGGCCGGCCTCTTCGAGATCCCTGCCCAGACCGTCAAGGCCTGGGAGGTCGACCCCGAGACCGTCAACAAGACCAAGGAGGCTTGGGTCTGGGACGCTCTTGCCAACGAGCCTGTTGTCCTCGACGGCGAGGCCGGCCCCACCCTCTCGTCGTGGGAGGTTGCCGCCCGCCACGTTCTCTTCCGTGAGGCCTTCTCGGTTCTTGGCGGCAAGACCGTCGAGGACGAGACTGCCGGCCCTGGCATTGCCTCGCTCCACCCCGAGCTGGCTGAGGAGACCTTCCTCGTCTCGGTCACGGAGAACCGCCGCCTCACCCCCGAGTCTTACGACCGCAACGTCTTCCACCTCGAGATCGACACCGCCGGCACTGGCCTCAAATACGAGGTCGGCGAGGCTATCGGCATCCACGGCTGGAACGACGCCGAGGAGGTCCTCGACTTCTGCAAGTGGTACGGTGTTGACCCCGAGGCCCTCATCTCGCTCCCCAACCCCCAGATCCCTGGCACTGTTGTCACTCGCACTGTCTTCCAGGTGCTCCAGCAGCAGGTCGACCTCTTCGGCAAGCCCGGCAAGGCCTTCTACGGCGAGCTTTCCAAGGCCGCCACTGACCGCAAGCAGGCGATGAAGCTCAAGTTCATCTCTGTCCCGGAGGGTGCCGAGCTCTTCCAGAAGTACTCGGAGGCCGAGACCGTCAACTACGCCGACGTCCTGCGCGAGTTCCCCTCTGCCCACCCTCCCATCGAGGAGCTTATTGAGCTCATCGAGGAGATCAAGCCCCGTCACTACTCGATTGCCTCGTCGCAGGCCGCCATTGGCGACAAGGTCGAGCTCCTTATCGTCACTGTCGACTGGGTTGACACCAAGGGCCGCACCCGCTACGGTCAGTGCACGCGCTACCTCAAGGACCTGCAGAAGGGCGACAAGATCACCGTTTCGATCAAGCCTTCGGTCATGAAGCTTCCTCCTCTCGACACGCAGCCCCTCATCCTCGCCGGTCTCGGTACCGGAGCTGCTCCCTTCCGCGCCTTCATGCAGCACCGTGCTTGGCAGCGCTCCAACGGCGTCGACGCCGCTTCGTCGATGTACTTCTTCGGTTCGCGTCACCGCAGCCAGGAGTACCTCTACGGTGAGGACATTGAGGCCTACCTCCAGGCTGGTATTCTCTCGCACGCCGGTCTCGCCTTCTCGCGTGACCAGCCGCAGAAGATCTACATCCAGAACAAGATGGAGGAGCAGAAGAAGGAGCTCGCCAGGCTTCTTCTTGCCGAGGGTCCCGAGGCCGGCTACTTCTACCTCTGTGGCCCCACCTGGCCCGTGCCCGACGTGTACGAGGCTCTCGTCTCGTCGCTCACCGAGGCTGGCCTTACCCGCCAGCAGGCCGAGGACCACATGGAGAAGCTCAAGGAGGAGGAGCGCTACGTTCTCGAGGTGTACTAAGCGTATGCGCAGGGAGACTAGAATAGCTAGAGCGGGCACAATGCAACAATGCAAATCTTTACTGAACTGGCGAGTCGTGCGTGGACTGCAGGTGCCACGGTGGCGTCGGGGGTTGGGCTTGGAGGCATTGGCACAATTGTTTAGGTTTGAATGGGACGGCCGTGGTGGGCGAGCGATGCATCCAGTGGGTCGAGTCGAACGGCGCTTTGCGGCCGGCCGATTTCGCGGCGTCGGGCGTCGCAGCGCTGGCGGCTTGACGTGGCGTCGACAGCGCGACGCGCGGCGAGAATCGGTACAGATTTGCATCTGTGCGGCACTGACCGATGTGTAGCTGCAGCATTATGAATCCGCCACAGACGACTGACGTGGAAGGGGCAGGCAGGACAGTCATGTGGTGCGGACACGCCGCATGAGACCGAGGTGCTGAGGCATAAGGCAGGAGGAGGCAGGAGGACACGCAGCGCGGCCCGCACGCCGGCGTGTGCTCCGTCTGCCCTCTGCGTACGTCAGTCAGGTGGAGGGTTTAGAATTTCCGGCAGGCGCGCGGCGGCGGTGAGCGGCAGGGCGTGCCCGCGAGATGAAGCTTGTGCGGCTGCGGCCAACAACAAGGACGGAGGACACGGCGCTAAGATAGACACTGATTCATCAAGCCGAGCGAGTCAAGACTGCCGCTATTGTACAACATCACTCTTACTGCATCACCACACGGCCCCGGCACCACCCCGCCGCACATCGCACCACACTCCTTCCACACCCCCCACCCACATGGTCAGCTTCAGCGGCCTGCTGTCGTCCCTCCCGCTGCTCGGCGGCGCGGTGGCCGGCATCCTCGACCCCTCACGGCCCGACTCCAAGGTCGCGCGCAATGTGCTTGAGGGCAAGGCGGAGGGGTACTGTAGTGTGAGTGGTGGTGTGGGCGTGCTGGCAATGCAGCCGGGCTCGGCGTGCTCGGCGCGCACAGGCGTCGTGCTGGCGTGTCAGCACGCGCCGCGCCGGCCAAGCCGACACCACGTTGCTCGACCCCCTGCCGACGCGCCGCTCGACCCCTGCTGACCCCCCCAGCCCTCCGGCCCCATCGAGCACACATCATGCGCGTACGAGACCATCGAGCAGGTCAACACCGAGCTCTTCCCCAAAATCCACGAGCTCGTAGAGCACCCCTTCTTCCGGTACTACAAGGTCGACCTGTTCCGCGAGTGCCCCTTCTGGCAGGAGAATGGCTTCTGCATGAACCGCGCGTGTTCGGTCGAGGAGACAGAAGAGGTGGGTAGCGGTGGTCGTGCGGTGCTGACGTACAGTCTGAGATTCCAGAGAAGTGGAGATCAGCGGCGCTGAGCGCTGTCACCGTATCTTCGGCAGAGGTAAGCTGCGCCGCGCAACGCCGCTCACACCCAGGACGGCCCGTCCAGCTGCTACTTCCGCGACGACGACTTCTGCTTCATCGAGGACGACTCGACCCCCGAAGGACAGTACATTGACCTCGCGCTCAACCCCGAGCGGTTTACTGGCTACGCTGGCGACTCGTCGCACGCCGTCTGGCGCGCAATCTACAAGGAGAACTGCTTTGGCCTGTCCGAGGCTGGCTTCGCGTCGAGCGCCGCCGGCCGCGGCGGTAAGGGTGCCAAGGAGGTGCTGGCGTCTGCCGTTGTCGGCGCCGGTGGCATCAGCACGCCAAACGACAACGGCTGGGGCTTCTCCAAGCTCTCCGAGGGCTGGGGTACCGAGATGGTCAAGTCGGCGTCGGCCGAAACGTGCGAGGAGAAGAAGCTCTACTACCGCGTCATCTCGGGCCTGCACGCGTCCATCTCGATCCACATCTGCGCAGAGTACCTCGACACGACGACGGGCGAGTGGAAGCCCAACCTCCAGTGCTTTGTCAACCGCCTCGCGACGCACCCCGAGCGCCTGTCAAACGTCTACTTCAACGCCGTGCTCGTCCTGCGCGCCATTGCGCGCGCGGCGCCTTACTTCCGCGCGTACGACGTCGGCGTTACCCCGCGCGCGACACTCGGCAAGGAGTCGTGCTCTACCGCCGCAGGCGACAAGGCGACCCGCAGCCTGCTCGACAATGTCTTGTCCATCGCGGAGCGCAGCGACATTGCCAGCGGGTTTGACGAGGCCGCCTTCTTCCAGGGCCCAGACGCCCCGATCCTCAAGGAGCAGTTCAAGACCCACTTCCGCAACGTCTCGCGCATCATGGACTGTGTCGGATGCGACAAGTGCCGTCTCTGGGGCAAGCTCCAGGTGTCGGGCATTGGCACTGCGCTCAAGATTCTCTTTGCGCTCGACGACAAGGCACTAGAGTGAGTAGTGTGGGCGGGTGGAGGAGTACGCTGACCGCCGCTAGCCCCAAGCGCAACCCGGACCTCCTGCAGCGCTCTGAAGTCGTCGCGCTCTTCAACACGCTGCACCGCATCTCCGAGTCGCTCAACTCGGTCGAGGACTTCCGCCAGATCTACGCGGCCACCCAGGCCGCCGAGGCCGAGGTGGCCCGCCAGCGCAGGGCCGAGGAGGAGGAGGCACGACGAGCAGCCGAGCGCTCGTCCCTGTCCTACTACCTCTCACCGAGCGCAATCTTCGCCACCATCCTGTCGATCCTCGAGGCCATCCGGCGGAGTTGCCGCGGCTGCGTCGAGTTCTGCGTGCGCTCCCTCCAGACCGGCCCCGTGGCCAACGTCTTGAACGCCATCCGCCAGGCCATTGGCGGTGACGGTGTCAAGACAGAATTGTAATATCCTATACATACCCTTACTGTGTAAGTAGACCTCACTTTCTTTTCCGTACACTGTACGCGCATGGCATGGCATTATCTAGCGGGGTGGGGTGGGGCGGGGGCGGGGGCGGGGGACGTCGGGAGGTGGTTGCAGTCGGCGGGAGTGGCGTAGGCGGCTAAACTTTGGGCTGCCGCACGGCGCATGTTCGCATCGACGCGTACACCCGGATCGACGCCGATCCGTGTTTACTCGCCTCGCATCTGTGTGTGTGTGTTCGATCTGGCGACGCCTCGATGCGAAGGGCCAGCAAGTTGTTGTAGCGTCGGTGTTGTGTGTAACCAGGCGCGATCAGAACCCGTCCAAGTACGAGTTTGTGCCATGGTGCCTGCGCCCACCACCGCCGCCGCCGTCGTTGGCGCGCCCCTCCACCGGCGACAAGTCACGTCCCTCAACCCAAACAACTTTGCTACCAAACAATCTCCAACCATCAACAACAGCAACACCACCGCTCATTCAACCACCCACCCCTCCTCTTCCGGCTGTGCGCAGCCATGGTCGACAAAGCCAGAGGTCAGCCCGACCTAGCCCTTGCCGACCTCACTCCGGAAGAGACGGCGTGGTACAACACGATCGGGTACTTACAGCGGCGCAAGCTGCTCCGCCTGGTGCGTCTTGGTCTCCCGCCGCAAGCTAACACCCCCGCCAGTTCCGCATCCGCCGCGACCCGCTCACCGAGGAGATCGACCCCGCGCACGCGTGCAACGCATGCAGGGCGTTCAAGTACCCGTGCCTCGTGCGCAGACGCGCGCAGGGCGGCAAGAAGCGCACCTGTCTCTCGTGCGGCAACAAGGCGTGCTCGTTCAGCCATCACTCCGAGGTGGGGCAGGCAGCCGGCGAGCCGAGTGACCCCGCCGCCATGGCCCACGCGCACGGGTTCCGCCCCATCGCGCCGAAGCCGGCGTACGTTGAGCAACAGGCCGGCGAGTCGGACGAGTTGGGCGCGTGGGACGAGCGCGAGGAGCAGGACGAACTCGACGAGCTGGACGAGTTGGACGAGCTGGACGAGATCGAGTCGGAGGACGACGGCGGAGAGTACAAGCCTGCACTTAGTCAGCTCGTCGCGGCTCCGAAGTCGGCGCCGGCGCTGGCGCCAGCTTCCAGGCCGATGCCGACGCCAGCTGCACCTCCAGTGGCTGTTCCAACCCCAGCGGCTGTCCCAAACCAAACACCTGCCCCCGTTCCAAACCCACCACCAGCTCTCGTTCCACCTGCGGCACCAACCGCCATCCCAGCCCCGGCAGCAGCCACCATCACAACCCCCGCGCCAGCCCCCATCACAACCCACGCGCCAGCCCCCAAACCCGTGCCGAGGGCCAAGACGCCCCCGCCGAGGAGGGAGCCGGCCGAAATCGACCCCGACCCGGAGGAGACGCTGCGCAGGCTCGAGTCGGCAGGGCGCGGTGGGTTCGGCAAGACGGGCAAGGCAACCACCGCCGCCAACATTCGCTGGGAGAAGTACCGCCGTGAGAAGGCCGAGCGTGCGGAGAAGATGGTCAAGGGCGCGGGGACGACCAAGGGCGTGAACAAGGCCAAGGCGAAGGCGAAGGCGATCGCCTCCGCGACGGAGACTGCAGGGCCGGCGTCGGATGCGGTACCGGGACGAGACCTGTCTACGGAAGCAAGACCATTGGCACAGAGACTAGACCTTGCTACAGGAACAAGATCAATACCACAGCTTTTGGCCCAGCAACCACAGACCTCAGCAGCAAGACTGCTCCCACAGGCTTCAGCATCAAGACCGCTCCCACAGAATTCAGCGCCTAGGCCGATCCCAAACACGTCGGCATCACTGCCTCCGGCCACCACGACGCCATCCGGATCGACGAGCCCGATTCATCAAGTCTATCCACAGTACCAACCTTATGAGTTTAACACCGAACGACAGCACCTCTCCAATGGCAACGGCGAACCTTCGCACAAGCGCAGACGGGAAGAAGTGGAACGCAGCCCATCCGAGGAGCCCGAAGCACGGCACTCGCTCCCTACGCCCGACTCGCAGCGTGTTGCCCTGGCAGGAGATGACTCCCTGGACGACAACAACATGACTGGCGACCTTAGCGCCGATCGCCAGATACTGTTCGCAAACGAATCGCTCATCACAAAGAGGCGCAAGCGCGAGCGGCAATCATGCGCCTATCACCTCCTTGGTGTCAGAGACCCCGACGCACGGTCGTGGCCGGCCCCAAACGACGCCTACTATAATATCCACCGAAGCTTGTTCGAAGCGGAGCCTATCAGCAAGTGGCAGGTGTCGTCGCCGTTCGACCCTCCAGCCTCCATCCACGCTCCGTCCGATGCGGGCTCTGATGACGACTCTGACACGAGTTCAGTGGTGTCGGGCTCGTCTGTCATTGTCGACATTCTTCGCCCCTCCGAGCTCGACCGCGTGCCATTCCTCAGCCGGCTCGTCACCCTCGAGCAGAATGTCACCCAGATTGTCTTAACCCTCGCGAAGACGCGTCCAGAGCTGTTTGCTGGCGCATCCGATGAGGAAAAGTACCTCCCGTCGTACATGTACAAGTGGGTGGCGCGTGACTGCCTGTGCTGACGACCCAGACCTGGACACAGCTGCAAGCGCTGTATCGAGAATGACCTCCCTTGTGTCATATTCAATGTCCCCGCGCCGCCGATCCAGCAACGAAAGCGCCCACCGCCGCTCGTCACGATGCTTCCCCTACCGCCATGCCTTAGCTGCATGCTGTACGAGGACCCGTGCGAGGCGTGCGTCTATCGTCTGCAGTTCCCCGACCAGACCTTGCTCACCAAGCTGCACGCGATCGCGTGGCCCAGCAGGGTAGAGCGTAACGACGGCGACGAGCCCCAGCCCGTCGACGATACGCAGATATGGTATAATCCCAACGAGGCCGTGCTCGCCGACGACGAGGACAATGTCGGCGATGGCGCCTAGAGATGTGTTGCATATATTACATTGTTGTATCCTTACCCATTTATGCAGATAGCATGAGCTTGTGCTACTCTACTGGCGGGCGGACGGGGCCAAAATGTTGATTGAACTCGACCACCAAAGTGGAGGAAGACTGTATCGGTCAACCTTTACCTCAGCCCTCTCCTTTGCCTTATACTCATCACTTCAGCGTCATGGCGACGACCTCAGCCTCGCCAGGAGGCCCCTCCAAGCCCGCAGCTGGCTCTCGAGCCCCGCTGAATATCCAGCACCCGAAATTCAAGCCCGAGTACCACGCGCCGGGCAGCGCTTGTCTCCTCACGACGGAGCAGGAGCACTGGGTGACGCCGCTGTCTGCTCCGGCCTTCTTCCCGCTCGACGTCTTCCACACGGTACTGGAGGAGCTCACGAGCCACCCGGAGCAGAACTCGAGCCTGATCCTGCGCGCCGAGCCGCTGCCCGTCTCCACGGCGGACGCAGACGACGAGGGCATCGGCGCGCGCCTTGGCCTGAAGCACCGTACCCAGCGGCTGCGGTTCGTCCCGCGCCAGCCGCGGCGGGACACGCAGCTCGAGCAGCGCGTGTTCACGTACGTCGCTTCGGACGAGGACGCCGGCGAGCAACACGGCGAGACGCCGCGCCTCGGGCTCGTGGTCAAGCTCCCCGACGCCGAGAGCGCCGCCGACGTGCCGTACTACCACCCAGCGGTGCGCAAGCTCGCGTTCGTGTGGGAGGCGGCCGACGAGACGGCCGAGGCCGTGTTCGACGACGCGACGGGCGACAAGGTGTACGGCCGGATATCGATCTCGTACCTGCCATTCGACGACTCACCGTCCGCCGTCGGCCCGGACGTGTTCCTCGTGCCCCCGCCCAAGGCCAAGCCGGCGCGCAAGCGGTCGCCCCTGGCCCCGGTCACTGAGGAGCCCGCGGTGGTTCTGGCTGCTGAGGACAAGGCGGGCGCCGACGAGGCGCGCGCGCTCGCGGAGAAGAGACTCCAGCGGACGTGTCTGGCCCTGCTGGAGAAGCTGCACAAGCACGGCCATGGATCGCACAACGGCTATGTGAAGCGTGTTATCCACGATGTGAGTGGTGTGAGTGCCGGCCATTGCTCACCCCCCAGGTCGTCGTGTCCAAGGCGCCGTTCCAGGACCTGTACCAGGCCTTGAAGGAGCGCCACCACACGCTCGAGTCGCGCAAGGCCAAGGCGTGGAGCACAAAGGTCGAGGACGTCAAGCGCCATGTGTGGAAGGTGAGTGTGATGCGTGGCCGGCTCGCGCCAACGATGTCATAGAACCCAGGCTCACCAGACGACCCGTCGCTTCCGGCCAACCTCTCGGCGTGGGGCTCACAGGACATTGCGATTGCCGCGTTTCTCATGCTGCTCTGGAAGGACATGTACCCTGCGCGCGAGGGGCCAGAGCTCACCGGCATGGAGTGGGACAAGTGGGGCCGCCCAGGCGGGGGCTTCATCGACCTGGGCTGCGTGAGTGCATCAAGGCAGGACGATCTGACCACCCGTGTGCAGGGAAACGCGCTGCTCGTCCACATCCTGATATCAGAGGTAGGCAAAACATGCGTAACGGATTCCTGACGATGAGGGCTACAGTGGCAAGGGGTACGAGCTGAGGAAAAGGCGCACCTGGCCAGAGTATCCTGCCGAGACGCAGGCGGCGCTTGTCGAACTGCCAATCAACATGCCCTCATTGTTCCCCGAGACGATTGAACAATGGGAGAGCGGCGAGTGGCCGGGCAGCGACGCATGTGTGATCAAAGAAGACACGTTTTTAATCGGCAACCACGCCGACGAGTTGACAGTATGTGGATTGTTGTGCGCTCTATACTCACGACCCCAGCCATGGCTTCCTCTGCTCTCGCTTCTGCCCAGCAAGCCGGTGCCACATCTGTCCCTTCCGTGTTGTTTGCACACACTGGACGACGCGTTCACGACGCTCGAGTACACACCTCCGCCACACCCGCACACCCCTGCGGGCGGGTTTGACGACGGCCTCGAGGCCGGCTCGAGCCGGTACAAGTCGTACGTCATGTTGCTGGGCTGGTGTGGCTTGCAGGCCGGCTGGCTGTGGGAGAAGGAGCCCCTGCGCATCCCGTCCACGCGTGGCTGGGGCATTGTCGCGCGCAAGCGGTGGACGGCGAACAAGGAGCAGGATCGCGAGTGCCGGACCTGGGCGCTGCAAGAGGTCAACAGGGTCCGGCAGGGTGGCGCCTTCAAGGTTCGGGAGAAGGAGGGCAAAGATCACTAGACAGGTTGTTTGGAATCCGTATCCGAGCGCCATCGGTGCTGTCTGTCCAACAACCAACCACTCATGCGCCGTCAATACCATGCACAATCATACCCCCCCTGCCCACCTGCGCACCCCAAAAGCAGTTGCGTTTTGCCCTCGGGCCGCCACGACCCCCCTGCGCCATGCGCCACGGGGCACGGTGCCGCCGGCCAACTCGGCATGTGGCGCCAGCCGCGAAAGACGCAGAAACGCAAAGAACGCATTGTCCGCGTCCCAAACAACCCCCTTCATCTCATGCCCATGCATGGTCTGGGCGTCAGTCACCGTTCTCAGCAGCAGCAGCAGCAGCAGCAGCGGCGGCGGCGGGCCCCTCCGTCCACGGGCGACCCCAATCGCTTCGAGCACCCTCGAACTCACATGCCGTGCCGACGAGCTCACTCTTGACCATCTCTCTTCACAACCTCACTTTGACCTATCCACGCTCCTTAACCTTCACAAGCCACCACCTTTCGTGGCCGGACCCGTGGTGTATCGGCTGCCTTTTGAACCTTTGATTGCTCTTCGTTTTTCAACCCGTCCCCGCCCGCCTGCTCCCCATTGTGTGATGGCGGCCTCATCCTCGTCCTCAAATCCCCCGCGAAAGTCGCATAGCAGCCGCAGCCGCCACGCCCGTTCGCAGTCCTCGGACCTCAACTCTCCTTCTCCTGTGGATACACCTGCCGGCCCTGCCGTCAACGAAGCTGAAGCTGCAATGCTGCAACAGGAGGAAAGAGCGCGCCGGTCGTCGACCAACGCCGACAACGCGGCGAGCAGCGCGTCGCCGACTGAGGGCGGTGGCGCCTCCTCCGAGCCCACCGCCTCGCCCAGCTCTACCGCCCCCAACGACCACGGCGAGGGATCGTCCACGGCGTCGGCGACGCCGACAGAGGCGGCGACTACCACTGCCGAGCACAGCCAGTCGCCCCCAGCACCGACCACGGCGCCCACGCCCACCACCACCAAGCACTGGGTGGCACCGACCAGCAGCCACGTCCCGCCTGTGGCCGAGGCGGCGAGCTCGTCCTCCGCCCACCCGCCCCCACAACAGCCGACCGTGGTCGTCACGTCTACGGTTAGCACTGGGGCCGCGGCGTCCGCCACAGCCAGCGGCGCTGCGCTCGCGGTGAGCTCGGTGACCCTCGTGTCCTCCACCTCCATCGTGACAAGCATCCTCGCTCCGACGACAATCAGCGGCGTGGTCGTCACCCCCGTCCGCACGAGCGCCGTCGTCACCGTCGTCCCGTCCACCATCAAACCCGCGTCCACGGTCAAGACGACGGCGACGGGCACCCTCGCCACCCAGTCGGCAGACCACGACACGAACAAGCTCGCGGCGGGCGCCGTTGCAGGTGCGTTGTCGCCTGTTGTCCGCATCAGCTAACCCCCTAGGTATTGTTATCGGCTGCCTTTTGTTCCTGGTCGCAGTGTATGCGTTTGTTGCCATCTGGGTATGTGCATCCCCTCCTTTGTCCCGGCGCCGCTGACACACGCCACAGCGCCGCCGACGCGAGGAGAACGCCGCCCGCGACGACGAGTACGGCGGCGGGTACGAGGGCACGTCGGCCGACGGCATGTACGAGAAGACCAACCACACGACCAACCTCAACCGCAGCGGTACGACGCACTCGGCGCTCTCGTTCTCCGACGACCCGGTCGACCGCCCGCCGCGCACGGGCGGCTGGCACCACGACTACGGGTACGACAGCGGCCACAACAGCGCGTGCGGCTTTCTGTCCGTGCCGTATGGCGCGCCCCCGCTGCCTCCGGTGCAACAGCGCGAGCAGCTCCCCCAGCCGCAGCCGATCCCCGTGAGGTCGCGCGACTCGTCGCACTCTGTGTCGTCGGCCTCCTCGAACCTCGAGCGGCACGCGTACGACGGCGTGTCCGAGGACGCGCACGGCGCGGCCCCGCTCGAGGTGCGCGCAAACGACGACATCCGCCTCACGCAGTTCGACGACTGGATGCAGTACGAGCACGGCCTGCAGCCCGCCAACCCGCACTCTGGCAGCTCGGAGCACATCCCTGCCCAGGCGCAGGTCGGCGTCGCGCTCAGCCCGCCGGCCGGCACAACGTCCTTCGCCCAGACTCAAGGCTACGACGACATCTACGACACATACGCCCACGAGCCGAAACCGTCCAACGGGCCGTGGCTGCGCTCCACGCCCGTGCCCGTGCCCGTGTCCCCTGTGCAGCTCGTCCAGCCTCACTATGGCGAAGTAAGCCATGCTTGATGTAGGCCGCGTCTTCTACCCCCGTCTTTTGGGACTTGTGTTTCGACGATATCCAAACGCACAAACCGCGCCGCCCGCCGCCGGCTTATACCCTCTTCTGTCCCCCGCGTGCTGCTGCGGCACTCGCGTTGTTGGATGATACCAGTCTTCGTTGTATTCTCGTTGCCCGCGGTCAAATCAGCTTATGCATTTGCGATACCCAGCGCGGGCGCGCGGCGGCTCATGGTGGCAATGGCTGCGGGCGTCGCGAGAGACGGCGCGGCCACTGGCCTTGACACGGCGCGCACACATTAGACCCGGCGCGTGGAGCAGGCAGGCAGTGGTACAGTACAACGAACAGACAGATAGCGGCGTCATCACTCAGCCTAGTCGCTGATGCCGCCGCGCTCAGAGCTCCGGCCACGCGAGCGCTCGCGGCTGCGCTCGCGCGACCGGCTGCGCGAGAGCATGTTGTCGTCGGGGCCGACGAGCGCGGCGTACTGGCCGCGCTTGCCCTTGTCCTCTCGGCGCTTCATCGTCTTCTTCACCTTGCGCTCGGGGCGCACGACGACAACAGGAATGGGCGAGTGGGACACGGCGAAGCGCGAGATGGAGCCCATGCCGGGCGCGCCGAGGCGCTTGCCCCAGTTCTGGAGACGCGATCGCTGTCCCTTGGTGCCGACAATGAGGGCTACGGTTAGCGTAGCCGGTGGGCAGGCTTGGCACTCACAGTCGGGACGGTAGAGGGCGATCATCTTGAGAATCATGTCTGGGACGTGTCCAACGACGACCTCGACAATCACCGAGATCTTACGCCCGTCCTCCTCGTCGTTCTTGTGTAGTACTCGGGCCAGTAGGTCCTCGGCGTCTTCGCGCAGCTCCTGGTGTGCAGGGTTGGTTTGGCGTTCTGGGGAGGTTAATTATGCACAGCAGCAAGGCAGAACGTTTTGTAGCGTGGCTTTCATGGTGCTTGGTCACAGCCCAGCCTGGCCCAACTTACCCTCCTCGCCCATCTCGACGACCCGGATGGCGACGACCTCGTCACCGTCCTCGACCAGCTCGGACATGAGCCAGTCGAGCGCATCCTCGCCCGACTCGTCGGGGGACACGGCAACGAGGAAGACACGCGTGTTGCGCGAGCGCTTGTACCCCTCAGATTTAGTCTGCGGCGTCAGCACAGCACAGCCTCTGCTTATCGCGGCCGCGGCGACGTCTGCCGCGGCGGCCGCCGCAGCGCCCCACCCACCTGGCAGGTAAACGTAAACAAGGTGTCCGCGCCAGCGTCAAACGCCTCAAAGCCGACCTTGCGGCGGTACTTGTTCTCGGCGGTCGAGTTGATCGTGCTGGTGCGGGGGAAGCCGATGCCGGTGCTCGTGCCGCTCGCGGTGGACATGGACGGGCGGGGCGACGTGAGGAGCGTGTGGGCTGTCGAGCCCGAGTGGTGCGTCGGGCTGGTGAGCGACGCCTCGCGGGACATTGCGAGGCCGGGGAGCGATGTGGCCGACGACACGGTCTTGATGGCCGGGCGGAGGGTCATGGTGGTGGTGGTGTGGGTTGGGTGGGTGATGGAGCCGCCGAGTGTTTGGGGCCGGTGGAGGGAGGGCCGAGGGCAGGGGGCAGGGCAGGGCAGGCGGGCGGGGCAGAGGCGCTGTAGGGGCCTGAGGGGGGACCGGGTGTGCAGGCGCGGGCGGTGGTGCAGGCGGCGTGGGGAGGATAAGAAGGAGGAGGAGGAGGAGGAGGGATGGATGTCGGCGACGGCGACGGCGTCTGGGTCGTGGCTGGGAGTGTTGTGTGGTGGGTCGAGTATGCGGGAATCTCAATCGACTGCGGCGCGGCAACAGCAGCCGGCCGGTGCGGCGACGGCGATCCTGCAGCCTGCAGCCATTCCTGCGTCTGGGCCGCAAACACCGTTCTCCCCCGACAGCTGGTAGCGTGTCCTGCTCGATGCATACCTCCCTCGCTGTGCATGCATGCGTGTAGCAGAGCATGCACGATGCATGGATCGCGTCGCGCGCCGCACGCCGCACACGAGCGGCCCACGTGCAGACGTCATAACCGCAATGGCAAAAGGTTACTCGCAGGGGCAGGCACAAACATATCCGCTGGTCGCGTTGCGTCCTGTCCTCTCTCTGCACCACGCCAATATCGCAGCCAGCACGATGACCACGGCGCAGGCCGCCGCTGCGCCCCCCGCCGCCGACGCCGGCCCGCAGCCGCTGTGCACGACGTGCGCGGCGCCCGCGCCGCACGTGTACACGACGTACACGTCCAAGTCCAACATCCGTCTCGGGGTGTGCGTGAGTCGAGTCGCCGACTGTCGAGCTGTATGCAACTCACACACCCACCCCAGACACACTGCGGCGCGTTCATTGACCCGCTGATCGAGGCGCCGGTGCTGCTGCTGCTCCTCGACCTCGTGCTCCTCAAGCCTGGCGTGTTCCTGCACCTGCTGTTCAACCGCGCGAGCGCGCCGCTGGATGCCGGCGGCGGCGTCGGCGCCGGGGCAGGCGGCGCGGCGGGGACGGCGGAGCCACAGCCCGCCCACCTGCCGTACCGCGCGCGCGTGCGGCACGACCTCGCTGTGCTCGGGGCCGCGACGCTCGCCGCCGACGTGGGTGTCCGCGTGCTCCCGCTGCTCCAGGCGCCCGCGGGGTTCGCGGACACGGCCGCGCGCGTGCTCCTCACCCTCGTCGCGACGGCGCTCGAGCTCGCGGCGCAGCACGCGGCCACGCTCGCGCTCGCGCTCGCCATCCTCTACGCGCGCGGGTGGTGGCCTCGTGCCGCCGGAGAAGCCACGCGCGACGGCCGGCAGCGCTCGTTCGTCCCCGAGCTCGTGCCCCTCGTCCTGCTGTACACCGCGCTCTTCCCGCTGCTCCTCCAGCTCGCCCTGAGCATATGGTACGCCCCGCCAGCGAGCATCCACGAGGCGCTGCCCTCCGCCTCCGCGTCCGTACTCCCCGAACGCGTGGTCGCGGCCCTGCCGTCCGCCGTGGCGGAAGGCATCAAGGCCGCCGAGGACAGCGTCCTCGCGGCGTGGTCGGGCGCGAACCGCGTCTGGGCTGGCACGCGCCTGCTCGGCGGCATGAGTGCCGGCTTTGGGCTGCGCGTGCTCCTGCCCACGCGGCCTTGGGAGACTACCTCGATCGTCATCTTCGGGTGGGTCGCGGCGTTCCTCGTGTCACAGTGGCTCCAAGCGCTGTTGCCAGGATTGGGTTGAGATAGATGCACCGTGGTATATGATAATGCGCTGTATGTACTGTATGATACATGAGTGATTGGGGCGTGGCGGGGGGAGGGGGAGGTAGGTCTGCCGGACAGCCATCGTCCGAAGACGCCTCGCGCCTACGCCAGAAGCCATGGCCGTGCCCGCCAGAACGGGTTGCGGATAATATCCTCGTGGAGCACAACAACCTCGCCCGACGTCCCCTCGTACGGCTTGGCCTTCTTGCCATGCGCCCCGGTAGTGGGCATGGCGCTCCCGCCCGCCTGCTTGGGGCCGGCCGCCTCCTCGCCCTTCGCCTCGACGGACAGCCGCTTCTCGACGGCGCTTGCGAGCGCCGCCTCGGGTGTCTCGCTCCCGCTGTCGTCTGCGTCCTCGGCCTCGAGCAGCACAACCGGCACGGGGTTCGGGTCGACGCGCACCAGCACGCTGCCCTTGCGGAAGTATGGCGCGATGTCGTTGTAGTTTACGTTGAAGCGCGAGAACAGCAGCTCGTTCTTGTCCTTCGAGTTTGTGCCCTGGGCGTCAGTGGTGGGGGCGGCGGCAACTTGCCTGCAGGGTCTTGTTTGCCTCCCGTGTCGTCTGCCCGTCGTGCACCAGTGCCCAAAAGCATGTGTTGTACAGGTTGTTGATGTGCGCTGGGAGGATGTGAGCGGGTGCTACTAACGCTCATAGAGCTACCACGCGCCGCCACACCCCGCCACTCACTGTCCGCCTGCCGCCAGGAAAAGTAGTCGCGCACCTCCTTCTCTCCGGGATAAAGCACGACGCGCGAGTCAAACGTCGGCGGGTATAGCAGCTCGGCGCCGGGGAAGAACTTTGCCCAGTTGAACACGTACGCCGAGGTGAAGATGGACGCGACGGTCGAGTTGATCTTACTGGGGCGGTGAGCGGCGCCGACAGCCAGACACCCTACCTTCTTCTCCGGCTGTACACGTTTGCTGAGCGCCGCATGAGGAAGCTGGCTGCGTGAGCGGCGTTGCCCCAGCCACCTCCCCCTACACCCCCACCCACCTGTACTCGTCGCTCTGCCCAAACGCGAGCACGACGTCGACAAATTCGTCCATGACGGCGCGCGCAGCCGCATTCATGAGGTCGAGCGCGCGCTGGTCATTCGGCTTTTCAAAGTTGTGCGCGTCGGAGAACCTGGGGCGGGGTTAGGCTGCTGCTTTCGCCCACATGAGCAGCACCACCACCTACTTGTGGAAGCCGCGCCCGTCGACGCGCACGACGATGTACGCGTTCGGGAGGAGCGGGTCGGGGAGCTCGTAATTCTTGACGTATTCGAAGCGCGACTTTGCCATGGTGGGGGTAGGTGGGGGTGTGCAAGGCGCGATGCGCGATGCTGCTGCCGGACAAATGTGACGCACGCACGACGCGTACTGAAACTTGGCCACCCAGAGTGAAGGGTCGCGGGCGAGGGCCACTTTCCCACGGTGGCGCTGGTGCCTTTCGGCACAAGTTGCACTTGACAAAGGATGCGCAAAATGTCGAAACGCTGCATCGAGAACATCAACGACGACGATAACAACAACAACGGCGATAACAGCAGCAGCGCGACAGCGACAAGGAATTTGAGCACGAGCAGACCTCGAATAGGACAAGAACGAGCACAACCCAGCCCCACAGCCTCTACACCACACCCCCACCCCCAACCCACCACCCTCCCCCATGTCCCTCGCCCGCTCCGCCCTGCGGCCACTGCGCGCCGCGCCCGCCCCATCCTCCTCCCGCGCCGCCTCGACGCGCGCAGCAAAGCCGGTCGTGCAGTGGAAGTCGAAGACGCACACGCGGCCGGCGCCCGGGCTGCCGCTGCCTCTGCCCGCCATCTTCCCGCAGCGCGTCGTGCTGTCCGACGGCTCGACCTTCACGTCGTACACTACCGCGCCGTCGCCGGCGATCGTGCGTCTCGCGCGCGACGTGACCAACAACCCCCTGTGGGCGCCGGGAACGCACAACGCCGCCGCAAGCGAGGACGACGAGGGCGCCGTCGGCCGCTTCCGCCGCCGCTTTGCCGCTGCCGATGCTGAGGCCGCTGCCGACGCCGCGCCGGCGTTCAAGGCCGACGACCTCGCCTGGATGTCGGACGGCGCAAAGGAGGAGACCGTGTCGGACAAGGAGCGCGCCGGACGCAAGAAGACCAAGGGCAAGAAGAAGTAGACGGCGTCATCATGCATTGGTACATTCTCGTATAACATCTCGGGGTAATCTACAAGGGCGCGGCCAGCCGGCCAGGCAGAGAGTACGGTACACAAGCAGGGCGGGTAGCCAAGGCCGGTCCGGGGCATGAGTGGCGGCGACTCGCGACTAGACGACGTCGTCGGGGTCGCGGAAGTGGGCACCGAGCAGTTTGTTCATGCTGGCGGTCAGCCGGCCGCACTCCCTCGCAGCACTCACGTGAACATGTGCAGCTTCTCCGTGTTGAAGACGCGCTGCATCTCCGAGTCGCACAGAATGTACCGCTTGTCCGACTGGTCCTGCAGGCCGTTGGCCTTGACGTAATCCCATATGCGCTTGACCGTCTGTGGGCGCGAGAGGCGCTCCTCGCCGAGCCAGCCGCCGAGCGCGTCGCTGCGGTCGTCAGCACGGCCAGCCACTTCTTAGCCCACCTTAGGATCAGCTCCTTGTTGAACGCGCCGCCCCCGCCGCGCTTCTTGGGCTTTTCCTCGTCCGAGTCGTCAATGTCGCTCGCGCTGCGCTTCTTCTTCTTGACCGAAGGCTTCGACTTCTTCGTCTTGGGCTTGGAGGTCGATCTCTGGCCTCTGCCGCCTCTGACCATCTCGTCAAACTCGGCCTGCATTCTCGCAGCCATCGCCTCGTCGCTCTCCACCTGTTCGGGCTTGGGCTCGCGCTTCGGCTCCGTCTTGGGCTTCTTCTTGAGCGGTTCCGGCTGCGATGACTGCGCGTGCCCGCCGTACGAGGACGAGTCGCGCCGGTTGTTGGTTAACGGCTCGTCCTCGCTCGACTCCTCGTCGTCCTCGTCCTTGCAGAATTCTTCATAGATGATGGCGATCTGGACGGGGTTAGTGGGTCCTCGACGCCGCCAACCCACCTGGGCGTCAATGTCCTTCCTGTTCTCCTTGATAGTCGCCTCATCCTCGCCTTCGCCGATGAGCGTCTTGCGGACACCCTTGGCCGAGCTAGACGCGTTAGTGCAAGTTCCCGCGCGCGCACGCGCAGCACGCAGTGTATGTATGTAGGAATGCGTCCCGCATGCCTTCACACGCACGCCTGTGCCCACCCAGGAGCCACTCACATGGTTGACAGGTCGCTCGACTTGAGGATCTCGCGGATGCGCGGGATGAGGCCGGCAACGTACTGCGGTAGTCAAGGCGGGAAGAGCCCGGCGTCAGCAACCGGGACGCGTTATTGACGCTGCCAAGCATACTCACTGGGCTTGCCATGATGGGTGTAAGTGGCCAAGGTGGGTATCGATTAAAGCAGATGTCTGGCCTAAGCCTGTGAGTGGTGTTGGGTGGATGCGAGTGTAGAGAACGAGTGTGAACAGAATAATGTTTATCAGTTGCGAGGATGAGGTCAGAGGTGGGCGGGGTGGTGGAGGGACGAGGTGGGTGGTGAGGTAGGTGTGGCAGCAGTTACTACGGCAGTTGGTGGCGCGCTCTCTTGGCTCGCACTCAAAGTAACCGGCCTTATGCCGCCTTGTCACAAACGGAAGCATTTACGAGGTTGCATGCACCAAGATGGTTCTTCAATGCCAAATGATGAGTAGTGTGGTCTATTACAATGTATCTTCTATCCTACATCCGTGGGTGGCTCGGTGCTCGACTCATGCCTTCGGAGGAGTCGACTTGGGCACCTGGTGCGGCTGCTGCTTGAGCGCCTGGCGCATGGAATTCAAAGCACGGCCAGGGCGGCGCATCGACGCGGCGAGGCCCATCAAGCAGGTCAGCAACACGACCGACCCGGCCTGATGGGCAGCCGCAAGAGGGATCGGGACGAGGTAAAGGAGCGTGGTGATGCCGAGGGTGACCTGGCCGAGGGCGGCGGCGGCAGTCCAGGCCGACCAGCGCTGGCTCGAGCGGGGGAGGGCATTGGGGCCAAGGCGGAGGACGGGGCGGCGGGCGATGAGGTGCTGGGCGACAAGGAAGGTGAACGTAGTGACAGCCTGAGGTGTGTGAGTTGACACTGGACGACGCATGTCTTTCAACTCACCAAAACACGGTGGTCAAACTGAGCCGTGACGGGGTTCTCGAGCATGTTGCGCCACCAGTTGTCCGACTTGTCCTCGGCCTTGGCGTAGCGCTTGTCAAAGAGCTCGTCAGTGTCCGGGACGAGCTTTCCACCCATGGTGGGGAACTCGTTGTAAACAAGACCGGCGTCGAGGCCAGCAACAAAGGCACCAGACACAGCGGTGAGGAAGACCATGGCGCCGATGAGGCCGATGAAGGCGCGGTACTTCTTGACGGCGGGCGAGTTGAGGGCGGTAGCAAGCTTCTCGACGGCAGCGAGGCCGGCGGGGCCAGAGCGCGCCTCGGCAGTGAGCTTCTGGTCACGGCGGAGCGAGAGGGCGGTGTGCACCATGCCGACGTAGAGGGCGAGGGCGGCGGACAGGTGGGCGGCAAGACGGTACTGCGACACGCGGGGGACGGCGTTGTTGTCGATGATCTCCTGCTCGAGGCCCGACTTGACCATGTACCAGCCGATCACACCCTGAAGGCCGATACCGGCGGCAAGGGCGAAGAGCGTGGTCGGGAGGCCTCGGGGGAGCTTGTAGCGCGTGGCGTAGTAGACGGCGGGGACGACAAAGGCGACGCCGAGCGCGCGGCCGGCAAGACGGTGGGCCCACTCCATGAAGAAGATGAACTTGAATTCCTCGCGCGTGATGTTTGCGTTGATCCTGGGGCGCGGTCAGCAAAACATTTCCAGCCGAGTTCCATCTCGCTCACATGATGCCCTCAGGCGACAGCTTGTACTTTTCCCACTCGGCGTCCCACTCGGCGTCGCCGATGGGCGGGCGCATGCCCGTGATGGGGTTCCACTCGACGATCGAAAGGCCAGACTCGGTGAGGCGGGTGAGGCCGCCAATGACGATAATACCAAAAACAAGCGCCGAGCAGCCGAGCAGCCAGGTGGGCAGCGACTTGGGGATGACGCGGACGTCGTCGACGCTCTGCGCGGTGTCCTGGGCGGCCGGGGCGGCCGACTCGGTGGCATACGCGCGCGGCGTGAAGAAGGAGGCGCGCGCCGACGCCGAGAAGGGGAGGTACGACTGGGCGAAGAATGACCCGGCGGCTGGCGGCGCCGCAGAGCGCTGCGGCGAGGCGCGCAGCACGGGCCGGTTGAGCGCCGGCGCGCTGGTGCGCAGGCCGCGGAGGAGCGACGGCGCGCACGGCGACGCACGCAGGCCGCGCGACGCAGCGCCGAGGCCGCGCAGCGCGAAGGGCTGGAGAACCGACATGGTGGGAGTGGTGGGCGATGCGATGAGGCCTCAAAGCCAATGGGCTTGGCTTGAAATGTCTACGGACACTGTCCGGCGCGTGCCGAGCCGTCAACGACATCGCCGAGATTTTGGTCCCGCGGTGGAGGGGGGTATGTTATCAGGCCGGCCGAAAAAGTACACGTGTAACGACTTATCACGGAAGTCGAACTCGACGAGGCGTGCTGCTGCTCGACGACATTATTGAGAGCCGGCCATTACACTCCTCAGCACCACAACAACAACAAGCCAGCACCATGGACATCAGACAAGCAACGGTGAGCTATTCCGTCGTTTGGATCAGCTCACACGCAGATCGACGACCTCCTCGGCATGCAGAACGCCAACCTGCTCAACCTGCCGGAAAACTACACGTTCAAGTACTGTGAGTGTGTTGTCGTTGTCACCAGCTCACGCACGCGGCAGACCTGTATCACGCGCTCACGTGGCCCGAGCTGTCGTATGTCGCCGTGGACCCGAGCGGCCGGATCGTGGGCTACATCCTGGCCAAGATGTGCGTGGCGTCGTCGTCGTCGTCGGAGAAGGCAAGCTAACGCCCGCCGCAGGGAGGAGGAGCCGTCCGACGAGCCGTCGGGCCACGTCACGTCCATCTCGGTGCTGCGGCCGTACCGCCGTCTCGGACTCGCCAACAAGCTCATGCGGCAGGCGCAGGAGGCCATGGTGGCGCACTACAACGCCGCGTTCATCACCCTGCACGTCCGCAAGTCGAACCGCGCAGCCATCAGCCTGTACCGCGACACGCTCGGCTTCGAGGTGCACGTCATGGAGAAGGGATACTACGCCGACGGCGAGGACGCGTACGGCATGCGCTTCCTCTTCCCCAAGAAGGAGACGGCGTGAAGGCGCGCATTGCGGTCCTGGTGGCAGGCTGCCGCCAGTCCTGCGTGGGCGCTGTTCTCTTGGGGCAGCAGCCCCGCCGACGCCACAGCAGCACATTGATATTGCATGTATTCTATAGCATTGACTGGCTCCCAACGCCCGCGCTACGCACTCCGGATGCCAGACTGGTCGCGCCAGCGCTCGAAGAACCGGATCATGTCGGGCGTGATGCGCCGGCGCACAGTACGCGCCGAGTGGAGCAGATGCTCGCGCGTGACGTACGGCGCGTCGAGGCTCTCGTTCATGGTCGCCAGCGCCGCGTCCTGGCAGATCGAGGCGACCTCGGCGCCCGAGCAGCCCTCGGTGATGCGGCCCAGCTCGTCGATGTCGACGCCCGGCTCTACAGCCATCGACGCGAACCGGATGCGGAAAATGTCCTTGCGCGTCTCGAGGTCCGGCGCACCGACGTACAGGATACGGTCGAGACGCCCGGGGCGCGTCAGAGCCGCGTCCAGCACGTCGGGCCGGTTGGTGGCCGCCACGACGGTCACGCCAGACAGCTGCTCGATGCCGTCCATTTCGTTGAGGAGCGAAGTGAGGACGCCTCCGTGCCCGCCCTCCCCGCCGTCGCGCGACGAGCCGAGCGCGTCAATCTCGTCAAAGAAGACAATCGACGGGGACGCGGCGCGCGCCTTGCGGAAGATCTCGCGTACTGCACGCTCCGACTCGCCGACGTACTTGTTGAGCAGCTCGGGACCCTTGACAGCGATAAAGTTGATACCACTCTCCGTGGCAAGGGCCTTGGCCGTGAGCGTCTTGGAGCAGCCTGGCGGGCCGTATAGGAGCACACCGCGCGGCGCTTCCACGCCCAGGCGGGTAAACGTGTCTTGGTGCGTGAGGGGCCACTCGACGCACTCACGCAGCTTCTGCTTGACCTCGTTCTGGCCGGCAATGTCGGTCCAGCGGACGGCAGGCGTCTCCACAAACACCTCGCGCATAGCCGAAGGTCGGATTGTAGGCAGGGTATGGAGAACGTCGGCGTATGTGAGGAGCGGGGCGTCGGCGCGGTCCGGGTTGTCGTACCAGCGCTGGATGGCGGCTGACGCCGACTCGCGCACGAGTGAGCCGAGATCCGCACCGACGTAGCCGTGGGTCCTGGCGGCCACCGCGTCCACTTCGTCAGAAGTGAGCGAGTGGGGCATCTTGGCAACCATGATGTCGATGATCTGCCTCCTGCCCACAGCGTCAGGGATGCCAATCTCGATCTCGCGGTCGAAGCGACCAGGGCGGCGCAGCGCCGGGTCGATGCTGTTTGGCCGGTTGGTCGCCGCGATGACGACAACGCGCTCGTTGGAGGTGGAAGAGCCCATGCCGTCCATGAGGGTGAGGAGCATGGCGACGACGCGGCGCTCGACCTCGCCACCTTCGCCGCCGTCACGGCGGGGAACGAGGGCGTCCACCTCGTCCAGGACGATGATGCACGGGCTGCGCTTGCGGGCCTCCTCAAACACACCACGAATGCGCTCCTCCGTTTCACCGTGGAAGGCAGACGATAGCTCGGGGCCATTGACGACGATGCACGAGCACCCAGGAGTCGAGGACGCAATGGCCCGAGCGAGCGCCGTCTTACCCGTACCTGGAGGACCGTGGAGCAGGAGGCCACGCGGAGGGGTCAGACCGAAGCGGCTGAACAGCTCCGGGTTGTTCAATGGGAGGTCGAGAAGGGCTTTGACCTGCTTGATCTGCGGGCCAAGGCCACCAAGCTGGTTGTAGGATGATGCTGACGATTCAGAAGGGGCAAAGATGTTGATATAGGAGGGGATGGCGGTGGCGGCGGCCTGGCGTCAGCTAGGCTCACAGAGGTCGCAGCTCACCTTGGCTCCGCTTCCGGTGGCTGCAGTTTTGTCTCCAGCTTTGCCGTCGCCAGCTTCGTCCTCAAACGCGACCTTGCTCCGCCACTCGACCTCGTAGACAGGGTCCATGTCCTTCAATGACATTGCCCCGAGGGCATTGGCCACGCCGTCGGCCGAGGGCGCAACCTTCGTCGAGACCTGGGTGTCGGTGACAACAAACACGGAGCTGCCATCGCCGACCGTGACCTTGTAGCCTGGAGCGACGTACTTGACCGAGTCTGGGGTTAGGTCGTACCGGCGTGGGGCGACCTACTCAAAGCCTCCTTGACGGCTGCGCGGCGCCACCCGGTCTCTCGTGTCACGCCGGCTTCATCTACCGCAGGTTTGCTCTTCGCCTCGACTTCCTTGACAGTGACGAGCTTGAGGACACCCTTACTCGACGCGGTGGGGAAGCGGTACACGTCAACATCGCCGTCACCGAGGTTGGCAATCTGCGACGGCGAGAGACCAATCGCTGCGGCGTCAACAATATACAGTAGCATTCACTCACAGTCCTCTTCGAGACCAACACGCGGCCATATCTGTGCCACAATCCACCCAAGCGGCTTCGGAGCTGCGTCGCCCACCGAGCGCGACTTGACCAGGAGCCAGTCGCCCGCGGAAAGCTTGTGCGCGCGGAGAAGCTCGGGGGCGAGGTGTGCGCGGCGGTTGCGGCGCTGCGGGAGGGCGTCGGAGCCGCTCGCCTCGGCGTCGAGGGGCACGACTTGGAGCGTCGCGAGGGACATTGTTCTGAATGGAGAGGTGTAAGGATGAGATGGGGTGCCTAGCAGAGCAAACGAAATTGGTCGTGGTGGGTGAGTGTTGAATGGATCACGTGACATTATGTGGGGTCCCGCAACTGCCCACGTGTCGATCTCCGACGGAGTTGGCTCTGATGACGGGTGGCAAATGAGTTGGGTGCACGCCGGCCCGGTGGGTGGTGTGATAACATGAGACGTGTGACAACGGGAATAGGGCGAGGACAGGACGCACGCGCCTACACAGCGACGGGGGGCGTGGGCAAGCCGGACATTGTGGCTCGCCCACTTGCAGCTGCCGCCCGATGCATGCAGCCAGAAGGCTAGGCTCGGGCCAAGCTCCAAGGCTGCATCCACGAGCGGGAAGACGGCGAGCTGGGAGCGTACTCGGAGATCCGAATGCAGTCGTGCGTGGCCGTCCTGATAACGCGGTCCGTCTGACGGCCTTGTCCGGGCGGGCGGGTTTGGACATTTGCCACCCGAGCCAAGCCGATGATTTCAACGCCGGGGAAAACGACGTCGTCCGTCATCGACGCGAGCAAGGCAGGCGGCAGCAGCCAAGCACGCATGCAGGCATGCAGGCATGCAGGCAGCGCAGGGCAACACGGCGCGCGCCTCACCCACTCACCAACGTCGGCTGAAACTGATGCGCCCAGTCGCTGCGCTCGCTCGCTCGCTCCCTCACTCGCTGCCGCCTGGCGCTCCCCACTCGTCCCCCAACCCCCCCACCCCACCACGCCATCCCACCATCACTGTCCGTGTCGCTTTGCCGCCGCTGCATCCTCGTCGTCGGTGCGTCCTGTCCCTCCCACCGCCACCACCACCACCACGTCTCAACTTTACTCTCTTCCTTCTTCTCACCCACTCACCGACCATTCGGCAGCGCAATCCAAGCACACTCCACATAGCACCACCCCAACCACACACCCCATCCATGCCGGCTACTTCCGCGACCCTCGCGGTCGCCACCGGCCAGGAGCACCAGCACCCAAGCGCACCACCCCGGCCTCCGTCGTCGTCAACCACCCGCGTTCGCACCAGAGACGCACTCGACGCCGACCACGCCGAGCCAGAGACCGACAGCCCCCGTCGTGCAAAGCTCGCTCGCACCGACTCTTCGGCGTCATCACTCTCGTCGCTCCCTGCGCCCCAGGCGGATGTGCAGAACACCCGTGGGTGCAATGCTGGTCGTATCATGCAGGCGCTAACCTCCACCACAGCACCTTCCCCGGACAGCACGGCACCTGAGACTCAAGACATGTCTGCTCAGGCCACCGCGTTCCAGGAAGAGCTCGAGTGCGGCATGTGCGCCGGCGTGTTCATTGATGTGAGTGGGCGGCACCAGCGCCGAGGGCGGCGGCGTCGGCGGGCAGAAGGCCGAGCCAGACCACTAGGGCGCACCAGCTAACCTTCCCTCAGCCCGTCGCTCTCAACGGCTGCGGCCACGTCTTCTGCGGCAGCTGTGTTACTCAGTGGATCGCGGTACGTCCACAATGCATGCGTAACGGCGCTCCCTGCTAACCCCGCCGATAGTCGCTGCCTCTGTACCCTGCCTCCCTCCTTCCCGGCGACCCCGTTCCTGAGCCCATCTGCTGTCCACAGTGCCGCCACTCGCCTATCCGGACTGCGACACCGTCCCGCATGGCCAGAACCATGGTCACACTCCTCCTCACCATGCACCCAGAGCTTGCTCGCCCGCCCAACGAGCACAAGCAGGCCCAAGCCATCTACGCTGCTTCAAACAACGAGATCAAGGTGAGTAGGCCGAAACACTCGCTCTGACAAGGCACAGTTCCCGGTGCCACCCCCTCCTCCTCGAGCCCTCCAGAGAAACGAGTTCTGGCAGCCCTGCCGTTCCTGCTACCCTACGGCTGAGGGCCAATGGAAGTGTCCCATTCCAGTGGGTGCAGCGGCGCCGAACAGAAACTGATGTCCCAGGTGCCGCGCTTCGAGGAGCCGTCTGAGCGCGACTCTTGCTTGCGCGCCGATGGCCTCTGCCCCGACGGCCACAAGCTCTGCGCTGGATGGTGAGTGTCGCTCATGAGAAGTGCGCTGATATCACAAGCGATCGTCTTTCTCCTGCCAGCGGTCCTTCCAGTTCAACATGTGGCATTTGTGGCGAGGGGTTCTGTGGAGATGCTGTAGGTGTCATGTTCGGCTCGCAAGCTCATATCACAGTTGATGGGTTGCGAATGCGTCGCCGTCTCCAAGTCTGTGCCAACCCACCAGTTCAGCAACCTTGGCTACATTCTTGAAGACTGCCCCACCGACATGCTGGCGATGGCATTCAAGTGGGTTTTGTGTCTGGACAGTTCTGACCTCCTAGGGACAACTGGACCGAGATGTCCCACCTCGGCGTCTACCTCAGTGCTGATACCGAATCCCTCAAGCCCGCCGCAATCTACCGGTCTATCCTCGAGTGGCTTCGCACGCCCGAGGCTGTTGAATCTGGCGGCATTCTCGGCATGATGAACCGCGCCGATATCAACCTGCGTCTCCGCACCGGCATGGCAGAGGAGATGCAGCTTGCCATCACTGCCGTGGGTGATGAACAGACTGAAGCCAAGATCTGTGGCGGTTGTGCCGACGAGATCCTCTGCGCCGGTCTAGTGGAGTGGTGGATGAGGGAGCTGGCCAAGCCTGAGCTTGCAAGCACCCGTCCAGCTACGATCTCCGGACGGCCAAACTGCAAGAACGGTCGCAGGTGCACCCGCCAGGACAGCGATCAGCACGCCAAGAAATGTGAGTGTCCAGATACTGTGCAACATGAGTGCTGACAGCCGCTCAGACAATCATATCTGCGAGCCCATGCCAGAGAACCAGGCGAACCAGCTCGACCAGGACGACGCGCCCGAGGCTCAGGCCGAGACCCACGTCAACACTCCGCCATCAACAAGCGCGTCCGACTCGGATAATGAAGAGGAGCCTGGCAAGCCGACCTACACCTCTGTCTCGACGCAGTACGAGTCCAGCCCCGAGGGGTCAGTCGTCATCGGTCGCAGCAAGGAGGGCTTGCCAGCCGTGTGGAAGGTGGCCGCCCCGTCGTCTGGTGCAGCTCCGTCGTTACCTACTCCGGCTCCCGCGTTTGCAATCTCCAACCTCGTCAACTCGCCGACGTCGAGCCGTTCCACCGCTGCCGCGCCGTCTGCCTCCGACGTTGCCAACTACCACACCTCATTCTCGACCTTAAGAGTCTCGGGCTCGACCTCCTCCTCGCTCACCCCTGGAACGCCGAACAGTTGGAATGCCCGCCGCGAGCACACTCCGCCGCCGCCTCTTGGCACGCTCTTTGCGAGCAACACGATTCTTGGTGGCAATCCGGGTTCGTCGCCTGCTATGAGTGCCACCTCGAAGGTGTCGTTACCGTCGATGTCCTACCCACCGTCTCACTTTGGCCTGGGCGAGCCTCCGGCTATCTTGACTGGATCATCGTCTCACCAGAGATCGTCGGCCATGGATCTCGATCCTTAGGCTCACCACAAGCGACATATGCTGGTCTATTTGGGCACTTGAGTAGTCGCTGTCCAGGCATCGGATGCCTGGCTTCCGACCGCACTGTTCCTTCCTTCCTCTCCATACAAGCTGTTGTACATAGTCACCCCTGTTTGTGTCCACCCACCCACACCATGATCATTTTCACGCGCGCCATTCCCCTCGAGCAGAGAGACCACCCAACTTGTCGTCATGACGATGCAGATGCATGACGTGTATACCACCGCCGCCGACCAACAATGACTAGATGGCTGTGGCGTTGGGTGCCGGTGACGGACCGACTTGGCGGAAGGATGGGTGGCGGCGAGCGGCCGCTGCCGCTGGACCTGGCCAAGTTGTAATCGTCTTGGCTTTGTTGGGTTCAGGGAGCGGCAGTGCGCGGCAGTCGGCAGTCGGCGAGCCATCACGTGCAACGTCTGAGGGGTGCGCGGGGTGCACTGGGCACGGCTGGTGCCTGTTTGCTTCCGCCCCACCCCAGGTCGCTCGCCCGCCCGCCAGTCAGTGTTTTTGCCCCTGTGCGTGCTGGGCATGCTGGGTGAGTGCGCTACTTTTGTCGCTGCATACCGCCGCCGCCATCGTGCCGGCCGTTCGGTCGTCTGCCGTGCGCTGATAGCTCGCTGCGGCTCGCACACCCGCCCAAGGCTCAACCCCCCATTCCCCCACCCCCCCGCAGTTCCCTGTTCGTCCGTCGCGCCGTGCCCTCGTCTTGTGCCCTCCCTCCCCCATCGCATGCCGTTTTCCTTTTGACAGCGATTGTCCCTTAGACAAGCAGAGACGACACAGACACACCTCCGCCGCTGCCACTGCCGCTGCCGCATCGCCGCAGCAGCCTCCTGTTCGCCAGTTTGGCGGCCCACACCGAGCCACAGCCGCCGCAGAGCGCCGTTTCGTCCCCCGCCCCGCCCACCGCCGTGTGTCCGTCCGTCCCGCCAATCCTACATCCACCATTCCTCCTCCTCATCACACCGCCGACTCATCTCCGAACTCGAATCCTCCGCATCCTTCTCATCACCGTAGTGCATACCGCACTCTCCCACCACCGCAGCGCACTGCACAGCCCATCCCGCTGCCTGCCAGACTGCAGCCGCCCACATCACCTCCCTTAGTTGACCGCAAAAGCAAGCCACGGCTCGACCCCGTGACCGACTGGCTGCGCGACTCGACTCGGCCCTAGACCACAACCAAAGGCAGTAGCAGCGCAACAGCCGCCGCCTGCCGTCCACTCCGCGACCGCGACCCCCGCCGCCGCCGCCGCCGCCGCCGCCGCGTGCGCCATGTCCGCGCCGTCTGTGCCGTCTGGCGCGTCCGCCGCCACCGTCCCCGCGGGCAGCGGCAGCGCCGCGTCCACCGTCCGCGTCGGCGTCGGCATCCAGCCCGCGCCGGCGGGCTCGAACGGCGCCGGCGCAGCGGGCACCGCGACGACAGCAGCCAACGCCGCCGCTGCCGCTGACAAGAAACGCAAGGCGCCGCCGACAGCAGCGGGCGGACAGGCCCGTCCGAAAGAGGCTCGCACGGGCTCTGTGACTGAGGACGAATCGGGCGCGCCATCGCCCACGGCATCTGTTGCGACAGCGCCCGCGGCGCCGCGTCCCCGAGAGGCAAAGCGCACGCGCGTGCACTTTTCCTGCGTCGAATGCCATCGGCGTAAACAGAAGTGCGACCGCAAAGAGCCGTGCTCGCAATGTGTCGCCAGGAGGGTGCCCCATCTGTGCCGCCCGTTCTTGAACGGCGTCGAGGACCCCAACGCGTGAGTTTGCTCTGGTGGGGAGGAAGCGCAGGAGGCCAGGCGCTAGCGCTGTTGGCTCTGCTACCCGACAATCTCGGTCTAATCGTAGGGCGAGCTAACATGGCAGGAACTCGGATGTCCACGCCCGTCTTGCGACAATCGAGGGCATGCTCACACGACTCGTGTCCGCCATCCCACAAGCACTGGCCACACGGTCGCTGGTCGAGGAATCGAGCCCAGACGTCTTGTCAATAGCGACACAGGGCGAGGACGTATTCCACCCACAGTCTGCGCCACCCGCATCGGCTCAGCCCGAGCCTCCACGACAGGTATACCCCCACAAGCCACCTCCTTCTGGCCTTTTCCCCGCAAATCTGTCCACGACCACACCCGTGGGTCGCTCAGGATTCGGCTGGGGCCTCCGGGAGGGTCGCATGATCTCGCTCAGTGTCGAGGACAATGCCGACCTACGCGAGGTCCTCGCCACTCTGCGGGAAAGCGGCATCACCAAGAACCATCTCGAGTGGCTCATCTCTGGCGTACCTGGCAGGCGCATGGCAGACGGTCTCGTCGAGCTCTACTTTCGGTGAGTTGAAAGGCAAAGGCCCTGTGCTTCCGGTGCCGTGTCCGCTTGGGCGTCGAGTGTGGGGTTTGAGAGCAGCGCTGACACCTCTCAGGGATATCGAGTACGCCGATGATTGGGGTGCCATTAGGCAGCATACTGACCATGACACAGCTGGACACGATACAAGATGAATCGGCCGCAGTTCGAGCGCCGATACCAGATCTTCTTCGACTCGATCGGGCGGAATCCTACGAGCCCGAAGATCGATGCCGATACACTAAAATGGCTGCCCCTGATGTTCATTGTGGTGAGTTGCCGGCCGGGGGGAGATTGTGCCACCCTGCAACCCTCGCTTACACGACGATCAGTTGGCCATCGCTGCTCTGTCCGCACCGACAGAGATTGTGCCTGCAGATGAGCAGCAGGCCTGGTCACGAAGGTTCTACGGCTCGGCAAAAAGTGGCCTCGAGTATGCCAAGGCGCTGCAACGCGACAACTTGGAAGTGCTGTATGCCGGTGTGCTGGCCTCGCGCTACATGTAGGTGTAGGATGCTGGCGGGACGCTGACCTGCAGGCTCCTCACTCGCCGCCCAGCAGAGGGCTCAACTCCGCTCACGACGGCGTTCCAACTCGGTCTGTACCGTGACGGCACGGTCTTGAACCTGTCGGACAAGCGCGAGGTCGAGGTCCGTCGACGCGCATGGGCGATGCTCTACCATCTCGACCGCACCATCTCGCTTCTGGTCGGCCGTCCAGCATCCATTTCGGATGCGCACACGGACGCAAGACCGCCGGCCAACCTGGACGACGAGGAGATTGAGGGCGGCGACTTTGACCCTGCCGGCCACCCCCTCACGCAGCCAACGGTCTACACCTATGTCATTGTGCGGTAAGTGTGGTGGAGAGCCCGCTGGCGTTACACCACGCTGACCTCCCCGCAGCCACCGCCTCGCCGAAATCATGGGCCGCATCGCGTACCACACATTTACCATTCAGCTGCCCGACTACCAGACCGTCCTCGCGCTCGACAAGGAGCTGCTCGCATGGCGCGACAGCCTCCCGTCGTTCCTGGCGATGCAGAATGCCGACACGAGCCTCGACGCCGCCCACCCGTACCTCTTTGTCCAGCGTCACCTGCTCGCGTGCGAATGGTACTACACGCGCATCACGCTCAACAGGCCCTACTTGCTGCGCCGCAAGCCGCAGGATGGGCGTTACGCATACTCGCGCAACGCCGCCATCGAGTCCGCGACGGCCGACTTGCTAAGCAGGCGAGACTTCATGATGGAGAAGGGAGACCTGGTCATCAACTCGGGTGGCTACCGTGTACTCAACTCGTACATGGTTCTTGGTGTTACCATCAAACGTGGGTGACTTGTGCGCGCGAGTGCTGACCCACACAGTCGATCCCGATTCTCCCCAGGCGGACGAGTTGAGACATCTGCTGAGCGTCGTCTCTGGCCGCGCCCGGGACGAGCAAGGTCGTCTCTCCGAGCCCATTGTCAAGGAGGAGCTCGCAATCGTCGAATTCCTCACCGCCAAGAGCACGACAAAAAGCAATGCCAATCCGGCGAACGGAGCAGCGGCCAACGGCCAGGCGCGCGGCGACGCTACAGACGAGAACACGCCTGTTGACCTGCTACTCGGCCTGGCCAAGACCAACTCTGGAAGACGTGCTGCCGAGGAGGAGAAGCGCCAACTCAGACTACAGCAGCTCCGCGAGCGCGAAGAGCAGCGACAAGCTCAGCGTAGAACTGCCCAGGGCGGACCCAACGCGGGCAAGAATGTCAGCGCCTCCCCATGGGGCTATGTGGCTCCCCAGATGCCCGGCATCGACGGAACGCTTCATCAGCCGTTCGGTCCCGCCAACAACGCAAACCGCCAGTCTCGGCTGCCCAGGCCTCTCCAGCCGCCGGGAAGCGCAAACAGACAGGATGGGACCAGCGACTCTGCGTCGATCGGCTCGGCGGGCCACGGATGGTCTCCGGAGAATCCTTTCAGCTTCACCGAGAACCGCGCGTCGCCCGGCTTTGGCGGAGCAGGAGCCAGCACTGCGCTCATTCCCAGCCCGCACGCGGCTTTCAGCAACGCCAATGCCAACAACGCCACCAACCAGCAGCTGGCCAACATCTCTCCGTACCAGGACATGTCGCTGTCGCTGCCAACCGACCAGCTGGCGGGCCTCACCCAGCAGAATGCCAACGACATCTTTGCCGCCGCCGCTGCGCCGGCGCCCGAGTTTGGCACGGCCGTCGACAACTTTGACTTTACCAACCTCACCATCCCACAGCAGGGCATGGACATGCACTTCAACCCGTTCGCGATCCAGCAGACAGGTGATGAGGGGTAAGTGGAGTGTTGAGTTGTGTTTCCTCGTTTGTTTCTGACGACCCTTCCCCAGCAGTGGTTCTGAACCTGGCCACGACGACGAAACCACCTTCCTCAACTTTATCCTAACCAAGTTTGCCAACAGCTCGGCAGGTGAGGCGATGTGAGCTGGGGCGGAGCTGGAGGAGGCAGATTCCTTTTGATCTATTTTCTTTCGTGGGCAGGGCGTCGGGCAGCCGACGCCCGACAAGATGCGGCATATCAGTGACAGTAGTCTTGGTTTCAGTTCGCTGTACTTGTATGCATGGGCCAGGGCGTGGACAGAGCAAGCTGCCGACTGGCGACGAGCGGGCCGCTTCTAGATCTTGTCGAGCGCGCGGTTGAAACCGCCGCGACGGTTCATGTACTGGCGCCAGGTGCGCTTCTTGTGCGTCTTGGCCCCGCCGACGTCGTTGCCCTCGACCTCCTGGCCCTGGTCGTCAGCTCCGTCGCGACAACAAAGCTCACCTTGCTCGTGCCGAACCCGCCAAAGCCCATCATGGCAGCCATCGCGGCCGTCTCCTCGTCCATCTCTTCCTCAGGCGCAGGGGTCGCGTCGGCCGACTCGTCCTTCTCCTCTGCTCGCGTCAGCCTGCCATCCTGTGCCCCGCACCCCCGCCACTCACCCTCCGGGACAATCCGCGTCCCGTCCGCAGCGTACTTGATGCCGGCGGCACGCTCCTCCTCGCGCCGACGGCGACCCTCCTCTATCGCGCGGCGGTCGAGCGGGCGCTCGTCGCGGCCGCCGCCGTAGCGCCCGCCGTCGCGCCCGCTGTCCCGCCCGTTGCGCTCGTACCGCCGGTCCCGGTCGTACCCCCGTCCGCCGTCGCGCTCGTACCCCCGTCCGCCGCCGCCGCCGCCGCCGCCGCCGCCGCCGCCGTAGTCGTCCCGCTCCCTCCTGTGCGGCGGGGGGTCGCGCTCGCGCTCGCCGTGCGGCGGCGGGTCGCGGTACCCGCCCCGCGGACCGCCGCCGCGCTCGCGCGGGTCAGGCCGGTCGTACCGCTCGCTGCGGTCCGCGCGGCCGCCGTCGCGGTCTGTGGTGTCGTGTCAGCTGTGAGGACCAGGCCGAGGACAGCAGACACTCACCGCGGTCGTCGTACCGCCGCCCTGGCGACCTGCTGCGGTCGCGCGCGTCCCGCTCGCGGGCGTACCCGCCTCGTCCGGAGCCGCGGGGCTCGTCGTAGTATGATGACATGTGCGTGGTGATGGGCGAGTGATGTGGGTGTTGAGGTGGTGTTGTTGTCGCGCAGTTGGTGGAACTTTCCAAAGTGGCAATTGAGCCGCCGCCGGCATCCTAATACAGCCAGCGTTGCAATAGAAAATGCGTGGCGATTGGACTAAGTAAATCACGTGCCGCCCGCGGCCACCGAAACAATGCCGAAAGAACATGCAACTTGCTTTGCCCCTCGTCACAACTCTCCACATCACCATGACGAGCCTGCATACCGCCCTAAGCGACGGGCTGTCCGCGCTAGCGACGGCCTCCTGGGCGGTCCGCGAGCCGCTGCTTAGCAGCGCGACCGGCCCCGCGCCGCTGCCGCCGCTCGACGCGGCCGCCCTCCGCGCCGACGTCGAGAAGGTGTGGGCTGCGGCCGGCGGGGGCGAGTCGGGCTCCGCCGGCCGCCGGCTCGACGTTGTGCGGAGCACGCTTGACCTTGTCGGGCGCGAGGTCGCCGAGCGGCCGGTCGTCGACGGCCTGGTGGGTGTCGCTCGTGGGCTGTGCTGACCTCCAGCTGGTCGAACCGCTCGAAACCGACCCCGACGACGCGAAGCGCGCGTTCCAGACCGCGCTGCAGGACCGCCTGGACATCGCGCTCACGCTCTACGAGGTCGCGTACGACGCGCTAGCGGCGCCCGCGCTCGAGCCCGGCGCCGTGTTCATCCCGCTGCTCGAGGACTTTGTCGAGCTGCTGTCCGTTGCGACGTGGCGCCAGCTCTTCGGATACCTCGAGACGCGGTCGAAGCGGTTTTCAAAGAACATGCCGTCGTCAAAGGGCAAGGCGCTGCCGCTCCTCCGCACGATTAATGCGTTCCTCCGCTTCCTCTCGCACACGCCCGAGGACCTCATGCTCCGCGGCCGCGTGCAGCTGTTTGCCGCGGCGGTTATTCCGATCGCGGACAAGAGCGCGATCAACATGCGCGGAGAGTACAGCGCGATCCAGACAACGTGGGAGGAGAGCGATGAGCAGGGAGACGTCGAGATGGCCGACGCTGCGGATGGAGGTGAGGGACGCCGGTGGTGCAGCGCTGATGCTTTAGACGACGACAAATCCAAGCCCCAGGCCCAGCCCGACTTCTACTCCACGCTCTGGTCCCTCCAGGCATACTTTGCCTACCCGCCATCACTGGACGGCCCGGCCACGGGCGAACCAGCACAAACGCCGTTCGAGCAGTTCCGTGCAAAGTCCGACTTTGTCCTCTCGCGCCTGTACGAGCAGACGAAGAGAGAGCGCGTGTTGCTCAAGGACCAGGACGGCTCGGCGCTGGCATCCGCCGCGAAGACCGGCACCAGTGCCGACGACTTCTACCCGCGCTACCTCACTGCCAAGAGCCTGCTCGAGTACGAGATTGCCGACCAGTCATTCCGCCGGCAGGTGCTCGTGCAGTACTTTATCCTGTTCCAGTTCCTCTTAAACTTTTCGCCCGGCAGCGCCAACAAGCAGCAGTTTACTGGTGGCATGCCCAAGACGTTCATGATCGAGGGCGACAACCTTGCATGGATCAAGAAGACGGTCGTGCTCATCCGCGACGAGCTCAAGCGCATGTCGGCGGACGGGTACGAGTTTGACCAGACGGTGGTCATGCTCATGGACCGTGAGAGACGATATGTGAGTTAGATAGTGTGCGTAGTCCTAACTCCTCAGGCCCAATGGAAGAACGACGGATGCCCTGACACCGAGTGGGAGATCAAGCCTGTCGACCCCAAAGAGGCCGAGGCGGCTGCCAACAAGTGGAAGCGGCATGTGGGGCCGATGCGCCGGTGGCACTATCGCCTCGGCACCCCGGCCCTCACGCGCGTCTGGGACGAGGGGTACAAGAGCATGGATGATTTCCGCGAGACGGCGAGGAAGAACACGTGAGTGTGGCGTGGTGGCACAGTTCTGACCATTACAGCCGCCCGTCTGTGTTTGAGCTCGAAGAGGAGCTCAGCAGGATCGAGATGGACGAGGAGGACGACAAGGCGATGGGGAATCCGGTGCCCGCGGAGAATGCCGAGGTGGGTAGCAGCCATTTCAGACGAGACTCTGCTAACCCAGTCGCAGAAGAAGGTGACCATCAAGTGGATGGCCTTCCGACAGGCTCGCAAGCTGTATCCCGCCGAGGTTGCCAAGCTCGGCAACACCATCGGCGACAGCCGCGACCTGCACCTGCTCGTCAAGCTGATCCGCGAGCGTGAGGCAGCGGCATCAGCTGCCCGCCAGGCTCCAGGGGTGTCGCCTGAAGAAGCGCATGAAGATGGCGACGGCGACGGCGTCGACCCGGTCGCCGAGGAAGAAGTCGAGGCTGCGGACACACCAGCTGACGGTGGTGAGGAGGTGGCGGACGTCGAGGCCAAGGGCGTTGAGGAGGCTGATCTAGAGGTCAAGGCACAAGGCGAGCAAGGCGAGGCTGAGGTGAACGGCGCAAGCGGCGAGGCAAGCCAAGTCGCCAGCCAAGTCGCCAGCCCTGAGAAGGAGCAAGAGCAGGTGAACGGGCACCCCGAGGGTGACGCCGAGGCGATGGCCGTCGACTCGGTGCCAGAAGAGCAGCCGGAGGCTGTGGACGCCGCGGCCGTCGTCGTGGACGCTGTCGCCGAGCCGGAGCCAATAGCCGCCGCGCCGGTCGAGGACGCCGACATGGCCGAAGCGGAGTAGGTGTGGCGCGGTGCGCGCGATGTATTGCGATCATCTTCATAGTGTGGGGGAGGTAGTAACTTGGCGGCTGGCTTGGCTCACTGGGCCCTTGGCTGACGTCAAAAGTGGGTGTGTGGAGGAGGCTGTCTGTCGGGTATCGAGCGGGATATGGGGTAGGGTGGAGGAGGTGTCGTGCCGGAGCTTGGTCGTGTGGGGCCGCCGCCTGGCCTGTACGCATTGACGGGTCGCATCTCGACGTGCCCCTCACTGCCCGGCCTGCCGTCGACGGCTGCACAACACACGCGCGCACGTCCGCGTCGCCGAGCCGCACTCCGAAGCAAGCTCGCTCGTCACTCGCCGCCATCGGCGTCCTCCGAATCAATCAATCTCGGTGCAGTGCCTATCCGGCCCCCCTTGTAGCGCGTGATGAGTCGTGTTCCGGGCCGATCAATCACAATCAGCCAGACAGTGGACTTTTCGGCGGGGCCGTAGCCGACGCGGCGGACGTGGGGCGGCATTGTTGTCACTCATTGTGTCTTGTGTTTACACATCTCCCCACACCCCGACGTCCCCCCCGATCGATGTCGACCCCCGCCCCCGCCGCTGCCGCTGCCGCTGCCGCCGCCGCAGCGGCGCCTGACAGGCCGCTGTCCCTGCTCGAGAGCTTCATGTGTGGTGGTCTGGCCGGGTGCGCGGCGGTGACTGTTAGTGAGTGGGGTGTGGGCCGGTGAACGCATCGCATGCATGCTGACGCCTGCGCTCTTTCTCTGCCTCGACCTTGACCTAACTCGACCCGACCTCGCCTCGTCCCCGCGCCTGACTTGCAGCCAACATCCCCGAGACGATGAAGACCCGCTTGCAGCTGCAAGGCGAGCTGGCCAAGGCCGACGCCAACGCGCCCAAGGTGTACAAGAACGTCCTGGACGTGTTCAAGAAGACGTGGGCCAACGAGGGCATCAAGGGCCTGCAGCGCGGCCTTATGCCCGCGTACGGGTACCAGATTCTGCTCAACGGCTCGCGACTGGGTGAGTGGTGGCGGGGTGTGGACACGGAGCCGGCGGTCGTGTGCTGGCTAGCACGGCGGCGACTGGCATGCGGCGACATGCCGTCGAGGGCTATTCTTGCTCGAGACGAGGCGAGCCGAGCCGAGCCGACGTCGTGGACCGCGAGCCGCGAGACGCGAGCGACAGAAACTTCTGCGCACGGCCGTGCTCGCCGCGCCATGCCGCCATGCCCGGACGAGACGACGGCCTGCGCGCTGCGAGACGACACCCAGCTGACACGCCCCAGGATTCTACGAGCCCGTCCGCCACGGCCTCAACCGTGCGCTGGGGTACAAGCCCGACGAGGTGGTGTGGTACACCTCGATCACCGCGGGTTCGATCACGGGCTGTATCGGCGGTGAGTAGCGGCGGGGCGGGGAGCGAGCGGTGTGCACGCTCTGCGGAGCGCTGCGGCCGCTGCGCCTGCTTGCCCGCTTGCCAACGCATGCCTCATATCCCGCTCACACCCCCAGCGACCCTCGGCTCGCCCCTCTTCCTTATCAAGGCGCGCATGCAGGCGTACTCGCCCGTCCTCCCCGTCGGCGCGCAGCACAACTACAAGAACGGCTTCGACGCGCTCAGCACCATCGTGCGGAGTGACGGCGTCGCGGGGCTCTGGCGCGGCGTCTCAGCCGCCATCTTGAGGACTGTCTGCGTGCGTACCAGCTGTATTGAGCGTCGCGACGTGCCCAGCTAACCCGCCACAGGGCTCGGCCGTCCAGCTCCCGTCGTACAACTACGCAAAGGACCTCTTCACACGGTACGGCCTCCTCGACCCCAACAGCTTCTGGATGTACCTCGCCGCGTCGGGCGTGTCGGGTGTCGTTGTGGTGAGTGCCGGCGCTGGGAGGAACGTACGTCGCTGACACCGTCGCAGTGCGCCGCCATGCAGCCCGCCGACACGGTCCTCACCCGCATGTACAACCAGCCCACGATCCGCGACCCCGTGACTGGCAAGACGCGCGGCGCGCTCTACACCAACCCCATCGACTGCCTGTGGAAGACGGCACAGGCCGAGGGCATCAAGGGCTGGTACAAGGGCACGACGGCCCACTTCCTCCGCATCGCGCCACACACCGTCATCACCCTCGTCGCAAACGAGCTCATCACCAAGGAGTACAAGAAGTACATTCGGAGAGATTAGACGCGTCGGTCGTACGAGAGCCTTGTATTATTCAATACTCAATACTCAATTGCATCTTGTCCTTGTACACAGAAGAGTCAGGGCAGAGATACAAGCGGGCGGCGAGGGAAGCGGGAGGTGCGGCAAGGCCGTGTCTGACCGAGCCACGCTGTCTCGTGGAACAGCTACCCTTTGGCAGAGCGCGTCCGTCACGACGCGCTCGCCGTGCCCATGGTCTTGTAGACCGTTGAGTGGCAAATACGAACGGACGTAACTGTCAACAACTAGAAATCAGTCACGCCAGCCTGGCTAGGGGCAATCGACTGCGTGTCGTCGTCGCCAGCCTTGTAGCCATATGCGTACGACGAGACGGCGTCAGACGGAGCAATCGAGCCGATCGACAGCTTGCGCGGACCACCGAGGCCGAGCTGCTTCTTGTCACCGAGACCAAACCCGCTGCCGACAGCGGGGCCAGGAGGGAGTCGGTCGTATTGCGAGTAGGCGATGCTCGAGGCACGCGACGACATCGGGGCAAGGGCGTGGCCTGGCGCTAAGCTACCGGTGGTCGACTCGGCAGGCTGCTGAGAGATCACCGACGAGGCGTAGCCAGTGTAGGTCATCTTCTTGCTACCGCCGGCACCGGGGAACGGCTGGGCCGACAGCGGGAAGCTCTGCGTGAGAGCCTGCGAGACAACAGACTGGGCATCAGGAGGCACATAGGTGATCGTGTCGTGGGTGCGGTAGTAGGCAGCGTCGAAACGGCTCGGTGCTGGTGCTGGAGCACGGCCCGGCTTGTCCAGGTAGTCGTTCGCAGGAGTCTCGAAGCGGCGGAACGGATCCAGTGCACGCGCAAGCGACTTCTTTGGCTTGCTGAACTGCATCATACAGGGCTGGAGGTTGCTGAGCGGGCCTTCGACAAAGCACGACTTCTCCTTGAAGTGGGTGAGGAGGTAGAGCCAGAGGGGGTGCTGCCAGTTAGCTCCAAACATATGCCCAAACTCACCTTGCTCAACACCTTAGGGTTGCCCAGGATCACAACACCGTACTTGGCACGAGTAAGGGCCACGTTCAGACGACGCGGGTCGTTGAGGAAACCAATGCCCTGGTGCTCGTTGGAACGAACACACGACAGGATAATGTAGTCCTTCTCACGACCCTGGAAGGCGTCGACACTGGCCACCTCGACCTCCTTGTACAGGTCCTTCTTGAGCGAACCGTGGAGCTGCATGTACGACGCAACGTACGACCTCTGGCCTTCGTAGGGTGTAATGACACCAATCTGCGACGGCAGCACACCGGACTTGAAGAACTTGGTGACCATCTTCTCAACGTTGGAAGCCTCGGTACGGTTGAGGAACGAAGTGCCACTTGACGAAATCTCCTCTGTACCCATGTTCTGGTGGAAGAACATGGGGGTGTCGCTAACAGGCCAGGGGAAGTCGACACTCTTGCGGAGGCGCTCAGGAGCCGTGACACCGTTCTGGAGTGTGCCCTCGTAGAACATGTTGGAGGGGAACTCGGAGAGGCAGGGGTGCATGCGGTACTGCACCTGGAGACGGATAGGGCGGTTGCCGAGAATGACCAGGCGCTCGAACAGAGACTGTGAGAGGCCAGCGCGGGCGGCCTTCTTGTTCATGATGACGGGACCAAGCTGCTGGTGGTCACCGACGAGAACAGCCTGCTTGCAGCCCATGACAAGCGGAATCATGCACTCGGGCTCGGCAGCCTGAGTCGCTTCGTCGATCAGCACTGTGCGGAACTTAAACTTGGCAAGACGAGGATCGCCTGCGCCAACACAGGTCGTGCAGATGACGTCTGCAGCGTTGAGGATGTCCTTCTCGGCCGCGCGGACGAGCGACTTGTACTTGCGCTCGTCGCTCTGACTCAGTTCGCCCTGGTCATTGCGGAGCTGGATGAGCTTTTGCAGTTCTGGACGAGTGTCGTTCTTCGCAACCTGGTTGTGAAGAGAAAGGAAGGCGACCGACGAGTCGAGGGCTTCACGCGACTTGGCAGCGAGACGGACAACCTTGAGGCCGGTCTTGTGGATCTTCTCACACAAGTGATCAACGGCGACGTTGGAGGGCGCACAAACGAGCACCTGTCCGGGGTTCATTTTGGCCAGGTGGTACACGATCGAGGCCGAGGTGACAGTCTTTCCGGTACCGGGGGGACCTTGGATAAGGCTGAGGGGCTTTTGCAGGACTGCCTTGACAGCAGCCATCTGCGAGTGGTTGAGCTCGGGGAGATGGGGAGCCGTGAAGCGTTTAGGCATCTGTGTGCGGAGAACCTGGGGCTCCAGTTCGTGGCCGAGGAGCTTGTGGTACTGCATGTGTCAGTGTGGGACCGGGGAGCTGCATGCTTACAATGTAACCCGACACGCTCTTCTCATCGATAGCAAAGGTCTTCATCGCCGCCTGCATGCGGTCAAAGCTGGTCGCCTTCCAGACAAAGTCGACGGCGAAGCCATGAGTGCAGTCGATGGGGACATTATCTGATCGCTTCAACTCCAGGCAGATGTCGTCAGAAATGTCTGCGGTTGTTAGTCCGTTGTCGTGTCACTGAACTTACTGTTTGGAACCTTGATGACGCTTCCGGCGCCCTCCCAAAGCTTGTCACTGTCGCCTCCGAGCGTAGCCCAGCCCTTCATGCCCGCACCGACGAGCTTGAGTCGGAGCTCATCGCCGACGGCCAATCGCACTTCGCCGCTCTCCAACTTGGGCATGGAGAACCAGGCGAGTCGCTTCTGGTTAAGACCCATGTCCCAGCGGACAACAATGTCGGTCTCGCCCTGCGACTCCTTCATGCGCTTGTCGTAATCGGCCTCGATCTTGACCAAGGGGCCAAAGATGTTCTGGTACTGATATGCGTCCTCATATCTGTGAAGAGTCAGACAGCTTAGGGGACAAAGCACTCACCGTAACAGGATAGGCTGCATCTCCTCCTCGGTCGCCTGTGCCTCGGCATCCTCGAGTCGGGCGTTGGGGTTGTCGCGCCACATCTCCTCGAGCTTGGCAATCTGCGCCATGGAGATTTGTCTGGCGCGCAGCTGCTCGGCCTCAGAGGGGACCTTCACAAGCCATGATAGGAAGGAGCGGTCGTCGATAATGGCCGACCACTGGGACGTGTCCCAGTTGATATCACGAGATGAGGTAAGGGCAGCGCAGGGTTGGCTGGGATGGTCAGAGTTGTCACTATCGATGGCGTCTGCAACTCACCGACACAGCAGGACGACGACAGTATCGCTCTTGGCGGGAATGAATCCCAAGAGGAAGACATTCTTGCTACCACAGTTGTAACCTGGTCTTGTCAGCTGACGTGAACCAGCGACTCCACTCACATTCTGGAGTCGTCTCGCCGAGTGCCGAGTCCTTGTGGAGAATGACCTCCTTGTGCTTGGCCTTGACTAAGTGGTTGACGATATGCGAAGCCGACGTGTTGCCGCGCGAGTTGCAGAACCACTTGTTACACTGAAGACACTGGCGGGTTAGCACATGCCTAAGACACCGAAACCCACCTTGACTACACACTGGGGGTTGTGGATGCCACAATAACTGGGGTGTGGTCAGCTGTCGTCCTCGTCCTACTCGTAGCTACCCACCTGCACGCGTGCTCGATGCCGTAGCCTAGTGGGACTTCCTCCTCGCGAAACTCGTCCAGCAGCGCGGGGTCGTACTCGTCGCCGTAGGCATGCCCGCCGTTCTGTCCGCGCGAGGTGAGGGACATTTCGTCAAAGCCGCGCTCGAGGCCAGTGCCGTTGCGTGCTGCATGCTGCCCTGGGACGTCGAGGATCTGTTCTGTCAAGGCGCTCGGGGCGGCCGAGTACATGGACGTGGTGTCATCCTGGTCGAGGCCATACTGGGTAGCGTTAGTCACGGATCCGAGGTGGCGAGGAGGAGTGTGGGGAAGCCAGCTGACGCGACCTACTTGGGAAGCACCTTCAAAGGTGGTGAATGGGTCCATGGTAGCGGTGCGTGCCGCTACCTCGTGTATGTTGCCTGAGTGGGGTTTATAATGCAATGAAGAGCCGAGAAGGAATTGTTGTTGTTGCTGACCGAGTGCAAAGTGCGCGTGAGCAAAACGCAGCCAAAGCAGTCGAGTGGACAGCAGCGAGGTCGTTTGCTTCTGGAGCTTCGGCCCCACCGGAACCTAATCAGTTTCTAATAAGGGCTGCCGCGAGTGCTAAATGGATTACACTTCCAACCAGTAAGAAAGTGGAGGTCGCGACCACGAGCCCGGAAATTCCGTACGTTTCTTTCACCTCGTCTCTCTCCTCCCTCAAAACGTCAACAATGGCCTCGCTCGCTCGCTCTGCCCTCAGCACCGCTGTGCGCGCCAGCCGCGTCGGTGGCCCATCGACTGTGCGCGCCGTCGCCGCTCGCTCGGTGCCGTTCGCGCGCTCCATCGCGTCCGGCACGCCGCGCCTCGACGCAGAGGTGCACGCCGGTGCGCCTCTGACCCAAACCAACCGTGAGTACGGCGCAGCGTCGCCAATGGGAGTTGAACGGTGCTAATACTCCCCAGGCGCGGAAATCACCCTCCGCAGGTTCTGGAAGAACGCCCACATCAAGGAGGACGACGGCGGATACCTCGTCACCCTTGACCACCGTAACCTCAAGACGCCGTCCGGTACCAAGCTCGTCGTGCCCGCCAACAGGCGGTTGCTGGCGATTCTCATTGCCAACGAGTGGGAGAACCAGGAGCAGGTGCTCAAGCAGCACGCTCTGCCTCTGGTCAGCTTAGCCTCGGTGTCCCAAGCTGACAAACCAGACATCGCTCGCGTCCCGCGCTATCGACGGTCTCTCTGACCCCAAGACCCGCGAGGCTGTCATCGACTCATTGCTGTCTTACCTGGAGACGGACACTATTTGGTTAGCTGACCCATTGTTCAATGTCGTCGTAGCTGACACCTCAGCTACCCCGATGAGGCGCCCGATGCCCTTGTCCGCCTGCAAAAGGAGCACTGGGACCCGCTCTTCAAGTGGCTCAAGGACAAGTATGGCGTGACGCTCAACCTCGCCGAGGGCTTCAGCCCTGCGAACCAGGACCCCGCAACGGTCGAGAAGCTGCGCAGCGTCATTGAGGGCTTCGACATCTGGGAGCTGGCCGCGTTCGAGCGTGCCGTGTACGCTACCAAGAGCTTTGTCATTGCCCTCGCGCTTGTGACTGGGCGCATCTCTGCCAACGAGGCGGCGCAGGCGAGCCACGTCGAGGTTGCTTCGCAGATTGAGCGGTGGGGAGAGGTCGAGGACAGTGAGTTTGCTGCTGAGAGCCATCAATTGGCCACGTCTAACGCCACCAGCCCACGACGTCGACCACCAGGACATCCGCCGCGCGCTCGGCAGCGTTGCCACGCTCCTCGCCAAGGTGTAATTGGTAGTAGATGCAACAAATAGACGCATGACTGGACGCGAATTACTTTTTTTGACTAACAAGCGGATGCGAACGTCGCCTCAACCATGATACTACACTGCCACACCGATCATGGAGCCAGCTCGTGGCGCCTGGCGTCCTCGCGAACCTTGTACAGGTCACGGCTGTCCTTGAGCACATCGATGTCAACCTCAATGAGCTTGACGCCGACCTCGCTCCTGGGGAAGCCGCCAACACGGCCACGCAGTGGTGCCCACACGGCCGAGCCGCCCATGAAGCCCTCCTCGGCGGGGCCACCAGCGTTGCTGAGCACCCACACCGTCTCGGTCTCGAGCGAGCGTGCGTACGACAGCGCCGAGAGCGCCGAGGTCTCATAGTCATCGTGGTGGGGGTGACGCGAGAGGTGACTGAATACGTCAGTTGTACGGTCATACACAAACACCACAATACCCACGGCTCGCTGTCGGTGGCCATCCAGTACGTGGGCGCGAATACAATGTCGACGTCCTGGTCAACGAGCCTCTGCGCCGCGAGGGGGTGCGACACGTCCCAGCCTGGGGTGTGAGCTGTGAATGCGACTCTCCAGCTTACAAATCAGCATGCCGGCCTTGCCCCACTTGGTGTTGAACGCCCTGTTGGGCTTGTCGCCGGGGGTGAGGTACAGACGCTCTGGGTGCCACAGGTTCTGCTTAACGTACTCGCCGGCGACGGCGCCGTTCTCGTCGATGAAGAAGGCCGTGTTGCTCAGCACGGGGCACACATTGTCCTCGACGGTGGCGGGGTGCTGCTCGAGCCACTTGGCCCACTCGAGCTGGGCGGGGGTGATTTTGCCCGGGTGGGTGTTGGCGTGCAGGTGCTCGAACGGAGATCCCGAGGGGAACGCGGCGTGGGAGAAGGCCGCCGACTCGGGCAGGACGCCGTGCACGATTGTGCCGACAATGGCGATGTGGTGCTCCTTTGCCAGTGTCTGGAGGAACGACGTGAGGTGGGTGGAGGGGAAGGTGAGGTACTGGGGATGTGAGCAATCTGTCGGAGCAAGGCCGCCTCCGAGGAAGCCACCGAGGAAGGTCCGCCACCGAGTCTGCTTGCGTCTCCCTCGTGTCACCAGGCGAAGATGGGAAGACACTGCACCCGCTCACCCGCCCACCCAAGCCTGGAGTAGCGCTTGCTCCTTGCTGAGTGCTGTCCCCGCCCACCCACTCTCCTGGTGCGCGCTAACCCCGTCCGCCCGCCCACCCCTGCGATCGCTTCGCGATCAATGAGTCTGCCACCACCCCCCAGCTCCTCTCACCCAGCCTCGCCTTCCCCCCACCACATCACTCACCTGACGCCCCTCGTTCACAATACCCTGCAAAAAGTACTCTGGGAAACAAACCACATCCGCTCCCAGCTTGGCCGCCTCGGCGACCCGGGCCGACACCTCGATAAGGTTCTGGTCGAGCGTAGGGAACGGCGTGGTCGTGTGTGGCTTTTCGAGCTTTGCCGGTCCCTCTTCTGCCGACTGGACGTGGATCTGGGCGATGGCAATCTTGATCGTGTTGGGCATGGTCGGTGTAGCTGTGGGGATGGGGGAAGTTTGTGGGAGGTGTTCTTTTGTCGGCGTACGTCGACTGGGCTTTTTATGTCGACTCTGTCGTCCCTGTGGTCCGTGTTACCGTCGGCTAGGTTGAGTCTGTCTGTACTGCGGGGCACAGGGGCGGCGGGGGGCGGCGGTTGATGCGGACTCGGAGTCGGTGACCAAACGCGCGCGGCGGTGGCCAACGGCTGATTATATTGGGCGGCCCGTTTACAAAGTAGGATAAGCGCTAAGCGAGAGTGCGGAGACCCCACTTGCCTAAGCGCCGGGCCTGCGGGCCTGCCCCTGTTGGGCCGACCTCGCCCACTCGTGGGTGACCTGGCTGACCTGGCTGACCTGGCTGAGCGATATCCTGAGCCAGGCCAAGGCCGGGCCGGTCATCTACAACTGGAACCGTGTGCAACCCTTTGGCCAGGCAACAACAATCGGCCCAGTGTCGTCACGAGCTCTATCACCAAGACGCAACAATGCAACCCAGGCGCGCAAAGATATCAAGGGCCAGTCCCACTCCAAGACCTCAACATCATCACAACCACCACAGGATACGTCTGCGAGCAATGTCGGCGGCAACAGACCGCGCTACAAAGATCTGCGCGTTTATCCCGTTGATGCTCATCGCCCTATACATTCTCATCGTCTTCATGTCCACCCTCACCAGAGTTCAGCGCGAGTAAGCTATCCACCAACCACCCACACACACATACATACCCTCGCACGGCACATGCACGTACACCCGCGCACACACTCACTCGCACAGGTTCCTCTTCCTGCACCGGCTCAAGATCCCAACGTGGAAGAAGTTTCACTCTCCCGAGTACTACGGCCTTGCACGTCGGTGATGAGTGACAGTGTTGGCGCTGACTTGCAGCCTTCAAGACACGCAACTTCAAGCTCGAGACGCCCGATGGAGAGACGCTCGGCACATGGCACGTGTTGTGAGTGTTGGCAGGTCGTGGGGGTGGTGTGCCCGAGTCTCCGACCCGGCCGCCGTTGTCACCGCCACTTTTTCACTGACCACCGTCCCCCTGCAGACCGCAAGGCGTGTACGTCGAGCAAGAGCCCTTCCCTCCGCGACAGCGCCTTCCCGACCATGTCTTTGACGATGCATTCGGCCAACGGCCCACCATCATCTATTTTCACGGAAACGTAGGTCTACGTGTGCCCCAAGTTCGCGTCGTACTCTACTCTGACCTCTGTCAGGCAGCCACCCGGGCCCAGCCCCACCGTGTCCGCGGCTACATGGAGATGTCAGGTCGTCTGAACTGGTAAGGCGGTGCGGTATGCACTGCATCTAACGGGCGCAGCAATGTCGTGGCTGTCGACTACCGCGGGTTTGCCGACTCGTCGGGCAAGCCATCGCAGGAGGGTGTGATTACCGACGCAAGGACGACTTGGGACTATGTGGCCAAGAAGGTCAAGGCTGCGGGTGGCGACCCCTCGACGGACATCATCCTTTGTGGCCACAGTCTCGGAACGGGTATCACGTCGGCGTTGGCTGAGAGGCTTGCCGCGGAGGGTAGGTGTGAGAAGTGCTCCTGAGGCTGACCTACCGCCAGGCATCTTCCCCCGTGCCATCATTCTCATCGCGCCGTTCTCGTCTGTCATCGACCTGGTCGATTCGTAAGTGTCTCAACATGGTCTTCTCTGACCGGAAGCTTCTACCTGTTCGGCTTCCTGCCCGTCTTCCATCCGCTCAAGGCTGTGCCACGCATCAAAGAGTACGTCCGGTCCAGCTGGGCCGACCCGTTCGAGTCGAAGGATTCTCTACTGGTAGGTATCCGGAGCAGTGTTAGCCCTGCTAATGTCCAGCACACGGCATCCCCTATGCTTCTCCTGCACACCACAAGCGACGGTGTCATCCCGTCATCGCACTCGGAAACCATTTTCAACGTTATGCTCAATCGCAACGGCGTCCAGAACAAGCCCAAGGTCGAGGAAACAAAGTACGAAGGCTGGGGCGTCCTCAAGGTCGCGTACCCCAATGGCCTGCCGCTCATCAAGTGGGAAGGCAAGCACGGTGGACACAACGATCTCGGCTGGGCCGAAGGCACCTTTGATCTCATGGCCCGGGTGGCGGACCTGTAACCCCGGGGCAGAGCAACCCCGAGGCAGAGCTAGTATTACCCGCTGAGAACGATACGTCGAATACCGCATAGCATCCGCCGAGAACTATCCATTGAAACCCGTAGATAACTGAGTACCGTAGTAGATAATATCTGATGAATCCGAGAGCATATAGTTGGCGATGGGTGGCGAAGGGACGGCGATACAGCGAGTGAAAGGTCACGCCGGCACGGCCCGGCCCGGCACGTCTGGGACCTCGGCGACGGCGATCAGGCCTAGTGCCGCGACCGATCCTGGTACCCTCTATCGCCGCGATGCGCCGAGCTCTCGTCCCCATCGCCGAGGAGGCACGACGACGTTCTCGCCCCGGCAGGAACGAGCCTCAGCCACGGCGATTCATCTATCAGCGATACGATCGACGTCATGACGTCACTGCCGGTGAGGGTGGAGGCCGGGAACGATGTTTGGCCGCCGGGTACGACGACGGGCAACAAACGGCGGGTCTCACGCTGTCCGTTGGTTGCTGACTACATCCACCAGCATGGTGCCGCAGAAGCTCAAGAACATCCTCGTGCTGGGCGCCACCGGCGCGCAGGGCGGCGCGGTGATCAAGGTGGGTGTGGGGTGTGGGGTGGCAGGCTGCCTCGTGGTGTGGTGTGGTGCGGCAGGCTGCATTCCTCCTTGTCTTGGCCGCCTCTCCCCCCCGACTGTCTGTGCTCGCGCGCTAACACGCGCTCGCAGTACCTCTCAAAGCAGCACGGGCACATCATCCTCGGCGTCTCGCGCGACCCGTTCAGCGACGCGGCGAAGCGCGTCGAGGAGACGGCGGGCGTCATGGTCGTGTTTGGCGACGCGGCCGACGCGAAGAGCCTGTTTCTCCACGGGCCGGTGGACGGCGTGTTTCTGATGCTGCATTCCGAGACGCCTGACGAGCTGGCGCACAGTGAGTGGGGTCGTGGAGTACACTCCATCGACACTGGCGGCGCTGACAGCCCCAGCCAAGGCCATCGCCGACGCCGCGGTCAAGTACGGCGCCAAGTACATCGTGTACTCCGGCGTTGACCTGAGCGGCGTGCCGCAGACCGGCATCGAGAGGTAAGCCGGCACCTGCGGCACCACTGACGCCACGCCAGCTTCGACGTCAAGCGCGCGGCCTGGGAACACATCAAGGCGCTGCCCATCGCCTCGACGTACATCGGCCCGGCGGGGTTCATGGAGACGCTCACGTGGCCCGGGTTCGCGGGCTACACGCAGGCGTGGGATCCCGCGTACGTGCACAAGTACGTGTGTACCGACGACATCGGGCACGTCGCCGCCGACTGCCTGCACGACCCGGAGCGGTACGCCGGGCGCGAGATCATGCTCGCGGGCGACGCTTTGACCGGCCCGCAGGTCGCGCAGGTCGTCAAGGAGGTCACGGGCAAGGATGTGGCCGGGACGGGGGCGATTGACCACGCGTTCGCGGCGCACCTGTTCGAGGTGGGTTGGCTAGCTCGTGAAGGAGGGGAGAGCTGACGCCACAGCAACTCCACAAACACCCGTTCGAGGCCGACCCCGCCGAGCTGCGCAAGGAGTTTCCGTACCTCCACGACCTGCGCTCCTGGCTCCAGACGCAGGACAGGGACAAGATCGCGCCGCCGGCGCCGGCAAAGTAGCAGCAGCATGCATTGATCACGACGGTGTGGTGGGGGGTGTAGCGATTCCTTGTGGCTAGTAATTCGTCGTGGTGCCACCCGAGGTGTCCTCGATCGTCACATCGTCGGCCGAGCCCCTTCCTTGTGGCTGGCTACTGGCATGCTCATGAGACCTTTGGGGCACTCCACACCACTGTCGCAACAGCATACATCTCATTAGGTAGTTGGCTTGTAAGTATGGGTATCTCGATGCTGGGTATCCTCTGCAGCGCTCTCACAGCCACAGGAACCGCTTGACGGCGTAGTCCATCCGTGCAAGAAGCGACGTGTTGCTCTCAGCGTCGTGGAGGCTGTCGTCAGGTCAGCGCCGCGTCAAGACGAGGCCAGTCACCCAACTCACCTCACAACGTCCCTGTCCACGACGAAATCAGGCCCGACACCACCTCCAGCCTTGACGCACTGGTCCTTGATCCGCCTGACGATCCGCTCGACCGTCGCGCGGCACGTCTCGTTCGACTCGAGCATGATGTCCTCCTCGTCCTCGTCATCGTCGTCGTCGTGCGACGCAGCCAGCGTGCTCTTGCTCTTGGCGACAAACTCGCGCGGGAGCGCCTTGAACGCAAAGTACTCGGTCTTGGTCGGGTCCACGTCGGCGACCTTGACCTGCGCCTTTGGCGTGTCGGGCGCGGCGGCCTTGCCCTTTGGTGTGTCTCCGTCTGCGGACCCGGAGGCAAAGTAGTCGCTGATCGGGGTCCCGGACCCCGCGTTCTCGGGCGACGGCGGCTCCCTGTTCCGCAGCGAGTATGTGCTGTACCGCGTGCTCTCGTCCGCGGGAGAGAAGTTGAGAATGAAGCCCGCGTTTTCTGTTGGGTCGCGGCCCGCCTCCTGCAACGCCGACAGAATGTACGCGCCCTTCTGGATCGACGTGATCGACTTAAGCGGGATACGCGTAAACTCGTTGACCTTCTCGAGCTGGTAGTTGAACGAGACGACGTAGACGGCGGCCTTGGTGAGGATGAGCACCTTCTCCTCCAGTTTAGGGCTCAGGGCAATGTTGCGCTCCTCGGGGGACAGCAGCGTCCAGCCAGCGACGCGTTGCTCACCGTCGCTGAGAACACGGGCTGATGATGTCTCGACTGTAGAGTTAGCACCGCCCCCAACTTGCCAACTCACTTGCAGCGGCCCGCACACGCGACTGCCGGATCAGCGCACTCGACTCGGTACTCTCCAGGTTCTCGAGGAACTCGTTGAACACGCTGAGGTTGCGTTGACCAAGCATGAACGAGATGACGGCCTGGGCGAAGAAGTCGGTGACGGCGCCGTAGAACATGCGGCTGAGCGACGAGACACCGTCGTGCAACATGCCCTGCAAGTCACGCTTGCCGGTGCGCACAAAGTCGCCCTTGAGCGCCGAGGTGTGCGCATAGCACAGGCTGATCATGTCGCCGTTGTTTGCCCAGACTGCGGGCGTCAGTCACGTCCCCATTGCCGTACTCACTGTCGTTGAACATCGGCTCAATGTTGACCACGGTGGGGTCGAGCACAATGCCCAGCTGCGTCAGCATGAGCGTGAGCACACGCCGGGCAATGGCCGACTGGACGACATTGGTGCGGTCGAGGCAGTCGATGCAGCTGCATGTCAGCGTCACCCTACACCCACCACTCACTTTGTCCTGAACGCGCCGCGCTGCTCTTGCACCGCCTCGCCCTGCAGCGCCCACAAGTACCCCATGCCCTCAAAGTCGAGCGAGTTGATGAGCTCGGAAATGTGCTCCCACTTCATGCCGTGGCAGTTGGCGTGGAAGTCCCAGGGAATGTACTTCAGGTCGGGGCGCCCAAGGCTGCCCACGAGCTCGGTGTAACCGTTTGTCACAGCCGCCTCGATGCCCTTCTGCTCAGACAGGTTGATAGCCGTAACAGGCCCATACCGCGAGCGGAGGTCGTCAAAGTGGAGGTTGGCGATCGAGAACGTCTGGTCCACGGGCAGGTCGAGCACTGGCGGGGGCTTCATTGACCACGGCGTCTGGCTCCACTTGAGCGGGATGGAACCGCGAACCTGGACAAAGGAGAAGAGCGACGCCTTGCCTTGGACGCGCGCTCGAACAAGCATCTCAGTCTCGACAAAGTTCGCAACGTGGCCCTCGTCGTCGATTCCGCGGCGCTGATATCGCAAGCCCGCGCGGTCCCTGCTGCGTCGCGAGACGATCACCACGTCGAGCGGGATCGGCGGGGGAGGCGGAAGGCCCTCGTCCGCAGGGGAGGGCGGGACGGGGATGTTGATCGACGACGACTGGCAGTAGCCCTGTGCAATGGGCAGCACGAACGCATGCAGCCCGAGGTCGATGAAGTCGCGGAGGAGCCACTCGTTCCAAAAGAAGCGGCGGTCAAACCGGCGCCACAGCGGCACATGGATATCAGGCTCGACAATCTCGCTATCGGCCTGAGACGAGGCGCGGGACGACGGGCGTGAGGGAACCTCTCCCTCCTTTGCGAACGTGGGTGACGGCGGCGCAAATAGCTGCGTCGACGACTCTCGCCCAGCCAGCAGCTGGTCGAGGAGCGGCGCCGAGGCGGTGCGCGCAGACAGCCGCCCGCGCTTGTGCTGCAGCGTGTGCGAGATATCAAAGTCGAACGAGTAGAAGAACTCGCCCGACCCCAGCTCGCGCGTGATCTGCTTCATGATCTTGGTCTCGAGTTCGCGCCGCTGCGGCACATTGTCGAGCGGGGGTGTGGGTGTGCGCGAGGTACCTTCAGCAGCAGCGGCGTCCGGTGCCGGCAGCTCAGCTCCTGTCGCCTTGGCCTTCTGGCGAATCGTACCAAGCTCAAACTCGTCGTCTGGAGAGCCCTCACCAGACTCGGTACTGCGCCTGCCTTCGGTGGACCTGCGTCCGTCGGCAGAGCGACGGCCCTCGGCCGACCTCCGCCCCTCGCTCGAGCGCCGGCTCTCGCTCGACCCCCGTCCCGGAGGCTCAAGGTTTGCCTTTCCTCCCTTTGCAGGCTTCGGCGCCGGCGCATCCTGCTTCGCCCGCGGCTTGCCCAAGCGCGGGGTGAACCGCCCCCATCCGAGGGAGAAACGCTTCTTGACGCGTGTCTCTGGGCTGTCGGTGATGACAGGCGGAAGCTCGGGGGGCGTCTCGTCCGCCTCTGGCGCGATGGACGATGCGCGCCTCCGTGCAAGCTCGGACGCTGTCTCGTTCTCGCTATCCGACTCCGACTCTGACTCCGAGTCCGAGTCATCAGACCCCGACTCGGCGGCCTTCTTCGGCGAGCCCCACGGCAGCGTCCACTTGATGTTAATGCCCGGTTTTGGCAGGGCCGCTGGGCCCTTTGCACTCGTCTTGGGCTGCTTTGGCCCACGCTTGGACTGTACATCAGCACTCATCACACGCGCAACGCACCAGAATGGAAGCAAAGTGGTCGAGCTGGGCGCGAGCGCGGTCGGGCACAAGGGGCACGGTGTACACGTCGGCGAGTGAGTGTACCTCGTGTACGGCCGTCTCGGTGTCGAACGGGTCATCGCTGGGGAACAGGCGGGTCGGGGCCTTGGCTGGGGGGAGGAACACGACGAGGTAGGCAGCTACGGTGGTCAGCGAAGCCAAGCGTACGACGCACCGTCCCAGAGTCGCACGATTCCCAAGACTCCGCCGAGCTCGACGCCGGCGGCGGCGTCGGTGTACACCGCCGCGTTGACAGAATCAACCGCCCCGCGTAGCCCCCAGCGGATGAGCACTGCCTCGCTGGACGGCCCGTTGCCTGATGGGCGGAGGAGGAGGCCGTCGGCGGTGGCTGACAGGTCGAGGCGGCGGTGGATGCGCGGCGGGAGCGGCGGGACAGTGAGGCGAGCTGGCAGTGACTTTGAGGCCGCTGCGGCCTGGTCGCTCTGCTGATCTCTGCTCATGGCTTCTGTTGAGAGAAGCTGTGATGTGGATGATGATGGAAGACTATGCGATGGATACATGTTTGGTGGAGTAACAGTCGCCGTCATATTTGTGCGGGCAGTGATGCGATGGATGGGTCGATCGACCCACCGCGGGCCCGCCTGGCTGGTGGCTTGGCTGTGACGTTGTCCCTTAGTCGGCCATGACCGGACCGGCGGTTACGGACAACAACAAACACAAACGCCACACTAAGCTACTACTACTGCTATGTGCTACTGCGACGGCCCATGGCGCCTGCAAGAGAATACACCAGCGCGAGCTGATCAGGCGTCTGCACCAGATGGTTGCGCGAGTCACGCATAATGTCGACGGTCTGCGCAATCGGGTCTTGTGCCAGGTCGCTCGGGAGGGGGCCAACAAGCGGTGGCAGTGACGACGCCTCGTGGCTGTGCGGCGAAAAGCACAGCGACGCAAGAGCGAGGAAGGTGCCGGTTCGTCCAACGCCCGCGGAGCTGAGAAGTCAGATGGGCGCTCATCACGACTCCTCCACCCACCAATGCACCCATGTCTCGACCATATCCTGCCCGTGCACCTCGCCGTCGCCGTGTTCGTCGCGCAGCACGGCCACCTGCCGTATCAGGTTCTGCAGCGCCTCGAGGCTCTCGCCGTCGGGAACGCCATGGTCGGGCCACGACTCGAAGTAGAAGTGGTGCACGAGCATGTCGCCGTCGCCGTCGGCGCCGGCGCCACTACCTTCGCGGGATAGCCGGAGGGCCGAGTACACGGACCCCAGCTCTGGCTGGCGCTTCTGCTCGGCAAGGCGCAGCCGCACGCCCTCACGCTTCGAGGCGTCACGGTAGAACACGACGTCGTCGCCCGTGCTCCGTCTGCCGGCGTCAGCCCTGCTCCCATCCACACACGTACGGGAGGTACGGGTCTGCTTTGCGCATGCCGCGCTCGCGCCAGCCGGTGAGCTGGACGAGGATGGCCTCTTTCCGGCGCGGCGCGCGGCCGCCCTGCGCGTCGCTCGCGCTTCGGGAGTAGATGGCACGGAAGAACGGGTAGAAGGTATGTGGTAGTGGCGCCTGGGGCTCAGCGGGGGTCGCACGCGATGGACTCACCTGGGCAGCAACCCACCAGTTGCCGGAGGGGTCGGACACGACGCTCGCGTTGAGGTAATGCTTGCCGTCTACGCGCACGCTCGTGCGGTCGTACGCCAGCACGTCAGAGTAGCGGTTGTCCTCGCGCGCGTGCCGCGACTCCTCGACCGTGAACGCGGCCGCCTCGGGCGGCGGGTACCGCGACGCCGCGGCGCGCGCGCGCGCCAGGCGCACCCGCTCGCGCTCTTGCAGGACGTCCCACACGCGTCTAACGTGCTGCTTGTTCGCCATGGTGGTGGGGGGGAGTATGGGTTGACGCGTTGGTCGCCGCGATGTTGATGGCCCGTGACGCACGTCGCGAAAGTCGAGTGGCGTTCACCGCGGGTGAGGGCAGGTAATCAACGACGCGCACCGCGCACCGCGCACCGCGGGCACGGGCAATCATTATACGGTACCCCCTTTAATCTGTCATGGCGCCTTGATTCAATCTTGCCAACCCCACGGCCAGGCGTTGCAAAGGCAGGTGCATGTGAGAAGAGCCAAAAGCCCGGTGCATGAATGAGATGAATTATGGCGAGCTGGGAGCTAGTGGCTGAAGAGCTTGTAGACGTCTGAGGCGCGAACGAGACAGTCGGCTGATCGGCTCTTCTTCAACAAGCCACTTTCGTTCGTCGAGCACAACAGACGGTCGCCTTACACCCGAGGTAGATACACCACTCCTCGCTTATCCGCCTTTTGCCCATATTCGTTCACTCCACCGCCGGGCTGACCGTCGGCGTTGCTCAGCTTGCGCCGTCGATGAGCTGATAGCCTCGTCACGCCAAGCCATGACGAGGTGGACGGACGGGCCGTCAGCAGAGTCTTGCAACCTGCCCCGCACGTCCATCGTCCGCGTCCAGCCAGCAGCAGCCGGCGGACAGCGGCCTGCGCGCCGCCATCTGCACACAAGGTACGGCTTGCATGTCTGGCCAGGCCGCGTCCATCATCACTGCAGAGGCACCGCGGAGATGCCAGGGCCACTCCGTCATCGGTCTCCCACGGTGGCCGCGTCATTACGTGACGCCATTCGATGACTGCAGCGGTCTCGCATCTTTCCGGGGTCTACAACGACATCCGGCCGACGACGACGGCAGTACCGCAGGCCGCAGGCAGCCAGCCAGCCCCGCTCCCCATGTCGACATCCTTGGTCATCCCGTCGACACGACAACAACCTTGAAAAGGCTCGACTGCCCACTCTCTTCACCAGCACACCCCCACCAGCAGCACAATGATCGCGACCCGCTCTGCCTTCCCTGCCCTCCGCGCCGCGCGCACCGTCGCCGTAAGTTTGTGGCAGGCCACCCCACAGCTCCCCATCGCACCCAGCTGACCCGCCAGGCCCGCCGCTTCAACTCGACCGCCGCTGCGCCTCCCCCTCCCCCTACCCCCGAGAAGAAGGCTTCGAGTGGGTGCACACGCCGTGCTCTGGCTTTTGCTGACCGTCCCCAGACGCCCCCCTCGTCTTTGGTCTCCTTGGTGTTGTGAGTTGTTCGCGAGCGGTGGTGTGTACACGCAAGCTGACGCCTGTAGGCCGGCCTGGGTGCCTTCGCCTACCTCAACCGCAGCGGTGAGCACGGATATCGCGAGCAGCGTGACTAATCCCCAGAGGCCAAGGCTCCTGCTAAGCCCGCTGTCCCTGCCCTCGAGAAGTAAGCTGCAAAGTGGCCCGTGGCGTGTCGGTGACTAACGCCGCACAGGGACACCTGGATCCCCGTCAAGGTCTCCAAGGTCGAGCCGTACAACCACAACACCAAGGTGTACCGCCTCGACTTCCAGGGCGAGGACGCCAAGGACAAGGTCTCGGGCATCACCGTTGCTGGCGCACTTGTCGTCAAGACCCCCGAGGGCGAGGGCGAGGTTCTCGACAAGAAGGGCAAGCCTGTCATCCGGTGGGTTAGAAGTCACTGACACAGCTAACCCGCCAGTCCCTACACCCCTCTCTCGTCCCCTGACCAGCGTGGCTCCATCGACCTCCTCGTCAAGGAGTACCCCGTGAGTGCTGCAAGCTGAGGGACGACGGCAGCTGAAACCACAGACCGGCAACATCTCCAAGTGGTTCGGCACCCTCACCCCCGGCGCCGAGGTCCACATCAAGGGCCCCATCCTCAAGTTCGAGTACAAGCCCAACTCGTTTGACAAGGGACTCTTCGTCACTGGCGGCTCGGGCGTGACCCCCGCTTACCAGCTCCTCACCCACGCCCTCAAGGACAAGTCGGACAAGACCAAGTTCACTCTTCTCTTTGCCAACGTCAACGAGGAGGACATCCGTGAGTGTGGTGCAGAGGAGCGTTGCTGATATCCCAGTCCTCCGCAAGGAGTGGGATGCCCTCGCCGCCGCCCACCCCGACCGTCTCAAGGTCGTCTACTTCCTCGACAACGCGCCCAAGGGCTGGACCGGCGAGACTGGCTACGTGACTGCCGACAAGATCAAGGAGCACTTCCCCCGCGCTGAGGGTGAGAAGGTCCAGGCGTTCGTCTGCGGCCCTCCCGGCCAGTACGCTGCCATCTCGGGCAAGAAGGACGGCTTCAAGCAGGGTGAGCTCGGCGGTGCCCTCAAGGACCTCGGCTACACCTCGGAGGAGGTCTTCAAGTTCTAAGCCAGGACTAGAAAGCTAAAATGAGATCTGTAGATGGGCCTAAAGTACATGATATGCACAACAAGGTACAGCAGTGTAGGTGTGGTCGGGTATAGGGTGCGCAGGCTGTATGATGGGGGCGGCATGGCAGTGTGCGACGGGCTGGAGCTCGGATCCCGATGCTGGACTGGGGTAGTATTGGCTAGACGACAGCGTCGACAGCCGACAGCAGCTTAGCAATAGACAGTCGATAGCCGAGGACCGAGGAATGCACAGTCGACAGCCGGCCTAGTAGTGGACGGTCGAGTCGCCCTCTTCGCTGATGAAGCTCCTGGCAGCGCTGTGCTCGTGTGCCTCGCTGCGCTGCTCGTGCGACTCGTCGGCGTCCCACTCCTGCTCCTGCTGGTTATCCAGGTCCTGCTCCTGGATGATCATCCACACCGAGGTGCGGTACTGTTGTGGGGGTGAGCGTGGTTCTGGTCCATACACGCCACCACTCACGAGCGTGATGACCAGCTTCATCGACTTTTCCAGCTCGCGCAGGTCTGCCAGCAGCTTTCCGTTCGGGTTCTCGGCCGCGTCCTTTGCCAGCGCGGTGATCTGGGCTCAGTAACGTCCGCAGCCCAGCAACTCACCCGCCGGATCTTGTCCCCGAGCTTGGCATACTCCCAGAGCACGTCGGCCTCGAGCTCTGACAGCTGCGAGTTGTTGGCGCTGGCGTGAGCTGTGTGTTGACTCAAGACAACTTACTACGGGTTGACGCTCTCGATCGACGACATGGTGTCTGCCGCCTGCGTGCTTGCTTGCTTGCGGTTGTTGTTGTTGACCACCGAGATGCACGGCCGTGGGCAAGAGTTGGGACGCGCCCACGCGCGCGGATTTGCTTCCGCGACGGCGCCGCGCCGCCCGGCGCCACCTTCTGACGGCGGGTCACAGCGTCATCGGTGCGCCGCGCCGCCGCGCCGAGCGAGTGGTGCAGGCGGTGGTGCCGATGCCAAGCACCGCTGCCGCCCCGGCGCGCGTGGGCCGTGCAGTGCTGGTGCGCGGGTGCTCGCGCGGGTGCTCAAGCGATGCGTGCGTCGGTGGCTGCAATCGGCGCGGCAAAAAGAAGTGACATTCATTTCAGTGGTCGCTACTCTCACCGTCGTCGTACCATCCTCGCGCTGTCTGGCACACCTCACGCTCGCCTCCTTTTCGTAGTCGTCTCTTGTCCTCCACAACGACGACCACGACCACGGACAGACACACGTGCATCCTCCGGCATCTACCTCCCCCTCTGACTCATGGCAGCATAGCCCGTCATAACCGTCACATTCGTCACCACCACACACGGCTTTAATCCTCCCACCTCCAGGGACCTTGCTTCGCCCGGCTAACCCGCTGCCCGACTTTTGACCGCGGCACTCTCCTCAACATTGCCCACTCCCCCGTACTGCACAACACCCATCATGCAGTACCTATCAAAGGCGTATAACTATTGTGAGTATATTACAGCAAGCAAGCAAACACAAGCATATCTGACACTGCCGCTAGACTCGGGCATCAACCCCGCCACCCTGTCAGGCGCCATCGATGTCATCGTGGTCCGCAGCGTCGACGAGGTGGGTACACCACGGCACAAGCCAAACCACGCTGACAGCCCCAGACGACGGGAGAGGAGACGCTCGCATGCTCGCCATTCCATGTGCGCTTTGGCAAGCTCCAGGTGCTTCGTCCCGGCGAGAAGCGAGTCACTCTCCGGCTACCAAACAACCTGCCGGCCCCACACATCGCCCCGTTCAGCATGAAGGTCATGGAGACGGGCGAGGCATTCTTCGTGCTCGAGACGGATGAGGATGTGCCAGAGGACCTCTTGACCAGTCCTGTTGTCATGGCTGCGGATGTGAGTGGTTGTGGGGTTGGGCGACGCCCGGCTTGGGGACAAGGGGGCTCCTGCGCTGAATCGCTGCTAATTTGACCGCAGGCGGCGACTCCAAGCGTCCACGCAAAGGATGAAGAGCCCGAACTTACGTCAAAAGGATCGCTCACGAACGAGCCCTTTGGTTCAACTGAGGCGGTCGCCAACCACGATGGTCACGACGATGGCCCCGAGCTCGCTGAGGTGGAGCCGTTAGATTTGAACGAGTTCGAGGGCAAGAAGACCAAAGGTGGCGACGGCAAGAAGGCCAACGGTGACGCACCAACAAAGCACAAGCGGACACCCTCCAACAACCCACCTGTTGACCAGAGGCCACCCAACCCCCTCGCCGCCGGCCCAGGCCAGACCACCGACCTGCCTTTCCGGAACAGCAGACTGGCCAACATTCACAGCGACGAGGCCGATGTCGATCTCCCGAAGGTGTCCCCTGGTGCCCACGACGGCCCGAACGTGGTCTACGGCAAGGACATCATCATGGACGCTGCGGGTTTCCACAACCAGCAGGCGGCGGATGAGAAGGCAGTCGACGGCAGTGCGGACGCCACAGTCCCCGAGATCCAGAAGGGATCGGAGCTCGAGGATGGTATCAAGGACAAGCAGGTTGACGCCCTCGTCACTGACCTGATGGCTGTTTCGTCGGGTGCGGACGAGGTGCGAGCTGAGGGTGGCGAGAAGCGCCCTCGGCGCGACTCTGAGAGTCTCCCTTCGTCCATTGCCGCCCTCTCTCTTGATGCTCCGTTCAGCACGTTCAACAGGACCCGATCGCCACCAGCACCTGTTCGGCGAAACATGCGGGCTCAGACTGAGCCTCCCGAGGACAGCCGCCCGTCGTCCCCTACAATGCCCGGTGACGCCGGCGACTCGTCGCAGCAGATGGACCTCGCCTGGGACTGGGGACGACCTCCTGCGGATGACGACTCGCCCGACGCTGAAACGCCGATGCCGAAGCGCTCGCAGAGCCTGAACACGGAATCGTACAGCGCTCAGAAGCCCAAGGCGAACATTCGCTGCATCGTGGACGACCCCAAGACGTTTGTCCTGGAGCTGGACGGCAGGTCGCACTTGTTTGAGCTGTCACTGTGCGGTGGCGACAGCTTTGCTCCAGACGGCGAGGCTTCGGTAAGTCGATGTCACTCTGTGCAGCCACTGACAATGAAGCCGGATGAGCTCGAAGACTTTGAGGACGAACAGATTACGTTCCAGAGGTTCATGGAGGACCCTGCGGTGGTGGATGACCCCAGGCTTGTCGTTCACTACAACAACCTGTACCTCACGTGGAAGACGGGCTACTACCTGCTCTTCGCCCTCGCTCTGTACCGTCGCGCACTCAAGATCAACGACAAACCAGCGGCTCCCAAGGCCCCTGCAGCATCTTCCGGGTACTTTTCTAGATGGTGGAGGAGAGCCGACGCGCCTGCTCTCGCTGCTGAGCCCATTGAGAGAACTCAGTCGGCCCAGGCCGCCTTCCCGGACAAGACCAAGGACACGTCCGCCAAGCTGTCGACTAGCCCTCCCGACAAGACAATTGCTGCTCCTCCCAACCCGTCGCTGCCGGCGTCTGAGCTGCCTGCCAGGCCGGCGTCGCCGACAGCGGAGTCTGATGGAGAGCCTGAGAAGCACTACGCCAAGACGCTCCGTCTTACCTCGGACCAGCTCAAGGAGCTCAACCTCAAGCCCGGCCCCAACACGGTCCAGTTCTCGGTCATGTCGTCGTACTCTGGCTACGCCGTCGTGACTGCCCGCCTCTTCTTGTGGGAGAGCACTGACCAGGTTGTCATTTCCGACATTGACGGAACGATCACCAAGTCGGACGCCCTTGGCCACCTGTACGCTGCCATCGGACGTGACTGGACCCACATTGGCATCGCCAAACTCTACACCGACATCACCAACAACGGGTACAAGATGCTGTACCTCACCGCCCGTGCCATTGGTCAGGCTGAGACGACGCGCGAGTACCTCAAGACCATTACCCAGGGCGACTACAGGATGCCCGAAGGCCCGGTTATCATGAGCCCTGATCGTCTCATGGCCAGTCTCCACCGCGAAGTGATTCTTCGCAAGCCCGAGCTGTTCAAGATGGCGTGTCTGCGTGATATCCAGAGGTTGTTTGGTGTGCACGCCAAGGATGCCTTCTTCGCCGGCTTTGGCAACCGTATCACGGACGCGATGAGCTACCGCTCTGTTGGCATTGAGACGGGCAAGATCTACACGATCGACTCGACCGGTGTCATCAAGACGGAACTTCTGCAGTCGTCGCACAAGGGCAGCTACGTCGGGCTGAACGACCTGGTTAACATGGTGTTCCCGCCGGTTGACAAGAAGGCGCAGCCCGAGTTCACCGACTTCAACTACTGGCGCGACCCTATCCCGCAGTTTGAGATTCCGGACCTCGTGCCCACGCCCGTGTCCCCGGCGCTATCGGCCGTGTCTGAGGCATCTGGTGGCTCGCGACTTTCGCGACTTCTCGGCCTGCGCTCGCGCTCGCCCACTGCCGAGATCACCTCGAGACCCACATCGCCGCTCATGGGTCCTGCGATTACATCGGACGACCTGAGCGAGACCGAGGAGGAGCACCAGTGGCTGAGCAACGGACGTGCGAACGGTCGTGCGAGCCCCTCGAGCATGCCAGGCAGCTTTGATGACGGCGCGGCGTTCCCTGACGAGTGGTTTGAGCGTGAACGCACCAGCTCGACCGGGGACGACAATGCCGGGGACGACGACAACTTGTCAGAGGCAAACGACGGCGAGGAGGACGACTCGTTTGCCGACGACGACGCGATCTTTGACGACGACATTCTGGCTACCGGTGAAATGGCGCGTGTGCCGTTTTAGCGGACGCGGTGTAGAGTGCTTTACCCAACGCGTACGCCCCATTCCTTAGACTGCCTGCCTGCCTGCCCCTTCAGTTGTACCATACGCTTCATTCCACCTTGGCATTTACAGAAAGACGATGCATAGATACAGGCTCGCAGCTAGTGCCACAGTCCTCGGGCGTCTTTTGTCGGGTCTGGGCCGGCATTAACGTTGCCGACAGAGTACGAGTAGAAGAGGACCTTCATGGCGAGGGCGAGCGCGGCGTGGAGGACGCCGACGCCGATGACGAGCAGGCGGACGAGCTTGTTGTCGCCTTCCGCGAGGACGGGGTAGATGTTTGTGACTCTGGGGTGGGTGTGAGCGGGTGTGTGTGTGGGTGTGCGAGGCGAAGCCGAGCTGAACGACGCCGAGCTGAGCGACGCCGAGCTGAGCGACGCCGAGCTGAGCGACGCCGAGCTGAGCGACGCCGAGCTGAGCGACGCCGAGCTGAGCGACGCCGAGCTGAGCGACGCCGAGCTGAGCGACGCCGCCCCACTCCAACTCACAGGAAGAAGCCGGAGCTCGCCGCGCCGAGGCCGACAAACGCCCAGCGCGCAATGCCGACAGGGATGAGACACAGCAGCGACACGGGGATAAACACGCTCATGGCGTACCCGTACACGCCGAGGGCCTCGGCCGGACCCCACGACCCGACGCCGAGCCAGCGCGTGAGCGCCCACAGCGCGGCGGGCAGCGCCAGGCCGTACAGGTACACGAGGGTCGTGGCGGTGCTGAGGAGGGGCAGGTTGGAGACGACGGGCTGGCCGGCCATGTACTGCTGCAGCGAGGACGTGAGCGTCGAGGTCGTGTACAGGAGGAGGATGAGCGTCGTGAGCGTCCAGAAGGGGCCTGGGGGTGTGAGCGGGGCGGGGGGGCACGCGAGGAAGGGCATAACACACCGTACAAGTCCACCTGGCCGTCGCACGCGTCGGCGATGAACCCGCCCCGAGGGACGAGGCTCATGCCGACGCGCTTGAGGATCATCTGCGTGTCGACGTCAAAGTACACGGCGTAGTACGCGAGGTTGAAGGGCGAGAATGGCGCGGCCGGGCGCGACGGGTCGGCGCGCGACGAGGAGCCGGCCGGGGCAGGGGACGACGAGCCCGCGCCGGTCGGGGACGACGACGTAGGCAGGCCCGCGTCCGTGCCGAGGAAGGTCTTGAACTGCAGCCCGTCGCCGTCGTCGGCGTCGACTACTGCGTACCCGCCTTGCGACATTGTGGTGTGGTCGGATCTGGGATCGGTGGTTGGGAGGTCGTTTGAGTTATCGTGGCCGGGTGGCCGCCATCGATGTCATCGGTGGATGGATGCCACGCGCCGCGGGCCTAAAGGTCGTTTTAATTAGGCATTTAACACAATTGGACGCCTATTCACATCTTCCTATGACGGGCCTATTTTTCACCTTTCAACCTTCGAAGGCGTGTGGCGAGCCGTGAACTCGAGCTGGGGAAAAGTTGAACGCACACCAGCAGCAGGTGCTATCCCATTCAAATGAGACGGAGACCAGTCTGCACAGCGACGCACCTCACCTGTCGGTGGGGAGCCAATGGACGAGAGAGCGGTGACGACCGCACATGCCTAACGTAGCCAGCAGCCCACCACCAGCTCCTCGAGCCGATCACGGCTTGGCGCCCATCGGATCTTGCCTACGCACCAATGTCCCACCACCACGCCAGCCCCCGACACTAATGTCCGATTAGTCCTCGGCGCGGCGTAAAACTCCTCGGCGTATAGGCCTTCTGCGAGACACAACCACATGCACCACAGCCTGCCAAGACGCGTCCAAGCCAGACACACACGACGCCAGCATGGAAGATCAGATTACCCGTGCACATACCGCGCACGCCTCTTTAACGCGCGGATGACTTTGTCTGCGCCGCGCCGACACGAGACCGCACAGTCAACCGCACAGTCACCCCCCGCATATATACGCCCGTCGGCCCCCGCACACCGACGGTGATGTGCACGGCCGATCGTGCCGCCGCGGCGGCAGTAGTCACCGCGCCGCCCCGCGCCGCGCCGGCGTCGTGGCGGCGAGGCGGCGGCGGCGGAGGCGGAGGTGGTGGCGCGACCCTCTTGCCACAGGGCGCAGGGCGCAGGGCTGGCGCGCGCCACACTCGCCCTCGTCGCGCCGCCCTTGTGGCGGAGGTGGTGGCACTCTTGCCCTCGCTCGTCTCCAACGGCACTTCCTCAGCTCTGAGCGCTCACGGCCTGCTCGCACGGGCACGGCGCCGAGAGGGTATCGGAAAGAGTGGGTCGCGCTAGAGCCGCGGCACGTTCGATGCCGCCGGGCACCTCGGATTTCCGGCAGGCGGAGCGCGTGACTGTCGTGCCGCGACGCCTCTCTTACAAGGGGGGAGTGAACCGATAGTGGGTGAAGGCCTCGAAGGCATGTCTGCCGTCCTAAAATCGTACTAACAGTTGGTGCCGCATCTCCCAACAGACCTTGCGCGTAGATTAGGTGAACAAGGCTGGTCCCCTCAAGGTTGTAGTGGAGGGCGCTTCCTGTGTCTTGCTTATAGCTTCAGACCGTTACCCGCCATTGTCGAACGGTAGACATGCTCCCCGGATTCATGGCATACATAGATTAACTGCCATTTCTAAGGGAGAAGGAGAACCACTGATGTCATCGCCGAGGGCTGCTGCGGTCCGTTCGTACCAACGTGTGTGCTAGTCCCAAGCAAGGCCTGTCGGTCAGTGGTGATCAGACCCACCCTCAAACTCACCGCAAACTCTGCACGGTGGCGTGTCTGTGTCCGTGTCGAACACCAGCCTGAGCTGTCCTTTGTCCTCCACCTGAAGTCGGCTGCGGTTTTGTGCGAGGAACGCAGAGACCCGCCTCTCAATGACGCGGGGCCTCTTTCCAGTCTTTGCGTGTATCACGATCGGTAGCTCGGCAGCCCAGAGGGAAGCGCTCAAATCGAACGCCACCACGAACCCAACTTCCACAAGTTCGTCATAATCTGCAGTTCTCCAGTAGAAGGTTAACGTTCGATAGGGGCGGGGAAGTGCCGACTCCCAGACCCATTTCATCTCTACGCAGTGCACAGTGAGGTTTGAGGATGAGAAGCTTCGGCAAGGCAGATACTCGAGGCGATCTTGAGACCACGTTTGACCGCGGATACAGACGTCGGGCTTGTCGAAGAGAAGGACGTCTGGCTCAGGGAGACGCTTGAAGTCTGGCTTCAGCCCATACTTGCGATCCCTCCCGCCCAGAGGGAATGGGTCATCGAGGATGAGGTGGCCCACATTGGGGAAGAGTGGGATCCCCGATGTCCCTGCAGCTTCGTACACTTTGGCCATGATCTCGTCGTCGGGCACAGGGGAGAGAGTGAGGCGATGGGTGAAGCTGAGGCACGCCCGTAATCGTAGGTTGGCTTTGTTGTCAGGCCCCCGTCGTCGGTCGTTGAGCTGGTTGGCGATCCGCAAGAATTCATCGTCACTCAGAGTCATAGAGTAATACAGGTGACGTGCGGCCGCCTCCCAGACGTCCCGCGATACACATAGAAGACTGAGAAGGGTTGAGCTGTCCTCGGTGGGATCGAGCTTGCCAACAACCATCGCCACGACATCGATCGGGAGCGGTCTCCTCGGTGGTGAGGCTGGCGCCGGACGGATTGTGGGTTTGAACCGGGCAGAACGGCGTACCATTCGTGATTGATGGTGTAGTGTCCAGTGGCGCTGTGAGGTATGCAACCAAGCGTGTATATGTTGATGCGAATGGGGACGGTAGCCCGTTGTTTCGCACGAGTCTAAGCCGACTGCGTCCACTTTCTCACACAGACTTGGTGTCAAGGTTAGTTCCGCCAGTCTTACCCGAATACCTCAATCAGATGCATCCACCTTGTCAACAAAACATCGGGCCACGAGTGCCGCCTGGTGCCTGTTCTTCAGTGTCATCCGCAGGTGGCACCACTTCTTTCAGCCCGTTCTAAGGCACACGGTGCGACTTGCACCACCTGAAGCACTACTGCAGCGACTCTTACCGTCGCGTCCAATGCCAGGTCTACCAGCGTGCTTTCCCGGCTGTCCGCATGGTGCGCCGCTCTCGTGGCCCTATCCCCGCCCGCTTCCTATTCCAGGTGCCGACGACGACAAGAAAACGACCACCACCGTGGCGGCCGCCCAAACGACAAGAGCCACCTGGTGCTGACTTCCCGATGTGAGACGCCACTCACAGTTGCAGCTAAGGAGACGACACGATCGCCGCAGCCGATCGCGCTGTGGCAATGTTTGGCATGTCAGCACAGTGGTCTCACACACTGCCTGGCACCGTTCGTCGACCCATCCTCACCCACAGCTCGCACAGAATTGCCCGATTCAAACGAGGCCACAAGCTCAGTACAAGTAGTTTTGTAAACCGACAACCACAGCCGAAGTAAGCACCTCAACAGAATCCTCATTTGAGCCGACCACCACGTTGCTCCCTCCTTCAGGACGACTTCGTTCGAGGAGTCGCCACCATCGCCCGCGGAGTTCCTCACCTCCGAGGCTTCCTTTAGCAGTGAGGCTCCAGCTCCCGAGCCCGCTACCGTGCGGGTTTCTTGTCAGAGACGTGAAAAAAGGTATCACAGAGATTCAATAATGTAGCCAAGCGGCTTATGTACTCGTCGTCTTTAGTGGCAGCCTACCCTTCCAACAGTTTCACCCCCCCCCCCTCCCCCAACCCTGCGCGGTGATTCAGTTCAGTCCGGATGCGAGACCGATAGTACATCCCCAGAGTTTGTAGACCGTAGCCTCCAGTAAGCACGATGGGCACCCGATTGCGGACACTTGTCGTGAGGAAGCGGATAGCTGCGCTCTTCCGAAGTTACACACAGACCGAAGGTGGTGAGCATGGTGAAGAGGAGCCACGGATGCCTCGAAATAAATGGCCCCCAGTCCTAACAGGATCAGATCGGTAGGCTTAAATAACGCAGACTGCGACGGAAAACAGAATAGGGAGCTCTTGTGGTGTAGTGGCTATCATACTCTCTTAGGGCGCTGTTAGCACCTTAAGCTGAAGCTTGGGAGTGGTCCTCGGTTCAAATCCGGGCAAGGGCCCTTGATCTTTTGCTGCGCGCGCGTCTGCGAGCCCGCGACGCGACTGGCGAGTCGAAAAGGGACGCGGTTTCTTCGGTTGGTCGAGGAAGGTTCGACGCGGTGGACCCTTTTTCGCGATTTTTTTTTTCGGCTTCCCCGGCCTCGGCCCCGCGCCACACTGTGCAAACGCCGGGTCGGGCAGTAACCAGTGAGTTGGCGGGCAAAAGTGGGCGGCTAGCTGGCTGTGGCAGCGCCGCTCTACATGCGACTACACATCACTGGACGGACAGGACTAGTGCAGCGACGACCTCAGCGACGACGATCGCCAAGGCACGCTTACGCCTGCAAACGTGTGTAGCATAACCGCGTGCCTTGTCTGTGCATGCGCACACACACTCATTGATCGTCGCTGCCGATACGCAGTGCCGATCACTCGGCACACACTGAATGAATTGTGTTCGCGCTCGCACTGAGCCAAAGCGCGCCAAACACGGCGCACAGCAGCATCATGTGGGCATGCGCGCCCTGGGTTAGTGGCTCGCGGCGGTGGTGGTGGCAGTGGCGTGCGAGGGCCGTCGCACGCCGCTTGGGCAACCCGACGGACGTGCGAGTCCGAAGACGACGGCCGCGAGGCGAGGCAATCGCGTCAAGGCAGTCGCTTCACGAGAAATCGCTTCTCTGAGGGCGTTGGTTGCACGCCCACCTGGAGATTGGCTTGCAGGCGCACAATGAGGCGGTCTTCCCTGCCGGCGTCTGGCGATGCGAGGAGCCAAAGGCTATTATCGCGACGAGATCGAGTACGACGCGCATGGGTCGGCGGTGTGTCCGCAGTGTGTCCAAACAGAGGCCTACGTGTATGCCCGCCCGCGAGCAAGTCAGCAGCCACACACAGCCGTTGGAAGTGTTCCGGCGGCCATGGTCCGCCACTCACCCTAGGGCAGCCAGCCAGGGCGCAGGGTCCGGCGACATGGAGCGACAATGACTCCATCGCACCCGGCTGTTTGGCCGTCCAGGCTGCCGACAGACGGCCGGGCCGACACCCGAGCCAGCCCCGGCCCCCCGCTTAACTGGTGCCTTCGGGACGAGCTTGTGCGCAATAAGCGCGAGCAAAGTTTACAGGCGAACCCAGAAAGTTTGTCCCGCGCTACTGTGACGCTAATTGCGGATCTGTGATCTGCGTCTGTTTGTAGCGCAGCGAATGTCCGCACGTACATGTCACTCAATTGCGTCGAGTACACCCACCGCCAGACGAAGCCTTCGGTCACGCCTCACGGGGGCCGAGACACTGCTCGGGCTGGCGCACGCCACGCCACGGCGCGTCGCGTCGACCGAGGAAGGCTGGCACGGAGAGGCGCCCGCCAGCCAGCCGTGGAGGCGAGCGGCGCCTGGCGTGCCGCCACGCGTACGGCCCGGCGGTGGACCGCCGCACTGGCTGCTGCTTCTCGCTCGGGTCGTCGCTTCGCCCGGGTACGCGCTGAGGCTGACACTCGCATGCATGTCGCGTTCGGGTGGGTACGACTGACGTTCGCGCGGTGCCCTGGCGCCACCGCCACCTGCGTCCACTGGAAGACCACCGTAATGGGATAAGGGCCGTCGCAGGGGATGCACCCTGGCGCCACTGTGATGGTGCGAGACATTCAGGCCGCGCGCACATTACCCCGCTGTCCGTCTTCAGCGCGACAATCATCGCGGACGTTCCTGCACCTCACCAGCTCGGCAGTTCCTGAGCGCCAGTGCCTCCGCCGCCGCGCAGCCCTGCACCCACGCCCTTTTCGCTTGCTGGCGTGGCGCCTGCCCACTGCAGCCACCCGCTTGGCAGGACGTCGGCACCCCGGAAGGACGTGCAGCCGTTGGCCGAAACAATTAAGTCGGGCCGCCCACGGTCGCGACAATTAATTGCTGGTACTGCCCACCACGGGGTTCATTCAGCGCTTAACGTCCCGCTATGCTAAACTGGACGATCCTTATGCTATCGCGGTGAATGGCCGCTGCTAGTTTTTGTTTCCAGCGACACAAACACGCCGCTGTGCATGTGCTCGCACGTCGGCAGACGTACACCGCGTCGTCGTGACTGCACCGCTGTGCGATGCATCTTCGCTGCACACCCCAGTTCAGTTGACCCTGTCCGCCCAGCGCCCTGCCGTTTGGAAAGAGGCACGCCGGCGGACACTTCTTTCGTCCGGTCGGTGGGATTGCCGGCGCGCGCACCAGCACGCTTGATACGGCAGGCGGTGCTCGACGGCCGCTGCTGACCACATTCCGGCAGCCGGCGCAGGCGGTCGCCTCGCCCGGCCTCGTCATCGGCTCTGAGTGGGGTGGAAGGGTTCGTCGCACCAGATCTTTCCAGGGCGAGAGAGGCGTGTACTCACCCAGGGCCGCTACCATAGATTTGCGCATGATGCCCTCGGCAGTCTACAGGAATGATACGCTGGACGTCGTCGGCTGACGCACATGCACCGCTCGTTATGCAGCAGCGCTCGACACGGCCAGGAACTGCAGGAACTGCGCTAAGGGTGCCGTGGCGCCGCCGTGGGCGACGGTGGCGTGGCGCTCCGGATGACTCGGCATCGACTCCTCCGACTGACCCCTACGACCCCGTCTTGGCAAGCCGACTGTGGCACACGTCAGGATGGCGAGTGAGCCACCTACGCCTGGTGACAAACTTTTCTTTGGGCGTGTGTGTTTGGGCGCTCGCACGCACGCGCGTACGCACGAGGTGCGTCGTCGCCGGCGTGGGTCGTAGGGCCGTGGCAATTAGCAGAGGGGCGCGAGGGGACACGATAAGCCTGAGGGCCGATTGGCGGTGGCCGAAGGCCGGGGGGCATCGTGTTGGCCTTCACCGCCAGAGAAAGACACCCACACGCCGAGGGTGCGCGCAGGGGACGAGGCGCACGCTTGACCTCGATGAGGAAGAGTGGCTGGCCGCGCTCGCTTGGTGGCGTGTTTATCGGGGGTCGTGGGTCCAGCAGACGCGTTTTTTTTTCTGCCTTGCTCCAGCCGCCTGTGCCGTCGGCTGTCGCGTCCGATATAAGAGCTGGGAACGCGCGGAGATCCCCCCCAACATCACTTCTATCTAATCCCACCACCATGCTGTTCCGCTCGGCTGCCACTGTTGCCATCGGTCTCCTCGGCCTCGTCGCCTCGCCCGTCCTCGCCCAGGACGAGGGCCTCGAGACCGGCTGTATCTGTGACGGATACGAGATGGGTATCACCTACGACAACGGCACTGTCGAGACCCACGTGAGTGCTGCTGTCGCTGAATTACCTCTGCCCGCGACTGACATACCCTCCAGCCCGTTCTCAAGACCCGCACGTCCAACGGCCTCGGATGGTGCATCAAGGATGGTGTCCTCCTCCCCCAGTTCCAGCAGCAGATCCGCAACGGCATCAACAGCAAGGTCGACAACGCCTGGGTCAACGGTCCCTGGGCCATCCGCTTCTACGGTGGTGTCAACAACCCCAACCCCAACCTTGCTGCCATCTCGCGTACCGTCATCAACACCATCACCTCGCTCGTTGAGCTCCGTCTCCCCGACTGCTCGGGCATTTACCCTGTTGACGGCAACTTCGACCCCATCGGCTGTGACCCCGAGTGCTCGTGGAAGTGCTCGGACGGCTTCGAGCTCTGCGGCACCAACTCGTGCATCGACCCCGCTACCCAGGCCTGCCCCTCCGGTGTTCCCGTCTCCAAGCTCCGCCGCTCCGAGCCCTCGTGCCCCGCCGGCGCTACCGTCTGCCCCACCTCCACTGGCGGATGGGAGTGCCTGAACGTCAACTCGAACCTTGAGGCCTGCGGCGGCTGCCCCGGCTCCGAGGACTCGGTCGACTGCTCGGCCCTCCCCGGTGTCGCCGACGTTGCCTGCCGCTCCGCCAAGTGCGTCGCCTCGCGCTGCAACCGCGGCTACACCCTCAAGGCCGGCGTCTGTGTCCCCAGCCACAAGCGTTTCTGGTAGACGTAGACGTAGACGGTAGCGTGTCGTGTCGTGGTTGAGAGCAGCCTCCTCCCATTATTTTAGCATAGATTTTGATAGAACACGGACATTTGCGACCAAGCTGTGTAGGCTGGCGCCCCCCACGTTCTTTTTACCATGGTTCCTAGGGCTATCAGTATAGCATTCATACTCATGCATAAACACTTTCGATACGGGGCAGGATGCCAGCTGGTGTGTGACCTGGTCGTTGTGTAGCGTTTAACACTAGCGAGCGAGGTCTATGGTAGCGTTGGTGACAGTGCCACACACATCGAGCCGAGGTGGACTTCGCACCACGGCGAATGCGACCAACCAACACCAGCGAAGCTACACGCTGGAAGACGGCAAATGCGCAGGCGCTAGCGCACTCGCCAATCCGGTGTCCAAGCTACACGCTGGAAGGCGTACAAGTAGCCCGGCGCGCGCGCGACTACTGCGCTGTCACAGAGTGAAACATTACGGGGGCCGTGAACATTACCGGCCCGTGCCTCGCAGGGCGCGACGCGTGCAGCCTGTCTCAGCCATCGTGCTGCGTGCCGTGGCGATCCACGGCCACTTCAATTCAGTGCGCAGCGCGGCGCCGGACGGCGCAGAAGTCTGGACGGCCGTCACGCCGATTCCAATCCAGGGAGCGCGGCGTGGGTGCATGCTGGCCATGCGGGCAAAAGGCACTAGAGTGCGTGCGTGCCTCCGCGTCGGCGCCGGCGCCGCCAAGCACCCACGCTAGAGCAGCCCCACGGCGCCGCCACCGCCGCGTCTCGGCGGGGCTCGGACTGGCCGTGCGTGCTCCAGTCGGCGCCGTACCGTGGCGTCGCCGTGTGCGGGCAGGCTCGGCGTGGTGCCGGTCCCGACTCGTAGCTCCGCCGACCGCCGACCGGTCTGCTCCGCGAGATGGGCCGGTCGTGGGTGACCTACACGCTCATATGCATTCGGCAATGCAGCGCGGTGCCAGTTCATGATGCGCTTTGCCGTGCATGGGCTCGGCTGGCCGAGGCGGTGACAAGTCTCGACGTAGCATCGCTGCTGGCGGCCCGGTGGACCTAGTCAGACTCGCCCAGGTCGTTGGTTGTTGTGTTGGACAAGTAAAAGAACAGCATGTTTTGACGAGTCGCAACAGAACAAGCTCGAACTTTCACCAGCCTTTGCATCACGCATCATGCGATGCACCGACCTCCACGCCTGCATTGTCGTCACATACACCAACCCACCGCAAGTCATGACGCATCTCTGCGGGCTCCACCTAGGGCTGGGAACACCGCACCATCATACCCTGCTGCGGACGGAGCATTACACCAGGGTGCAGTATAGCCGTGCACTGCATTCGACGTAGCTGGGTGTGGTGGATCGGAAACCATCAGACGATCCATCCACCACACGGCTAGTCGTGTGCGTTGGCACATGTGCGGTGTCTGCAAACTGGTCGGCGGCCCACACGTCGTACGCGTGTGTGGGCGCACGCACGCGTCTTGCTCTGAGGCTTAAGACTTTGGACCCAAAGTATCGGGCCTCAAGTTCGTAAAGCTGCGCCGTAACATTCCTTCCAGCTGCGCCCACCTGGGCCCAGCTGCGTGCATCCCCCACGTCCCACCCCTCGTCGCCCTCGTTCTTGACCCGCCCGTGCATGTTCCCAAGGTCCGGGGGTGTGCGGCACAGAGTCTTGCCTTGTTCTCGACCAGCTCCATTCAGGACTTGTGCCATTTCAGAGGCCTCAGAGGGTGCACCCCAACTAATAGCGGGGCCAAATTTTGTGCTTGCTGGGTAGGGCAGGTCGCGTGCGTATGACGACGCTGCGGGCGGCGTGCGGCCAGGCGCGTCAAAGGTCGGCTCTAGTTATCTCGAGCCAGCCAGCATGCAGCCAGCGTGCGGCCAGCAAGCGGCCACCGCAGCAACTAGAATTTGCTGCGGCCCCCCCCGGCGCGGCTGCGGGGTGGATGGACGGATGGACGTCACAAATCATGAGCCCAGGAGTCCATGCATCGAACGCAACCCCACTGCGGCTCGTGCTTTCTCACTCTGCTCCATTGTCGTGCATACACGCGCTACGGCAAGGACAACAACAGCGCCGACAACAAAAACAACAGCGACGGCGCACTAACAAACAATCCGACGCGTCTCGACGCTCCCCGCAAAGGTTTCCACGACGGCCGCAGACACCGCCCCCTCCCCCACCCCTGGCGGCGGCGCCTACACAACACACGATACACTCCATCACTACGGCCTTTGTCCATCAAGGCCCCGTTCTTGTCCCCATTACTGTCTCGTCTTCACTTGCATACAATAATCATTCATCACGGATAGACATTTACACATCAACATCCACGACCGTCACGGGCAACGAGCAGGTCTCTTGTCATTCCACATCGCGCGCGCGACCACGACCTACCACCTAATACCACCCACTTCAAGATAACGCTCAGCCTTCCCTCCCACCACCACCACCACCATGTCAGACGTGACGAATGCCCTCGACGAGGCCATCAAGCTCCGCAACCAGGCCCTCGGCGGTACCGCCAAAGGTGTGGCTGTCCAGATTGGCTTGATGAGTGCAATCTCAGTGAGTGCCAGCTCGGGATAACACGCCTTAGATCCAGGAAGCATAGGAACTAACGACACAGGTCGCAACCGTGCTGGCATTCTCGTTTCTTCGGCCACGAGACACAAAGGTGTACGCACCCAAGGTAGGCTTGTGTGCTCCGCGCGCTGGTGACTGACTCGTCCAGGTCAAGTACCAGATGGCGCCGCCGCAGAACCCCCTCGACGACCCAGACTACGAACCGCCTCCACCGCCAGTATCAAATGGCATGTTTGCATGGCTCAGTCCCGTCGTCAATGTCAAGGAGCATGATATGATTGCCAACATTGGCCTTGACGCCGCCACGTTTCTGCGCTTTGTTAGAATGCTCAGGACGACTTTCATCTTCGTGGCGATCCTCGCAGCCGGACTTCTCGCCGTCGACGTCGTTTACAACCTCAAGAACGTTGACAGCAAAGACCGCACCATCTTGACCACCATCACGATCCAAAGTGTCAAGGGTGCTTGGATTTGGCCCGCACTCGCAGTCAGCTATTTGATTAGTGCGTGATCTCTGCATGATAATTGCTGACGCCCAGACTTTATCGTCATGTTCCTTGTCTGGCGCAACTGGCACGCAATGGTTCAGCTGCGACAGACGTGGTTCCGATCGCCCGGCTACCAGTCCAAGGTCAACTCGCGTACCTTGATGATCACCCAGGTCCCGAAGCAGTACCGCAGCGACGAAGGGCTCATCCACCTCCTCACCCAGCTTAAACTTGACGGCATAAAGATTGCGAACAGCATCGAGAACGCCTCTGTTGGTCGTCGACTAGGTGACTTCCCTCACCTGGTCGCCGAGCACAACGAAGCGGTTAAGGACCTCGAAAAGGTTCTTGTGAAGTACCTCAAGGGTGGCAAAATGGCCAGCAAGCGGCCCATGACGCGCATTGGAGGTTTTATGGGCATGGGAGGAAAAAAGCACGATGCCATCGACTATCTGGCCAAGCAGATCAAGTTCCTTCGCGACAAGATCGACCAACAGCGCCAGTACATTGACTCGCTCGTCCGCCAGGTCAAGTCGGCGAAGAAGGGCGGGCGTCCGCCTCCTCGCATTGAAGGCGACAACTTTGGCTTTGTAACATTCAAGACGATTGCCGAGGCCCACCGCATTGCTCGTATGCACCGCGGCTCGATCAAAGAGCTTGGGGGAGCTGTGATCCAGCTGGCACCTGTCCCCAGCGACATTGTGTGGAAGAACATCAACAAGGACCCCCAGGAGCTGTCGTACACCAAGGTCATGGGCTTCATCCTCATTGCATTGCTTGGATTCGTCAATCTTATTCCCATTGTTGGTGTTTCGACCCTCTCCAGCTTGGCCCAGTTTGCCCAGGTGTGGAACTGGGTGAGGGTCTGGAGCGAGAAGAGCAGCTTTACAGTGAGTACAGAGCGGTACGAGGCGTTCTAACATGCTTCAGCTCGGTCTTGCCACCGGCCCACTCCCTCCTATATTGTCAGCCACCTTCTCCTTTTTCCTCCCTATTGTCATGCGCAAGATTTGCAAGTACCAAGGCACTATCACCAAGACTCGCCTCGACCGTTCTCTCACGGCTCGCTACTTCTTCTTCATGGTCTTTGCTTACTTGTTCGTCTTTGTCCTCGTCGGCACCATTTTTGGTATCATCACCCGGGCTGTGGACCTGGGCACGAAGCACGACGCCAAGGGTGTGATCAAGCTCCTGGAAGATATTCCTGGCACTATTCAAGAGGCATATGTCTTGACCAGTACCTACTGGCTCAACTGGCTGCCTCTCCGTGGTTTCCTCGTCTTCTTCGAACTCATCCAGCTCTTCAAGCTCGCTCTGGTTTCCATCCGCCGATTCATGTTTTCCTACACGCCGCGTGACATCCGCGAACTTACCAAGCCTCCTTACTTTGAGTACCCGGTCGTCGCTGTCAACCTCCTCTTCGTTGCCACTGTCGGACTCGTTTATGCGCCAATCGCCCCAATGGTCCCAATCGGAGCCATGATCGTTTTCTGGTTCTCCTCGGTCGTTTACAAGTACCAGCTGCTGTACGTCTACATCTCTCGCGCAGAGAGCGGCGGCCGCATGTGGAACGTATACGTCAATCGCTTGATCATCAACTGCCTTTTGATGCAGTTGCTCATGGTAGCGAGTGAGTTGTGATGTCGTGATCTCACACAGCAATGCTGACGCCTCAGCAACGGGTCTCATTCGTGGTCAGTGGCTAGATGCCATCGCCGCTGTCCCACCGATCATCATCATGATCGGCTTCAAGATCTTCCTTCACCAGACGGTCGAGCACAAGTTCAAGTACTACATTGCCACCCCTCAAGAGGCCGAGCAGCAGCAGCAGCGTGCCTTGTTCAGCGAGAAGCATGGCAAGCGCCAGGACCTGTCGAGGCGCTTCCTTCACCCTTCTCTGCAGCCCAAGGCCCTGTACCAGGTCATGGTGCACAAGAGCCAAGAGTCTCTCGCCCGACAAGTCCTTTCCGCCTACCCCTGGTTCGCTGGCAAGCACAAGCACGATGGCGTCGAAATCAAGGCCGTCCGCGAGGAGAATCTCGAGTACAACCCCGATCGCGATGCTCCTTCCGATGCCCAGCAGGACGCTTGGGAGACCAGATCGATTGCATCGACAGCTGCGCTCAGCAAGTTCGAAGACGGCTCCGTCTCTCGTCCGCCACTCCACCACTCCAACACTTCTGATTCGTTTGTGCCGCTGCGTGCGGCCAACCGTTCGACGGATGAGCTCCTGAACCACAGTGGACCCGGTTCGCAGTCTGGCCACCGTGGCAGCGAGGACGGCCAACTTCCTCTTCTCAACCGGAGTCAGTGGGACCAGACGCCAGCCGACTACAACCAAAGCACTGTGCCGTACCCTCCCAGCTCGTTCAATCAAGCCCCGTATGGTTACCACACTGCGCCTCCACTTGTGAGGTCAGGCACCAACGACTCTGTGGGTTCGATTGAGAGGGGCCAGCCGCTCCAGCGCTACGACACCAATGGCGACTTGGGTCGCTTCAACCAGGGTTACAACGACCCGTATGACAACCGTGGTCACCAAGGCTTAGGCCACCAAGGCTCTGGTCTTGGCTCTGGAGGCTCTGGGGGCTCTCTGGGTTCTGGAGGCCGCCGCCCTAGTCATGGCAGTGGATCCGGTCACCCTGGTGGTGCACCATCCGCCTACCAGGGCTCAGGCTACGCTCCTGAGGCCTATGGCCAGCGTGGGTACACGCCTGAGCCGTACAACCCAGGCTACGAGCAGCGGTACGGAGGTGGACAAGGGAGGTATTAATACGAACAATGACTCGATGCGCTGGTCGTAGCCATAGTCGTAGTTTGTCTAGAAACGCCACATTCACTCCAGACCTTGATGTCATTGTACCATAATGATGTGCACCTTGCAACTTGTAAGAGTGTAGCCATGCGTCGTGTGAGCATGTGCCGTGGCTTGGCCGGCTTGACCGTGCTAGTGATTGTTTTTGTGCTCCTCCTGTATTGTCTCTGTGTCGTGTGTATTGGTTGCCGTTTAAGGTTTGTAATTAGAAGCAGATAGAATAAACTGGGCGGATCGTAGAATGCAACAAGCAAGGCATGTCATTGTCATCGGCATTTGGGAGCACCAGCCAGTCCTAGCAGTCCTAGTGCTCGCCCGCCTGGCTGACCGCCGCTCGCCCGTCCGCCAACGACCACGCCGCTCGGCTCGTTGTCCACTGCGTGCGTTGCATCCAACTCGACCACTTGCACCACCACAACTGCCTACATCACTACACTCCCTCTCTCTCCTGCCTCCCCCTTCTCTTACCTACTCTCCCACTCCATCATCGCTCATCTCTACATCCCATCAGTTTACAGTCTCTCTCACACGGACAACTACTCCAACGCTATCAGGCCCCTCGACCACCATCCTACCCACCCGCCGCCGCCGCCAGCCCTACTTGATCTCGCGTCTCCCACTCCTCCTCAGGCTAGCACGCGAAGGGAAGGTTCATCGTCATAATGAGCCCGAGTGAGTCTGGCTACCTGTGCAATCGCCCCCTGCATGCTAAACCTTCCCTCTCCCCATCCGATTCCTGCGGCACCACCTACTCGCCCCATCTTACAGCCTCGCCCCATAGCCTAGCGACCTCTCCACAACAGTTCAACCACTTTGCCCCTCTGTCCCCCGACGCGGTCAACAACCAGCTCGACGATGTCGGCGGCGAGATGAGCGCGATCCTAGGCCTCGCGCCGCCCACGGCCAGCTCGCAGCCCAAAGGCAAATTGCTAACGTACTCGCGCGTCGAGCTACTCAAGCGTGGCCGCCGCGGCGTCGTGCCCGCCGGCATGGGCCCGCTCGAGAGCTGGTTCGGGACGCTGCAGCCCGCAACTGGAGGGCCGAGGTCCTCGCACCCTCCGGGCCTCGACGACCCGGCCATCGCTGCGATCCAGCAGCCTGGCGGCCGCGGTGGCCGTGCGCAGGCGGCCGGCAGCTTTGGGGACGGGTTTGGCTTTGGCGGCGGAATCGGAGGACGTGGCCTCGGGCGTGGAACCCGCAACATCGGGTGAGTGTGCTGGAGGCTCGCTCTTGGTGGCGTGCGCCTCGCCCCAGGCGGCGGCGCTGACCTCGTCTTAGGCTCAGGCGGCAACCCGAAGGACCTGTCGACCCAGCGATCGCAGAGCAAGGACGCAGCAGGGAGAACTTTGGCGGCCAGATGGGCAAGTTTTCGGTGCGCGCACCGGGAGACCGCGGGATGCGACTGGGCGGCGACGAGGTGGGTCGGGTGCAGCGTCTGGCGGGGTGTGTGCTAATGCCAGGCGCCAAAGGGCCGCGAGCAAGGTGGTGAGCGACGCGAGCGCGATGACCAGCGCCGGCCTCGACGAGACGACGGCGACTGGCGCCGTGGGGAACGTACGTTGCCAGCGGCTTCCTTTGCTGACGACGATAGGCCAGAACGGCGAAGCCTCCTCACGCAGGCCACCTGGCTTTGGCGGCCGTTTCGACGACGACGCCGAGCCCGCATGGATGAGCGATGGCCCGGCCGCAGCGCCGGTCGTGTTGGAAGACCCAGCAATCGCCGGTGCCAGCTCATCCGGGGACCCGTCCGATCCTTTGATCAAGTTTATCCCAGGCGAGGACATGATTGCTGCGCACAAGCGGGCGATGAAGAACCGCGGTGGACCAGGAGCAGGAGGAGACAACTGGCGTGGTGCGGGCGAGAAGCCGCTCGTGTCGTTCTTCGGCGGTGCACCAGCTCCAGCTGCACCTGCGGCCCCCGCCAAGCCAAAGGAGGTCAACGTCGCAAGCTACTTCAAGCACCGCGTGTTTGACGAGGACGAGGTGGTCGCAAAGAAGGAAGAGCCCGAGCCCGAGACCAACGCATTCCAGAGCCGCTTCCAGCGTTTCTTCAACTCTGGTGCTGCCGGCGGCCCCATGCCTCCTCCGCAGTCGACGAGCCCGGCCAACGTGCCGCAGCACCAGTCGGTACCCCCGCCCCAGCAGCAACAGCAGCAACGGCCGCCATCCGAGATTCGCTCTCCTCCCCCGCACGACATCATCACCTCGCCCCAGCAAGCATCTCCGGCTGGACCGCCTCCCGTTGACGACCGCATGGCCATGCTCATGGGAATGCTGACGACCAAGGGCCCAAGCCCTGCTCCTCGCCCCAACTCGACCGAAGTGCGTCCCCAGTTCCATGGGTACAATGGGCCAGCACCGCCCGGTCTCGGCTCCGTGACTCCCCAGCCATTGTCACCTCACGGACCTGCATCGCACCCGATCTCTCCGCAGAACCCGCAGCGCTCGCCCAACGTCGAGTTTTCTGGCCAGGACTACCTCAGCGCCCGTGACTCGCGCGACCACCAACTGGCCGAGCAGCATGGCATGCTCCCTCAGCACTATGGTGGTGGGCCTCCTCCCGGCGTCGACCCCCGCGGCTTCCCCTACCCCCCTCAGCAGCAAGGTCCCCAGCAGGGCTACCGCCCGTCCATGCGCCCCGGCGAGCTGCCGACCGGCCCTCGCCCATTCTTTGACGGTCGCGGCCCCCCTCCTCCGCCAGACTCGCGCGGCCAGCTGCCTCCCGACCTCCTCCAGCTTCTCAACCAGGCTCCTCGCCCGCCCATGGGTCCCGGCGGCCAGCCCATGCCTCCCCCGCCGATGGGCATGCTCCCCCCTCACCCGATGCAGTTCGGCCCTGGTCCTCCTCGCAGCGGTCCTACCCCCGATGACCTCCTCCGCAGCCTCCAGGCCGGACCCGGCGGCCCCACTTCTCCCGGTGGCGGCCCTCCCCCCGGCTACCTTCCTATGCCGCGCCCGCAGCAGGGTGCCGGCTCGCCTCCGGGCCCATACCCTCCTCCCCCGCCCAACATGCAGGGCTTCCTGCCGCCCGGCCCATTCCCCTTCCAGCAGGGCCCGCCGCGTCCGATGCCGCCTGGCGTGTACAACGGTTCTCCGATGGCGCCGTACGGCCAGGGCCCGCCCGGCGGCGGCGGCAACCCCGACATGCTCGCTGCGCTCCTCAACGGGGCTGCTCCGCGGTCTCACTAGTAACACAACCTGCGCGCCGCTGGCCTCGGCTCGCTCTCACACGTGACTCGTCCGACTCTCGCACGCTGCCGTATCCTCATCCGTATCGTCGTTCCGTACCATGCATCTGTACCTCTGTAACGTGCTAGTGCTGCTCTATCCCTGTCCAGTGTACCTCTTCCTGCTCCACGCGCGCCATGTGTCGGCCCAGATCTCGTGCTCCGCCGCGCCGCCGGCGCCGTCGCCGAGGCCGAACGGCGCGCCCACGCCCTCGCCTTCCCTTCCGCGGCCGTCAGCGCGGCCGCCAGCAGTGACAATGTCGCAGAGGCTGAAGAGGCCGGGCTCGAGCTCGCGGCGCACGGCGGTCGACAGGCCGGCCCACGGGTCGGCCGCGGCGCGCGCATACGCAACGAGCAGCGCGGGCGCGTGCTTTGCCAGCGGGCCGGCGAGCGTGCGTGCTGGCCCGTCGCCTGCCGCTGGCAGTTTGGCGGTCGCGAGGTTGGTGAACGCGCGGGCGAGGAGTGCGGCGTGCGCTGGTGCCGGGTCGTCGTTGCCGGCCGGCTCGATGGCGAGCCAGAACGGCTTGCGCGTGCCCTTTGCGCGCGCGCTGCGCTGGCGCTGCAGGAGCGGGAAGAAGGCGGCGAGCACGCCGACCAGCGCGGGGAGGTGCGCGAGCGCAATGTCGGCGCGGTGGCGCACGAGCGTGACCAGCGGTCCGAGGGCCGCGGTGACGAGGTGCGGCGCGCACGCCGGCGCGCGGTCGGCCGAGGGGACCAGCGCGGCCGCGATGGCGGACAGGATGAGCGCGCCGTCGGGTGCACGCAGGAGGCCGGTGCGGTCGTCGACTAGCGCGGCGAGCACTGCTAGCGCCTGTGCGATCACGCCGGCGGGGCCGCGCATCGCGCCCTCGAGGGAGAGAAGGAGCGGGTGGAGCAGGGCCGCAATGGCGCGGCCTGAGCCCTCGACCGGCGCCGAGAGGAGCAGCGCGACGGCGCGCAGCGCGGCCTCGGCCTCGGGCTCGCGCGCGCTGCTAACGAGCGACGCCGCGGCGGTCAGCGCTGCCGCGTATGCGTCGCTGCTGAGCGTCTTGGCGTAGGCTGCGAACGCGGCGTCGAGCGCCGCGGCGGCGGGGAACGCGGCGCGCAGGACGATGAAGGCGGCCAGCACGGCGTCCGGCTCGGCAGACGACGCGAGGTCGAACGCGACGACGGCGAGCTCGGCGTCGCGCGTCCGCACGATGGAGGACAGGAGCGCGGAGCCGGTCTTGTCGGCCACCGGCGTGCCGAGCCACGACGAGAAACGCACGAGCGAGCGCCAGGTGCGGAACACGTCGGCGTTGGCGGCGGGCGCGGACAGCGCCTTGTCAACGACGGGGGCGAGCGCCGCGCGCGCGGCAGCCTCCAGCTCGACGAGCTTGGGCTTGACGTCTGCGCTGAAGCGCTCGACCGCGCCCGAGGCCACAATGTCGTCGAGCAGCAGCGCGAGCGCGCGCGAGCGCACGTCAGTGGGGTCCTTGAACGGCTTGGACTTGAGCGCCTCGTCGAGCGTGGCGAGCAGGGCGGCCGGCTCGCGCGCTGCGCTCTTCGCGATGTGCTGGTACGCGAGCTGCACCAGCGCGAGGGTGGCTTCCGCCAGCTCGGGCCCCGAAGCCGACTTGAGCAGCTTCTTGACCACCTTGGCGTCCGTCAGCGGGCCGTACACGTCCGCGCTGGCGAGGCGGGCGAGCCAGGTACGGATGGCGACCTGTGTCTCCGGGGCCGCGTCCTTGTCGACGGCGTACGCGGCGTCCAGGAGCGCCGTGCGCGCGCCCTTGGACAGCCACGCCGCGGGGCACGTAGCGAGGACAACAAACGCGCCGCGCGACTTGGCGGCGTCGACGAGCGCCTTGAGCAGCGCGGTGCGGAACGCCGGCAGCTCCCACGTGTCGGCCGAGGACAGGAGGCGCTGGACCGCCGCGCCGACTGACAGCCCCGCCTCGGGCCCGGCGCGCGCAATGACGATGGACACGAGACGCTCGAGCTGCGCCGGGGTCGCGGTCACGTCGAGCGGTGCGAGCCCGCCCTGTGCCACGATTGTCCAGGCTGCCGCGGCCAGCGTCTTGTCCGTCACGGCCGCCTCGCGGCCTGTCCACGGGCGCTTGGCCGACGCGTCGAGCACATGCAGCAGTGCGTCGACGGCACCGGCGCGGTGCTCGTCCTCGTCGTGCGCGAAGAGCGACAGCCGTGTGTAGAGGTAGTGTGTCTGGTGGTCAGTGGTGACATTCTCGCAGCTTCGACACCACTCACAATCTCGAGCTGCAGCTCTGGTGTCACGCCCGGCGCCTCGAGCAGACCGCTCAGCGCGCCGACGTCGAGCCCGTACTCGGCCTTGCGGTGGAGCAGGCCGGCCGAGCGCGCGACGCGGAGGCGGGCGGCGAACGCGAGGTCCGCGGCCGTGTCGCGCGCCGACACATCCGACTTGCGCTTCTTCTTCGGCGCGTCGGCGTCGGCAGCGGCGGAGGGAAGCTCGGCGTCCGCGAACGCGCGGGCCGCGGCGCCAATGGCCGCCTCGACGTCCTCGGTCCCGGGGCGCGCGCGCGCGCCAGCGTCCAGAACAATCTTGACTAGCCGGCTGAACACGGCCACTAGGCGCGCCGGCCCGTCCTGCTCGCGCTTACGCTTGCCCCCCACCTCCTGCGCGAGGGCAGCACGCACGCGGCCTGCCAACGAGTCGAGCAGCCCCGCCCACTGCACGCTCCGCCGGCCACCGAGGTTGGTGGCCCGAACCGCCGCGGCGAGGTCGTCGCGGAACGCCTTGTCCGTCAATGGGCCTGCCGCGACGAGCGAGTACAGCGGTGCGAGCGCAATAGACGGCAGCGACGCGTCAAACAGGCCGGCGCACGCGTCGGCGATGAGATCAAACAGCACGTCGAGCGACCGCGTGAGCTGGTGGAATCGGAGAATAGACGACAGCAGCGTCCTCGCGGCGGGGTGCGTGCGTGCCGGGGAAGCAAGACACCAGCCAACAACCTCGGTGTTGACTGCTGTCCTTGCGTGGTCGAGCCGTTCGAGCACGTCGAGCGTGCGCAAAATGCGTCCCGCCAGGCCCTCGTCCTCGGCCGCGGCCTCGGACGCGCCGTACAGTGCAAGCGCCGACGCCGCACGCTGCGCCTCGTTGGCCACAAGCTGGCCGGCGTTGGCGTCCGTCTCGAGATACCCGCCCCACGCGTGGAACGCGGTCCAGAGCGCGAGGCGCGAGCTCCACAGCGCGTCGACGACGGCCGTGCGGCTCGCTGACGGCGTCGACCCGCCGGGGCGGGAGAGCACCGAGTCCTCGAGGCGGTTCACGAGCTCAAGACACGCGCCAAGCGCGGGGGTCACCGCCGCGCGCACCTTGTCGGCCACGACGACGTCGACCGGGCGCCGGTCGCTGCCGCGCGCGTACAGCGTGTACCTGTGCTGCGTGGTGGCCGCGATGAACGTCTCAAACAGATGCGGGATCGCCGCGAGAGCCGGGACTGGCTCGGACGCGGCCAGCGAAGTCAGCAGCGTCTTGAGCGGGTCGAGCGTCTGCAGGACCGGCAAGGGGAAGAAGAGCGCGCCGGTCAGGCCCGCGAACACGGGCTTGAGCGACGGGTGGTGGCTCAGCGCGGCGGCATACGCGCCAAGCGAGGCGTGCAGGCTCTGCGCGATCTTCTTGCCGTTCGGGCTGGTGGGCAGCGTCGCCGCCAGCGCGGAGCACACGAGGCCCGCGACGGGCGCGAGCGCGTCCACCGGCGCCGACGGCGACGCGAGCGCGCCGACGAGCTTGGCCCACACCTCGGCACACGCGTCGGCCTTGCTCCCCTCTGTCGTGTGGAACAGCTGGCCGAGCGACGCGGACACGGCAGCGCCGAGCCCGGCAGGTGGGGTGGTCGACGACGCGGCGGCGATGTAGCTTGAGAGCAGGGAGAGCGGGGCGGCGGCCGGGGCCGAGCACGCCGGCGAGACGGAGACCAGGAGGGCGTGGTATGCCGGGTCGAGGAGCGGGCTGGCTGCGCTGTGGGGGTGTTAGCTACTGGCATCAAAGCAACACGACCCGAGACGCCACGCACGATGGCTTGCTCCGCATCCACGCCTCGAGCACCCAGTCGCGCAGCACGTCGGCCTTGCGCGGGATGAGGAGCGAGGCGTCGGCCCACGCGGCGGCGGCCAGCGCGATCTTGCGCTCCCCGCTCGCTGTGGGGTCCTGCGCACCCTTGAGCGCCTTGATGAGCGACGAGCCGCTCATGGGCTCTGCGTCGGTGGTCATCGTGGTCGGTGTTGGTGGTGGTGTGCAAGTCGGTATCGCGACTGTTATGCCGGCTGGGCGAAATTTCAGAACCTCCACTTGAATGTTGGTGGAGGCGGGAGCAAATGCACAACGAGAAGGCCACAAGACAACCACACCGCCCGATACCCGCCTATACCTCCTCCACGCCCCCATGCATGCTACAGTACTGTACAACTGACGACTAACAAGGCTACAGCCATTATGGCGCGCGGCTGCGCCGGTTGGTGCCTGATGTGTCCGTGGACAGGACCGACTCGGAGCGCTGGGGTCGGGTAAGTCGAGTGTCATGTCCTCGTCCACCCCACCGCACTCACCTTTCTTGACGGCTCAACTGGCGGCACAAATCCCTCGCGCTGCGCCTTGAACGTGCGGATCTCCTGCTCGACGCGGTCGACCTGGCGCTTCATGTCGACGAGTGCCGCGGCAGCGTGGAGCACGCCGTCGAGCGCTTCCAGGTTGGAGCGCGTCGGCATGACGAGCCGGTGGATGCTGAGACCCATCTCCGACAGCAGCTCGGTGACGCGGATAGCCGTGTTGGGCTTGGGCGTTGGCATCTTGGACGAGCGGAGGTGGGCCGGCTGGTGCACGGGGTGCTTGGACGCCAAGTGCGACGAGTTGGGCGCGATGGGCTGCGGAGGCACACGGTAGATGCAGTGCACGAGGTCGAATTGTGCCGAGTCCTTCTGCTTCTTTGCCGGTGGGGCAGGACTGCTTGGTCCCGCGCCTGGCGTCTCGTCCTCTGGCCTCCTCTTCTTCTTGTACTGTGACCGTTAGTGGGTTGGACAGGCGTCAGAAGACTACCCACCCTGTCGAGCCCCAGGACGCCCTCGCTGTTCGCGCCATCCAGGTTGACCAAACCGCTGTCCAAGCCAATGATGGTCCGCATCAACTCGTCGCGGTCGGCGCGGTACCGCTTCTCGTTCTGCTCCAGGCGCTTGATCTCCATGTAGAGGGCCTCCTCCTCCGCAATCTCCGCCTGCGTGAGGTGGAAGAGCTCGGACGCATACTGCTTGCGCTTGATTTCGCGTGCCTTGTCAAACGAGTATTGCACAATCTGCTGCTGCTGTACCTGGATGTCGCTTGCCGTGCGCGTACGCACCAGGCGACGGCAGATGGTGTAGTATCGGTCCTTGATCTCCTCGATCGAGCGCTTCTTCGCAGGCTGGTCACCCTTGGGGCCAAGGTACTCGTACCTGTCTGCGGCAACCACAAAACGCAGGTCAAACGTCCGCAGCAGGTCGAACAGGTACGCCGTCTCATGCGACGACCAGTTCGGGTCGACAAGGTGCTGGTCGTACTCGAACTGGCTGTACTCCATCACCGACGGGCCGTGGAGGTTGAAGCTGCCAAAGTAGTCCACTGCACAGGTTAGGCAATGCCCATACACGCCCTCTGCTCACCCCTCGCGTGCGGATCATCGTCAGTCACACGAACCCAGTGCCCCAGGCGTGGCGGATGGGGCGAGTTGCGGTTCGCGCTCGGCGTGAATGGTGTCCACTCCCTGTGCGGGCAATTAGCGCCCACCACCCCACCAGGCTTCGTCCCACACGCACCACTTGACCTTCTTTGACTTGAGCTTGGGTCGGTCGCGGTACTTGACCGCGGCGATGGACGCTTGCGCCTCGGCAAGTGACGGCGCGTTGTCGCCGATGAGGGCGTACAGCTCGCGCGAGATGCCATCGGGCTTGCGCACCGCGGCAGCGGACCTGCGCGACCCCGAGCCGGACGACTGGCCCGCCTTGGGGAGGTTGAGGATGGAGCGGACGTCGCTGGACGACATGGCGTGGATGAAGGTGGATGTTGAAAGACGAACCAGCAGTGTTCGTGTTCAGTTGAGTGTTTCGAGGTGGTGAACGGCGAGCGGGAGCAAATTCCAGGCACCGACCAGCCTGATGATGCAGGTGGATGCATGTTCCAAAAGTTGATCTCCACTCTCGACGACTTGCACTCTCGTCAGATATACACAATGCCGCGCCAAATCGACCCCCCATCAGTCCAGCGCGAGTTTCTTGTCGCCGCCCTGGAGCAGGGAAAGCGCCTGGACGGGCGCCTTCCGCTTGAGCAGCGCCCGTTCGAGCTCACCTTCGGCGCCGAGCTCGGCAGCGTCGAGTGCCGGCTGGGCAAGACGGCGTGAGTTGCGGCGACATGGTTGCTCGGGTAGCATTGCTGACAGTCACAGTGTACTCGCGCAGGTAACGGCCACGATTGTCAAGCCGCGCGACGACAGGCCGTACGAGGGCTTCCTTGTTATCAGCTCCGAGATCTCGCCCATGGCGTCGAGCGCGTTCGAGGCCGGACGGTGCGTGGCGAACTGATGCAGCCGCTGACATTACAGGTCGTCAGAGGACGAGGTCATGATCACGAGGTTGCTGGAGAAGAGCATTAGACGGACCGAGGCGGTTGACCGCGAGGCGTTGTGTATCCTCGCCGGAGAGAAGGTGAGTGTCGGGGTGTAGGGCGGGCCTCGTAGGTGTGAAGGAAGGCATGCTCTGAGAGAGAGTAGACCGTGGCTACGCTACTGGCCACATGGCAGAGCTCATTACTGAGAGAAGGAGGGCTGGGCCGAGGGGCTCACGCCGCCCTCTCTGTTACCTTCCTCCGCTTCGCATACACCACTACTTGCACAAATGCTCACACCACAGGTGTGGCACCTCCGCCTGACACTGCACTTCCTCTCCGACTCTGGAAATCTGCTCGACTGCGCGTCGCTCGCGGCCATGACTGCGCTGCGACACTTCCGCAAGCCTGAGGTCGAGGTGATCGGCGGTGAAGTCATTGTTGTGAGTGCTGGTTTGTCTACACTGTCCTTGCGAGGAATCGCGACTGGCACTGCCGGGCCGCTGCGACGAGCCGTGCTCCGCACGAACCAGCTCACGTGCAAGAGCTGGACGTGACGACTCTGTCGCAGTCACTGCCGCCTTACTTTGCGTGCCTGCTGACGCCCCCAGCACGCACCGGACGAGCGCGCGCCAGTCCCCCTCGCGATCCACCACACACCCCTCTGCCTGACCTTTGCGTACTTTGAGAACCTGCCGCCCATTCTCGACCCAACACATCTCGAGGAGGTGCTGGCGTCGGGCTCAATGACGATCACGCTCAACGCGCAGCGCGAGCTCTGCGTGCTGTCCAAGGCCGGCGGCACTGCGTTGGCCGCAGACGAGATTATGAACATTGTCCGTGTTGGCGTCGAGCGCGTCCGTGCCGTTGTCAAGCTCATGGACGAGGCCTTGGCCAAGGACCAGGGTGAGCGTGTCGTTGAGGTGGTGTAACGCGAAGACGCGGTGGAGCGTAGGAGGGTCACGCCGGCGTCACGAGCGTGTGTAACTTTTATCTTGTACACCTTGCAGCATCACACTTCAATGCATTGTTGGGTCAGTCAGACGTGCGGGGTGCGTCGAGCGTCAGGTGTGAGGTGACTGTGACCGGGCTGGGGGTCACGCTGCGGGCCGAGCGGTGTGATGATGGGCCCGCGACACTGGCGTCGTCTGTCGGGGAGGCGCAGAAGGGCTACACTAACCAGTGGCAGTGTGCATTGGCTGCAGACTGCCGCCTCTGAGATGCGTTATGAATGAGGGTGGTCGCGTGTTCGAGGGTCGCTGTGCAGTGTGGGAGCTGCTACGGTGCGGTTTCCCAAGCCATGGCCAGGGTGGGTGAGCGCCAGCGATTCAACACGTCGCGCAAGCCAATCTAATGTATGCGGCAGGTGGGTGCATGTGTGTGCGTGCTCCGTGTCGGGGCTGCTCGGGCTGTGCTCAGAGTCTGTCTTAGAACCAGATCTGCGAGCACGATAACAAAACTGGGTTGGATGGTAGCATGGTTTGGTGGTAGCGGCTGCGCCAGGCACTCGTTCCAAGGCAAGCAAGCATGCAAGCAGGGAGCAGGGAGGTGGGCACGTTGCGGTGTGCATACTGCTGCTGCTGTTGCTGCTGCTGCTGGCATGCGGGCTGATGCGGGGAGGCTGCTTTGGTTGCTTTGGCTGGTGTGGACGGGCAACGGCGGCGGCGGCGACGAGGACAGAAGGAACCGACTGCAAGGGACCGAGGAATCAAGGGCTCGCTCGCGGCGGATACCCTTTTTCCTGTCTGCTGCTGTACTGCTGTCTGCTGCCTCGGTCGGCGGCCACACGCGCGCACGCACGCACGCTCGATGCAGATGCAGCCCGACCGACCCGCATCAAACTCTAGTTTTCTAGCACGGCGCCGGCGGAGGCGGCGGCGGCGGCGGCGACGGTGCGCAGCCGCGCAGAAGCAGGGAGGCAGGCAACAGCGGCAGGCAGTCATCTCATAGTCCTCATGTCAGGCCTCATCCCGCGTCACCATACACGGCTCGCGGCTACTGCATGCACTAACGCAACACGGGCTACAATCTCATCATCAGCAACTCTTTGCACTTTCAAACCCCGCTTGTACAACACGACGACGACTCATCCACGACCACCACATTGCACTGCGTGCATCCTACGCTTCCACACGACACTCACGCGGCTGGATCAACCTCACGACGCGCTCCCGACCTGCAACGAGCATTAGGCGCATAGAGCGCACAGGGATAAACCCCCCGCCCTCTGCCTAGTCGTCGTCGTCTCGTCGCGTCTTCCTCGCCTTCCCTCGCTTGCTTCTGTCTCGCCTGGGTCCCCGTTACGCCGCCGCGACCAACGCGGTTTGATCGCCCAGCCAGTGCGCCCGGTAGCGCCAAGCGCCCTCGCTCGCCCCGCTCAACCCTCGGTGCTAGCACCGCTCTAGGACACTCCCCACCCCTTGGTCCAGCACGGTCGAGCCAGCAGCGCAAGCACCAGCAGCAGCATGGACAGGATCTTTCGGTGAGTAGTAGTGACAGTACTACACCCACACCATCCGGCCATCATGACACGCAAGAGTCGCAGCAGGCTCCAGGTCCAGCTGTGGCGGCCCGAGTCGTCGGCGCCCATCCAACTCGTCACACACGACAACAGCGCTGACCCACAACACAGCAAGCGGACAGTCTCCGGCTCGCGTCTCGGGCGCAGCAAGACGTCAAAGAACAAGACTCCGCCCGTCGCCCCGCTCCCACAGCTGCCCCCCAGCCTCGACATTGACATTCGCAGCTCTCTCATTTTACCAAGGTACGACGAGCGAGCGCGCAGCCAGTGCACAGCTGACATCTGCCAGTCTGACGGAGCGGTTCTCGGTCCTCCTCCCTGGGCTATCATCTGCGCCCGAGACATCAGTCCGAACCCTGCTGGCGCAGCAGCGCAACAGACCGAATGGGCCAAGTTTGACGCTCGAGGAGGAGGAAATGCTGTTCGCCGAGATGCAGGGGCAATCCAACGCCGCCAGCCGCGGGCAGCACGCACCACGCGTTACAGAGTCGCGCGCATCGGCCTTGACCACCGACACGTGGGACGGCAACCCGCCGCCGCTGGAAGGCGACTGGGGCTCCCTCGTCGACCGCCCCGCCGGCACCATCAGCGGGTCGCTGTCATCTCCCAGCCTTCGAGAAAATGTTTCCCGCTCACCCCTGTCGCCCTCGACCTCTGACCACCAGCTGTCGCCGACTACATCAGATCGCTCTCTTGGTTCTCCTCCACACTCGGCATCCTACTCGTCTTTCAACACGTTTGGGCCCGACGAGGGACGCCCGGTTCCTCGGTCATATGGCTTTTCTGGCAGCCAGGGCTGGCGGGACGCAAACTACCTCCGATCGGTGAAGAAGAATGCGAATGCGAGCAAAACAAGCGTGGCGACGAACGGACATGGGGATCGCAGTCACGACCAGCAGGCTTCGACGTGGTCTTCTGGAAAGCCCACAACTCCCAAGAGGAAGCCATTACCCGAAGTGTTTTCGCTCAACGATTCAACAGAGGATCTCCACGAGCAGCGAGACGTCAGTCAGAGCCCATCCAGCTCGACGAGGACAGTTACGCCAACGGCAGTTGTCACTGGGGCCGTGGTGCCAGGACCTACACGTGCTTCCCAGGCATCGTCCTTCTCCCAACCTGACGAGCCAGAGTACACAACGCCGTTGACGACCAACTCGGCGTTCTCACAACCAAGACCTCGGAATCAGCCGGTTGGCGGTTCAAGTCAGCAGAGACAATCGCTCCTCGTTGGCATCACTCCCCAGCAGGCAAAGCGGATATCGCTGGCTCTGTTGGAGATTGAGGGCCACCTTGGCCGCGAGCCAACTGGCCACTCGTCCCAGGGCTCACACGATTACAGACATGACGACCACGAGGAGCTGCTCGAAGGCGACGAGGATGACGTCGAGGACGGAGTGCACTCGATCCCGCTGGACCGACAGCGCTCATTTACATCGACATCCGCTGCCTCATCAGTCTTCCCCTTCAGTGTTTCGCCTGCATCTAGCAATCATGGTGGTGCTGGTTCGTACCAGGGAAGCATGGCCCCGCGCAGCCCTGCAGGCGAACCGACGCCGCCACCGACGGTGCCATCATTACCATCGTCACCGCAGGCTGCAAAGGATGCGCACCTGGACCAACATACGCCACCGCCGCACAATCGCCATGCCTCGCCAAGCCGCGGACGCCACTACCATTCTGCTTCCATTACCTCCACAGCATTCAGCGGCGACGACGATGGTCACCTCCCACAACCAGCCTTGACACCATACAGACCCCAGCCTATTCGTGCAACCCCTTCGCCAGCGTTCGGCATGTCCGGCACTGGTTCAACATATGTGCCTGGCCAGCCACGGCCAGTACGCTCCGTCTCATCTGCCGGGTCAACACCCACCCTTGGCTCACCGCAATCGCCCTATTCGCCTCCTCCGGCTACTGAAACTTTGCCCAGAAGACTACAGTACGCTAGCCCTGTTGGCAGTGCGGCCCCTCTCCCGTCAGCGCAAACTCAAACGCGCTCAAGTGTCCCGAGGGCACCATCGACAGCCACGCACTACAGCAACAGCTCCATCTCCCAGACAAGAATCGAGCATGTCCCGGCACCTGGAGTGCTCGCATCAAGGCACGCTGCTGGACACAGCATCAGCGAGTCTCTCAGCCACTGGCGCTCGGGGTCGGCCCTCAACATTCATTCGCCGCCCATGTCTCGCGTGCTCAGCGAAGCGGATGAGGCTCGGAGTAGCTACGCATCAGCTCATTCACACTGCAGTAGTGCGGCGCAGACGCACTCGCGCTCCCACTCGGCCGACCCAGGATTCCGTTCGGCCATGGTTACTGCGGGAGTGGTGCCCGGCGCTGCAGCTGGCGGTGCCCTTGGCGTCGCTGCTACCGCCAGCAGCTCTTCACTGGGTCATACTCGCAATGCGTCGCTTGGACTTGCTCCCGTCACCCTGCGCCGCGCCGCATCCTACGACTCATTCAGCTCCGACTACCAGGTTGCCCCGGCAGATGACTTGCAGTCAGGGTGGGAGCCTATCATCCACGAGAGCCGCCCCTCGGAGGAGAACGTTCTTTTGTTGTCCACAGGCGAAGATTGTGAGCACGAGGCCGAGTACCTTAAGCAGGCCTGCGGCATCTGCAAGGATGACCTCTCAGCCATGCAAGATCGCCTCATGGACCGGGCCAAGGCGGACCGCGAAAGGCAGAGAGCTCTGCATTCACAGCCGACATCGCCTGAGGCTGTGGTGCAGGCTCCTTTGTTTGCTTCGCCTCCCGCTGGAACATCGCGCTCCTTGGCAACAGACGCTCCTCAGCAGCAGCAAACCCTCCCCCAAGCAGTGCCCTTCCCCGCAGCCCAAGGCTCGCAAGTGTCGCTCGTCTCGGCAACTCCTGCGACCTCACCGCCTTTCCCTAAGACGCCATCGCAGACGACCCTCGCGACAGCGAGCAAGCCATCCCCTCCTCGAGAGCGGGGTCCGCCAACAGCGTGGAAGACAGCTGGGGCCCCTGTCACAGTCCATTCGGCTTCATCGTCTGCAGTCCACCTCCCTGTGGACACGGTCGCCTCGACCCCGTCTCCCTTGGACCCCAAGTTCCCGACTGAGCATGTGCCAGCGTCCGAGTTACCGAAGGGCCCTCCTCCGCCTAGACCGCAGCACCCAGCCGAAGCACCTGCCGTGCTGCCAGTTGCGCCGACCACACCTGAGGCTGCCGTTTCGAAGCCTGAAGAAGAGGATGACGCTCGACACGACGTGGAGATGAGGATCAGGCAGGCGAATGCCGAGCTGTTCCGCGCGCCATCCAAGAGCGCGCACAAGAGATCACTCTCGAAGAAGCAAATCTCTACGCCGACGCTTGTTTCCACATCGCACAATCAGCCCACGACACCGATTGCGCCATCAAAGCCGGAGGAGAAGGAGAGGCACCTTGGACGCAAGATGAGCATGCGTTGGAAGAAGCTGGTGCACAAAAAGTCGAGCATTTCGGGTGCGGACTCTGTTGCTTCGGGTCCGTCTGTAGTTACCACTCCTCCTGTGGCCAATCACAAGAAGACCAAGAGCCACGACAACACGCACTCCACGCCCCCCAGCCCCAAGGCAGCCAAGCACCCCAAGCCCCCTGTGCCACCGTTGCCAAAGTCGCCTGCGGAGGTTACAGAGCCTGCTGTGAAGAAGGCCAACCCCACTCCCAGGTCGGATATCAGCTCGTTCAAGTTCCCCTACTCGAGCAATGGTACCAGTGCCAACGGTACGCCCTCGGATGGCGCCCATAAAGCAAACGGTCACGGCTCGAAGGGTGGTCAGCCTCCATGGGGTGCGCAGTCCAAGGTCAACGTGTCGAGCCAGTCGCCACCGTTGAAGTCGAGCCTCAAGGTTGCCAGCACTGATGTCGCACCGAGGGCACACACGCCGACTGCGTCTGACAGCTCTGTTGCCGAGTCGATTCACAAGTTCATGGAAGCTGGCAGGGCTGTTGGGTTGGATGACGACCGGCTCAACAATGTGCTCGCTCAGAATGCCATTCGCGACCGCTCAGCCACAACTATCAGCTCGGCATCGTACCAGTCTACGGCACCGACAACGACGACATACTCAGAGTCTTCACGCTCGCCCGTATCTCCCAACATGCCGACCAAGGCCTATGCAGAGTGGGCTGCTCCGACGAGCAAACACAAGGCAAAGATGCCAAGCAGGGACGACTTTGAGGATCTTCCGCGACCGAGTTTCCAAGAGCCTGGCGTCCTGCGTCGAACGCTTGTGGTGCCATCCGACTCTGATCGTACTCCTGAACCGCAGGCGACACCGAACGCGAACCCAGTCGTCCTGCCCCCATCGCCGCAGGAGCACAACTATGCCCTCCAGGAACCCGCGTCCCCGGGCCTCAGTGCTGGCAGCTTTGGCAGCACTGGAAGGCAGAACTCCATTCGCCGCAAGCCTGTGCAGCAGCTTTCGTCCAACGAGGAGCGCGAACGAATTACCCGGAGCCCAGAAGGGTCATTCGACACACGCGACCGCAAGGTCTCCAGCTTCTCGGTGACTGACAGCGAGGTATCGGAGGTGTTAGCTCCTCCCTCGCGCCAGTGGAATGGTATCCCCGACTCGCCTCGTCGCCGCTTCAACGGCGGCGAGAGCGCGCGCGCGTCGTTGGATTCGTCGAGGGGCGGTGGCAGCATCTACGACTACTACAGCGGCGACCACGGCGGCGACCGCGGCTCACAAGCGGTTGAGATCACCGAGTACGCCGACGGCCGCGTGGTGTGGAACATTGTCAACGCTCTGCGCGGCGACCGGGGCTCTACTGCCGAGGCGTCGTATCACGAGGGGTCGTACCACGACCAGCGCGAGTCTCTCATCTCGTCTGGGCGCCAATCGTCCGAGGTCAACGGGCGCGACAGCGTGGCACAGTACGGCGAGACGACGGCGTGGAGCGTCGGCCCCACTGCAGGCTTGGCCTTTCCTCGCCGGCCGGAGACGCGCGTGTACTACACATACTCTGCCGACGTTGCCGACCTGATCGACCAGCTCTCTTCCGAGCAGTTTGCCGGCGCCGCGCGCGGGCGTATCGACATCCACCCCAGCACGACACCGACGGCCAACCGAGCTGGTGTGGGCGCTGGTGGCGCCGGCTTCGACCCGGACCAGTTCGCCGACGCACCGTCACCCGTCCCTCCCGTGACGACCTCGCGCCAGCCTGCTGTCTCGTCGCCCCTCCGAGGACGCTTCTTCGGCGCCGAGGCGGCGCACAACCGTTTCAACGCCGGTCTCAGCGGTGGTGGCCCGGCCAATGTCCAGTCGCCGTCTGCGGCCAGCTTCCACAGCAGCAGCGAGTCGGCCGTGCCCGAGCGCTCGGTCGAGGACCGCCTGCAGGCGCTCATGGACCGACTGCGGTCTGCCCCTGGAGGGATTACCCCACGATAGGGCTACAAAATGTGTTATCGCAACTTGTGAAATGATCCCTCGCGGGCGTTGTAAATGAGCATGTCTACCAGATGCAGCAATAGAGAGTCCATTATTCCACACAGACGCCACTGCATCAGAGTACGTGACTGAGGTCCGGAAGAAGAAAGAACATGTCGTCGGGAGAGAGTCTCGACCGGCGCGTGGCCAGTCGTCGTTGACATGGTATGAGGCCCCGAAATATTAGTGTGTTGTCGTCGCTGCAGCAGTTGTGGGCGGCTGGTCGCTCGTGTCGGCGTACTCTTCGTCGCCCGTTGAAGGAATGTTGAATATATGCGTGGGCTGGTGGGTGTCGTGGTATAAACAAGGGTGGCAATGCAAGGTCGTAAACAAGGATCGTGGTTCTTCTCGTCTTCTCGTCTGCTCGTCGTTCCGCGCCGCCTCCCTCTACTCGTCAGGAATGGAGGGCACGCTCTCGGGGCTGCCCATGCGCTGCGAGACGCTGTCGCTCACGCCGATCGTCGACGTGTCCGTCTGGTCATTAATGTACGAGGACTGGCGCTCGTGGTGGTGGTAGTAGTCGTGGTGGTGGGCACGGAAGCGCTCGTCGTCGTCGGCGTCATAGTCGTCGAGCACCTCCTCGTCGCCCGAGTCGTCGTCGCGCTGCTCTTGCTCGTGCTCGTCATCGTGCTCGTCGTCCGCTTCGTCGTCGTTATGCTTGTCTTCAACGGGGCTGCCGACAAGGACACGCTCACCATCGTGCTGTTGCTCCGCGCTCCTCTTCGCCGCCGGCGCCGCGGCGGCAGCCGCAGCGCCACTCGCCTCGACCGTCCCCGCCGCCGGCACGGCGCCCTTGATCTTCGCCACGCCGTTCTTGGCACGCGTGGTGGGGCTCGACTTGGGCGTGTCGCGCGACGCCGCGTGCCCGGCCCGTCCGATCGGCGTGCGCTTGCGCGCGTCAGAGGTCAGCGGGCTGTGGCGCACCGGTGTCGCGGTCGCGCTGGTGCTCGTCAGGCTCCCGCGCGGGCCGGTACGCGGCGCCTTGAGGGCCGCGACGTCCTTGTTGGGCGAGGTGCGCGGCGTCTTGGTCGGCGAGGTGCGGGTGGACGCGACAGAGTTGGAGGCCGTCGCCGCCGCGCGCGCGCGAGACGCAGCCGTGCCCTGCAGCAGGCGCGAGACCGAGCTGGGCGAGTGGGCGCGCGGCGTGGCGGCCACGGGCGTGGGCGTGGGCGACGCCGAGCCCTTGCCCGCCGCCGACGCCGGGCTGAGAGACGAGCGCGGCGGCGGCTTGGAGCTGGTTGCGCTCGCCGACGATCGCACCTGCGTGCGCTGGACGGTCGCGCCAGCGCCGCTCACGCCCAGCGACGAGCGGGGGCGCTGCTTGGCCTTGTCCTTGTCCTTGTCGCCGGGCGAGCTGGCCGCCTTGGAGAGACTCGCGGCGGTAGGCTTGCCAGGCGACGATCTTGACCCGCCCGTCGTCTGCGGCCGGACCTCGAGCTCGCTCTTGCTGTGCCGCGAGGTGGACGACACGCCCGTGTTGGACGGCTTGAGCTTGGCGGGCGGGGCAGCCGGCGACGTTGCTGGCTTTGCCGGCGGCGTCTCCTTCTTCTGCGCAGGGCGCGGTGCAGCTGGAACGGCGCCCTTGCGCACCGGCGACTTGGCGACACGGCCACGGCGCGCCGTCCCTGGCGCCGCCGTGGCCTTCTTGACCTGCTGCTGCTTGTCGGCTGCGGGCGGCTCGGGCAGCTCGGGCGAAGATGACGAATCCTTGGCCGCGTCCTTCTTGAGCTGGGTGTCGGGCACAAGCTGGGGCGTGGGACTGGGAAGGTTGGGCGCGACCGGGGCCAGTGCTTTGGCCTCTTTTGCGGCGGCGGGGGTTGGTGCTGGCGTTGTCGTTGTTGCCCCCGCCGTCGCCGTCGTTGTTGCTGTCACCAGTGCTGTTGCCACCTGGACGCCGCTTCCATCGCCGCCCGCTTCACCGGCCCCAGCTCCAGCCCAGCCCATGCCGCTCGGCCGGCGGGTGGCGGGCACGACGCCGGCCACGCCCGCGCCCGCACTGACTCGCCTTGTGGGATCACGCGCTGCCGCGCCGGCATCGCGGTCGGCCGCGTTCTGGAAGCGCGAGACGAGGGAGGCGACCTGGCGGCGTCAGCGAGGTCAGGCTACGGGCGGCGACGACCTACATTGCCCTGGGAGCGTTCGATGGGGAGAGGCCTGGGTGAGGTGAGCACAATAGCTAGCTGCCAGTGGCAACGACGACGTACATGGCGCAGGGCGCAGACGATTCAGTCGTGACGGTCGTGAACGAGGGACGGGGAGCGAGCAAGCCTGGGTTTTGGAGAAGAGGTGGTGGTGGTGGTGGGGAGAGAGATGAGAAGTGAATGCGAGTGACTGGACGACGAGGATCAAGCAGAGACAGAGAGCACCAAGACGACGCTGCCTGGCGGTCCCGACGCGTCCCCGCCCCGCGCCGCCCAGGGAACGTTGCAACACTGCCCGTGACATGGACCGCGCCGGATTAGGACCATTTCCTAATCACATTACGTTTTGAATCACCCAGTGTCCTGCGCACGACTATGGAACCACACTGTCCTCACCCTGCCCCGCCTCGTCCGATGCACATCTGCCCATTTCTAGCCCGTCTTGCTGTTTCACCCGCTCCCACTCGGTGTTCAGCGTCCCTAGTCAATTGCTTCAGCCGCTACAATCTTGCCCACTGACGCGTCCAGGGATCACGTCCGGTGGTACTCACCCCCGCATCCACTTACGGCATGGCGCACTGCGTGGGCGTTGATGTCGCGTCGTCGCGTGTCGTCGTCTACGTCGCATTACCACACTCATGAGCGTCGCGTGTATTGTGTCAGGACGACCGGTGCTGCAGCGTAGTATCCGGCCGCCGGGACATAGGCCGTCGCAGGGTACGCTCCAAGACTAGCTTGTGGGATCCACGCTTGTGGTGCCGCGGGCTGTGGCGGCAGCGCTACTGGGTATGCTACCTGCGGCACGACTAGTGGCGCCGCCGGCATCATCACCGATGCTGTTGGAGCAGGTACCCCCAGAGACACCGCCGTGGGCACATATGTCGTCGGGGCGTAGTAGACTGGCGACGACCTCGTCATGGGTATTGATTGGAGAGTGGGCGAGTACTGCACGAGGCGGTCCTCTGCTCCCGAGGGTGCTTCTCCCCCGGTGTCGGTTGCTGAAGTCGGCGTCCAAGTCCGCGCCGAGGTGGGATCTTCGGAAAACATCCGCGCTCCGGAGGAGCCCTCTTGAGAACGCGCCCCTTGATGAAGCACCTGCTCCTGCGCAGCCTGTTGCTGGACAAGGAGGTCTACATGGTCCGCGTACTCCTTCTCCTGTGCCAGTTCTGCTCGTCGCGCCACCGATTCGGGGGAGAGCCGGTTGCGAATAAAGAAAGCAAAGCAGAGGATGAGAATGACGCCGAAGAGGACACCGATGACTGGCGTGAGCTCGGTCTTCACATGGACGTACTGATTCCCGCGAGGCGTCCTTTGGTCATGCCCGCTGCTACTGTACTACCGGCATTCACCGACATGGCCTTCCTGGCCAAGCCAATGTACTGTTCGTTGGGGGAGTAGTACAATGCACTGGAGTTAGCCGGGCTTGTCCAGTGACTCACGAGTATACGCTGCTGAGGAACGCGGCGCCCAGGCGTATCTCGCCCGCGAGATCGGGAATCGACCCAGCGTGCCACGAGCGGATGTTGGCGGTGCACCCCGTGCCACGTTGGTCCACCATGCCGCGCGGGTCGATCTTGTACGTCGTGCCCGCGACCTTGATGCTCATTGAAAGTGTGGCGGAGCACGGGACGTCCTGGAGTCAGCCCCACACTCCTCTTCGCCTACCCATGCGGTCGCGTCCAACGCTGACCGATGTGCCCCCTCAACACCACCGAAAAGCTTGTCCGACAGCTTGGCCGGTATTACGATCGCGTCGATACTCGGGTCGATGGTCGCAAAGTACCCCGCGCCCGGGACGGCCACTGCACCGAGCGCCACCGAGTCCATGGCGAACGACCACCCGGACGTGAGGTTGACCGGGAGCCAGGTGAAGCTCCCGACGAACACGCCGTCCGGGACGCCGCCCCAGTGCACGACGCCTGCGTTGGCGCTCCAGACGTCCGCCATGTCGATGCCGACAGTCACGCTCGAGTAGGGTGATATGCCGATGAGCGATGGGAGGACCGAGAGGTTGGGGCTGGCCTGTTGTCAAAAGTCTGCTTTCTCGCTTGCCTTGCTTACCAGATGGATTCCGAGGCCTAGGAATCCGCTCGACCCGGGCGGGAGGCTCGCCGGTGAGCGGCTCGCCTCGATCTTGACCAACGGGCAGCGCTTGCCCACTGGCGACGAGACGACATCGGAGGCCACAAGCCCGGTAAGGTGGAGCGCGTCGCTCAAACTCCACGGCCAGCTTGGCGCGTACTCGAATATCGGGCCCGTGACCTGCGTCCATGTCAGCTCCGCTGGTCACCCACGACCCACCTGCAGCGAGGTGGACGCAGTCGGGCTGTACCTATGGGATCGTAAGCTCTAAGCTCTGTGCGGTATCCGGACCTGGAGTTAGACATACGTCCCGCTACCATGTACGCAGCCTTTGCAGGTATCGAGCGCCACCATGAGGTACTCGATGTTGGGGGCTGCACCGGGGATCAGCGGTACCGCGGCATGGGAATCAGGCGGCGCACTCAGCGTCACGTTGAGCTGCTGCGCCGGCGTCCCGACGCCCAGCGACAGCACGTTGCTCCCCATCCCGGTGCGGTACAGAGGTACGGAGGTGTACGCCGCTGTTCCGAGCCGGGTTTCTGCGGCGGCTGTGGAGATCGCCAGCAGAGTTAAGGTTGCGGTAAGCCGGGAGCCGTACGACGCGTGCCGTAGATGCGGCCACATGGCGCCGGCGGGTGTGTGTGAGCTTGTGAGTGGGAGTAGCAGTGGAGTATGGGTATGGGGTGAGCGTAAAGGCAGTCAGTGTGCTTAAATTGTTTTGGACGGCAGCACAGGCTCGTGCGGGACAGGTTGGTTTGCCGTGATGGCAGCGGCGGCGGAGGGAGCGTTGATGGGTATCTGGCATGGCATCTGGCTGCCCGCTCTGACCCCCGCAGACAAAGGTACATTGGGGCGGTGGGTGCAAAGAGCGGCGAGAGAGGACACGGGGCGAGGGGGGAGACGGTGTGTACTTATGGCATGGTGCGAGGGCGAGAGATGGTGTCAGAGACAAAGACAAGACAATGACGAGGTGCGGCTGTGGGCCGATCTGTGGATGGAGGGTGCTGGCGGTGCCAAACTGCCGGGACCTCAAACTCTGAACTGTGTTTGCACTGGAATCGGTGCAATGCAGGGTGGACTCACACCTGCAGCGCTGCTGCTCGCATGCTCCTGCTACTGCCGCTTGCACCATCTGTGCCGCTGCTGCGGCCGCCGCCGCCGCCGCCGCCGCTGTCGTCTGTGCGCATCCCGTCCCGTGCTCTGTCTGCGTCATGTCCAGCGCGCGCGCGCGCGTCCCTTTAGCATTCCGCGGACTAAATGCTCCTTGGCAGTGTAATGTCGTTGTGTTACCCTTTGTTGTTGCTACTGCTGCTCTACTGCGCGCGGTGTTTCGGCGATTTTGCGCAGACCAACATTGCCTTGCCAGTGCCACTGACGGTGCAGTCGCCGGGCAGCCGCCGGCGGTCAGACGCCGTGCTCATTGCCTGCCTGCGCGCTCATGTCGCGTGAGAGCGAGCTTGGTTGTCTATCGACATGTCGGCCGGAGCAAAGTTTGGCCAAGGCACACTGTTGTGATTGCCTGATGCCTCGGCCTGTCCGGGCAGCGAACGCGACAAAGTGACAGTGTTCCTAGTGTAAACAAGCATGGCTTGTCCTGTATGTAGGCTGCAAGCTGCAGGCTGCGGCCGTCACGCGTTGTTTTGGCCTTGTGGCCGTCCGACTTGAAACTAGGCCGGCGGGGGTGGGGGAGGGGCAAGGACGGGGAAGTGTGCGGCAGAAGGGCAGGCAGGCAGGCAGGCAGGCAGGCAGGCAGGCAGGCAGGCAGGCAGGCAGGCAGGCAGGCAGGCAGGCAGGCAGGCAGGCAGGCAGGCAGGCAGGCAGGCAGTGGCCCTGGGCCGGTCGGCAGCTAGCAGCAGCAGCATCCTTGCAGGGCCAAAGGTGTCACTCTCGTCTCGTCCGTCGTCTTTCATCTCATCTCTTGTGCACTCCTTGCTCGCTTGCAGTCCATCCATCCACGCCGTCAACAAGCGCATCCAACCCGCCAACAACGACCCGCAGCCACATCTTGCACCACACCACACCTCGACGGGACAGCACCTTTTCCGCTTTTAGGCTCGACGCTACTACACACAACTCTAATCGACCCCCCGGGCCGGTAACCTAGGCGCCGTTTTCCCAACCCCACAAACATCAACACGTACCCAGTCTCGCCTTTGCACCACCACTGTCAAGACGCACTGATCCAGCGCTGCCGATCCAGCTCCACGCCGACGCCAGGACACTGTAACCCGCGAGGATGAGCCACAACATCCAGTCGTTGAAATGTACGTCGGTCAGCCGGGCACGGCTCCGTCGGATGCGGTTGTTCGGCGCGTCGCGCGTGTGCTGACGAGTCCAGGCGTTGTGGTCGGTGACGGAGCAGTCGGAAAGGTATACCGCGGCGCCAGACATGACTGACATTAGACCTGCCTCTTGATCTCGTACACAACCAACGCGTTCCCGGGAGAGTGAGTAGTGACGCGAGGCCGACGGCGTGACACCATCCCCGCTGACATTGCAGATACGTCCCAACTGTGCGTCAATCCGCGGCCGGGGATGCACGGTCCGCTCACCACTGACCTCTGCAGGTCTTTGACAACTACTCGGCGTCTGTGCTCGTCGATGGGCGACCAATCTCGCTCGGACTGTGGGACACGGCAGGACAGGAAGACTACGAGTAGGTGTCACGCGCCGCGAGAGCTGCCTGTTCTGACCGCGCCAAGCCGCCTCCGTCCCCTCTCGTACCCTCAAACCGACGTCTTCCTGGTGTGCTTCTCTGTCATCAGCCCCCCGAGTTTTGAGAACATTAAGACGGTGGGTGGATGCCAACGAACACCGTGACGAGATTTCTAACGCCGCCCTTCTTGTTTACGCTCATTTTCGACGCCACCTTTCCTCATCTTGTCATTGCGCCCGACGCCGCCGCTCCCGCCGCAATGTTTGCATTGTCTTGGTTACGCGCCAACAGAAGGTACGCTGACCGCCGACGCCATGCGCGCCGTGCTCTGCATACATAGCCACCTAACGCCTTGCCACAGTGGATTCCTGAAATTCGTCACCATGCGCCGGGCGTGCCCATCATCTTGGTCGGCACAAAGCTCGACCTCCGAGAGGACCCGCAGACGATCCAGCGGTTGCGCGAGCGCCGCTTCTCGCCCATCACGTACTCGATGGGCCTGCAGCTCGCAAAGGAGGTTGGGGCAGTGCGCTACGTCGAGTCGAGCTCCAAGACGTGAGCAGCGGCTGTGGGCTGAGCTGACGGGCAGACAAAAGGGGCTCAAGAATGTCTTTGACGAGGCCATCCGCGCCGTGCTTACGCCGCAAGATAAGAACTCGAACCCGAAGAACCCCAAGCGGAGGAACCGGAACTGTGTTATTCTTTGAGCGGTGTGGCGCGCGGCGTGGCGTGGATGTGGAGCGACGGAGCGCCGGTGCGGCGGCGCTCGGTGCAGTGCTCTTAGACTGTGTATAGTGCGGGGCAGTGTGCTTGCAACGGGCACCACCTGGGTGCGCGGTGGCTAGTAGTAGATCGTCTTTTGTACCCCTAGGGCCTGCGAGTGGGCAACTTGTGGTGCATGCAGGGGGTTGTATAGTCGTGTAGTCTAGGGTGGAGTTTGACGTCTGTCGCTCCTCGTCGTCGGTCCTCTCTCTCTATCTCTCGCTCCGCCTCTTCCGTCGTCAAACTTCTAATCCCTCTTGGACGCATTAATGACACGCTGGGACGCCTCGCGGACCTTCTCGACGCCGTGCTTGGCTGCACGCTTAGTGCCAGACTAGCGCATGTCAGTTCGCACTCAACCCACGTCGCCGGCGGCGGTACTCACCGCTCCGATCCACTTGCGCGCGCGCAGGAACTCGACAACCTTGGGCGTCCACGCGACGCAGAGACCCGCACGGAAGGGGAGGAGCACCGTCTTGTGGATGGTGTACGCGAGGACCGCCTCGGCCCAGAGCGCGCGGTCGAGGTACCACGGCTGGGGCTTGGCGACGCCGCCGTTGGCGGCGATCTCGGCGGCCTCCTCGGCGACCTGCTTGGCCTTCTTGGCCACGTCCTCGGCCTCGAGCTCGTCGGCACCCTCGGACCCGTGCCGGATCACGCGGTACCACCGCAGCGCCTTGTTAAAGTACGGTTCGATGGTGCTCGCGCCGAGCGAGTGCACGACGAGGAAGGACGCGGCGAAGTCGACGGCGCCGAGCACGAGGTACATGATGACCGCGTACACGCCGTACGTCTTGGACAGCTCCTTGAAGCGCTCGTACGCGGATTTAGGCTTCTGCGCCGCCGCGGTCGAGTTGTAGCGTATTGCTGGGCCGAGGGAGCGGGGGGCGCGGAGCGCGAGGCGCGGGGCGGCGCGCGGACCGGCTCGCAGGCCGAGCGCGAGGGCTGCCGGCGCAGCCGGCAGCGTCGAGAGTGGCCTGCGCGCGAGGGCGCGCGGCGCGGCGCGGACCGCAGGCCGGAGGGCGTGGATCGCGGGCCGGAGAGCGAGCTGCACGGCAGACATGCTCGAACGTGGGTGCGGGTGGGGGGGTGGTAGCGGTGTGGCGAGAGCAGAACGTGGGTGTCTGCAGTGTCGACGGCTTATAGCTGTGTGCGAGTGCGCTGTACGCGGGTTGTGCTGCGCGTGGTGTGGTGCTAGTGCGATGGGATGAAGAATGTGGTGGTGAAGACGTTGCTGCGTGTCCCGACGTCACAACAACCGACCCACCCGACTTTTGAGAGGAAATCCGTGCTGGCTGGCTGCCGGAGCGAGCAGCGAGCGAGTGGCGGCGCGGCGCGCTGCGGCGCCCGAACTGACGCATTATCGTGGGCGCCGGAGCCCACGTTTGCGCTCGGCCAGTCACGTGATGCTGGCGTCACCGTGGGAGAGTGGATCGCCGAAGGCCTTAAATGATGCTGTACGCGAGGCCGACGCTGACGAATATGACGTGGTGCGGGGAGGTGCGGAACCGTAGATGGTGCTGGTGTCTGGCATGGGAGGGGTATCAAGTATGGAGGCAATCCGTAGAGGAAGGAGGATCGGAAGAAGGGACGCTGCGAGTGCCACGAGCATGCCACGCTGTGTTCCCTGTAAGCTCTAAGGCATGCATGGCACATGGCAGGCATAGCCCTCGCGCCTTCGTACCTGTTCTTTGCAGCTCCGCGATCGGGCTGTGGGCGGAGGACGCAGGCAAAGCCAAGGCCGTAGAGCTCGACCGGGCGCGGCAGGCCAATCGCAACGACGGCATCTCACGCCCAGAACCACGGAGCACAGTGCTCCGTGGGCCGACTCGACGCCGTCCCCAACGCCTCGGCGCGCGTGAAAAGTCTGCTGCTCGACGACGGCGACGACGACCTCGGCGCAGAGCGTAGCGGAGATGCATAGACGTAGCGGACACCCCGCCGCCGCCGCCGCCGCCGCCCCGACTCCGGCACCGACTTGTGCACAGACATGCCAGTGCCGCCGGCGGTCGGGCCGGGAAAACGGGTGGGCGTGCACGGCGGCGGGAGCAAACCCTGCCTGCACCTGCCATTTAATCGACGCGGCGCGCGTCATGGCGGGGAGCTGCGAGCGTGGAACCAGCAAGGTCAAGGTGCTGCGACCGACGCAACATCTCTCGTCTGCCCATTACCTCTCACACACCACACCCCCCGCCATGACCGCACCCCCCGTGTTCAAGATCGCGCCCGGCATCCAGGCGTACGACTGGGGCAAGAAGGGCGCCGCGAGCCTCGCGGCGCAGTTCGCGACCGAGTCGGTGCCCGACTTTGAGATTGACGAGGGCAAGAGCTACGCCGAGGTGGGTGGGCGCGGGCGCGCGGGCGCGACAGCGCGACGCAGGCGTCGCGGCCGTTCTCGCGCAAGCTGACATCCCCAGCTCTGGATGGGCACGCACACGACCCTCCCGTCGCGCGTGTCGGCCACCGCGCTCCTCTCCGACCACCTGCGCCAGCACCCCGATTTCATCGGCGCAAAGGTCGCCGCCCGCTTCCCGGACGAGGCGCAGGTCGGCCAGCTGCCCTTCCTCTTCAAGGTGCTGTCGATCGGCACGGCGCTCAGCATCCAGGCGCACCCCGACAAGGAGCTCGGCAAGCGGCTGCATGCTGAGCGGCCAAACATCTACAAGGGTGCGTGGGCCTCCCCGTTGTTCCTGGTCACAGCGTGCTTACCCCCCCAGACCCCAACCATAAGCCCGAGATGGCCGTCGCGCTCACCGACTTCCGCGGCTTCCTCAACTTCCTCCCTCTGCCTGCCATCGTCGAGCACCTCCGCACCGTGCCCGAGCTCGCCGGGCTCATCCGCCCCGAGGCGATCCAGCAGCTCGAGGCCGTGAGCGGCACCGAGGACCCCGTGACCGACGCCCAGAAGGCGGCCCTCAAGGCCGTGTTTGGCGACCTTATGGCTGCCCCCGAGGACAAGTACCGCCCTGCCGTTGAGGCCCTCGTCGCGCGCTACAAGCGCGGCGAGGTCGCCGCGAGCGAGAAGCCGATCGCCGAGCTCGCTATCCAGCTCGACGCCGACTTCCCTGGCGACGTCGGCGTGCTGTGCGTCTTCCTGCTCAATGTCGTCGACCTCAAGCCCGGAGAGGCCATTTTCCTGGGTGCTGATGTGCCGCACGCATACATCTCGGGTGGTGAGTGGGAGAGCGGGGATCGAACCCCGCCGCTCGTGGCTGTTGTTCGTGCTAACCCCCCAGACATCATGGAGTGCATGGCCCAGTCGGACAACGTCGTCCGCGCCGGCCTCACGCCCAAGCTGCGCGACGTGCCGACGCTCATCGAGATGCTCACGTACGAGGCCGGCCCGGCCGACAAGCAGGTGCTCCACCCCGTCGAGTTCAACCGCGACCCCGCGACCAAGATCTACGACCCGCCCATCGACGAGTTCAGCGTGCTGCGCACCCACCTCGCCAAGGACGAGGTGACGACGCACCGCCCCATCGACGGCCCGTCGATCGGCATCGTGACCAACGGCGAGGCGCTCGTGTCGTGGGGCTTTGGCGAGGAGCTCATCGTGACCCGCGGCGATGTGTTTTTCCTTGCTGCTGGGCACGAGTACAAGTGGCAGGCGCGCAAGGACAGCGAGATTTTCCGCGCGTTTGTCGAGGCGGCGTAGGGTGTGAGCGGCGAGAGCCGGTCGGCAGCGCATGTAGTGTATAGATGCAGGACATTGGGCATGTGCTAGCGTGTTTGGTTACTCTCAGAAGTGGAGAGGCGAAGGCAGTGGAGGACGGGTGTCAGTGGCCAGCGCGTCAGTCGTAGTGGCTTGGGTGGTGCAGAAGGAGAACTCTGGGCCGGGTGAAGGGCGTGTGGGCATGAGGCGGTCTGTGGATGGACTTGCGTGCCGGGGATCTTGCGCGAGCCGACATGGAACACGAGCAGGCGTTTCATCGGCCTGCCGGCGGCACTAGGCGGCCGGCGGGCCTTGTGGCAAAGCTCGGCCCCGGCATCTAGATCTCGGGTGCTAGCGGCGTGCAAGCGAGGTACGTGGTGCTGTGTTCTCGTTTGCGGCTGCATCTCCAAACCAGCGGGACGCAGGACGCCTGCCTGCGCGCGCTCGGTGCGCCGAGGATCCCGGCCTGGCCTGGCCTGCGGCGGGCAACCCGCCCAGCTGCGGTCATCGATCGTCGCTGCCGTCCTGTCCTGTCCTGTCCCGGCGGATATCGACGCATCCTGGCTATCACGCGCAATCTTGCCGCAAGCACGCGGATCGTCGTGCGCGGCTCGCGGCGCGCGGTATGCGGACGGACGCGAGATCTGGAATACTTGGTGAGCAAACGACTGGCCGTCCGTGGCGTGCTTGCGTCCCGAGCGAGGCGGCAGGCTGGCTGCGTTTCATCGAGTCTGCCGACCGAAAAAACACCACGCTGGCGGGCGATGGCGAGATGCACGCAGAATCTGGAATACTGCTGCCCGCCGCGTACGCTAGCACGCTTGCTCCTTGCTCCTGCGCACATGCACTGCACCCACCTCACACCTCAAACGAAACAGCCCGGTCCTTGAAAAGACCTGCCCTGACACAAACTCGCATGACGCTATGCGGCAGAGATGCCCAGCCGGCGCCAGGAACTATCGGGAGCTATAAACTGCGCTGGCCTCTGCTTGTGCGCCTTGGCACTTGCGCTGGTGTTCTCGTTACTAGCGAGCAGCGCTGCTGCTGCAGCAGCAGCGGCAGCAGCAGCAGCAGCACGCAAGCATGTGCCATTCGCGGCGGAGGCGACGTCATGCGCGCGACCCGGGGGGCTGCTGTGCGGCCTTGACGACGGTGTTTTCATGTGAAAGACGGCCGCAGGTGCAGATCGGTCGTAGACGAGCAGGACTATATGTATCAGACCACGGCAGCGGCCGCCAGCGGCCCAACAACCGCGGTAAACACAGAGCCACAATGTCGACGGTGAGTGGAGCGCCAGCGCCGACCCCAACGGCACCACTGACGATGCAGACGCAGGAGAAAGCCGACCACCGCAGCTACACGGCCGCAGAGAAGGGCGCCGCGGCGTCGGACGCCTCGGAAACGACGTCCGTGTTCGCCGCGCTCGTCGCCGAGGAAGACGGCCACGACATCAAGTACCGCACGCTGTCGTGGCAGAAGGCGACGCTGCTCCTGTTCGGCGAGTATGTGTGCCTCGCGATCCTTGCGCTGCCGTGGAGCTTTAGCGTGCTCGGCTGGGTTGTGGGGTTGATTGTGCAGATTGGCATCGGGCTGATTACGTGGTGTGAGTGGGCGATGGGTTGCGGGAGGGAGGGGTGCGCTGACGCCCGCCCAGACACATCCTACGTCCTCTGGCAGTACCAGATGCGCCACCCCGAGTGCCGCGACATCTGCGACATTGCCGCGCGGCTCTTCCCGCGCTGGAGCCGCCTCGCGTACGAGGCGACGGCGGTCATGCTGCTGCTCAACAACATCTTTGTCATCGGCTTCCACGTGTTCACTGGGGCGAAGAGTGAGTGGTGTGATGGGAGGCCGGGGACAGCGGCGCGCTGCCTCGGCCCGGCGCGCGCTGCTCGTGGCGCCCTCCGAGCTGCACGCGACCACCCACTAACCCCCCAGTCCTCAACACGCTCGACGACTCAAAGATGTGCAACGTCGTCTTCCAGGTCGTCTCCGCCATCATCGGCGTCATCGTCTCCCTCCCGCGCACGCTCAACCACGTGTCGCTCATGTCCGTCGTCAGCGCGAGCTGCATGGGCATCGCGATCCTCCTCTCGCTCGTGTACGTCGGCATCGAGCCCCACCCCGGTACCGGGTACGGCAAGAACGGCACGTACCCCGGCCTCGGGGAGGTGCGCACGGCGGCGGGTATCCCCGGCGGGGGTGTCAGCTTTGTCGACGGCGTTAATGCGATGCTGAATATCACGTTCTTGTGGATCGGGCAGATTCTGGTGAGTGTGGCCGCGGGGGTGGGGGTCGGCGTGTGGCGCAGCTTGAGGCATGTAGTCGACCGCCTGGGCGTAGTGGCGCCACACACCTCCATACCACCCCGCCCGTCGCTCGCTCCGTCGCTAACACCCCCAGTACCCCTCCTTTATCGCCGAGATGCGCGAGCCGCGCGACTTCCCCAAGGCACTCGCCGCGCTCACCCTCCTCGAGATGATCCTCTTCACCATCGTCAGCGTCGTCGGGTACCACTACCTCGGGCAGTACGCCACCGCGCCCATGATGGGCTCGCTCGCCAACACAAAGTACAAGAAGAGCGCGTTCGCGTTCGTGCTCGTGCCAACTGTCGTCATCGGCGCCATCTACTCCAACGTCGCCGCAAAGTACGTGTACAACCGCATCCTCGGGCCCAACTCGCGCCACACGTACACGCACACCGTGGTCGGCTGGGGCACGTGGGTCGGCATTGTGGTGGCTATCTGGGCTATTGGTTTCGTGCTGGGCAAGTGAGTAGGCGGCGGCTGATGAGGCCATGTCGTGAGCATACGCTGACCCCACCCAGCGTCATCCCCTCCATGGGCGACTTCCTGTCCATCATGTCGGGCGCGTTCGACTCGTTCTTCGGCTTCTTCTTCTGGGCCGTGGCGTACTACCACCTCAACCGCGGCAAGCTGTTTTCGTCGGCGTCCAAGACGGCCCAGTCGATCTTCAATGTCTTCATCTTCGGCATCGGTCTGTTCATGCTTGGCCCTGGTCTGTACACGTCGATCAAGGCCATCATCCTTGATTATGCTGGCCCGACGCGCAAGCCGTTCAGCTGTACGCCAGTTGCCATCTAGTTGTGTTGTGTGATTCTAGGACGGGTTTGTGATGTAAACGGTTGTGATGTAGCACGGTTTGTGGCGGTCTGTCTCGACGGTGCATCTGTTCCCAGCATCGTGGTGGCCTCGACGTCGTAACTCTCGTAACTCTGTGAGCACCTCGCCATCCCCTCCCCCCAGACTCCCCCGGCGACCGGCACCGGAGAGATAGCAAAATCTTCTCTGTACCTCGGCTGCCCACACGCGCCGGATATCGCGCGCGCTCACGAGCCAGTCGGAGTGTGCGGTGATGGCGTGCGACGATGGCGTGCTCGCTGCCGGCGGGCCCGGCGCCGCCAGCCCAGCGGGCGCCGATCATGCAGCGTTGCAGGACATGCACCGCAGCATCGGATCATTCCTCGGCGTCGGCGGCAGCCAGTCAGCAGCGCGGCCTGTGCGCATGACCCGGCCGCGCCGGCGCCGTCGGTCTGCCGTCGGTGAGCGCCGTTGCTGCGCCACTGCGCCAGCCGCCAGCGCCACCAGGTCAAGGAAGACCCGCAGGCGATCGCGAGGACGTGTGCATCTGCGCGCTGCGCACAGTCGGGGTACTGACGTGCAGACGCCACTCAGCGCCCTGCCGCTGGCTAGCTCGCTTGTTGTTTCGAGTATGTGCGCCTTCCAGCGGCGCGCTGCCAAGCAACAATGCCGCCTTGCTAGTGTGCAGATGAGACGTACGTGCTGGCGGGAGCAGCACAGTGTCCACTGCAGCGGCCAACCCCGCCTCTCGTACGCAAGAAATTTATGCCACCCACCTACGCAGTGCTGTTTGAACCCGGCGGGCCCCGCACGGACAGGTGTCAAGCTTGTTTACAACCCAATGGTGGGCCGTGGTTGGTGGGGTGGGAGCCGGATGACGGCCTGGATCCGACTACGAGGGACTGATTGCAACCCAAACTGGTAGCTGTAGGGCAAGTGTCGCCAGGGTTCCCGGCGCGTAAGCGACACACCTGCTAGCAGTCGATTTGACGCGGGGCACGGACCACCCGCGGCACGGCGCAGCGCCAAGAGCGCGAAAAGCTGGCGGCAAAACCTATCACGTGACAGTGTGTGGTTGCAGATCGTCGGCGCAAATCAACAACAAGTGACCCCACTGCTCGATCCCTGGCCGTGTCGGTGGGCGGCGCGACGGGCGGCCTGGCTGCCTGACTGCCTGCCGCGGCGCCGCGGCGCCCTCTGCCTGGCTCGTCTCGTTCCGTTGACAAGCCCTTGTGCCTTGGGTTTTGGCAGAAGAGGCGTTGTCTGCAGCAGTCGTCTCGTCGTCGTTAGCCGACGGCGCCGGGTGAAGCTTTGCTGTAGCCACCTCCGTGCCGCGGCACATCCATCAAACCGAACAGCCCGTGTGCTCACCTGACCACACCCACACCCACACCCACACCCACCTCTTTACATCCCACCCCCCCACCCCGCATCCCTCTTCCTCTTCTTGACATACCCACAGTCACTGTCACGCACGCACACCACGTTCTATAAGTAGCACACTCGCTATCTAAATCCACACGCTCCACGCGCTCCACCCCAACAAGACACATGGCACACAAGTCGGCCCCCATCGCGACCCCCGCGGCCGAGCCGTCCAACCCGATGAACGCCGCGGGTTCAAGAGGGCGCAGGCGCGGCGGCGGGAGGGGTAACAATGTAGTGAGGAGCTCGCTCGAGCTCGTGTTTAGCTGTGAGTAGGCGCGTAGGCGTGGGTGGGTGGGTGCATTCTTGCGCGCGCTGAGAGGGCGGGTGGGTGAGACTAGTCTCGCTCGCCAAGAAGGGTGGGCGGAGACAGCACCCAGCGAGCTCTGCTCGAGGGTGGGTGGGTAGACCACCTTCCTCGCCTTCCCTCGGTCAGCCGAGCAAGACCCCTGGCAGCGCGATAAGCCCCAGAGCAGCCCCCCCGCCCACCTCCCCGCCTTCCTTCCTCCCGTCTTCCCTCCCACACTCACACCCACCCCCAGACTCGCGCTCGCAGCAACGCTTCAACGGTGGCCTCCCTTCCGCCCCCTCGTTCGTAGAGTACAACTGGGGAGCGCAGGACGGCGGCGAGACCGACACCGAGCTCGACGACTCGCGCCCTCCCTCCGAGTATGACGCCGAGCAGGGCTACGGCTCGGGCTACGGGTCAGGCGACGAGCGCAACACCGAGGCCGACACCGAGTCCACCGCCGGCGACGCCTTCTTCCCCGGCGACCCGGTAGCTGCGGCGCGGAGATCTTCCGCTGAGAACTCGCCTCTCCCCACCGTCGACGAGTCGCACGAGGAGTCGACGTCGCCGACATCTGGCCCATCGACGGCCGACCCGACGCCAAGGACCACGCCCCTAGCCCTGCCCGGCAAGCGCGGAGGTATCCTCAGCTTCTTCAGCTCGACGCCGCCAGCGACCGTGCCTCTGAGCACGTCGATCAGCAACTCGTCGAGCGGGAGCCAGACGACGCCCCGCCCGCCCGTGCGCCTGCTGCCTGATGTCGACGGCCCACCGGGATACCATGGCCCGCGGTCGCTCTCCGGTGCGAGCCGGAAGCGCCCGAGCCTCATCCCGCCGGACGCGGTCGAGAGCAGCGACGATGGCGGCAACCTGTCTTCGCCGCAAGCTCGCAAGGTGTCCATCGCGACGGAGCGCACTCCGCTGCTTGGCCCGGACGGAACTCGACGCAAGTCATGGGCGCCGGATCGTCTCATGCCTCCTGGCGAGTCGCCGCAGCGCAACATGTCCATCTCGCAGCAGCGCCGCGTCTCCAGGGCCAAGGTCGCGCCCCCGAGGGGAGAGAGCACGGACGGACAGGCGGTGAGTGCCCCGAGCGGGCCGCGCGAGTCCGAGCGAGCGAGCCGCGCGTGCCGACCAGTGACTAACGCGCCCAGCTGTTCAACGCCGTCGCGGTTCTCGTCGGCATCGGCCTCCTGTCAATGCCGCTGGCCTTCTCGTATGCAGGCTGGATTTGGGGCACGATTATGATTATCGGGTTCACGTGGATCACTTGCCATACGTGGGTGGCCTATCCGCGCCGGACGCTGACCCGCACAGCGCAAAGCTCCTTGCCAAGCTCATGTACTCCGACGCCAGCCTCGAGGGCTACACTGATATCGGACGCAAGGCGTTTGGCGGCTGGGCTGGCAACACGATCAACCTGCTGTTCTGCCTCGAGCTCTTCACCTTTGGGTAGGTGCAAGACGATGTTCCCCGTCTAACCCCCAGCGTCGCCATGGTCGTGCTCTTCGGCGATTCGCTCAACGTCGTCGTCCCCTATCTGACTCCGAACCAGGGCAAGTTCCTCTGCTTCTTCCTCGTCTTGCCCACCGTCTTCATGCCCCTGCGCCTGCTCTCTGTTCCCTCGATCCTGTCGACCATGGCGACCGTGCTCCTCGTCGGCATCATCCTGTTTGACGGCTTCTACAAGGCTGAGGCGCCCGGCTCGATCCGCGAACCCATGCCGACACATTGGGGCCCGGAGACGGCCAACATGAACTGGCTCGGCGGTGTGGGCCTGATCCTTGCGGGCTTTGGAGGCCACTCGGTCTTCCCTAGCATTGCGCGTGACATGAAGCACCCCGAGTCTGCCGACCGCGTCTTCAACATTGCCTTCGTGAGTGGCTACAATTGACTGTGGCTGACATGTAGTACACGGCCGGTGCCATTTCCTTCATCTCTGGTGCCGCCGGCTACCTCATGATCGGCGACCGTGTGTCGGATGAAATCACTCGCGAGATGATGGACCCGCGCTACGGCTACCCCTTGATGATCAACATGGTTGCCGTGTGGATGATTGTCGTCAACCCGCTCACCAAGTTTGCGCTTTGCTCGCGTCCTCTCAACGTCGCGATCGAGGGCTTCCTCGGATGGGCACCCTCGCTGGCCCCTGTTACTCCACCCACGCCTCCGCCTCGTGCGCGCCGCCAGTCGGTTGTCGACCACTTGGCCTCGACCATCAGCATCTCCGTGTCGGGCGCCGGTGCGTCCGACTACCTGTCGACCGACGACAGCCATGTTCCACACACCAACCTGCCCAAGTCGCCCATGACGGCGACATATGCTGCTGTGGACCCCGAGTTCCTCGCGCGCGAGACCAAGAAGGGAACGATGCGTATCATCAGCCGCACCATTATCACGTCCTTGACTGTGGTCGCCGCGATTTCACTCCCCGGCTTTGGCCGTGTCATGGCGTTTATCGGATCCTTCTCGGCCTTTTTAATCTGCATTGTTCTTCCTGTGAGTGTTGACGTGCGCGCCGTGCGAGCCCAGCTGACCCACCCCAGCTCACGTTCTACCTCCGCCTGCAGTCGCGCATCCCTGGCGAGAACGAGGACACGCTGTCCAATCGCTTCATGCACATGTTCCACATCATTCTGCTCATCGGGAGCACGATTCTGATGTTCATGGGCACGATTTGGTCGTTCCTGCCGACGTCTGGGCACCACTGGGAGGAGTAGGAGGGCCGTAGGGGGGTGACGGGTGGCTGGGGCGTTGGTGCCCCAGTTGTTCGTATGCTCGATACCCATGGCCCCATGGCCCCATATCATCATCATTTCAATCTATACTTCTCTTTGATCAATCGTTTGTATGCAGTGGGTGTTGCTGTGTGTTGTCGTTGCCGGCGGTGATGTAACGTGGTGCACTTGATTCGACCGGTCGGCCGATCGTGAAGTTGAGCCGGCGAGAGCCGAGCCGAACGAAATCGGCAGCAACGCATCGTCTCCAACTTTGCGTTTGTTGACCTGCTCATCGCTCAAAATGATACCCACGGCCGTGCGGCGCGCCGCAGGCCTAAGCCTGCGAGCCCGCCCGCTCACGCTCGCCACCTCAGCACGGCGCGCTCCACCCCCGCGGCGGGGGCTCTCCTCCACGGCACCAGCAGGCGCGCGCAAGCCAGCCGCGCTGCCCGACCTCGCTACGCCGGACCCCGAGCCGCCGCTCTCCCCGCCAGACAAGGACACGCACCTGCCCCTCCCGCGCTCCATCAGCGCACGGCGCGCGCTCCTGCTGCTGTCGATCCCGCAGCCGCCCGCGTCCTGGCCATCGCACCTCGACACGCTCAGCCCGCTGCTGCAGCACTGCACGCTCAAGCTCAAGCGCGCCGGCGTCGCCGTGAACGCGGTGTACGACGGGGCCGGGACCGCGCCGTTCCCCGCGCTCGGCGAGGACGAGAGCTACCCCGCGCGCCTGCTGTACGCCGACGGGCGGGCGTTCGTGTTTGAGCGCTTCTCCATGGCGACGCTGCGCACGCCAGAGTGGGAGGAAGCGATGGCGTACGAGCCGCGCTTCAGCGCCGTCCCGAATGCGCTGGAACACAGCGACAGCGCGCCAGAGATCCTGGTCTGCACGCATGCGTCGCGCGACTGCCGGTGTGGCGACCAAGGCGTGCCCTTACTGCACGCGCTGCGCGACGCCGCCGCCGCGCGCGGCCTGTCGCTGCCGGTGAAGGAGGTCGCCCATGTCGGCGGGCACAAGTACGCCGCGAACGCGGTGCTGCTGCCATCGCTCGACATGCTGTCGAACCTGTCTGCGTCCGACGCGCCGGCACTGCTTGACTTCATCGCGCGCGGGCGCACAGGCGACATGTGGGCGCACTGGCGCGGCCGGTTCGGCCTGAGCGAGGAGCAGCAGGCGCAGGTGTGGGCGTCCGTCTCGGGCCCGCAGATCACGCCGGCGGCGGAGACCGAGGGCGAGAAGGTGCGCCTGGCGTTCCGCACGTTTGAGGGCGACGTGCGCGACGTCGAGGCCGCGCTGGGGGAGAGCTTGTTGCAAGTCGGCAAAGCGCACGACCTGCCCGCGTTGGAGGGGACGTGTGGCGGTAATCTCGGTGAGTGGGCGGGGCCGGCTGGGGGATGCCGCTGACGCCCGCACCAGAATGCGCAACATGCCACCTGTATCTCAAGCCCACGCCGCGCGCCCCGCCCGTCCCCGAGCCGTCGGACGACGAGCTCGACATGCTGGGCTACGCCATCTCCTACCGCGACGGCGAGAGCCGCCTCGGGTGCCAGGTGAAAGTCACGCCCGAGCTCGCAAAATGGGTCGCCGACGGCGGTGTGATCGACCTGCCGCGCTTCTAGCGCGGCAACAGCAACTGTAGCTATGTAGATGAGATACTGTACACATGCATATGCCCCTGCTCTAGTCACGCGCGCCGCCAGCCTACACGCCGCCGCCGTACCGTGCGAACCCGCGCACGTCGTCGAGCAGCTGCTGCAGGATCTCGGTGTGCTCGTCCTCCTGGTTGTACCGTTCGAGACTGGCGTCAGCGCGCGCGTGCAGCAGCAGCTCACCTTGGGATCAGCGCGACGGCCACCTCGACCTTCTCGGGGCGGAGGTACATGATCTGCGCGACCTCGAACTGATTCAGGAAGCCCGGGCGGGCGGTGAGCGCGCTGCGGGGGGTGTGAGCTGTGCCGCGAGGTGGGAGTGCGGGAAAGGCGAAGCGCTCTTGTCCAACACCAGGCCGGCACTGCTGCCTGCCCAGTGCTGGCAGCTGGCAGCACCGACGCCCCAGCCCTTGTCCCACTCACGCGCGCATGCTCCCCGTCACATTGCTGTCGGCGTTGGCAAACTCGTTGACGTAGTCGACCGTCTGCTTGTACACCCTGGGGAGTCAGCCGCCTGCCAGCACACACCCCGACGCACTTGTTATCAGGCGGAGGGGGGATGTTGGGCCCGTCACGCGAGATCTGGAGCAGGTGCTGCACCTCGCCGATGGTGAGCGCTTCGCCGTCGCCAAAGTCTGCGCGGCGTCAGCTCGCGTCTTCCCAGCGTCGACGACCGGACCCACCCCCAAACTGCAGCTTGGTCGCGTCCTCCTCTTGCACCTGGCTGTCAGCTTTGTCGCGGCAGACAACGTACCGCTCCCCGCCGGTGGAGGGACCCGCGGGCGGCGGGCCGCGAAGACGACGACGACGCGCCGCCGGATAACTGCGCCGCTGTGGGCTTTGCCTCGTCGACCATGGATGCGGGGTGGGGGTGGGCTGGCGTCGGTGGCAGCTGCTGTGCGATGGGGTGTGGGTGTCGGCTTTGCGGCTTGCCCGATGGCGGTTGCTCGACAATAATGTTGACGAAAGTTGGACTGGCTTGCGTTCTTGATGCAGCAGCCGCCGTGGTGTCTCGAGGTGGAGATTGGCCTGATGGCCGGTATTGCCAGATGTGGAAGGTGTCGCTGGAGTTGTTACGTAACGTCTGGATGCCGGCATACAGGTGGGCGGGCCACGCGAGCCACTGCAGGCGAGTGGCACATTGTCCAAGGGTTTCGAGCCGTTCGAGGCACCTGGCTGGCACCTGGCCGGCCGGTCGGCTGTCCTCAAACACCCAGGGACAACATAGAGAGCAGCTGCAACGCCCAAGGGAAAGTAAGCCAGACGCTCCTGGGTTAGCCCTCAATCCGGCCTGGCACCAGCACCAGCCAGGGCAGGGAGGCCACCCAGCCAGCCTTACACTAAGGGCCACCCAGCCAGCACGCACACCCAAGCATCACCAAGTCAGTAAGCGTGCGGCTGGCTGGCGGCCTCGCTCTCGTCGACGAGAACAGGCCAACATCCTTGGCGCACACCACCGCAGCTGCAACTGAATAGCCACCCGTCATTGACGCACATTACCTCCATCTTCTCTCATCTCGCGGCGCAGACACCAGACGGCCCGACACTGCACCCCGGTGTGCCCACCGCGCCAGCCCCTCTCCGGCCATCGACTCATGGTCGCGCCACCGGCGCTGTCTTGGTGATCACGAGCCCAGCCCGTCAGCCCGCCAGCCCGCCAGCCCCGCCATCGCCCACGCGCCTATTGCATCCCCGCATTCATCTACACCCCCCCCGGCCAGGCGGTGCACAAAGCGAGGCTGTGATCCCGCCGTTGTCGTCGCTGCCCTGCTGCCCGCCGCCGCCGTCGCCGACGACAACGACGCCGACGACAGCACCGACGACGACGATCACCGGCCCGGGCTAGCGCTAGCGGCTATCACATCCACTCGCCGGCAGCCACAGCACTGCTCGCCCGCACCATCCCGCCACTGGGCACCAGCATGCCTCGTGAACTGGTGGCCGCGCCCTCTGCAACCAGCCTCAGTTCGCGCGGGTCGTCGTCCTCCCAGTCCGCGTCCAACACGCCGTTCGCGACCCCGCCGTCGTCCCCGCCAGACAACAGCACCATGGCGTTCCCAGCGTCCGTCTCGCGCATCCCCCTTTCGGTTCAGCCGCCGTCCAAGCCCACGCTGATTGCAAAATTCCGCTCGGGGTCCTCGTCGAGTAACTCGAGCCAGCAGCAGACTCCCCCGCCCGCCCCCTCGTCCGGCTCGGGCATTCGTGTCCTCGGCGCGTCCTCCACACGCCGCCCGTCGCAGAGCACTGGCACAAGGGAGGGAGCCCATGGCACCGTCGCAGGGAGCTCGTGGTCCGACACCAGGTCACCGCCAGCCGTTGCATCGTCACTTCCATCAGGACCGCCAAGCGCCTTTGGCACGAGCCCATCAGCTGCTTCGCCCGCGGCAGTCTTGAGCACGTCTGCGGATGCTAGGATCCTTGGAACAGGGCAGCCCTTGGTCCAGCGCGCACCCGCCATGAAGCGAACTTCGTCAGCCGAGGGTTCCTCCAGAATCGTCGCGTCTGGCAAGGTATCGGCTACAGCTTCTCCATCATTGTCATCATCTTCGGCTCTGCCAGCGCCACCCCCACCACCAGCAGGCACATCGTCGTCCTCATCTTCTGGCCCCCGCAAGCAGCGCTCCGCGTCCGCCCTGCCCCGCCGTGTAGCCGGCGCGTCCCCTCGCTCGGTGAACGTCCCCTCTCTCCCCAGCAGCACAAATACCTCGCCGGCAAGAACACCGCCACTGGCAACCGCATCAACATTCGACGCGTTGCTTGCGTCGTCCCCTCCACACACTTCCTCCCCCGCCATCGCCCTCCAGCAGGCCACACCGCCCCGCCCGACTCCCTCGACGCCTGGCTCTGCTCAGCGGACCGGCTTGCCATTTCCCCAGCAACCAACCTCACCATCCAAGGGCTCAACGCACATCGCCGACCGCGCACCGACGTCGACTCCTGGTGGCAATCGTCAGCGCACAGACTATCACGCAGTTGCTGGGGGCTTGGACCGGCGATTATCGCCTCCTAGCGCCACCTCTCCGTCCTTGGAAGGCGCAGAGTCAATAGAGAGCGTCGTCGACTTGAGCGCCGAGGACAGCAACGATGGCCACGGGGGCGGCGGTAGCAGTGTTGGTTCTCACAAAGGTGGTATGCTCAATGGCGGCCGTAACAATCAAAATCGCTATTCTCGCATACCTACACCGACGAACAAGAGTGCCAACGGTACTCCTGTAGGAGGTTCACCGAGATCGCCCGCGATGGGGTTGTATGAGGATCTGGCTGGTTCGTCGCGATCGACTTCGCCTGCGCGTTCTGGTGCCGGGACGCCAAGCAAGAGTCGATTACCTCGCATGGCGCACTCGAGCGTCGAAGGCGCAGCGGGCAACAGGCGTGGTAGTGGTGGTCTGAGCGGCAGCGGCGGCGGCGGCGGTGATGCTGGTAGCAACAGTGGGGTCCCCGGTGCACCGTCGTACTTCACACAAGCCACGCCATCGACCAGCGCCGAAAACACATCGGCGACGACGACAGCGGCGACGACGCCGACAACTGCACCAACTTCCCCTCGCGTCGACAGAAAGTCACCGGGGCTCACCATTGCCCCACCGCCCATCCCAAATCACCATCTCAACAGCATAAAGGCGCCGCCCGTGCCAGCGCGCAGCCCGTTACGCGGCCCAGGACTCAACAGGTCGGCGTCGAGAAAGTCGATTTCCTCGATCCGTACCATCCGACCCGACCCAGAGGCCTCATCGCCCCCTCCCCCTCTTCCTCTCCCAAGGCAGTCGCCCCCTGCAGCTGTTGCCCAAACAGCAGCGACAGCCCCGACCTCTCCCGTGGCCCGCGCCAACAGGTCACCTGCCTCCTCACCCCCGGCGGCCAATACCGCCGCGTCCGCCGCAGCGCTATTCCATGGCGCACAAGACGTAGCGACACCGTCACCACCCGAACCTTCTACAACGGCGGCAGCAGGCGGCGACATGATGATGGTTACCCCGCCATCCGAGCACGCGGTGCCTGCCGCCATCTCGACGTCTCCAGCGTTCAGCAACATTGCGTACGCTCCCGCCCCGTTGACTTCGATGTCTGCACCACCACTGTCAAATGTCGGCTCGCCAGTCGAAGAAGGCTCAGCACGGTTCCCGACTACGGAGCGCCCAGATTTCCCCTCAGTGTACAGCCAGGAGTCTGCGCCACCATCTGCACCGCCGTGCTCTGAGAATGTGTGGTCGGTGGGCGGGGCAAGCAGCGCCCCCATGGCCCCATCACGGCTGCAACCCCCGGCAATTCTGAGTTCAGGCTCCCAGCTTCATGAAAGCCCCATTGAAGAGGACGAACCTTTGACCATGATTCCCAAGCGCGACAGCTTGCGAAACAGCTTACAGTGGGGCCAGAAGCGTGACTCGGGACAGGGACACCTGCGCCGGGGCTCGGCAGCGGTCGGCTCGGAGGAAGTGAGTACCTTCGCCCTGGCATTGTGCTAACGAGATGCAGAGCCATGTTGCGAACATGGGACATACCACCGTCGACCTGCATGGCAAGGCCTTGCCCACACTGCCGGCCATGTCACCCCAGTCGGCACCCAGATCCAAGGACAGCTCGATCCCTCACACTCCGACGACACCGAACCGTCCTACTACCGACAAGCCGGCTACGCGTTCGCCTTCGATGCCGCAGTTACCCGTGCCAAGAACCAGAGCAAGAGGGAACACCGAGTCCTCGCCAAAGTACCAACGGTCGCAGACTGGGCCTGTCCACCTGCGGCCCGGACAGTCCGGTCACACGAGGCCCAAGTCGATGGTCTTCCCCTTCTTCCCGCCGTCGCCCGCTACCTCGTCACTCTCGAAGCGTGCCCATCTCATTCGCGAGATTGCCAACACGGAGCGCGCCCACGCCACCGACCTTCAATTAATCCAGCAGGCGTATGTGGGAAGCTACATTCGGCCCGATTCTCATCATTCCGTCGGCACAAACGGTGAATCGAGCAATAGCTCGGGCGGCGCCCGCGTAGACTCTCAGCACTCGCAGAGAAGCTCTTCGTATGGCACTCCAGGCAGCAACGAAACGCGCAGAACGAGCGCCGCTGAGAGTGGCGGGCAGCGCGTCAGCGGGCACGAGAGGAAGAGCCTGCATGAACGCCGAAGTGGCCATGAGCGCCGCATCAGCGGGCATGACCTCACCAAGGCGTTTGGTGGCCTCATGTCGCCCGTGTTCAGGGGCAACAACACGCCTCGTGAACGCGGCAACTCTGATCGTAGCATTGAGCACACTCAACCTGGTGGCTCGATGGCGTCGATTGACACGCTCTACCCATCTGGCTCGTCGACAGCCGCTTCAAGTCTGTCGATCAACACGCCCGTCTATTCGTCGCCACGAACGCCGACCCAGTCGGAGACAGCCTTGTTGACCAAGATGGGTCCGCCTGTCGGAAGGCCCCTGCAGCCCGCAGACCTCAAGGCGGTGTTCCTCAACATCTCGCAGCTGGCCGAGGCGTCGAACGAGCTTGCAACTGCATTTGAAAACGCCATGGGGTCAGAAGAAGATCTGCTCCAAGGATCCGGCGAGCGTGGCTCTGATCATATGGGAGAAGTCTTTTCCAAGATGGTGAGTTTTGTGCCCCCTGGACCTATCTAACCTGCCCAGCTCTCAACGCTCCGCCCGTTGTATACCTACTACTGTGCCCGCCAGTCGAGCGCCAGTGCTCGCCTCACCGAGCTGATGGCCGACCCGGCGACAGCCGCCTACCTCAACGACTGTTGGCTGAGAGTGAAATCTCACACCCACGCGTGGAATCTCGACTCCATGCTCATCAAGCCTGTGCAGCGCATCACCAAGTACCCGTTACTCTTTGATGATCTGCTGTCGTGCACTTCGCCCTCGCACCCAGACTACCACCACATCCGACATGCGGCAGAGGGTGCTCGTGCTCTGGCACTCGAGATTGACGACGCTAAGCGCCGCAAGGACGTCATCACCAGCGTGATCCGCAAGTCGCCGTCCATTCCCAGCGTCAACAAGGACAACAAGTTGCCTGGTGCCGGTGGCCGTTTGCTCGCGCTAAGACGGTTCAAGAAGGACAAGTCGCCGTCCATGTCTGGAACGAATACACCTGGAGACTCTGGCGGCATGCCACTCGACATCACACCTTATGCACAGAGCCAGCTCAAGGAGCTCGTCAACAGGCTCGAGGAGGGCGAGCACAACGTCCGGAAGGTCGGCAAGGAGATGCTTGAGTGGGCCTCTGCCACCAAAATTCTCCTGTCGGCCGAGAGCGAGGTGAACAGCGACTTCTGGAAGATGTACTCGCTCTCGGGGACGACTTCCAGCGAGCGCCCGCATGTCAAGATTGAGGCGTACCACAACGTCCAGAAGGAGATCCTGGCGACGGTGTGGGCCGAGATGGTAAGCTAGATGGAGCAGTGGCTGTAGCTGACAATCAGAACTCTGAAGTCTGCAACTCGATCATGCTCATGCTTGGCAAGCTGTTGGATGCGACCAAGAACCCGATGACTATCATCGAGAAGCTCAACAGGAAGTCTTCAGAGTACGCACGTTACGTCGCGTTCAAGCAGGCCAAGAAGACCATCGACAGGCCACTCCTGAGCGAAGCCAGCGACTATGTGGCTATCCACACCCAGCTTCTGGAGGAGTTGCCCGATTTCCTCGATGGCTATCAGAAGATCTTCGACATGGCCATGTCGGCATTCATCATGACCCAGGCTCGCTTCTACGAGGGCATTCGCGACCGAGTCCAGCTGTTCGCGATCCAATATCTCACTACACGGCCTATCGACTCGGCGACCAAGCAGGAGCGACGCATCTCTCACGCCCGCGGCATCCACCGAATGTTCTACAACGAGAACTCGTCTGCCGACAAGGCTATTCAGCGCATTGGCTGTGTCAACGGCGACCTGAGTGGCAGGCCAGCGACTGTCCATGAGGCCAAGTCGCCGGGTGCTGCGAGCAACAAGTCGGAGCTTCAACCTCTACGACACACGGCATCGACTCGCTCGAACAAGTCGCGGAGCAGAGAAAGCAGCCAGTCGTCTGGCCACAGCGGCCGCACAAGATCGGTGTCGCTCGTGCAGAGAGACGATGCGCTGTCACGCAGCGGGTCCATCTCTGCGGGCAACAACTCTCGTTTGCTGAGAAGACCAAGCCAGCTGGCGCAGAGACACGACAGCTCGCACAGCGAGGGCAGCAATCGCAGCAGCAGCGCCTTCAGCATTGGTGGTGGCGCCGGCAACCGGTCGACAGCATCCGTGCCGCCGCTTGATCGTTCTTCGCACTCTCGTTCCGAGTCGCGCCTCACTGTTTTGTCAACCGACTCGACCGAGGAGAGTATTGGCAGACACTCGTTTGGCCTGCCACGCATCCCTCTCGAGGGTGGCGGATTTGCGTTTGATAGCTTCGGCTTCTCGCCGTCCAAGCCCTCGACACCTATTTACGGCCGGCACGATATCAACAACTCGGGCCAGTCGTCGCCCACGGCCGCGACCGACCCGGCACTGGCCGCGCTGGGCCTCGTGAACGGCAGCAACTCGGACGTGCTCACTGTCACGATGAAGCACCGGTCTCAGCCCAACCACTCTTCGCCGCTGTCCAACACGACGACGTCGTCGGCGTCAGTGATCTCCAATGAGCCCGACGCGAGCACGAGCTGGCAGGGTTCCAAGACGCTGTACAGCTGCCAGGCTGTTGCCGACTTCAACCCCGCCGAGCACGGCAACAAGCGCTTCCAGGGTCTCCTGTTCCTTCCCCTCAACACCGGCGACCTCGTCAACGTCTACCACGAGGTTGGGCGTGTTGCTGACCTGCGCGACTTCCCCTATACGTCTGTCGGTGTCGAGAACGACGGCGCGGTTGTCTGCTGCGCCGAGAATGGCGCGATCGGCGTCGCCATGTGCAGCTTTCTCGAGCCGCTTCAGGCGTAATCGCGTGGAGCCCGCCCCCCTCCACAACACCTTTAAGCACTCGCCGTCCAGGCAGTGCGGTATCTTTGTCTAGTTTGTACCCCGACCACTCGGCTTATAGTGGGGCCGTACGCGCGGGGCGTGCGCCCGAGTGGTCTCTGTTTTACTACCATCCGTAGGGCTGTGGACTATGTAACGGTAAACTGTGTGGGTGCGAGGCGACGATGTGGGTGGTGGCGCGGGCACCAGGCCGCCCGGAGCTATACAGATCGCCCTTGTCATTATCTCCGGTACGGAGTAAGGGATCTGTTGTCGGATCTCGGCCTCGTCGGCAGCCTGCTCGGCTCGCGCAGGCCGCATGCCAGAGCGTGGGTGCAGGCTCATGCAGCAGCTGCACGACACCCCAGCGTCGCACAAGCAGCAAGTCATGTGCCCGCGATTCCACGGTCATGCGGCACCGGGGACGGAGGCTGCGTCGGTCGCCCGCCACCGTCGTTGAGTTCAAAGTGCAGAGAGCGGCGCGTACAAAAGGAGATGCCGTCGCGGGCTCCCACCCACCCGCACCCGCACCCCCGCCACCATGTCCGCCCCGGTCCCGATCCCCAGCTCCAGCATCGCGCACCCACCACCCGGCGCCACTCTCGCGCACCTCGCCCCCGTGACGCGCACCATGACCGACGACGACTGGCGCGCCATGTGCCCGGCAACCACGGACATCTCGCCCCTCTCCCCGCCGGTGGACACGCCGCTGGCCGAGCGCGACGACTACTGCGCTTATGCGCGCCTCCCGGGCGTCATGGCCCACTTTGAGGGCTTTAGCTGTGTCAACTTGTCGTAGGGGGCGGCGAGTGCTTCTCATGGCGCCGACCACTTTGCCTTGCCACGCCGCCGCTGCCACACTGCCTCGCCACCTCCTTCTGGCCCGATTCGCTGTACCCCCGCCGACCCTGTTGAGATGATGCATTGTAGCGCACGTGCCCGTGCACGAGATGAAGATGGTACACTGATATGCAAACGTCTAGAATGGTGCCGTCGGCCCACGCCCTCACGCCCGGCCATACGTCCCGGTCCAGAACGCAGGGGGCAGCTCGCCCACAAAGTCGGCGTAGGGCCGCTCCACGAGCACCATCTCGCCCTCCTCCAGCCAGTCGACAGCGACTACGCTGCGGAACTTGTCCGTCGCGACCTTGACGAACTCGGGGTCGTTGGCGCTGCTCGGCGCCGACTTGAGCACGAGGCTGCGGGCCAGCGACGACGTAGGAGAGGCCGGCACGCCAATGTCAGACGACGCGGCGAGCGACGGCGAGGCGGACGACGCCTCGAGCTGCTCGCGCGCCTCGCGGGCCCGCTTGCGGCGCAGCGACTTGGAAGACAGCGGCGCGGGCTCGCCGTCGAGCGACACCGCCGGCGATCCGCTGCGCTTGCCTGCTCCCCGGGCCACCAGGTCCAGGTCCAGGCGCGCAGTGGCAACCCAGTCGTGTGCCCAGATAACCACCTTGGCGGCGCGGGGGTTGGAGCGCGAAGGCTCAAACGACGCGCCCTCGACTCCGGCGTGCAGGCCGTGGAGTGTGTTGTTGAGCACAGCGAGCTGCTGGCTAGGCGCAACGAAGCGGCTCGTGTCGAGGTGGTAGAACTGCAGCGTGTTGCTCGGGTGCATGATCGCCAGGAAGGGGTGCGTTGGTGTGAAGGCGATCGAAACGGCCGCGTGGGGTAGCGTCGGCAGCAGAGCGTGCAGCTGCAGCGTGTCGAGGTTGAAGACGGTGACCTTGCCACCAAGGTCCGAAGTCGCGAGCCACTGTCCGTCGTCGCTCACAGCCATGGCCGTGACCCATGGTGCGGGCTCGCTGTTGGCGGGCCTGGATGCCGACTCGTCCTCCTCCTCCTCGTCATCGCTCTCGACGTTCCCGTTGGTCATCGAGACGTCGCCGTCGGCGTCCGCAGCAGCCTTGTTTCCGCGGCGTTTCCTCCTCCGTGAAGCCTTACCACGGACCGAGCGACCGCCGATAGTCGTGTGCTGGGGAGCGAATGACCGTGCGACAGTGATCAACCCGTTGTCCTGGTCTGGAAGCTCGAGCACAGCAACGTGGGCCGACGCGGCGAAAGCGACAACCAGGCGTCCAGAGTCGGGCGTAAAAAGCAGCGACGACGCACCACATCCACGCTGAGGGATACCGACGTCGGCGAGAGCAGGCGACTCGATGAGGGTCGTGACGAAGCCGCGGACGCGGACGGGGCGGAGGCGCCCTGTCGGGGACTGCACGAGGCGGAAGACCTTGGTCTCGTACAGGTCAGACACAGCCAACCACCTTCCGTCCTGCGAGACAGCCGACGAAATGAGGTTGGTCCTCAGCTGCAGGTCCATCTCGACCAGCTTCTTCCAGCCCTGCTCGTCTTCGAGCACTGTCCAGATGCCGACGGACCGGTCCTTGCGGCCGACGACGAGACGCGCGCCGCGCGAAACGGAGATGCGAGTCGCTCCGCGCTCACCGCCAAACATGGGAAGCCTGCGGGAGAATGCCTCCTCGAACACGACCTTGTGGGCACCCTTCTTGGCCTTGCCCAGAGGGCTTCGGAGCTTCTCAGCCAAGAGGTCGGGTGCCGCAGCAGGAGTGAACACTGGTGCCATGTCCCAACCGCCCGAGGCGAGAATAGGCGCAAGTCCAGGGTTGAGGGGACGAGGAGTGAGGGGGTGGTTGGCAGGGAGAGGGAGGTAAGGAGGGAAGATGGCGAGTGCGCGAACATCGTGCGTGTGGATCCTCTTGGTTGCCGTAAGAGCCCACTCGGTCTTGCCGTTGCCCTTGGTAACAGCGGTGAACTGGCACACACGCTGATCAGGTCCAGAGGTGAACACCGTGCGGCCTCCGGGACCGATGATCAAGCTCATGCCGTCGGCTTTGTGCGAGCGGAAAGACTGGCGCTGGGCCATCGTGTTGCTGTCCCAGAACGTGACATTGCCGAGCGAGTCCGAAGTAACGATGCTGCTGTCGGGGAGGACGCCCACACCCCAGACGATTGTTCCCTTGTGGGCACCCTTCTTGCTTCCCTTGCCGACCTTCTCCACCACGGCACGCGACTTGAGAGTAACACGGCCCTGGGTGGTACCAGCAGCCGAGGGAAGAGGCAGCTCCCAGCGACGGAACGACGAGTCGGAGTTGCCTGTCACGAGGTAGGTGTCACGCCAGACCCACTCGTCGTCCTCCTGCACGAGCTTGGGGATACCCCATGCGACCGAGACTGTTCGGGTGCGCGAAGGGAGAGCGTCTGAGCGGAGAAGATGAGCGGGAGGGGGCTCGAGCTGGGTCACGCTGCCAGGCAGCAGCGGCGGTGGGATCGAGACGAAGTGGAGGTTGGCCGAGTTGGTGGTGAGACACAGAAGTGACTGAGTGGGCGACACGCTCATCGACCACAAAGGAGGCGAAGGAATGGGGTACGTTTGCTGGACAGTCAGTTCCCAATCTCGGGCTCCCAGGCTGGCTGGGTGACTCACCAGCACACGGCCGCTGGCGAGGCAGCGCTCGGTGAGCTCGGTCGACTCTGAGCCGGCGGTAAACAAGCGCAGGTCCGACACCCGGGGGACAGAGTACGGCTTGGTGTGGAAGTTTTCAGGATCCCGGATGGAGAGGGCCATGAGAGAGATGTTGGGGTGGGTGAGAGTGGGCGGGAGGGTCTGGAGTCAGTGCGCCGTTCGAGCGATACACTCACCTTCAGGAGGACCCAGTTGCCGCTGCTCCCGCTCTCGGGGTGGACGTACTCCCAGATCTCGACCTCGCCATTCTCGCGGGCGACAACAAGGGCTCCAAGCTCGTTCTGCTCGGCCTCGGAGCGCGCCTTGCCCTTGGTGGCTGGGGCGGTCGGGTCGCGCGCGGGGGGCAAAGGAAGTGGGGTGAAGGCGAGAGCGGTGATGGGCGACGGGGTGTGGTCGAAGAACCGCACCCTGTGGAGGGGGAGGGTCGGCGCGGGCACGGGCGCGGGCATTTTGTCCTCGCGCTGTGTGAGTCGGGGCGATCAGCAACGAGTGTGGTTGAGATGGTCGACGAGGACCAGTCTGTGATGCACGCAACTAACTGCAGCAGGCAGCCAGAAGTCAAGAAATCTTGAACTTCGGTCCAGAGCAAGTGTGATAATTTTGGGGCCGCTGGTGGAGGTCATGAGGGAAAAATGACACGTGGGGTGACCTCCACCGGTTGCATCAACTGGCACAAAGGGCAACCGGGTCCAGTCGATGGCACCAAGGTGGTCAAGCGACAACAGAGCTCCAACAACATCGCATCTCTACAACATTTACAACATTGGCCATTTGCTCGAGGCTGGAACATACACCATGGCCCCGACGCAGCAGCCATCGCCATCAAAAGGGCCGAGCTCATGGCCCAAAACTTCCCCGCCCTCGCTCCTCATCGCCGTCGTCGACCTGCACCCGCTTTCATGGTCCCTCCTGTCGAGTCTGTCTCCTGGGCCTGCCCTCGAGACGGGAGAGAAGGACAAGGCGCCAGTATCACCGATCACCATCACCGAGTTTGCGACGATCCTCATGGTGTTTCTTAACGCCCACCTCGCGAGCCGGTGGGGTAACGAGGTGGTGGTGTACGGTGCTACGGCAGGGAAGGCGTAGGTCTTGAATCAGTGGCGAGACCTAACCCCCAGAATGCTGCTCTACCCTCCACCCGACGGAGAGACGGATTCATCGCGCCCAAATCCCAACTTCTACCGTCCCTTCCAGCTCCTGGACTCGAGATTCGAGGAAAGGCTAAAGGAGTTGGCTAACGAGCCCATCCCCACCGAGCAATTGAATGGTGGGTGCACATGCTAGATGCCAACTGACACCTACAGAACCCCCATCATTGGTTTCAGCGTTGACAAAGGCGTTGTGTTGTGAGTCTCATACCTAAATGTCGCGCGTGCTCACCTCCAGATATCAACCGTCGCAAGCCAGCAGAGGCCCCGGCCTCCGCCCTCACCGCCGGAGATACTGCTGGGCCCAGCGGCACGTCGAATCCGGAGGCACCAGAGTCGCGTATTATCGTGCTCAATGCCACACCCGGTGGAGCAGAGGGCACGGGGACGACCGAGTCCAAGGCGTCTGGCGGTGCTGGCGGGCAGAAGGGATACGTTGGGCTGATGAACCTCGTCTTCGCCGCCCAGAAGATTGTGAGCTTGATGGCACTGTTTCGTGCCATGGAAGCTGACAGTGACAGAAAATCCCTATCGACGTCCTCACGCTCCCGCCCGAGAGCACGAAGACCGCGCCGCCCATCTTCCTGCAGCAGGCGGCTCACCTGACGAATGGCATCTACTGGCGCTGGAATGGTCGCGGCGGCCTGCTCCAGTACCTTCATGTGCGTGCATCGTGTGAAAGTATTGAAGGTGTACTGACACTGTCAGTCAATCTACCTGCCGCCGCCATCATTGCGGCACCAGCCCTTCACGTTGCCTCCCCAAGACGCTGTCGATTTTAGGGCTGTCTGCTTCTGTCACAACGATGTGGTCGATGTTGGCTTTGTGTGTAGCGTCTGCTTGAGCAGTGAGTTTCTTGAGCTCTCAGTGTTAGCAGGCAGCAGACCCTGACCCTCTCAGTTTACTGTGAAGTGCTCCCTGTGTGTAAGATGTGCAAGTGAGTGATACGGATGCTAGAGCACGTCTTGGCCCCGCTGACACTCTCAGAACACGATACAACCTTCGTGCACTGAAGACCATCAAGGAGATGGCTGCCGGTGTTACGCCGATCCCTTTGCCGGCCACGATTGTGCCGCCCAAACAGACGCAGAAGAAGGCAAAGCCGACAACAAACGGCTCGGCGCCAGCCACTGTTGCCGCGGCATCGGGTTCGGCCGCGGCCCCTGTCGTGAAGACGGAGCCTGAAGACGTAATTGTAATTGATGACTAGCATGGGGCAGATCTTGAGCTGCCGTGTACGATGACAATGCATATGTAGCGGGTTTCGACGGCGTGCCCAAACGCCAATGTGACAGTGTGCTCTATCGGCATGAGGCTATTTCAGGCACAAGGCGACAGCAGTAGGCCATGGTCGTCAACGTTGTCGACCCAAGCTTGCCAAGGGTGCACCTCATGGCGCGTACTCGCTTGAGAGGGCTGCATTGTTGGACATGCACCGACTCGTAAAGTGCAACAAGAGTATAGGTCTGACGTGATGATAAGGCCGCACTTGTCCGACGGCTGTTTACGCATGAGGTCATTGACCCTCGCAAGCGAGATAAGGGATTCGGGTAACCAACGTGATGGGGTGCCCACTTGGCTCCCGATATGACCGGCTTTGGCCACCCCGCACACCCGCGCGACGCAGCCGCAACCACGCACGCACACCGCGATGGCGGGTCACGACGCCTTGTTGTGTTCATCCCCCCATCATCCCCCATCTTCATACATCCTTTACTCGTACCCAGCCAGCCTGTGAGTGGTGCTCCTCCCACCTCAGCGATCCCTGCTCACCACCTAGAGCAACAACCCCCAAGCCATGGCAGACCTGTCAGCCATCCTCGAGCTGCTACACAAGCTCGATAGCAAGCAGGAGAAGCTCGCTGCGCAGGTGAGTCAGGCCCCTTCCCCCTCCTTTCCCAGCTGACACCCTCAGGTGGAAGCCCTCACCATCGCGCAGCGCAAGAGCGCGTCCTCGACGCAGCCCCCGTCCCCGGCGTTGACGGGCGTGGACAACATCCCGTGCGGCCCAGCGGGGCCATACGCCATCCCGGGGAGCGCGAGCCCGCGCGGCGGCGGCGTCGAGGCGCTTAGATCTGCCGCGTCGAGCCTCAGCACGTCCCCGCCGCCGTCGGGCATCGCGATGAGCCTCGGCACCGCGTGGGGCGGCGCGCACCAGCCCAACCCGCACGGCGACCCGGGCCACATCCATGGTAGACTCAGCATCTCGGACGCGCCGCCCACTAACGGGAGCCCCGCGCCCCAGGACGGCAGTGGCAAGAAGAAGGACAAGGGGCTGTACCCCTCGCGTGTGGTGCTCACCAGTATGTGGGGAGCCGTGACGCCGCTGACGTACAGCGTACCCCTACCAGGCTGGTGTGAAGCCCGTCCCGATCCACTGGGGCGCCGGGCGTGAGTGTGACTGACGTTTGGGATTTGTGCCGGCCTGTGCTGATGTTTGGTAGCGACGGGCAAGGAGCGTGGACCGGTCGTCTGCTCGCGCATCGGCAAGAACCTGCTCATCAGAAACGCCATCGGCGCCCATGCCGGCTCGTACTCGATCTACCGTGCGCTCAGCATCGCCATGGGCCAGCTGCGTCCCGACTGGCGCCCGGATCTCAAGAACACGCATGTGAGTGGTACAGGTCGTGGCACAGGCAGTGGGGTCGGGGCGCGGTGGCGCACGTGTGTGGTCGGTTACTCACCCAGCAGCCGCCCTTCGTGCTCCCTCCCCAGCCTGGGTGGTTCGGTGACGGCACCGGACGCGGCGAGGAGGGCAACCAGAAGAACTGGAAGATTGTGTCGTTTGACCCGTGGGGTGCCATGTCGCAGGAGGTGTGGGCCAAGGAGTACGCGGACGGACTCGACGTGCGCCCGACAATCTCCCAGACAATGGCGCACATCAAGATTGAGGAACTCGACGTCCTGGCGAGAAAGGGCGAGTTCCCGGTCGACGGCGAGATCGTCATCCGGTCGCCCGAGCTCCCCGCTTTCCCCGGTGTGGACCAGGGCGTTGAGGTCAACACGTACAAGGCGGCTATCGATCCCGTGTGGTTCCTCCCTGGTGTTGCCGAGCGCCTCGGCATCGAGGAGTCGACCCTGCGCCGCGCATTGTTTGAGGACACGGGCGGCATGTACCCCGAGCTCCTGACGCGGCCCGACATCAAGACGTTCCTGCCCCCCATCGGCGGCATGACCGTGTACATCATGGGCGACCCGGCCAAGCTCCTTGACCCCAACACGGAGATCACCTGCCGCCCGCACGACTCGTGCTCGGGCTCGGACGTGTTTGGCTCAGACATCTGCACGTGCCGTCCGTACCTCATCTTCGGCATCTCCGAGGCGATCAAGACGGCTCAGCGCGGTGGTGTTGGCGTCATCATCTACTTCCAGAAGGAGGGCCGTGCGCTCGGCGAGGTCGTAAAGTACATGGTGTACAACCGGCGTAAGCGCGGCGGCGACTCGGCCGCCGAGTACTTCAACAACACGGCGGTGGTGGCTGGCGTCAAGGACGCACGCCACCAGGCCCTCATGCCGGACGTGCTCCACTTCCTCGGCATCAAGCACATCACCAACCTCATCTCGATGAGTAACATGAAGTATGATGCGATCATCGAGTCGGGCATCACCGTCAAGAACCGCTACGAGATCCCGGAGGAGCTCATCCCGGCCGACGGACGTGTCGAGATCGATGCCAAGGTGGGTTGCTTGCCCTTTGCAGTGCTAACCCGCCAGATCCAGGCCGGCTACTTCTCGAAGAAGGAGGTCACGGACGACACGGTGCACAAGACCAAGGGCCGCAACTGGGGTGAGTGGGGTTGGGTGTGGGCCTCCCGTAGGCTGAGGCTGACGCGCTGTCGCAGAGGATATCATCCACTGAGTGGCGACCAGGTGGCACCAACGTCCCACAGACTTGTAACATAGAACAGGGTAGGAACAGGAAGGGTCTGATAGTTGTCTTAGTCGCCTCTGCGGCATATGCATGGGTTGTGAACAGATTGTGGGGCCTTCTGGAGCGAGTCGTGCTTCTCGGAGGCTGGCTACATGACTGGACTCTGAAACGACTGTAACCAGGCACGTACTGCTTCACCTACGCGCGACCCAAACAAACATATGTACCTGCTCCCCACGACTGACCATGTTGACATTGCTCACTCTCTCACTCTCGCAGCATGACCTACGAAGTCGAGATGGCGCCCAGCGTCGTCATAGACCACACGGCGCACCCACACATCATGGACGCCATCATCGCCAGCGCGTCAATCCCCGCCCTCGCGAGGCTCCGGGCAACCTCGCACGAGTATCATGACCGCATCAACGAGAAGCTGTTCCACCATGTCGCGCTGAATGAGTGGCCGCTGGGAAGGCGGAAGAAGGAGCTTGGCCTCACCCCGGCGCACAACACCTTCCCGGGCGCGGACGCCGTCCCGCGGCTCCCATTCGCGCCGTCCGCCGTCCAGATCCTCGATGTCATCGTCCCGCCCAAGCCCATGCCGACTACCAAAGTCGTCGACCAGTTCACAAACCTCAAGACACTTCGGAGGAGCTGCAGGGCGGCCATTACCCCCGGTACCAACATCTTCCGGCCCAACGCCACCGCCGTTGACCTGCTCGAGCTCGACGTCGTGACCAACCGCGATACCCTCGACGTGCGCCTCCCGCCCGGCGTCGAGCGCTATGTCCTCCACATGCGGTGGGATGAGATGGACCCCAACGCGTTGTGGACGACGATCAACCTGCGGAACGCGCTGCGCATCGTCGACTGGGTGTTGGTCCTTCACCCGATGAACTCAGGCAACACGCCGCCTGTCCCGGCGCCCGACTTCTTCTCCTTCCTCGACGTCATGACCGAGGCCCTCACCATCGTCGAGCGCGGCGGCAGCGTCACGGTTGTCGGCGTCGAGCGCGTGTCTCCCGCCCAGATGCCGAACAACACGCTTGAGGGACGCGGAACAGCGGCGTACGAGCCTCTCCGCGAGAGTCTTCTGGCCCATTTCCTCGAGCACAGTCCTGACCCGGATTTGGTCCACCCCGCAGTCGATGCCATTCGGTTTGTGCCGTACGACGAGTGGTTGGAGGAGCTGGGTGACAGGAAGGAGTCAGAGGGCTTGTGGCCACAGGATGTGGTTGGCGTCTGAATTGTAGTTGCCACAGATTAGTCCAACCATAAAGTCCATTAGTGTGCCTTTTGTATTCATCACGTGACCATTACATCTGCAAAAGTTCGAAGTCCGGTGCCCACTCGCCACCTAATGTTGTGAGCATCTCGACTGTGCACAACATCACAACACCCACGCAACACCGCTATCCACGATGCGCCAGAAGCGAGCAAAGGCCTACAAGCGCGTGATGGCGCTCTACGTCTCGGCGTTCAGCTTCCGCCAGCCGTACCAGCTGCTGCTGACCAACGACTTCCTGCTCGAGGCCGGCAAGCAGCGCGACAACGACGTGTACAAGATGCTCAAGGAGGTCGTGCAGGGCGAGACCAAGCCCAGTGAGTTGTGACAAAGCATGCGACAACTGACGCCCAGTGATCACCCAGTGCTGCATCCACGCGCTGTACACCCTCGGCAAGGAGTACCAGCCGATCGTCGACCTGGCGAAGAAGTGCGAGCGAAGGAAGTGCAACCACCGCGAGGCGATCGACGCGTGGGAGTGTGTTAAGGAGGTTGTTGGTGGGTATCGCGCTGCTGATCAACTGGAGTATTGAGCCGTGCTGACCCTCCAGGCCCGACCAACAAGCACCGCTACGTGCTGGCGCTCGGCAGCCCGAAGCTCATGTCGTCGCTGAACCACGTGCCCGGGCTTCCGATCGTGCACTTCAACCCGCGGGGCGTGCTGGTGCTGTCGCCGCCGACGCAGGCGACGATCCGGGTCAAGAACGCGCAGGAGGAGGAGCGGCGCGTCGAGGGCGCCAAGGTGCTCGACGGGGTGGTGGACGGCGCCAACGTCGTCGGCGCGGACGGCACGGCGTCAGCGCCGGCACAGCGCTCGCGCAAGGCCAAGGCGCCGAACCCGCTCAGCATGAAGAAGAAGAAGGTCAAGGCGGACGCTGCTGCGCCGGCAGAGGCGAAGAAGCGCCGGTTGGATGACGACGACGAGGACAAGGAGGAGGCCGAGGCCGACGGAGGAGAGGCAGAAGCAGGCAGGCGGAAGAAGAAGCGCAAGCGCGGACGCGGGAAGGGCGCTGTCGCCGGCGCGATCGCCGAGCTCAAGGCGGAGATGGCGGCAAAGGGCGCGGCGGGTGACGCGGGCGAGGCAGAGGCGGGCAGCGGGGCCGAGTCGGACTAGACGTGTAGGTGTATGCATGTACTTGTGTGTGTGAGGGGTTGGGGTGAGATCAGTGGGTGGGTGCAGGGTTCCTCAACACGGAGGCGATGGCCCAGCGGCATGTGCTGCTGCGTGCTTGCTGCCGCACGCTGCACCCACACACGCCCGTTCGACGCCGACAGGATTATACACATTCTCAAGGTTTCGACTGCGGCATGAGACGGCGAAGCATATGATCGGCGGGGCGTGTGCGTGTGTGTGGCTGCTTTTGTCACTATCCATCAACCGTACTACAGTCTGTCTACAAGCCCCAGTTCTCGTCCACAGACGAGGGGACGAGCCCGTCCTTCTCCAGCAGCGCCTTCCACCCCGGCGTAGAGTGCATGCGCTCAATCAGCGCGGCAACATGCGCGTGCTTGCGCGCGAAACCCAACAAGCCGCCGCTGAGAGACGTCGCCGCGACGACGAGGTAGTCGACCGTGCTGGGCTCTCCGCCGGCGACGAACGCGCGCTGCGACAGCACGCTCTCGAGGTACGCGTAGTCCTTTTCCAGGCGGGGGCGGGTGAGCCTGCGGACCGTGTGCGCGTCGTCCGTGCTCCAGCCGGGGACGACGCGCTCACCCTCCTCGCCCGCGAAGAACCAGTTACGGATGTCGGCGGACAGCGTGCTAGTGTAGAACGCGTTCGCCTCGTCGAAGCGTGCGGTGTCGGCCGGCGAGCCCCCCGCGCCCGGGACGAGCGGCAGGCTGTACCGCCGCGCAAGGTAGACCATGATTGCGGGCGCCTCGGTGATCACCAGCCCGGGCGCGCTCGGGTCGGTGTGCGCGACGAGCGCGGGGATCTTGCCCTTCGGGTTGACCGCCAAAAACGCGGGGTCGAACTGCGCGCCGGCGTGCACGTCGATCACGGTGGTGCTGAAGGTCACGTTGTGCGACGCCGCCAGCTCGAGCAGCAGCCAGTGCGGCGCGGTTGACATCGAGCCGGGGAGGTGGTACAGCGTGAAGTCGGTCATTGTGGGTGTGGGGTGGCTTGGTGTGGCGGGGAGGGTTGCTTGAGCTGAGGTTGACCACCCCGCGGCAGGCTTATATGCCGCGCTCGTGATGTTCGACGCCATGTGTGTCGCTCTCCTCCGCCCACTTCTTACTCAGCGCTTCATGCTGCCGCGGTGATTTCATCGCCGTCAGAAATGTGCTGTATCACAGAATGAATCGCGGCGCCACCTTGGCTCCGGCCTCCGACTGCCACCACGCACGCCAACACAGTCATGCCACTCGCACACAGTCAGTTTCAGGGCGCGACGTCGCCGCGGTGACTGCGCCGCCGTCTGTCTCGCCTGTCGTCACTGCGGCACGCATACACTACACCATGCATCTCCCTCTGCCAAGGACACCGGCGCAGGTGTGTACTGTCACGCAATGCGTAAGGCAGGTGGAGGCAGTCGCCGCGGCCGCGGCGTGACCAACAAGCCCTCGGGTCTCTCCGCAAGGATCTGCACTTCCTCCGCCCACTTGCCCACACACCACCCACTCGCCCACACACCACACCACCCTCGCATCCACTCGTACATGCATAGTGTACAATCTTGACAGAATGATTATTAGCCCGCTACGCGAGGCTCAGGTCGACCAGGATTGTAACCAGGCCAAGAATGATTTCGATACCACTGCTCGTTAGCTCTGGCTCATTCTCGTCAACTCACATGAGGGCAATGACAATCGCCTCCAGGTGCTCGCCGTGCGAGCTGTTAACCGACTCCTTGAGCAGCATCAGCATGTCCTGCAGCACCTCGACACGGCCGTTGAGGAGCTCGACACGCTGGCCAATCTCGAGATACGAGCGGCACGCGTTGTACAGGGGCTCAAGATCTGGGAACGTCCAGAAGAATTCCTGTGGTATGAGCATGCGGTCAGGGCTGCACGACCCACCGGAGAGTCCAGGATCGAGCCAACAAGGTTGATGTTGATGCGCAGGATGAACAGGTTGCCAATGTGCTTCATGATCTCGCTGCGCGGGAGGCCAATCTTGCCCGTCTCGCTCAGCGTCTTGGGGATGTCCTTGGTCTGCTCAATGGTCGCGCTGATGAGCTCCTCAAACAGCGAGATCTTGACAGACTGCGACAGCGCATGCGAGAGGGACAGTTTTGTCCTGCTGGGTTAGAACTGAAGTCGGTCAAAGAAACCCACATGTATGACGATCCCTTGCGCAGCGTGATGACGTCGTTGTAGATACTGCGACAATCAGCATGCGTCTCCACGTTGGACTTCTCCACCCACCGCGAGTAATCAGCATAGTAGAAGTTGAGGTCCTCCATCTCAATGTCCTCGGAGCTCAGACGCTCGATTTCAAACTTCTTGCTGAGGAGAGTCAGCTTCGATCCCAGCACCGCCGCGAAGCAAACTCACATGCTGCGGAGGAACGCCTTCTCTTCCTTCTCCGTCATGCCCCAGATGACGACGGTGCCATACTCGAAGAGGAAGACGTCCGGGACCCACTCCTCCTCCTCCCAGTCCTCGTCGTCCGTCTCGGCGTCGTTCTTGTCCGTGGCCTCGTCGCCATTCGACCAGCGGTTCCCGCCGACGCCGGGGCGCTTGGCAAAGCCCGTCTTGCGTTTTGTCGCGTCGCTGCGCGAGGTAGCACGCGCGGGCGAGTACGAGGCCGTGTCGTCGTCGTCCAGATTCAACAGGTTGCCCTCGGGCACCGGGAGGAGCGGCTGCACGGGCTTTATGGCCGGCGAGCGATTCAGCGCCGACGAGCTCGTCGGCGGCGGGAGGTACGGCGTGTGCAGACACTCCGTGTCAAACACGCGCGGGTGCGTGCGATATGACGCGGGTTTTGCCGCGAGATATGTCTGCAGACCAGGGAGGTTATATGATCTGCGCGGGTCAGAACTGTCACGCGTAGCACACTCACGCGGCGGTGCAGTAGGCCGTCACGCGCGGGAGCTTGGCCTTCTCCGACTTTGTGAGCTTGATGGCGTCACGACGGGCCGAACCAGCCGGGATCTGCGCAAGGGGCGTGTAGAACTGGGGGTGTTAGTCAAAGGAGGGTGGGGGATGAACGCCTCGGAGGCCTTGGTCGTAGCTCACCTCGACTCCCTCGCCATCTCCGGCATCTTCGGCAATACGCTGAAGCGGCTCGTGCTCCTCATCCTCCTCTTCTGGGATCGTGGGGTGCTCTGGCTGCGTAGGGAGGACCTTGAGTTCTGTGTTGCGATGTGGTTAGCAGGGGCTGCGTGACGCGAGGGAGCCGAGCCGCAGCAGCGGCGATACGCACTTGTGCCCAGCTTTGAGGTACTGCGTGCAAATGTCAGCATATGTACCAACAGCACCAGTGTGCCTTCAGTGGCCACACTCACCGCATAGGCTGTCGCGGTTCGCGACGCTGTTGCGAAACGTGGGCGTGGGCATAGGGGAGGGGGAGGGTATTACTTCCTACGGTGGGCATGGTGGGTGGTTTGATTTGTGTTTGGCTCCTGATCTGGGTACATATGCCTGTCGTGGGACGCTCTGCTGGAGAATGTCGAGGTGGAGGGAGAAGTAGGATGAGAAGCTTCTTGTGCGCGGTGGCTGTGGAAAGTGGGTGGTGGATGTGGTGGTGCTCGTTGCTGCCTGCAGTGCTGCGGCCCTTTTGGTGCTGATCCTTGGCACAACTGCAGGGTGCGTACCCGTTCGTCATTGCAGTGGCTGAGCGACTTTTTGCTCCCGCCTTGCCTCCTTCCTCCTTCACCGAGACATCACTGATGCTATGGAAAATGCATATGGCAAGATGGTGCTACAACCCTTACAGTTTTACGTCTACGCTTTGCCGGCGGCACGAGCCTGCTCACCAATAAAGTTGAGCGCGGAGCCGGCACGGAGCCAGTTGAGCTGGTCGGCGCTCATAGTGTTGGTCGTCTCAATCGTCAGGACCTCGCCCGAAGGCTTGGTGACCTTGAGGCGGATCTGGCCATCGGGCGAGGTGCCAGCGAGGAGCTCCTTAAGGCCCTCGGTCTGAACCTTGTCACCAGCCGAGATCTTCGAGTAGTCGGCCTTGTCGGCGAACCACAAAGGTAAGACCCCCTGCTTCTTGAGGTTGGTCTCGTGGATACGGGCGAACGAGCGGGCGACAATGAGGCCACAGCCGTAGAAGCGGGGCTGGAGAGCGGCGTGCTCACGAGCAGATCCCTCTCCGTCTGAATTGTTAGCTTTATCAAAGTGTCGAACAATCCAGCTAACTCACAGTTGTCGTCGACAACAAGCATCCAAGGCTCGTTGCGCGCCTTGTAGCGCTGCATGATGTGGGGGATGGTGTCCTCACCCTGGGCGTCACGGGCAACGTTGATCTGCCCACCCTCGTCGTTGACGGCGGTCATGAGGGTGTTCTCGGAGATGTTGCTGAGGTGGCCCTTGTACTTGAGCCAGGGGCCGGCAGCAGAGATGTGGTCGGTGGTGCACTTGCCGCGGACACGGAGCAGGCAGGTGAGCTCGGGGAGCTCGGCAGGGCCAGCGGCGAAGACCGAGTCGAAGGGCTCGAGGATCTCCAGACGAGTCGAAGAGGGCGAGATGGCAATCTCCGTCTCAGGGATCGGCTTGGGGGAGGGAGCAGGGGCGAACGAGAGGTCACCAGCCGTGTAGCCGACAGGGGGGAGGCGGTCACCTGATGGTGCCTTGAACTTGAAGGGGCCGTTGGGAGTGTCGATGCTGTCGGTGGTGGGGTTGAAGTTGAGGTCACCAGCGAAAGCGAAGGCCGTGACCAGCTCGGGCGAAGCCAGGAAGTTGAGAGTCTTCAGGTTGCCGTCGTTACGGGCCTTGAAGTTGCGGTTAAACGAGGTGAGGATGGCGTTGTCCTCGCCCTGGTGATCGTCACGCTTCCACTGGCCAATGCAGGGGCCACAGGCGTTGGCAAGGACAGTCGCACCGACGTCCTCGAGGCGGCCCTGGAGGCCGTCGCGCTCAATGGTAGCGCGAATCATCTCAGAACCGGGGGTCACAAGGAAAGGAACCTTGGACTTGAGGCCAGCCTCCTTGGCCTGCTCGGCGATCGAGGCGACACGCGACATGTCCTCGTAAGACGAGTTCGTGCACGATCCAATGGCAGCAGCAGAGAGGGTGACGGGGTAGTTGTTCTCCTTGATGAACTCGGAGAACTTGGACAGAGGAGTAGCAAGGTCGGGAGTGAAGGGGCCGTTGAGCGTAGGCTCAAGCTCCGAGAGGTTCACCTCGATGACCTCGTCGTACTCGGCACCCTCATCAGCCGAGAGGAAGCCCTGCTTGGCAGCAGCGTCGGCGGCATCAGCAACAGGGCCACGGTAAGTCGCGTGGAGGTACTGGCGCATGTTGTCCGAGTAGGGGAAGGTCGAGGTGGTAGCACCGACCTCGGCACCCATGTTGGCAATGGTAGCGAGACCAGTGCACGACTGGGCCGCGACACCGGGGCCGAAGTACTCGAGAATGCGGCCAGTTCCACCCTGTGGGGTCAGCTGTTGACCATGTGTTTCCCCCTCGTGCACTTACGCGGACGGTGAGCTTGCCAGCGAGGTGAAGGATCAGGTCCTTGGGAGTGGCCCAGCCCTGGAGGTTGCCAGTGAGCTTGATACCGGTGATGAGAGGAGCCTTCAGCTCCCAGGGGGTGTCGGTGAGGGCATCGACGGCGTCGGCACCACCCACACCGATGGCGAGCATGCCAAGACCGCCAGCGTTGGGGGTGTGGCTGTCGGTACCGAGCATCAGGAGACCGGGGGCGGCGTAGTTCTCAAGAACGATCTGGTGAATGATACCAGATCCGGGCTTCCAGAACTCGATGCCGTACTTCTTGGCAGCCGACTCGAGGAAGTCGAAGACCTCCTTGTTCTGCTCGATCGAGCGGGGGAGGTCGGAGGCAGCGCCGGTCTGAGCCTGGATAAGGTGGTCGCAGTGGATCGAGGCAGGGACAGCGGTGTCGGGAAGGCGGCAGGTCATGAACTGGAGAAGAGCCATCTGGGCGGAGGCGTCCTGCATGTCAGCTTGCTTCGACTCCCGGTAACCCACCTGCATCGCGACTCGGTCAGGGCGCAGCTTGAGGTAGCGCTCGCCGCGGATCTGGCCTCCGCCGCCGAGGCTCTCCTCAGGATTCCTCAAGTGCGAGTAGAGGATCTTCTCGGCAAGGGTGAGCTTGCGGTCCGAGGGGAGAACGCTGCGGACCTCGTCGAGGGTCTTGAGCAGGCGGGGGTAGGGGGGAGTGATGGAGGGGAAGTCCTTGACTGGCACGGACGAGGGGGTTGCGAGGCCGCGGCGGGCCATCATGGGCCCGAGGGCGCGTGACCTGTGAGCGAGCATTGTTGATGCTCTTTTTGGAGTGGTGAGTGGTGATGGAGAGAGATGAGAAGTGCAAAGTGCATGCAAAGCCCGGCCGGGGGTCGAGTGATCGATAAAGTCGGTCGGGGCGGAGTCTGAAAACGCTGGCTGCTGGTTGGACGCAGCCGGTTGTGATGACTCGCATTTTGGCTGGCAGCAGCCAGCGGCGCCCTGAACAGCGATATCACTCGTCGGAATTTCACGGCCGACAGAGATGCAGCTGGCATCGAGCATCGACGCACAGACCGCCTTGCTCACCTTCCTTGTCTTCCTCGTCTTCCTTCTGGCGTGTATGGGTGACAGACCTGGCTGCTGGCTGCTGCCTCAGCTGGGAGACTATCTGGTTCTCTGAGGGCATGAACTACCATCCTGACTTTGTCCCCTCCTCCTTCCTCGCATAGTTGCTCTTCCCTATCAGAGTCTCTTACCGTCTAGCCTGCTCCTCCTACCTCACTGTTGACCCCTCTCACTCACGCCCCACTTACTCTCTCACCAGAACAAGAGCCAAAACCCGCCACAATGTCGGACGACGGCCAGGACGTGAGTAGCGCCGTCTTCCTCGCGGTCACCCAGAGCCTCCGCGACTTCCACCAGATGCTGAACACTTCCACAGACCATGTATGGATACGAGGTAGGCGGCACTGCCTCTAATGCATACTCACCACGTGTAGGCGGTCGACGAGCTCCAGGCTCATGTGAGTGTTGCTGTCCAGTAGCCCTCGCCACCACCTTCCTTCCCTGACCACATCGATCCTCGACCTCCATCCGACTGATCAACACATCTTATCTCATTATCTCAGGGCATCAACGTCTCCGATATCACCAAGCTCAAGGCGGCAGGAATCGTGACCGTCCTTGGAGTGGCGCAGACCCCGCGCAAGAACCTGGCTAAGATTAAGGCAAGCACAAGCGAAGAGGACGAGGCACTGACGTCTCTCAGGGCCTTTCCGAGGTATTGTCCGCGGTGTCGGACTCGGCCTGATCCGTCTTTTACTGACGCCTTGCTCCCAATAGGCCAAGATCGAAAAGCTCAAGGTGTGTATAGGATGAAGATGTGGGGGACATGGCTGATCAAGCATAGGAAGTTGCCGTCAAGCTCCTCGTAGGTGGCACAAGCTGGTACAGCTGGAACTCACCTCAGCCTCCTACCTTCGCCACTGCTGCGGAGCTCTCCGAGCGCCGCCAGAATGTTCAGATGATCACCACTGGCTCTAAGGCGGTCGATGGCATGCTTGGTGGCGGCGTCTCGACCCAGAGTATCACTGAGGTTTATGGCGAGTTTCGCACGGGCAAGGTAAGAGAGATGTCGACGGCAGCTGAAACCCCACCCAGACCCAGTTATGCCACACGCTTTGTGTGACCACCCAACTCCCTGAGGACCAAGGTGGCGCCGGGGGCAAGGTCGCCTACATCGACACCGAGTAAGTACCAACTCCAGCATCCCCCCAGCCCCTTCCTCCCCCAGACGGCGACTGCAACATGCCCAACGGACAACCAATGTCCTTGGGTCTCAGCACAAGACAATGGGCGGCGACAACAACAAGGTGGAGCGAGCACGAGGATGACTCGACGGCCACACCATATTAAACCCATCCTTCGGCCGTGCGTCTGTCGACACTGACACATCACAGAGGTACCTTCCGCCCCGACCGTGTGCGCGCCGTTGCCGACCGCTTCGGCGTCGACAGCAACATGGCGCTCGAGAACGTCCTCTGTGCACGCGCGTGGAGCTCCGAACAGCAGTGTGAGCTCCTCGTCGAGCTGGCGATTCGGTGAGAGCTTCGAATGGGACTCGGCTGACGTGCCAGTTTTGTCGAGGACCGCACGTACAAGCTCATCATTGTCGACAGCATTATGAACCTGTTCCGTAGGTGGCGGGGGCTTCCGACAGGCTAACCTATGCAGGTCAGGACTACTCGGGCCGCGGTGAACTCTCTGAGCGCCAGCAGAAGCTCAACCAGTTCCTTGCCCGCCTTCAGAAGCTGTCCGAGGAGTTCAACGTTGCGGTCGTTCTCACCAACCAGGTCCAGGCTGACCCCGGTGTGAGTCGACTCAAGCAGAGCAGTACTGACACTTAGGCTGCCGCCATGTTCGCTGCTGCCTCGAGTGCCAAGCCCGTGGGTGGCCATATTCTTGCCCATGCGTGAGTGTTGGCGGGGGTAGCCGGGGCTAACACTCCCCCAGCTCGGCGACTCGTATCCAGCTTCGCAAGGGCCGTGGTGAGGAGCGCATCGCCAAGCTCCAGGACTCGCCCGACATGCCTGAGGGTGAGGCTACGTATTGCCTTAAGTCTGGGTAAGTGGCATCTTCGCCCTGCAGTGCTGACAGTACAGTGGTTGGGAGGACACCTAATTAGGTAGATGACGTTCAGCGTATCAAGTGCACGATGTAGTGGTGATAGAGACATCACGAGAGAGACCTGCAGCCGCTGAATGCTCTCTGTAAGCGCCTGCCTGATTTATGCATCCACCAGATTCAAAGACGCTACTCAACCGCCACAACCTTGACGAGAGCGAGAATGTATTGATGGAAGAATAACCTGAAACATCCGCATTCAGCCAGTCCTTTCCAGTGGTCAGCTAGCCTACACATCCAACATGCACGACCCGGCACACCATGTCAGTTCCACGACCTCATACAACGCCGGAGCTTGCCTCATCTAAGGATTCTTACCACGGGTAGTATTCTTGCGGAAGCTCAAACGTGAACCTCAACCTCGATCCAGCCTCCAGGTCGTGTCAGTGCCCGTGGACCGATGGGTGACCAAGGTCCAGTCGGCCTCCAAGGCTCGCCTAGTCTCGTCGCGCTCGTCGACACTGCGGCCACGTTTGAGCAGGTCCAGAATCTCCTCCTGCCAATAGCAGCCTCGCTCGACACCCTCAAAGCCGACATGGCGACGCTGAAGCAGGACGTTGTGGGCCTCAAGCAGCACTTTGCGGACCTGAGGCAGGACGTTGTGGACCTGCGGCAGGACGTTGCGGTCCTTAAGCAGGACTGCGGGGAGCTGAAGTCGGACGCTGCGGGCCTGAAGACGAGTGTCGCAGGCGTTCAAAGAGACGTGCATGGTCTTAAAGTGTACCAAACGCGCAGCAGGACCCGGTGAGTGTAGTTTCGTTTCAGCCCTAACAAACAGCGCGTACAACGCCATACTCCACGGTGCTGGAGAGGAACTGCTGCCGATGGGCACCATTGAGCCGGTATGTAGCACTCGCTGCCTTCTTCTGACCCGTAGCACATTCGCAGGGTCACAGAGATCGAGGCGATGGACGCTGACGATCTCTCTCGCCGTATCAGGGATCTCGGCGTCGACGTGCCCCCCAACGCCAGTCGCAGGTTCCTTGTTGTGGTCATGATGGTCGAACTGGGCGTCTCGCCCGTTGTTGGCACCACTACCACGGTACAATAGCTCCCAGCCGAAAGAGACGGAGTGCCACATCCTCGCTTCTATGAATCTTCTGCTAGCATTCTTGTGCCCTTTAACAATCCAGAGGGGATGGTTGGAGACATGTGGAATGTCTGGGGGAGGAGGAAGCAAATAGGGATGCCTAATCAGGTGCCGAAGATATAGAAACCCCCTCAAAGGCCACAGAGGATAGTTGTAATACAGCCAAAGATGCCCAGCTACCTCCACCCATCACGTCCTCCACACATCCAGGCACACTACATCACATCACCACTTTTTGGCCCTCCGCCATCACCCCCTCCCTCCAACCTACCCATACACCCACACACGCCGCCGGCTCATGCCCGCCGACCGCATCAGCGTAACAGCGCTCACGTGCCACCTCGCCCAAGGCCTCGGCCCCTCCGCGTTCGGGCTGAACCCGCCGCCGCCGTGCCCCGTCGAACTCGACATCGACATCAGCCTCGCGCCGGAGGTCGTCCCGCACTGCGTGGACGAGGATGACATGCAGGGCTTGGGCGTCAACTACTCGAGCGTGTCCAAGGCAGTGTATGCGGCCGTGACGTCGCGATCGTTCGCGCGCCCGGCCGAGCTCCTCGACACCGTCGCCGCCGTCCCGCTCGAGCTCAAGGCCGTGTCCTCGGTGCGCGTCACCGCGCGCCTGCCCCGCGCCCTCCTGTCTGCCCAGAGCGCAGAGTATGCGCGCACCTTCTCCCCGTCGTTAGCTGGACCGATCAGCTGCACCCTCCGCGACCTGCGCGTGTCGTGCATCATCGGCCTGCACCCGCACGAGCGGGCCGAGCGCCAGCGCCTCGAGGCCGACATCACCGTCACTGGGCCTGGTGTTGGCGCCGACGACTGGAGCCACAAGGCAGTCGCGGATGCAGCGTTCGACGTGAGTGTGGTTCATCTGCTGAGCTGACGCACAGTGGCTAGAGAAGTCGTCGTTCGGCACCCTCGAGTCCCTGGCCGACACCTTCGCCCGCGAGCTGCTCGCACTCCCTGCTGTGCCGCCGAACAGCGCCATCGACGTGGACATCCGCAAGCCAAGCGCTCTCCCGTTCGCCACCCCGTCGATCAGTGTCTCGCGCCGAGTCGAGGACTTTGCCAAGCGCGGCGGCGTGCGCGGTGTGGCCACGCCCGCGGCGCCCTTGCCAGCTCTGCCCACCTCGGCGGGAGCCTCATCATCCAGGCCATACTACACGTCGGCGCGCCGTACCGGACCGCGTGTGTTCATTGCCGTCGGCTCGAACATCGGTGACCGGGTCGGGCACGTGCGCCGCGCCGTCAAGCTGCTCGAGGCGGCGGGGTGCGCGCTCATCGACACGAGCAGGCTGTACGAGTCGGAGCCGATGTACGTCGAGGACCAGGCGCTGTTCCTCAACGGAGTGATCGAGGTGGCGACGGCACTGCCGCCGCTCGACCTCCTGCGCGTGCTCAAGCGCACCGAGACGGAGATCGGCCGCACAAAGACGTTCCGCAACGGTCCCAGAGTCATCGACCTCGACCTCGTGCTCTACGGCGACGAGGTTGTGCGTGTCGGCCAGCCGGGCGACGCGGCAGACGAGGACGGCGTGGGATGGCTGGAGTGCCCGCATGCCAGCTTGGCTGAGCGCGAGTTTGTCCTGCGACCTTTGGCAGAGTGAGTGGGGAGGGGGGCCGCCCCGGAACAAACTGACATTTCAGCATCGCACCCGAGCTTATCCACCCCGCGTTTGGCACCAGTGTCGCCGAGCTACTGTCGCGCGTCGCGCCGGGCGGCCTGGCGCCCGTGATTCCGTTCTCCGCGCCCGCCAAAGTGCTCCGCCTGACCTCGCCCGCCACACCAGCTATCATGGCCATCTTCAACGCCACACCCGATTCGTTCTCTGACGGCAATGAGAGACATACAGAAACCAGCGGCGCGCTGGAGCGACTCACGCAGCTCGTGTCGAGCTCGCGTGTCCCGGCCGTCATCGACATTGGAGGCATGTCGACGCGTCCCAACTCAGAGCCATGCTCGTCCGAGGAGGAAATCGAGCGCGTCGTGCCCCTTGTCACGGCTGCTCGGGCATCAGACGGCCCACTGGCGTCTATCGCAATCAGCGTAGACACGTACCGCCCCGAGGTTGCCCTCGCGGCTGTTAAAGCCGGCGCGAGCTGCATCAACGACGTGCGCGGGGGCGCCGAAGATGGCATGGCCGCTGCCATGGCCGAGGCCGACGTCCCCGTTGTGCTGATGCACTCGCGCGGCGACTCGACGACAATGCTAACGTCCGAGGCGCAGGACTACAGCGCGCTCGGCGGCGTCGTCAACGGCGTTGCGACCGAGCTCGGCGACGCGGTCCAGCGGGCGCTCGACGCCGGCGTGAAGCGATGGGACATCATCCTGGACCCGGGGCTGGGATTCGCAAAGTCGCAGGACGACCACCTGCGCCTCCTCCGCTCACTGCCTGAGCTCGCTGCATCTCCGGCACTCGCCAACCTGCCACTTCTAATCGGCGGCAGCCGCAAGGGCTTCGTCGGGCGGGTCACGGGGCGCACGGTGCCCTCGGAGCGCGGCGCGGGCGACGCGGCGATCTCGGCCTGGTGCACCAGCTCCGGCGTGGTCGACCTCCTACGCGTGCACGACGCCGAGAGCGCAGCCGACACGGTCGCGATGGCTGCTGCCATCCGCGATGTGGCGCCCATTCCTCCGCCCAAAGCCTGAGATCATTCGGGCAGAACAGGCGGGCGCGTAAGCGAGAGGAAAACAGACCGACGCGACCGTGTTCTGCGCCACTGCGGGCAACGTGTATCGCCCTGAGGGTGGAGGGGAGGCTGCGCCTGAGCGCGTCGGGGCTTTGGTAGAGTGGCGCATTGTTTGCACCTGATCTGCACTGCATGAGTGAGGGTGGAGTGGGTGGTGGTATGGCGGGCGAAACAGAAACACAGGGGCATGGTCGTGATGGCAGCGCGAGCAGGGCCATTGATCAGTAGTCTCAGCTTTGCTGCGAGTGGGCCGTCACATCGACCCAAACCGAGGCCAAGGCCATGTCCGAGCGAGGGGTGGTGGAGTGGGTGGGTGAAATGGCCGCTGAAGCAGTGGTGAGGGTCGTCATATGCAGAAGTAGAGCAGTATGGCCGTGAGTGTGCTCGGCGTGTCAAGAACGAGAGTGTGTGCTGTTGATCACGAACGGCAAGAGTGCAGCGGCAAAGCGCCGAAGTGGTGGACACGAGATTGTGCCTCTGCCTCGATCTGCCACGCCATCACCCGATATGGTTAATCACAGTGCTGGCGATACAGTGGTTCGTAGCGTCATGTTGCTATAGCCGCTGCTCGCCCGCGTTGCCCCACTGAGCGAGCGAGAGTGTGCAAGTAACCAGGATACGGGCCGGGCTCTCGGCATGCGCCTGCCGCACGACGGGTCACTTACCGTGAGAGCAGCGGCGCTAGAGAGATGGCTGCTGGGTGGTCATTCAGGCACGGGCCGGGGTTGGGATGGTTGGGATGATTGGTGCCGGGCGGCGTCTTGAAGCGCATAAAGCTCGGCTGGACAAGCCGGGATGCTCGACGTCGTAGAACACGGCGGAATGCCTGCACGCCGAAGAAAAGAGGAGAGCGAGTGCTGCGGGTGCTGCGGCGAGATGTATGTGCCCAGCGGGGTTGAAGCAGTACGGTGCATCACCGAGGGTTGCCCGCCGCCCGCCGCCGGCGTGGTGGTGTTTCATCGTGCGGCGTGTGTGCCAAGGACGGTGATACAGCCAGTTGCTGCCAAAAGAGGCACGGGGAGCTGCAGCCCCCGCGACCCCTACCCACAGCGGGCTGTCCGTAAGCGGCGGCGGCGGCGGGTGCGGCGTCGCGCTGGCGGCGGCAGCAGTGGTAGATACCACCTTGCTGGCCATTCCCGCCCCTTTTCCCCTGTTCTGCAGTCGAGCGGTTCCCACAGTGCTTGTGTCGGCGGGGATGCACGCGGGGGGAGAGGAACAACAACAACATCTAGGCGCCAGCGCATCACGCGGCCTGCCCTCTCTGGTGGCTGCCTGCCTGTGCTTGCCTGCCGCCGCAGCGGTGGCGATCTGTGCGTCGGTCGCTTGCTAGCCTGCCTGCCTGGCTGCCTAGCTACGGCATGCATCAGGCTGCTGGCGAGATACAATTGTATGGCCGTGACGGTGGCCGCTCTTTTGTCTTTCTCTCTCTCCTCCATCTCACTCACTCTCTGACTGCAGCATAGCCGGCACTCGACATTAGCTGATCTGATAACCCGGCCTCGACGCACCCTACGCACTCTCTTGTACTCTAGCGCGCGTTTGTGTGCAGCAGCAGCACAGAGCCTCTGAGCATCCATAGATCGCCCCCGCGCGCGCACCCGCCCGAACCGACGAGATCCCAGTGCCCGCACTATTCGGTCACCGCCAGGTTAAGCTGCACCGCACGTCGCACGCGCAGCCCTCTCTGCCCACGGTTTCATTCCCGGCCTTTAGCTGTTCCGCCGTCGTTGGCCGCACGCCGCTTGCTGCCTGTCCCTGCATCAGCTTTAGCCCCTCGGCCCCGCACCCTCCTGTTGACCCTTTACACGACATCCCAATCCCATGCCTCCCACACACCAGCAGCATCCAGGTCAGCTTCCACACCATCGCAACACTGCTCCTCGCACCCCGTCCCCGCCGACAGACAGTAACAACAACACCAACAACGCCAACGTGGCGGACAGCGGCAACAGCAACACCAGCAGCAGGATCCCGCCTCCACGTGGCTTGCGCGTCCGCGACAAGGAAAAGGACAGCGGCAGCTTTGGCATCTCTTTCGGCAACAGCAACAACAACCACCTCTACGACGAGGAGATGAGCGGTATGCGGCTATCTGGCTCAAAGGCAGGAGGAGGAGGTAGGCGGTACCCCATGCCCTTTACCGTTGGCGGCCGGCCAGTGTCCATCCCCCGCCCGGTGGTGCGCGGACTGCTCCTCCTGCTCGCCCTCGGAGCGCTCTACGTGATCGCCGGCGCGGGCGGCAAGGTCGACGATACGTGGTCTGCGACGTCCGAGTCGGAGCGTGCGCGCGCACACAGCTCGGAGGGCTGGTCGCGCTTCGACGGCCTCTCGCGGCTCTTCGGCGGCAAGGGAGCCCAGCGCAATCCGTCACAACAGGCGCCAATCGGCCGCGACAAGAACGGCCAGATCAAGCTCTCGCCTCGCCCAAACCTCTTCCGCCTCGACCACCCCATCCCGTCTAACAGGACCAACCCGTACCACCCCGGCTACTCGCGTGTGGTCATCCCCAACACCAACCCGGTCGAGTATGAGCTCCGTCCCCTGCCGTCGATCGAGGAGGCGTTCGCCCATCTCCGCCCCCGGCTGTACGACCTCAAGGAGAAGTACCCCGAGATCCCGAGGGAACACGACCTCAACAACCCCATCCACCCGCCCTTCCTCACCCCCGAGCTCATGGAGCGCTACGCCCACCTCGGCGGCGAGTGGGACGCCAAGAAGAAAAAGTGGGTCGAGGGCGGCGAGAAGAGATACCTCTTCACCACGGTCTGTCGCCAGGTCACCGGCATGCTGGCCGACTGGTTTGCCGCTTGGACGGTTGTCGTCGACTTCCTCGGCCCCGAGTCGTGCGTTTTTGCGCTCATGGAGGGCCCGTCAGACGACGGTGCTGGCGAGATCATCGCGGCTGCCATGAAGGAGCACCTCCTTTTCCTCGGCGTTCCCCCCGAGAACCTCTTCATCCAGACGCACATGCCTGCCATCGACTGGGAGAACAGCCACCGTATCCAGACGCTGGCCGACCTCCGCAACGCCGTCATGCAGCCCATCTTCGACTCCAAGTACCCTGGCAAGTCGCCCGACAACAAGGACTGGACCGCCGTGCTCTTCTACAACGACGTCTACTTTGGCGGACGCCACTTCCTCGAGATTCTGCACCAGCACTTCTTCCAGGACGCCGACATGACCTGCGGTTGGGACCACGCCGGCAAGTGGTTCTACGACGGCTGGGTCGGCCGTGACATGAGTGGCGACCTCTACACGCCTTTCCCTGTGCCCAAGGACCAGCAGGAGGACCCCCAGAAGGTGAGTAGCGACATCGCCCACACTTTTTTCGAGCACCACTAACTCGCCCAGCTCTTCATCAACCACCCCGCCACGCTCGAGCGCCACACCCGCATGCTCCCGTACCAGGTGTTCGCCGGCTGGAACGGCATGGCCGTCATGAACCCCGTGCCGTTCCTCCCGCCGTACAACGTGCGCTTCAGGCGCGGCGTGCCCCGCCGCCCAGACCAGCAGCCCGGCGAGGAGGAGTGCCAGGCGTCCGAGTCGTCCTTCATTTCGTGGGACTTCTGGAAGTACGGGTTTGGCCGCATCGCCGTCGTGCCCGGCATCCACCTCACCTACGGCAAGGACGACTCGCGCGTGCGCGGCTACGTCGAGTACCCGCTCCCCGACGCCAAGTTCCAGGAGAAGATCGAGTGGGTCGACGAGCCCCCACGCAAGGTCCGCTGCCAGGACTGGCCCGACAAGCCGGGCAAGGGCCACTGGGCGTGGGACGGCACCCGCTGGACCGACCCGCCTCCCCTTATTGTTCTCGACCCCAACGGCACCGAGATTGCGTCCAACAGGAGAGGAGGATGAGCGTGGCGTTCGCCGCTGGAGACGGGCGAGGAGCGCGACCCAGCACGTCTGGGTCGACCTCATGCCCATTTTGTGTATTAGGAACCGCATTGTCTTGCAAGTGTAGAGCATGGATTCCGCTGCATCAGACAACACTACAGACGACGACGATAGAGACCCAGCATATCGCTACACAAGGACTCGAAAGGGTAACAAGATTAACTAACCGGCCGGGTCACCTTTTATTCACAAGCCTGCCTCACTGGGGCATCCGGGCTCGCTTTACTCAGATGCTTAGCTTGGCCTTGATCCAGTTGCCAACTGAGCCAAACTTCTCGGCACCCTGGCGGCCGATGACGCCAGCCCAGGCGCCGAGGATGATGAGAAGGGCGCCGATGTAGAGGGTGCGGCGGTTGCGCTGGTTGCGCAGGATCTGCTGCTCGGCCTCAACGCTGACCGGCCGCGAGAAGTTGGCCTTGGAGACCATGAACATCTTGAAGATCTTGCGCGCGTTGGCGTCGAGGTTGGGCGGGTAGCGCGACTTCTGGGCGAGCTCGAGCCAGTAGGGCACCTCGAGGATGGCTGGGTGTGTCAGCGGATCGTCGCGCAGACGGCAGCTGTCAACTCACCCTTGTGGTGTGAGAACGTGTTGAAGCCGTGGACGCCGTGGTAGTTGCCCCATCCACTGTCACCGACACCGCCGAAGGGCACGGTCGTGGCGACGGGGGTGAAAGCGACGTCGTTCCAGATGGCCGAGCCGCTGATCGTCTCGTGAATGACTGGGGTGTCAGAACGTTGCTATGTGTGCTTCCAACCCACCCTTGTCGAAGTACGAGCGGTTCTTGGAGAGAACGTAAAGAGCGAGGGGGTGGGGCCTTGCGTTGACGTACTTGATGGCCGCCTCGACACTCTGTGCAGGTCAGTGATGGGCAAGCACTGAACACATACGTCAACGGCCATGATGGGGAGGATGGGGCCAAAGATCTCGTCATTGACGAGGAGGCCCTGCTCGCCGGCGCCGTCCTTGGGCAGCTTGACAATGTTGATGCCGATGCGCCTGCGCTTCTCGTCGGCCTCGGCACGGTACACGAGCTGGCCCTTGGCATCTTGCTCGTCGATGGTCGACACAATGCGGTCGTAGTCGCGCTCGTTACGGATGCAAGCGTATGCGCCGTCCTTGACAAAGGAGCGCTCGCTGCCACGAGGGAAAAACTCGTCCATCCTGAGGCGTCAGCGGTGTCCATTCCGGTATCGCACTCCACTCACGTCTCGACAATCGTCTTGACAAACTCATCGACGCGCTCCTTGACCACGAGAATGTAGTCGGGCGCGACGCACACCTGGCCAAGGTTCAACGACTTCATGGAAAGGATACGACGGGCGCCGATCTTGAGGTCGGCGTCAGGCGCGACGATAACAGGGCTCTTGCCACCCAGCTCGAGGGTGGTGGGCGTGAGCGTCTTGGCGGCGGCGCCGGCGACAATCTTGCCGACGGCTCCAGAGCCAGTGTACATGACTGGTGGGTCAGCAGAGCTCTAACCGTCTATCACCCACTGTGGCCCCACTGCTTCTGGAGAAGGACAGTGGTCTGGTCGACACCGCCGTTGACGACAGCGTAGGCCTCGGGGTCGAGGTAGCGGGGAATGAGCTCCTCCATGAGCGCAGCCGAGGCGGGTGAGTGCTCCGACATCTGATAAGTCAGTAGCTGGATTGGATACGGCCCAGCTGGACCCACCTTGATGACCGCGGGGCATCCGGCGGCAATGGCGCCGACGAGCGGGCCGAGAGCGAGCTGCCAAGGGTAGTTCCAGGCGCTGATGATCTGGCATGGTTTAGCGTGCTTCGTCCCATCCCGTCACTGTGCCACGTACGAGCGAGGGGCCCTTGGGCTGCTTGACGACACGCGGGCCTGCGATGATCAGCAAGGTCACCACGGCGTGGCTTGGGGCGTGGTGTGCGGGGTGGGCATGGTCCGTGCACACTGAGGTCGGCGGCACGCCGCCCCGGACACCCATCACACACGCCGGCGAACAACTCACTCATGAGCTTGAACATGAGCGATGCATCCTTGGACTGCGACTCGGGCTTGATCCACTGAGGAAGGCGCTTGATGGCGAGGTTGATCTGGTTGATGACGGGCCAGATCTGGCAGGCGTGAGCGGACGACGTTGGCTGCAATGTTCTCTTCGGTCACTCACGTCGCCGACATTGGCGTCAAAGCCTGCCTTGTCGAGGTCGGCCTTGAGGGACGCCTGGATACGCTCCTCATTGTCGGCGAGAAGGAAGTAGAGCTGCTTGAGGTTATAGTTCCTGTAGGCAATGTCGAGCGTCCTGTTGGTGTCAAAGGTGGCCTGGAGCCTGTCGTAGATCTGGTCTTGTCAGTCGTCGTCGCGTCACCAGTCAAGGGAGGCAGCTAGCACTCGCTGCCATTGACCGAGGTCGCATGGCCCTCTACCGCCGCTACCACCGCCGCCAGCACTGACCTCGTCGAGAGCGTCGATGCGGGTATCGACGAAAGGAGGGAGGGCAGACATTGTGTCTTGTGTGCTGTGAACGAGTGGGAACGAGTTGAATGGGTCGCTGTTTGAGCGAGTGAGAGGTGCTCTGCGTCTAGCAGTAGGTGTGAGTGAAGTTGGTTGAGGTGGTGTCACCGAGGACGAGGCGGACATTGTCGACCGCGCGGCGCCGGTGAGGACGCGACGCCGAGTAACTTGGTCCATTGGCAGGTGGTGGTATGACGCAGGCGGGGCGGGGGCGAGCCGCGCAGGCTGGGCTAGACCGTTCCTTGGCTGTTGCACCCCCCGCCTCCACCAGGCTGTTCTGTTCGGTCGGTTTTCTAGTCACAGTCTAATGGCCGAATAGTCTGCTTGTTGTTGCCTGGCACTCGCCACCCGCCTTACACAACCGGCTTGGCTGCTCTGTCAGCCTGGTCGCCTTACGTAGACGGGCGCCGCTAACGTGTAACAACAACCGACAGTTGCGACAGTTGGCGGGCAATGCATGTGCTGCATGTGCTGTACATGCTGACACGCACGCAGCACAGTGTCACGACCCAACCCCACATCAGCAAATGCGGGGAAGGCATGGATCACAGCTCACTTGTGGCGGCGCAGAGCTCTCGTTGCCAGCCGCTCACCAGCTCGCATCCTCCCTCCCTCGCCTTCACAATTACCTCCCAACGACCCACCACGCCGCCACCGTCTCCAAGTCACAGAGGGCACTAACAGCGCACATGTGAACTGAGTGAAGCGATACTGACAGCCTGTGAAGTCAGAGGGGGCGGGGGCGCCGTCGCCTCCCTCCTCACCGCCCCTTCCTCGCCTGCGAGAGCACACTGAGCCGGCCCAGGACCATAAAGCCGGGATGCTGACACCTGACCTCTTGCACCCCACTCGCCACCATGCGCTTCTGGCCAGTCGTGCTCGCTGTCCTTGTCGCGCGGGCGGCCGCCCTGCCGCAAGACCCCGTCGCCGGTGATCCTGTGGTTGCGCCGGACGCCGTTGACCCGCCCGAGCCCGCCACGCCGGCCGTCACCTCGGACCTGGCCTTCCCCACCGCCAAGCCGACTACTGGGATCGCAGAGTCTCCTGTGACAGCTCCGTCAGCCGCTCAGCCGACCTCGACTCTTCCTCCTGGCGCTTGGGCGCCAGCCCCAGTCACCGTCCCCCCGCCCCCGCCGACCGCGCCAGCCGCACCCGCGGCCACGACCCCGAGGCCACCACCGGTCAAGTCCTCCCTGACGCTCTTTAAGCCGCACCGCACAAAGACGTGCACCTACTGCCGTGAGTAGCAGCCCTCTTCCTACTGACTCCACTGACGCGCCGCAGGCACAACCAAGTTCCAGCCGACCAAGCTCAGGACGGTGGTGTACTACACCACGGTGACCGTGGCGGGCCAGAGCACCGTGGTGTTTGTGACAGCCGTGAGCCCAGTCCGCAACAACTCCGGGCCGGCGTCGGCTGGCGGTCCGCACGGCGTGCGGCCGGGAACGATAGTCGGGATCGCCGTCGCCTGCCTGGCGTTCGCGACCGTCCTCGCCATCGTCGTGGGATACTACGCTCGGCGCAACCGCTCCAAGTCGCGCCTCGGCCCCATTTCCGCACCGGTGCTGAACGTGGAAAAGTACGAGGGGCCGCCCTCGCGCCCGCGCACGCCCCTCACACCGCGTGAGGGCGGCAGCGACCTCCCGCGCATCTCGACGTACGGGACGCTCCGGCGCTCCCAGGGCGACGGGGATGGCGAAGGCGTGGAGAACGGGCCCAGCACTGCAGCCACCTCGCGCCCTGTCCGGCCCAGCCCGCTGCGCAAGTCGGTCGTCTACCCCGATGGCTACGAAAGCGAGGGGAGCCCCAACAGTTCAAACTCCAACAGCTCGCGCTACTCGGAGCCCGACATCCCCGGGGCGTACTACGAGGATGGTCCCACAATGCCGCAGCGGTACGCTCAGACGGGCACGCCCGATGCCGCGCCCCGCGACCACTTCCCCGCCAGCCAGCTTCACGCGCCACACCCCGCGGCACTCACCCCACGGTTTCACCTGTACCCGGACCCAATCGCTGACGAGGAGGCGATGATCGGGCGCCGGGGCAGCGCTGTGCGCTCGACGAGCACGTTCGGGCCGCAGACACTCATGCCCCCGCTCCGCGAGGACACGGTGCTCGAGAGTCGGTGGTCGCACAGCACGTCGTCGGTGGAGCAGGAAGGGATTGGGCGCGCGCACTGAATGATACATGGGTACACACAGACTATTCTATATACTATACAGATGGCGATACTACTTCTCAAACGATACAATCGTGCGGTTGACCGACCCCTCCTCCTGGGCGGCGGTGTACAAGCTGCGCCGGCGCAGCGCATGCCCGCAGAGGTGGAGCACGAAGGGGACAGGGACGACGGCGAGGGTGGCGAAGGCGAACACGCTCGTGGCCCAGGGAGTTCCAGCCCGCTCGTAGAGCGCAGGAATGCCAAGGACGACGAGGCCGGCGGTGGTGCTGGCGACTAGGAAGATGGCGGCGAGCTGGCTGTCAGCTAGATCCTCATGTGTGAGCTAGCTTACCGCAGACGACGTGAAGTGCCCGTACGCGTCCATGACGTACAGCACCGCAGCGTGCAGCAGCCCGCCGAGGCCGATGCCGACAAACAGGCCCGACACGAGCGGCGTCCACACGGAGGGCGCTTTCGCGCTCCATCCGAGCCAGAACAGCCCAGCGGGGAGGAAGAAGCCCGTGCCCATAGCTAGGCGTCAGCGCGGTCAGACGCTGCCACTCACCGATCCACAGCCGCTCCTCAGGCTCGATCCGCGCTTCGTTAAGCGGGAGACACACGCCGTCGCGGCACACCGCGAGGCGGGTGTACCGGCGGTAGTGGGGGTACGTTGAAAGCAGGGGCAGGAGGGCGCCGCCGACGAGCGGAAGGACCGCAAGCGCGGGGTGGGTGAGGCGCGAGAAGACACGCGGGTACGCCTCAGTCGTGAGGGCGAAGAGCGCGGCGAGGGCGACTGCGAGCGCGCACGCCAGTAGGACGACAACGGGCTCGGCGAGCAGGCGGAGGGGGAGGAGCACGCCCCACGCAGACGCGAGGACGCTGCCGTGCTCCGCTGGCGCAGCCCAGCGCGAGTCGCCCGTAGCGTGGCGGATACGCGCGGCCTTGAGGCGGAGGAGCGCCGGCGCGTGTGTCTCGGGCATGCAGCAGAGCAGGATCGCGCCAGCGCCCCCAGCAATCGCAGCGATGGCGTCGTAACCGGCCGTCGGGGAGCCCGCGAGGTCGTGGACCAGCGGACCGAGCGCGGCGCCACACACCAGCGCGGTGGTGAGCAGTGGGGCGGTGAGGGTACGGTGTATCGCGTCGTGGAGGTCCGCGAGCGTCGCGGTGGCGGTGATGACCACTGCTGCGCTCCCGAGGCCGGCGAGGACGCGGAGCGCGAGGAGCCCAGGCGTTGAGGTCACACGGGCGCATGCGACCGCCGACGCGGCGACGGTGGCAAGGCCGGCGCCGTACGCGGGCAGCCGGCCGAAATGCCACAGCACCGGCGGGGGGAGGCATCCGAGCCCAAACGCGAGGAGGAAGGCGGCCGTCGGCGCAGCGCGGGACACGCCGTCCCCGTGTCCCGTCGCAGCGGCGGACACTGCGCACGCGAGGACCGCGAGGACGGCCTGCGCAGCGACGCAGGCGCGGTACGCACGCCCCCAGGTACCGGGGTGTGCGGGGTCACTTTCGGACTCGTACTCTACCTGGAAGGCGGCGTCGTCGCTGTCACTCTCAGTGTCGGAGTGCCCCGAGTCGGAGAAGCACACGCCGATGTACGATGTTGGCCGGTCGGTTGGCGGCTGTGGCGAGAAGGCGTAGTATTGGCGGAGTGCTTGCATTGTGGCTTGCGGCGCCGTCGTCCGCAGCGCGTGTATTCTTGTACTCTCCTCGTCGCGGCCATCAGCAGCTTCAGGAGGTCAGGAGGTCAGTAGGGGTTGACTCGACTGCGCGAGGAGGGTATCGCAGCATACTCAGCAGCTACTCAGCACTACTCAGCAAAACGCCACCTTACACACCACACCGAGCGGGGAGATCTCCGCTGCAGAGGGGAAGTGGAGGATGGGCGGTGGCCATTGCGAGCAATTTTTAGCAACGTTGATAAGACACGGCGAATTCGAGTCGACCGAGGTTAGCAACAACAAACAGCCTCGGGTCTAAGTACGGCCAATTGATTGCGACGCAGTGTCACGACGAGGTCGCTGACCGCGTCGGGTCTATGAGCGCGCTGCGGATGCAGTCGGTGACCTCGGTGCGGTGCGCGCTCGTCGTGAGTAATGTGCGCGCGGTAATGGACGACCGACAAGATCGCAGCACAGTAATCCTCAGGGCACAGGGCCGCCACTGTCGGGCGAAAAAGCAGCCACTCGCCCGACAACCCGACGGCGTGGGTGTGGTGTGGGTGTGGTGGTGGACGGTGGATGTGGATACACGCATGCATGCCATCACACATTGTAGCCTGCCTCGGTTGATGGCCGTGTATGACCGAGCACTGTGGCGACCTCATGCGAGCCAGCGCGATCGACACGCAGCATGCTCCATCCGCGCCACACCATCAGCGCCGCCGCCGCCCAATAACTGGAACAGAGGCCGCCGCCACATGGATCCGCCCAGCGCTGCGGTCGATTGCCGCCGGCTCGGACGGCGACCCCGGCGGGCGCGCGGGCTGTCCGATGCATACACGCAGCGTCGCTGCTGCTCAAATTTGCGGCCCTCGGAGCCCTCGGCTTAGTAGCCAGCCACGGCGCCGGGGGCGGCGCCGCCGGCGCCACGCTGTTCCTTCAGGACGCCAGAACAAGGGCGACGTCATGCGAAGGAAGGGGTCAGAAAGCCGACCTCGTGTCGAAAGAGAAAGGCGAGGCTAGCGGACGCCGAAGCGAGGCGAGGCGAGGCCGAGCGCGAGGTCGCGAGCTGCACGCCGACGCACGACGCCGGGCGCGCGCCGCCTGCTCCGTCGCGATCCCGAAGCGGCGCGGCGCGGCGCGGCGGGCGGGCTGGCGACCGCATGGGCGCTCGCACGCCGCCTCGCCTCTTCCAGATCTGCGATCTCGCGCTCACGGACCCTCGCGCGCTCGCACGATCGCCTGCCTCAAGCGAGGGGGCGTTGGCAAAGCCAACAGCTGCTAGCGACGCCGGGACGCCCGCTGGCTGCTCCGCAGCGGACGCAGTGCGGTGCGGCTGGCGACGGCGAGCGACGTGCGGCGTGCGGGCCGGAGTGTGGGCCGTCTACACCCGTCATTGCGGGGCCACGGCGCGTCGCGTGCCGGCGTGCCGGTGCGCCGCCGAGCGGCATGCGGCGCGGCGGGTGACTGCCTGGCGCCCGAGTGACACACTACATGGACGCGGGGGGGCATGTGGCAGCCGCGTGCTAGTGAGCTGATACAGACTCGCCGGCGTGCTGAAACCATGCCGAGCGGCCCGACGCGTCCGCACTCTGCGTCCGAGGTGATCGATGCATCGCATACGCCGGCGCGGCGACCGCTGCGTTGGCGCTACTCGGCGCTACCTCGGACTCCGAGGCCACGACCCAAGCGAAGGCACAGGACCGAGGTCCGGTGACACGGCGTCGCCGCGCGCTTGCGGCGCAGTATTGTCAACGATAACCGCCGGTGCCGCCGGTGCCGCCGCTGCGCCCAAAAAAAGGTCAGATGCGGCGCGCCGACACTGCACGCCGCCGAGAATACGCGCCGTCGCCGAAAACGACGCTGCTGCCGGCCGTGCCGCGCCGCATAAAACCCGCGACCGGCAACGGATAGACTATCGCAGAAGCTCGGCGGGCCCTGAGATCCGTAATAGACTGCTGGCCGGGGGGTGTCACCTCGCATGTCTATTCCGGCGCATGCTGACAAAAATGAAGCTGGCGGCCATGTGTGGTGGAGGGATGCGATGCGTGCAGCCGAGCCGAGGTGCGTTTGGCCTGCGTTGCCGAAGCAAGCCAAGCTTGATTAGACTCCCGCCAGGGGTCGTCCAAGATCCAGCACGCAGCAAAGCCCGCCCGCACACTCGTTCCGCTGTGTGAGATCGGCGGCGATCACCGCCGCGCCTGACGTGTATCTTTGCCCGTTTCCCCTGCCTCCACCGCAGCCGCCAAGCACACGATGCCGGGCGGATTGTCGCATTTCCCGCGAGTCACGACGCGCGAGTAATCCGCGCACTGTGTGCGCGCGCCACGAAAGCTGCCGACGTCGCGTTGGGTGTCACCGGCGCCGTTGTGCTGACGCACGATGACTACCAGTGACCCGCAGCCACACGCAGACCACAACGACAGGGCCACAGCCGTGCCGCGGCGCGGCAGGGACGCCGAATGACAGTGCCGACTGACCGTCGCGCTTGATAATTAACCCCCGTGGTGGCTTGCATCGTCGCTGCGAACCCGTACCCCCGGCCCTGACCCACGCGATCGTTGCAGAGGGAGCACTCAGGAGCGTGCAGAGCGACGAGATCTGCCCGGGCGCGAGGCGCGCAGGCAGGGACCCGCGCCGTCCCAGCCATCATCTGAACCCCTCGGAGAATGATCAACCACGCTGTGGCGTCGGCCGGGCAGGTGTGGTCACCCGTACACCCGTAGCGCCGACGCCTGCGCCGACGCCACGCGCCGCCGCTGACGACGGGCTGCCACCCGTCGTCTGCTCGTCCATCATGACGGCTGCCTAGTTTTTCTCGTGGCGCTCTGCTGCCAGCGCTGCACAGCTGGCTGGATATTTGCGCGTCGACTGCAGTCGGCTGCTGCACGGGCCCGCTGACCTGCTTCTTCTGCTTGCTTCTGTCTTGAAAAGAACCTGCGTCTGTGTCGGCGTGCTCAACGACCGCGTGCACCACCAACCCTACCGCGTGCACTACCACCGACCCACACGGCGCAACAGTTAATCAGGACTCGATCCAGAGGCACCCCGACCCCGGAAGCTGAGTGATTTCGGCTGTCCAACGCGGCGGTAGACGTACGACGCGCGCGCCCTCTTTCTCGACACCTCGTGCGCTCCACCACCACCCCGACGACGACGACGACGTCAATCTGGACCAGCAGAGTGGCAGAAGCGAGCTAGCCAACGCAACCAAAAGTCGCCTGCCGCGTGCCGCCGCCAACCTGCACCCCGGCGACTAATAATTTGGGTTTGCCATTTCCATTTGCTCGTCTCGCCAACGAGTGCCTGAGCATCATTCCCGTCCCTCTTCGGTCAGCGTCGGTCGGCTCGGAGACGCCTCCGCCCGCGCGTACCCCCACCCCTACCCACCCTTGTTTGCGCGACCGGATCACATCGTACACGAGTGTGCAACACACCCTCCCTCGCCAAACTGAAGCACGCCTCTCAGCAGCCACAGGCTGTAGTTTACGCCACTAGGAGCCCGTCGCACGGCCCGCTCTGGGGTCATCCTCACCGACCAGGTCTCCCGAGTTCATGTCGGGTAGTGAGAAGTGAAACGCAAGCCTCTGCTGTCTTCTCACATCACCCACCACCATGAGCAGTGATCTTATTCTCGCGTCAATAGGTATGTCTTTCTGCGTGCTCCACGCCGCCTGACACGCAGGTACTGTCGGCATCGACATTTTGGAGGCGCCACCACCCGGCCCGGCTGTGGCGTCTCCCCCCGTTCCGGCGCTGTCCCCGCCGCTCTCCGACGCGCAGTCGCGCCGGGGCTCGGCCGCAGATGCTCTTCTCCTCACGCCGCCGAGCGCGAGCTCGGCGCAGCTTCCATCTGTGGAATCAGTGGTGGGCACTCATGCGCCAGCGTTCGCGAGTGGCACGATCGGCGGCGGCGCGCTGTACGCGCTCATCGGGGCACGCATTTGGATCGAGCCGGGTCAGTTGCGCACGCTGGTTGACGCCGGCCCGAGGCCCGAGGCGAGGTCAGCGAATGGTAGCGCAAAGCCGAGCAACACCTCGGCTGCTCCATCCCCAGACGCCGACGCCGACGATTTTCCACGGCCCTTCGAGGCTCACCTGTCCCAGTTCGGGCCCGACATGTGGGCGTACAACCGCCAGCCAGGCCTGCGCGCTGTGAGCGCCTACCTGTGGTACAACGCGGACGGGAAGCGCAAGTAAGTGGCGGAGGAGGAACAAAAACAGCAAAAAAGGGAACAAAACATGGCTGACGCACCAGCTACACGCCCATCGTAAGCCCGACTGTGCGCACCGCCGCACAGATCGTCGCCAGCCCCCTGTTCGGCGCAGAGTACCTGCACGTCTCGCCCCCGTACGCGCCGTCGCATCTGTGCGACCTGCTCGACGCGCTCGAGGGTGAAACGGCGTGGCGCCCAAAAATCGTGTTTGAGCCGCACCCCGAGATCATTAACCCTGGCGAGCGGGCCGCCCTCGAGGCCATTGCGCACAGGCTGCACGTCTTGTCGTGAGTTTTATTCTTTTGGTGCTGCATCGCGCTGACAGGCAGACCGAATCACGAGGAGCTGCTCAAGTTCTACGGGCGCGGGATTCCCGCTCCGGGAGACGCGACAGTGGCGGCGGTCGAGGAGGTTGTCGACCACCTGCTGGACGTCGGCGTCGGCGAGAACGGATCCGGCATTATCGTTGTCCGCTGCGGTGCGCAGGGAGCGTGTGTCGCCACGCGCGCGGGCGGAAAGCGCTGGATTCCGGCGTACCTCGACGACTCGCCGCAGCGAGTCAAGGACGTGACTGGGGGTGAGTGGGCGCGTGTGGTTCGGTGATGCCAGTGCTGACCCTGCAGCGGGCAACGCCTTCATCGGCGGCTTTGTGGCCGGACTGCACTTCGCAAACGACCCGTACGAGGCGGGGCTGTACGCGACCGTGTCTGCGTCGTTTGTGGTCGAGCAGCGCGGCCTGCCGACCTACACGCCGAGCCCGCGCCTCGCGCCGCTGCCGTCCACGCCGTTGTCGGTGCCGTCGCCCGTCTCCCCGTTGCTGGCGCAGGCCGACGGGTTCTTTGCCGGAGCAGCGAGCGCGGGCGATGCCGCCCCCGACATGTGGAACGACGAGACGCCGCACTCGCGCTTGCAGCACCTGCGCGCGAGGGTCGCGTGGGCGTAGGCGAGCTCAGTGTGAACAAGGATCGACACAACATCTTGGGTTATGGTCACGGCGCTGCTCCTGGCGAGCGCGCCACCGCATACATCTAATCAGCATAGATCATAGAGCATAGGTTTACATATCATACAACTATCATTGTGTCATCATGCAGCAGTCGCACGCGCGTCACGACGTCGCCGCCACCTCGGTAGCGGCCGGGAGGGGGACCTTTGTGAACTCTGCCCCCGTCGCCCGGCCAGACCAGTACAGGCGGCCGGCGACCTCACCAACGACCCAGTCGAGGCCCTCGTCGAGCCCGGCGCCCGAGATGGCCGAGCACGGCACAATGCGCCACTTGTGCGACTCGATCGCGTCGAGGCCGAGCGCGTCGCGCACCTGCTCGAGCGAGAGCGAGCCTGCCAGGTCCTGCTTGTTGGCGAACACGAGCAGCGTCGCGCCCGCCAGCCGCTGTTGTCAGCCCTGCTGCCCGCACGCACACCCACCTCCTCGGACAGCAGCGCGCGCAGCTCGTCCGCGCCGTCGCCGAGCCGCAGGGCGTCGCTGCTGTCGACGACCCACACGACTGCGTCCGTCGACTCGAAGTAGTTGCGCCAGTACGGCCGCAGCGTGCGCTGTCCTCCGACGTCCCCTGCGTGTCAGCTGGCACAGAAGGGCGACGCACAAATGTTCAACGTGTACTCGCCCCGCACCAGCGTCTGGATGTTGAACCCCAGCGTCGGAGACACGGTGGTCACGTCGCCGCCCGACACGCGCTTCAGGATCGTCGTCTTGCCTGCGTTGTCAAGGCCCCTGGGCGAGTCAGCATGAAGGCGGCGGCGCGGCGCACAGGAACAGCACGCGCATCTCGCGCGCCTTGGCCTTGTTCTTGCGGATGATGGTGAGGAGGCCTGGGAGGTTAGCGGGAAAGAAGGCGGGGGGAGGCGCACCCATGCTGTCGGTCGTGGGCGTGCGTGAATCTCTGGCCGATGGAGAGGGGAGAGAGCGCCGACAGAGAGCAGAGAGGCAGCGATGTGGTGCACTGTCGTTTGTCAACAATCGACGAGGCCAAGGCGCCGACCTTTTGATGGTCGCATTTCAGGCACGGTTCAACGCGTTCCGTCCACAATCGGCCTCCACCTCGCAGTGTCCATCGTCACCGGCGACGACGACACCAGGTCTCTTTTACGCACATCTCAACGTCTCGTCGACTCGGAGCCACCTGCTTCGCATTAGCAGAGGGACCCCTGCACGGCCATTGGACCAGTCCTCGGGTACTCGCTCCCACCGCTGCGATGCCACCCAAACCCAAGGCGGCGACGGCGGCGGCATCGGCCTCGTCCCCGCCCTCAACGCAACAGGCCGAGGCAGACACCACACCTCCCAAGCGACAGCCCTACCCCTGGATTTTCACCTTCGTCGCCACTGCTCTGTTTGCCATCCTGGGCACCTACCTCTCACTCCAGCACCTGCAACTCGCGCCGCTGTACAACAACCTTCCGCTCGCGCTGCACAAGTATCTCCTCGTCGCGGCCTACATCGCCGCCGCGGTTATCACCGAAGAGTGTAGCAACCTCGCACAGCCAGCGACGTTTGCGTACCTCGCTGCCCTAGGTGTCGATCTCGCTGCGCTGGGCGGCCGGCGCGTAGGAAGCGATCTCGGCGGCTGGCTCGGGCCAGAGTGGGGCGCATTCGCCGCGCAGCTGGCGCTCGGCTTCTTACCCGTCGTAGGGGCCGCGGGGTGCTGGTTTTCACTGCTTCTGAGTTGCTTCTGGGTCGTGTGGCAGAATGATTTCCCGGACAGGGAGAAAGGAAGGAAGGGGCTGACAGGCGGTCGACTGCTTGGAGCTGCTGCCGTCCTCGCGATCCCGGCCCTTGTCGCCGCCGCCGCGCTCCCTGTGTGGATTTTCCGTCGCGCTGTGGACTCCTCAATTGAAGATTTCAGTGGCGGCAAGGACAGCTGGCTTGCACATGCCGCATCACACCCAGAGCGGGCGGTACGTTGAACGGCGAGCAGCACTAACCGCCAGCTCCTCGTTGTCTCGGCTGCCCTTCACCTGCTAGCATTCGTCTTGCAGTCTCGGTCCGGCGACGCCCGTCCACCCGGCGACACCCGTCCCGGCCGCCGCTCACTTGTCGCTACTCTCCTCCCACACGCCATTCGCCTGGGACACATCGCAGCCGTCGGCGCAGTCTGGTACGTCTGGATCCACAACGCTGCCACTCCGCCATACGCCACACCCGACGGCCACCTCTATGTCCACCGCTCTGTTCGTGGCCGCTCGGGCCAGGTCGTGGTCGCGGATAACAGGCGCGATGGGTACCGTTTCCTGCGGGTGGACAACTCGCTTGTCGGCGGCCGGTGGTTTGATTACGACAAGAATGCTCGGGGGAGTTACACCCCTCGCCTGGGCGACAGCATCTTCGCCGCGTTCTTCGTGCAGGAGTTTGGGTGGTTTGCGCAGCACACCAGTGCCCAGGAGGCTGCTCGTGGCGTGGCCCTCGTTACCGGTGTTGACTTTGGCACGAGTGTGGCACAGCCGGACCCGCGCGCACTGATAATGTAGGCCAGAGCGTAGGGTATCGCTGACGCCAAGTGGCCTCGGCGTCGGCGTCGCTGCCGAGTCGTCCATGAAACGGGGCATTCCGACCGACTACGTCGGTGCGTACTGTTCTGCTATTCGCTGCTGATATGCAGAATACGACGCGGAGGTGGCAGCGGCCGCACGCGACTTCTTCGGGATGTACGCCGAAGACGCTGCGCCACCACACGCAGCAGTCATCGACGACGGTGCGGCGTTCATCCGCCGTGCGGCCGCGGACGCTCGTAACGGCTCGGACACGCGCTGGTCTGTCATCGTGCAGGACTGCTTCAGCGCGGGCGAGCTGCCCGTCAAGCTGTTCACCCGCGAGTTCTGGCACGACGTGCAGGACGTGCTCCAGCCCGGCGGTGTGGTGGTCACTGTGGGTATGGTGTCATGCTCGTCGCTAACGTCAGAACGTCGTCGGCCTGCCGGGTAGCCGGACGATGCGCGCCGTCGCGCTGACCCTCGTGACGAGCTTTGCACAGTGCCGCATTTTCACCGACGAAAACGGCGGGCACGACCCAGACGAGAAGGACAAGGTGCTCAACACGGTGTTCATCTGCTCGAACGTGCACGACCCGATCCTGACGTTCCGCCGCCCGACGCGGGCCGACGCCCAAGGATCGTCGTCGCGCGGACGCGTGTACTCGTCCCTCCTGCGGAAGAACGAGGTGCAGATCGAGGAGATTGTGCATGACGACGACTGGACGGACGAGAGCATGGTCCTTAGGCGCGGACAGGCGATCCCCGCCTTCTGGCAGAAGGATCTCGCCATCTCTGCGTGGCACTCGATGCGCAAGAGTGAGTACGCTGCTATGCTCCGCTGACCTGCCCCAGTCCTAACACCTGAGATGTGGATGACGTGGTGATATAGACTGTACCAACACCCTTCTCTATGCACAACCAATGCATGGCGCCGCGTCTCCCGCGTGCTCTACATCAAGCTAGTGTACCCTCGCGGTACTAGGCTACAGATAACACCTGACGAGGCCCTTGCCGGCCTCGGCACCCATCGACTTTGCCAGGCCGTCGACCTGGCCCTGGAGGCAGAGCATCTCCAACCTGCTTGGCTCCTTTGTGCCGCCGCGGATCTCTGCCGAGATGGCGGGGAGCTCGGGCTGGTTGGCCTTGCGCCTGCGCGCGTTCTCCTCCTCGCGCTCCTTGATCGTCTGCTCGTGCTTGGCCTTCTCACGCGCAATCTGGCGCGTCATGAACGCGAGGTTGTTGGCCTCGTGCGTGTGCAGCGTGAGCCCGTCGAGCGTGTTGCTCAGGTACTCGGGCAGCGAGTGCGGCAGGGGGTTGACGAGGGGCAGGAAGGTGGGGGGGAGGGGGACGGCGGGCGACGCGAGCGACGGCTTGGCGGGCGTCGCGGGGGTCGTAAGCGTCGCGAGGAACGCGTTGATGAGCGCGGGCGACGAGACGGTCAGGGGGAGGGGCGTGAGCATCGTGGCGGCGGTGAGCTTGTTCTCAGCGAGGCTGGGGGCGTCAGTTTTCTGCTCACTCTCCGACACCACAACTCGACACCCACGCCGTGACGTCCCACTTGCCGCTCTTGGCAGCCTCCTGCGCGCCCTCGGACAGCTTGTACGCCTTGATGCTGAGGTCGGACGAGTTGGCGGCCTTGCCGGCGTCGTGGATGACGAGGATGGCCTTGCCGCGGCCGGCGGCCTTCTCGACGGCGACCATGAGGTCGACGGCGCCGCGGGTGACAAAGCCGCCGTTGTGCGTCGAGAGGTAGACGCCGACGGGCGAGTCGGGCGTCTGGACCTCGCGGAGGTGGCCGAGGAGGCGGTTGGAGTAGGAGTGGGCTGGGGGTGTCAGTTTGACTGGTGTTGGGTGGCAAGGCGGGGTGTGTTCCGTCTCGCTGACGCCATTCAAGCGCCAGGACAACCACAACCGCCGCAGCGCCGTACTCACCGCCGAGCGAGGTCTCGCCAGCAGGGAGCGCAAAGCTGTCCTCGACCTCCATCACGCCGTCGAGGTCAAGACCAAGCAGCACGCCGAGCGCGTCGGGGTGGCTGGAGAGGTTGGTCGGCGGGGGGGCATTACGGTCCTGCTGGAACGTCTGGGGCGGGGGCGCGGGGAGCGAGTCGGTCGAGTGCTTGAGCACCTTGAGGAAGACGAGCGACGACAGCTTGACGCTCTCGACGTCGCGCGCGGCCTCGACGTCGAGGAAGCCCTCCATGCGGGCGGGCACCTTGGCGGGTGCCGGGGCGGGCGCGGGGGTGGGCGCCGTCTGCGCGGGGAGCGACGCGGCGATCGCGGCGGCCATGGACGTCATGATGGCGCCTTTTGTGTGTGTATGGGGTAAGGTGGGTGAGGTGGTGCTCGGCGATGGCGACGATGTCGAGCTGTAGTCGCTGCCTGGTGGTCCGGTACACGCGAGTGCTGGGCTGGCGGACAATGGAAAATCGCAGGGGGTGAAAACTGCCACGCCGCGGCGGGCCCCGGGGTTTGCGGGGTTATACTTTGGCAGGAGGTTGTGCAGCGCTGTGGAGGTTTAGAAGATGCATAGGGCTGGCTTTGGATCCCTAGTTCTGCATACTGGTGCCAGGGTAGAATGCATGCATTGAGAGTGAGAATGGCATTGTTTGCGTTGATCTCTGCGAGCTGTGAGAGGTCTAGAGTGTTGTATGATTCTGGCAGCGAAGCTCTCCTGCCCGTCGCAGCAGCTAATCAGGCCAAGATACTTCCGTTAATCCTAGCAAGGGTTTTGTTCACAGGGCACCCTAATCATAATCGTCGTCCGCCACCACAACCACCACACAACCATCCATCATGTGCATAAGTATCCGAAACGTTCTAATAATACGTAGTAGGCTGAGCCACTGCAACTGTATTCACATCTTCGCCGTGGCCGTTCAGCCCACCTCTAGAGGGGAGTAACGCGGGGCAACCGTTAGTCGATCAGAGCGCCCTTCTTCTTCGCGCCGAGGTCATACTCCTCGTTGCGACCGCGAGTCTTGCGCTTACCGAGACCAGGCACAATGCTGCCGATCGACAGCCCACGACCGCGCCTCGAAGTCTTAAAGCCCTGGCCCTCGTACGAGAGGATCTCGATGGGCGGGTTGAGGCGAGGCCAGGAAACGTACGAGATGCCCTGTGCTTGTCAGTCGCCAGTCGCCTGCCACCGCCGCCACACTTACGTTGCCCCAGATGAACGTGCCAGAGATAAAGGCAAGGATAAACCAAAGGAACAGGAACGAGTAGATCGACCATTCTGAGCGCGGGGTCAGCTGCTGTGTCTGTCCAGAGGACAGCAACTGACCAGATTGGCGGGGGAGGGTGACGGCCGCAAGGATCATCGTGAGGGCGAACACGAGCACGTATGGCATCGAGCGGATGAGGAGCGGGCGCGTGTCGGTGAGAGGAGGGATACCGCCGCGCTGCGCAACGTAGGCACCGGTCACCAGGTCGTAGGCGTCCTGCCTGTCACCGTCAAAGAAGTTGTTGCGGACGTAGCGCGACACCGAGTTGACACCGTCGTTGATGAGACCCTGGTTGCTACGCTTGCCAGTGCGCGTAAAGTCGGTCTTCAGGGCACCGGTACCAGCGTAAGCCTTGGACACCGTGTCGGCGTGGTCAGCCCAGATGTTGCGGAAGTCGACCATAAAGTCGGGGTGGTCGTCGACAGACTCCTTGGGGCTGAGGACGCCAACCCTGCGGAGCTGCTCGTTGAGGGCCCACTTGGCCAGCGCGGCCTGGGCGACGTTGGTACGGTCAAGGCAGTCCATGCAGTTGGTGCGGATGACACCACTCTGCTTCGCGATAACCTTGTTCGGGTTGGCGGGGCTCGAGTTGAAGCCAGCTGAAGGTGCCGCCTGCCCGTAGAAGTAGCTCATGCGGTTGAGGGGCTCGGCCAGCTTGTCGATGAGAACCTGGATCCTGTCGAAGCGGTTCTTACGGCACTCGTGGTGGAAGTCAAAGTAGAGGTAGCGTGCGCGGTCCGCAAGAGTGTGGTCGGCGGTCGCCTGCGTAATGTAGCGCTCGAACGCCTCCTTGACGGGCTGCTCGTAGCCCTTTTGGTTGATAAGGTTGACCAGGTACAGAGACTGGTACTTGTCGACCATGTTGTACAGGTGCGTCTTCATAGAAGCGACCGTCTCGGGCTTCTCCATGATCTGCAGGTCGGGCTTGTAGCGGAGGTTGTTGACCTCGGCCCAGTAGAGAGGCACTGAGCCACGGATCTGGACAAAGCTGAGGCGCTCGCGGCCGTCCACACGTCCGCGGTTTGCGCCACCGACGCCATTCTCGGGCAGTGGGTCAATGAGGATAATCTGCTCGGTCTCGTTGAAGTTGGACACATCACCCTGGGCATCGACACCACGCGAGAAGTAGCGGGTACCAGCACGGTGGCGCGAGCGGCGAGCGATGAGCGCGAAGAGGAAGTCGCGGTTGTTGATGGTCGATGACCGAAGCTCGACGGCTGCAAGTCAGCACGACGCCCAACTCAGGCCACCTACAGCCAAACGTCACTGGCAGGATGAAACGGCTAAGGTCGGCTGCGCCGCTCTCGGTGAGGTCGATCAACTTCTCCTGCAAGAAGCGGTTCCAGAAGAAGCGCTCATCGGCACGTTTCCAGAGCGGGGTGGTCGACGCGCCCTGACCCGCATCCTCTTGCTCCTTCTGGCGCTGGAGCGTGTTGGTCAGGTCCCAGCCGTACGAGAACCAGATGTTGCCATTCTTGAGACCACGCTCGACGAGCTGGACGAGCTCCTTCTCGACCGGGTGGCCGAGGATAGCCTGAGACGACGACGTGGGGTTGAGGGGCAGGAGGCGATAGTCGGTCGCGAGGTAGATGGCCTGCGAGAGTAGTCTGGATGATGGCTTGCGGCCGGTGACAATGACAAGAAAGTCGGCTGCAGGTCGTTAGCCGGGGATCACGGGCTTGGTGGACGGCGATCTGCAGGCGGCGGTGTGCGCCATACCGACGCCGTGCAACACGCTGGATCGGCCTCAATGGGCTTGAACATGTGCGCGGCGTGCAGCAATGATCTGTGGGGTGCTGGGGTGCATCGAATCCGCGCCGCACTTACTCGTTGCCAGGCTGATAACACCCAGGATACCATAACATGAGATGACCTTCTCCTTGCCGTAAGGGATGGCAGAGGAGACTGAGGTGTCAGTGGGTCGTCAAGAACAGAGGAAAGGACCCACCACTGAGGCTAAAGGCGCCAGTCTTGCGGTCGACGACGAGGCTCTCACGAACGTCCTTCTCGTTCACCACACGCTCGGCGCCCACGACGGGGACCGACGACGACGAAGGCTCAAAGACATATGACGAGGGCGAGACGTAGACGTTGAACGACTCGTGCAGCTGGCGGGGGTGTCAGCGTGCCAACTGGGACATGGTCACAGGCGTAAGTGACTACTCACCGGGAGTGTGTTGTAGGTCTTGGCGGCCATGATCAAGAAGGAACGTGTCCGGGTTCGTGGCTGCGGCGGTGACGTTGATGGGTGAGAGATGGGCGATGGAACGAGTGTCAAGGGGTTGGGTGTGTAGATATAGGCGGGAGGGGGAAGGGGGCAGGTGTGCAAGCTCAAGCGACGATGCGTTGTGCGTTGTTGTTGCGTGTTGAGAGAGTGTGTCGAAGTTGAACGATTTGTCGTGTCAGTGTCTGATGTTCCGGTCCAAAGTCACCTCCAGTGGCCGAATTGTCGCAATCAATTCGACACGCACGCACGCACCGCGCCGCCCCACCGTAGCAGCCGCAGCAGCAGTCGCCCACACCCGGCCAGCGCGCAGCCGCCAGTTAGCCGTGCCTGGGCGCGTCTCCTTGCCATACCGCGCGGTATCACCCTCTCCACCCAAAGTCCACGTGTAAAAATCTCCAAACGCGTCAACTTGAACATGGGCCCTTGCTTTCTGTACGCGTCGCGTTTGTCCCTTGACTCTCTCTTGCCCCTCCATCATTTGCCCCTTCCCTCCCAACAAGTCGCGTCCAACGTCTCTCAAGTCTCTTGCTCCACCCATCCCAAAACAACCCCGGACAGAATAATAATCAACAATGCTCGAGGCCCGTGTTAAGCAAGCTGCCGTCCTCAAGAAGCTCCTTGACGGTGAGTCGCGGGACAACGGCCCATCACACGCCACCACCTCTGTACTGACCACCACCTCCAGCCATCAAGGAGCTTGTCACTGATGGCAACCTCGACTGCTCCGACGAGGGCATCGTGAGTTGATTCCCCAACCGGGTCCGCGTCGACTATCGGCCGCTAACCCACGTGCAGGCCCTCCAGGCCATGGACAACTCGCACGTCGCCCTCGTGTCCCTCAAGCTCGCCGCCGAGCAGTTCGAGTCGTACCGCTGCGACCGCAACATCCCCCTTGGTGTCAACGTGAGTCCAGAGCCAGGCGGACGGTTATCTCGCGTCGGATTGGGTTTCCTCGTCGGATTGGGTCTCCTCGCTCCTCACGCGTTTCGTCCCAGCCTAGAGCAGATGAATGGCTTCGAGGGTGGATGCGCGGTGTCCTTGATCTCTACCTCTCGGCACCGGGTGTCCTTGACCTCTAGATCTGGGCACCGGGTGTCCTTGGCCTCTACATCTGGGCACCGCGGGCCAGGAGAACGAGAGCAACCTCTTCGCCTGAGCCCGCCCTTGTTGCATCACGAGCTCCCTTGCAGCTGCTAACCCGCTCAGCTCACCTCCCTCACCAAGATCCTCAAGTGTGCCAAGGACAACGACATTGTCACCCTCAAGGCGGCTGACGACGCCGACTCGCTCGGCCTTGTCTTCGAGTCTCCCAGTGGGTTGCTCCGTTGCTGTCCAAAACACCGCTAACCCACAACAGAGGAGGACCGCGTCGGAGAGTACGAGATGAAGCTCATGGACATCGACCAGGAGCACCTCGGTATCCCCGACACTCAGTACGACGCGACTATCACAATGTCGTCGGCCGAGTTCCAGCGCATCTGCCGTGACCTCGCTGCTCTCGGCGAGTCGGTCAAGATCGAGGCGTCCAAGGAGGGTGTCCGCTTCTCGTCGGACGGTGAGGTCGGCTCGGGCTCGGTGCTGCTCAAGCAGAGCGCCGGCAACGACCGCGGTGCCCGCGCCCGCGCCAAGCCCGACCCGGATGAGGACGAGGAGGAGGAGCGCGAGGAGAAGCCCGACGTCGACGAGGAGGGTGGTAAGTGCTACGCGTTGGTCTCTGCGAGCTCGTCTGACGCGCGCCACAGAGGACGAGCAGGACGACGAGGACCGCCCCAAGAAGCGCAAGGCCAACGGCGGCGCCAAGGGCTCCAAAAAGGTCAAGACTGCCAGCGACGAGGACGTCGGAGTGTCCATCATCCTCGAGAAGCAGGTCTCGCTCACTTTCTCGCTCAAGTACCTGTCCAACTTTGCCAAGTCGGCACCGCTTGCCCGCGAGGTGTCGCTCAACATGAGCAACGACGTGCCCCTCCTCGTCCAGTTCGACTTTGAGCAGGGCACGCTCCAGTTCTTCCTGGCCCCCAAGATTTCCGACGAGTAATGGTCTAAGTGTAGCTGTATTAGTGGAGGAGAGTCGTCGATCATTGAACTCGGACTCGCCGGAGGTGCAAGTGGAAGGGGGGTACACGGCGAGTCGCTGTACCACGTCATGTCACTATATACATTGCAGAGTTTACTGGGCCTCCCACAGTGTCGATTCGCAAGTCTGGCTAGGAGACTGGGCATTGAGAGCGTACTGTGCCCGACGTGTTGGATCTGCGACCTCTCGCTCGGATATGTATGGACCCACCTTCAAACCCTAAGAGGGTTAGTGGCCATTGATGACCGGACCCGACTCCTCGCTGGCAAGCGTGGGGTTGGCGTTGAGGGCGGCGAAGGCGCCCGGAGTGGAAGGACGAGGGTGGCCTTGGGAAGGACGAGGGTGGCCTTGGGCCAACGACGCGACCAGGCCTCGAACGAGCTCTGATGTGCGTGGGGAGGGGTCACGGGCGAGTTCGGCGAGGATGAAGCAGATGTTGTTAAAGTCGCGACTATTCTGCTGCTGCAGCTCGAATAGCCTCTCGAGGACTGCGATCAGCGCCAAGTTCTCCAGCGTGGCTCCCGGGCGGCGGGCCTCGAGTGCCGAGAGCAGGACGTTGAGGAACGCGCGTGCCGATGAACGCGGCGAGGGCGAGGGGGTCGCCTCAACCTCATCGACGTCGACGTGCGGCGCGCCACCCAGCATGCGAATGGGCAGGACCGTGTTGAGCACGGGGCCTGCGAGCGCTGGAACGGTCAGTCAGCAGTGTGCCGACATGTCGGGCTCACAGTTGAGGACGACAATCACGAGGCCCATCCTTGGTGAGTGATACTGAGAAGAGAAGACGAAGTGAGTTGGCCGCCTTTAAATACTGTGGTATCGACGCCCTACTGAGACAGGACAGCTACTGCTACCGATGCCCACCTGACCAGACAGACTCGTTGACATGTCTCACCTGCCTGCCCGCCACTTTCGTCCATGTTCATATTCCTGAACGCGGGGCATCCTGGACGTGTTCACATACCTTAAACCGTCTGCATCGGCATTATGAGAACAGTTCTTGACAAAAGCAGTACTACATGTGGGCAGGAGCAAAGTACAACGCAAGGAGCATCTTATGCTTGTGTGGCAGCAGCCTCGGCACAAGCCTGGAGGAGGACGCCAGGGACGTGTGGCAATGACTTGGCGACAGTCTCCTGGGCAATGCGGACGAGGACATCGGGGCTGGGGGTCAGCAACAGTTCGCATCGCGCTCGTTGACTTACTCTACGCTTCCGTAGACGACATCGGCGGCGACGCTGACGTCCTTGAGCTCCTCCGGCCACGAGATGAGGGTGCTCGGGCCGAGTTGGACTCTGAGGCGCGCTCGTGACCCGGCGGCAGGGAGCATCAGCGCCGCAGTGCACGTCAGCACGCCCTTGTCGAGCTTGAAGGTCGCGGGGTAGTAGATCGAGAGCAGGTCGAGCTCGCCTCGGACATGGCGGGCGGCGGTCCACAGCTGGCCCACAGCACGAACAAGGGCCGAGAGGGTGGGGATCTGGCGTGCGGCGATGAGCTCGGCCAAGGCGCTGCGCGTGAGGGCGAGCAGGCCCGAGGTAGCGGCGTTGCTGCTTGGGTTGACAAGGCTCAGCTGCGCCGTCTTGACATCTTTGCTTTGAACACTGAGCAACAGCTCGCCGGCAAATACCAGCTCGACTTGGGCACCCATGCGCACGACGCGGAATCTGTGCAGCTCCTGCAAGCTCTTCCACTCGCGCTCGAGGCGGATCACGTCCGAGGGCATGAACTGGTCACACATGCTTCGCGCGACCTCCAATGCGGCATTGTGTTGTCCCGCTTCTGACGTGAGTTCGTTCAAGCGAGTCGTGAGCTCCTCGTTCTTGGCCGTCTTGGTCTCGAGGTCGGCTCGGAATCGCTCAATCTCGACACTGTTTGTAGGTTAGCCTTGTCCAGACCCACACCCCACACCATCGCAACCTACTTTTGCTCAACCACTGCAGCCTTGAGATCTGACAACTCCTCGGGGTCACACGCAGCAATCTCGGCAACCTGTGCACGGTGCTTGGCCAACTCAGCCTCGAGCTCGGCCTTGCGCGCGCGAAGGTCAGGCAGCAAGCTGTCGGAGACTTCCTTGCTGGCAGTGTGACGGGCCGCGTCAGACTTCATCTCCTCCAGAATCTCCCTAAAGTCGGGGAGAATGCGCTCCATGAGGCTCTGCTTCCAGTCGTACCACTGCGATCGCGCACGCAGCTGAGTGTTGGCCTTGAACTCGCGCAATGTGAACTCGAATAGCTGTCGGTCCTCCTCGTTTGCGCTGAGGTACTCGCGCACGACGGCTGGGTTCTCGGCATCGCAGAGGGCCTCTGTTGATGCCAGCTCTTCCTTGCCCGCGTCAATGTCGGTCCTCATCTTCTGAATGGCCCAGTTGAACATATTGAGTAAGATGCCCTCGATGTGTGCCTCGGCAAAGTCGTGGATGGCGTACTCGCGCTCGTGACCATCCCCGCGTCCGAGGACGCCACGTCCCACGCTGCTACGACGGCGTCGCGGGGCGGCAGGCAGGTCGTCCATGAACTGCGCTCCCACCATTTCCAGGAAAGTAGCAAGCTGAATCGGTGCGGCCTCTTCCGGTTCGGCGAGCTCCTCCTCTGGGATGTCGAGAGCCGGTGCAGGTGGTGGGAAAGTGAAGCCGAAGCCGAACGACTCGCGAACGACAATGCCTTCGGCAGGCGACTTGAGATGGCGGACCGGCGTGCCCATCGACTTGCGAGGCATGCCGAGCGACTGGCGACCAGGTGTGCCGGTGTACTGGGGGAGAGGGCGCTCGGGCTCCGGTGTTGGTGACCGCTGAATCTCCTTCTCTTCTGAGAATTCCTCCTGAACATCCTGTTCCTGCACCTCCTCCTCCATGTCCTCCTCGACCACCTCCTCAGCGAAGACGTTGGTGGCTGCCTGCTCATGAGCAGTGTGGAAGTCCGCAGACGCATCCTCCGTAGAGCCTTCCTCCTCCAGTAGATTGTCTTCCTCTTGGGCGGGTTCAGCCACCGGCGCAGTGGCAAAAATGTTCGGCACCGTCGATGCTGCCTTGGGTAATGGTAAAACTAACTTCTTCTTGGCGCTTGGCATGTCCGCGTCCTCGTCATCGCTGTCGGAACGGGGACGCTTCTTGGCACTCGATGGAGTGGCGGGAGCAGTCTGCGGCTGGCGGAGCGGAGTAGGTGCCGATGTCTGAGAGGCAGATGGTGGCACCGACTGCGACAAGGATTCAGAGGGAGGGGCGGAAGAGAAGTCTAGCTTCTTGGCGACGCTTGCGGCCGCTGCCATACCCATGGGTCGTGGAGCAGAGGCGCCCGGGGTTTCCGGGCTCGCGCCGAAGATGTTTCGCTTCTGTGGAGCAGTCGCAGGGGGTTGAGGCTGCTTCTGGGTCGACAGCGGGGCTGTTGATGACGACGGTCCTGCTGATCCACCGCGAGCATCCCTGCTTTTCTGGGCAGAGGATGTGGTGGGCCTGGCGTATAACGGAGTTTCACCTGTGCTCTTGTGCGGAGTCCGCTTAGGAGTGCTGGATCCTCCAAGAGACTGCCTCGAGCGGGAGCTCTTGGCTGGGCTCTTGCTGGTGCTCTGTGCCAATCCCTGGCTGAATTGTGGCTCGGCAGCAGCTGCGACCGGCGGAGGCGCAAAGGGGTTCGATGTAGATGCCTTGAGGGTAGAGGGAGCTGCAGCCTTTGGTACCTTGATGGGCGACAACACCGGGTAAGCAAAGGTGCCAGCAGAAAGGAAGTCGCCAGTGTTGTCGTTGGCGGGAGGAGGGGCGGGGGTCACGGCAAAGATGTTTGTGGACAAGTTGTATGTCGTGGTTGCCTGCGCTAAGATGCCGCCACCAACGGTGGTGAGCTCCATGCCGCTGGCGTCACCGACGGAGTAGTTGAAGGTGCCCGTCACGGCGTCGGGGTCTCTGTTGCCGCCAGTGTCGTCGCCGGAAGAGATGCTCTCGTCCGTGCCGCCGTACACCCCGCCGTAGACTGCCGTCTCCTCCATCTCCATTTCGTCGCCCTCGTAGTCTAAGGCGTAGTCGCCTTCTCCAGGAATGATGGGGGCTCCGGCGCTGGCCTCGGCGTGCGTGTATCCGATTGACGCGCGGGAGCGCAGGGCCGTCTGCGGGGCCGTAGCTGGCATGGGCCCACCGAGGGCAACGGTGAAGTCCATCGTCTTCTCCTCGTTGTCTCCATTGTCGGTCGCGGGCTCACTCTCCAGTTCCATGTCGTCGTCGTCGTCCTCGGAGTCCTCGTCTCCGTCCTCCCACTCGTGCTGCACGATGCCTCCGCCAACCATCGTGTCTTCCATATCCATCTCGCCCTCCGCGTCCTCGTCCTCGCTGAAGTCGGCGTTGTCGTTGGTGGGGAATGAGTTCATCGAGTTTGACGTCACTTGCGCCAAGATCTCGTCCGAGTCGGCAGAGATGTCCGATGCCTCGCTCTCGGATTCAAGTTCCATCGACTCCTCGCCCTGACCCTCGCCCTCGCCTTGGAAGTAGAGTGGAGCAGGGGGCTGGGATGACAATGATTGACGCCCCTGTTGGCCGGAAAGCGACGACCGACCGGAGCGACGAGACGGCGATTGCGCCGTTGACCCAGGGCGGAACGACGCAGGGACGCCTAATGACTTGCGTGCAGGCTTCTTCTCAAACATCCTGAAATGTCAGATGGACGTGCGCGTGCGTGCGATGCAAGACATACCTGACATGAGCGCTTGGAGCAAAGCTGACTCGTCGCTTGGCGCCCAAGCTCTCACTTGCGGAGGTTGCCGGTAAGCTGGCTCTTGGGCCTCTGCTCGCGCTCGTGTCCATGCGCGAGGGCAAGTCGCCGAAATGAATGGTTTCGGCCTGGGCATCGCTGATGCTGAAGTTGAACTGCTCTGTCGAGTCTTCCGTGAGCTGTCCCTTGAGGATGGACTTGCGGGGTTGCTGGGGGTGTCAGTTGTGCTCGGGACTCCCGGTGCTCGTGCAACTCACCGCTGAGCGGCGTAACCTTTGGCCCTCGCTCAAGTTCTCCCACCCGACTGAGAAGCGCAAGCCTTCACCTCCCATGGATACAGTAGCGCGCTTGTGGCCCTTTGTTCGCTGCTCTTTGTTGGTGACGGGGAGGGTGAGGTTGTCATCGAAGGTGTTGAGGTTGTGATCGGATAATGAGGCTGCTGCCGACTGTCTGCGCCTCGGGGAGCGTGCTGGGACGGACATGATCCGAGTGCCCTTGTGGCGATGATGCGCCCTGTTCGAGTCGAAGAAGATTCGAGTGCGAGATGTGTTGCGAAGACGGATGGGCGCAATGTGAGTGGTGTGAACAAGGCTGTTTACAGCCAGTCGTTTCGTGGCTGATTTGTTGTGTTCGTTGTGTTTGGCGCCATCCCAGGTGGCAACGGCATCCGGTGGGCGGCGGGCGATCGGGATTTGGTTCCGCAAGCACCACATTACGAATCACGTGACTTCATGAGTCTATGAAGTAGCACACCCAGGTGGTAACGGTGATACCCAGCCCCAGCAGCAGCAGCCCACCCCGCCCGCCAAACGCATCCAGCCAGCCGGCTCGCCAGCACCCAAGTCGCCCTCACCAGCAGCCATCATCCACCATTTCGTCTCTCCTCCCATCCATCGACATGACGACGCTGGCCACCCCTCGGCCAACAAGCATGGTCGATCCCATGCACGCCTACAGGGCGAAACGGGATCGCGAGCGAAGAACGTAGGTCACACGCAGGCGGGCACATTCCAAAAGTGGAGGGAGTGCACCTCGTCTCGGAACGCTACAGTGGGCCGTCGACTGACACGCCGTAGCGTCCTCAAGGCCTACAAGATTCTCGGCTTCATCTCTTCGGGTGCGTAGCGCGTTTCGCATGCCATTGCCTAGGAGTGCACAGCTCACCGCAATGCAGGAACGTATGGACGGGTGTACAAGGCTGTTCTGCTGGCGCCCCCGAAGGCGACAGGCAAGAGCGCGCTCTCGGCTAGCTCGCGCTCTGCGCTCGGCGTGGGCGGATCCAAGTCGCCCTCAGCGACGCCAGGTCTGGCCGACGAACCGTTGAATAATCCCGAGCTGTGCATGCGCCCCGGCGATATGCCGGCCAAGGAGGGCGACGTGTTTGCGATCAAGAAGTTCAAGCCCGATAAGGAGGGCGATCAGCAGACGTATGCTGGTATCAGTCAGAGTGGAGCGCGTGAGATCATGGTGAGTGTGCAGGGGACTGGCTAACAGCTGCTAACAACCGCAGTTGAATCGAGAGCTGCGGCATCGCAATCTTGTTGCGCTGCGCGAGGTAATTCTAGAGGACAAGGCAATTTACATGGTCTTTGAGTACGCCGAGCACGACTTTCTGGTGGGTATTGAGTAGGAGCATGGCGCACACGCTGACAGCCGTAGCAAATCATTCACCACCACTCGCAGACTCTGAGAACTCCCATTCCAGCGCCAACGCTCCGCCGCCTCCTGCACCAGCTACTCTGTGGCCTGCACTTCCTCCACTCGTCGTTCGTGCTCCACCGTGACTTGAAGCCGGCCAACATCCTTGTGACCTCGGATGGTGTGGTCAAGATTGGCGACTTGGGCCTTGCTCGTCTTTGGCATAAGCCGCTGGCCCAGGGGGGTCTGTACGGCGGCGACAAGGTTGTCGTCACGATCTGGTACCGTGCTCCCGAGCTCATCCTCGGCTCGAAACACTACACGGCTGCTGTCGGTGAGTTGGTGGGCGACTATCAAGCCAAGCTAACTCCCATAGACCTCTGGGCTGTGGGCTGCATCTACGCCGAGCTGCTATCCCTCCGCCCGATCTTCAAGGGCGAGGAGGCCAAACTCGACAGCAAGAAGTCGCTGCCGTTCCAGAGGGACCAGATGGCGAAAATCTGTGACGTCTTGGGCCCGGTTAAGCGTGAGTGGCTCGGTGAGGAGCAGCTGTTGACATTTAGCCGAACACTGGCCAGGCATTCTCCACATGCCAGAGCACAAGACGTATCTGTCGCAAGGCCCGTACCCCACCGGCAACCCTCTGCCGACATGGTATGGCAGCAGATCGGGCAGCAGCAACGGATATGACCTGCTGTCCAAGCTGTTCGAGTGGGACCCTGCCAAGCGGATTACCGCGCGCGAGGCGCTCGTGCACCCATGGTTCCAGGAGGACGGGGGATGTGGCACGGCCTCCGTGTTCGAAGGCAGCACGATCACGTACCCGCAGCGCCGTGTCACGCACGAGGACAATGGCGACGCGAAGATGGGAAGGTGGGTAGTCTGCCTGGGTAATAAAGCTGACCCGCCAGTCTCCCGCCGTCGCTCGCTGGCGGCCGCCTGCCGAGCAGCAGCAACTTCCGGCCTGCAACCGGCGCGAGCCAGCTGGCCAACAAGCGCGCCAAGCTTCGGTAGCTGCATACTGTCTCCAACCATTTGTACCTGGAGAGCATACTGTTGTAACTGTTTCCCTAGCCCTTTAAGCATTGTACGGTGATCTATGCATGTGGTAGCATTGCATGGGTGGTGCGTAATGGAGTGACACTTGGGCCAGCTGTGACTGGTGGGCGAGCGCCACGGGGCCATAACGCCGTTTAGTCCCGCTCGGAGCAGTCGGTCGCGGGCTGCACGCAGTAGCAACAACGACGACCTCAACTACTCCGTTGACGACGACCACCACTCACCCACACACAATGTCGCTTCTCCGCACCTCGCTCCGCGCTGCGCGCCCCGCAACGCGCGCCTTCTCGACGTCTTCGCCCGCCCTCGAGCGCTGGTCGACGGCGCACGTCCAGCCTGCCGACGTGGTGGCCGGCAAGGCGCCCGGCCCGGCGACGACGCACGAGACGGCGCGCGAGATTGCGGCCGACGTCGTGTCGGACGCGCCGGCCGAGCTGCGGCACCGCGCGGTGCGCATCTACAAGCCCACCAAGAACACGATGCAGAGCGGCAAGGGCAAGACCAAGGTCTGGCGCATCGACTGGGACACGCTGCAGGGCGCCGGGCGCTGGACCAACCCCCTCATGGGATGGCAGAGCTCCGCCGACTACATGCAGGGCACGAGCCTCGTCTTCCGTACCCAGGAGGACGCTGTGCGCTTTGTGAGTTCGATGTCGCGAGCGCAGCGAGCGACGAGCGGCCGGAGGGGAGCGGAGGTGGGGACAGGACGAGACGCCGAGCCGCCCTTGGCGTCATGCCGGGGCGTAGTTAGCCTGCCTTGCCTGCTCCCTCTTCACGCTCGATGGCTGGCGCGCAGTGTGGGATTGCTGGGACATCGCTGACGCCTGCTTTCCTCGTCTATCGATCAACACTACGCCATGGCACATCTCCGCGGCCGACTGATAACTGTCGACTTCCGACCTTGCCGACGTCCACCCTCTTAACAACGCACCCGCTCTCTTGCACTCTCTCATTCGACGCTCCGCTCATGCTCGCTTCGCTCGCATTCGCCCACAGGCCGAGCGCCAGGGCTGGGAGTACTGGATCCAGGAGCCCAAGGCCCCTCGCATCCCCCCCAAGAACTACGCCGACAACTACCTCCACGTCGCTGGACCTCTGCGTATCTGCCACACCAAGTGAGCGCGGCGCGGGCGTTAGTAGTACGGCGTGGGGCGGACCACGCACAACGGTTTAGAAGGGTTGTTCAGATGCATTCTCATTCGTATAGGAAAGCAAGCGCGTACCCAACAACTTCAGACCAGACAAAACTACTGCAGATGCTCGCCGCGCTGCACACGCACGGCGCCCGCCTCCAACGCCTCGGCGACACGGTCAAAGTCGCTGAGCTCGTTCCACACCTGGGCACTCAGGCGCGTCCACCACTTGTTGTCGTGGACGTAGATTGCCGCCCAGACGTTGTGGCGCTCAAACTCTTCCCAGAAGATCTCGGTCGTGCGCCACAGGTGCGCGGGATCCGCAGGCGGAAGGTTCGGCAGCTCGACGTTGACCATGCAGGCCGTGAGCTCGCCCGCGTCGTTCTCCATCAGAGTCGTGCCCCAGCGCTTTGCGAGGCGCTTGCCGCCACTGGAATGTCAGTACGGGGGCAAGTCTCGCAGCGGCCAAGACTTACGCAACGGCCAGCGAGTGGTTGTGCGCAATGATACGCGCCTCGCCGCCAATCTTCTGGCGGAACGCGATCGCGTCAACTACTGTGACTACAGGAGAGAAGTCCTGCGTTCCGTTCCATTGGAACTGAGGTGTAAGCAGGTGCAAGCCTCAGTCGGAGACTACTGGCACCTACCTGGTTGACAAAGCTCCACGACTTGCCGTACACCTTGGCGGTGGGATACCGCTCCGACTCGTAGGCGTGGCCTGTGGGGTACGACGAGCGAATGAGACGCTGGTTGCGCTTGGGCACGTAGAGAACGGCCGTGGAGCGTTGGCTGTGGCGTCAGTGGGTATGGCTGGACACCGGGCACTCCGACACCCACCTCGTGAGCCATTTGTGGCAGTTGGACACCCAGAAGTCTGGGTCGGTCTTCTTGAGGTCAACGTGGTGCTGGCCGATCGAGTGGGCAGCATCGACGAGCGATAGGACGTCGTACTCGCGCGCGAGGGCAACAACCTTCTCCCACGGGTAGATAACACTGACGTCAGCAGGCTGCTCATAAAGGATTCGGCTCACCCCGGGTTCGACGCAATACTGTCGATGATAACCATGCGTACGCGCTCCTTGCCGTCGACCGAGACAGCGTTCGGGACCGAGTCTCCGCGCGGGCCCTTGGCCTTTTGGTTGTACTTCTTGAACACAGCCTCGGTCTTGGCCACGATATCCGCGTGAGTGGCGGCCGGGAATGACAGCTCGATAACCTCGGCCCGGATGCCGGGGTTCCGGTCGCACGTGTACTTGATCGTCTGCGAAATCGCATCATACGTAGTCGTGTAAACGACGATGATATCGCCGTCAACCCAGTCGGTGTTTGAGATGACAGTGTTGACGCCGTGCGTAGCGTTGGGGACCATGACAACGTCGTCGACGTCGGCATTGATAATAGGGGCGACAGCTGCACGCGTCTTGGTGAGCAAGTTGCCAAGCTCGAGGCGGATAAACGCGTCTGGACGCTCCTCGATGTGGTCACATAGCCTCTTGCGTGCCTTGCGGACGTCGTTGGGCGTGGAGCCGTACGAGCCTGGAGGTTAGCTGTGGTCCGTCCTGGCTGCGTAGCAGCTGAACCTACCGTGGTTCAAGTTGACATCTGCTGTGTCAGCCGAGGCATAGGGCAAGCCACAGTTACTCACATCCGGGCCTAAAGGTCCACTCCTTGAGCATGTTGTGTCCAAACTCCGGGAACCCAGGCATAGTCTTGCCCACAATGCCGTCTGGGTCTGCGGCGGAGAACTCTCCGCCCGCTGCCACCGCGCCGTTGGCAACAGTGTCGCCGTTCGTGATCTTGGAGCGAGCCGCATCAACATCGGCATATTCATCGTCCATGGTGTTCCACACATCCGCCTTGTCACGAATGAAGGACTCGATGCTGGCGGTGTCAGCTTGCTACCCCTGAGGGCTCAGCTGCTCACTTCCAAATGGCCGGGTCGACGCGGTCAAGGGGAGCGTTCCACACGTAGGTCCAGGTGAAGTCTCTGCCCCACGAGGAGATGTCTGGCGACGGCGCTGTGGCACGCTTCTCCGGGCGTGTGAGGGCGGGAGGAAGGTCGGCGAGCGCGCGGGGCTCGGTGAGGGTGTGGACGAGGACTTGAATGCGCTTGTATTCCTGCAAAGGTTAGAGCGGAACGATGATAGCGGGAGGCGAGGAGGAATAGAGCAACAAATGAGATGACCAGGGGCGAGGCCTCTAGATACAAGGAAGTTGAGAGCTACAAGGACACACTTACCGATCCTTCGAAGACGTCGAGTAGCTCGATGTCCTTGCGAGTCAAGCCCATGACGATGGTACCGCGTGTCCAGCGGTCATCAGCACCGAGTTCACTGCTAGTCAGCCGACGTCCCACAGGCTACACCCACGCTGCGTCGTCGCCGAGCAGCTCCTTCAGCTCCGCAGCGTCAATGAGGGTGGGGTAGTCCTCGTTCTTGACATGGTGGCGCGTGTATCCCTGTTGCTGTCAGCGACACCAGCTTTCCCAACTCACATCGAGCACGGCGTCCTGGAACTTCAAGTCCTTGATGTCGCGGCCCAGCACGCGGCCAAGGATGGTTGGCACAAGGAGAGTGCCGTAGCAGAAGACTGGGGTTAGCCAGGCTGTCCGTCCAGCTGAGCTCACGATCGAACGAGTTGGGGGGGCTGTCGAACGGCATAGTTCTGGCGTCAGTATAACACGAGCCAAGAACGTGCGCACATGATCAGGTTGAGTGCTTTGTCGTCAGTTGGGGATGGCAAGCGGCCGGATGGCAACTTCATCAACAGTCATATACCGGCAACAGCGGGGAATTGTGATCGAAGGCCTTGACTTTGATGCCCACTTGGATCGGCCCAGATGGCGATGGTTACGCAGACTGGGGTCTTGGCGTTGATGCGTGCTGCGGGGACGTGCCGGCGGGTGGGGAAGGGGGGGTTGGGGGGATTACGAAGATGAAGAGTCGATGTGAGGGCCGCGATGTGCGAGTCGGCACCCTCGTCGACTCGTGCTCCCTGGCTGATAAGTAATAGTCTTAACCGGCCGACCGGCCGGCACACCGCACACTGTCGGTCGGCCCTCGGTCACGTCCGAGATTTGTATTCGGCAGTGGTCCAGGTGCAAGCTGCCACTCGCTAAACAGCCTTGTTCGCCCATCGTTCAATCGACTCAAGACCCCACCCTTTCCGACACGACAATATGCATCAAAGCCGAGGGTATGGTACACAGGTGGGCAACTGAGGGCAAGCAGGGTGCACAAGGGCTGGATGACTGCTTGTCGACTGGTCCTCTGTCAACCACGTCGTCATTCCTCGCCATGGATGGCTGCGTACGCTGGGCGCGGCTTTTCCAACGGAACTATAAGCCACGTGCGGCGCCACCTCCACCACACCACGCCGGTTATCGCAATGTTGACAGCTCGGACAAACGGAAATTAATTTCATCGGAGTCTGGTACTCTGGCTTTCATCTCACGACCTCGACACGACTCACAACGACCCCCCTCCGGCCACCATGTCCCGCAAAACAGCCGCAGGCCGCACCCTGGTCCACATGGACCCCGACGACATCTACTTCACGCACGCCCGCATCCGCCCCGTCTTCACAGGCTGCAACAAGCGCATCGAGGAGACGCTCGAGGAGATCCTCTCGGGCCAGACCAAGATCGAGGATGTGCCCTACATCACGGTGATTGAGAACTTTGAAACGCCTGCTGCGGCACCGGCTGGCACGGCCAAGGGCAAGAAGGGCCGACGCGGAGACAGCGACGATGACGACGACGGCGAGCGCGGCGGAGGCAAGCGCAAGGGACGCGGAAAGGCGGCACCGGCAGCACCAAGCGCGCCCCCGGCGCCGTACTACTTCTCGCTTAACAACCGTCGGCTGTACCTCTTCAAGACGCTCAAGGCGATGGGCAAGATCGACAAGATCGCGGTGCAGGTCAAGCCGGCGCTGGAGCGCGAGCGGACAAAGTATACTCGCGAGCGTTGTGTCCTGCGCGCCAAGATTATGGGTGCCGGGGAGAAGCGTGTCGGAGAGGGTGAAGCGGAGGAGGACGACGCTGAGGAGGAGGATTAGAGATGGCACGCGACGCCGAGGAGGAGGAGGAGAGGGGGCACGCGATACGGAGGAGGAGGAACAGAGGTGGCAAGCGACACCGAGGAGGAGCAGAGGTGGCAAGCGACATCGAGGAGAAGGAGAGGTTACAAAGCGGACGACCTCGGCGTAGCTCCCTCACGGAGGAGCTCCCGCACGGACCCTCCGCGCAAGCCAGTTCTCGCTGGACGCGATAGCTGCGCCATTGGGCCATTTCGACAGTTTCGACACCAGGCAGTCAGGACAATGCCACTTTTCGACCCACACGACCCAACACAACAAACATGTGCCATCACCACGCCGCCAGCCAGCGGCCCGGACAATTCGCGACCCGGTCGCCCACACCAGCATCTAGACATCTATGCATGTAGCTGAGCTACGAAAGACCCAAGGTCGAAAGGCTGGCCCCAGGGAGCGCGGGCGCAGTGTCGTGTCGAGCACGCCGGACCACCAAGTGGACAATTAGGCGGGGATGATACCGCGGATCATGAAGTCCTCGTAATCTGTCATTAACCCTGCCCTATCCCCCACAGGCTTCACTCACGGTCGTTGCAGAAGTTGTAGAACAGGGTCGTGTTGTCGGGAATGGTGTGATTGGCCTTGTCGGGGCAACCACGGTGGTCGCAGAGGTTCTCGTCATCGTAGATGGAGGAGTCCGAGAAGTCGGACGCGATCGTCGACGCCGAGTTGTAACCCGAGGACGACGAGTCGGCGCCGTTGTAGTTGCGGGGACTGGGGTGAGCGACGGCGGGGAGGGGACAGGAAACTCACGAGACGAAGGTAACCTTGGCCATTGTGATTGGTATGGGTTTGGTTTGGTTTAGTTGGGTGTAGGTGTGGGTAGGTGAGTAGGAAGGAGCTCGAGGAGCTGAGGAAAAGAGCAGGAGAGTTGGAGCTGAGGAGGAGACCAGACCACGAACGAGTTCACGCTCTTTATCCTCCTCCAGACGTCTCCATCACTGGCAGCACTCGCGAGGTCGCCGCCGTCGAGCAGGCCATCAAACACCCAACACCAAACACGAGGCGCCACACACGGCGGCGGGCACGCGCTCGCCCCGATCCAGCGCTCGGGCCATGATGGCACGCCCACGCGGCGCGCTCCCACGCCGCGTCGCGCCGCGTGCATGCTGATCGTGCGTGCTGTGCGCCGCTCTGTGTGTTGTGCGGCGGGGTGCGTGTGTCGTGTGTGTGTGATGGCCTGTGTGGCCAGGTGGCAGGCGCGGGGTGCCACTGTGGCAGGTCGGGTGATGGGCAGGGGCCACTGCCTCGTGTTGGCCGGGGCCGGGGGCAGTGGTCGTGTTTCTCCATGTTTGGCCATTCTGCCATTGTGCGTATCATCGTGCTGTCCAACACAATGTGCATGAAACGCTGGACAAGGGACAATGTTCACCAGCTGTTTGAGCTCCTTTCTATGGACAAGCTATTGAATACCCTCATTAGCTGTTTGATCTCCCGTCTATCTACAAGCTATTGAACACCCTGCTTATCTTACAGATCTGGTCTGGACCCGCCCTGCCTGTCAGACGGATCTGCGACGCACACACGCCTGCCCCTCGCCCTACACACCCTGCGCGTCAAACGGCATTCAATCCGCTCAATACGACGACGCGAGCTCAGGCGCCGCAATGCTGCGCTGCGCGAGCGCCACCTCCTCGCCCACCTCGCCCCGCCCAAACGTCCACACCAGGAGCTCCTGCACCTCGCTGCCCGCGACCTCGCCCACGTCCTGCATCTTGAAGAGGGCGATGCGCTGCTCGTCGAGCAGCAGGCCGTAGCCGAGTCGCTCGTCCTCGCTGTTGGAGTGTAGGCGCAGCTCGGGGGCGAGGCGGCGACGCGTGGCGAGGTAAGGCAGGCGCGTGACGACCGGCACGGCGAAGCCTTCGTCGAACACCGTCGGCTCAGAGTGCAGCACGGCGCTCCCGCCCTCCAGGCCGAGCTCGTCAGGCGGCTCAAAGCGGTCCACACATGCGTCCGGCGCGAAATCATACACCTCGAGATCGAAGATGCCGGCGTCGGCGTCGGTGTACACCCCGCTCCCCGCGTGTCCGAGCCCACGGAGCGTGGCGAAGCGGTACCCGCGCGCACGTGCCTCGTAGTCCACCTCCCAGAAGTTCTGACGTTAGCGCGCTCGACGCGCGTACCCACCTTGGACGGTTCAGGACCGAGGGCAAAGAGCTCATGGCCGCGTTTGTAGAGGGACTCGCGGAGGATGCGCGTGTTCTCCTCGCCCCAGTCTTCCCACTTGACGTCTGTTGGCGTCGACGATGTAGCGCGCGACCGCGCCAAGCTCGCCAGCGTCTCGCGGCGCATGAAGAGCGTGTATGCGTCCGGCGGGCCATCCTCCCCGAAGACGTCGAACCCCAGCACGAGCACGCCCGTGTCGGCGTTGGTGTCGAACGCGCGCGGGACCGCGTAAGGCGAAGTTGAGGACGCTGACGGCAAGGAGATCGGGCTGTGACCCAGGATCACCGCGGCTGTCATTTGCTGGTGGTCCTCGATCGGTGGAAGGAGGAAGCGCACGTTTGGTTTCGGGTCGACCGCCCCCACTAGGAGTAACAGGAAATCTTCTGTATTGAGAACCGGCGGCTTGGGCAGCCTATCAGACATGCTGGAAACGCTGTCAAAATCGGGGATGATGATGTTCGCCTCCTGATCCGAGTACACTTCGGACGCCATGTCGGGGAAAGGGTCGTCATACGGGGCGTCAGGGGAAGCGCTGGCTTCTGCGGGGGGGCCGTCGTTGTCCAGCTCGTTGGCGCTGCGGAGCTGCACACCTTCTTCTGCCGCAATCTCCGCTACAATACGGTCAAGAGAGTCGTCGCTGATAACACTCTCCCACTCGTTGCCACTGCCGTCGCTGTCATCTTCGTCGTCGTCATCACCACCGTCGTCGCCATCGGAGCCACTGCCGTCCTCCGTATCCGTTATGCTGCTGTAATCCGTGCTGTTCCCTTCGTCATGACCATCGTCTGGTGGTAACAAGTCCGCCCAAGAGTCCCTCGGAGGAATAGTGTATACTTCGAGAGCGAGGCGAGGGTCGTGCGCAACATGCGATACCTGAGGCACGACTCTCAAAGGTGCGACGGCGATGAGGTCGTCAGCGAGGAATGTGAACGCGGGGGGGTCGGACGTCTTCGGAAGGGAGATGGTCTGCGGTCAGCGAGTCCTCATCCCTCGTACTCACGAGCGCCACCTGGCCTGTCGTCCAGTCAAACACGACGATAAACGTGCCTCTGAGATTCCCGCGCTCCATGTTGCCGTACTTGAAGACGAGAGTCGCGACGAGGTCGCCGCGCACGGCAACGCAGTATGCCCCGCCCTTCCAGTGGTCGCGTGCCGGCCCCATGACGGACGTAGTGAAAGCCTCCCCGCGCACCCGTTGGAGCGACAACACGGGGTGGGTGGCCCGCGGGTGTTCTTTCCCCGTAGAGAGCGAGAGCATGTGAAAGCGGCTCGTACATGTCGTGCCGGTGTGCCACGAGTCCTCGTTGAGGAGCAGCAGGTCGGCGTGGACGTCGATGCCGGCGATGCACGTCCATGAGCGGTACAGGATTCGCCTGGTGAACGGGAAGGGCGTGAAGTCGTCGTCATCGGCATAGTTGTCGCCCTTCAGCCGCTGGTCAACCCGCCCAGCGTCCACGCTGATCCAGTTGCGGTGGAACCCCTCGAGGATGTCGGCTTCCTCCTCTGCGTCGGTCATGTTGTCGCTCACGCCCGCATGCCGGTGGATTACGACAAGCCCAGCCGAGTAGTCATGCTCCTCGGCCCGGTTACCCGGCATGTCAAACCGTTGGAACTTGCGTGGGGTGAGCGTGCGCCATGCCGCATCGTGCGCGCGCAGTGCAGCAGCCTTAGAGCCGAGGGTCTCGCGTGGGGGCTCTGTGCCGGCGGCATCGTCGGCACTGGCGCTCTGGGCGTCGTCGGCACCGGCACCTTGAACAGGCTCGACGTTCACATACAGCCCGCCTGTGATAGCCGCTGCATACCCCTGCGCAGCCGAGCACGAGCGATAAGCGCCGCTGAACTGGCGGCATGTCTTCCTCGTCAGTGCTTGCAGCTTAGAGCTATAGGACCCACCTGCGACAGTCGCGCGGCGTCGCGAACCGACGAGTGTGAGAACACGGCGTGTAGGAGTTCGTCTGGGAGGCGGAGTATGCTCATGGTGAGTGTGATGTCGATAGTGTGTTGAAAAGAGCTGAATGAGTCGATTAGCCAGGCCGCGTCGAGGGCCGGCGCGTCCGAAGCCCCGCGTTCAGGAACAGGGATGGACATGGACGCAAGTGGCAGTGAGACATGTCAACTAGTCTACTCAGGTGGGCTTCGGTATGATGGTACAGTATTTAAAGGGGGCGCATTCACTTCAACTCTTCTTCTTCACATCACTATAACAGCACAAACACCATGGGTAGCGCCGTGTTAAAGCTCAACTGTGAGCCCAACATTGCCGGCACGCTGCTGACGAACCCAGTAACAGTTCAGTCTGTCGCCTACACGGTACTCAACAGTGTTCCCATTCGTACGCTGGGTTGGGGGACCCCGTGCCATCACCCCGACCCTTCTTCTCCGAGTCCAAGAGCCTTTACCAACAGCCTGCTGCAAGCGCTTGAACAGCACTACCCCGAGAACAACTACACCGACAACCTGGCGCTCATCGCCATCGTCGCCACTTTCAGTGAGGCCAACGTCACCCACCCCGACTCGCATCCTCGAGACCTTAACAACCTGCGGTACATTGTCTCGCAGCTTGCTCTGGACACCTCTCAACGCACTTCTGGGCTTCTGCAAGCACTTGTATCCACCATTAATCAAGTACCTCGTCCATCTTCACCCCCGGGCGACTTCAGCGCCCTCCTAGGCCCGGCCTGGGGCCCAGCGCCCTCCCTCGCCGACAACGAGACCACACCCCGTATCTATGGTCGCCGGTAGTCTTCCCTTTTGAGGTGGGTTCATATCCGAGCCAGAGGAGGCGGAGCTAACACGTTGGGCGCAGGTGTGAGGACCCTGTGGACGATGTCACGTCTCCGTACTCTACATCCCAGTATGAGCAGGAAATGCGAGTGTGAAGCGGAGAGTGCATCGTCAGGTGCAAGTATAAGACCACAAAGGTGCCACAACACGATCGTCTGGGACGGTCGTGTCGTCTATTAAACTGCACAACTGTCTGTCACGTCTGACATGCAACGCCGACCTAAACACGTCCCCAGCCTCCTGGCAGCACCGGCCGCCGCAGCACTGACTCTACACTCACCGGCAGGCCTCCCCACAGGTACACCGCGCACGGGCGGCTCCCAGTCGGCTGACACGGTAAAGGCTGGCCCCGCCGTCGCGTATGCGCACACCGGTCCAGTCACGCGAGCCGCACGCCCCGCTTGCTGCGGTTCTGGTGCTGGTTCTGTAGGCGAGCGAGCTGCACACCTGCATCGCAGGCGAAACACTTGGCACAGATTTGCCGCCAACGCCGGGCCCTTCATCGCCTCTGCGTACGTCGTCACACGACGAGGTATATAGCGAGCGCGGTGTAGCAGCCTGGACGTCACGTCGCCTTCATCCCATTTACACCATGTCGACCGCCGGCCACGTTGGCGGCCACTCGCAACGGCCGTAAGTGCCGTGCCGGCGTTGCGCGCAGTGCTGATGCCCCCCAGAGCTCTGGCCCGCCTCTTCTCACGCCCACTTGCAACATGTATCTGGGAGAACTGTACCAGCAGCATGTCGATCAACGCCAACACGTGGCTTTTCTGCGACCTGCGTGAGTGTCGAGTGCGGCAGTGGTGCTGCAGTGCCGTTGTGTACCGTGGCGTGGTGGCGTCGGGCGAGACGACGTCCACGACGGGCGAGACAGCCGCTGATCTCCTCAGACTACGCCTTGTACTTTTACCACGGCACGCGGCCATCCTGGGTCAAGTCATAGCTCGACATGCCGTCCGTCTCGCCTCGCTCTCCTGCCCCTGGGCACGGCCGACCGTCGCTCACACCCACGCCACCACGCCGCCCGTCGTCGCTCGCCACCCCCTGTACTCGTTGTCACATTGTACCATTCTGCCATGCACACATATCGGAGATCAGATGACGAGACATGCCCCTTGGCGGTGTGGTGCGTTGCATGTGTGTCACGCGCGAACAAAAGCGAGGTCGTCGGGCCATGCGACCGTGAAACCTGAAACGACGCTCGGGCCGTGTGCGTCTGCTGACACGAGGTAAGGCGACATGACGGATACAGGTATTGCGAGGGTGCCAAAGGTGGCGCCGCGGGGACGAGCGACACACGAGGCTGCTTTGGCCCCGGGGGTCGTGAGTGTGAAGGCTGGCTGGTGCAGAGTGGCTCCGCGGCCACATCCACATCCTTTCCGCGTGTCATGTTGTGGGCTGTGCGTTGAACGACCACGAGGCCATCACTCTGCACAAGGAGACACGCGCACCCCTCATTGTCACTCCCACGCGCATGGCTCCAAACACGCCGTCAGCGGCATCCACACACGCACGCACCCCCTCGCACCGACGACACACATCACACGCTCGCGCCACGGCACACCCGCCACCTGCCACACTCCAGACATCACCCTCTGGATTAAACGGATGGCCATCACTGGTGCTTTGTTGTGTTGACGTTGGATGAGGGTGCGAGAGCTGTTGGGAGTTTATAAGGATGGATGTCAACTGTGACATGTCGTCTACACACCACGCACGACAACCACCTCTCGGCGAAGCCAGCCTCACCTCATTCCACACAACCAGCACCTTATACCGAGTCAACATGTGCCAGCGCAAGTGAGTCGCCCTCCACCTCCACTACATGCTTCTGCGCCGGCTGAGGCATGCTTCGTGCCCGCGCTTCTCCCGTATACACCGCGCTAACCCGCCCAGCTTCACCGCCCCCGCCAACCGCAATGACACTGAGGAGCTCCCGCAGTTCGACTTCACCACCTCTTACGAGGGCATCTGCTGCTGGGAGTTCTGCATGACTCCCATCCAGGACCTTCCGCGTACGGACAAGCTGTGTGGCACCCGTGAGTGGTGTTGTGTGCCTGCTGGCTGGATGCGGCCTCTGGGCGCTGGTTGTGTGGCCTTTGGGCGGCCGTTTTTGTGTGCCCCTTTCCTTTCCTTTCCAAACTTTTCCACCTTATGACACCAAGCTGACCTCCCAGACTACATGGACTACTATTTCTACAACAAGATCCCCGGCTGGACCAAGTAACGCCCCGCGCCACAAAGGACCTCCCTCGGAAACTTTGTCGCCGTCCGTCACGCATGCTGCGCGGCAGCCCGCCGTCCAGCCTACCCATCATTCCATTGTATAGAAAATAGATGTCATTGTGTCACAGTTACGCACGGTGCGGAGGTGAGGAGGCGGGGTGGTGCAGGGGTGGGCCGGGGTGTGGGCATGTTTCGGCGTCCGCCACGTCCGCCACATGGAGAGATCTCATATGCGGAGCAGAAGTCCGAAAGTTGTCCGCTCCGGAGAAATGGCGACCTGGACGTCATGTCGCTGAATCGTGCGCGCGTGTGTGTGTGTATGTGTGAGTGTGTGTGTGGGTGTGTGTCGGCGTCGGCTTGCTCAGAATTCCTCGTGCTGGAGGTCAGACCGAAGCTGCATCTATTGACAATGCGGCCAGGACAGGCTTCTTTGGAGCTCCCTACACATGCACCAGTCACCGGTAGCCAACCCAGCTGACCTCGCCGAGGATGTTGTAGTCGCCACCGGATCTGCGCCTTGCTTCGCGGCAGCCAACCCCCCAAAACGGCCCCGAGACGACACATGGCCTTCACGCTTCCGCCAAGGCCTGCACAACGCGCGGCATCCCGAGATCCACGTCGCCGTGCACATGCCTTTCGTCGCAATCGCAGTGAGCGAGCACGAGAAAGGGCCCAGTTATGGCCACAACAGCATCAGGCTGCCACGGCGTGTCGCTCCCACAGCGCTCGGTGACATGCATCTCTGCAGGTGCGTGCTCCAGTCAACAACGGGGCCAACTTCCCCATGCAGCCAGTGGCGCCGGCATGCGTTGCACCAGCCAGCGTCAGCGGCGCGCACACAATGCCGCAGTGGTGCACGACCCGCACGCGCCGCCACAGCGCGAGTGGCAGTACTGGGCGGGCGCGGGCGGGCGTAGTCGCGGGGCCGGCGTTGGCCGACGCGAAGGGAGGGACGCAGAGAAGCCTGGCGTCCGTGCTCGCATTCTCGCACACACATGAGCACATGTGCGTGGGCGTGTGTGCGCTCGCGCGCTCGCGCGCGAGTACAAGAGCGCGCGCGCGCGGCGTCGCCCCGCGTCTTCACGTCTTCACCTCCTTTGCTCATTGCCCAGCACCACCACTCAACACCAACACCATGGCCCGCTGGCAATTCTGGTGCGTCTTCCGCCCCGCTCAGCACGCTGATGCACGTCCCCAGGCCTCCGCACAACACCTGGCAGCCGCCCCCGTGGAAGGCGTGTATCTGGGAAGACTGCCCGCGCGAGGCGCTCATGCTCGTGTCAAGCGAGCTTTTCTGCGGCCCGCGTGAGTGTGCGGGTGCGTGACAGAGCTGAGGGCAGACAACGACTCGTACTTCCGCCGCTGGGAGCGCCCGCGCTGGCTCAAGCCGAGCCAGGACCCGCCGGCGTAGCCGCGGCGTCCGTGGTCACTGTCTTGTCCTGTCCTGTCCGGTTCTGTTAGGTCTGCTTTCCACCTGCGCGCTGGCGCGCAGCCGCCCGTCCCCTGTATAGCCTGTTTGTGCTCATGTATCGAACTCGACGTCAGCCATGCTTCTCCCCAACGCGACGGCAGAAGAAGGTAGGTGCATAGGAAGGAAGAATGTGCGCGCGCGGTTGCGCAGCCTTCTTGAGTGGAGCGGGTCCTATGGCGCGCTGCGGCGATGCAGCGCTCTCTGCCTCATACCCGCGTGAGCCCCACCGTTGTGGCTGGCACGCGGCACGCCACCGTGCGCCGGCACGTCCGTCCGCGATCGGCAGGTCGGCGCAGGGCGAAGGTGCGGCCGAGTATCGGGCACACACGCAGGCAGCCGGTCCAAGTACAGTGCGTGATCGCCATCGCCGCCGGTGATGCCCTCGGGGGCTGGTGTGGCGTGGCGTGGTGTCGCCAGCGGGTGCACGCGGTTCTGCGGTGACCCAATGGCGCCGCGTCGGCGTCGGCGTCAGCACCGCCCTAGGCCACCAGCAGCCCGTAGCAGTCCCACGGGCCACAGCAGCCTACGCTCGGCGCCGCGCACGGCGCCGTGACCCCGATGCAGGCGGGGGCTGCAGGCCGTGCCGCCGCCGCGTTGTTGGCTTTCAAACTTCCCGCCCGCCACACCGCCGGCCGGATGCGCCACGCGCCGACGCCGACGGGCGTGCTGGCGCGCCGAACGACGTCGGGCATGATGGTAGGCGTGTACGCTGGTACCGTGGTTGTCGGCACTCGCTGCTCCCGAGTGTTCATTGTGCGTGGTGGGATGGGTGGTGTTGAGAAGACGCCCGCCCCATCGACAACGTTGACATCTCGACTGCGGCAGCGCCACTACCCCGCCCCATACCTCGTGCCTCGGACACTTCTCCACCGGCCTACAAAATACAAAGCCGCGGCTCCGTTTCCGAGTTGGACCCCGGCCGCCAACCCCAGCATCTCTGATGAAACAGTGCATCTGTTGGAATCGGGCCGGTCATCTATGCTATCTTACCGCCGGAGATGGATGCGGTGTTTGAGGGCCCCAATGGACAGCATCCCCACACAAGTCGGCTCATCCGATGCTGCTCCCGCCGCGTCATACTCTCACCCCGCTTCACCACCTCTTGCATTCCCTAATATGAACTATTGTCTACCATCTCTCGAGTCGTCTGGGTCTATGCAGACCAACCAGTGCCAAAAGACTGCCGTATGGCGTCGCACCACGCCTCATTAGAAGAGGAACACCTGGTCCTCGAGCTTGGAAACAGTGCGGGCCGCGGGGTAGCCAATGGCGGTGAGGTGGGCCCTGCGCAGGTCAGCAGAATGAAGCGTCGATCAAACTCACTTCATAGCGTTGAGCATGGGGGGAGGGCCGCAGAGGAGAACCTTGCCGCCAGCCGGGATGCCCGCAGAGTGCTTGCGCTCGTCGATCATCTCCTTGGTGACAAAGCCAATGCCGCCGGCCCAGTTCTCAGGAGCGTTGTTAAGCACGTACTAGGGCGGTCAGTAATGGTCAAGAACCAGCCCGCATTCAACTCACGTAGACGCGCAGACGACCGTTCGACCTCTCGGCAAGCGTGTCAAGCTCCTTGCGGAGGACTGGTTGTTAGCAACGTTCACCCAGGCTGCACTCACGAATGTCATCCTCGTTGACGTTGGCGTAGATGAGGTCAATCTCAGTCTTGTCACGGGGGTCGAGGATCGAGCTCTGGATGATCTGGTACATGGGGGTGATGCCCGAGCCGCCGGCGAGCATGAGGAGGTGGGGGGCAAGGTCGCGGGTGTAGTTGAACTTGCCCTTGGGGCCGCGGACCTTCATGGTGTCACCGATCTTGAGCTCGCTGAGGTGGCGCGAGATGTTGCCCTTCTCGTAGGTCTGGTGGAGGGTGTCAGCGCTGTCAGGGGTAAAGAGCCGTGCGCTGTGCGATAACGGGAGGGCTTGGCCTGTGCTATATTCGCAGCCCGGCCGGCTCGAACCAACCGAGCTGCTCTCAAACCTCGCCCGCAAGCGCTCGGCTGTGCGAATGACCCACCTTGACAACAAGCTCAAAGTAGCCCTTGTGGTGGTCGAGGGTGGTGGGGGTGTACGAGCGCATGACCTGCTTGCCGTCAATCTCGGCGGCGAGCGAGATGTGCTGGCCGATGGGGAGGCCAAGCGAGTCATCCTGCTTGGGAAGACCAAAGCGGTACCTAGGCCGTCGTTAGCACGAACGTGTACCGCATAGCGCCCGCGCCGAGCGCTGACTGCACTAACTTTGCGGTGTTGTGCGAGAGGATCTTCTTGCCAATGAGGGGGAAGTTCCTGAACTCGGCAGCGTCGAGGACGGGCTTCTTCTCTGGGGCAGGTGTCAGCTGCTGTTGCCGGCGGCAGGGAGAGGCGAGACACGGCACTCGTAACATGGGAGAACTCGTGAGCGTGCCAGTGGGCATCGTCCTCATGGTGGTCGAGCTCTGGCTCCCACTGCGGTGGTGGGAGGGGGCGCAGACGGGGTTTGAGAACCGAGAGGGGCATTAGATCGTCATGGACCAAGACCGACGACTATGCAAATGGGGTTGGGGGAGAGTGGATAGTGGGGGGATGTGCGGTTGCGAGTTGCGGCGTGAGATGAGATAGGGACGAGGCGCGCCGTGGCGCTCTGCAAAGTATGGCCAAGCTGCCGGACCCGCCGGCCAGCGGAATCAAGCGCGATTGTTGTGCTCTCTCAAAGCATGCACACGAACCGTGCGTGCGGCGTCTGCGCCACGAAGATTTCCTTGCACGACCAGCTCCGATGTCGACGCACGACGAGCTGGAAGGCAGCTAGCATAGCGCACGTCGAGCCAACGATTCTCGGCGACGCGAGACAACGTCCCGAGTTCCGCCGCGGATCGTGGATGACGGGCTGGGGCACCGTTTGCCAGGCACCGAGGGAAGAGGGAGGACGGTGAAGGCTGGAGATGCTAGAATCGCCGATTGTGATGGGGAGGGGGGTTTGGGGAGAAGCGACGGCAAAGGAAAGAAACAGGACAGGAGCGAGACCAGAAACGAGCGGAAGCGGCCCGCCCTACAACAGGCGCGTTGAAAGCAACAACAGCAACTCGACTCACCGGCCCAAGGCGCGTCCTTCTTGAGGACGACGAACCAGACGAAGACGGCGACGACGAAGAGGCCAGCGCCAATCTCGGTGCCGTAGGGGAGGAGCTTCTCGCAGTACTTGTCGAACTCGACGAGACCGTAGTAGATGGTCTCGTTGACTTTCTGCTGGAAGGACGCCATGTTAGTCGGGAGGGCTGCAACGGACATGTCAGAAAGAGGTTTGGGGCAGGAGCGAGGACGCTGCAGCTCTCACCTTTTATGCGGCAATACAGATAGAGAAGAGAGGCGCGTTGTAGAAGTGTCTATCGAGTGGGGATGCTCTAGTCGGTCAGAGTATTTCCGCGTGCCGTGGGGGAGATGTGGATGGCAACAAGGATTCGAGGATGACCGGCAACCATGCGCGGGCTTGGACGGTGACGGCAGGCGGTAATCCAGACTGGCAGCCAGCCAGCCAGCAGCCAGCCAGACGGGCAGGGACCGACAAGCCAGCCTCGACGCGACGCTTCCACGACTCGCGGATATATTTTGGGGCAAAACCACTTTACCACACCGACGCGCGGCATAAGCAACTAGTGGGTAAGGGTCCTCGCGTGCCAACCACATGGGCATCACGTGACACATCCTCCCTCTTATGTAATACGTCGGGTCAAGCCACCCGAATGGAGACCCCGCAAGGTGGTCGCACGACCCTGCTTTTTTACTGCGGAGTGGCACCCTGCACCACCTGGGACGACGTAGCGACCATGCGGTCAGCCAAGCCCAGAGCCTGAGAGCCATCAACAGCTCCTCGTGCTCCATGCGACCACGCACGCCGCAGCAGCACGAGCAGGGCGTGTACCTGAAGCGGGCCGAGACAAAGAACTCACGCCGGCGCACATTATTGTTTCCAATATACTCTCACTCACACACTCACTCACTCTCATTTTCTTCCATCGCACAGCTGCCCCCCTCGGCCGACGCCCCATGCGCACCACACCCCCGCGACAGCGATGAACAGCCCGCTGCCCACCGCATCCAGGTCGACGCCGGACCTGTTCGACTCGTCGGCGCCGACGCCCGTGTCCGCGTCCGCGTCAAAGCCGAGCTTCTACGGCTGCTCGGGCAGCACGTCGCCGACGCTCGGGTCGATGCTCGACCGCGAGCGGGACAAGTACGCCGACATCGAGGCGGGCGAGCCGGCGCTGCGGTACGCCGCGCCCGAGGCCGAGCTCGTCCCCCTCGACAACGACGAGCCAGCACACGACCCGCACAACCCGTGGCCGCGCCTGCGTGCCCGCCTCGCCCGCCTGCCCGGCGTGCCGCCCCTCCTGCGGGCGGCGAACCGCGTCCTCGGCCCGAGCGAGCGCAAGCCTCCGCCGGTGCCGAGCGCGCCGCTCACGCTCGCGCTCACCGTCGGCGCACGGCACCACCGCTTCAACCCCGACGGGTGGGTCGCGGCGCACGCGTACCGCTGGCGCCTGCGGTACTACTACCTCGTGTTCCTCGCGCTCTGGGCGGCGCTCAATATCGGCCTCATCAAGGCAGCGTACTACCTCCCCGGGTCGCCCGACATGATCGGCTGCACGGCGACCATGTGGCCCGACTGGCCGCCCGACACGTGCGGCGTGAACGGCACGGCGTGTCTCTCGGACCTCACGCCCGGCGTGTACCGCTGTCCTGGCGGTTGCGCGCACACGAACCTCGGGAACCCGCGCTGGATTGGCGCGAGCAAGATCAACGGCCGGCCGTTGGTGGTTGGCGGGGGCGATGAGCGCGGCGTGTACCGGTGAGTCGTGCGGGGCAGTCCGACGTCACGCCGCCGATCAACTGCAATGCCCACCACGCTGACACCACCCAGTGCCGACTCGTGGGTCTGCCCGGCGGCAGTGCACGCAGGCATCGTCTCGTCCATGTTCGGCGGCTGTGTGCGCATCGCGCCGCTGCCTTACCCCGCCGGTTCGGCGAACTACACCTCCTCCACCTCCCGCTCGATCCGGAGCTGGCCGTTTGCGCCGCACTTCCCGGCAGCCTTCACGCTATCGCACGCCGGCTCGCTGTCCCAGTGCATGGAGTACCACTGGCCCATTACCGCGACCAACGTGTTCCTGCTCTTCGTCTTCACGCTACTTTTCTCCCCGCCGCCCGAGGCACTGTTCGCGACCCTCCTCGTAGGCGGGTACGCGCACATCGTGCTCGTGTCCGACCCGCCGAACCGCCCGCCCTCCTGGTCGCGCGTGTTCGGCGGCCTCCCGGCCGTCCTGCTAGCAGGGTACTGGATCTACCGCGTGTCCTTTGGCCCGACGCTCCGCGGCTGGGCGCGCGCGCGCCTCCCGCTCGAGATGGCGCTCTGGCAGGGTTGCGGGTTCTGGATCGGCATCGAGAGCAGCACCGTGTTCGCCAAGGTGCCCATCCAGCGCTTGGGGTACGGCGCGCTCTCGGCCGGCGGCGTGATCGCGCTCATTGTCATCGTGCTGATTGTTGCTGTCATCGTCATCATCCAGGCCGTCGAGCTCCGCCGCCTCGGCATGCTGCGCTACTACCTCGCGCGCTACCTCCCCCTCGTGCCGATTCTGATCGTGCTTGCAAACCTCGGGCATCACAGCTACCTCCGCCCGCACCACTACCTTCTTTGTCTCGCCGCGTTCCCCGTGCTCAGCCTGCCCAACCGCATCTCGCTCTGGGCGCAGGCGTTCTGCCTCGGCTTCTTCCTCGACGGCGTCGGACGCTGGGGGTGGGCCAGCATCGTGCAGGGCTTTGCAGAGCTCGTCGGCGACGCAAACCTCGGCACGATGCGGCCGGCCCTCGTGGCGTCCGGCGCCGCCCTCTCGTGGACCCCGATCAACGACACCCTCTCCGCCGCCGGGTTCACCGGCGTGTCGCTCCTCGTCGACGACATGGTCGTCGCAGGCAACTACACTGGGTCGAGTGAGTTATCCAGATTCGACGGCACTGATCTCTTCCAGACTTCACACTGTCCCAAGTGGCAAACGCCACCATCGACCCCGCAATCGACCACTACTTCCGCATCGCGTACATTGCAAACGGCTCCAGCCTCGACTTCACCCCGCCATGGACATGGCTCGCCGCCAACCAGAGCTGGACGAACAGCACGAGATAGAGTGCACCAAAAGGGACAATCGCGTCAAGAACGACAATGGCATCGCCCTACAATAGACTGCCTACAAATACACACAATCCTTCTCATCTCCGGTTGTATCTACACTAGACCGCTAGACATGCATGTAACGATCATTGCCTAAAGCTCGCTCCCAGGAGGATCAGATTGTGCTGCAATGTCAGCAATCGCCTCGTTCACAACCAACCACTTACAAACAAACGACATGTCCTCATCGTTGCACACAAAGCTGCCCAGCTCGTACTCGTTGTCGCTACTCCGCTCTTCGTCAGACACCAGCACCGGCGCCCTGGCCTTGCCGAGGAACGCCCGGTGCCGTTCGTCACGCCCGTCGCGGAACTGCAGGCCCATCCGAGTCCCTGCCTGCGTGGACAGCCCAGCAGCGTACACCGCTCGTTGGTTGTACCCTTTCGGTGCTTGTGTCGCCTGGAAGTCGTCCGCAAAAAGACGATCCTCTGTCGTTTCTTCGTCTGATGACGCCTCGTCAGACGACTCTGAGCCTGATACACCTGCATCGAGATCAAGCTGAGGAGTTAGTTCCGCCTGCGAGGCCGCCAACTCACCATCTCGCGGACGGCTGCTGGTGCTTGCCTGGGCCGCCGAGCTCGTGGGAGCGGAGCAGCAGCTGGCTGTGCCCCAGCTGGGCTCGAGCTTGTCACGCGCCGCCGCAGACGTTGAAGTGGACGCGGTGCAGGGCTTTCGTCGGGTGGGTCGCTAGATGGCAAGAATAGAGGCACCACTCGTTGTCCAGGTCGACGGACGGGAAACTGGGTCGCGCCACCGCTTGTTAATGGTGACGGTGCCATTGGCGAGTCGCCGAATCGCCGTACACCTCCAGTGAAAGGGGTGTGGGGGACAGGCGGCGGCGGCATCTGGTCGGTTGAGCGGCTAGGAGCGAGTGGTGCCGTCCGTTGAGTCTGCACGGTTGACACTACCGCGAGTGGCGGCGAAGCTGGAGGAGACCGCTGCGTGAATACGTTCCCCAGATCTTCGTCATCGTCCCACAGCCCGTCAAGCTGACTGAATCCTGCCGCGGCTGCGACACTGGGACTGAGCCGCATACCTTTGGTGGTAGCATACTCGTCTGGCGACGACGGCGGCGTGCACCGGCTTGGTGAGCTCTTGCTCGGCGACGGCGTGCGGTTTCGAGGCAGTCCCTGTGTTCTGAAGAACTCGAGAGCACTCCTATTCAGCTCTTGCCGACGCTCCTCTTCGCGTTCACGCTCGCGCTCCTTCTCCTCTTCCAGTCGCTTCGCCTCCTGCAAGTCGGCTTTGCTCTTCTTGGATTTAGCAGAGCTCGTGGCGCCAGATGAGGGCCCGGATCCTAGCCTTGCCTTCTTTGTTCCACGTGCGCGCGCAACCTTCTGCGCTGGCCCGCTGCCCATGCGGGACGTCGCCACGCTGCCGTACAGCAACTCGGTGTCATCCTCGTCCTCATCGTCGCTTTGTTGTCTCCCAGACAGGTCGACCACCTCTGCCTCGGATTCGTCCGATGACGTGTCGGCTTTTCGTGATCGCTTCTTCCTTGCGGCTGACTCCTTCAAGAGTTCAGCGACCGTCTTGAAGCCCTCGTGCGCATCCTCTGGGATATCGTGGCCGCGTTTGGTTGTCGACTTGGCCTTCGCGGGCTTCTGAGACGCCGCCGCGAGCTTGACCTTCTTCTTCTGTTCGGCAGGGTCCCATGGATCGACTTCCATTTCCTGCTCCAGGACGGCAGGGAGTGGCCCGGGTGGCAGAAGTCGCTCCACGTCCTCAAACAGCTCGAGGTTACGGCTGTGAAGAATCTCCTCCTGGATCTCACGATGGGTTTGTTGAGCTGTATCGTGGTTGAATTCCTCACGGCCTTCGGACATGAGAACGTGCACGTTGCCGTCGCGTTTACGCCCCGTTCGGCCAACACGTTGGAGCTGAGGTGTCAGCATGGCCTGCGTTGCCGCACTTACCAGCTTAATCGATTGCTTCGGCATGTCGTAGATGACCACAAAATCGACTTCACCAATGTCCAAGCCCTCTTCACCGATCGATGTGGACACGAGGATGTTGAACTTGCCCTCCTTGAACTCGTTAATGGTCTGGCGTCAGCTGGTATCTAGGTGGCCAGCGCACCTTCTTCTGTTCCTTCTGGTTGAAGCCCTTGTCCACCAGCTGCTTGCCCTGTGACTGGCCCACAAACTTGGTAGCACGGAGGAGGCCCGGGTGCTCATTGAGCATGTCCTGCGCAGGTGTGAGCTATTGATGGCGATCGGAAACGTACCACAATCTCGAGGACACAATCACGAAAGGAGCAGAAGACCATTGCTCGAGTGTTGTTCTTCGTGCCGTGAGTCTTCTCGTCTTCTTCGGCCTGAGCAAAGTGTGCGAGAAGCTGTGCTGGTGAGCTTAGACAAGGATTGCGAGCACATACCAGCTCGAGAGTCTTCTGCATCTTGGGATGGCGATCAGCAGCCATCTTACCATCAGAGTGTCTTCGGATGGCGTTGAGCTCGCCCTCAACGTCGCCAATCAGCCGCTGGAACTCGATGTTGTTGCGGATCGAATTCACGCCGGCTTTTGTGTTGCCCTTCTTGCCAGTCGCCGATGACCCGCCAGCGATCTCCAACAGCGAAGTGTGAAACATGCCAATGGAGAACTCGAGCTGCTGGGTTAGACTTGAACAGGAACGTATGTCAACCCACCAAATGTCCCATTGCCCGTGCCATCTTCTCAATGTTGTTGAGAGGGCCGTACGTCCATTGCAGTCCACTGTTTCTGTCACGGGCAATCTCCATGCGCTTCGCAGTCACACGGAACGGCCTCAGTCTCTTGGCGTCTAAGTCCCGTTCGGTGAGGATGTTCTTTTCGACCATCTTGGCAATGAAGGGCTTGGATGTGAGTGACCGATAACACCCATCTTGTGCCCACCTTCATCAACACTGCCCAGCGGTCTCTCAACTCCTCGATTATTGGACCCATTCTGACGATATGCTTCTCGGTTTTCTACGCGTTAGCCCTGCACTGCCATGCTTACTTCCTCACCTTCTCGTTCATATACTTGCGGATCTCGGGGGCTTCAGCTTCGCGGATCTCAATCCGGCTGATGTGCAGCGCGTCCACGACCCCTTGGACCTTTGGCACGTCGCCGCCGGGTGTCGCTGTGAGTGCAAGAACGCGAAAGTAGGGGTGATGGGCCGTGATGTAGGCAAGAATAGTTGTGTACGCATAGGAGCCAGATGCTTTGTGGGCCTCATCTGCACGGTCAGCGTCGCCAGCGGTTCTCAACCTACCAAACACAGCAAGGACGATATCGCGGGGGTCGACGGCTCCACGCTTTAGGTCATTATCCAAAGTCTGCGGGGTGCAATAGAACACGCGCCGTTGGTCCCACTGAAGACAGTCAGCTATGCCTTGGAAGGAGTGTCTCAGCTCACTAAGCGGGCTCGCTCTTTCGCTGATACGCTAGCGCCAGTCATGACAGCTGCGTCGGCACTGGGAATGCCACATGTGAGCTGACACGCCTCGATCTGCTGATTGACGAGCGGTTTTGTCGGGGCGAGAAAGACAATCTTGCCGCTAGGAAACCAGCGATAGACTGATAGGTCAGCGCAGTAGCAACCTCGAACCCACAGTTAAGCATAACGACGCCGGCGATGAACGTTTTGCCTAAGCCCGTTGGCAGCGCGACGAGGCAGTTGTCTGTGAAGCATGCACGAATGATCTCGAACTGATAGTCGCGCTTTGGGTGGTTTGTGGGGTAAATGTAGTCCTTGATTGTCGAGCGGCTGTAGGGGTGCGTCTGGGGACCGTATGGCTTGGCTGGGGTGTCAATCGGGAACGTTCGCTGCAGACTCACAAACATCGACGAGTGGTTTGGGCGGCGGAGCAAGGGGCTCTCCCCAGTCCTCCTCTTCGTCATCATCCTCATCCTCGTCCTCATCTCCACGCTTCCGCTTCCCCTTTTTCTTGCCCCTCTGCTTCTCCTTCTCTGCGGCGACGCGCCGACCCGAAGCCGCAAACGCAGTACGATCCCACCGCTTGCCCTTGGTGTACTGCTGCTCTCTCCGGAAGCCTAAGTGGGTCTGTAACATTGTGCTTCCACTGGTCGTGCGTGAGAGCTTGTCTCGGTTCGTTGCAGACAGCATTGTCGTGCCATTGGCGAGGCCTCGCTTGGGCGGCGTAGACGCAGCGGCTGACGTGACCGAGTCGATTTGGGCCAGCGCCGCCGGGTCGAGGTCAAACGACATGTCATAGTCATCCGAAGCGGCATGCTGGGCGCTGGATCGCACGCCGAGGGCCGAACCACGCCTGGAAGGCCCAGCATCCGGGTCGGCATAAGCGATGAGCGCTGCGGCACGTCGAGCCGCAGCGCCCGCGTTTGGTGGTCTCGCTGGTGGACGAGGAGCTGGAGCTGCCACGCGTTTTTCTACTTCCTCCACCTCACGGAGGAACGACTCGTCGACGTCGAATGTGTCAAACTCGTCGTCGGACATGGGAGGCGAAGTGGTTCAGGGGGACAAGATTGGGCGGTGTCGAGGTCGCGCGGGGGCACAAGCTCACAAGATGGCTATGCGGGCGTGCGGGATGATTAGATATCCCGCAGCATTATTTCGTGCTGGCCAAGGGAGGTGTAAGCTCTTAGGAACAAGAAGGGGTGTGTGTGTAAAGTCGAGATGAGGAGGATGAGACAATCAAAAACAACCGCGGTCTTGTTGTGGTTGAGGTGTGACGAAAGTGGAGGTACGGCCAAGGCACGAGACGCGTGTGATGCAGGCGCGTGAATTTACTTCCGCTAATCCGCCATCCGTTTGATTTGTATTGACGGAGTTGTGGCGCCGAGCCGCTTGGGGCCGAAGTTGTGAAGAGACGGACTGTGCTCCAGCAGCTGCTGCATTCAAAGAGAACAATGACGTCGGGCGCTGGAGATTTCCGCTGGCGCGTCGCGCCAAGACCGCACAGACCCAGACTGCACGTTGCATAGTGTTATCTTGGGCGATATCCAGCGCGGCAGCCTCCCCGCTAAACAGACAACGCGCGGCGCCGAGACCGATCCAGTAGTCTGCGGGTTGCATGCTTGCTCAGCATTCAGAGTCACAAGATCGCGGAGCTGCGCATTGTTGGCGATGCCAAGGACAATTCTGAAGACTTTGTGTGAGCCAAATTGGCCGTCGCTGTCATCATGACTCGACACATTCCACACTGCGCCGATTCCCGTCGCTTCCCAAGCTTTGACGCGCGACGCACAATCTCACGCTTGCGTGTCGGTGTGGTTATCGGGCGCAGGCAGGAGCATGTGTAGCACGACAAGCAACACATCGGCGCACTTCGCACGCCGCATGGACGGTTCCGGGCCACGCAACGCCACCAGATGACAATTGGTGCGCGCGCGCCAAGCCCCTCTGCGGATCTCTTGCCGGTTGCCGCGAAGAAGCACCGGCGCCGTGCGGAAGGATGGGCCGCAACGACAATGTATATAGCTCGGGGCTTCAGAAGACATCAGGCGCAACAGCTCACCCACTCACACACTCACCATGGCAGCTGCTACCAAGAACATTGTCGTCTTCGGCGGTACGGGCCAGCAGGGCTCGGCTTTCATCCGCGCTCTGGGCGCGTACAACGCCACCACGCCGCAGTACACCATCTACGCGCTGAGCCGCGACCTTGCCGCCCGCTCGTCCAAGCGTCTCGAGTCAGTGCCCGGCGTCAAGGTTGTCCCCGTCGCCAAGAACTACATGGACGAGCCGGGCCCAGCGTTTGCCGCGACGGGCCTCAGCAAGGGCGACGTCCACGGCGCTTTCAGCGTTCAAGGCTACATCAGCGACAAGGTGCAGCTGCACCAAGGTGCGTTGACGGAGCGAGAAGGGCAAGATATCTGACTCCCCAGGCGTCGCCATCGCCGACGCGGCCAAGGAGTACGGCGTCAAGCACTTTATCTATGCCAGCTTTAATCTGCCGGACGGCCCAACAGGCTGGGCGGAGTGAGTGGCGGTGGCGGTGGCGGGGCTGACGGACAGGGCCGAGGCCAAGCGGAAGATCGAGAACCACATCAAGGAGTCAGGCATGGGGTACACGATCCTCGGCGACACCGATTTCATGGACAACGTGAGTGGAGCGTGTGGCGGTCGTTACGCTTGCCACGCTGACACCGCGCGCAGTGGCTCCCAACCAACAAGGCCATGTTCAAGTTCTCGCGCACTGTGGTACTCTGGCACAGTTACACCGACAAGTCGAAGAAGCACCCTATGGTGTCTACGCGCGACATTGGGCGTGCGGGCGCCAAGGCGATCGCCGAGCCTGACAAGTACCTGGGCAAGAAGCTACCCCTTGCTGGCGACGCGTTGACCACGGCCGAGATCGAGGCCGTGTACAAGGAGGTGGGTGTGGCGGCCTTTGGGCAGCACTGACACCCAAGGTCATGGGCAAGCCCATCGACACAACGTACAGCGTGTTCGCGCTCCTCTTGAAGAAGACGATCCCGGTGCTGGGTCAGATGGCCGAGGTACGTTTGCGCCTCTGTCTTTGGCTGACCGGCAGTTCTTTGACAAGGTCGAAGGCGCTGCTCCACTCGAAGAGACACGCGCCATCCTCCCCGATGTTGAGAGCTACCGCGAGTTCCTCGAGCGTTACAAGGCTGAGCAGGCGGCGAAGTAGGAGGGAGAGTAGGGCGAGTATTAGTGCAACGGACTTTAATAGCCTCGATGGCCTCGATGTATCGTATCGGACGTGGACGATTGGAAGTTTTGGTCCCGCCGATACAATGACGGTAGTGGTGGGAAGTGGAGGTGCAGGCCGAGCAGGTCGGTGACGACACGAGTCGGCCAACAGATCAGTCAGTCTTCATCCATTCTCCTCACCGCACTCATCACCACCATGGACCTCGTGCCATGTAGGTTCGCCGCACTGAAGGCAGTCTCTAACCTACCAGACATATTTCATGAGCTCCAGGAGCCCGGCTCGCAGCTGTGTACGTGCTGCCGGGGCTGTCCAGCTGACGCGTAGGCGCCCAGCACTGCCTTAACAACCTGCTCCAGCAGCCCGTGTACACCGAGATCGACTTAGCTGACCTTGCAAGACGGTGGGTGTGAAGCTGGTCTCACACTAACGCGCAGGCTCGACCAGGCAGAGAGCGCCGCGACCTACCGCGCCCCGGGCGCCAAGTCGTACAACTACGACGACACGGGCTTTTTCTCCATATCGGTGCTAGAGAAGGTACGCGGCCCAGCGACAACGCTGACACCGACGCCAGGCCATGCAGGTGTGGGACCTGACACTTGTCCGATGGCGCGGAGAGGCGATGCGTCCGTTCCAGGAGCGCCCGGAGTGAGTGGCCCCCGAGGACCACCACTGACATGCCAGGGTGCAGGCGGCGTTCATTCTCAACCTCGAGTCGCACTGGTTCGCGCTCCGCCGCTTCGGTGACAGCACGCGCTGGTACAACCTCAACTCGTTTCTGCCCGCGCCCGAGTGGATCTCGCCCACGTACCTCCAGATGGTGCTCAGGCAGGCCGAGGAGGAAGGCTACTCGGTCTTCGCGGTGCGCCGGAGTGGCGAGGGCGCCGGTGAGGAGCCGACCGACGTCGGCGAGGCGACTGGCTGGGAAGACGGTGGGATCGGAATCCTGCCCGAGTCCGGCGCGGACATTATGGCTGTGGAGCTGGGGCCAGTTCACGCCAGGGGTGGCGGTGTAGCCCCGCCCAGCTTTGGCGTTGCGACTGGCGTCGCGGGCCGTGAGTCGAGCTGGGCATCGCGTTGCGGAACGGAGCTGACACACAACAGCATCGCGCTCGCGCTCGGCACCCGCAGTCGCCGATGACGACGAGGAGGACGTGCCGGCGGCCGGCTCGGGAAGATATCGCAGACGCCAGGCCGACCCTGCTGCGGTCGACGTCGACGAGGAGGACGCTCCGCCGCAGGGGAGCCGGGGCGGGCGCGCCGCGCGGCGCGGAGGAGGGTCGTGGGCGAGAGACGCGCAGGAGCAGCTGCTCGAGGAGCTGGACGCGCAGGCGGCCGAGGACGACGAGGAGCTCGACCTCGACGGGGACGAGCAGCCGCCGCACCCCTCGGCGTTCGCGCAGCAGTTCTACGCCGGCCCAACAGACTTTGCGTACCACAACCGCAGCTACGACGACGAGGACGAGGCGCTGCAGGCCGCGCTGAAGGCGAGCATGGCCGACCTGCCGCCCGACTTTGTGCTCCCCGAGCTCAAGCCACAGGAGCTGCCGCGCCCCGCCGGCTCGGTGTCCCCGCCCACCGCGCCCGCGCAGCCCGAGCAGCCGGTGCCGGAGGACGAGGAGTATGCCACCGCCGAGGAGGAGGACGAGGAGCTGCCCGAGGACGACGACGACGCGCCCGCGCGCGAGCTGTCGCCTGGTGAGTTTGCGCTTGGGGGCTCCACTGACCGGCAGATGAGATCCGCCGTGCCCGCCTCGCACGTTTCCAGTAGAGCTGCGCGTGCGTAGCAATCACCCACGCCGTGACGTGTTTTATTATGTCTATAGAGATCGTGATGAACACTGTGTGCCACTGTACCGCCTTGCTGGCCTAGCACCGAGATTGTGAAGCCATAACTCTACACTCAGATACATACATGTCACAGATGTCACAGGTCTATCAAAATGGGGTATCCAGTCTATTTTACCAGGCAGTCCGGGCGAGGAAGCCTTTACCAGGCAATGCGGGCGAGGAGGCCCTTGGGGTAGCGGCGGACAAAGTACTTGCGCACCTCGTCGAGGAAGAGCATGACGAGGCCAAACGCCATGGGGATGAAGACGTACTCGACGTTGACGCCACGCGTGAGGAACGTGTGCTGGAAGAAGTCGATGTAGGAGAAGAAGAAGAGGAAGCCGGCGGCGACGAGCATGGCGGGCGGGATCCAGAGGTTCTGCGAGGCGCCGAAGAGCGGGTTGTGCTGGAAGAGCGAGAGGCGGCGGGTGCGCGACGCGAGCAGGTTGAACCACTGCATGAAGACGAGGGTGAAGAAGTAGACCGACTGCGCGTGGTTGACTGCCTCGGCGAAGGCGGCCGGGTCGTACTCCTCCGGGAGGCCGCCGTACGCGAGCACGAGCTTGCTGAACCGGAAGCCCTTGCGCTGGAGGTACCAGAACGACATGCTCATGGCGCACAGGGACTCGATGACGCCGAGGAAGAAGTAGGCGTGGAAGAGCAGCTTGCCGTTGACGAGCTTGTCCTTCTTGACGTTGCGCGGCTTGCGAGTGAGCAGGCCGGCCTCGGGCTTCTCGAAGCAGAGCGAGACGGCAGGCAGCACGTCGGTAACAACACAGATGAGGATCATCTGAATGTTGGACAGCATCTGCGGCAGGCCGAGCAGGACGTTGAGCAGGATGGGCATGAGCTCGGAGAAGGAGCCGGCGGGAAGCAGGTACAGGATCGTCTTCTTGAGGTTGTCGAACACCAGGCGGCCGTAGGTCACAGCCACGACGATGGCCGAGAACGACTCGAGCAGAACAAGGTCGGCGGCCTCAATCGCAACATCGCTGCCGCCGCCCATGGCGATGCCGACGTCGGCGGCCTTGAGGGACGGCGCGTCGTTGACGCCGTCGCCCGTCATGCCGACGACGTACTCGCGCTTCTGGAACTCCTTGACGATGCGGAGCTTCTGCTCGGGCGTGGTGCGCGCAAACACAATCTCGTTGTACTGGCACGCCTGCTCCCACTGGCTGTCGTTCATCTGCATGAGGTCCGAGCCGGAGAGCACGATGGCGCGGTTGACGTCGAGGTTGTCGGCGTCGTACTTTTCCACGGCGTCCATCTCCTTGTCGCGGTTGAGGTCGGCGAGGTGGTGGATGGTCTTGGCGTTGGTGACGATGCCACACTGCTCGGCGATCGCGACGGCAGTGAGGGCAAAGTCACCCGTGACCATGAAGAAGCGGATACCGGCGCCGCGCATCGTCTTGACCGTGTCGGGGATGTCGGGGCGGGGAGGGTCGACAAGGCCGACGAGACCGACAATGGTGAGGTGCTGGTTGATGTGCTGGTTGACATAGTCGCCAAACTCGCCGCTGTCAAACGACAGGTCGGGGAGCTCGTGGTGGGCGACGATGCGCTTGGCAAGAAGAAGAACACGCTGGCCCTTGGCAGCCCACTCCTCCTGGACCTTGACGAGGCGCGCGGTGGCCTCGGCGTTGAGGGGGAGCGCGGCGCCACCGTCGGGGTTGTTGATGAACGAGCAGCGCTTGATGAGGACATCTGGCGCGCCCTTGACCATGAGAACGAGGTCCTCCTTGTTGAACGTGTCGGTGGGGGCGATGGGTGCAGGGAGCGGCGACGAGGCGGATGTCGCAACGCGGAGGAGCTTGAGCATGAACTTTGTCTTGGAGTTGAAGTTGACCTTGAAGACCTCGGTCCAGTCGGCGTTGGACTCCTTGACGGGGCGGAGGAACTCTGCGAAGCGGAGGATGGCCGAGTCGGTCGCGTCGCCGTTGACGCGACGAAGGCCGATCGGCTGGTCCATGGTAGCTTCGTCGAAGAGGGCGGCGTTGCACACGCCCGCGACGGCGGCCAGCTGCTTGACGTTGTCGGCGGCCGGGTGCTCGGCCACAAGTCTGTCGCGCGCCTCGATGGAGGGGAACTCGTCGTCGAGCACGGCGGCATTGGTGACGGTCATCACGTTCTGCGTGAGGGTGCCCGTCTTGTCCGAGCACAGCACCGACACGGAGCCGAGCGTCTCGACCGTCATGAGCGTCTTGCAGAGGACCTTGTTTTTGGACAGTGTCGTGGCGATGACGGCGAGCGAGAGGGTAACACACACGGGGAGGCCCTCGGGGATGAAGGCGACCATGACGGAAACGATATCAATGACAAGGGCAGCCGGGGGGATGAAGCCCTTGTGCTTGGGGTTGAGCCAGGCCGCCCAGAGGATGATGACGAGGATCGCGATGGCGAGGGCAAAGCCGACAATGATGAGCACAAAGCGCATAATCTCGCGCTGCAGCGTCGTCATGCTCGGCGCGCCCGACGACGAGAGCTTTGCTATGCGGCCAAAGACGGTGAGGTCGCCCGTCTGGATGACCACGCCCATGCCCGAGCCCGACACGCACAGCGTGCCCTGCAGGCCGATGTTCTTGGTCTCGAGGAAGTTGTCGTCCGTGCCGTCGACTGTGCCGGTGATGGGCTCGGACTCGCCGGTGAGCACGGCACGGTCGAGCTTGAAGTCGGACGACACCTCGAGGAAGCGCAGGTCGGCGGGGAGCTTGTCACCAAGCGAAACGTAGACCAGGTCGCCGTTGACGAGGTTCTTGGCCTCGACGTGCTCCTGCACGCCGTTGCGGAGCACGACCACGTCCTGGGGCAGCAGGTCCGTGATGGACGCCATGACGCGCGACGTCGACCAGTCCTGCCACGCGTTGAAGATGGTCGAGAGGAGGATGACCACCAGCAGAATGACGGCCAGCGCGAGGTTGGACGCCTGCGGCGCCGGCTCGCCGAGCGGCTTCCACGCGATAAAGCACAGGATGGCGGCGACGAACAGGATCGAGCCGAACCCGCCAAACACGTACATGAACCACTTGAGCAGCAGGTTGCGCGGCGGCGGCGTCATCATGTTGTACCCGTACTGGTCGATGCGGCGCTTGACCTGCTCGCGGTCGAGGCCGGCCTTGGGGCTGACGTTGAGGCGCTGGAGCACTTCCTCACGCGAGAGCGTGTGCCAGTCGAGCTCGGTCAGCTCGCGCACCGCGTCGCGCTTGGCCTCGCGCAGCTCGGGGTGCTGGATCGAGTCGGTGACATGGATCGAGAGGGTGCTGGGGGGTAAGCACGGTACGCTCTGAGGCTGCTGCTACTCACCGGTACTCGCCCACGAGGCGGCTGGCCGTGTCGCCGCGCTGCGGGCCAGTAGCGATCGAGATGGACGCCTGCCGGCGCAGGCGGTTCTCGCGGTGCGGCGCCTCGTCGTCCTCCTGGATCGTGATGGAGCGGGGGAGGGCGAACGTGCGTCTCGTATTGGTCGTGTACAGCGCCGGCGTGCCTTCTGCCTTCTCATAGTCGAGGTCGGGCACGGCCGTATTGTCCGACTCCTTGGTCGTCTCCTTGCCTAGCGGCGTTGAGTGTTCCATTGGGCTGCTGGTGCGGTGCACGCTGTGGGCTGCGACGGACGTCAGAGAAGTGAGGAGGGGATGGGGCTGAGTCAGTGCAAGCTCTAGGCCTTTATACTGCATCCTCACAGCGGTCGCCGTCTGTCAGTTTTGCGCGGTGCGCCGCTCGACGCAGGCGTCATGTCGCAGTGTGAGATGTGAGCTGGTGCTGTTGGCGTCGGCAGCGGCGCGACAACCGACACCACCAGGGCCTGCAGATCCAATCGTCGAGCCGGCGTGCCCCCACCTCCTTCGCGAGGCGCCCAAGTGTCCCTGCTATCGCTCGCTCGCGAGAGGTGGGCTGACTGCCACAAGTCACTCGCTCCCTCGCTCGCTTGCTCGCTCGTTGGGTCAGGCTGCCGCGCGAGGAATGACCAGCGGAGATGGAGGTATCGCCCCGGTGCAGAGTGGGGCCGTCGTGCTGTCGCGGCCAGCGTCCATCGCAACGTGGCTAGCGAGCGACGAGCGATTTCCTGCGGTCCAATCCTGTGGTCGCCGTGGATCCCGGCGAGGGGACCGACCAGCACCGCACAGTGGGAACGAAGCCTCTGTGCTGGACTGGACGCTGGACGCAAATCTCCCTCTGCGTCAGTCACTCTGCCTGCTATTGCTGCCATGCTGCTGTTTGAAAATGGCGGTGCTGCTAAATTTAGTATGGGTAGATTCAAGGGCGCCACTGCTCTGCGGGTTCGCAAATGGCAACTCCAGCCAACTGCGGATGCTCACCGCCCAATTAGAATTCCCGCAAGTCAGGATGGAGGGCACAACGGGGGCAGCAGGTCACCGATCTCCACCAGAAACGCTGGCTGGAACCAAACAATCTTCCGACTGGCAGACTAAATGCGCTCTTTTCTCAGTGGCCAGCAGCAGCAGTCGGGTTACGCACCTTGACACCCATTCGCACCGACAATCACCAAACCCACTTCCAGCACCCCTCGCACTGTCCTGCAAGCGTGCATTCGCACACGAGACATGTGCAACCGTGACCGACCAAACGCCGTAGACAAGATCCGGCGCACCCTCGGTCCGTGGCCCGTGTCCGAGTAGCGCGAACCGAAACCGCCACTCACACAAACCCCTCTCCCAAAAGCTACAGTGTGCATTCTCTCCAACCGCATGCAAAGAAACAGTCCGTCGGCCTCCCACGGCCTCCTCTCATACCGGCACGCGCACCTTCTTGGGCGTTGGCGTTGGCGTTGCTGAGGACGCATGAGTCACACGATTGCCAAACATAGACTCACCATTGCCATCGTCACCAGCTTTGCGCTTCACCGACTCTGCTCGTTGGCCGCCGTGCTCCGCGTCATTCACCTCGAGGTTGTCTTCCACCTCCTCGGTTCCGTTCGAATTTGTGCCGGGCTGTCCCATCTTCTCACTCTCTTCCTCGCACACCGGGCAGAACCATTGGCCAGCCGGAACGCCGTCCAAAGGAGGGTTAAGACAGCCTGGATGATAAGGCTCATCGCACTAGACCGTTAGCTTCTGCAGACGGTCCCATGATCTCACCCTCTCGCATTCCAGTTGCACTTCATCGTCGCCCTGAACCTCGTTGCACACTAGGCACACATCAGCCGACTGGATGTGTTCCGGGTACCGAGGCAAGTCGGACAGCTCGTCGGTAGGCCGTGCGAGGAAGAGGGTAAAGAAGGAGCCGGCCGCCACGCTAGGATCGGCGTCAGGGACGGTGACACTGGCTGCAGCAATGAGACTCACTCGATGACGTCGATGCCTCTCAAAGGAACAATCTCCTGAGGCTTGGTAGAGCTCTTCATCTTGTCGCTCCCAAACGCCAGCTCGCCGTAGAGTGCTCCCTGGCCCCAGCCAATGGTCATAATCTTTCCATCTTCCATTGGAGTGGTGATGAAGTGGGTGCAGCCGCCGACAGCTGCAAGAGTCGTGATGCAGCTCAGATTCTCGATTGTCTTGAAGTAGGTGTGGGGCGTGCCGGCCGATCCTGCGGAGAGCGTGTCAGTGGTGAGCTATCCAACGCGCGACCGTCACCGCTCACCGTCACCTGAAAGCTTCCACTTGCCGGCAATGTGGAACAGCCGATGGCGATCAATCACAATGGAGCTGGTAGGTCCGCACAGAACCTCGACCGCCCTGTTCTTCTCGTTGCCGGCCTGGTACTGAGGGATGACGGTGGGAACCAGCCTGTCCTTGGTGTCTCCGAGCCCGAGCCTGGCATATCCGGCATGACCCCACGTCCACACGTTGCCCTCGTCGTCCAGTGCCATAGAGTGTTGGCTTCCCGATGAGATCTGGATGACCTTCTTGGAGCCCAATCCTTCCGTGATCTGCTGCGGGGGCGTCTGGGACTCGTATGACATGCGGCCTGCCTTGACAAGACGCTCGCCTGCGCGGGTAAGCCGGCGACACCATCATGCCTTCACCCACCAGTTGTCCCGTTGCCCAGCTGGCCGTATTCACTCGACCCAGCGGCGTAAACCTGCCCCGAGTCGGTGAGGAAGAGGGAGAAGGTGAGGCCCGTGGTAACCTTCCAATGGGTCAGTATATCCGCCGAGGCTGACGCCGCAGGGCTCACCTGCACAATCTTCGCGCCTTGGCTGACCCAGGGGCCCTTGATCTGGACCAGCTTCGGCTCTTCTGGGCTGACGGGCTTGGCGTCAGATCTGCACGCCACGGGTACTCACGAGGCCGAGTTGTCCTGCAACGTTGTTTCCGCAGCCCCACACGCCGCCATCGTTGTCGATGAGGAAGAAGTGGGCCCGGCCTACGCTTCCATCGACCCATCGCGCGTCCTGCGCTAGGCCTGCCGCGTGAGGCGCAATATGCAGCGGCTGGTCGTGCGGCGCGACGCCTTTGGAGCCGGGTGGCCCGAGGCCAGCAGTCGGCAGCTTGCCAAAGATGTGAGCGACGCCGTGAACTGCCGCGGTCAGCTTCCACTGCCAAAGACGTAGCTGTACCCACCGTCGAGCGCGATCGCATAGTTTGCATTACTCCCCGCAATGATCTTGGTGACCTTGACGTGGCATATTGAGCGGAGGATGTGTGGCGCGAGGAGGTCGGTGACTCTGGGCTTGTCAGTGACGCGCCGCTTATGTTCCGCACTCACGCAGCGTTTGCACGATTCCTTTGTCCGTTGCTTGGCCTTTGTTGTGTCAGAGTTACGCATGCTCGTCACTCAGGCACAAACATACCAGTCTGTGCCGCCCGCAATCAACACTAAGGGTTGTTAGCTCGATGGGAGCGTATGCAGATGCAGACGGGTCTGGCAGGGCACGCTGCGTGCGCGAATGCAGTGGGCGGTGGGATGGAGCAGGACTTACCTCTTCCCCATGGCTGTTCTGATCCGTCTGCAGCCATTGTTGTGACGCGGTGTGGCAATGTCCTGATTGTGGAATCTTGGCGCAGTCGTGGTTTGAACGAGCAACCTCATCGACAAACACACCCAACATTGCCAGTTCAGTCGCGTGCACAACCAGGAGACGCGTCGGGGCAGCGGGACAGCGGGATCAAAGTATTACGTGTCATTTCAAGCCTGGCACCATGTGGCACATGCGTCATTCTGCATTCTGCGTTACGCTCGGCTGTGCGCATTGCGGCATTGGCCCACATGCCGCCACGGCCAAGGCGGCGGCGCGCGGCAGCCTGTGGCTTGAGCCGATAATGTCTAGTCGCTCGTCTAGTCGATGCATATTCCCCACTACAACGCCGTGCACCGCACGCATCACACACCATGTCCGACACCATCACCGTGATGGCCTCCGCGCTCGAGACAAAAGCCGGGCCAGCACCCCGCCCCTCCCTCGAAGCCGACATTGAGCTCATGACGGTCCCCAGCGCGCTGGGGCGCGAGTCGGGCGAGCGCGACCCGCTCCTGCTGCGCGACAAGATCATCTCCGAGGGCGAGCTCGACAAGCTGCGCGCCCGGCGCACCAAGAACCCCAAGCTCGCGGCGTTCTACGAGGCGCAGAACGAGCACATCGGCAACTTGCTCAAGCCGCTCGCGGTGCACACGACCGACGCGCAGCAGGAGGAAAAGGACATGGCGCTGAAAGTCAAGATTGCGGTCAACGTGTCCTTCGCCGCCAACATCATCCTCGCTGGTGTACAGCTCTACGCGGCCATCAGCTCGCTGTCGCTGTCTCTCTTCGCGTCGTGTATCGATGCCGGTGCGTGAAGCGTGCATAAATTGCAGGGCTTAAGGCTAACGCACGTGGTGGTTATTTTACAGTCTGTGAGTACCCGCCGCCACCATGGCCTCTGCCACCGCCGCCACCAGCTCACACCCCGCAGTCGACCCGTTCGCCAACCTCCTCCTCTACCTCTCGCACCGCTTCTCAGCGCGCGTCGACGAGCGCAAGTGGCCTGCTCACGGCGCTCGATTCGAGACGAGTGAGTCGATGAAAAGCTGGGCCAGGGCGCCAAGCACCGTCGGCCGAGCCAAGCATTCGCTAACCTCGCAGTCGGCAACATTGTCTATGCCTTCATCATGGGCGCGGTCAACCTGGTGCTTATTGTCATGTCGATTCAGGAACTCGCCACGCACAAGGACGGCGAGGAGACCAAGACTTTCCACCTGATCCCTCTGGTCTGCGTGTGTATTTCGTGGGGTGAGTGTGGCTGCGGCTCATGTGGCGGTGCGGGTCTGACTCGATCCTCAGCCGTCAAGTTCTGCCTTTTCCTCTACTGCTACGCCATCCGCAAGTCGTCGTCGCAGGTGCAGGTGCTGTGGGAGGACCACCGCAATGATCTTTTCGTCAACGCCTTCTCCATCCTCACCAACGCGGGTGGTGCCAAGCTGCGCTGGTACATTGACCCGATTGGTGCCACCATCATCGCTCTGGTGATCATGGCCGTGTGGACCAGGACGGCGTACGGTGGGTTGGGGAGAAGCAGGCACTGCTGACGTGCGCAGAGCAGTTCACCCACCTCGCGGGCATCACTGCGCCGACCGAGTATGTCAACATGGTGACCTACAAGGTGAGCTACAAGTTTGGTTGGCACTAGCTCACACCCCAGGCCATGACCTTCTCCGAGGACATCAAGAACGTCGACACTGTTCGCGTGTACCACTCTGGGCCCGACTACGTCGTCGAGGTGGACATTGTGCTTGTGGGTGTAGCCGGCGTTAACGCGACTGACTTTCAGGACCCCGAGATGCCTCTGTGGAAGGCGCACGACATTGCGCAGGATCTGCAGGACCAGATCGAGGCGCTACCGAATGTCGACCGCTGCTTTGTGCACGTCGACCACGAGGTGGACCACAAGCCCGAGCACCGCAAGACAAAGTAGGGGAAGGAAGTGAACAGGCGAAAAACAAATCCGGTAGCCGTAGCTCGACAAGATGGGGTTACATTAGATGGGATATAGAGGTTCAGTGGCTGTCCGTCGCCGGGGCGGAAGCCTCCCAGACATGCTTGATTCCGATATGTGCATTCACAACATGTACAACTTGGCGCGCTACGCATGCATCTAGAGCCTGGCGAAGGGGTGGCCGGCGGACAGACCGCCATCTACGGCAACAGCCTGGCCGTTGACGTACGACGACTCGTCCGAGACGAGGAACAGCGCAGCGGACGCGATCTCTGCGGGGGTGTCAGTGCTGCACGCGACCCACACGCACCATAGGGCAGGCCGTAGCGGTGGAGGGGGTTGAGCTGGCCGACCGAGTCGCCCTTGCCCGAGCCGCGGGCGAGGGTAAACAGCGCCTTGGTCATGTTGGTCTCGATGAGGCCGGGGCAGATGGCGTTGACGCGGATGTTCTTGCCGGCCAGCTCGTACGCCGACGTCTGCGCCATGGAGACGACGGCGGCCTTGGAGGCCGAGTAGGCGATCGGGCCGGCGTTGGAGCGGATGCCGGCGACCGAGGCGGTGACGACGATCGAGCCGCCGGGGACGGGCTTGGACGACGACGTGACGGAGAGGGCCGGTGCGGCGTACTTGATCGCGAGGAAGACGCTGCGGGGGGTGTTAGCTGGCGGCGACGAGGCAGTAGTGGTAGTGGTTCGGCGAACACGCACAGGCGCGGCGTCACACGACACGGCGCGCATGCTAGCCGCCAACACGCCCCGCCCCACCCGACTCACCTCAACGCATTGATGCGCATGATCTCGGAGAACTCGTCGCCGGGGATGCTAGCAATCGTGCGCACGGCCTGCTGCACCTCCTTGACCGCGCCGGCCTTGTTGCCGAGCTGCTCGGGCGGCGTGCGGCCGAGCTGCGTGACGCCCGCGTTGGCGAAGAAGAAGTCGAGGCGGCCCGTCTCGCGGAGCGCGCGGGCGACAACATCGGAGATGACGGCGTCGGACGCGACGTCGCCGTTGATGGCCGTGACCTAGGGCGGTTAGCCTGCCGTTCCTCCCTTGCCGCCCCCTTGCCCCTACACGCGACCCACCTTGGTGCCGGGGTACTCGACGCGCAGCTGCTCCGCAAGCGCCGGCAGGTCCTTGCTCAAGTCAAGCAGGTACACCGCCGCGACCTGCTCGCGCGCGAACAGGCGCACGGCGTTGGTGCCGATGCCGTTGATGGGTCCGACGCCGGTCACGATGCCGACCTTGCCGGCGAGGCGGGAGCCGCGGGGGCCGTCGTCGCGGCGCGCCTCGACGGCCTGGAGGACCGCGGCGCGGGTGGTGGTGGGTGCCATTGTGGTGGGGTGGGAGGGGAACGAGGGGCGGTAGTTGGGAAAGATTGGATGGGGAGAGCAAGCAGGCCTCGGTTGCACCTCCGCACCTGTTATGTGCTCGAGGTACCGACACCACGGCCCAAGTTATCTCTTGAGCCGGCCGGCAACTAATTCCACGGCGGTGACGGTCGTGTCGGGCGGCGCCGAGTGCCACACCTGTCAGACGGGTCGCGTCAGCCACTAACGGGGCGGGCGGGATAAAGCTGGCCTGCGGAGTCACGTGTTCCACCGGACCAATGGCACGTGGCCTCCACCGACTTGACGTACTTCGGACCGACTGCGCGCCGCTTGAAGCCGATAGAAGCCGCCGCCGACTAGCTCGCCTCCACCCCCTCCACCAGTGACGCTTGTCGCGTATGGCCTGTGGCCTGCTACTTTAGATGGCAGACTCACTCGCCCCACCCCTGACATCATGCTGTCTTTTCTCTCTCTCTCTCGCTCACTCACCCGCCTACCCACACGCAACTTGTCCACCATGGCCGCCAAGACCGACGTCAGCACGTACATCTTCAACCACACGATGTGGGTAGCGGGGTTGCCCTGTCGCTGTCGCGGAGCGACGGCGACCGCGAGGGGGCTGCACGACGGCGCGACACAAGCTCACACCCCCAGGTTCCGCATCAAGGACCCCAAGGTCTCGATCCCCTTCTACGAGAAGGTGCTCGGCATGGAGGTGAGGAGAGAGCGGCGGCAACAGCATAGCTCACCCGCAGTGCTTCCGCCAGTCGGACGGCCCCGACTTCACCAACTACTTGTGAGTGTTCCTCGTGCCCATTACGCTGACCCCAGCCTCGGCTACCCCTCGGGCTTTGGCGACAAGGCCGGCGCCACCAAGGAGGAGAAGGGCGACCTCTTCACCGCCCGCGAGGGCATCCTCGAGCTCTGCCACAACCACGGCACTGGTGCGTCGTGCTCCGCCTGGCTACACTGACACCGTCGCAGAAACCGACCCCGACTTCAAGGGCTACGTCTCGGGCAACGAGGAGCCCGGACGCGGCTTCGGCCACATCTGCATCTCGGTCGACGACCTCGACGCCGCCTGCAAGCGCTTCACCGAGCTCGGCGTCAAGTTCAAGAAGCGCCCCGAGGAGGGCCGCATGCGTGTAAGCATGGCTCGCTGTCGGCGCACGTCCTATCGCTAATGACTCAGCACATCGCCTTTATCTACGACCCTGATGGATACTGGATCGAGATTCTTGCTAACGCTCGCAACCAGGCCGGCGCTTAAAATGTCCGATAGAGCAGGGTTGAGGGTGAGATGCAACAGTGACGGATGAGTTCAGCGGCGGGGCCATGTGCAACCGATATGATACATGAGCAGACGAGCTGCCTAAACCTTTGACTTCTTCGCACCGCTGGGGGGATTGGCGTCCAGATGGTCCTGAATCGCATCGATGATGTCTGCCTTCTTGGACCTGTTCACAAGTGAGATCTCTGTGGGTGTGTCAGCAGCCGCAGGTACTGCGAGTACCTACTGTTGAACTTCGCATAGTCTTTGAGCTCCTGGACCTTGAGCTGCAGGCAGTTAGCACGCGAGAGGGTTCCTAACTGACCTTGTCGAGCGAGCCCTTCTTGTATGCGCCTTCGACGTCGGCAAGATCATCTTTGTCGATCTGGTCGTTAGCACCGCCGCCGACACCGCAAGTGCCCACCTCGACCACAGCCCGCTTGGTAGCCCCCTTGGTCGCAATGACAATCCTCGACCGCTCGTCGTCGTCGATCAGCTGCTTCCACTTGGCCATGATGGGGCCGGCCGCAGTATGAATTCCCCGGTACTTTGGTAACGCGCGGTCTTCAAACTGCTCCGTGTCAAAGTCTTCCTCAAAGGCAAGAGCCTGCAGCTGCTCTTGGTGGTACGCCAGTGCTGCCATGGGTCAGTTGGTATCCCAAAATCTGCAACCCACCTGGGTTCGGGTACGCATCCGAAACGTATTTCCTCCTCTTGAACCTCAGCTTGCGCATGAGCCGCTCCATCTCCTTGGTCTGGTCGTCGGTAGCTGAAGGTTCAGCTGCGGCTCGGTCCTTCAAACCTACCAGTCATGTTCTCTGTGTAGGCCTTTGGTGGGTCACGAATATCATCGACGAACGGCAGAACGATGACATGGAATCCAGGAGGGTCTTCTTGAGCTCCCTCTTTAGTAAACGTCTCTTCCTGAGGAATGAGCACACACATCTCGGGTGTGCTGTTGATCCGGAAGCGGCACAGAGCAAGGGCATGGCGGTCAAGCTTGGCGCACGACTGAAGCAGGGCCGTGAAGGTGCGAGTGGAGCCGGTGTACATCTGGCAGGTTAGCGACGCAAAATTCAAGCAACCTACATTCTCATCTGGGTAAATGAAGAACGAGTGCTTGACATTGTCCTCGAGGCGAAGGTTCTCGGGTGATTGGAAGCCAAGAATCTTGATCTCTGGGAGAGTCAGCGGTTGGGACCAGCATCAGCACTCACGTGGCTCAATGCCCAACGACCTGAGCTCCTTGATCTCGCTATCAGAGAACTGGAGGCGGGTGCGAGCCACAACTCTCGGGCGGCCGTTTGAGAGAGTGGCTGGGGCAGCCACTGGCTCCTCCATCTCCTCGTCCCCGTCGTCACCACGGTCTATCCGAGCTTGTTCTAACTTCAACAGTTCTTCCGCAAAGATCTCCTGCTGTCTCTGGTGATCGTCTGACTCCCACCAGTTTGGCTCGAGGACGTTCTTCACCTTGGCCTCGTCACCGAACTGATACGCCTGGGTGATCTGATTGTCTGCGAGGTCACCCCCAGTCTCCTACAAGGTGTGAGAATGTAACACGCGGGAATCATCTTGTACTCACCGCTGACGTGTACGCTGTCCTAATCGCAACCTCCTCCACAGTCTGGCCTCGCATGTAGACGAGTTTCGGAGTGCCCTTCTTCTGCTCAGACACAAGGGAGTATCTGGAGAGTTAGCGAGAAGTGACTAGACACTACTTGCCCGCTGACGCCGATCACAATGTCGCCATCACGTCCGCCAAACTTGAGTGGGATGGAGAACTGTTTACGTTTCGGCGCCTGGCGAATGACGAGATCACACATCATATCAGACAGCATCTCGAGGCCGTCGGCTGCTTGGTCTGCAATGTCGTCACTGGTGTCTCGGCCCAAAATGTCCTGTGTGTGGTTAGCAAAGGGTGTGTTGCTAACCACACTCACATTCCAGTACTTGTCGGCGTCAAACTTGTGGCCGGTGCGGCTGATGAAGAAGGGGCTGATGCTGACGCCGTAGGCTTCGAGATCCTGAGAAAGATGTCAGAGGGGCACTGCAGTCACGCAACTTACGCTACAAACGGTCCTGGCAGGCGCACGGTTTTCACTTCCCGGCGGGTCATCGTTGTCGGTCACGATGAGAACGCGTTTGTTGCCAGCAAGCTTGGTGCCGCTGGGCCATGAGCATTTGACAGAGTGTCAGAACTTACCCGTCTCGGAAGAGGAAGTTGCAGGTCGACAAGACGTCGGCAATGTTAAGCTCGTTCCTCGGGGCGCATGGAGGGAAGGTCTTGCGCAGAATGGGCGGTTCGACAGTCGGCTCGTCGTTGTCCTCCTGCTCAGCATACTGCTCATTGGCAGTCTGCAGGATCTTGACGAGGCGCTTGATGTCGGCGGGATTGATCTGTCGCACCGCCTGGACGACAAACGTGCCCGGCTTGTAAGTACCATGAGGGGATGCAGGTACCTTGTCAGGCTGTTCGATGTCAGAGTCGCCCCACTAAGCACACCCACGTCAAGGTTGTAGAGCACGAGGCCGACGCTGTCCGCGGGGCCGGTGATGACCTTGTTACGCTCGCTCCTGACGACCGCCTCGAGCGCCTGGTGCAGGGCGCTCTTGCCGCGGATCACACCTGCACTGTTTCGCTCATCCGGCATTGGCGTGTGCATTGATTCTGAGCCGTCAACCGCGAAGAGAATGTGGTCACGGTTGGCGAACTGGTACTGGGACTGTCAGCCGGGGAAGGTCCAAAAGACGTACGTCGGACTGGTCGACGACCTCGTCGTCATAGCCGGCGTCTAAGGTGTCCCATGCTGGGGCTGACCGCGCGCCGTCTCCATAATAGGAGGACATTGTCGGCGGGTTTGATCTGCTCGAGATGGGTGCAAGTGCAAGAGTGCGAGATGGGTCGCGTCCCGCTGGACATGGCTTTCGGATCAACAACGGGTGCGGCCAAGCGTAGTCGCGTCACTCTGGCGCGGGGCCCCATTTGTTATTCACTCCCCCGCCTTTAAAGCACCTATCGACTCGCTCGCTTGCGCTGCCCAACGAACCCCACCCAACCCAGCCTTACCCGCCAAGCAATCAATCAACTGCCGCGCAACAGTGCCGCCAGCAGTCACCCGCACCTTTGATACACGACAGCGACAACTCGCTTCCTCCCTCCGTCACTTCACTCACTGCCCACAATGTCCATGCCCCCTCCTGGACCCCCAAAATCAACAGTGCCAGCGACAAAGTCGCCCCTGTCGCACTCGCCAACCAACAAGTCACCAAGCAAGTCACCCCTTCTCAAGCCCCTCACTCCGAGCAATCCTCCCGAAGCCGGGACGCTTGCCGACGCAATCTCAAAGATCGACTCGCTCCGCCTCTCGCAGCCCCCGAGCGCGGCCACCTCGCCTGTCCCTTCCGGCGCGTCCAGTCCTGGCACTGGCGCCGCCTCCGTCCCACCAATGACCAGCGCCGCGGCTGCTGTCCGTCGCGCCAGCGGTGACATCACCAAGCATGCCAGCCCGCCTGCCACCCCGCACTTTGGCGCGCAGAGCGGCATGTACGTGTCGGTGGTATGAGGAGAGTTCGCTGACAGCGCAGGCTCAAGACCCTTGACGAGAGCACCAAGATTCTTAGAGCAAACGCGAACGCGAAGGGGCTTGAACGTGCGCCTTCAGTCTCCGGTATTGGCGGTGTCGGTGAGTGTGTGCCGTGTGCACTCAGTCTGCGCAGAGCTCACACACTTAGTCGAAAAGCCAGACTACTCTGAGGCCAAGATTGTCGTCGCCATGGTGAATGCATTGCATGGCTTGGTTGTCGAAGAAGCTGACAAGCCGTAGGTTGGCCTGCCAGCGCGCGGCAAGTCGTACCTGAGTAACAAGGTCATGCGGTACCTGAGAGTGAGTGATTGTGTGCAAAGCGGAGCTGACAATTGCTAGTGGCTGGAGTACAACGTGGAGGTGTTCAACGTAGGACAGCTCCGTCGCTCCAAGGCGCGTAGAGAACTGGAGGAGCACGGCGAGAAGGCCGACCACTCGGCCCAGTTCTTCTCAGACGAGAACCCCGACGCCAAGGCATCTCGAGAGAAGCTGGCTGAGGAGAGTCTGGAGAATCTCATCACCTGGCTGAAGAAGAAGGGCGGAAATGTCGGCATCATGGACGCGACCAACAGCACGGTCAGTCGCCGAAACAAGATCAGAGAGCGCATTCAGAAGGAGCCCGGCCTTCAGCTTCTGTTCCTCGAATCATTCTGCGATGACCCAAGCCTTATCGCCGCCAATGTCGCCCTCAAGGCCAGCTCTGGAGACCCCGACTACAAGGGCATGTCGCAAGAGGAGGCTGTTGCCGACTTCCGCAAGCGCATTGCCGCGTACGAGAAGGTTTATCAAACAATCACCGAGCCCGACATCAGCTTCTGCCGTATCCAGAATGTCGGTCAGCAGGTGTCGATCAACCGCATCGACAGCTACATGCAGAGTCGAATCGCCTTCTACCTGATGAACCTCCACCTCAAGCCGCGTAGCATCTATCTGTCGAGGGTAAGTGGTGCGCCTTCGGGCTTTTGCTAACAGGTGCAGCACGGCGAGAGCATGTACAACGTCGAGGGCAAGATCGGAGGAGATGCCGAGCTCTCACCCCGTGGTATGCAGTACGCTCGCGCCCTCCCCGACATGGTCAAGAAACACATTGGTGGTGGCGGCGTGGAGGTCTGGACCTCGACCCTCACCCGTACGATCCAAACCGCTTCGTTCCTGCCGTTCGAGAAGAAGACCTGGAAGGCGCTTGACGAGCTGGACGCCGGAGTCTGTGACGGCATGACGTACGAGGAGATTGAGGAGAAGTATCCCGAGGACTACGAGGCTCGCGACGAGGACAAGTTCAACTACCGCTACCGCGGCGGAGAGTCGTACCGCGATGTTGTTGTGCGCCTTGAGCCAGTCATCATGGAGCTTGAGCGCCAGGAGAACATTCTCATCATTGGTCACCAGGTGGGTTACCTCCTCCTTGCACCGCTAACCCTCAGGCCATCATCCGATGCCTCTACGCCTACTTCATGGGTCTGAGCCAGGAGGAGCTGCCGTACATCAAGGTGCCGCTGCACACGCTCATCAAGATCTCGCCGCGTGCGTACGGATGTCTGGAGGAGCGCTTTGCCCTTCCGATTGCTGCTGTCGACACACATCGCTCCAAGCCAAGCAAGGATGGCAAGAACCCAACGTACGGCCTGTCCAACCTCCCTACTGGCGATGTCCCGGTGCACGACACGAGCGCGCGCAAATACTACGACCAGACTGGCGGTGCCGACGCTCCTGCCGAGGCTGCTGCCGACACGCCTACCGACGCTGCAGACGCCGCCAAGGCGTAGTGCGGAGCCAGCGCGCCTGTGGTGTGACGGACATAGATGAGTGTAACGCATCAGATTGAAATGGTTGTAGAACTAGAATGCAATGTCGTGTGGCATTACGGCGGGATGGCGTAGGTCATGACCAATGGTTGCAGGCGGCATGGCCGTTGGCCTCCTTCTGACGTGATTTGTGAAGAGAAACGCGCGCGGTGCCAAGCCATGGCGACGATCATAGCGGATGTCACGGCCACGATCGCTGCTGTGACTCCCGCTGCGACTTGCTGACCATGAATAGGCAATGATGAAGTATTCCAGTTTCCTGCAATCTTGGGCGTCGGGGCCGGAGCACGAATCGCAGATCTGTCTCGGAGCTCGGGGTAAGCGAGCCAGCGCCGACGAGCGGGCAAGGGAATGCGCAGCCGGCCCCCTCACGAGGCGTTATCCGGAGCCGAAGGCTTTGTGTTTGATCGATCGCGCGAGCTCTTCTTCACTTGCTATGCATATACACCTAGTTGCTACATTTTGCCCTACGCAAGCTGGGAGATGAGCTTGCCGCGGTTCTGGCCGGAGAAGAGGCGCTGCCAGATCTGGGGGAGGTCCTCGACCTTGGCGGGAACAAGGGTCTCGGCGTCGTCGAGCTTGATCTTGCCCTCCTTGACCCAGCCGGCGAGCTCCTTGACGGCGACGGGCCAGCGGGCGCCAATGTCGATGACGATGAAGCCTGCGAGGGAGGTCAGCTATGCCCAACGTGACACGACAACCCCACGCACCCTGGATAGTGAGACGGTTCTTGACAATCTCGGTGATGTTGGTGAGGTTCTGGTTGGCGCCGTGGTAGCCGGCGATCATGCCGCACTGGGCGATCTTGCCGAAGCGGCGGGTGACCTTGAAGATCTCGTTGAGGACGTCGCCGCCCACGTTCTCGAACACGCGGTCGGCGCCCTCCTTGGGGAGCGCGGCCTTGAGCTTGGCGGCCCAGCCGGCCTCCTTGTAGTCGATGCAGTCGTCGGCACCGAGCGACTTGACCCACTCGACCTTGTCCTTGCCGCCAGCGATGCCGACGACGCGGGCGCCGACGACGTTCTTGGCGAGCTGGACGACGATCGAGCCGACGGCACCGGCGGCACCGGACACGATGATCGTGTGCTCGGGCTTGAGGTCGAGCACGTCAAAGAGGCCGTGGTACGCGGTCACGGCGACCATGCCGAGGACGGACAGCGAGGCGGTGGGCTTGCCGGGCAGGTCGATGGCGGCGAACTGCACGGCCGACGCGGGCGCGACGGCGTAGTCGGTCCAGCCCCACGAGCCGACGACACGCTGGCCCTCCTGCCACTTGTCGGAGCGCGACTTGAGCACCTTGCCGATGGCGGTGGCGCGGACAATGTCGCCCTTCTGCACGGGGGGCGAGTAGGCGCGCTCCTGGACTGTCAGTGCGACTCACAACACCACACCCACGGGGTCCTGGTCCTTCTGGATCCAGCCGCGCTGCGCCGGGTCGTTGGAGAGCGACTCGACCTGGACGAGGATCTCGCCGTCCTTGAGCTCGGGCAGGTCACGGGTGACGAGCTCGAAGGTGTCCTTCTGGATCTCGCCCGCCGGGGGGTTGGCGAGGATCCACGCGCGCTGCTGGGTAGGGAGGGACATTTTGACTGAGAGGTGGTTGTGGTTGGGGAGGATGAGACTGGCGGCAGGACGCGCCCCACCCCACTATATATCGCGGCATCACGTCACCAGAATAGCCGTTCGGTGACTCTTGACACCGAGGCGTGCGATGCTGTGGGGGGCCACAACGTCGATTTCTAAGCCGTTCGGCCATACAGCCGCCGGCGTTGACCGGGGATCCTGGGGACCGACTGTGCCCTCCACCGCATAACCGACAGAGGGCGTGTCCAAACGAGCCTGCTGCTGCGATGGACGGTGGAGGAGCCAGCACGGCATGCCTTGAAGGTCGTTCTTGTCATCAGCTTGGGCGTATTATGTCATTGAAGTCTGTGCGTCTGACCAGCCGGCTCCCGGCAAATCCGGCAGCCATAGGCGGGGGGCGACATTAAGCTCGGCGCGTGGCGGTCCCGTGGTATTCCTGTTAATGGATGTAGGCCTGCAATGGAGCTCTAGCAAAACTTTTATCTCTACGCCCGCCTAACGCACACGTGGCAAATCTGGAAGTTCACGTCGCCGGTGGCGCCTTGCGTCCACTTCCGTCGTCCGTCTTCGAGATTGATGTAACCGATGGCGTGCTATCACAGCATATCTTGACAAAAGTGTTCAATCATTAGCCGACTGGCAGCGCCCAGCCCGACCGAGGCGGCAGCGATACAGTGGCGCGCAGTGGGATCCCCGCGCACGAGTGTGGAGAACAGGCCCATGGTATCTGGAATACTAAGACTCCAAGTGACGTCGAAAGGCAAAAAGTTGACAAGCACGCCAACGCTGCCTGCCGAGCGAGCATACAGAGTGCTTACCACTGACGCTTGCGACGGCGGCGGGGCCGGTATGAGCATGTATTCCCAACTTTGAGCCGATGCTCCCATTCCCGTCTATATCATCATCTGCTCGTCCTCATCGACGTCTTGTCCCATCCCATTCCCACCCCCATAGACGACTGACAAAATGGCCAACTCCCCCCACGGTGGTATCCTCAAGGACCTCGTCGCCCGCGACGCTCCTCAGCACATTGCCCTCGCCGAGGAGGCCCGTGGCCTCAAGGACGTTTTCCTCACTGAGGTGCGTGTGGTGGTGCTGGTGCTGCTGCTGCCACTAGCATAGCACGTTTGTGCCGCTGCTAGCTCGGCATGCAGCACGCCCACTCTGCCAGCGACGCCGAGCTAACACACCCCCAGCGCCAGCTCTGTGACCTCGAGCTCATCCTCAACGGTGGCTTCTCCCCTCTCGAGGGCTTCATGAACGAGCGCGACTACAAGAGGTAAGTGGAGTGTGGCGCGAGGCGTTATCACCCGCCGCCGGCACGCCGATTGCCACGCGCTAACACCCCCCAGCGTCGTCGAGACCCTCCGCCTCGCCCCCACCAACGGCCACCGCCAGGGCACGCTCTTCCCGATCCCCATCACGCTCGACGTGTCGCAGGAGGACATTGACCGCCTCGAGCTCCAGCCCGGCGCGCGCGTCGCCCTCCGTGACTTCCGTGACGATGCCGCCCTCGCCATCCTCACCGTCGAGGACATCTACCGTCCCGACAAGGCCCTCGAGGCTGAGAAGGTCCTCGGTGCCGACGACAAGGCGCACCCCGCCGTCGCGTACCTCCACAACCAGACCAAGGAGTTCTACGTCGGCGGCAAGGTCCAGGCTGTGCAGGCGCCCACGCACTACGACTACGTCTCGCTCCGCTTCACGCCCGCCGAGCTCCGCGCCCACTTCAAGAAGCTCGCGTGGCGCAAGGTCGTCGCCTTCCAGACCCGCAACCCCATGCACCGTGCCCACCGCGAGCTGACGGTCCGCGCCGCGCGCCAGCACCGCGCCAACGTGCTCATCCACCCCGTCGTCGGCCTCACCAAGCCCGGAGACGTCGACCACTACACCCGTGTGCGCGCCTACCAGGCCCTCATGCCCTCGTACCCCGAGGGTCTGGCCCACCTTGCCCTCCTCCCGCTTGCCATGCGCATGGCTGGCCCCCGTGAGGCCGTGTGGCACGCCATCATCCGCAAGAACTACGGCGCGACCCACTTCATCGTCGGCCGTGACCACGCTGGCCCCGGCAAGAACTCGCAGGGCAAGGACTTTTACGGCCCCTACGACGCCCAGGAGCTCGTCACCCAGTACAAGGACGAGCTCGACATTGAGATGGTTCCCTTCCAGGCCATGACCTACCTTCCCGGCTCGGACGAGTACCAGCCCGTGGACGAGGTCCCCAAGGGTACCCCCACCGCCGACATCTCGGGCACCGAGCTCCGCAAGCGCCTCCGCACCGGCGCCGCCATCCCCGACTGGTTCTCGTACAACGGCGTCGTCAAGGTCCTCCGCGACTCGTACCCCCCTCGCCCCAAGCAGGGCTTCACCATCCTGCTCACGGGTCTCCACAACTCGGGCAAGGACACGATCGCCCGCGCGCTCCAGGTCACGCTCCAGCAGCACGGTGGCCGCTCGGTCACTCTTCTGCTCGGTGAGCAGATCCGCGCCGAGCTCTCGCCCGAGCTTGGCTACTCGCCCGACGACAAGCACACCAACTCGGTCCGCATTGGCTTTGTCGCGTCCGAGCTCACCAAGGCCGGCGCCGCCGTCATCGCCGCCCCCACTGCCGCGTACGAGCGCTCGCGCAAGGCCATCCGCGACGCCGTCACCGGACCCGGCGGCAACTTCTTCCTCGTGCACGTCGCCACGCCCCTCGAGCACTGCCAGAAGGCTGACCGCCGTGGCCTGTACAAGCGTGCGCGCACCGGCGAGCTCGACGACTACGAGGCGCCTACCAACGCCGACTTTACGTGCGACCTGCGCACCGACTCGGTGCCCGAGATTGTGCACTCGATCATTATGATCCTCGAGAGCCAGAACCTCATCTAAACATACACACGGATTTAGCCGCCTGCCGCCTCTGTACTTACATCGCTGGAAGGGTGTTATTGCATTATTAACCACATAGTAGAACAATGCCATTTTGTATTATGTTTGAACACCACGCGAGCAGGAGCAGCAGCAGCGGCAAAGTTGGGTTTCGGGAGTAGTGCCGTGAGGATTGCCGTTGTCCGCATCGAGGGACGGCTCAGGTCGGAATGGATACGGGACGCGGAGAGGGTAAGACGGGTCGGCTCGAGGGCATGACGAGAGCGACGGTGACACCAACAATGACAGGGATCAGCAAGGGGCTGATCAGCCCACCCTTTGTGTTCCTGTTTCATGGTCACCCAAACCCATACAACAATGGCCGTCACCGTGTCAACCTCCAAGGCTGGGCATCGAACTAAACAATGCGCTTGCTCCGTGCTAATGCCTCGCTGCTGGGCGTGCGGCCTCGCGACGCCGGCTGGCGAGACGAGACATGCATGAAAAGTGGCCGTGTGGGCAAGACGGCAAGAAGCACCAATCCCAAGCCGTCCAAGACTCTGGGCGCCCTCATCAGGCAGGATCTCCACCACGCCCCCCCTTTCTTGACACTTGCAAGGCACTTTGTTGGCTGCTGTGCAAGGGAGACGGCAGACAGAGGCAGCCTCTGTCCAAAAACAACTCTTGGCCGTCGCCGCGAGATCCGCAGCGCAGCATTCCCCGGTGGTGTGCGTCGTCGGTGTTTATGCAGTGTGCTCTGCTCGCAATTGAACACAGCAGTCGGCCGACCACACACAGATGCAGCATCGCCGACGGCCAACGATGATGAGAAAAAGATGACGGGCGTCGGCCGACTGCTGCGTGTCGGACGAAGGACGCGTCGGCGGTGGCGGCGGTGGTGGTGATGGTGGTGGTGGCTGCAGCACCTGGCATGCATGACAATAGTCGATTACGCCACGGAGACTACGGCTCGGGGCGCCTTACGTCGTGAGCGCGTGTGAATGCGGAATGCCTATACGACGGGATCCCCAGAGTCGGCCGAGCGCGTGCCTCTGCCGCGGCAGGCCAAACAACGCGGTCGCGCCGCGACGGCGCGCGCGCGCGGGCCCGCAGCCGCGGCGCAGCACCTGGGGAAAACCGAGGGGGCTTGTAGGCTATAGACGCCGCGCCCGTCTGCCGGCGCCCGTCGCGTTGTTGCCCGCCCGCATACCTCCCCACTCCCCACTCGGGGCTTCCGAAGCGACGGATACTGCCCAGGGCACAAACAAGGGGTATGCAGCATACACGGTACCCGCCTCGCCTGCGGTCCGCGTCTGCCGCTATCAGACATATCATGCTGTCGTCGTCTTGCGCCCCAGCTTTCGGGCGATCGGGTGCGTGCTGCCTTCTCGCGCACTGCATGCAAGACGGTGGCGTGGGCTATGCGACGTTCTAACTGGGCTTCTGGGTCGCCGGCCGTCGTGAGCGAGCGAGCGAGCGAGCACGCCCCTCCGCTGCTCGCCCGCCCGCCCACTCGCCTCTGGATCTGCCTGTCGAGCATCTAGGGTTCAGACGAGAGAGAGAGAATGGAGGTGTGCCTGTGTGTTGTGTTGTGTACGCCGTGTGCCTCTGACCCAACCTTGCTACCCCCCCTTGCTGCGCCCCTGTGCAGGTCACACTGGTTGCACCGACCTACACGCACCACGGCCGGCCGGCTCTCCTCCTCGCCTTATACACTCTTTGCGCATGGACTCTCTTTTAACTCTTCTTCTCTCTCTTTGTCAGTCACTCTTTTGACCCGTTTCCCACTTCGACGACTACCGCGTCAACCCCGCTGGCGACAAGCAGCTCACCCACCACACGACTACTACTATCACGGCAGCCTGCTCGCTGGCGACCTCGACCTCGCCTTCCTTTAGCCACCACCTCTCCTCGGAACCCCCACAGCGACTGCGCGGGGCTTTGATATCACCCCCACAGGGTTCCTCTACTCCTTTGCTCGACACCCAAAACCCCGTCTTGGCCATCCAACAACATGCTTAGCATTACCGCCGCCGCGCTCTCGGCATTCGTTCTTGGCACCGGCCTCGTCCAAGCAGGTGGCCCCGTTCACACACCTCGCGTCCTCGTCTTCACCGGCACCACGGGCTTCCGTCACGACTCGATCCCCACTGCTATCGAGGTGCTCGGCCAGAACGCAGACCGCTTTGGTGTTTCTTTCAACTTTACAGAGTAAGCCAAAACACGCAATACGCCCAGCCCACATCCCGCAAGGAGATGTGGCGTTGCCAGCCTCATGGTTGACACACTTCACAGGGACAAGGGTGCTTTCAACGACGGGTACCTCTCGCAGTTCGACAGCCTGTTGTTTGTTTCTGCTTCGGGTGAAGATGGTAAGTGTTGTTGTTGGTGCATAGTGCATCGGACGCGGGCGCGCGCGCGCGCCGCGGCGCTCAGATCTCGTGCCGGATCTTGCGCGCGATCGACCCGCCATTCCCTACTACTCAAACGCCCATTCTTGGCACTCTTTTCAATTCTGCCGCTAGCCACACATGATTGTATTCTGACACAAACACCAGTCCTCGACCAGGACGGACAGGATGCCTTCCACAAGTACATCCAGAATGGAGGCCACTACATGGGTGTCCACTGCGCGGCGACTGCCCTGACAAACTCGACCATGTTCCGTCAGACCCAGGGCGGTGAGTAATGCAGTGTTGTAGTGTAAAGCACTGCCACGAAACCAGCTGATTCTTTGCTAACACCTTTAGCCGTCTTCAACTACCACCCGTCGTTCCAGAACGCGGTAAGTGCAGTGCAGCATATATCATTGGAAGCATTCCTGACAGCCATCCCCAGACCTTCCTCCGCCTCGATGACCACCACCCGTCGACCGTCAACCTTCCCGACCAGTGGCGCTACGTGAGTGGTCCCGCCACACGCATTCATATGCGGTGTTTGAAGATTGCCAGCCACACAGACTGACGACTCTTGCAGCCTGAGGAGGTCTACTACTTTGCCAACAACCCTCGCAACGAGAAGGCCATTGTTTACCTGACTGTCAACCAGTCGAGCTACAACAGTAAGTGCACGCCCACGCTAGTACCAGACCCCAGATCTGACTCGTGTCCAGACGACGGCGGTGACGGAGGACCCAACCAGGGCGACCCCCACCCTATTGCTTGGGGAATCGAGAGCCCCTACTCGGCGGAGCCCCTCAACGCCGGTGTCCCCGGTGCCGGTCGTTCGTTCTACACTGGTCTCGGCCACGCCAACGAGACGTGGCACGACGAGATCTTCATCGGACACATCTTTGGCGGCCTCTCGTGGATCCTTGACGGTGCGACCACCAAGGCCTACGGCGTTGGCGTTGTCGGAAGCGACCTCCCCCTCAAGCCCAAGCCTGCTCCGGTTGCGGCCCCCGAGGTCAACATCACTGGCTCCCCCGCTGCTCCTTCTGCTGTCGCCTCGGCATCTGGCAAGCCAAGCGGCTCGCCCCTGACGACCCCTCTTGCGTCGGCCCTTGTCCTCGGAGCGGCCCTCGTCGGCGCCTTCGCCTGCACCCTCTAAACACACGTCTCCCTCACGTCCCCCCGGGTCAATAGGTAACTTCGGTAGTCACTGTGAATAGTATCATTTCGTCGGTTAGGAACCGGCGTCCTTTCCTTAACCCTTGTAACAAAGGTCACGGACACTCGATGCACGCTCGACGTCAATACCTCACTACTTGTAGATAACCCAAATATCATGACAGACAGCGGCTCGTAATGAAATCAAACTATGGCAACCAACTCTGATGCTTTCTTCTTGCGCATGCTAATCTTACTTGTAGTACTTGGTGGGGACAAAGGGCATGGGGGTGACGGTGGCCTCGCGGAGCTTCTTGCGGACCTCGATCTGGACCTTTGTGTTCTTCTTGTGGTGGCCGTTCTTGACGTAGCCCATGGCGACGTTTGTGCCGAGCGTGGGCGAGGGAATGCCCGAGGTGACGACGCCAATCTCCTCCTTGCCGTCGGCGTCGAAGATCTTGGAGCCCTCGCGCGCAGGCGAGCCGGAGATGACGAAGCCGACGCGGCGGCGCGAGGGGCCGGGCTTGCCGAGCTCGGCGAGGATGCGGCTCTGGCCGGGGAAGTTTGCCGTCTCGGGCGTGCGGCGGTCCTTGCCGATAAGCCAGGCGAGGCCGCCCTCGACGGGGCTGATGCTCTCGTCGAGGTCGTGGCCGTAGAGGCACATGCCTGCCTCGAGGCGGAGCGAGTCACGCGCGCCAAGGCCGATAAGCCAGACATCGGGGTTGGCCGTGATCTCCTCGGTGATGGCGACGGCGTGCTCGGGCGGGATGGAGACCTCGAAGCCGTCCTCGCCCGTGTATCCGCCGCGGGCGATGTGGCAGCGGACCTTGTTCTTGCCAATGTCGGCGTAGAGCGAGCCGCCGAACTTGAGAGCAGACAAGTCGGCGTCCGTGAGCGCCTGGAGGACACCGGCGGCCGCGGGACCCTGAAGCGCGACGAGCCCGTAGCCCTCGAGGATCTTCCAGTTGACCGGCTTGCTCGGGTTCGCGGCGTTCCACGCGTCGATCTTGGCGTCAAAGTGCGCAATGTCCTCGTCGGCGCGGCCGGCATTCGTGACCACGTACCAGCGCGACCCGTCCGCCGCCTGCTTGGTCATGACCGTGTCGTCGATGATGCCGCCGTCGTCGTTGAGCAGGACGGACAGCGACGACGTGTTGTTGGCCAGCTTGTCGAGCGACGTCGGCGTGAGCGAGATCAAAAAGTCCTGCGCGCCTGCGCCAGTGAACTCGTGCTGCACCATGTGCGACACGTCGAACAGGCCCGCCTTCTCGCGGACGTGCTTGTGGGCGGCGACTATAGCACGGGCGTTAGCGGGGCACTCGGACGCAAGGAAGGACGCCAGCACTCACCCTGTCCGACGTCACCGTACGACAGCGGCATGTCCCACCCGGCAAAGGGCACCATCTTGCCGCCGTTCTTGACGTTGAAGTCGTACAGCGGCGTGCGCTTGAGCTGGGAGTGATGCGTGAGCGGTTGTCGTCGATGACAGCAACGAAGACTTACCTTGTCGGCCCAAGCGGGGGCCGAGGTCGACAGGCCGCGGAGCACGAGGCGGCCGGTCGCGGGCGCGGCAGCGAGGCGCTCAACAGCGATAGCCGAGGCGCGGGAGGAGCGGACAGCGAACATTGTGGAGGATGCGGGTGAGCGGGGAGTGTGTGAGAGATAGCAGTACCGGGGGGTGGATGGGCTTTTATTCGATACGTCGATAGGCCGGACCTCGGTGGACCATTCAGCGCTGTGGAAAACAACCCGCGTCCTTGGAAATCGGGTGGTCCAACAACACCAAGACTCCATCGCCGTCATTGGAACTTCGGCTCATGGCTGTTGGAAATAACCGCGACGACGAACAGGCACCGAGGCGCCTGCCCTCCCTCGTCGGCCCGTTCGGCTCGCGGTAATGCAACAGGACCAACTCTACCACTGCATACTGTGCATGTGCTGGTATCAATGCGCATGTGCAGACAGACAAAGAATGTATTGACTACGGGTTCGAGGCACTAACAAATAACGGACGGACGCGGTGCGATGAAGAGGCAGGCCACAGCAGGAAGGAAAGTGTACAAATGTTGGTATCGGGGTATCTCGTGGAGTGCGAAGTACTATGCGCAAATGTAGAGAAACGTATAGAGGCAAAAGTCCAGTCAAATGATTAGACGACGGCCAATGTGAATGGTGGTGAGCGTGGTGGTGGATGTGGTGGTGTGGGAGCGCGTGAGACGCGGTGTGTGGTGGTGGGACGATGAGGGGCGACTAGTGAAGGTTGTTTGTAGTGGTGCTGCAAGAGAAACGCTGTATTAGATGCTGCCGTCGAGCACACCGCGGACGTCGTCCACGGTAGCCAGATCGGTAAGGAACGGGCAGAGGTCGGTAAGCTCAGTGTCGTGAGGGTCGTTGAACCATGTCGAAACCGGAACAGCATTGTTGGGGTGGAAAATGTACGAAGCGGGCGAGTTGTCAATGATGATGGCCGTCGAGATGTCGCGACCGAGCTGCGACAAGTCCTGGGATGGGTCAGCTCTGTGGATACAGCTCTCTCAGCTTCACCCACCTTGACGTAGTTGCCCTTGTGGTTGTAGCAGCTCTCACGGAACAGGCGATGGCGAACGACACGCCCAACGTCGAGCATGTCCAGGACAGGGTCGGCATACTTGCTCAAACTTGCGGTGAAGACGACAATCTCATAGATCTTTCCCATCTCGGACAGGAAGTGGTCGACCCCAGGGCGCTTAATAACATAGACATTGTGCGTTTGCGACTCGATCTCGACAGGGACAATGTAGTCGGCCGATGGCAACATCTGTCACGCGTTAGCCCGTTGTCCGTTCGAAGTAGATTTAAACTTGCCTTGAAACTGGAATGCAAGAGCGTCTCGTCCAGGTCAAGCACCAAGCACTTGCGCCCAGTGTCCCTCTTGTCAATCTCAGGCAACAATGGCGCGGGGTTGCCGTGCTACGACATGTCAGCTACCATCAGAGGGCCGGCAGCGACGACACGCACCTCGTCCACTGGGATTCCAATACCGCCCTGCGCGATCAAGCGGTCCTCCTCGTCCTCGTAGTCCTCGTCACCGTACAGCATCTCCTGCGAGCCGGCGCTGGCATCAGGGTCCTCGGAATCACTCAGGTCGGTGTAGCCGCCGCTGGTCTCCGTCTTGTTGTGGGCGTCGGTGGCGTGGGCATGGGGGAGGTGGTGCTCCGACTCGCTACGGTGCAGCATGTGCTGGTGGATGATCTCTGAGCCAGAACCGGGGGCCTGAACAGCGGCAGAAGTGAGGCCAGCCGTCTGATAAGAAATGAATCAGCACAATGGAACAGCAAACCAAGTGCGAAGGACAAGGCGCTCTCACCTCTTCAAGGGGCGCAGTCGTGGGCTCGCTCGCCGGGACCAGACCGTCTGGGAGGGGGATCACTGGCGCGGTGGAAACGGGCTTGTCAACAACCTTGTCGGCAACCTTCTCGCCGTTGGTCGCAGCATCGGGCTGTCTCGAAGTCGCAGCAGCGGTCGAGTCCTTGGTCGCAACCGCTGCAGGCGCGGCGGTCGTCTTGGCCGCCGTCGCAGTTGGCGTCGAACCGGATGGCTGGCTCGAGCTCGCAGGCTTGGCAGCCGCTGTCGTCTTCGCAGGTGGGATGTCCTCAAAGTCGTCGGTTGAAAGACAGCCGAGGACCACGAAAATGGACGCCAGACCGCCTCTTTTCCGTCTCTTCTTGGACGCAGGCTTGGACGGCGCGGCCTTGACAGCTGGAGCGGGAGCAGCGGCTGCCGCAGGAGCAGAAGCAGCAGCAGGTGCCTTTTCGGCGTCGCCGCCTTTGGCAGTCGTGGCCGCCGCTGGTGCTGGTGCGGTCGGTGCCTTTGTCACCGGCGACGAGGACGACGCATCCGCGGCGGCAGGCGCCGGGGCGGCCGGCTCAGATGGCGGCTGGCCGGTCACGGCACCCGAGGATGACGATGCAGCAGCAGGAGCAGAGACATCTGCAGCAGCTGATGATGATGCGTTGGCCGACGACCCAACAGCGGTTTGAGGGACGGCGTCGGCCACGCTAGATGGCGGTGCGCCCGAAGATGTTGCCATTTCCTCGTCCTACGTGACGAGGGGGTGGTGAGTGTTGGGAGAAGGGGAAGGGGGAGGGGAGGAAGGGGGGGGGGAGTGGGTGGTGGTAAAAGTCAGACCGTGCGGCAGAGTGTGACTTGAGACTGCAAGGCGGTGGTGGATGTCGGTGGGTTGGGAGGACAAGGGCCGCGCGGGGTGGGTGGCTGGTGGGAGGGTGGATGCTGCCGCTTTGACTGTGTGAGTGGGTGCTGGGTAGGGAGAGTGTGTCGACGCTGCCGAGGGGCGAGTGCGTTGTGGTGGTGGTGCTTGTTGTTGTTGTTGTGGATGATTGCTTTGTGATGGCAACGAGTTTGTCGTGGTGCAAAGGGGGTGCGCGGGGGGAGGCAGCAGGCGGCGTGTGTATGTGTGTGGTGGGTGGGGTGGGTGGGTGCGTCGTTGGTTGGTCGCTCGTGTTGTTGGTGGCATGGTGGTGGTAGCTGGATGCGCGCGGGCCGGGGCTGCAGGGGCGGCAGGCTAGCCCCCGCCTGCCTGCCAGGCTGGTGCGTTCGCCTGGTGGCGGCAGGTGGGTGCTCGCTCGCTCGGTGGGTGGAGGCTTAGCTGGGGGGAAGCCATCAAGCCAGGCGCGGCGCGGCGCGGCGGCAGCGGCGGCGTCGTCTGCGTGCCTGCCGCCGCTGCACCCACCCAGGCAGCTGGTACGAGCGGGGCCAGCATTGCTTCCGGCTTGCAGGCAGCCTGCTCAATGCAGCAGTGGCACCCCTCGATGCATGGCACACTGCGACCGTCACCGCCCCACCCTTCTCCGCCACCACAGCCCTCGTCAATGCCCCTGCACCCTCTATACGCTCTTGCCCCTTCCGGTTCTGGCGCCGGCAGGCAATCGCCCGACGTCCCTTCATGCCCCCGCCGCCGCCGACGCGACAGGGCCCCGCCACGACGCCTGGCGCCGGCAGGCAGGCGGATCCTTGAATCTCGCGGCGGCGCGCTCGCTGGCCCGCCCGTCCACTACGCGCCAGCTCGACCAGCTCCTTGTCGCAAGCGCGTTTTCCTGCGCGCCGCCCCGCCTGCCTGCCTCCCTCCTTGATCGCGGGTCCGGGTCGAGGTTGGTCCTTAGGCGCGTTTCTCTGCTCAAAACGGGCCTTTACACACCGTCGACCCCTTGCGCTTGCTTCCCTTAACCCAAATACGGCAGTCCTAGACTCAACGCGCGCGGCTCGGCTCAGCATCAGATCTCCCCTTCCGGTAATCCCTTGTTTCGCAGGGCTTTAGCTTTTCGAGCTAGTGGAACCAGACCCGACGTTCGCAACCTTGTTAAGCCGAAACCGAAAGGCTAATGGCAAACTAGTCGATCCCAAATGCCCAAATGAAAATGCATAGAGATTACAGCAATGAACACATAACAAGACACAGTCTAGAACTTGGACTTCTTCTGCTTCTCGACGGCAGCACGAAGACGCATCTGCTTGTCGCGCAGCGAGGCCTTCTTCTTCTGGACAACCTTGTTCGAGCTGGGCAACGTCAGCAATAGCAACAAAACAAAACACCCACTGAATGGCCATCATCAACGGCTTGTTCCGCGCCTTCTCGCGGTTGGTGGTCGAGCTTGGGGCCTCCTTCTTCTTCTTGCCCTTCATCGAGCCGAACTTCTCGCGGCCCTCGCGGCCCTTGCGGATGCTCTCCATGCGCTCCTCGTAGTCCTGCTTGGTCTTCTTGCGAGCACCAAGAATCTCGCCCTCGGTAAGGAAGCGGTTCTGCTCGTCCTCGCCAACGCTGCGCTTGGACGCCTCCAGGGCAGCAAGCTTGCGCTTGGCAGCAGAGCCACCACCCTGCTCGACAGCAGCCTGAGCAGCCTTGAGCTTGAGCTCGTTGAGCAGAGCAAAGTCGGCAGGCGTGAGGATCTTCTGCTGGGCAAGCAGCGAGATCTTCCTCGCCTCGGTGGCAGTCGATGTGGCGGTGGAAACGACAGACTTGGCGTCATCGTCCTCGTCCTCGTCCTCCTCGGTCTTCTTGGCAAGACGCGCCTTCTTCGACTTGGGCTTGTCGTCCTCGTCCTCCGAGTCGCTGATCTCAAAGTCCTCGCCGTCGGAGGACACATCGTTCCAGTCGTCCGAGTCAGAGTCCTCCTCCGACTCGACATCCCAGTTGTCCCAGCCAGCCTCGTCGTCCTCGTCAATCTCGAGCTCCTCGTCATCGCTGACGCCACCGTTGGCCTCCTTGCGCATGCTCTTGAAGTGCTCCTCCAGAAGCTCGAGGCCGTCGATGCCGTCGGGAACCTCCTTGGTGTGGCCGAACTCTGGCACTTGGCCGTCGATAAGGCCCATGGACGCGGTCTTGCCCTGTGAAGAATGTCAGTTGGTTCTCTGGTGCGACGGGGTCGACCCAACTCACCCTGTCACGACGCCTGAGCAGTCCTGGGTTAACCTCACGGAAGAGGGACAGCAGACCGCCAGCCGCAGTGGCAACACCCTTGTCCTTGGACTTCTTGTACTCGATCAGGTCACTGAGCAGGTCCTCTTCCATGCACCAGGGCTGGCGGCGACACACTTCGCGGATCGAGTTGATACCGGCAGCAATGACCTCGGCACCGACACCAGGGTGGACAAACTCCTGGGCGAGCTTGCGAATGACGGGCGTAAGGACGTCGGGGGGAGTGAGCTCGTGCACCGACTGGGCGAGGGCGACCAGGATGAGCGTGACCTGGAGCTGGTGGTACGTGAGGTACTTGATAATGTAGGTGTAGAAGCCGAGAACACAGAGCTTGTGCGCGCCCATGACACGCGACAGCAGCTGCATGATGAGAACCTTGTGCTCGAGCGAGTACTGCTTGTCTAGAACGTCAGCAATAGCCTTGTTACGCCAGCTCACCATAGCGGCTCAAGTTGTCGTAGAGCTTCTCGCCAAACGTTTGGGGGTCGTTCAACAGCTCCAAGGCGGGGAAGTTGACCGAGATGGCGGCAGCCTTCTCTTTCCTCTTCTTGCTGAGACCGCTCTTCAGCTTCTCCAGTTGACGCTGCTGCTTCCTGCCGTGCTTGCCGACACCCATCTTGTGCTCCATGCCCTTAACGTTGCGTCGGCTCGCGACAACAGCGTCCTCCTCATCGCTCGAGTCGTCCTCACGGTCGGCATCCGTGTCTGATCCCAGGAAGAAGTGAATGGCAGCTGACTGGACCTTAGTGTTGGGGTGGAACACGGCGAGCGCGGCAATCGACACAGTCTTGGCGTCGGTCCTGTCGCTGTCAGTACTCTTCACACAAGCGCACTCACCAGACACCCTTGCGCCAGAGCTCGCGAACCATCATGACAGCCCACATGGCCTCACCGCCCTGCTCCTTGCCCTTTCCTTTGCCCTTGTTGCCGATAACCTCGCCACCCATTCCGCTCTCAATCATGCCGAACAGCAGGCCCTGGACAATGCGGTTCAGGCGGTGGTTCTTGGTGCGCTGGTTGGACGTCTTAATGTCGGTGAGGATGGTGCTCCTGATCGTTGAACGGAGGTCCTTGGACACCTGGGGAAGAAGGGGGAGCAGTGTCTGAAGAAGCCTGAGGTGGTCAGTTGGGCATCACCAATGACTTGCGCAACTTACTCGACAGAGTCGATAACGTCCTTGTTACGCAGCATGACAAGGTTCCTGACGGCAGTCTCACGGAGGTCACCGGTTAAGGCCATGACACCCTCAGTGCCGAGGAGGAGAGCTCGGAGCTGCTGCGGGAGCTCCTTCGTGATGGTCGGGTAGCATGCTGCGCACTGGCTCACGAACGTGATGAGGTCGCCGAAGAGCTCGGTCGACTTCTCGTTTGATGTCGCCGACGATCCAGAGGCAGGAGCAACAGTCTGCAGGCGAAGGAGGGACACATAGTGGTTGTATTGCACCATGAACTCCTCCTTGTAAGCGACGGGGTCACGCTGAGAGATGTGAGCTGACGGTCGTTCACGCGGTCCATGCTGCACCAACCTTGATGAGGTTCTGCAGCTGGGGCAGGTTGTTGGTGAGGAGGATACCCCTCGAAACTCGGGACTTGACCATCTTGGCGTTGGTGCTGCTGATGGTGTTGCTATGCGAGATAGCTTTAGGTGTCAAACGAGCAGCAGCTGGCTGGCGCAGATATGATCACCAACAACCTGCTGGGACATGACTGTCTGCCCGACTTTTTATTTGTTTTTCGTTTTTCTTTATTTTATCCCAGATTTGCCACCAGACATTACAAGGACCTCCACTTGTGACGTCCATCAAAACAGTCGCGCATTTGGGTGAGATGAGGGTTCGATGCGAGAGAGCAAGGAAGACAGGCGAGTGAGGTGGACTCCAGCCCGCAGTGCTGCAGTCACCCCCGCTATTAAACTGTCTTCCTCCTCTTATTCTCTTCTTCTCTCTTCATCATTCCTCCGCATTGCCCCTCTGTCACTCTCCCTCCTCCCCCCTCCCCGTTCCCTACATGGCCATAGGCCCACCGTTCATTGACAGCTCCCCCATCGCTACCTCGACGCTACACGTCAACACGTTCTCTGACATTTCCCCGTCACTGGTGGATCACATCCAACCACTCTTCCCACACTCCACAACTCTGTAGACATCACTCGTCCATCTTCCTCGCAGGTGGCCTTTGACATGTCGACCCCCGATTCGAAGGTCGACACTGCAGTCGCTGCCCCAGTGACTGAATCGACCCACCAATCATTGAGCACTCAGGAAGACAATACGTGAGTCAATGACTGTGTCTTCCCTCTCATTAGTGGGCCTTCCCTGACATCACGACAGGCCTGCCACCACTCCCCCCGTCCGTGACTCTACGCTGTCGGACACCGCCCTTCCTCTTATCGAGTGCTCACCGGGGGAGCATCCCCCTTCATCAATGGCATCCTCCACTCCCTATTCAGTCAAATCCTCTCTATCGATGAAGATCGTCGACGACCCATTCCACACACCTGGAAACACCGAGTCCTCGGGGGACGTCTCCTTCACTACCTCCACGGCGCCAGACTCGACTTCCTCCGCCTCTCTTGAGATCTTCCTTGGACCTCAGCCGCTTTCATACATCCACCATCGCCGTCGTCTACTCGGCGTAGAGATGGAGCCTTCCCCCAGTCGCCAGAAGTCTGGTGACATTGGTTCTCTCCCTCTTACCACCCACTCAAACCCTCCGGCCGATGTTAGCCACGTCCAGGACAGCGAGGATACTCCATGCGCCCTTCCCACTCAGCCCACTTCCCAGACCGAGGACACTAGCCACCTGTCCCAGTGGCGTCAAGAGCAGCTCAAGAAGATCAAGCCCATCCGCCCTGTTGCTGGCGCTCGTGAACGTCCTATTCCTCTTCTTCACGGCCCTCTGTCACTTCCATACGCAAGGAACCCCAGGTGAGCAATAGGGCTGTGTTGGAAAAGCTGACCCATCTTCAGCGGCGTCGACGCGACCGTGTCTGACCAAAACACCTACATGACCAACATTTTCGGGGTCCGCACTGTTGATTCGACTGAGGACAAGCACGAGAAGAAGGCCTCGAAGCAAACCCGCGAGCCCGGCTCACGCAATGTGTCGTCTTCTAGTTACCACTCCGCCTCGTCCGGCGTCATGAGCGACAGCAGCGCCGCCGCCAGAGGATCGAGGCGCCCACTGGTCATCCGCGACTACCACCAGATCATTGGGATCAAGAAGGACGGCGCACCACGTCTTGTGGCCCCTGTCAGCAATGGCGAGCTTCTGCCTTCCTTCCAGCATGACGTGAGCCTCACTAAATCCTTGCATGAGCCTTCTGGATACTCACACTTGGACCACAGGTACACCACCAGCACCTGATGCAGAACCTGGACCTCCGCTCCCACGTTGGAGTCGGATATCCCTATACCCATGACTACATCCACCAAGGAGCCCCTGTGATGCCTTCGCCTGACTACGCCATTCACTCGTCGAGCGGCGCCATGTGGCCGCTTTCTACAGACGGTCTGGGCATTCCTGGCTTCCCCTACTCCCCCCTCCAGTTGGTTGATCCGAACACCAAGACTGTGTACAATGTTCAGGTTCCCAGCACCATCAGCACTGAGGCGAAGGCCGCGTACCACCAAGCACAGATCTTCCCTAGCAAGGCGGAAGCCAGCATCAACTGGCGCAACAAAGTCCCCAACAACACGCCCGTCAAGTACCCTCTCAGTCCCGTCCCATCCAAGGCCACCAAGCCGTCTATCACAGCCTCGCCAATGGCAGCGGGCGGAAACGTCACCGAGGTTCTCACCGTCGATCATCTCTACAAGCGCTTTGGTCAGCAAGCGGTGAGTTTACTCTGTGGCCATTGCTAACCTCTCAAGCTCAAGCCCCGTAGCGAGAATGTCTCGCATCTGCCTCCCAAGCCCCATATCCTCAAGAAGGCTCCCGAAGCCCCGGACCATGTCGAACCCACCAAGCCAACCGAAACTCCAGTGAAGACACTCCGTGAAGCCAGCCGCAAGGTCAACCTCCAAGAGGAGACGCCAGTCAAGACTTCATCGAGGCGCCGTGGGCGTGGCTCGGGAGCGTCACGCAACTCGTCTAACAATGGTCGCGCCAAGGGTACCCCCGGTGCTGGCAAGTTTCTCAAGCACAGCGTGACTGATGACGAGGGCTCGCCTTCCAAGACCCAGTCTGAGGCCCATTCCGCCACGTCCTCTCCCAAGCGAGGCAACTCTGCTCGCCCCAGTCGCCGTGCACCCGTGGCCGTCTGATTTTCCTGGCAAGAAGACTCCGCAAGTCGCCACGCCGGATGCCCCATTTCAAGTTTTTCAGTGTATCATAATTTAATAGCCCGACAGTCTTCACAACGACCAAACATTGACGCCACGACGTCCCCACAAAGCGCACAGACCCGCAGGCATGGAGGTCAAACCGCCCATCCCTGTGGTCCCTATATTCCCTTCTTTCTAAGGATGTAACTATTGAATTTTACGTTTCTGAGCTCCTTTGGCGGTCGAGTCCACTAACAAGCTCCTTTGGGGGTCGTCTCCACTAACAAAGAGCTGAGCATGTGTCAAACGCTCTGGGCAGCCAAGACAACGCCTTGCCACTGGCTAACATGTCTTCCCCTCCCCGCACTCGCACCTCCACATCGGCGTTCATTGTTGTGTACGTACCACTGTAGCCTGGAGAGGGAGCTTGATGGTCGAGATATTTGGTTTTACGATCCGCTCAGGTCGGAAGAGCCTGCTGCCACACAATACCTAGACAGTCGCGACATCGACATCGGCGGTGCTCTGCTTGCTCTGTGCTGATGGCTTCTTCAGTGGGTGGCAAAAGACGGAATCAAGTGGGAGCAGAGAGAGAGAGCGAGCTCGCTGACATTCTTTTAAGTACACGAACGGTGTGCACTCGTACCGCTCGTAATCACGACCCACTCTTGGCGCCTTTTGTGTATACAGATTTCGTCGAGCGTCGGATCAATCATCATGCCTTCTCTCCGGCTCGGAGCAGCGCAGACAGAAAGTGGGACTTTATGGCACCATAGACGATTAGTAATGGCTCAGAGTGCATGCACACACACATCGGAGGCAGTCGCGCTCGAGCAGCCAGTTCAGGCCTCTCGGCTCCGTCGGCTCCTTGCGCTGCCACACTGATCCCCATTGTTGGTACAGCCTTCGGAGTCACCCCCGTGTGGGCCCCTTTGTAGTTAATCAATCACCAATCAGCGGTGATCACCAATCTGTGACTCCCCAGGTATGTGGCTGGCCACGGGTATCAGCCGCAGTGTCTGTGTGCGAGGGCTCGAGCTGGACGCCGGTGCCACCGGATAAGTGGGGCTTGGCTTCCGGGTCCGGATCACCTCCCGACTTGTCGGTGCTGGGGCACTACTTAAGCGTCCTTTGGTACTTCTTTCTCTCTCTCTTCTTCAGCCTTCACCCTTCAACAGGTTCATGGTACATCAAGGCTACTACTACTACATTCAGAATTGGATACCCATCGAGACGATACAGCCGCTCTCCATCACCTCAGGCCACTACCGACCTCCCCACTACTCGCTCTCGCCACACCCTACGGCGGACCACACGAACCTGTTCATACAGGCCCCTCGCCACCCGACCACGATTCACCTCTATCCTCCAGGCGAAGGACTCAACGCGCGGCCCACGAATGCACCCACAAGATCCGAGGCGAGAGGCGAGCGTGCCGCTCGCGAAGGGCGATCCTCGAGCCGACATGATGATCGCCACCCCTCGCGCCGGGTGGCCTCCCAACCTCGCGAGGGGTCCAGCAACAGGGGCCTAGTGCTGCGCAAGAGCGTCTCCTTCACTTCGTTACGTGCACAGCGGTGCGATGTCGTCAGCGGGGGCGAGGACGTGGCCTGCCTCCCCAGTGCGCACCGGCACCGGGCTGGGAGGGGTGGCGAGGACGTCGTCGAGTTTGTCGGCCCGCCCCAGAACGAGCCAAACCACCGCCGGCTCCATCCCGACCACCTCCGCCCGGCGCTTAGGACCTCTGCCTCGCAGCAGCGCCTGGGTGGTAGGAGGTTCAGTGAGCCTACCCGCGACAAGCCGCTACCTCCGCGCCCCAAGACGCCGACCAAAGGAACCAGCGGTGCTTCCGTGGCCGCGCCAGCTGGCGGGCTAATTCCCGCCCCCACCAGGTCGGCCCACAGGTACAGTCTTCCTTTGTCGGGCGCGAACCACCTCTACATGCAAGCTGGGGCGTTCGGAGGCAGTTCGACTTCCAATCGCAGTCTGCCTCCCAGCTCGAAGCCACCTAGGCGGGAGCTCGACCCGGCGGACAAGCTCTACACCTACCTATACTCCGCCAGTGTCGACTACTGGAACTCATGGCCCCACATTGCCCCCTACAACAAGGCTCACTGGGCTGCCTCCCTCGTTCCAGGTCTCAGCGATATGGGTACCGAGTGGACCCAGCGTTTCAAGGCAGCCGAGAAGGGGCGCACCGAGGGCCGAGAGCTACGTTCATGGCAGGCAGGCAAGCCCTGGAGTGCGGAGATCCTCCGGCGTGAGTGGCCTGTTGTGGGGTAACAGCTCACACCTCAGACCTCCAGAAACACATCCCGGACAGTCCTGTTTCCCAGTCACGTCGGGAGAGAAGCGATGGGTGCGTGCCGGTTCGGGGAAGCACCTAACTTTTCCAGTATTTTCGCCGTCCGCGCTGCGGGGTTCAGCGCGAAGAAGTGCGTTGATGCCGAAGGGCCCGACAACGGGCTGATCAATTGGCTTCGCGGCAACGTGAGTACGCTCGCTGTCATCACGCTAACCTGCAGGTGCTGGAGACTGCAGTCTGTGCACTCCACATGGTGCGCAGCAAGGCACACACGTTCAAGTTCAGCACCATCTCGCACAAGTGGCGCAATGCGCCGGACACGCTGTGGGAGGGATTCGGCACGCTGGTCCTCCACAACAGGCCGAACGACTTTGACCGGGCAATGGTGGTGATGGTCCGTCCGCCGAGCGTGATCAGCGGCGCCATGATGAGGGAGTTTGCCACGCCCGGCGCGTTCCAGGGCTGGGTGCACTGGCCTGCTAATCTCGCCACGACCGAGGGAGGACAGGTCAATCTGCTGCAGGCGCAGGTGAGGCTGGCGGTCAGTCGGCGACGCTGACGCGCCAGGTCTACGACGAGTGCCGACAGAGCCGCGTCTACTATTTTGCAGTCACGACCGTCGAGCACTGGGTCTTTGGCGAGTTTGTGAGTTGCGTGAGCCGAGCGTAGGGCTGAGACCAGAACACGTCGTACACTCGCTGTACCGTCAGCCCGGCCATCCCCCTGGCGGCGAGCAAGCCCAATGTTCTCCAGTGCCTCACGTCCTGGGTCGTCCGCTCCTATGACCATGTGAGTTGTTGGTGATAGCCAGTGCTCATCCGCAGCGCCTGTATGCCGCCAAGAGGGCGTAACTCGGCGTCTGTGCAGGCTACTGCGCGTCATGAGGAAGCCAGTGTCGTGGTTCTGGCTCCAAATGCTTCGAAACTGTCACACGTCGAAGTTTCTCCGCTGCTGTCATACATTAGCAATACCTCCGCTGCAATACATTGGCATGCTCCCCTCTGCTATTCATTAGCATGTTTCCCGCTGCTCTACATTAGCGATGCTCTGTAGTACCGCCGCGTGTCCGTACAACCTGGCCGAGTTACAGCGGTGGGATCAGCGGCGGCCCCCTCGTCAGCAGATCCCCTCTCGGCACCCTCTTTCGCGATCGCCAAAGCGGATGTTGTACATGTCCATGCAGTATGTCGTAGTCTGTCTAGAAACCCCTGGGGTTTTCGCGTAATGTCAACTGGGGGGTGTTAGCAACAGAAAGGACACCTGCACCCACCTTGGTCCACTTGGGCACCTTGTGCACGCTCTTGCGCCAGTCCTTGCCCTTGGGGTCGAACGTGGTGTACTTGTCTGGGCGGGTGCGTCAGTGCCTGCGTCTCGTGCCAGTCTCGCTTGACCCACCACGCGCGGGCATCTCGCTCGCCTTGGGCAGCGCCAGCGCGCGCTCGAGGCTCTTGGTCTGCACGCCCGACGCGGCGACGGCGGCGATCACGTCGTCGACGCGCGCGAGGCGCTTGCGGAGGTTGGCTTTGCGGGTCGACGAGAGGCGGAAGGGCGACTTCCTGGGGTGTGTCAGCGTCGTCGATTCGTCGGGAGCAGCAGTGCCGGCGGCAACGCACCACAACAGTCCGCCCATCGACACAGAGGAGGGCCTGAATGCGCCGAACATGGTTGCTGTGGTGTGGTAGTCTTGATGCTGCTGCTGAAATCAGTTAACGTCTCGACCCGAGTGTCCGACAAACGACCGACTTTGAGAAAATCGCGGGGACAAACTCGCGTGTGGGTCGCGTGAGTGCGGGGTCTCCGCGCGCGGCAAGTGGCTAACATGGCTAGCAACTGTCAGGTCCCACACCCCCTGATCCACCGCCGCACCTTCCGAGCCCAGGTCTACCAAGCATGTTCCTTCAACCGTGTCAGCCGAGGTCTCAGTCACGTCAGCTTTCAGGCGACGGCACCACAGTGGCGGGGATCCCCCTGGCGGACCTGGCGGGTGACCAAATTGGTTGCCAGGAGGCTTGCAACACGGTGCCTCCGAGTTTCTTGCCAACCCCTCTGGTGGCCGCTAGCTAGGTTGTGTTTGTTAGGAGAGTCAGGAGACGTCGCACCTACGGCGGCAGCAAATTGCCTTGCCCACCGACCCCAGTGTGGCAAGAAGGAGCGGGTGGCGACGATTAAAGGACTCGAAAGCACTTGACAACCGTCTGGAGTTTCCCTCCTCTTCACCACCTTCACCACCCCACTGACCATGCCGTCCACACTCGAGTCGGCCGTCAAGACCACTGCGGCGTGGCTCGCCGTGCTGAGCAGTATGTATTTGCGGCGTAAACCGTGGTTGTGTGGCTGACTCCACAGTCCTCGACTTGGTCTCCGAGGCGTTCACCAACTTCTTCCGCATCGCCAAGTTCATCCGCGACGCAGTGACGATCGCCACTGCGGTAGGCTCGCTCGCGCTCCTCGCGTCCGCGACCGGAAAGGCGTACGTCAAGAACGACCGCACCAAGGTTGGCAGCACGACTGTGGGCGCGCGTGACGTCCAGAGGGGCCGGGTCGCGACCGCCGTCGCCGTCATCATCCTCGCTGCCGCCACCCTGTTGGGCCGCGCGTACATGTTGGTCAGGCCCATGATGCGCTGCCATCAGGACAAGCCTAGCTGGACCGGAGCAGTGGCCTCGTCCTATGGGCCCAGCCGAGGTGGCAGGGCTCCCCCGGGCTGGGTGTGCACGACCGACCCCACTCCATGGTGGGCGATCATCACCGGCACAGTGAGTTACCACATGCTTAGCCCAACTGACGACCCCCAGAGGGACAACCACCCGCTTGCTGGCCTCCCCGTCCTCACGTCCGCGTGGGTCTTCCTGCTCGTGACGCACCTGCCCCTCGTACAGACGTATGTTTGGAACTCGACCCCGTCAGGCGTCTCGGCCGTCAAGCAGGCCGGGCTCGCCGCGCTGTCCGTCCTCGCTCCCCCGGCCGCAGGAGTGTCCCTCTCCCCGGCCCTTCCTGACGCCGAGGCGCCCCGCCGCTCCATTGGCTTGACCATCTGGACGGCAGTCAAGCTGTTCGTCCGCTGGCCCGTGGCCTACACGCCCGCGTTCCTCGGCCTGCTGGGCAACGGCCACCCCATCCCCGTCGAACTCGTCGGGGACGTCCTCCGCATCATGTACTGGGTGTGCTCGGCCTCGTGCATCGCCGCCACCTACGTCACCGCCGTCGTCGTCCTCGTCACCGACGACCGGACGCCCGTCCGCCGCCGCGCGGGCGGGGCGTGCTCCACGCTCTTCGCGACCATGTTCCTCCCCACCGAGGGCACATGGCGTACCGCGCGTGTCGCCGACTCGAAGGCCGACGCGGCCGAGCCGTCCGCCGCCGCCGTCGACGCCGCCGTCGCCGAAGACAGCGAGGGCTTTGTCCCCTCCATCCAGCGCAACTACGACCTGACCCGCACCGTCGTGTACGGCCTCGCGCTCGGCGCAGCCATGCCGCTCATGTACGGCTCCTACTTCTGGTTCTTTGAGAACATCTTCAGCGAGGACCTTGTGAGTAAAAAACCCTGGACGCACGGTGCACGCTAGTAGTGTTGGTACTGACACCTTGCAGCTGACAGTCTTCGCGTCGGGCTTCATCATCTACACGTCCCGCTGCATCCCGCAGGTCAACCGGTTCTTCTGGCGCGAGGACGCCGAGACCGGCCCCTCGGAGGACATCGAGTAAACTCTTAAGTGGACCCTACAGAGTCTGCCACCCCCCAAGGCACAGCCATTTATGTCGTAGAAAGAAACAAGTGTTGGCCGTTCGGCCGGGGGATATGATGTGAGGCGCGATGCGACCCAAAGGACCGAAACTGTGGCGATGCTTGCGGTTCGAGCTCTGACTGTTGTCCCGTTTGGGTTCTGAGAGTGTTCGTCATACACGGTTCAGAGCCCTTCTGCTTCCTTTCTACACTACCTCCCTGCCAACGGTTCCTGTCAACAGCCACGTTAACCTGGAACTGGCGATTGCTGGGGTTGGGCTGGGCTCTTGTGCGCAAGTCTTGGCCGTCTGTCACGCGTCTGCTCGATGCCGCCATTGTCAACTGGGCTGCCGGCGTCGACGTGGCTCGTCGTCCCAACATCAGGTGGCACGTCGTGCGTTGTGGGGCCGGCTTGGAGGTGGGCGGTCGGAGACGACTCGCTATACCATGTGGCCCCCTTGTGGTCGGCGTTCGGCTGACCGCGCTGACCGCGTTCCCTCGTGCCATTAGAGCAGTTGTCGCGCGTGCAGCGTTGCACGTCTGCTCCTGGTCTCAGAGGTACGCCGGCAGAGGGCTGGTGGTAGCACTGGTGCCATGGTGCCCAACGAAAGGCCAAACTCGCGTGCATGTCGCGTGGATGCGGGGTCTCCGCGCGCGGCAACATCAGGGCGAAGTGGCTGGGAGTGTGAGTGTTTGACCTCTTTTCTCCAGTCCCTCGCGATCGCACGACGCGCGCATGCACACGTCAACTGCTTATCTCATATCTGACGATGTGCGAGCCGAAAGAGCGGCACATAAACCCGACCGGGAGCGAGGAGGCCCAAATCGCCGCACATATGACAAAGGGTGGGGGAGGAGGACGCCGGGGTGCAGTGTGCGGCATGAGGCCGAGGACTTGTCGTATCGTATGACGATAGCGACACCCCTCTCGTGCGATGCCGACCTACCGGCCGGTCGCACGAGCGGGGGTCATACGACGCAGCTGCCACCCCGGCTAGTGCTACACGTCAGATACACCCCACCCCGCCCCTGCCGACCGGCAACAGCCTTCGGGTCCACTATCGGGCGGTTACTAAGCCCGGCTTGGCGGCAAGCTCGCGGGGATCCCGGTCGGGGGCCGAACGCATATATGTATCTTGCCGAGGCGAGCAGGTTATCGCCCTCACACACCATGCGGGACGCATACGCCATGACGGACATTGGCAGGGATTCGGATCTGGCGTTGGCGCGTAGCACGCCGGCAGGCAAGGCGGCCACCAGCGCTGACGGCGGCGGCGCCACACCCCCGCCGCTTGATGGCGCTGTCGGCCACAAGTCTGGCGAGCTTGTGCTCGCCAACGACAAGGAGACGCCCACCGACGCGACCGACACCGGAGGCAGCGAGCACCGCACGCACCACTTTTCCACGTCGCGCAAGTGGTCGCTCCTCCTCGTCTTCTCGTTCGCCATGTTCGTCGACAGTGAGTGTGCAGCGGGCACGGGAACTACGATGTTTAGTAACCCCCCAGTCTGGTTCTACGCCGCGTTCTACTTTTTTACGTACCCCATCGCCCTCGACCTCGGCATCGTCGTCGAGCAGCAGTCGTGGGTTATTGTAAGCTATGCTCGCTGCTGCTGCTGCCACTCCAGCTCACGTGCAGACGTCGTACGCGGCCACGTTCGCCGCCTTCCTGCTGTTCTGGGGCCGCTTTGCGGACCTTTACACGCCCAAGGTGACGTTCGTCACCGGCCTCGCGCTCCTCGGCCTACTCAGCCTCGTCACCTCGTTCCTGGCCAACAAGTACGCCTTCTTCATTTTTCGCGCGCTGGCAGGCATCGCGGGCGCCATGCTCGTGCCCGCGTCGTACCGCCTCATCTCGTACGTCTTTGACCCGCACGAGCTTGGGCGCGCCTTCACGCTGTTCAACATGTCCGGCTCGATCGCGAGCGCGACCGGCACCGTCATCGCCGGGTTCATCGAGCACATCCCCGGCACGGGCCAGATGACCGCCTGGCGCTGGTTCTTCCGCATCGTTGCGGCTCTCGTGCTGCCTGTCGCCGCTGTGTCCTTCTTCCTGGTCCCTCACCCGCGCGAGTACCAGGTCATAGAGGTGGTGGAGGAGGCCGAGGGAACAAAGACCAAGTGGCACAAGCTCGACCTTGTCGGCTCGCTCACCATGCTCGCCGCCATCGTCCTCCTCATCCTCGGCCTGACGTTCGGCGCGTCGTATGGCTTCCGCACGGCCGCCTTCCTCGTCCCTTTTTTGCTGTCGTTTGTCCTCTTCCCCGCATTCTTTGTCTGGGAGGCTCGCCTACCGGACGACGTCGCGATCCTGCCGGCAAAGACCTGGCGTATCCCCAACTTCACTGTCTGGATCGTCTTCGGCCTGCAGGTGTACGCGTGGTGGAGCGTAAACTACCTTGCACTGGTGGAGGTGTACGTCAACGTACACCACGACAATCCCGTCATTGCTGCCGTCCGCCTCCTGCCGCAGGGCATCGCCATGTTCGTCGTCTCCATCTGCCTCTCGACCAAGCCCGTGCTGCTGTCTAAGCCTCGCTGGAGCATCCTTGTGGGCATGGCGTTTGCCATCACCGGCTACGTCATGTTCTCGCAGTCGCGCACGCAGCTGGGCAAGGACTACTGGCGGTTTATCTTCCCCGGCGGCATCCTCGGCTGTGGCGGGATGACGATCGCGTTTGCGGCCAACTCGGTCGGCATCATGACGTCTGTGCCCAAGGAGATGTCGGGCGTGGCGGGCGCCGTGCTGCAGGTGTCGTTACAGGTCGGCTCAGTCGTGTCCTTTTCCATCCAGGCCGGCATGTTCACCATTAACCCGGGCGGGTTCTACAACTGGAGCAATGTGCAGGCGTCGTTCTACTTCCAGATCGGGTGGATGCTGCTGTGGACAATAGGCTTCTTTGTCTTCTACCGCTCGCCTCGCAAGGCTGTGAGTAGTGAGGCTGATTCAGCAGAGCAGGCTCGCGAGGAGTAGATAGATAGACGGCATTGCGACGTGTTGATGCAAAGTGTCAAGAACGAAACGAATGCGGGTCTCCAGCCAGCCAGGAACGTAATTGTGTCGTCTATCCAAACACCAGGGGGCGGGCGCAATCTTGGACGGGGGGCGTCGCATTTGCGCCCTGACTTGGCACCTGATTGCCGCCCCGAAACGGCACACAAAGTGACACGGGCGGCGGCGGCGGCGGCGATGACGGCCATCGACCTCATTGTGCCTCGCGGCCGCTGCCCAGACTGCACGCGCGCCCACCCACGCACCGCATCTGCAACAACACGCACGCACGCCGGCACGCACGCACGCACACAAGCTCCCTCATCTCAAGCCGCGACACGAACACCGCCGGCAACGTGTTGCTGCTCATCACTACCACGATAGGCGCCCGCACGCCCGCCCGCAGCGACATAGCGCGACTCGCGGCCACCTCGACGCTGGCACAATCGCGCCTGCGCCACCCCCAACCTGATGTGCATTCCAGCCCCAGGCGACCACTCGCAGCAGCACTTTTCGTGATCTGATCTCCACTCGTCGCTGCGTCGTCGCTGCCCCTCCACCTGTTGTGATCGCCTGCTCGCCCGCTCGCCCAACGACGACGGCGCTGTCACCATCACTGAAGCGCAAGCCCACGCTCGCACCACACACCCAAACACCCTCCCTGCCTGTTCGCACAGTCCGTCTTCCTTCCTCCCCTCTTCGCACTCGTCACGGCTGCCTTCTCTCAAAGAGCCGCCTGCTGCACCGCATTGCCGCGCATCACCGCCCACTTGACAACTACACTTAAGACACAACAACAGCACGACTCATTCGTCTGAACAACCTCGTCTGATCAATCTCCCTCGCTGGCGGGACGGCCCACATCCCCCTCTCGTCTCGACCAGCGACGATAACCGCCGACACGAACCTGCTCAATGCCCGTCATCACACTAGAGGAGGTTGGAGGAGCCGACCGACCCCCGGGATACCGTCGGCGCAACAGTAAGTGACTGCGAACCGCGAGGATACTCCAACTGACTACTCCAGCATGGAGACTACTCTACTCTGGGGCCAAGTACGGCTCAATGGTGGCTCAGGTCGTGGCCAGCCTTGTGCTTGTCATCCTTGCGACAGTGCTACCATCCCCCACCCAGCCCCATAAGAAGCAGAACCAACCCACTGAGGATTGTCCTCACCCCCAACTGTTCGAAGGATGGATAGGCGCCAACGTCGGCGTCGTTACCCTGTCGCTCATGGCCACCGCGTGGTCGGCATACCGAAAGCGCAGGGCCATGGCGATGCTGCTGCGCACACGTCCAGACGTCGAGCGCCCAACTGCCAGCAACTCTTCAGCCGCTGCCCGGAGGCGGCGGCGTCGGCAACGACAGCGCCGGGAGCTCGAGCAGGCCCGGCCGATCCCACTCGCCCGTGTCCGATCGTTACCAGACATGCGCGCAATGCCCTCGGCCCGCCGTTCATCAAGGCCACCAGGAGCAGCGTCATCGCCGGCTGTCCACCTCTACCCAAGCGCGGCGATGTCCCCTGGCCCTTCAACCCCCGGGCCGTCGTTGTCACCGATCCACTCTCCTGATGCTGGGATCAGCACGGCGTCGCTTTCACTGCGAACCCCCGACCTGTACAAGCTGCCAGACGCACCTGCGGACAGCCAGCCCCAAGGTCTGGCCCTCGGCCTTCCAACAATACCGTCGTTGCCGCCAGCGTTAATGCGCCAAGCAGAAGCCCCTGCTCCCCCGGCGGCGGTTAACATGTCCACGCCGACGTTGCCTCGCGTCAGCGACAGCCCGGTATCATCAAGGACGACGTTTGGGCCATACCCCGCCCCATATGTCACCAATGCTGAACGTCGCCAACAAAGAAGACAGGGCTGGATGACGACAGTGGATGCTTTGGCGACCAGGTAAGAGTTGCCGTGAGGTGGCCCACTAACGAACCTCAGGCTCGCGGGGTGGTCCGGACTTTGCATTGTCTTTCTGTTCATCCTTGGCAATATCCTCGTTTTCCGTCCCCTGCCCTCGGCGCCCAACTCGTGCCACAAGGGAGCTCCGCTCCTGTGGTGGGGAGTGATGGTGCCGGTCGCCTACACATGGGCTATCATCGCATACCTCACCCTCTTCTTCCTGGTGTTGTATGCCTTCTACCTTGTCATTGTGAGTGTCGGCGTACCTTCTCCTGCTAACAGACGCGCAGTCGATTCTAAGAGCCACCGGCCTTATAAACATCCCAGAATGGGTCGGGGGCCAACCGCAACCCGAGCCTCTATCGAATGTCGATCTCTTACGCTGCAAGCTCGTGTGCTACGTGCCCGATCCCAACGAGGGACCGCCAAGCCCAGATCCCGACGAGCCCGAGGACCCGTCTGCGGACCTGTCAGGCGAGCCGGTGCCGATTGGGGAGATAGACTACTCGCGACTCCCCAACCCGGCGGTGGTGCTGCCACCTCATCGAGCGTCGTGCGGTATCTGCCAAGAGAACTTTACAGTGCCGCGTGAGGTGCCAGGACGAATCATGTACAATGCGCCGTCCCTGCGCCAACTGCCTTGTGAACACACTTTCCACGTAAGTTGAACGGGAACGGTAACATCAGGGCGCTGACAAAGCCCACAGTCCGACTGCATTGACCAATGGCTCCTGGAACAATCAGGACGATGCCCGTACTGCAACAAGTCGATCCAGGAAATGCTGGCCGAGCAAACGTCGACCGCGGCCGCGGTGTCGACCACGGCAATTGCCACGAGTGAGAGTGCCGTACCGGCTGGCATTGCGAGTGCAAACACCCTACCTACTGCGCCCCAAACTCCGACAGCGCCAGCCCCTGCTCTCCAAGAAGACGTCGCAAGAGCGCCTGCCGCTGCCGGGAGAACATAGTCGCTCGTCCTGTCAAGTTCTCTCCGGCCTCAAGTTAGCGTCTCCACCAAATAAATGTTGTACACCACTCTACATTGAACCTGCCCATTGTCATCTCCTCCTGCATGCTCAGGATCCCGACAGGACGGACACTGAGATATTGTCAAGCTGCTGCATGCAAACGTGTTCTGTTATCTAAGGGGTGGTGCCGATTTTGCCGATCGGCGGCGCCGAGCGTGCGCCGGCCGGCGGTTCCGACGGCACCGTTGTTATGAAAGCGCTGAGATTGCTTGGTCATGAGGGGATATCGCCGCAGCAACCACACGCGTTGCGTTGACGCCATCGCGACGTAAATACGGCACGCAGCCCCGCGTCGCACCTCTCGCCCACTTGCATGCTCTCCACCAAGACCATCGGATACACTGGCGTCCTGTGCATCGTGCTCGGCATCGCGCTCAACCTCCTCGCAGACAACAGCAGCGCCATCACGTCCTTCCTCCACCGCTTTCTCTCGACCGCCGCCCCAGCCATGGCAGCGACACGAGGCTCCGTCTACTTCCTCTCCCATGGGGTGGGTAGCGTACCGCCGGCAGGCACTGACCACCGCAGGGCCCGCCCACCATGTTCCAGTCCACCTCGGCGCCGTACCAGGCGTGGCAGCGGTACGGCAAGGAGATTGCCGCCGCGCGCCCGCGCGGCCTCGTCGTCGTCTCCGCGCACTGGGAGAACGACCAGCCCACGGCCGACGTGATCGGTGCGTGTCGGCGTCTCCAGAATGGTACTGACCCCGCGCAGTCAACACAGACGCGACCAACCCTCTCGTGTACGACTTCTACGGCTTCCCGAAGGAGTTCTACGAGCAGACGTTTGAGTCGCGTGGCGACGCGCAGCTGCTCGCCGACATCAAGGGCGCGCTCGGCGCGGCGGGCGTCGCGTACTCGACCGAGAAGCGCGGGCTCGACCACGGCGTCTGGGTCCCGTTCAAGGTCGCGTTTGACGGCCGCACCGACATCCCCATCGCGCAGGTCTCGCTGCCGGGCGACTCGAGCCCGCTCAGCGCGGCGCGGTTTGGGCGCGCGCTCGCCGCGCTCCGCGACCAGGGGTACGGCATCATGGGGACCGGACAGGCGGTGCACAACCTGCGTGATCTGAGTAAGTGTGGTGGGAGCTGGAGGGCGGAGGCCGTGCTCACGCACCCCAGTGCAGCGCCGTCCCACGCCATACGGCGCGCCGTTCCTCGAGGCCGTCGACGCTGCAGTCAAGTCCAAGACGCCCGTCGACGACACGATCAACCTCTTCCGCCACCCGCTGTACCGCCAGGCGCACCCCTCGCCCGAGCACCTGTTGCCTATCGTCGTCGCTGCGGCCGCAGCGGACCCCGCGACCGACGACGTGAACGAGATATTCGTGCAGCCCGAGGGCGCGCTGGGCTGGGGCATGTGGTCGTGGACTCCCAAGGCTGTTGCTGCGTAGTTCGTAGCAGTGCTGCGTAGAGTCGTAGTCGCATTAGGATTATGTTAATGGCGATTTGACCACGGTATAACCGCGATTTTTCCATTCCACACGTGCATTCCGCTGTTTGTGCAGCCGAATCGGTCGGGGCCACTGAGGAGGAGCGTTATTGTGCCTGCAGGTCCACAGGGCCGTTTGCAGCACGACTCTTGGGCACATCCCCACTCCGTCGCTTGCATCACAAGTGACCGTCGCGCTCACACCGCAGCGCCGACACCGACACCGACACCGAAGCCGACGCCGCAGGCGACAGACCGCGTACAGAGTCGGGAGACAGCCGCCCACGCCGCCATTATCACCACCACCCGCGCGCCGACCCATCGCCGTCCGCCCAACCCAGGCTCCATAACCCCCCTGCCCCACCAACCCCGGACGGCCCAAGCTCCTCGCCATGAAGTTTGGGCAGTACCTCAACGACAACGCCACGCCCGAGTGGAAGCGCGCGTACATCGACTACCGGGCATGCAAGAAGCAGATCAAGCGCATCGTCGCGCGGCTGGAGCAGAATGACCCCGCGGCTGCAGACGCTGCCGACGCCGCCGACTCGTCCGGCGACGACGACCACGGGCCGTCCAAGGCCAAGCAGCGCCCGCCGTCGACACCGGGCACGGCGTCCGTTCATGCTGGCAGCGGAGCGCCGACGGCGCCAGCGACGGGGAGCGTGACCCCTGTTCCTCCTGACGGGAAGCCGGCAGCGGCGGGCGCCGACAAGCTCAGCCCGGTGTCGACGCGCTCGACGTACCACACGCCTGTGTCCGCCTTGTCCACCAGCGGCGTGAGTATGCTCCCGTGGCAGCAGCTGACGTACAGAAAAGCCCAGGCTACGGCGCGATGGGGACAAGCCCGCGCCTCGCGTCCGGCGGCACGCCGCTCCCGCCCGCACCGACCTTACCGCCGCCACTGCACCTCGGCGAGCCGGCGCTCCAGCCGCCTGCGGCCGCCCCGGCGCCAACACCAGCAAGCAAGCTCCAGCGGCGGCTGACGAAGAACGCAGGCGGGGCATCGGGCACGGCGTCGCCAGGCCGCGTCAACTTCTCGCCCATGGTGCAGGCGTACCCCGCGTCCGAGGTGGATATCGGCGACAGCGCGAGCGCCGGCGGCACCGAGGGGTCACAGGGCGACGGGTCGCACGAGACGGCGAGCACCGGCGAGGGCGCATCGCTCAAGCCTGTGCCCCGCTCCCCTGGCCGCGTCAAGGCCGGCGCGCGCGGCAAGAAGAGCCCGTCGGCGCTGCACGCCGGCTTCAGCCCCCAGTTCCAGATGGTCAGCCCGCGCGTGCAGCCGAGCGCTGGGTTGTCGACAAGCGGCGTTAGCGACGCGCCTAGTGGTTCGAAGAGTCTTCGTGAGTATGGTGTGGGTGGGCGTCGGGTCCGGGGCGGTGGCGAGGGTGAGGGAGGAGCGGTGGCGAAAGGCAAGAGCAAGGACGTGAAGGGGACGGACAGGTTCGAAGACGGGGGCAAGGGCAAGATGCCTGCCGGCGATGATGGCAACGCCGGGGCGTTTCTGAAGATGAGAAGGGCGATGAGTGGCAAGGATCAGCGTAGCGCGCCCGGTGGCGAGTGGCGCAAACGGACACGCTGAACGCTGCCGCTGACACTACACAGGCTCGTTCAAACTCCCCTCGCCAAGACTACAGCCGCGCACGGCGAGCACGTTTGACGAGCTGTACGAGACGCTTGCCCCAGACGAGCAGGCATTCTTCGACCTGTTAGACCACGAGCTGGACAAGGTCGAGTCGTTCTACCATGCGCGCGAGCTCGAGGCCGTCCGCAAGGGCAACGAACTCCGCCAACAGCTCAAGGAGCTGGCCGAGCACCGCCGTGTCTTCCATCGCGAGTACCCGCAGGGCACGAGAGATTGGGAAGTGGCCATGGGCCTCGCCATTCCCGCGAGCACCAACCAAGCGATTGAACGGGCCGTTGAGTCGGCCCTACACTTCCGTAACCCGTTCAAGCACCACGACAGCGATGCCGACAGCGCAGGCAAGAGCGCCGACACGCCCAACGGGAATGGTCACGGAGAGAATGGGCGGAGGTCGCGAGACGCAGAGGACAAGGCGGCACGAGCTGCTGCTGCGCGGCAGTACGATCCCGAGCGGTACCAGAAGTACAAGAAGGACCTACGTACTGCCATGCTCGAGTTCTACCGCCACCTTGAGCTGATCAAGAACTATCGCGTGGGTTGGGCCGTGCGCGCGTCGCTAACGATTACAGATTCTCAACCTCACGGGCTTCCGCAAGGCGCTCAAGAAGTTTGAGAAGGCGACCAAGATTCCATGCCTCGAGCTGTATACCGAGGACCGGATTGCGCCGTGCTCGTTCGCGCGCGGTGAGGTGATCGAGGGGCTGATCAAGGAGACGGAGGAGCTGTTCACCGAGCACTTTGAGCACGGCGACGGCAAGCGTGCGCGCGACAGGCTCCGGCGGCAGGACGACAACCACACACACTACCTCACCATGATGAGGTCGGGCATCTTCCTCGGCCTGGGCCTCCCGGCCGCTGTGCTCGCTATTGTCAAGTGTGAGTGGGAGTACATGGCCGCGCTCACCCGCAGCGTTCGAACCCGAGACCCGCGCAGCTATCCCAGCGTGGAACGCGCTGCTCACCATCTACTCGGCACTGTATCTCCCTGTTATCTTCGCTATCCTCTTCGAGCTCAACCTCTGCGCGTTTGTCGAGGCGCGCATCAACTACGAGTTCGTGATGGAGCTGTCGCGCCCGTCGCTCGACTTTAGATCGTACTTGGAGGTGAGGCTGTGGTGCGAACGTGCATGGCTGATACCAGATGCCTTCTTTCTTGTTCTGCACGCTGAGCTACTGCTTCTTCTTTTCGTTCTACCGCGTCGCACCGCACAGTGTGGCGCCGACAACCTGGCCCGCCGGCTGGCTCGTCTTTGTCATTGTCTTCTTCATCAACCCACTCCCCATCATCCGCCGGCGGTCGCGATACTGGTTCCTCCACGTCCTGTGGCGCGTCATCACTCCAGGCTACTCTCGCGTCGAGGTAAGCTGTGAACTTTGTCACCACAGCTGACGCCCAGTTCATTGCCTTCTTCATCGCCGACGAGCTCAACAGTCTGGTCTACACGATCCAGAATGTCTACTTCCTGTCCTGTGTCTGTGCGTAGCTAGATGATTGGGTTGCATCCAGCTGACACCTCAGACGGCCACCATTGGCCAGACGACGCCTACGGCGTCTGCCCCTCAGGCCGGTCGTGGCCGTACGGCCTGCTCGGCGCGCTGCCTCCCCTCATCCGTCTGATCCAGTGTCTGAAACGTTACCACGACTCGGGCCTCCAGATCCATCTAGTCAACGTGAGTGTGCCATGCGTACATGCGCGGTCACGTTCCTGGACGACGCCACTGACATGCGTCTTAGGGTGGAAAGTATTGCAGCTCAATCCTGTCCGGATGCCTGTTTATCTGGTGGCGCAGCCAGGGTATGTGGCGCACTGAAATGGCCGACGACGCGACGTGACGCTCATCATTTCCTCAGGTGAACGCCGAGCGCACGCGTCGTTCGTGATATGGATTCTGTTCGCGACCGTGTCGTCGATCTACACCTCGGCATGGGTACGTGCGCGTGCGCGGCAGTGGTGGTCATACTCACGCGCCACAGGACCTGGTGGTCGACTGGAGTCTCCTGCGGCCGGGGTACAAGCTCCTGCGCCCGGACCTGGGTTACTCGCACCCCATCGTGTACTACTTTGCCATGGTGACCAACGTCATCATCCGCTTCATCTGGGTGTGGTGAGTCGCGGCGTGGGCGTGCACGGCACCGGGCGGCGCGGCGCACTGACAGCTAACACAACCAGGTACATCCCCAACACGCGGATGTCCCCGCGCCTCCGCTCGTGGCTCTTTGCGCTGTTTGAAGTCCTCCGCCGCTGGCAGTGGAACTTTTGTGGGTTGCTCGTCCGCTGTGGCCACTGCTGACCCACCAGTCCGTGTCGAGACCGAACATCTCGGTAACGCCGACGCATACCGCGTCACACGCGAAATCCCGCTGCCATACCGCCGCGTCAACGACGACGACGGCTCCGAGGACGACATTGCCGCCACCAAGAAGAGCCTGTCGCGCCGCGCCAGCACCAACCCCATCGCCGTCAAGCTCCGCAAGATCAAGCACAACCTCGTGGGCAACCACATGGCCGGGCGCGGGCCAGACGCCCTGCCCGTCGGCGCGCGCGGCAACTTTGCGCAGCGCGAGTACGAGGCCCGTCGGCCGGGCGACGGCGACGACGACCGCGAGAGCGAGCTCAGCGCAGTGTAACGTTAGTTTTGCCGTACCTATAGATCTTGAATGCAGCTTGGCACACGCACGCACGCACGCATCGACACGACAAATTGCATCAGGCTCACAGGCGCTACTGACCACCACCGCCGCCGCCCTTGCGGAGGGAGAAGAAGCGGAACGAAGGCTTGCGCTCTGGAGCGGCCCGTCGCGTCTCTCCCTCGGCTTCGGCTTCGGCGCCGCCGTCGTAACCGACCCCACCTTCCTCGTCGACCACAACCGTGCGCTTCTCAAAGTAACGCGACGACAGCCACTGGCTACCACCGCCTTGCGACGCCTCGAGAGAGTTGCCACGTTCGTTCTCGTTGACGGGAGCGCGGTTGAAGAGCTCCTCGGCACTGAGAACGCCATTACCAGGGGGCGACAGACCAAAGTTTGACCCGCCAGCGCCATGGCTCTCCTTGAGGTTGGCAGTGATCTCGTCGAGGCCAGAGATGGAGCGGTTGCCGTTTCCAGACCAGCGCGCCTTGCCGAGCAGCGGCCACTTGAGCGCACGTTTCTCCGACGCCGAGGGGGCAAAGAGCGACTCGTACCCTCCAATAGCAAGAGGGAGCGAGTCGCTCGATCCCACGTTGGCGACGCCAGACGGGAAGAGGTTGAAGCCAGACGAGACGTTTTCAGACGAAGGCGAGGTCGAGAACCAGCGGCGCGAGTTGGGAAGCGCGTTGACACCGGGCAGCGTGGTGTTCGAGCCGCCGGGGTGGCTGGGAGGCGTGACGTTCGGGAAGCGGCCAGTCGGGGTGACACGGCGGGCGCCAGAGACAGCATTGTCATCTGAGCGGTCAAAGGACGAGAAGGCGCCAGCCGAGGTGGGCCAGCGCGGCGAGTCCTCGCCAGAGTCGGATCCAGAGTCACCACCGTTCGCAGGCGGACCAGTACGAAGAGCGTCGTGGATCGTCGACAGCAGACCGTCGTCGTCGTCATCCTCGGGCTCGGCCTCGGAGCCAGCACCCTCGAGCGGGGTGATGTCGCCTTCGAGCGAGCGCACCAGGCCCTGGGGAAGCCAGTTGTCCATAAACTCGGAGGGAGAGAGCACGCTGAGGGGCGAGCCCTGGTCCTCGGGTTCGTCACGAGCAGGCGGAGTGACCTTTGCTTGGCCAAGGGCGGCGAGGGACCTCGAGTTGCCCGGGCCAAAGTCCTCAAAGCCAGCAATGTCTCCTGCCGAATGACGTGCGTCATTGAGGTTGCGGAATGACGAATTGTTCGAGTTACCGTGCGCGAGATGACCATAGCCACTAGCAGCGGTTTGAGCGGGACGGGCCGTGTACGATTGGTCGAGATAAGGCATGCCAGCTTCGGCCATGTAGGCTGCCGCTTGCGACGCCCACTGGCTGTCGGACTTGTTCTGGCGCTGACCGTGCATGTAGCCCTCGGAAGCGGCAGCTTCGTATGCAGCTGCCATGAGCATCATTTCTTCCTCTGGGGCCATCTTGCGCGAGTCTTCAAGGGCGGCTTCGGCAGTCTTGAGCTTGTCCTCTGCCTCTCGCACTTGCTTGCCTAGGATGTCGTTTGTCGTTTCGAGCTCAGAGACGGTGATTTCCATCTCACCGAGCTCTGAGATCTTGTTGGTTACTGCCTCACGTGTCTCCTTTACGTGAAGAGCGCCTTCTTCAATTACAATCTTGACATGTTTGCCGCTGAGCTCCATGTTTCCTTTGAGGTCTTCTATTTCTGTGCGAGCGGCAGTCATTTTGGACAGGAGCGTGTCCCGGGCAGACTCTGCACTCTTGAGTCGCTTCTCCGACTCGCGACGAGCAGCCTCTGCCTGGCGCTTCTGGTCCTCCAATGTCTTTGCCTTGGACTTGAGGTCCTGGCGCTCGGCATCGTCCTCTTTGCGGCGTTGGCGGAGCTCATCGACGGTAGATTGAAGATGGGCCTGAGCTGTGGCGACCGACTCGTCATGGGCGGCGAGTTGTGCCTGCAACTCGGCCAGCACAGCCTGAGCAGCAGAGAGTTCAACCTTGAGGGCGGTTAGAACAGGCGATGAGATTTCAAACACTGGATCGGCCACCAGTGGTGGTGTCGGCGGAGTGGCTACCAAGCTGACGATGGACCCGCGACGCGAGCTGCCACCAAGGTTGCTCGGGGGTAGTGACCCCGACTGGGAGTGGAGCGGCAGCAGGTCTGTCAGGTCCTTGGTCGACTCGCTCTTGAACAAGAGCTTTGGGACCAGGGCCGAGGGTCGGACGGCGGCTGTGCAAAGGCGTCAGCTTTAGGAGATCACGTCGCACGGGCCGGGCGCGAGTCTGTGGGGTAGCTACTCACAAGGGGGGGACTCGTCTTTTGGGAGCACGGCGCGCATTTCCATGACGCCGGGCTTGTCCAAGATTGACGACTTTTTCCTCGCCTTGTCGCGACGAGACAGATGCAGGAGGCGCCATGCCCACTGGAACGACGCCGGCACTGGGCCGAGGACAAACCAGTGGCCGAGGATGCCAAGGTAAGAGATGACGGGCTCTGGAGGAGGAGCACCGGACGATTGTTTCGAGGGCCTTGCAAGCACCGGATCCGAGAGGAAGGCGGGAGGGCCTGGCGCCGCGGAGAAGGCGAGAGCAAAGAAGAAGTATGAGCGGTAGTTGAGCGATGGGGTTCGGAGGGTGATGGCGACGTGGTTTGCGAAGCGGAACGGCGCGATCGTCGGCGTGTCAGCGCCGGTGCCGGAGGGCGAGGCGTTCCCCGACGAGTTTTCCGTTGCCGCCGCAGTCTCCGGCTCGTCCGACGAGCGGATGTGCATGAGATGGCGACGGAAGGCAAGCTCGGTGAGGTATGAGCGGAACGACGACTCTGTCGGCTTGGTGATGGCGACTGGGGCGCGCGTCAGCAAGATTTTTGTTTGCGCGTGTGTGCTCTGCGCTCGCGAGCGCGAGCGCGACATGACACGACTCACCGAGCACGAGCAAACAGGCAGCGGCGACGGCGTAGAAGAAGAGGCGCCAGACATCCGACAACGTGTCTGGCGACCAGGCTGGGCCGTGGACGAGCGAGCTCAGCCCGTGAGGACCCAGGCCTGCGCCGATGTCGTCGCCATCGCCGCCGTCAAGGACGCCGGTGGCAGCGCTACCGCCGGCGAGGAGCGCGGCCACTGCGCCGCGTGAGCGGTCGCGCAGCGCACTGATCCCTGTGCGGATGAGCGAGGACGGCATCTGGGGCCGAGGGCAGCCGCTAGGCTAGCGGCGTGCTGTTGGTGCGAGATGTGTTGTTTGGTGTTGGCGGGGGAGGGTGCGTCGGTGAGCGGCGTGGGCGTGCTGGTGCAGGCAGGCGCAGGAGCACGCGGGGGAGCGATCAATGCAGACGAAGCGGCGTGCCGGTGCTGCTGGGCATGGGCAGTGGGGCGGGCGGGACGGGGGTGTTGTGACGAGGGGGGTGGGTGCAGGCGGGGAAGGCGGCGAGCCGGTGGGTTGGTTGGCGCCGTCAGAAGTAATGCCGCACGGTGGTGTAGAGGCCGAGTCGGCGTCGGTGCTGACGCAGTGTTCGGGGCGACGGCGGCGGCGGCGAGACTACGGAGACGGGTGCGAGTGGAGAGAGAGACGCGAGACGATGAGGTTGTCGTCGCCTGTTGCAGAGCAGCTGGTGCTGGTCAGATTTGAGTTTGCGAGTGCAACTAGTGTGCTGCTGCCTGCTGCCTGGCTCCGTCTAATTCACCCACCACTCCAAAAGTAATTCAACTCCCCCTGAGGGCTAGTGACGATCGACCGACGCCGACTTGACTCCAGCGACAAGCGGAAGCAATTCCACGTGCTAAGGGCACAACGCCGTATAACTCCGCAGGCGGCGGGCGGCCAGAATAGAAGACTGCAGCGCGATGCACTATGCGCGCTGCACGCTGCACGCTGCACGCTGCACGCTGCATATGATAAGAAGCACACCTGTGCTGCACATGGGGCAACGGCGCGACGCGACTCTGGGCATGCGTCGCTCGCCGGTTGCAGACGGACGGGCAGGCAGCACCAAGTGCCGCTGACGCCAACTGGCTTGAGCTCGCCCTATGGACGGACGGACGCGACGCGAAACGGACGGGCGACAGCGTTCGGGACGGCCGCCGTGAGTGGCACAGTTTCGTGTCAGGCAGGACCTCGTCGCCCCGGTCGGCGGGCAGCGGCATGTAGCAGCGGCTGCAGCAGCAGCAGTCACACGCTCGCTCGCTACGCCTGACGCGAGCTTGCTTGCGCGCACACCTGACCCACCCCTCGGCTACCCAGACCGAACGAACCAAAGATTGCACACCACCACATCGTCAGTGGCGCACCGCCGCACCACGCTCCATCCCGTCACTCCCGCCGGAGGACGCCGGGGGGGCGCGCGGCGCACTCACGCGCCAATGATGGCAGTGGCAAATGATGCATGGTACAACAGGTACAACTCGTGGCGGAATGATACAGGTAGCAACTGCAACGCATCGGCTCCGGCGCCGGGCGCGCTCGGTCCCCCGCACAGCACAGCACTACAACGTCTGGCTGCGCGCCGGCGTGCGATGCCCCGGCGTGCGGAGACCCGACCCGCTGCCGCCGCGCGCACCGCCCAGTGGCGTGCCGATGCGCGGCTGGCTCGCGGGGCCGAGGTAGTCGTGCCGGAAGCGCGTCTTCCACAGCTTTTCGGCGCGCTTCAGCCCGGCGTCGTCGCCCCGGTCGCGGTCGAGCGGGGCGCCGATGAGACGCGCCGTCTCGGCGCGGTACCGCAGCCCGCGGAGCTGGTGCGTGCGCCACGCGATCTCGATGTCGAGCGTGGGCGGGAGGAAGGGGTGGCCGTCGACCGCGGCCATGAGATCGAGCCAGGCGTCTGGGGGTGGCGTCAGCACATGCAATGAACACACGCCGCAGCACTCACGATACCGCACAATGCAGCGCTGGAACGCGGCGGTCCCCTCAGGGCTCGCGCTGAACCACGGGTCGAACCAGCCCTGCTCATGCACCGTCTCGACGATGCGCGCCTGGCGCTGCACGGCAGCCGAGATATCGGGCGGCGTCCAGCCAGAGATGGAGTGCATCGTGCGCAGCGAGTCGTTGCACCCGACACCGGCGCACAGCTGCGCCGGCAGCGTCTTGTCACGCAGCGCGGCGGCCGCCTCGGCGAGCGGGAACGGCACGTCGTGCAGCGCGGCATACGTGCCCTCAGCGTCGCGCGCGTACTGCGCCGGGTTGAGCAGGTGCGCGTGCCAGCACATGAGCACCTCGAGCGGCGGGAGCTCGGCGGCCGCGAGCGGCGTCACGGGCGACGTGCCGGGGCTCGTCGGGCTCGTCGGGCTCGTCGGGCTCGTCGGGCTCGTCGGGCTGCTAGCGGCGCGGTGGGGCAGGATGGTCGACGCCCAGCGCTCGTACTCGAACGCCGCGTGGTCCGCCACACGGTGGAAGTCTGCGCCGGCGGCTTGTGCGCGGGCGTAGAACGCGCCGAAGAGCGCGAGGTGGTCGCGGACTGCCGTCGTCGTCAGCTGTGCCCGTTGCCTTCCCCCCCTCCCCCAACGCCCCGCCACTCACTCTGCGCGACGCTGACCAAAGGGCGCACGGCGTACGGCCCGACCTGGATGCTCGCAGGCAGCAAGGTCGCGGGGTCGTAGTCGCGCGGGTGGAGGTCGAGGACGGAGCGGTGTGCGTCTTTCGAGTTGGCGCGTGATGGCGCCTTGATCTTGCGGCTGTGGGTCGGGGACAGGTCGGCCGTAGGCGAGGGCGACACGGCGGGCGACAGGCCGGGCGAGAGCGTCGGCGACGGCGAGGGCGAGAGCACGCCGCCGCCGCCGCTGCCGCCGCCTCCGCCGTGGTGCTTGCGCGCGAGGCCGGTCCGGAGGCGGTCGAGGAACATGGCTGGCGGGGGGCGCTGGCGGGGCCGATAAGCGCTATCAATTGGGCTGGTGCGCGTTGGCGCGGGTTGGTGCGGTTCGGTTGGGTTGGTGCGAGCGAGCGAGCTAGTTGAACCCGAGGCGAGGCGAGTACTTATCGCGCAAGGCGGCGCAGGCGGGCGCTGATAGCGACGGCGATGGCGAGCGACGGGCGGCGAGTAGTGTGCAGAGCGATGCGACGCTGAGAAGGATGAGTGAGCAGCGCAGAGGAGCACCACCACGAGCACCCCAAACGACCCCCCCGGCAACGTACATACGTCTCACCGCAGTGCTAACCACGACAACAGAAATCTCGCCTCCTCGCCTGCTCGCCTCCCCTCGGCCCAGGCAGGCAGGCACCATCTGCCGCATCCCTGTGCCCGCCGGCGGCCTACGCATCCCGATCAGTCAGGCTGCCGTCCAGTCGGTCAGCAGCAGCCATCCCCGAAGCACGGCAACCTCGCGTATTACTCACCAGGCCGCGGCGCGCCCATCCAGGCTCCGCAAGCCTACGCCACCACGGAGCACACCCCGCAACGCAGATTTGGCATGCCCCCTCCCCCTTCCCCTGCACCCCGCGGCGCCGAGGCATGCGTAATGCGCCTTGCCTCTTTGGCGAGGTAGGTAGGTGTGCATGGCGGGCGCACTGCTGCAGCGTGGGCACCCGCCGCGGGCGCGCGGGCAATGCTGTAAGCCGCCGCAGAGGGGTGTAAGCAGGCAGCAGCAAGCAGCTGCCCGCGAGTTGCCGCCCCGCCCTCCGCCCCCCGCCGCCGCCCCTGCCGCCCGCACCATGGTCACATGGCTTGCCAGTGCCGCAACAAAAAAAAATTAGCGGGCAGTGCTATTTTGACTGTGGGCAGGCACCAGCCCGACGCCCACTGCCAACACCAACCACAATCTGTTACGTCCGGCGCCTTCCCACTCCCACTGATAGCGTCGGCCGTCCGTCTCCGCGCGACATGGACGCCGCCGCCGTCAGGTGTCCAGCACCACCCTTCAGCCACCCCCCTTCCCATGATGACAAATGCAGAAATGGACTATAGATGGCTACTGTGATGATGATTGTGCTCCTCTCCGTCTATTTTGACCCAGTGTCCGCCGCCGGCCGGCCCCGCCGGCCAGCCGGTCAATCGCCCAAGGGCCGTCGGCTTGCTGGCCGACGGCACCCTGCAGGCGTGCGCGGGGCGGCACTACCTTCGGTGGTTCTTGTCCGTCCCCATAACTACACGCCAAGCCGCCAAGTGTATGGCGCTCAGCTGGCAGTCGTCGCCGCCGCCTCCCCCGACACGGAACGCCGCGAGGACCCCCTGGATCCCCGTCGTGACCCACGCCGCCCCTTCACATTCAGCGTGATAGGGCCGTCGCTCGGCGAGTTGGTGATCAGAGGCTCGTCGTCGGTCGCATGCAGCTCGGTCAGGTTGGCAGTGCTCAAGCGTCGGATGAGCGGCCGCAACGAGCCCATCTCACCGCCGCCCGCAGATGACGACGGCGCACGGCTTCGCCGGCCAGACACTGATCCAGCAGTGTACTCTCCGCTCGAGCCCGTCCCAATGGCCGTGCTGTTGGGGCCAGGGGCGTTGGGCCCGGATGCCGCAGTCATGGACAACCCTGTCATTCCAAGGCCGCCGCCGAAAAGGAACGACATGGATCTGCGGTGCGTTACCGAGTGGCTCGACGAGCGACGAGCAGTGCGGCCCATGGTCGACGCGCCGCTGGGAGGGCCTGCGCTGTGTCCAAACGAGTCCTCCGAGATACCGGTAACAGGCGTGTAGGGACTCGTGTCACGCGAGCGTCGGGCAATCGGGCTCGTGTCCCGCGATCGCCGTGTTGTCGGCGGAAGCGCGGTACGTCTCGGCCGCGGCGACCGGCCGGCCATAGCCGCCGCACCCAGAGCCGTACGGGTGCGGTCCGGAGACAGGGTGAGCTCCTCGGAAGCCACTGGCGACGCGATGAATGTCGAGGCGCCGTCCTCCGCAACACCCGTGTTGAGCGCAGACGGCAGTGCCGTGCTCTCCCGCTCCTCACGCTCAGGCTCCTCGACGACCTCTTCCAGCTCGTCACCGTGGTCGAGCTCGTCCTCTTCCTCGTCGAACTCGTCCTCGACAAAGCCCTCCTCAAGCTCAGCCAGACCACGGACCTCGGCGCGGTACTCGGCAATCTCGCGCGTGATGGCCTCTCGGAGCTCCTCGATCGTCTGCAGCGACTCGACTTGCTGCCACTTCTCGAATGGGAACTCGCACACCGGCTCATCTGCAGGGTCGTGGTACGCAGCGACATACGGGTGCTGAAGCGCAGTGGTGACGTCGAGACGTTCGGCCGGGTCAAAGGCGAGGAGCTTGCCGAGAAGGTCAACAGCGTCAGGCTCGGCGTCGGGCAGGACGTCCTCAAACGGCACGCGCTCCTTCTTTGGCAACGAGCGCACATAGTTGGCAGCCTTCTCGCTGGCGATGCGGTCCAGAGTTGCGTCGTCAGGGGTGCCGAGCACGCCGAGGATCAAGTTGAGCTGGTCGACGTAGTCCTTGCCCTTGAACATGGGCTTGCCACCGAGCAGCTCGCCGAGAATACAGCCGATAGACCAGACGTCGATAGCCGTGGTGTAGCGGCGGTTGGAGAGCATGATCTCTGGTGCGCGGTACCAACGCGTGGCGACGTCTGGGAACTGTCAGTGAGGTCCACACACTACACAGGCACAAGCAACGCACACTCGGTCAACTTGAGCTCGTCATTTTGGCCGGCCTCTCCCTGTATTGGTACAAAGCCGCGGGCAAGACCAAAGTCGCAGATCTTTAGTTCACAATCCGAGTTGACAAGGAGGTTACCGGGCTTGAGGTCGCGATGGATGACGTTGGCCGAGTGAATGTACTGCGGCGGCGTCAGACCGACCATCGTCACTGGCGACCCACCTTCATTCCACGCAGCAGCTGGTAGAGGAAGAATTGAATGTGCAGGTTGGACAGAGGCTGGCCAGAGCGGACGATTTGGTGCAGGTCGGCTATACGCGGATCAGCATCACTTCTCACGCCGCGCCACGGCGTCCGCCATGCGCGTTACTCACCCTCCATAGGTTCCATGTAAAGGTAGCTAAAAGGCCCGTCAGCGCCACCGACCAATGCAAGAACCCCCATCCGTTTCCCAGCAAGAGGCCGTGGCTGGCGCAGTGGCTGCCATGTGGCTGGCTTGGCAGCCAGGCCGCGGAAACGAACACGAGCACGGGGCGGCGCCGCTCGCGAGCACGGGGGCACGCCGAGCCGCGCCGACACTGTGCCCACACGACTCACATTTCGTTGTACCCGTCCCAGACATTGTCGAGGTCGATCAGGCCAGTCAGATTTTCGTGCTCGCCAAAGTGCCTGAGCAGCGTAATCTCACGCAATGCGCGACGCGCCAGGATCGGCTTGTCAAACACGCGGGTGATGCACTTTACAGCCACTGGCTCGCCACTGATAGAGTCCTGCACACTGATGACGAGGCCGTATGCGCCCTGGCCCAGTGGCCGCAGCAGGCGCCAGCGGTCTGGCACATGGAACAGGTGCTGGAGTGTGTGCAAAGTGTGGTATCCTCTGTGTTGGGTCAGCCACACCGCGACGTCCAAACTGTGTGGCCACACACCTTGACGCCAGCACCTTATCGGATAGGGGGTGCTCCTCGTCGTTGTACTGCAGCTCCCTCCGGATCTCATCGCTGCCAGCGCCGCGCTTGAGGGACGCAGCAGCTGCGGCCATCTTGCCCGCGCCAGTGAGGGGCGTGCCTTGGGTCACGGGGGCTGTCAGCGCGAGGTTGTTGATGCTCGTGCTGCTGGCCATTGTGCTGGGCTGGGTGCGGGCACGGGACGGGGCGAGGGACGACCCGACGTCGGTGATGGCGTCGGGAACCGAAGTCGACGACGGGGCGTTTGCCGTGTCTCCCGAGTGCTCCTCTGGCGGTGTGGGGACGGCGACGCTCGACGCCGTCGTCGCCGTCGTCAGGCCGGCCGTCGTGGCCGGCACGGAGGCGGACGAGGCTGTTGTAGCAGCGTTGGACGCGGCGTCAGTAGCAGCAGCAGCAGCGGTCATTGCTGCTGCTGCAGCCTGCGTTGGCATGGCGGCAGCCCGCCGCGGGATGAACGGCTTGGCTGCGACAGGCGACAAGGGTGGCGAGGGCGACTGGCGGTCTGCGGCAAGGAGGGATGCATGGCGCGATGGGCTCGCGGGGGCGGGTGGCACGAGGGCCATCGTGGCCTGTGCTGTTGTTGGATTGTGAGATGTGCGTTGTTGGGGCCTGCTCGTGTCGTGGTCGGGTGTGCGATGTGGTGTGAGATGGGTGGTGGACGGAAACTGGAGGGGATAGGTAGGGGGAGGAAGGAAAGGAAGGGATGTGCGGTGATGGGATAGGGCCGAGTGGTTTTGGCGGCTGCTGTGGCTTGGGCGGTGGTCGTGCGGGCGGGCGGGCGGTGACTAGGGGGTGTCGCGAACTGTGCGGCGAATGGCAAAAGAGAGAGATGTGTCGATGTGTGCGAGTGTCGATGCAGCCGCCGCAGCCAGGAGGAGCCGTAGTGATGGAGTGTATCGGGTGTGGTGGATTTGGTGCGCACACACTAGCCAGTCAGTGTTGACGCCGCAAAGTTTGCCTGATGCTAAGCGGTGGGTGGGGGGCAAGGTGGCGACGAGGGAGCCATTACTACTAGGTTTGGGTGTGTGGCCGCACCGCCGGGCTGGGCTCGCTGCCCAGGGCGGCTAGGTGCAATACGCGGCGGAGGCGGCAGCAGCTGCAGCAGGTCGATGGCAGGTTCAGGGTAGCGCAGTGTACGGCAGGATCGACGAGACCCACACACACTGCACCCTTCAAACACCGCCGCCGCCGCCGCCAAAGCCATGACGGTGCCCGCGAGGGATTACTCTGCGGCACCACCACCCACCGACAACACACCGGCGTCACTCCGAGTGGTGCAATTGGCCTGGGCAATGTCGATACGAGCTCAGCACCACATGCCGCCGCAGATCGTATCACCCCCAAGACAGTCAAGGCGCTTGCCCTGGCCCGCGCTGCATCCGCGGCGTGAGAAACGGCCAGGCCGTGAACCCGGCTGATACGATAACGCACTAGGGCTAGGACGGCGGTTGCCTTCACTACGCCGGCCGCCAAGTCGCCCTAATGGTTGATTAGGACTGAGACTAGGTTCACTCCAGATCTCGTCAGTGATGCTATGCTGCTTGTGCTCGGCCCAGCCCGAGGAATACGGACTAGACCCAGCCCGGGCAATACAGCGCTGCCAAGCTGCCCGCTGCCTGCTCGCCTGCCTTGGTCGTTACGTCGTCACCACTCTCCCGTCACCCGCAGTCACACGGATATCCCCATTGCCCGCCGATAAGACTAGCAAGATTTATCGCGCCTGCATAGAATCGTACACTTGGTCATGGGTATGACAAACCAATCTCAAAATGACCGCCCAAACCGGGAACAGTATAACTCGGATGACAGTGGCAATTGTGATGCCTCACTGCGAATGCCTCATGGCCCAACTCGGCGGGGCCTACCCTCTCTACCTAGGACCTTCCACTACGGTCCACAACCCCTCCCTTCATTCTAACCATCTCGTGTGTAGAAGAACCTGGACTGTGAAACACAACGCCGGGTCGTTCCAGCGCAGTGGCGGCTTAAAATTCGTGGTTGAAGACGTCGTCGGGGTTGTTCGACTTCTTCTGCTGCTGCTGCTGACGCGACGACTGCTGGTCACGTGAATCGATGCTGCTGCTGTCGTCGTAGCTGTTATTGCTGTACTTCTTGTTGCGGCCGCCGGTGCTGTTCTTGCGACGACCGTAGTCGCGGCCCCATTCAGGAACGTCGTCGTCGGTCGCGGCGGTGCCACCTGGAGGGTAGGAACCATACGAGTCGCCGTCATTTGTCGCCGACCGCGTACGCTCCCAACGGTCGCCACTCTCAACCTGCTGTCGGCGCTTTGAGCGGCCATCTCCAACGGCACCCTCAAAGTTGGCAGGGTAGTGCCAGTTGCGCTGGTTTGGAGCTTCGTCTGCGTCGTCGTCAGCCCGCGAACTCCAACGACTCCAACGACGATCTTCGGCGTCACGGCACACGTGTGTATGCCAATGCCAAGTAAACCTGTGCACTCGCTGTCGCACAGGCACTCCACACCACCACGGCGGCGGCACTTACCGTCCTCGTTGTAGTAGCGCTCGTCCTCGCGGTCCCAGAGACCCTCGCTGCGGCGCTGCTCGTTCTGCCTGGACCGTGTGGCGTCCCAGTTGGGGCCCTCCTCGCCGTCGGCAAGCTCCTGCCCCACCAGTGTTGACTCTGGCAGGCGCTCATCGTAGCGCTTTGACCACGCCGACTTCTGAGCACGGCGCTGCTGGTTTGAGGGGTCGACCAGTCCGTAGCGGATCGCCCACTTGGGGGTACGTGCTTTGTTCGAACTGCCAGGGGTCAGTTCCTAGTGTGCTTGCGTGCTGCTCGCGTGCCTGTACAGGCTACGTACTTGTTGCGAATATTTTGGATGTAAAAGCTGCGCGTTAGTTGTCTGCTTGGAGCGAAGCGAGCTCACTTGTGGCCGTGGCCGGGAATGTCTGGGATGGTCAGCAACAGTCACCCGGTGGCCAGCACAGCTCGCATCACTCACATCCGCAGAGAGTCAAAACCTTCAGCAAGAGTTAGCATGAACGATTGGGCGTGCACCGGATTGCTTGGAAGCAATAGACTTGAAACCCACAATGTTAATGAAGAACTACGTGGTCGTCGTCGTCAGTGTGTTTACAACGCGTAGAGAGGAGGCACAAGCAATACTCACGTCTCTGCCAATACCGAAACGCGCGGCGACGGCTACGGCGTGTGTTAGCATCGTGTTGACGATCACGATGCGTGTGTGGAGAGACTCACCAAGCGGTGGCAGGAGCCAACCGAGGAAGAAGAGGAGGACCTGGAAGCCGTGATGCCTCTTTGGCTTGAGGGATACCTTGCCCTTGGGGAGATGGTGGTTGTACGACATTGTGTCGTCGATGCAGATGCGCGATGATCAGGTGGAAATGAGCGTGATTGAGAGAGAGGATGGATGCAGGATGAGGGAAGGGGGATGGGGTGTTGGAGACTGCGGTGTCGGCCGGAGGAGGCTTGGCTCGGTGGTGTGAATTCTAGGTTGCGCGGTACACCTCGTGCGTGCAATGCTAGAGAGAATGAAGGTGCTGGTCGGGTGCTGGCTGTGGAGTAGAATGAAGAAACTGCCAAGAGCGAAGCAGTGCTTTATATATGTGTTGATGTGCAGCAGCAGCAGCAGTAGCTGGAGCAGCAGGAAGGAGGACGACGACAAGGTGGATGCGGGTGGGTATGTGGGGTGTCGTTGGATCATGGGGCCGAGGGCCGAGGGACGCAATGGCGACGAAGCCTCCTTGGCTGGCGCGGCGCGCGGAGGCTGCTGGTGCTGTGGTGGTGCGGTGCTGCCGCCGCCGCCGCCGCCTGGTTGACTACACCTCTGCATTGATGCCGCTGCCGCGCGCCGCGCGCCAGAGCCCATGCGGTATCAACTGGCTTCAGGTCCCGGCAAGCGGCGGCAGACGGGAATAACGGGGGTGCTCGGCGAGTAACGCGAATTAGGGAGCCGAATACCGCAACGCGGTGCGCTGGGTTGCGACTCCTAATGCCCTGGGCTAATACGACTTCTAATGCGTAAAGTACGCAGTGCCAGATTTGGCCCCGTTGGCGTGTTGGCTGGTGGAGACCCCACACTCCTCTATAATCCGCACAAGTCGCTCCAACGTGCGCGTCGCACTTTTGCCTCAAGATAGATTCGACGCCTGCGCGCCTGCGTTCCTGCGACGAGTACGAAGCAGGGCTAGGGCGTGTAAAAGGGGGTGGCATGGGCCACGCCGAGGCCGTCGAGGTCCAAAACGGTGGGCTTGGCAAGGCCAGCAGGCAAGCAGGCACCAGACAAGAGGCAAGAGGGGGAGCACCGATTGCTCATCCATCTACGTGCTGCGAGTTGCTGCTCAAACGCCGAACGCCTCCCGCCGTTATCGCCCTAGCCGCCGGCGTCGTTTCGCGCGCGCACAGACCACAAAAATGCGCAGCATATCATTTCCCGCCCCGCTCATTCGGCGCCCCCACGCCCCGCCGTGCTGCCCCCCGCCACCACGGCCTCGGCGCCCTCATCACTGAGCTCACCGCCCTGAGGCCCTCGGTCATCATCCTGACCAGTGTTCTGTTTTGGTCACCGCTTTGCCCTCCACCGCCTTTGACCGCTTCCACCCGCTCTTGTTCATTGACCGTGCATCATGCCACCAAGATCCCGTCCACTCCGCACAGCCGTCGGCACCACTCAGCACTCAGCCTCGTCCCTCATGCCTACTCACATTTCTCATGACCTCCTTAAATCTCTCTCGCACTCACCTCAAGCCCCGCGTGTAGGCCCGCCGCGAGCGCCAGCCACACTTCGACCTAATCAAGCCAAGCCTCGACGCAAGGGCCTCGACTATCGACAGAAGAAGACGAAGCGGTCATTCTCCGTGCTCCAAGGGCGCAAGTCTGACTGAAGACCTTCTGACAAAACCCCGGCGCGGCTTCACTCGGCCTCACCTCGTTCCGGGCGTGATACTTATACCTTCCCTTAAACTCGCCCACCTGCGATGTATCACCAGCCCTACCGCCAGCTGAGTAACCGCGACGACGACTTTGACATGGGCGACTACCCAAACTTCCCCGCGCAGGCCCGGGGCGACCTGCACCACAGCCAGTCGGTCAAATCGGGTCGATTCTCTCGCAGGTCTGGGACCTCGGGAGGGACAAACACGCGGGCGGTCACACGGGCGGAGAAGGCATACTTGATCATTGGTGAGGGCTGCAATGACCGCAGCACTGACAGCGCAGCCGTGGTGGAGGCTGTTATTGTCTCGAGCATCGCCTTTGCCGTATTCGCACTGGTTGAGGTGAGTGGCGTTTCGGCCACATCAATGACTAATGGCAGACTCGCGTCACAGCGCAGAATGCAAAGGTCCGGACGGTGCCAGTTTACCTCGTCATCTTCATCCTTGCACGGTAGGCGGCTTTCTGCACAGACTCGCCAGCTGACGTTGCCCAGGTTGTTCTCATGCGTGTACTCGTTTGACGCCCTCAGCGGCCGAAACGTCGTCCAGGTGGGCCCACCACTCAGAGTTCTTCCTGACGCGCAGCTCTGCCTACATATCTTCTTCCAAGTTTGCATGCTCGTCTACGCTATTCTCGAGATCCCTCAGACTCGTAATGCCTTCCAGAGTCTGGACCTCGAAGACGGTTGCGTCATGCGGAACGGAGTGGTGGTGAGTGCGGGACGGCAACCCGGGCTGATCACACAGGACTGTGTTGGGCCAGGAACATTGTATAGCTTGCTCGAGAAGCTCATGATTGTGCCACCCGTCGTCATCGGCCTCGCCACCATTTCGTATGCCTTCCTCGCTCGCCACCTGTACTTCCAGTTCGGGTGGGCCCAGTTCAAGCTCGTGAATGCGTCGCTTGAGCTCAGGAAGCTGCACCGGGACTACCAGCTGCAGGTGTCGCTCCTCAAAATGGTCGCGTACTTTGCGACTGCTTTCTGCATCTCGGTGTGTCTACAGTCGTTGCCGAATCTAACTCCCAGTACCTGATCTTGATCACCTCGGCGCAGCCCTCGAGTCCTGAATTGTAGGTGACAGGGGTGTGACTCTAGCTAACCTACGTAGCATCATTACAATCATCGCGCTTCCCCTGTCACTCGTCGCCATGGGAGTGTGTGGCTGGGCCTTGAAGCACGAAAGGCTAATGTAAGTGGCGACCGTCGTGAAGACCGCTCTAACATCCCAGTCCCATGGCTATTTGCCTCATCCTCATGCTCGGCGGCGAGGCGTATTTTGTGTACAAGCTGGCCAGCCTGTGGATGCCCAGGACTGCTGGGCTGTACAAGAACACCAAGATTACCATGGCCATATTCTGTGGGTGGTGGCAGGTGGCAGCATCTAACCTCGGCAGCGGTATTCAGCATTCTTATCTTCACCATCACGTTTATCAACGGGTGCATCTGCATCAACAACTTTGGGCGAGGTCTCAAGGAAGCTCATCGTGGGTTTGTGGCACGGGGTCGGCCGCTGACACGCGCAGAGGATGCCGAAAAGAACATGGGCCTGCTGACTGTGGGGCTGCCTCAGATCGGCAAGTCGAAGGGCTCGCCAGTGGACGGCCCGGACGAGGACGTGCCGCCACCGAAGCTTGTCATCGAATGAGGGCGAGGCGAGGGGGAGTGAGGCTACGACACAGATACACGGACGCTGTGGGCCATACATCACAGCGATAGTGATGCATATGTATGATACGGGCAAGGGAGAGTGGGATGGCACAGCAGTGGTACAGCCAAGAGAGACAGAGTCGCGGGATCTTGGGATTGTCACAGTCCGTCGTCGCAAGACTTGGCGAGGCTCGTGTCGCCCTTTGCAGTGGCAAGAGTTGGCGAGGACGTTTTGGCGAGGGAGCTGCGAGCGGTGGCGAGGGTGAGGGCGAGGGCGAGGGCGAGGGCGAGGGCCCCGATCGAAGCGCACGAGCGCCGTGCCCCGCACCGTGCCCCAGGCCTCTTAATCTATCTCGATCTCAAAGCGCCCACGGGCGGCGAGCGCGTCAGGACGAGCTCCAGCCCGAGAGATCCTCAGCGCGCACCCAGTCCCACCCGCCCTCGATCCTGCGGTGTTTCGTGAGCACCGCGCGGCGGCGCTTCGGGCTGGCGAGGGGGTCCCCCGCGGCGGCGGTGCACGCGAGTGCGGGGCCCGCGAGAAACTCGAGGGCCAAAAGCGCGGTGGTCGCGCTCGACGCCGTGCCGCTCTCGTGCGACTCGTCGCTCCCGCCAAACTTGGTGTCGGTGGTTCCGCTATCGAGCAGCAGGAGCGCATGCTGCACGAGGCTTTCTTCCTCGACGTTGTCGAGGTCCAGGTCCCGGTCCACGTCCACGTCCAGGTCGCCCACGAGGGGCGGGTACGAGCGCGGCCGGGGGCGCGTGTCCGCGCGGCCCGCGCGGCCCGCGCGCGCGCCGCCGGCGCCCACGCCCACGCCCATGCCCTCGCGCAGGCTCGCGTGCCGCTCGGGCAGGGGCCGCGCGCCGCGGTCGTACGCCTTGAACCGCGCCGTTGCGGCGTGTCGCCTCGGCGGCGTGCGCGCGCGCCGCGCCGAGACGGACGACGAGGAGCGCGCCTGCGCCTGCGCTGGCGGGTCGGCGCCCAGCGGGCGCGGGTGCGAGATGACGATGGACGGCGGCGCGCTGGCGCTGGCCCTCGCGCCGCTTGCCGAGACGACGGACGCGCGGCGCAGCCGCAGGCGGAGGTACGGGAGCGAGAGGACGGCGCCCATGGCCGTGTGGCGTGGCGCGTGGCCTTGTGGTGTGGGCTGGGCTGGGCTGAGGTGTCGCGGGAGGTCGCTGTTGTTTATGTCAAAGGAGGGTTTGCGTTGGGGACTTTGTGTTGTTTGTAACGTCGGAACGGGGGTGGCGGCGGGCGGCTGGCTGCATTCATTTAGACGCAGTGGCCAGCCACAGTGGGTTATGAGGGCGTGTGGCACGGACGAGCGGCGGACGCGCCCGGGGCCTTGGGTCGGTCTGGGGTATTCCTCTTGCTCCCCGATCGCGCGTGCTGTGGTCCCGGGGCGCTCTCTATTCGACGAGCTTTCGGACTCGAGCGCGTCGAAGATCTCCCAGCGCTTTTGTGCTGAAAAACACAAGCATTGCGAGATGAGTAACGCCCTACGACACGCCGGAGATGTCAACAAGTAACTACTGGAACTCGAGGCACAGTGCCTGGCCACACTGAGCTGAGCTTGTGACACCACACCTTCGCGAGCAATCACTCGAAGCGATCTGCACGCCAACCGCAGTATTGCGGTATGCAAACGCCCCAGCGGTCATGCAAACGCCCAAGGACACCCGATCGCCTGACCGTCGCCTGACCGATGTCAGGTCAACAAACGACGACAACCCCCGCCACGACGCCCGTGCCTTGACGTAAGATCCGCTTATTGTTTGCCCGAGCGCCCGCAAAACAACCGATCATTCCAGGGCGTATGGTGTAGCGGTTGCATTTCTCATTTGCAGTGTCCACTTCATTGAGACGGTCCAGGGTTCAAACCCCTGTGCGTCCACGAACGGTTGAAAATGACCAATGTTTTTGGGTCGTGGCCGCTCCCTCGCTGCCGGAGGCGGCGAGGCTATGGGCAGCGGCGTCGGCGCGTCGGCGTATAGCGCGCAGATCGGCGCTGATCCATACTGCGCCCGGTTGTGTGCACGTCTGTGTGCGCGTGGGCGCATGTCGGTGTAATGCAGTCAGTTCATTTAGACGGGCGCGGCGGGGCGGGGCCAAATCACCTCCCTCCACTCGCCACCCAAATGTCAAAACGCTCGCAACGACGTTGTCATCACCACCACATCCATCTCACTGCCGGCCACATGGACACACGCGACGACCCGCCGCCGCCGCCACGGCACCGCGGCCTCGGCTTCTTCCCCGAAGCACAAGTAATCCGCGACCCGCACCCCGGCGCGCGGCCGGCCGACACACCAGACGCCTGGACACAGTGGAAGGACTGGCACACCAACGCGTCGGGGCACGGCGGGCGGTCGCGCCTCCCGCCCGTCTTCGTGCGCGCCGAGGGGAGCTACGACGAGCTCGGGCGCAGCGTCGTCGACGGGTATGGCGTCGAGGTCGATGCCGCGGGGGCGGACGAGGACGAGGGCGCGGGCAAGGAGAAGGGCGCGGACGTGGCGGACTGGTATCGCGCGCTGTCGGGGGCTAGCACGCCGCGCAGCAGCACGCCGAAGGCTGCTGTCCCCGCGCCAGCGCCGGTGCTGGCGCCGAGGACTGAGGCCGGGCCGTCCAAGCCGCCAGATATCGCCGCGCCGGCACCACCGCCGCCCGCCGCCGCGCCCGCCGCGCCGCTCCGCGTCCACCGCTCAGAATGGTTCATCCGGCGCGCGCTCGCATCACAAGCCAAAGCCACGTCCGCACCGGCTGCCCCGCCCCCGCCGCGCTCGTCCATCGGCGCGCTGCTCAACATCGACGCGGCGCGCCCCCCGCCCGCCCCGGCGCCGCGGTACGTCCTCGGGCCCGAGAACGCAGGCTACGGGCGGCTCACGGCGCTCGGGTGGGGCGGGGGCGGGCTCGGCCGGCCAGTCGGCGGGGATGTCGCCGCCCCGCCGTCTGGCGCGCGGCAGCCGGTCGTCGACGCAGACGGCACGGTGGACCTGACCGGCGTCCCGTCCGACTCGGACGACGGGGACGACGAGGACGACGCGCCGCCCCCGCCGTCAGGGCCAGGCCGCACAGCGCCCATCGCGACGGCGCTCAAGCTCGACCGTGCGGGCCTTGGCCGCCGTGGCGCGCCCCAGCCGAAAGTGACGCACTCGGCGGCTGAGATCGACGCGGCGCAGCGGCGCGCCGGGCGCCAGCGGGCAACCCAGAACGGCGAGATGGGCAAGAAGCAGAAGGTCAAGTGGGCGCAGAGGGAGCGGCAGGAGCGCGAGAGTAGGAAGCGTATTGCCGCGATGCTGCGATGAGGCGTCGCGCTGTCGCCCGCGATGACTAGCTGCGAGCTCTGCTTCTTGCCACCTCGACTTCGACCTTGCATCACCACGCCACAGCGAACGCTCAGCACTCGAGACCAACGTACGACACACCAACCACACTACACCGACCACACACTGTATCTGTACCACCGTCATTGCATGTCATTGTTGTTTATACCGCTGGCGGCCGAGGTTTCTGACTTGGTCTGTGCAGTGCTTACTTACCGCGACGTGCTGATGCCACGACACTGTTGAACCGCCGGCCTCAAGCCATCACCAAGTAGCAACGCCGTGCTCAGCCTCGCTCGACCACCCCACCTTGCATCTCTACTTATCCATGCTTCCTGGCTACAAGTACAACAATAGATTGACGTGATGACAGTTCTATGTGGCAGCCACGTGTATGCTACCGCCCCAGCTTGAGCTTGCCCACGCCGGCCGCGATGCCCGGGCTCCCGCTCATCCGCCGCTGCTGCTCGAGCACGGGGCCAAAGACGTCGTCGGTGCCGCTGCGCCGCTGCAGATCGGCGCTCACACGGACAGACGTGCGCGCTGATGCCGGGCCGCTCCTCCCGCTCCCTTCCTGGCTCGAACGCGTCGACGTGCTCGCCAGATCGCTCGGGGCCGGGGACAGCCGCCGCGGAATCGAGCTCGGCACACCCTCCACGCCCATCGCCTTGAGGTTGGATGCGACGGCGATACCCAGACTCTCCACCCGCGCGCTCAGCCAGCTCGCAAAGCACGGCGACATGCAGAGCGACGAGTAGAAGTCGGACTCGACACGCGACTTGGTGCTCAGGCCCTTGGTTTTGAATGCTAGCGGGTTCGGGCCTTTGGTCTTGAGGTGGTTCAAGAATGCTGGGATGGAGAATGGCTTGAGTGCGGAGAGTGAGAGGGCCGGTGGCGGCGGCGGCACGCCGTCGCGGCCCGGCTGGGGTGACGTCGGGACTGGCGTCCGTGGAGGCACCAGCGTCTGGAAGTATCGGTTGAGGGGGACCAGCATCTTCTCCGTAAGCTGGCGGAAGTGTGTCCGGAGAGCGTCATTGCCTTCGGGATCTGCAACGTTAGTGCCGCCGGCGCACAGGTACGCACCATCAAGCTTGCCCTCGGCAACCAACGTCTCGAGCCGCTTCAGCAGCGCACGGTCCTTCTGCACGCTGCGATGGCGGCGGGAGAGGAAGCCCTCGGGAGTCTCGGTTCGAGGTCCCCCGGGAACCTGGGGCCGTGGTCTGTCACTCGGGATCGAGATAACGTTGGGCCAGTGCGACGCGGCGTTGCGGAAGAAGGGATTCTGGATGTTAGCGGGTAGACCTCCAAATGCTACCCACCGTGACGCCAACAACCACACCAGCCTGCGGCTTGCTCGCGTTGACAAGGAGCGAAAAGTCGTGGTCGTGGATGTGAAGGTAGGGGCGGAAGTCACCAGCCAGCGGTATGGGGCGGACAATCTCCCGGAGCCACCAAACAATCTCGGAACACGTCCTTGGGTCTGGGGCGATGACGAGGATTGGTTCAGCAAGAACGAGGCACTCCCATATTGACCAAAGCGACGGGAGGAATGGTGCGAACGTGCGCAGCGGCGACGACGATGGCAGCGAGGCGAGCAGCTGGGCGAGTCAGACTAGCAGGTCAGGAGCACGTACCGGCCCGGGCTCGTTGCGGTTGACGCTGACGTCCACCTGCGGGTTCTCTGTCTGGTCGGGGAGCTTGACGGTGAGGACTTCGGATAGGAGGGGAAGGTCCAGCAGCGCGTCGGGAACGGGGTCTGGCCAGCTCGCAATGGCGTGGCACGCGACCTCGAGCGCAGAGTAGCCGTACTGGAAGAAGGACGGCGCGACGCGTTTTAGGACAGCAGAGAAGAGCTGAGGGAAGGGGAGGTGGGTAAGGATAACGACGGATTTCTGGGGTCAGCTTGTCTCGAGTGTCCGGAAGCTCACCTGCATGAACCCGCGCGCGATGCCCCGGTCGCGGCGCTGGTGGAACCACACAAAGCCGTAGAGCCACTCGCGGCCCCGTTCGTCCCAGTTACGGTACTCTGCGGCCTTTTCTCTTGACAGACTCAACCCGCGCGAGTGGCCCGGTTTTCTGCCGAGGACAGGCTCGTCGGTGCGGTCAGGCAGCGGCGAGGGCGGCTCGGGGTATGCGAGCGACGACGGATCAGGCGGCAGGTGTCTGATCTTGAACGAGAACTGGATGCTGCCCTCCGTAAACAGCGAGGTATCGGGGAAGGAGGAGAAGGCACTGGCAGGTGAGCTTGAATCCGACGACTAGCCACCTACACATTCTCCTTCTCGCCAGTTCCCCATCTCCTGCCCACCGCGCGGCGCTCCACTACCGGCCCGCGCTCGAGATCAAAGTTGCACACCACAATCTCTTTAACCCATCGGCTCATCTTCTGTGCACAGTCGTCGTCGACAAGGGGCGGGGGTCGTGGGCTCGCCACGAGAGGCGACGACGCGTTTGGGTCGAGGAGCTTCTTGGCGAACGGGCCTGCCGACGTCGTCGCCGAGCTCGTGGCCGTCGCCGAGGCGGGGTCGGTAGCTCGCGATGCGAGGTCCACCGTCGGAATTTTGACGCTCAGACTGCGCGATCTTATCACGCCGGGTCTACGGGCCGCGAGTGATGAAGGCGTGCTAATGCTGATGGTCGGGGTGGATGGAGGATCCGCAGATGACGTTGATGTCGACGACGGATGCCGTTCTGCGCCGTTCGGCGTAGCAGGCAGTGGTTTCTCTGCACCGCTGCTGCCATGGTCGCGGGTTGATGTCGACGGCGCCGCACTGACCGAGCGCGGAGGAAGGCCGTTGGCGTGTGGTGGCTCAAACAGCCCCTTGCCGAGCAGCCGTTGTTGTGGGGCCGGCGTGGACACATCGCGCTGTCTGGGCGCCAGTCTGTCTGCAGCGACGGGGAAGCCCAGGCCAGAACGGGGGCCAAGAGACAGAGAAATGTCGCCAGTGTCGTCAAAATCGGCGTTGTTGTTCCACAGCTGGCGGCTGCTGCCGTTTGCTGCTGCCCGAGATGTGAGGTCGCTGGTGCCGCTACCACGGCCTGGGTGGGCCGTGGGGGCGGTCATGACATTGACGTGGGGCGGCGGGCGGGGCGTGAACGAAGCGTTAATGAACAGGTTGGTCTATGCTGTGGTGAGAGACAATGTGGCCATGCAAGTGATTGTGTGATGTAGAGGGTTGTGTCTGGAGGAAGCGATGGCTTGAGTGGGGTAGCAGCAGCAGTCAGTGGTGGTCCAAAAGCGTCGAACCGATGGACGCAGAGTGCGCGCGTGCATCAGAGTGGACCTCAGACGTCATTAGCCGCGGAACCATTCTTGTTCCAAGAACATGGTAGCCTGCTGGGCCTGGATGCCTCCTACCTTCTGCCTCCTGCCTGCCCCCCCCCCTCCCCGCTTTCATTATGCTGCTCCTACCCGCCACTGACTATGAATTGTCACAATAAAATCACGGCAAGGTGCGCATTCACGCTCCGCTGCCCACAACAAGCCAAGAGGCGTGTCGGCTGAAACAAGGGGCCAAGCGAGCGCTAGTTAAACGGTGTGCACGTGACGAGCGCCCATCGGGGCCAGCGATGGAACGTACTCAGTTGGCGCGGACAGCTAGCTCTATGCAGTCGAGGTGGACGGGTGCAGACGTTGATGACTGACTGCGTAGGGCGCAGCGCAGTCGCCCAGAACATTACACAGTGACGTGAACCGTGACTGCCTACAAGGCTATCGTCTATTGCGCATGCCGCATGTCGGGTCGGAGTGGCCATTGGGTGCATTCCTCGACAACAAGCTACCCCTCGCTTCGTTGCCCATGCCCCCGCGGGGCTGTACCGCGGGGGCGAGAGGCTGAGCTGAGCCGAGCTCGCTCTTCCGAGGTGTCAAGACGTTGCGCAATGACTCGGCGCTGGCATGTGTCCTCTGGATCTCTCCGTCTGTGCTGCTTGTTGGATATCGCTCGAGATGGATGGCCGAGTCTGCCTTGGCGACGTCATGTGCTTGTGTGGTATGCACTCGTTTGCTAAACGAGTCCAGAAGTGCCTAATCAATCCAAATAGCCTTAGTGTGCCCAGGGGTAATCCAAATACAAACGGAATGTCGGCGTGGGCGGCGTGGATGCGTGCACCGGCTTGTCGAGCCGACGTCCGCGCGTCCGCCCGGGCCACCACCGGCCACCACCGGGACGGGATACCCACGGCCCGCTGCACCGCTGCTGCAGTCGATGATCGGTTGACTCGCATATGCTTGCCTGCGGCTTGCTCGCTCCAATCACGCCATCTCACTCCAGTCGCGTCAAACTCACCCGCCGGCCAATCGTCAAATCCTAATTGGCTAGTTTGCTCTACTATTTCACTTCGGAATACTCCATCACCCAGCCACGTGGCTTTTCCCTACTATTCGGCCGACCCGATTCGTGCGCCATTCGAGATTTGTGACTCGAGATGTAGCCTGCGGCGGCGGACAAGCAAGACGGCGACTATGCTGCTGACCTGAACTTTGGATCGTACTGCCGAACTGTGTGCTGCTCCTGCCGTAGCCTGCCTGCCTGCCTAGCTAGCCGCGTCCGACTCCACACACACATCTTGAATGTCCTCCTCATCTCTCTCAAGAAATACAAAACCCGCAAAAACAAACAAGCCAAGGCTGCGACTGTCAGACCTCGGCAACAACAACATGGTCTCGTTCGCCTCCCCAGTGTCCTCGGGGTTAGCCACCCCCAGGTCCTCGTACGGCGACGTCGACGAGTCGCTCCTCCACAACGATGTTAGCGGAAGCCTCCCATGGGTTATCCAGAAGTACGGCGGCACGTCTGTCGGCAAGTCGCTCGACTCGATCACCCAGATTGTGGAGTAAGTACCAGAGCCTTAGACGCCCCCATCGCACCCCAGCTCACACCTCCAGGTCATATCTCAAGACAAATCGCGTCGCTATTGTCTGTTCGGCACGCTCGACCCAGACCAAGGCCCTGGGCACCACCAACCTCCTGCTCCAGGCATCGCGCGAGGCCCTTGAGCCGTCCAAGTCGCGCCCCGACGCCTCGGGCTACCAGACACCATTGTACCCTAAGCGGGTCGGCAGCGGCTTCTTCAGCGGCTCCATGATCTCGTCCTTCTCCTCATTGAAGGACGACACCCCCGCCCGCTCGTCCTCCCCCTCCCCCTTCCACCCGATCGCCGGCAAGAAGGAAGACAAGAGCAGGTCGCACTCGCCGACTGACTCGTCGGGCCCGACTACCCCGACGGGCTCCGAGCCGCACGAGCCGCGCTTCCACCAGACCGTCGACACGATCAAGCGGTCACATCTGGACGCTGCCCGCGCCACGCTCAAGGAGGGCGCATTGCGCGACGAGCTCGAGGAGGAGATTGAGCGCGACTGCGAAGTCCTGCGCTCGTTCTTGAATGCCGCGCATGTGAGTGGCAGTGACCGTGGCGATGTATGGCGATCTGGCGCTAACCTGACTAGATCATCGACGAGATCTCGCCAAGGTCACAGGACTCCATCATCGGCACCGGTGAGCGCCTCGCATGCAAGATCGTCGCGGCGGCCTTGAGGGATCGCGTGAGTGTCGACACTCGTGTTTCCTCCCACACACCTGGCTGACATATAAAAGGGCGTCGACTCTGAGCTGGTCGTTCTCGACAACATTGTCGATGCGGCTATGACCGCTGCGACCGACGCTGCTATCACCGCTACTGGAGACCAGGGTGTCGCGCAGCTTGGCCAGTCGTTCTACGACGAGCTCGCCGTGAGGCTCGGTGAGAGATTGAAGGAGTGCGGTCCCCGCATTCCCGTCATCACCGGCTACTTTGGCGCCGTGCCCGGCTCGCTCCTCGCACAAATCGGCCGTGGTTACACCGACTTGTGTGCTGCGCTGTGTGCTGTGGGTGTGGCCGCCTCGGAGCTCCAGGTCTGGAAGGAGGTCGACGGCATCTTCACTGCGGACCCCCGCAAGGTGCCCAGCGCCCGCCTCGTGCCCTCGATCACGCCCGACGAGGCCGCAGAGCTTACCTACTACGGCTCCGAGGTCATCCACCCCTTCACCATGGAGCAGGTTATCCGCGCCAAGATCCCGATCCGCATCAAGAATGTCGACAACCCCGGAGGCCCCGGCACCATCATTCTTCCCGACCAGGACTTCCCGGTAGGCCTCAACGTGCCTCCCCCGGAGCACCTGCCGAACGGCCTGCAGGACCGCATGCCCACGGCCGTTACCATCAAGGACCAGATCATTGTCCTCAACATCCACTCGAACCGCAAGACCATCTCGCACGGTTTCCTTGCCCGCATCTTCGGCACCCTCGACCGCGCTGGTGTCGTCGTCGACCTCATCTCGACGTCCGAGGTGCACGTCTCGATGGCGATGCAGCACTTTTTGAACCCCCGCCGCTTGGAGCGCCTCATTCGCGACCTCGAGAAGATTGGCGACATTACCGTGTCCTACGACATGGCCATTCTGTCGCTCGTCGGCCGCAACATGCGCAATGCCATTGGCTCGGCCGGCCTCATGTTCGCCTCGCTCGCCAAGGCCGAGGTCAACATCGAGATGATCTCGCAGGGTGCCAGCGAGATCAACATTTCGTGTGTCATCGAGAACAAGGACGCCATCAAGGCCTTGAACATCATCCACGACTCGTGCCTCGCCATCCCTGCGGCTCCCGAGGCGAACGGCAATGCCAACGGTGGCTCCAACGGCTACGTCCACACCAAGGCGCTCACCGTCGACACGGTCAACCCTGCCGTCCTCAACGTCGAGTACGCCGTCCGTGGCGAGCTCAACACCAAGGCCGACCTGCTCGCCACCAAGCTCGCCGAGGGCGAGAAGCTGCCCTTTGGCGAGATCACCTACGCCAACATTGGCAACCCGCAGGAGAAGGTTCTCAAGCAGAAGCCGCTCACTTACTGGCGCCAGGTTGCCTCGTTGGTCGAGTACCCCGACCTGCTCAAGCACCCATTGGTCAACGAGCTCTTCCCTGCCGACGCGATTGCCAAGGCGACGCAGCTCCACGACGAGTTTGGCTCGATCGGCGCTTACACTGGCTCCAAGGGCTCGCTCCCCATCCGCCAGCGCGTTGCCCAGTTCATCGAGGCGAGAGATGGCTTCCCTGCCGACCCGGAGCACATCTACCTCACTGGCGGCGCCACCCCCGGTGTGTGGATGATCCTCGGCCTCGCTCTCCGCCCCGGAGACGGAGCGCTCATCCCCCGCCCCCAGTACCCCGTGTACACTGCCTGCCTCGCGCACCTGCACGCCGTTCCTGTCTCGTACAGCTTGAACGAGACCGAGGGCTGGGCGCTTGACCTCACGTCGCTGAAGAAGGCCATTGCCCGTGGCCGCAACGACCTGTCGATCAAGACGCTCAAGGCCCTGGTCGTCATCAACCCCGGCAACCCGACCGGCTCGTGCCTGTCCGAGGAGAACATGCGTGAGATTGTGCAGATCGCCTACGACGAGTCGCTCTTGCTCCTCGCCGACGAGGTCTACCAGACGAACGTGTACGAGCCCGAGCGCAAGCCGTTCGTCTCGTTCAAGCAGGTCCTGCGCTCCATGCCTGAGCCGATCGCGTCGTCGGTCGAGCTCGTCTCGTTCCACTCGATCTCCAAGGGTGTGAGCGGCGAGTGCGGCCGCCGGGGCGGATACATTGAGACTGTCAACCTTGACCCGGGCGTCGAGGAGCTTCTTCTCAAGATGGCCTCAATCTCGCTCTGTGCGCCCGTGTCGGGCCAGATCGGCGTCGACCTGCTCGTCTCGCCCCCGAAGCCCGGCTCGCCGTCGTACGAGCTCTTCAAGGAGGAGTCGCGCGTGATCCACGAGGGCATGCGCGACCGCTCGACGTTCATGTGCAAGCAGTTCAACGCGCTCGAGGGCGTGTCGTGCCAGCCGGCCGAGGGCGCCATGTACCTTTTCCCGCAGCTCACGCTGCCGCCGCGCGCGATCGAGGCCGCCAAGAAGGCCGGCAAGGAGGCCGACGTGTTCTATGCTTTGGCGCTGCTCGACGCCACGGGCATCTGCACCGTCGCGGGCTCGGGCTTTGGCCAGGAGGACGGCACGTACCACCTGCGCGTGACGACGCTTGCGCCCGGCGTCGAGGACATGATGGCCCGCATCACACAGTTCCACGAGCAGTTCCTGTCTCAGTACGCTTGAGCGCTTGAGCTAGCTGCCCGGAACGAATACGACACATTTCAATGTGTTTCGACATCCAACTGTTGTAACACCGCACGTCTTGGTCATACGGTTAGTGTTTCACGCTTCATGCGTGGTCGACATCCAACTGTTGTAGCACGCATCATCTCACAAAAGTAGTTTCTGGCAGCGCTGCGCTGCTGGATAATCAAACCATTATGCATTCATTACCCACGGACCGTGACCGCGCCCGAGCGCAGCGAGGGTGTGCGAAGCCATGCCCAGTTGCGCTCCTGGAGCTGTTTTGAAGGCCGGACCGATAGCTCCAAAGCTTGCGCGCGCGGTCCTCGTCCTGCATGAGCTGCACAACAACATGCACGAAGCGCCCGCCTTCCTGTCGATGCAATGATGACGCGCCTGCCAACAGCCACTTGTCTCCCTCCCCACCACCACCCCTGCGTCCGTGCCATCCAATATGCATTATGCATTGAGCCAGTACAAACATCGCAAGAGGGTATCCTAAATCAGTCTATGCCGCGCGCGCGCACGCGCCTAGTCGTCAAACTTGATCGAGTGCGACGCGAGGGTGATATCGCCGCCGGCGTACGACCCGCGCTTCTTCTTGTTCTTCTCCTTGCGGAAGCCGTCGCCGCGCGTGACGATGAGGTCGCGCGAGGCGCGCGCGCCAAAGTCGTTGGGGTTGGCGCCGTTGCGGATGTGCGCGTCGAACGAGTTGTCCATGAGGCGGAAGTCGTGGAACGTCACGTTGTCCTGCTTGATGCGCTCGAAGCGGGCGCCCTGTCCACGGGCGGGCTTGGCGCCGCCACGCGGCGTCGAGCTGCCCGACGCGGACGCGGCGTTGAACTCGGGCGCGGGGGATGCGACGCTGCTCGTCGCGGCGGAGGAGGTGGCGTTGGACGACGACGAAGACTCGACCTTGCGCTTCTTCGCGGGCTCGTCGTCCGAGTCGGAGGACGACGAGGTCGAGGGGCTGCGGGCGCGCTTGGCGCCCAGGCCGGGCTTGGGCGCGTCCTCGTCTTCCGAGGAGGAGGATGACGAGGATGACGATGACGATGAAGAAGAAGACGAGGAGGAAGACGACGACGATGACGACGAGGAAGACGAAGAGGAAGAGGACGACGACGAAGAAGACGAAGACGAAGAAGACGAGGACGACGAGGACGACGAGTCGCTCTCGCTACCGCTGTCACTGTCGCTGTCGCTCTCCGAGTCCGAGCTCGAGCTCGAGTCGCTGCTGCTGCTCGACTCCTCCTTGGCGGGGTCAGGCAGCGTCTCGCTGCTGCTGCTGGGCGCCTTCTTGGGCTTGCCGGCGTCCGAGTCGGAGTCGGAGCTCGAGTCGGACTCCGAGTCCGAGCTGCTGCTGTCGCTCGAGCTGCTCGAGCTCGAGTCGGACTCGGGGAGGGGGATGTCCTTGGGCTCGGCGGGCTTGGAGACTGGGGCATGAGCTGTGTCCGGGGCGGCAAACTCCAACTCACCGGCCGCCTCGACCTTGTTCGCGTCGTCGCTCTCGTCCGAGCTGTCGCTGTCGCTGTCGCTGTCGCTCGAGTCCGAGTCCGAGCTCTCGCTGTCGCTCTCGTCGCCCGAGTCCATGTCGACGTCGTCGTCGGCCTTGGCCTTGGCCGAGCCCGCCGCCGCGGCCCACGCCTTGAGCAGCTTGCCCTCGGCCTCGGGGGCGACGGCGACGCCGGCCTCCTTCTCAAAGGCCTTGGTCGAGCGCGTGAAGCCGCGCGCGACGAGGTACGAGAGGACGGCGGTGTCGAGGGCTGGCGGGGTGAGCATGGGTCATGGTCACGAAAGGAGCGTTCCACGCACCCTTGTTCTCTGCCATTGTGATTGCGGTGTGAGTGCTCGTGTGAGGTCACTTGTTGCCGATAAAATGCGCGCAATCTCGAGCACACAATAGAGGTGGCTGTGGTGCTCAAAGTGGAGGTGGCAGATGGAAATTTATTTATTTTGTGGCACTTGTGGTGCGTTTATCCCATCGGCGATGTGCAGATCACGTGACAAGGTACGCGCAGTTGACCGGCTTGGCTCATTCCGCGCATCAAGATCCATCGGCCGTCCATGGCGTCGGCCTAGGGAGCAACCGCCGCCGCCGCCGCATGCAGCGTCGTCCTCGTCCTTCAAGTCACTCACCCAACACAACACGACGACCACAGCGCGCACGGCGACCCCCCCCCCCCCCCCCCCCCCCCCGCCCCCCCCCCCCCGTTGCGCCCCCCCCCCCCCCCCCCACACACACACACACTCACACCCGCCCCAGCGCATCGACCGCACAACACGGAACCGCGAGGCGGCGCAGGAGCGCACGCGCAAGAAGGCCGAGGCGTGGGCCGCGCTCGACGCCGAGTTGGCCGGCGACGAGGCGCCCAAGGCCACGCCCAAGCCCGCGGCCTAGGCGCGGCGGCACCACATCATGTACCTGTACTTCTCCACTCATTGTCATGCATCGGTTGCATTGGCGGGCGGCGGCGGCGGGCGCGGCGGCGCGGGGACGCGTAACACCGGCGGCAGCGGCGTGCGGAGCTTGTCCGCGCCGAGACGCGTGCACTTCATCGGACGACCACCGACACCGTCGAGGCAAGCCCACCAGCTCGCTGTTTGTTGTTTATTGTCGCGGACTGCTCTCTGTCAACGCGCCGCCGTAGCTCGGCACAAGGGAGACCTACGGCTCTGCTGGATGCGACAGCCCAGCGCGCCTCAGAGTAGCGCCTGACCGCCCGCCACTTAGTGGCAGTCCTGCGCCTCTGGCAGCCTTGCGCCTCTCCCCATCGCCATCGCCCGCACATGATGCATTCTTTACACCAAGACCTCTCTCCTTACAAAAGTACGCAAAAACAACTACTCGAACTTCAAACTACTCTTCTGCGCCTCCTCGAACCGAAACAAACACGCCTCCTCGGCCTGGTGAACACCAGCCGGACGAAACTAAAAAAACAGGACCCGATCGAGCGGGCCGCTTACAACGCGCCTTGTCCGAGGCGCTGGCGCTTTGGCATGGGGGTAGTTGATGGGGGCTGGTTACATTGTGTGTGGTGGGTCTTGGTCGTTGTGGTGGTTGTGGTGTGTTGACTTCTGATTGGCGTCTGCAGCTTACATATTGCTCAGAGCCGGCTTTCTTCTGGGCCCTCGGTGGCCTCAGCAGCTTCCTGGCTGCAATTGCGGATGGATTGTAGTGCGTGTGTGATGATTGATGATGGGAGCGGGGTTGGGAATCAGGATTGGGAAGGTGGATGGGGGGTGGGACTAGAGTTGTCGACAGAGCTGGTGTCGTGTCCTTGACTTCATCGCGCTTAGAAGTGCACCTGGTCGCGGAGGATGCGCTCGCCCATGGGGCTGACCGGGCGGCGGCGTCCCGCCGACTCGGAGAAGCGGCGGCGGCCGCCACCGACAGTGTTGGCACGTGCGACCTCGGCCGGCGGCGGCGGGTGGGCGGCCAACGTCGGCTGCTGCTGCGGAAGCGAGGCGATCGGCGTCGAGCTGGGGGGCTCGGGCACGGGCGGAGGCACGGTCGGCTGTGGACAAGTGTCAGCGACATCCTTTTGCCTAGACCACCCCGAGGAAGCATCCATGTTTCCGCAGGTGCGATCGCGACTCACCCTGCTAAAGCCGCCGCCCATCGAGAGGCGGCGCAGGACGCCCTCGCCACGCGACATCTTGTCCGTCATGAGCGGGTTGCCAAAGCTCGTGGGCGGCGACGTGCCCGCGCTGCTGTTGGTGGTGCTGGTCATCGAGTAGTTGCCCGAGAGGAGCGAGCCGCCGGGCGACATGGAGAGCGAGACTGCGCGTCTCTGGCCCCGGGCATTCGCCGCAGCCCAGCCACGGCTTTTGAGGTCCGTCAGGTCGCCAATGTCGTCATGGTCATCGTCCAGTGGCGACACGTTGGGCAGGGTCCTGGGCGGCGACACGCCAGTGCCGGTGGAAGGCGACTTGATGGTCGAGAAGGCCGACCACTTGGCAAAGATGGAACCAGGGGCCGACGAGCCGAGGCCGACGGCGCCGCCAGCGAACGGGGTCTGGGGAGTGCCGGACGCGTTGACAGTGGGGCCGTCGTTGTGCGTGTTGATGGGGATGGGCTGCGAGGGCATAGTAGTGTTCTTGGGCTTGTGTGTGGTGGTGTGAATCGGCGCTGAACCAGAGGACATGCAATTGACGCGGGAACCGGTCGAGGTCACGAGGGGAGCTGAGTCAGGCGCAAGGCCGCTGTCACGGAAACTTGAGAGGTGTGGTGGGTGGTGTGGTGGGCGTGGTGCTAGATAGGTTGCGTCTGCGCGATGGGGGTGATTGGTGTGCGAGTGGGCAATGGGGTGTGCGCGATGGCGACGGTGAGTGTAGGTGTGGGTGTTGGCGTGTGCGTGTGCTGTGGTGGGTGCTAGCGGGCGGGGAAGGTGGTAAGCTGGGGGGACGTAAGAGGACGGCGACGTGTTAGCTCGAGTGGAGACATATATAGGGGGGGCGGGGATGTGGGGAGTGGCCGAGGCTAGTAACAGCAGCCGCCGCAGTCGGTGCAGGGTCAGCAGGACGAGCGAGCGGCGGCCAAGTTCCAGATGCGTTGCTGCAGTAGTGCGGCAGTGTACCTTCCCCGCGCTTGTACGAGCAGGCAGCTAGCAGCCCTCGTCGCCTCGGTTGCCTCGTCACCCACAGCACTGCAGCTCTTGCCGCCCGCGTGCCCGGCGTCGTCCTCTACTCGGCCCTGAACACCCCTCGCACCAGCCAATCGAACTAGCCGTCCCCATGGGGAACCACTGGAATTTTAATTCCGCCTGGCCAATCACGCCCCTCCCCGCAGTTATGACGTCCGTGTGGGCTTATCAAGGGCGCGGGCGCGGCCAGCAGCGGCGGCGGCAGCGGCAACAAACAGCAGGGAGGGAGGCAGCAACAACGGCCTTGCTCCGTGTCAGCCAGCCAGCGCGTGCCTGCATCCATCCCTGCGGCTTGTGGTGGGCGCGGCAAACAGGAGGCTCGTTTAACTCGACCACCCAATCGCAGCACGCGCGCACCTCGCACCGCGGTGGCAGGGCGGCGGCATGGTGGCAGCGATCGACCAATGGAGGGGATCGGCCGTGCAAGCGCAGTCGGTGTGGAGAAGCTCACTGGACGCCGACGGCCCCGCGTCCGCCCCGCCCACCCGTTGGTTGCTTCCAAAGTGATCGGCCGGGGCGCACTGACACTGTTGCGTGGTGCGACGCGCAGACAAGACGTCACGCAGACGTGTGCCGACAGTGCCGCAAGAGTAGCACGCAGCGCGCCGTGCGGCAGTGCACCGCACGGCACACTCTCGCGGCGCACACGCCGCTGTATCGCCCTTCATGCAGTGGCGCGCCGTGGCAGTGGCCTTGGCCGTGGCGTGGCTGGTGGCGTTGGGGTCGAGTCGAGGGGGCAGTCTGCAGCGGCTACATTGTCGTGAGCGTGAGCGTGGTGTGGTCGCGTGGTCGCCAGCAGACGCTCGTCGCGGGACAGGTACGCCTGATGCAGGCCAAGCTTGGCTCTGCAGTATCCGCAGCGGCGACCCAGCCCAACGCATACCGTCCGTCGTCGATGCATACTCACTCGCATCGCGCGCCCAGCCAGGCGCCCACCGGCAGCCGCACGCCGCCTCAAGCAGCAACACCCAGCGCCATCGGCCTCCCCCGTCGCGCAGGCACATACCTCCGCAGTGCGCGGTCACATGGCCAGATGGAGGCCCAGCTTGCCGCTTGTCTGCCTGCAGTCGGGGATTCTCACTCGGTGCCAGAGCGCCGACGCAATCGGCGGTTCACCAGATCAGCAGGATGCGGTCGCAGTCAGCTGACAGAGTCGACGGGAGGCGTACACAATTACTCCCGGTCGCGTGGCGGCACGCGTGTGGCACTCACGTGTTGGTGCAACGCTCGTATTACCAGGAGCCGACACCATCACCCGTCTTCTCAGGTATGCATGCACTTTGAAGCTGGAAAGATGAACCACGACAGGCTGGATACAGCCCCGGAAGGTCAGACTCCGAGATGGCCGGTGGCACGGCTGGGCGCGTTAAGCGCGACAGTGGAGCTGACGGCTGGCGAGGCATCGTGCATCCGTCAGTTCTGTGCGGCCATGCTCAGCCTCGCCTCCGAACAGGCAACTCGCCGTCCTGCGTAGGGTGAACAGCTATCATAATGGTGTGTGTGCAGACTGGTACGAGGTGGTGTATCATAACGGTGGCTGAAGCAGCGGCCTGCGCTGCGTGCGACACACGGCTGCAGCACCGCGCTGTTCGCATCACGGCGCACAGTATCCGAGGCAAGGCTCGAGCGGGACACGCAATGAGTCGTCAGGCTCGACGGATCACCTCGTGTCTGTCCGCGAAAGCGCAAGTCTCCTGGGGCGCGGGGGTAGGGGGGACCATGTGGGGGTGGCACTCCGAAGACTTCGAGGCGCCAGTCGTGCGCATGTCTGGACGCTTTGTAGGTTGCAATTGATCTAATTCGACTCTGTCTGGGGCACACAATGTGTGATTTGGCACCAGGTGCCCGCCCAGTGCTGTTATCTGCGCGCCAAAGGAGAGGGAGCTGGCGAGTCAGAACGCTGGTATCGGCGCGTGTTCCTTGCTCGGAGCTGCTGTCCCGGCGTCTGCCGGCGGGGCATCACGCCCATAGACGCTGCAAATCCGGCGAGCTGCACCCTAGCGGCGGGGACGGGCCGCCCTCGAGGTGGCGGCATGCTCGTGCACTGCCACTCGCGACGGGCATCCGTCGTACCGCTTACCGCCCCACAACTCACTCAGTCCGGCGCATCTGCAGGTCTGCAGGCAGCTGGCGGGCCTGTACCTCGCGGCCTGCCGACCACCCGCTTCATCTCTGGCATGGCAGCGTGCCGCGTGGGCGCCTGTGGCATTTTGGGTAGGTGGCCCGGCCGCACGAGGCACGGCACACGTCTGGCCGCCGGTGTGCTGCGGCGCACGCGTGCGTGCTTTGAGCGTGTATGTTGAGTCGGCCGCCAGTAACTGCCGGAACGGACATGCCTGTCCACTGCAGCCGCGGCCGTTGGTGTCTATCTCTCATTGAGGCGTCTGCCGCGCTGGCTGCGTGCCACGGGCCCGTATCCCACCCGTCTCTGGTCGCTTTCACTCCCGCAGCTTCTGGGCGATACAGCGACAGCGCCGTGAGCCTGTTGCTGGGCGAGGGGGTGGAGAGGGGCCCTCGAGTGTCTCAGAGCGTACATGCTAAAGGTGTAGCCACCTCGTGTGCTCCGTGGAGTGGGAGGGCGGTCCAGCTGCATCATGACCACATGAGACGTGGTCCGTAACTCTGTATCCAACGGAACTAAGGTGACCTCACAGGCTAACCCCCCCCTCCAACCTCAATCGTAGCCCCCTACTCGCTCTCCCCAGCCTGCCCCCCCCGGTCCCCCCCCCCCCCCCCACCCCGCGCCGAACAGCAGTTGCATCATTCTACCGTGGTATAAACGACAGGGCCATACGACCTCACCAAACTTGTTCGCGGTATAGAAGACCACCCGCCCGCGTAACAGACAAAGGGTAGTAGAATAAAAAGAAGAAGCGAGGCTGGACACGGAGGGGGAGACATGAAGGGACATGACGAGACATTATTGACATCTCCTTTGCGGAGTGCTTCCATTTGAGTCGAGGGTAGGAACAGGCGCGGGCTCGTTTTACTCGTAGTGGTTTGAGCCCTGGGCAGCAAGGCGTGCCTCGAGCACCTTGAGGCTGTCCTCCTTGGCCAGCAACTCCTGGCGCTTGAGCTGGATCTCGCGCTGGACCTTGAGCTCGATCTCGCGGAGCTTTTCTTCCTCGCGGCGGAGCTGCTCCTCCTTGAGGCGCACAGACTGCGTAGCCATGTCCTCGGGCAGGATCGACGAGTCGGGCGCGTCGGCACCGCCGACAGAGCGCGACAGCTTCTCGGTACGGTAGTTCTCGTACAGGAAGTCGTGCGTGATCTCCTTGAGGTCGGTAAGGTGGGACCTGGGGCGTGAGTTGGCGTCGCATGGGATACGGCCATCGCAACTCACTGGAGGATGGCAGCACGGAGACGCTGGAAGTCAGAGTGGTCCGGGTTGTCGACCTCGACGATACCCCATGGGTAGCGGCGGCCGCGGACGGCCTCGCCGTTGATCATGATCTCCTCCTCAGCACCGACAATGGAGAAGGGAAGGAGCGAGCGAAGCTCGCGGTTGTCGGCAATGGTCTCCTCATCATCCTCCTCGGGGTCGTAAGGGAAGTTGTAGACGGGGATCGAGTAGTACTCAATGTCCTCCATGATCTGTACAATCAGCATGGCTCTACAACCACCCACGGGAAACCTACACGCTTCTTGAAAGCCTTGAGCTCCTGGGGAGTGAGCGAGTCGGCCTTGCCAATGACGGGGATGACGTTGACACGCGGCGAGAGGCGGCGCATAAGCTCAATGTCAATCTCGCGGAGCCTGGGTTGTCAGTTGAGACTTGGAAGGCGGCGACCAACTCACGCGTGGCCGGTGGGCGCAATGAAGTAGAGGAGCGCGTGGACACGGTTGTCGCGGAAGCGGGGGTTACGCTTGATACGCGACTCCTCGGCGAGAATGTCGTCGTACTGGCGCTCGAGGTAGCTCGAGATCTCCTGGAAGCTGCCGAGTGCGTTAGCAACGCGTCCTACAGCGCGCACTGGGCGCCGGGCGGCGGGTCAAGCCTCGCGCGTCAAAGCTCACTTCTGCTCGCTGTCGATGCCGTCACCGAAGCCGGGGGTGTCGACGACGGTAAGGGCGACGCGGACGCCGTCCTCCTCGAGCTCGACGTTGACGGGCTTGATGGCAATGGGACGCTCAATGTGGGCGTCGGCGGCAGCCTGCTGAGCGAGAACCGGGTCGACCTCGGAGCGAGGGTTCTCGGGGTCGCGCAGCAGAGTCTGCGTGCGGTGCGTGAGGAGCGGCTGCTCAACAAGCGTGTTGACAAAGGTGGTGCGGCCAGTGCCGGACGCGCCTGAGGATGTCAGAATGCTGCTCTGGTCCTTGGTGGACGGTGGTAGGCGCCTGTACACCGCTGGCCGACGCTACGCTCGACGACCCGCCCACGTCTTCGGGGGAGGCTCGTGCGCTTCCGTCGACCGCGACCTAGGCGTCTCCAGGCACCTTCCATCCACGGTACACAGCGCGTGCACGCGCCGACTCACCAACAACCATGATGGTGAGCTGGACGCCCTTCTTGGCCTGCTTCCTTCCTCGCGAGCGGTAAGCCATGGTGATTGGTGTCGGTTCGACGCGTGAATTAAGAGATGTGCTGTTGTTGGAAGGAAGGGGTCGGGTGGTGGGTTGGTCGTGGCACGGTCCGGCGCGGGGGTCAAGGTCGCTGCTGGGTTGTGCAAGGGGGAGAGTGCCGGTGCGTGGTGGGGGTCGGCGGGGGGTGTTGGTGGACGCGAGGGCTAGTCGAGTCTGTGTTGTTGATGGAGATGTTGGAAGGGAAGGTGGTAGCAGCAGAGACGAGACAGCACGACGGCGGGTGCACCGGACGAGGAGGCGTGCGCGAGTGGTGTCGTGGTGGTGTGGTGGGTGTGCGCGGTGTGCGCGCCGCCGCGGCGGGCGTCGTGCGCTACGTGCCAGCAGCGAGCCATGGTGTCTGAGCTAGGCGTCGTCCCGCGGGAGCAAGGGGGGGGCAAGGGCGCCAGGCAGGACGGCCGAGGGGCACGCCGCCAGAGGGCGTCAAACCGACCCAGGCCATGCGTCCAATTCCTGGACCCTGGCCGCCGCCGCGTTTGTTTCTTGAGAGGCCCAAGCTCCCGCTGCTGGCCGCTGCTGGCGCCCTATTGCTGTTGCTGCCGTCGTCGTGCCTCCCTGTCCTCCTCCCCCACTGTACGGTGCGGCTGCTTGCGTGGCAACGCGGCCCAATACACACTACCATACAACAAGGCGACTACCCCTGTTGCAACAAGTTGCGACTGAACCGCGTTGCCTGTACCGTCCTCCCACTTTGGCACGTGGACCTGGACCCTCTTCCAACCTCCATCTCCGTCGTCACCGTTGTTGCCAGCTGGCAATCAGGCAGTTGACAGCCGACCGAGCACGACTGGAATCATCTCACCTACTTGCTAGCCCACGCAATGTCGCGGCCGACAACCCCAGGAGGGTTCAACCTCCGCCGCACCCCCTTGCCCATGGCATCGGGTGGTCGCGCAAGCGGCGAGAGCTCGAGAGCGTCAACACCCCTCGCACCCAACAAGGTCATCTCGCTCGAGGAGTGGGAGTCCAGGGCGCCGCTCTCCGACGACCAGGTCCAGAGCATTGCCAGCGTCAAGGAGAGGTTTGGCGAGCGGCCCATACCTGAAAAGGTGAGCTGGGTTGTGCCGACCTACAGCTCATACCCCAGTTCTTGATCGACGAGACATCGGCCGTGCCGGGCAGCTCGCGGCCAGAAACACCGACGCGCAACAAGCATCTCGGCAACGTACACTCGCGGTCTGGCTCGGCGCATGCTGTTCCCTCTCTGCCTTCCTCGCCTGGGCCAGGGCCGTCTGGCCTCTCGCGAGCCGACCCGCTGCACCCTTCCTCGATCATCACGCCGCAACAGTTCCACGAACACTTCGCCGCGCTTACCCTCAGCGCCGAGCACGAGCAGGACAGCCTCTACCGCGAGCACCTGGCCGAGATCTCGGGGCTCCGGGACAAGTGCGATGGCTTGATCAACCTGCTCGAGGACGGCGAGGGCGAGGTCGTCGACATGCTCAAGGCGCTCGAGTATGTCGAGGAGCGCAGCGAGAGTCTGCGTGGCGCATGCGAGGACTTGCTCGAGGAACAGGTGGGTATTCCGTTGTCGCGACGCACCCATTCTAATGGACCAGACACATCTCCTCACGCATACCTCGCAACTCGCCCACCGGCTGAGCTACTTCACCTTCCTCGAGACGGCCCAGCGCATGCTCAACAACCCGGGCAACGACCTCGTACTCAGCCCCGACTTCCTGCCCATGGTCAGCCGGTTGGACGAGTGTATCAGCTACCTCGGGGAGCATGTGGGTTAGCATATCCCTGACAAAACTAACCCTCCAGCGCGACTTCAAGGACGCCGAGCTCTACCTCATCCGCTACCAGCAGTGCATGACCCGCAGCATGCAGCTCATCCGCCTGCACTTCGTCGGCACGATCAAGGCCCTCGGCATGGAGATTGGAAGGAGGCTGCTGGATAAGGTAGGGTTAAGAAGCATAATCCGATGCTGACAATACCCAGGGCCTCTCCGAGACAACCACCCGTGGTCTCCTCTACACCCGATTCACGTCGCTCTCAGCCTCTCTGCGACCTCTGCTGTCCGAACTGGAGCAGCGCGTCACGACCAACAAGGACGACCTGCCCCAGATCCTGGCCGACTGCCACGCAGCATTTGTGACCACTCGCCAAGCTTTGATGAGCCCCCGTGTCGCCGAGGAGATCGCTCAGCTCGATCCCGCCCGCAGCGAACTGGTGGACCTTACGAGATCCGGCTGCTACTACCTCAAGCAGACATGCCTGGACGAGTTCACCCTGTACAAGCAGTTCTTCCTGTCCGGCGAGGCTCAGCTTTAGTGAGCTGCTTGAAGATCCTGTCTCCAGCTCCTGCTAACGATGCCCAGTGGCTACCTCGAGAGCCTGTGCGACCATCTCTATGACCATATCCGGCCCCGCATTCTCCACGAGCCATCACTCACTGTCCTTCAGGAAGTGTGCACCGTGCTGCAAGGCCTCATGGTGCCCGACTTCTCCGAGGACGAGGACCCAGACGAGGCAATCGTCCTTTCGCCCGACTCGGGGCCATTCGAATCATCACCTTTCACCGACCGGGAAGACTACTTCGGCCCGTACTCCCCAAGTGCAACGATCAGGAGTCTTCACCGCAACAGTTCGCTGTCGTTAGCGACAAAAGCCAGCCCTGCTGTCCCCAAGAAGCGGAGGAAGCCGCTGGCACGTCTGCATACGGAGTACCTCCTCAAGATGGTGCTGCAGGATGCGCAGGCGCGTTTGGTGTTCCGTGCCCAGGCCCTCATCCAGGCGGATGTCCAGTACTACTCGCCCAAGCCCGCAGACTTGGACTACCCAGACAAACTCAAGTCGACTGGTGAGTTGACCATGTCTTCGTTGACTTCAACTCACGCTGCAGCTCCCGGACCTCTTGTTCGACGAGAAGTCGCCATCTCCCTTGACGTCGAAGACGACGACGAGCCTGCCTTCCTCTCTCTCCCACCACCAGAGTCGCAGGAAACATGGTACCCCCCGTTGCGCGTCACTCTCTGGGTCCTCTCGTGTCTTTACACGTACATCGATGTGAGCAGCCATGTCGTGCACCACATGCTAATCTTTCAGGGCACAGTGTTTGCAGACCTCGCGCAAGAGGCAGTTGGTACTTGTCGCAAGTCGCTAGCCAGCGCGTCCGATCAAATCGGTGCCAAGAAGGACCACGCAGTCGACGCCAAGCTGTTCCTCGTGCGCCATCTTCTCATCCTCAAGGAGATGACGGCTGGCCTCGACCTGGGGCGGGCGAGCAAGCAGTACGAATGGGCAGGAGTCACAGACTTCCTTCGCTCACTGCTGGAGAACGCCACCTCTTTCCTTGGCTACGGACGATCGCAGCCCGCTCGCGGCGAGTTTGTGCCTGACGCCAAGGTTGACCTCGACCGCGAGCTCAAGCGCGCATGCGAGGACCTGATCAGCCAATGCACAGCAGCGGCGACGGCGCCTTTGCGTGCCTTCCTCGACCGCTGCAACGTGTACGCTGCTGCCAAGGGAGGCAACTCTGCGGACCTCTCAAAACAGGACTGGGCCACACCGCGCGCAGTGACCGAGGTGCACGACGAGTTCCGCAAGACGGCCGAGCAGGAGCTTGTGCGTTGGCGCGGCGAGCTCATGCTCTACCTCCAGGACGAGGAGACTGTCCGGGTACTCATCCCGCCTGCTCAGGTCAGTTGGCTTAACCGGATATCGCGACCCAGCTGACACGCCACAGGGAAGCATCGTCGACGTCTACAGGCAGTTCCACGACCTCATCCGCAGCGAGTACGACTTTGGGACAGCCGCGGCGCTGAGCACGCCGTCGGCCATCGCCAACCAGCTCGAGGGCGCCACGCGGGAGTAAGAAGATGTATCTGTACACATAGACATTGGCGATTGCATGCATTGAGATAGTTGTGTGGCTGAATCGTGCTGTTTTGGCCGGGAACAGTAGCTACGATAGGGATAGCTACGATTAAGCCCGTGAGGGTGTGCGGCGAGAGGCGAACTGTGAGGGGCCGCAGGCAGTCGTCGTCGAGTCCGAACTGCCGACCTGGCGAGCAGGAGGGAGGAGGAGGGAGGGGGAAGGACTATACCGCAGTCTTAGCGACCGCCGCCCATCCCGCCGAACATCTTCATCATCTGGGACATGTCAGGCATGCCTCCGCCACCTCCCATGGCCTGCATCATCTTCGACATGTCGGGCATACCCCCTCCTCCTCCTCCACCACCACCCATGCCCATCGCCTGCATGGCCTCTGAATCGCGTCAGCTTCGATCATCTCGAGCGCGTATCGACGTACGCTGCATTTCAGCCATGCTAGGCATGCCGCCGCCTCCGGCGCCGCCCATGCCAGGGAACCCGCCGGCGCCGCCCATCTGCTCGGCGAGCATCTTCTGAGCGCCGGCGGGGCCGGCCGCGCGCAGCTTGCGCATCAGATCTGGTGGCATGGCCTTGCGCATGGCCTCGATCTGCGCCTGCGACGGCCGGCCGCCGGGGCCGAGGGGCTTGCCGCCCGCCGCGGCCTGCATCTTGTTCATGGCGGTCATCCAGCCGTTCTGGCCGCCCGCCTGACGCGCCATGCCGGCCATCATGCGCGCCTGCGCGAGCAGCTCCTCAACCTCGCGCACGGAGGTGCCGCTGCCCTTGGCCACTCGGCGCGCACGGCGGTTCAGGCCCACGGGGTTGCCCTCCTTGTCGAAGCTGAACTGGGGTCGTCAGATGAGCCACGGGCAAAAAACGTACGAAGATCAATCCGTCAGAGTCGAGCTCGTCCTGTCGCATGGCGTCCGTGATGTAGATCATGCGCTTGAGCTTGCCGGCCGCCTCGTCCTCGCCGCCCTCCATCATACCTGCTGGCATGCCGGGGATCATGGACGCAATCTTGGACAGCGAGCCCATGCTCATGATGCTTGACAGCTGCTCGCGCCAGTCGCGGATCGAGAACTTGCCCTGCTCGAGCTTCTTGGCCAGGTCCTTCTGGCGGTCCGGGTTGGCCATTGCCATGTCCTGCATGTGCTCCATCAGACCCTGGATATCGCCCATTCCAAGGAGCTTGGAGACGAAGGGCTGGGGAGCAAACTTCTCCAGGTCGTTCAGGTGCTCGCCGGTACCGAGGAAGATGATGGGGGTTTTAGTCGCGGCGACACTGGCGAGTCAGCTTAGATACCGTAGAAGGACAGCTGGTTACTCACGCAGAGATAGCACCACCACCCTTGGCGTGTCCGTCGAGCTTGGTCACAATGATGGCTCCAAAGTCACTGCTCTCCTTGAAGGCCCTGCTCTGGCCCTCGGCCGCCTGACCGATGGACGCGTCGAGCACCATGACAGTCATGTCCTGGGGTGTGGCTTCAGTTCAACTCTTGTAACCGCCCTCGCGCCCCCACTCACAGGCTTGACGGCTGCGCCGATAGCGACCATCTCCTCAAACAGCTCGCTCTCCTGCTTGTGACGACCCGACGTGTCGACAATAATGACGTCGAAGCGCTCTTTCCTAAACTTCTCGACACCCAGCGCGGCAATGGCCACGGGGTCCGTCTCGGTGTAGCTTCCGTAGAAGGGGATCTTGGCCTTGGTCGCGTTCTGCTTGAGCTGGTCGAAGGCACCGGCACGGAAAGTGTCCGCGCACACGAGACATGATCGCAGTCCTCGTCGCTGGTAGTGCACCGCAAGCTTGGTACACGTCGTCGTCTTACCGGCACCCTGAGGAGGTCAGCGCTGTTCATCGTGCAGATGGATCACTACGCACCTGAATACCAACGGCCATGATAACGTTGACCTTGCCCTTGACCGGCTTGTATGGCTCGGTGCCGGGGTCGACTAGGGCCACAAGCTCGTCGTAAACAGCCTGACGCGTTAGTTGGTGTCCACCCTCGGATCTGGCACCAACCTTCTGCACAACATTCTTCTTGTTTGCCTCACGGCCACCGGCCTTCTCGGCTTCCTCGAGGCTCTTCTTAACCTATGCCATGTCAGCTCAGCTGTCCCAAGACGGCGCAGCAGGCCACCAACCTTGGCCTTGACGCGAGCCCTCAGCTGAGACACGAGCTTGACGTTGACGTCCGACTCGAGGAGGGCCGAGCAGAGCTCCTTGAGGAGAGCATCGATAGCCTGGGGATGTCAGACGAGCGGCGACTTGGGCCATGTGCGACTCACTGCGTCGTCGACCGAGGACGACTTGGAGAACTGGCTGAGGGCGCCGTTGAGGCGCGCGCCGAGATCAGCAAGAACCATGGTGGGTCTGCCGCGTGTGTTTGTTTACGCGAGCTGGGTAGCGATGTAGGAGCTGGATGGAGGGAGCTGGATCGAGCGAGCGAGTGGTCGTCGATGAGGAGTCTCCAGTGGGTTCGGGCTGGCAGGTGTGTGCCTGGGAACCGGGAGTATTTTCCACGTGGGACCAGAGTTCGAGGCTTTTGGCTGCTTTGGGTGGCAAGAGGACACGAAGCGTGTAAGCATTCACAGCGAGGAGTAAGCTTCAAAAGAACGTAGTAGATGTATGCAGAACAAGGCGTAGAAGTCGAGTAGAGGGAAAGGCACTGGAGAAGGGGGAGGAAGAGCATTTATACGTTTGGGCAGATGTGTGTGTGGCAAGGTCGCCTGTACCAGTCAAGCCTGTCGAATGCGTCTCACCCCAAGTTCCCGCTATGCACACATGTACTTACAATGCTCTCCCTGCTGCTGCGCTTGCTGACAAGTCTTTGTTCATGGTCGCTGTCACGACCTGCGTCATTGTCGCCGGCTGTCCGAGTGGCAAAGTAGACAATGCTCATGGCGGCTGCGGCCGCCAACTTCAGGCACGGGGCGCGGGGGGCGGCTGCTGCAGCTCCTGCGGCGGCGTCTCTGCATCATCATCACTCGACTCTGATGCAACAACCGCCAACTTGAACCCGACTCCCTTCTCTCACCTTCATTCACCTTTGCACTCCCTCCATCAACTCACTGACTAACACCACCCGGCACAACCCCCGGCACGCCCGCATCGTCCATGCATGGCGCCCTTCGACCTCGATGCGTGCATCGAGCGGCTCAAGAACAAGCAGCTGCTCGGCGAAGCGCTGCTTCGCGAGATATGCGAGAAGACCAAGGAAGTGCTCATGCGCGAGTCCAACGTCGTCCACGTTTCATCACCAGTCACCGTCGTCGGTGATATTCACGGCCAGTTCCACGACTTGATAGAAATCTTCAGGATAGGTGGCTCGGCGCCAAACACAAACTACCTGTTCCTCGGTACGTGTTGTCAGCGGTGCGGCGCGCCTTCGGCCGACGGCGCCAAGCGCGACTGCGAACCCAAGCCATACTGACCTCATAGGCGACTACGTTGACCGTGGCCTGCATTCTGTTGAGACGATATCGCTCCTCACCTGCCTCAAGCTGCGATACCCCGAGCGCATCCAGCTCATCCGCGGCAACCACGAGTCGCGTGCCGTCACACAAGTGAGTTTGGGCCCGCCCGCCGCAGACACACACACCCGGGCGCGACTGCAGAGATGAAGCATTACAAAAGAGGACTCTGAGGGGCGTTGGAAGCGACGTCGTGTGAAGGCCGGCGCTGGGCTGTTGGTACACTGCGTTGCAGGAACCCGCCAGCGTCGAAGAGAGAACGGATGTCTGAGCGTCGCCGGTCCTGGGTGTTGGCGCGTTCTGTCGGCTGTGCCCGCGGCGGTACACGGCGGCTTGCTGACATGAAGCGCAGACATATGGCTTCTACCTCGAGTGCACGCGCAAGTACGGCTCGCCGACGGTGTGGCAGTACTTTACCGACATGTTCGACTTCTTGACGCTGTCATGCGTCATTGACGACGCCATCTTCTGCGTCCACGGCGGCCTTAGCCCGTCGATTCATCACATTGACCAGATCAAGGTCATTGACCGTTTCCGAGAGATCCCGCATGAAGGCCCGATGGCCGACCTGGTGTGGTCGGACCCCGACCCAGAGAAGGAGGACTTTGCGATCAGTCCACGGTGAGTGGGCCGGGCGGGGCGCGGTCACGGCGTTGTGTGCGTCTGACACGGAACAGAGGAGCAGGGTACACGTTTGGCGCGTCGATTGTCAAGAAGTTCCTTCAGCTCAACGACATGAACCACGTCCTTCGCGCCCACCAGTTGTGTATGGAGGGCTACTCGGTGCTGTACAACGACCAACTAAGCACGGTGTGGAGTGCGCCAAATTACTGTTACAGGTGGGTTTCGTGCATGACGACTGTGGCTGACGATTAGATGCGGCAACATGGCCAGTATCCTGGAAGTGTCGCCCGGCGGAGGAAGATACTTCAATGTGTTTGACGCAGCACCAGAGAACGAGGTAGGTGGTCCGGCAAGGTGAGGAAGGCACCTGCTAACTGTTCAGCGCGACGGACCCGCCCAGCAGCAAGCATCAGCAAAGGTGAGATTCCGGACCATGCATACTGAACCAACGATGCTAACATGTTACAGGCAATAGAGTACTTTTTGTAGAGCCCAAGAGAGAAGTAGACATGATCAGAGTCGAGGCATTTCGACCACCCAGCATTTTGTAATGGCCAAGTAATGTAATACCCTGTGAATGCAGGCCGCTACTCCCACTCGAGATGGGCAAACAGGTCGTCGACGAGGCCAAAGCTGCGCTTGACCACGACGCCGGGCTGCGGGGCCATGACCTGCTTGAGGGACGGGAGGCGCCACTCTTCTGTTACCCGCCAGCGGCGGCAGACAAAGATGCGCTCCTCGTCCCAGCCACCGCCGAGCACGGGCGTGAGCTCAAAGTATCGTCCAAACGAGTCGAAGAAGGATTCTTCGAGCGCGAGGGAGCGTGATTTCCCTGCGCGTGTCAGCGACACGCTCCGCCCTTTCCCTCAGCAGCCACGCACATGCCATGATGATCTCGGGGCCAAACGTGTCCCCTTCTGTCGGTGTGCTCTCGGGCTCGGTGAGCTCCAGCAGGGTGCGCAGGAGTGGCGGGTACAGGTGGGGGAAGTATACCTGCTGTCAGCGCGCCGGCACCAACAGCTCCACTCACGAGGTCGCACATCAGGATGTGCGTGAACGGGCCGAACTCACGCACGCTGTCGATGTCCTCTCCCCACGCCAGCGGGCGCGCAAAAACCCGCGCATGTTCTCCGCCCTCGCGTGCGCTCCACGCCGCAATGCTTGCCTCGCACAGCGGGACCACAGCCGGCAGGTCAGTGAGCACCACCGTGTCCGACCGCGGCAGCTGCGACGCGAGGTGGAGGCTCGCGAGCGCCTGGCCCGACCCGAGCTCGAGGACGCGGTGCGGCGCGCTCGAGTTGCCAAACAGCGAGCACGCGGGCTCGAGCGCGGCCCCGGGTGTAAGGTACTGCACGAGCGCGGCGGTCGCCTCCCACACGCGCCCGGCGATGCCGTACCGCGCGATCGCGGCCGCCTGGCCGTGCGCGTCGGCGTCGGGCGTCGCTGCCGTGCCGGCCAGATGCAGCGGCGCGATGTTGAGGTTGGGCGGGAAGTTTGGGTCGGCGTGCGGCGCGGTGCTCATGGCGCGGAGCGAGCAGATCGGGCGGAGAGAGCGATGGTCATTTGTTGACGCGCGTGACGATGGTGCATGGAAAGCGGGCCGTGACGTAGGGTCGGAAGGATTCAGGGTGAGGAGTAGAAAACGGGAATATCGGCGATTGTGCGTAAGGCCGACCGAGGAACGGCGGGTGCCACGCTCAATATCGCCGAAGAAAATGCCGTCGGTGGAAGTTTCGCTGGGTGGTGTAGCTTTGGTAGGCAAGCTGGCTGTTGTGTGCGGTCTGGCAGTGGAGGCGGCTGGCAGCACTGGCAGCAGCACCAGCGGCCGCCTGCGCCTGTCGGTCGCTCACTCTGTGCACCCGTCCGTCGCTGCTGCTGCCGTTGGTCCCTAGACGCCAGTTGAGTGAAGCAAGAATCCCACAACCATCAAGTCTCTAGACACCACAAAAGTGCGCACCCACCGCTACCACCTCCGCCGACACGACATCTAACGCTCCACAGATGGCTCGCTCCGCCCCTATCTCGCGCAACGTCGGCCGTCTGTCGCGCTCGCAGGTCGCCGCTAAGCGTGGCCTCTACAAGGGTGGGTAGCGAGCTGGGACGGGATGGGGAGTCGAGGGAGAGACAACGACGACGAGGGAGGACGGGATGGGGAGGACGGGGGGATCGACGGCGTCGTCGTGTGTGCGCGTGCGGAGCGTCTCGACTGGCGCGATGGAGCCGACATCGCGACACATCGCACCAGTTCGAGGTTTCGTTGCAGATGTCCAACAACCTGCAACGGGCCGGCGCGCACACGACAGCGACGACGATGCAGGAGCACGGCCGCACAACCAGCAGCAGCGTACTAACACTTCCCAGGCAAGAAGACCGCCACCGCCCCCGCCAAGACCGAGGCCCCCGCTACCGTCGAGAAGACTGTTGGCGGCAAGGCCAACGGCGGCAAGCGCACCATCCCCACCGCCAAGGCGTCCAAGTACTACCCCACCGAGGACGTCCGCAAGCCCAAGGTCTCGCGCAAGGCCGCCGGCAAGGCCAAGCTCCGTGCCTCGATCACCCCCGGCACTGTCCTTATCCTCCTCGCCGGCCGCTTCGCTGGCCGCCGCGTCGTCTTCCTCAAGCAGCTCGACTCGGGTCTCCTCCTCGTGACCGGCCCCTACAAGCTCAACGGTGTCCCCCTCCGTCGCGTCTCGCAGGCCTACGTTATCGCCACCTCGACCAAGGTCGACGTTGCCGGCGTCAAGGTCCCCGAGTCGGTCAACGACGCCTACTTCGTCAAGGCCAAGGCCGCCAAGGCCTCCAAGGAGGGCGAGTTCTTCGGCGAGGGCGAGCAGAAGAAGGCCTTCCCCGAGGAGAAGAAGTCGGAGCAGAAGTCTGTCGACGCCGCCATCCTCACCGCCGTCAAGGCCGTCCCCAACCTCGCCAAGTACCTCAAGGCTTCGTGGGGTCTCTCCAAGGGCGACCGCTTCCACGAGCTCAAGTTCTAGGCGAATTCATTTACAGGCCTCGTTCTAGGGCGCGCGCGCGGGCATGGTGATGCATGTACTACCTTCTGCTAGCCTACAACATAATTGCGGGATGTGAGGGCGTGCTGAACCCATCTAACAAACTACTAAACTACAGCCACGGCGCCCACCCAACGTACATGAGCGACAAGTTGACGATGCTCGTCGCCTCCTTGATTAAATATTCGACCTGGTTCGGCACAGTCATCTCGGTATCTCCGAGCGACACGCCTCGGAGCTTCTTCTTGATGGGATTCAGGTTCTTGTCGGCCTGCTTTTGGATGTCGCGCTCCTTGGATCGCGATGACTTGGTCCACTCTACAAGCGGGTCGTGGACAAAGGCCTCGAGCACACTCATCAGCGAACCATGGTTGGACCGCAGAATGTCCATGGTGATTTCCGCTGCTTTGCGGAACACTCCTAAGGAACGGGTCAGATTGATTTTACGGCCGTGTACCATGTGCGCCTCCACTTACCCTCCACACCAGTGACACCTAGAGCGTCCACCATGTTGTGCGTCAACCTAAACGGCACTCGCTCCGGTACCTCAAACGTCTTGGCCTTGTCGAACAGGCAGTTCAGATCGACATGGAGCGTGTCGCCAGTGAGGCCGTCAAACAAAATGTTCTCGCCGTGCCGATCGCCCAGGCCAAGCACGTAGCCGATCATGGACATGACGGCAAGCGTTCGGGCGTAGTTGGTGCGGCTCGTAAGCCACGCCGTCGGTTCCGGCCAATTCAACAGGAACCATTCGTGGAACACTGTTGGCTGATACTGGGGGAGAACCTTTTTCTTGAACGCAATGGGCAACTCCTGCATGTACTTCTCATGCTTGCGAGCCTGGTCAAGGGCGTTGTAGATCTCGCCAGTCTGTGTGGGTCAGTATGGACTCCCTGGACATGTCACTCACGTAAACACGCTTCTTGTGGCGCCCGTAACCGTGCTCAAGGATGCTCTTAAGCGCGTTGGTATTGGTAACCCATTCGATCAAGCCACACGTCTCGTTCAAAGGCATCACCGCGTACGTGCGGATGTACAGGTGGCGGCGACGCGACTCTGACGCCGACTTCAGGAATTTGTTGATCATCGAGTTGAAGTCCATCAACCGAGCGTCTTTTCGGAGGTCGTCATGCGGCTTGCACAAGAACGGGTACCGCTTGCCGTCTGATCCGATAAAGACAAGCTTCTTGGGCTGCTGCAGCGAGGGCATGATCTCGACCTTGTCATGGATATCTGGAGTGGGTTAGCTGCCGCCTGCGTGCGTGGCACCACTCACCAATGATGGTGACGGGCTGGACCGGATAGGGCCGATGCGTCTTCAGAGGTGAACCAGGTTGGGGCAAAGTGGCCGTCAGAGCATCCTGCAATGGCAGAATCATGGTCGAAGGGAACGCGGCCTTGACGTATGTGTACTTCTTCGAAATAAAGACCTCGCGAACCTTTGTTGATTCAGGCTTGTCTTCCGCGAGTTTGAGGAGGACGCTCGATAGTTTGCGGGCATCGTTAATGCTCGTCTGGAGGTCTGGCCGGCGTCCATCCTGCTTTAAAGTTAGAGCAACTCGCATGAACGGTAACTCACCACTGCCTTCTTGAGCACCTTCTCAGTGATACCTCGACGCTCCTTCTGGTTTGACTGCATAGCACCAATCGTCGTCCACAGAGATTGGGCTGGGTAGTCCCTAATCACCCTGTAGATCACTCTTACCAGTATCTCCTGCACTGACTCGTTGGGGTGAGTGATACGGGAGATGAGCTGCGGGAATGCAGTAAGGAACTGGTAGGTCTGAACATCGAAGCGAGCCTTCTCCATGAGGTTGTTGAGCTTGGACAAAAACTCGGATACTCCTGGTCTGTGGAGAGTCAGCGGAGTGGTGGCCTCTGCTACGAACCTCTTCAATTCTCTCTCCTTCACGCCCAAATCAAGCCAAATGGTGAGAAGCCTCGGCATGGTTTGGTAGATGTACTTGACACCGCACTGCAGCGCCTCAAAGTAGTGGACACAGGTGTGGTAGTTGTAAGTCGCCCTGCAATGGTCAGCGGTTTGTCCCGGCGACACCACGCACATGCTATCGTGAAGGCGACCAACATTCGGGCCACCAGCTTCAATGGCAACTCGCAGCCCTTCAGCCAGAGTATCGTAGTAGTGACCGAGGTGATAGCGGGGCGATTCAAGGCTGCCTGGGTTAAACACCTATCGGCAACAGGTACTCACGTCGTTCCCAGCTCGATGGCCTTTTTGAACCTGCGGATAACCACATTGTCATCGAAACGGTCCGCCTCGTTGGCCCAACGAGCTTCCAACAGCGCAGCCTTGGCCGTTGTCAGCAACTCCCCAAGCTTCCTGCTTACCTTCGCCAGGCTGCGGTCTCGGCGGAAGTCCTCTTCCGTCTTGCGCCCGTCACCACTCGTGAGGTCGACAATGCCATTGTCCATTTCCGAAATCTTGATCATGTTCGAGACCGGGTACTCGAGCTCACGAAGAGCCTTGACAATGTTCCCATTCTCGTGAACAAGTTTCGCCTGCTGAATGAATGCGAACGGTGCGTCCGAGTCATGGGCCTGAAGCGCCGCGCTGTACGCAGTCTGGGCATATCCCGCTTTGCGAGCGATCCTGGCACTTTGAATCCAGGCTTGGCCCACCTCGGGCTTGAGTTGCGGCGACCCGACGAGGGAGAAGGCTGTTCGACGCTTGCTGAGGATCTCCTCTCGAGCACGGAACGAGGGCAGGGACGTTTGGAATCGCTCGGCCAACGTGTCGATGAGATCATTGGCATGGCGATTCCGGATTACCAAGGCATTGGCTGCACTCACGTCCTTGGGCTGCGCCAGGATCGCTCGGTCGGCTTGATGGATCATCTCCACCTCACGCAACATGTGCAGTTGTAAGATAGCCTCGTACGCGCGCGAGTACTCGCGAGTGGTAATACCAGCTCCGATGCGCCGACGAGCTACCTTGAGAGCATCGTCCACATCACCACCGAACCTCATGGCGAGGAAGACGCCAGCAATAGGAGGAGGGTTCTGAATCTTGCGAATATCCTCCCAATGGCTCAGTTTCGGGGCCTCAGCCATGAAAGGAGAAAGCTGATCCTCCCACTTCGGGTTCCGACTGAGCACTCCACGAATGTGAGTACGGAGAGTGTCTAAGGATTGTCAGAAAAGCTCATCAGCAGAGTTCATACCGTAGTGCCCAAGGTTCTTGAGACACTTGAGGAGTCCCAGGTGGAAGTTGATGTCCTCGGGATGCTGTTGAAGGCGGACCTCCCAGCAGCTCTGTGCTGCTGTCCAACGACCTGTGCTTTCGTGCTCTCGAATCTGGAGTTCAAGTGTCGGGCTGACGACGAATGCCGAAACGCCCTCCATACCATCAGGCTCATCCAGTTCGGCGTAGATTTCGTGCAGGCTTTCGAAATACGTCTGGAGCTCCTTGTTCTCTCGCTTTTCCACGTTTCGGAGCGAGACCACTCGCTCCTCGAAGTTTCGAAGCGAGCGAGCATAGGCCCGAGACTTGAGGGCGGCGTTTGCTGCCAACTCGGTGTCGATGCTGGACAACAGCTGCTCCACGGGCTCCAGGTGAGAAGATCGCATCGTGCGGTCCGCGCGAGCTTGCCGGAGCCACTTGCTCAAATGATCCAGCAGGTCAAAAATGACCTGGGACGCCAGCATGCGTTTGTCGGCAGCTTGTCGAGCCGCGCCGTCGTCGTCTCGCCCAGATATGGGTGGTGCTGCCCCGACCTGATCACGAAGGACATCGTAGATCTCTTTCCTGATACGGTCTGGAGCCTTGGAATCGCCTGAAAGGAGGTCGTGAAGAACTAGGTGTGGCAGCAGATGATGGGCCACTGCAACATCTTGGTTCTTTGGCTCGCTATTGAAGACCTTGAAAATCGCCTGGGCATCGCCATTATGGCCGCTCGTCGCGACGCGTCCAATGAGATCGACAGTCCAAGTTTGAACCCACTCGCGATACGTCTTCAGTTGTGGGTAGATTGGGTATTTCGACAGCGTATTCCTGTCCTGGCTCTGCTGGAACTGTGCGTCGAGCAATGGCGTCACTGTTTCGAGAACATCCTTACTCAGGCTCGCCCACCGTTCTCGGATTTTGAGAGGCACCGACGAGTTGAGATTGACGATGCGCCTGTCAAAGCCACAAAACTTGAGGAGCTCCTGGATGGCATATGACAGCTGCCGCTGGTGCTTGGTGTCGTTGGTCGATCGGAAAGCACCAACGAGCAGGTCTGAAATCAGACGCAGGGCGAACTGGACAGATTCGTCGTGATCGCTGAAGTTTGACTTGACCGGCATCGACGTCTCATCACGGAGGGCGACAAAGCGGTCCGGGTCGAGGGCGCCGAGAAGACCGAAGCATTCGAACGACAGATCATGGAGCTCATCGAGCTCGGCATCGCGAGTCACAGCCCCCAAGAGGGAACGGACCACCTTGCCCACAATGGGATCAAAAGTGTCACCACGGGCAAGCTGAACGACGTCTGAATACTTGTCCCTCAGGAGATCGCGAAGCTCTCGCATCGAGTTTGTGGCAATGGCAACGTTCTTGTTGTTGGTTCGCTCCACCAATTTGTCCAGGTAGTCTCGGGTCGACCAATCTTTCCTGTAGCCAAGAAGTGTCCTTGACAGCGTCCCGAGCTCTGGAATATGGTCAAAGCGAACAATATCGTCGAGGAAGGCTTTCAGATTTGAAGCGTCGTCTGCGATCCTGGAGATGATCTGAGTCGCGGCTTTTCGTTCTTCACGCTCGAAGGATGGCCACGTAGATACAATAGCGGCTATTGTGGGTCCAATGAACGGACCAACGTCGGTGAAGCGCAGCATGTTGATGAACGTGTCCCAGGTGTTCAATGTTTGAAGTCGGAGTTGCGGAACTTCCAGAGTGCTTTGAAGACTGGCAATGATTTGGGGGGAGAATGAGGACATTGAATCGCCGACCAACGAGATCAATTGGCCGAAACTGCGAATGATCTTTCGGCGACTGTGTGTTGGTGTGCGCGGCGTCACGAGCTGCTCTGTCAAGGCCGCCAGAACACCGAGCATATGTGGCTTCAAGAAGGCACCCAGGTCGCCGGCCTCGAGGTTGATTGCCGTCTCCATTCGCTGAATGGCATGGAGAGCCTGAGTGGCCACCGCCTGCTGCTTGGCGTCCTCGTCACCGAGTTCGATAACAACGGCCACTATAAGTGGGACGATCGATGCCCTAATGAACTTGTCGAGCGTCGTGGCCGGAGAATTGGAGGTGCCGCTGATCAGGTCGTTGAGCAGGGTTCCGAGAAAGTCCATCGCCTGGTGCGTTGCTTCTGGAGTGAGGAAGATCTTGGCGAGGATGGCGCTTCCATCCGCGATGAGAATTAGACCCAGCTTGTCGTTGAAAATGCTCGACAGCATCTCGAGCGCAGGACGGTTCGTCTTGACCACCAATGCAGGGACAACGAATTTACGCGCGAGATTGAAGAAGGCTTGCCGACTGAGGCCGAGAAACGACATTGTAAGAGCCACAACTTCCGGCTGAGGAAGCAGGCTCTCTGCCAGGAGAACGCTGATGCGGTCGAGGTACGGTGACAGCAAGTTGTACGGTTGCTTATTCCTATGCGCTGCAATATCGACCAGTTGTGTGTATGCCAGACTCTTGATCGGGCTGCTGTTTGAGCCGAATCGCTTGAGCACCATCTCGAGAATGTCGCCGAGGTCGCTATCTGGTGCGTCTCGGCCAAGGTCACCCAGCAGGTGTATCATGGTCTCCTGGACTTGGAGTTTGCTCTGGAACAACTCTGGAATCCGTCCCAGAATTGCCCGCGCTCGGGCTCTGTTTTCGGGGATACCGGATTGTGAAAGGAAGCGGTAGGCGGTAGAAATGAGATGACTGGCATGAGCATAATCCTTTCGTTGTCACTTACGCAGCGGCCAGGCGGGTCCTGCGGTCCGGCGACTTTGCTCCACGGAACGAGCTCCATAGGAGTTTGGCCCACATTTGCACTGGCACTGTTGTCGCGTCCGCGTGAAGGAAGACCACCCCGAGGGCCCGCAGAAGAGTTCGTTCATCGCCGACCTTCTCCCAGCTGTTGAACCACACCTTGATCACATTTGCTGGTAGTGGGTTGTGTGTGATTGAACATTGTCCAAGGGCACAAGCCAAATCCGGTGTTGTCTCGAGAAGCTTGAAGTAGATGGCGGGGCCTAAAGCGGAGAGGGCATTGGGCAATGTCTCTACGACGTCGCCCTCGATGTCGAGTTCCGGAGCCTTGGTTCTCAAGATGTCCTTGACCCGTCGATCCACAGGGTTTTCCTCTCGTTTGCGCTTTAAGGGTGTTGAGGCCAGGAGGTTGCTGACGGGAGCGCTCGTGATCAGTTCACGGATGGCCGCGTCGCCGCTGAAGTTTGCCTGATCCTTCCACCGCGCCAAAATCTCTCTAGGAATCAGGTCGACAATGGCCGCGGAAGAAAGATGGGATGGGATGGGCGTGAGTAGGAAGTGTATTGCTTCGCGCCCGGATACGGTGTTGACGTTGAAGGTTTCAACTCGAGACTGCAGGCCCCGCCAGACGTCCCTTCGAAGGGCCCCGTCGTCGCTGTTGTGGACTGCCTTCAGCAGACCTGCGTATGATTCCCGCCAATCGGGGTCCTCGCCCTCTTCAAGTTTTGCAACAGCAATGCAGGCCCGACACAGTAGCTGGGAGACACGAACGACTTGCACCGCGTTCGTGACAATGGAGATGTAACGTACTTGTCGCGACGGCGGGAGTCCAGCCGCCTGGGCTGCGAAGCTTGAAAGGATAGACGCCGCCTCAAGCACGGCGTCATTGGAGAAGGGGAACGTGAGAGCAAACTGAAGGGCGAAGAGAGCTGGGAGCGGACCTGCTTCGGTCGGGAGGTCGGTGAAACCCAGGAGCGACGGGGAAGGCTTCTGCTCGAGGGACTCTGCGCTGTCAACAGCTCTGCCGAGCCGAGGCCACTCACCTCTGGCGTACGCGCACAGCTCCTTCAACACCCTCCAGACACGCCTCGGGCCACGCATGTACGTGGTCGTATCCCCATCCGACATGTCGCGGCCGAGGACGATGAGGATCCGCGCGGCCGTGTCGCAGAGGTCGGTGACGAGGGCGGCGGCGCCAGCGATGTCCTCGTACTTGGTGATGGCGATGAGTATGCGAGTGAGGATCCAAGCGTAGAACGGCTGCTGCGGGGTTGCATCCTTTGGTGGGAATGCGAGCAGCAGCTCGGGGTGGGACTCGGCCTGGCGCGAGAGGATGGAGAGGGTGAGGTGCGCTTGCTCCAGACCGACCTGGGAGGCCTGGTTGGTGTCGCGGGAGGCCGGGCTGATAACACACGCGTTGAACAGCACCTCTATGAGCTTGCGGAAGCGAGACACGTCGACTTTCGAGGCGTCGCCCTCGGCCTCGGTCGTACTGGTCAGCGCGTGAGCCTCGCGCAGGAGCTCGTCGAGGAGCTCTTCCGAGCCCGGCGCGGGGCGGTCGCCGTCTGAAGGTACCATGGCATCTGTGGGTTTTGGGGGATGCGTCATGGTGGTGTCGGTGTTGTCGATCGAGGCATTGGGGAAGGGCCGTGTGTGTGAGGTGAAGGTCGGGAGGAAGGTTGTGAACTCTGGCGCGTCATGAGATGCTTGCCAGTAGTCCACTCAGCTTGGGCAAAACAACAGAGAGCGCGAGGCGCGAGAGTGGAGACCCCGGACTGGCACGTGGATTTACTCCCGCCGATCCTGGAACCACACCGACGAGATTCATCAGTGAGTGACAGACAATGAGGCTTGCTGGTGATTGCACCAGACTCCTTCATCGCATACTCTTAACAAGTGCAGCGCAGGCCCAGTCCAGCACCGCTGTAATGTCCAAAAAGTCCTCGTGAGTGGAGTGGCAGGAAGCATCCTGGATGACGCTGACCTAGCCCGCAGCAAGCTCGACCTGTTGGTCCGCGTGCGGTTCGAGAACCCGCTGCCGGACCTGCCGTTCCCCCCAAAGCTCCTCAATGTGTCGACCGACATTCAGCGGCTGGGCGAGCCGAGCTACCTCAACCAGCTGGCCTCGACCACGCCATTCCCCATGCTTGTCGACTCGGAGATGGGCATGCCGATCGACTTGAACGAGTTTGACGGCGTGTGGGACGGCAACGAGGCGGGTGAGTTGAGCAACACCTACGCCACGAGCCTGAACTGACACGACAGCTTTGAATCCTCCCACCGACTCCTCGCGTGTGACGGATGCTGCAGACCTCGCGCTCCTGACCCCCTTGCGGCTGGCGGCGTCCAACGGTCCGGCGGCACCAAAGGCGTCCGAAGTGTCGTGGATGCGCAACTCGTCGTACATCCAGCGCCGCAACGGCGCTGTGAAGCGGCGAGAGATGGCGCTGAAGAAGGAGGAGATTGTGGACGCGTCCGAGGCGGCGCAGATTATGGCCATCGACAAGACGTTTGCCGACGTGCGCGCCGAGGCTGCCGAGGGCATGAAGCACCCAGACCCGAAGCGCAAGCACCTGCGCGTGGTGGAGACGTACGACATCCTGCCCGACGACGACGCATGGTCCAACTCGTATCATTTGATCAAGTTTCCGGAGCGGCCGTCGGTGGCGACGTCGAGCGACCCGCGTGCGCAGGCGTCGAGCGAGCGGCTGAGCCGTGCGATTCTGCGGCCGATCGTCGACGAGGACCAGCAGCAGATCATGGAGTACTTCCTGCCGCGCGAGGAGGATCTCGGTCGGCTCAACGACATCTTCGAGCACCCGATGAACGAGGAGGCGTTAACAGCCATGTACGAGAAGCTCGAGGAGGGCGGCGAGGAGGTGGACGACGTGTTCCCGGTGAGTGTGCAGCCACTGTACGTATCTGACACGACAGAACACGGCGTACGACAGGTTACGGACGTACGAGGTGGTGGGGCAGACGCAGCCGCAGAAGGAGGTGATTGTGACGTTTGTGGAGGAGGACGGGGACGACGAGGACATGTTCGGCGACGACGACGACGACGAGGACCAGCCGGCCAAGAAGAAGCGCAAGGGCGTCTACTTCAAGGAGGTGAGGATGAAGGCGCAGCTGCGCAAGACGCGCACGCGAGGGCGCGGCAACGACGAGGAGAAGCCCGCCGACGTGTGGGACAAGGTGCGCGTCGGCGCGCGCGAGCCCAACGCCAACGAGGCGGAAGCGCGCGCGGAAGCACTGCAGCCTGTTGCCGACGCCCAGTGGAGCGACGAGCAGCTGCGTATCATGCGCAGCACGGACATTGGCGACGCGCCAGAGGACGGCCGCTCGCCTGATTCCGAGGTCGGGCATCTGCTTGCCGACGATGACCGCGACTAGGGCGGTGTGGGGAGAGCGTAGTAGTCGTCTTGAGACGCCGGTGACGTCGCATGTCTCCATGCATTCCATGTGACCACGAGACTAACAACCAACATGTTCATTCAGTGCCGTTCGGCGTGACAGGTATGGTATCTGTACGTGGTATGCGCATCTATCGACATTATAAAAGGGCGTCGGGATGGCGTCTTGTTTGTCTTGTTTCTAGTTGCAGACACTAGCGTACGAGTACTTGTGCTGCGTCGGGTTCTGGGGAATCCACCCGCCGGCGAGGCCGCCGGCATACGACCACTCGTCGGCTGCCTCGGCCTTCCAGGTCCACATGATCCAGCCTGTGTGTGAGCGCAGACCAGCAGACACACGACCCACCCTGCCCGTTGTTCTCGAAGCCCTGGGTCTGGATGTCCCAGTACTGGCGCATAAACTCCTTGAAGTCGCTGCGCCGTCAGCTTGTGGCGCTGCACGCACCCACCCTCGCAGAGTGTTCGCCTTGCCCGTCAGGCCCTGGCACGACCCGACGTAGCTCGAGCCGGGGTACGAGCCGTCGTAGCGCGCGCCGATGCCGCGGCCGTTGAGGTACTTTGCGCAGTCGGTCGCGGCGGGGCTCCACTCGCCGACGACGAGCCACAGCGGCGACGACGCGAGGCTCTTGGCCTCGGCGCACGCGCCGCGCACCTTGTCCCCCCAGGACCACTGGAGCATGCTGGGCGTGAAGCTCTGGTAGTAGTGGTGGTCGAGGAGCATGGACTCGAAGTTGGGCTCCTGGTACGCGCCGTTCCAGTACGACGACGGCTGGAACGCGTCCGAGATGACGATCGCGAGGCCAGATTTCGCGCCTGAGCCCTGCGGCGCCCACGGGTACCGCGTCGCGCCGTACGCGTCGTAGTAGAACTGGCGGGTGGTGCTGAGCAGGCTCGGGGAGAGGTAGCCTGCCGGCTCGTTGAGGATGCCGATGGCGGTGACGACCTGCCAGTCTGGAGGTGAGCTGGTGGCAGGGGGAGAATTACGCACACGACGGGTCAGAGTACTTGCGCGACAGCAGCTCGAGCACCTGCTTGGTGATGGCGAGGTTGTTGGCGTTCGTGTGCCACGTCGCCGTGCCACGGTGCCCCGAGTTGTCGTACCCGTTCTGGCTGCCGGGCGCGGTGTGCAGCTCGATCAGCACCTTGAGGCCGTGATTGCGTGCCCAGCCGACCGCGCGGTCGAGGTACGGCGCCTGGCCCTGGATATACGGCTCGCCCGGGGCGAGCTGCCAGCCGTAGTGGGGCACGGGGATGCGGACGTGGTTGAGACCGGCGGCTGGGTGTGTGCGTCAGCTGTGTCTGTCTGCAGCCAGGCGCCACGCACCCGCAATCTGCGCAAAGTCGGCCTCGGTGTAGAACGTGTCCCAGTGCCGCTTGAGCGCGGCGGCGGCCACCCCACGGTCCTGGTACGCGGCAAACGTCCACTCGTCGACGATGCCGTCGTTGCCCGTGTTGTCGAAGAGCGAGGGCGTGATCCACGGCTCGATAACGAGCCACTGGGGCGTTAGTTTGTGTGCTGGGCGGGGCACGTACCCCACCGAGGTTGACGCCCCGGATCTTCTGAGACCCGTACGGGAAGCCTGTGTTGACGGCACGGCTGGCGGGGGAGGCGGTGGCGCCCGTGGCGACGAGGGCGAGGAGGGCTATCAGTGGGAGCATGGGGGTGGGGTTTGCGTTGGGTAGGGGGTGGGGGGTGGGGGGCTTGGGGGGATGGGGGGGATGGGGAGCAAGTCAACAAGTCTGGAAGCTGGGATACAATCGGTCTAGCTGCACCTAGCCAAGCGAGCACCTTTATGCACTCACAGTCTCTCAACGATCGACCCACAGCCAAGCCGAACGCCAACCACCAGCCCAAACAAGGCTTAACATACCGCAGCGACCATCGCCGCCGGCACGGCATCACGGTTAAGCGCCAGGCCAGGCCAGGCGCAGCAGAGGCACAGGCGGCACCGCCGGCGGCGGCGGGTGCCTCTGTCGGTGGAGAGAGAGCACGACGCCGTCAACGCAGCGGCGTATCGGAGCAGGTGTGCACGCAGCGGCACTGGGCACGTCGGGACCCCCGCGCCTGTCTTTGTCATTGTCGCTGATGCTGCCGCACAGCAGCAAGGTTTACTCGACGTCGTCGTCGAAGGCACCCCCGCGCGCCCTAGAATACCCATACGTGTTTCAGCGGGCGCCAGCGCGCGAATGTAGAAGGTTCGTGCCGGACCGGCCCTGGCGGGGGGGTGTCACCACGCGTCACGCTGGCTCGTCCTGGGGCTATTTGGAGGCAGCGTGCGGCGCTGTTGTGCGGCGCGGGCGCGCATGTGCTGCTCCTGTCGTCCGTTGCCATGCTGCGCGGACTGGACGGGCTAGCGCGGTGGAATGTGCCACACTGTCACACGTTGTTGAGCTTGTTTGGTTCCACCGGGGGCATTTGTGCGGGTGCGGTGGGGTGATGGTGCTGCGCTCTGCCGTGTGTGTGTTTGTGCGCGCTCTGAGGCGTGTTTGGCCGATTTAATCGGCGCCACCATCACCACTGCATACTCGGCGCCCTCCCGCCCCCTGGCCTGTAGCATGTCATCATGGCGGCGCGCGGCGCACGGCGGCTCATGCCGGCTCGTGCACTCAATGCTGCTGGAACCGGGCCGCACGGACACGTACGTCTGTGCGGGATGAATAGGTTCAGGAGTCATTTCTGGTATTGACACTGGCAGGCACCACCACTTGGCACACACAAACACGACCACAAACACACCAGCACAAACCGGCGCCGGACGGCGCCGCGACACTATGAATAGCCGCGGCTACTCGTAGCACCTGGGAATGCGACGTGTTGGAAATGATCACCGATGCCAGCAGCCTGATACACATTGGCCCCCACAACACCTTGCGCGACGCATCCCCCTCGCCTAGCAGCGCCCCCCGCCACAGAATACTGGTCATTACATGTCATATAACACTGTTGTTGCACTGGGTCTAATGGTATCATAGCTGCTCAACCTGCTCCTCCAACTCAGCCTCGTTTGCACTATCCTCCCAGCCCTGCCAGCCGAGCACAAAGAAGCTGCCAACGACCAGCGACGCGCCGGCGACCGACATCATTGTGATCGAGTCCTTGGCGCCGGGGATAAACAACGAGCCCAGGAGAGCAAACGGAATGGTGAGCGACAACCCAATTGTGACAACTGTAACAGTCAGTAATTGCACACCAGCCCGAGACATTCGTAAACTCACGCATTGGGGTCGTCTTGAGCATGGCTGAGACATGTGTTAGCTCGCACACTCCCGGGCACGCGACCACGCGCTACCGCGCTCCCACTCACCAAGCACGTAGAGATAGTCGCTCGACAGGGTAATCAGCATGTTGACAATGACAATGGTCCACGCAGTGCGCGTCGGCGGGAGCTCAAACGTCTCCCAGTTGAGGTAGTGAAGCAAGGGGAATACGGGAATCAGGAAGATGATGTTGAACAGGCCGGCGAAGCTGGGTGTGTTAGTGGGGATGTACAGCCATCACGGTGGCGGCTCACCCAAGCATCAGCTGCGTGTCGGCCTTGGACTCGTCGCCGAGGCGGACCTTGAGCAGGATGACATAGATCGAGTAGAACATTGCCGACAGGAGCGATGCCAGGTCGCCCAACACGGGATGGGTGGGCATGTCGGCGGCGTTGGCAAGGTTGCGCTGCACGGTCGAGTCCGAGTGGGTCACCAGAATGACGCCGATAAAGCTGCAAAAGTCAGTGCACGAACACGGCCCCGATTGTATGCATGGACCCACCTCGCCACCGCGGAGAAGACCTTTGCACGCGTGATGACCTCGACATTGAACATGCGGCCTAGCGTAAGGGTGAAGAAGCCTATTCAGACGCGTCAGTAAACATACACACATGGTGGTCGGCTCCGAATGACGAGGGCGCCACTGAGCACGCCATCTGCTGGAGCTTCCTCACTGGTAGTGGAACTGAGAATGGTGACCGAAGCAACGCTCGACCATGCAAGGGCTGCATTGAGCGACCAGTTTGCGAGGAACCATACTGCGCTCCACCATGCTGCGACTTCGGCCGTCTCGCGGACGGTGAGCTTTGCGTCGGGATCGGCGGCAAGTTCTTCAGGGATCGTGACCTGGCTATCGATTGGGTGCAGCGGGACGCGTGGGGACGACGGCGAGTGCGAGCGGGCCATCGTGAGCGATGGCCGGCGGGGTCTATGCGGCGTGGTCACGACGACCTCCTCCTCCTGTGACACGACGAGGTAAGACTGCCTGCGGGGTGTGTTAGACATAAATTGGGAATAGGAGCGCGGAGCTCGCGCGACTCGCCTGTCATGGTCACGCGAGAGGTGGCCCTTCTTCCAGTAGCGATATGCTGCTGGGATGAGGTATACTGCAAACGACGACGTGTTGAGGTATGTTATTCTGTAGAGGGGCGCGTCAGCATGGGGACCAGGAGTGGTTCGCAGCGCGTATCGCTCGAGGACGAGGCGCGCCGCAGCAGAGATAAACATACAAAAAGGGCTTGTTCCAGCTATCTTGGCCCGTCTCGAGGTCGGCCGTGATGAAGTTGGATGCAGTCCATAGCTGGGGGTGTGAGTGGGGGTGGCGACAGACGCAAGCAAACATACCAAGACTACTGTGAGAAGGAGGCCGACGCCGACTGCATAACGCGACGCGCCGGGGAAGAGGCTCCGAGTCGGGTCGCCTGGAGGCATCCTCTTTGGGAGGAGCGGGTCGCTCTCCATCCGTACGCGACTGTATGGTAGCGATGGCGCGGGGGCTGGTGGCGATAAACACGACGGAGTGGTGGTGGTATATGTATGGGTGACAGTAACAGCCGTAACAGTGGAATGTGTTGTAGAGTCGATGCTGTTGGTGTCTTGCGATGCATCCAGGGAGCGACAGCCGCCCAACTGAGCACGCACCCAGTGGCCCGGGATGTGTCAGGTGCAAATTCGCACCGCGCGCCCAGCCGCCCAGCTGCCGCCGCCTGGCTCGCCATCGACACAAAATCTGACGACGATTAAAAAACGGTCCTGCAAGCGCGGGGCTCCAGTCCAATCACTCGTCAACATCCAGTTCGGGACGGTCGGGACACAGAGTAGTCTGGTCGAGACTCGCTGCTCGCTCACAGCACGACATCAACCAACTGCTGGCACTCTGCACACCACAGCACTACCACAATGGGAGTGCAGGGCCTCGTCACCTGGATAAAGAAGACACGGTCAGTCGCGAAGCAGAACCACCTCCGCCGCGTCGCCGCGCATCAGGAAGCACCCCGCTGACATTCTCCAACCCCAGGCCAGAGCTCCTCACCTCCCTGCCAGAGCGCTACGCATCCCCTGCCATTCGCGGCAAGCGCATCGCATTGTAATCGTCTTCCCCTGGCGTCATCTGACACCCAGAGATGCAACGCTCATCACCAACAAGTTCCACTTTGCCGACAGGGCGGGCAATAGCCGGCGGGCGGCGCTGCTCGGATGGTTTGGGTGCGGCTTGCGGCTTGTTCGTCCGCTGACACGCAGCCTGATCAAGCAGATGCGCGCGCAAGGCGTTCTTCCAGTAGCCGTGTGGGACGAGCGCGGCGACCGCGAGTGGAAGGCGCCAGAGGTGGGTTGCTGCTGTCGTGCGGCTGTGCTGACCACCCCAGGCAAGACGCCGGCTCCAGGCCCGCGCGCTCGTGTACGCCCGCAGACTCCACGAGGAGCGGCGGCGCACACGGCTCGACTTGCTGCTTGTGGAGCTTGATTTTCTGGCCGCGCTGACCGAGCAAGAGAAGGCTGTGGTGCAGGTGGGCTGGGAGCGGGGGCTGGCGCCGTCGTCCCATGACGCAGAGACGATCAAACCCCAGCTGGACCGCAATGCGATCAGCTCCCCGTCGCCGACTGCGCCCGCACCCGGGGCGAGTGGGACGACTCTCCCGCCTCGATCCATGGTCGCCGCGCTCCTCATCGGCCGCACCGCCGCCCAGCTCGCCCGGCTCCACACCCTGCGCGAAGGCTACACCGCGGAACTGAACCCCGAGGCGAGGGAGACATTACTCGAAGCGTACGACAGCGAGACGGCGGCCATCCAGCAGATCGGCGGACCGTGTGGGGAGATCGGACGCCTTTCCGGCGCACTGTCCGACGCGGACACGGACGTCATCGACGCGCGGTTCGAGAGCCTCGCCCCCGCGACCGCGTACACCGAGACGCCGCGGCAGCGTGCGCTCACCGACGAGGAGGGCGAGGTGTGGGCGGCCCTGTTTGCCGCTGACCCACCACTGTCGACCGCCGCCATTGCGACCGCCCAGCGCATCACCCGCCGTATGCTCCGGCATGCGTCGACCGTCTCAGCGACGTACGGGCGCGCGCTCAACTGGCCCCTGGCCGACGACCACCAGGCGTGCTGCGACCTACTCTTGCGCATGGGCGTGCCGGTGCTCACCGCCAACATCCCGTACGAGGCTGAGGGGCTCGCGAGCGCGCTGGCCAACGCCGGCGCGGTCGACTACGTGGGGTCGGAAGACTCGGACGTGGTAGTTTACGGCGTGAGTTGTCGCCTCGCAACGCATTCTGACGCCATAGGGCCCGCTGCTGCGCAACGTCGCGACCGCGTCCGAGCCGCTCGTGCTCGTGTCGGCGGGGCTCGACGCCGCGCTCGGCCTGCCGCGCGCAGCGTTTATCGACTTCTGCATCCTGCTCGGCACGGACGCGAGCCCGCGCATCTACAACGTCGGGCCGGCGCGCGCGCTGCCCCTCATCCAGAAGTACGGCTGCATCGAGGGCATCCTCGACGGCGAGCCGGAGATTGCGGACCGCGTCGCGGACATGGACGAGTTCCTGCAGCAGGTCGAGAACGCGCGTGAGCTGTTCACTGCTGTGCCCCCGCTGCCGGACGGGATAGAGTTCGCCCAGGGCGAGTGGGACGAGGAGGGCGTGCTCGCGTGGCTGAGGGAGAACGGCGTCGAGGTCGATACCCGGCCGGCTCGGCCGCCTCACCCGTCGGCGCGGGTCGAGGAGATGCCAGAGCACAAGAAACACGAGGAGTGGGACGAGAGCTGGGGCGTGCCACGCGCGCCCGCCGAGAGCCGACACGAGCCCGTCACATGGGATGAGATGGACGCGGTGTTGGCGTCACACCGATAGACTGTAACGTACACAACTGTACCCCCCCGCACACACCCACACACATGTTGTACCATTGTAATGCATTCCCACTCATTAGATTGATGCTTCTGATGCTGAGACGTACTACGACACAATCTTGTTGTACAGAACCGAGCAGCTGTAGCCGGCGACGATGGTCTCCTCGGCGCGCACGCCGCGCTTGATGAGGTTGCCTTCGAGGTCGTACGCGTCGGCCGTGTTCTGGTGCAGCGACAGCCGGGCGACGGCCTCGCCGTCTGGCTTCTCCTCGACCTTGTCGGCCGCGCGGGGGAGCGGCGACTCGAGGTACGCCGGCACGGCGAGCGACGAGCGTTTGCCGTTGCCGAGCTGGTAGTCGGCTGGCGGGTCAGCTATGCGCGAAGCCTTTGAACCCACCATTTCCTCCCCACTCCATCACGTCGCGCCCGAACAGGCCCGCCTGGACGCCCTTGGCGTCCGCGTTCTGCACCGAGTCGATGGCAGCATACGCATGTGTGTTGGGCGACGGCGCGATCGACAGCTTGTACACGCCGAGCGCGGTGATCGACTGTGTCTTCTCCGAGTACTCCTGCAGCCCGCTCACACTGGGGCTGTCAGCACGGGTCCAGCACGGCGCACGCACTTCTTGACCTTCTGCGGCGCAAACATGGCCGACGACCACAGCCCGTTGCCGAGCGTGCCGCTTTGGCCGTTACCGCACGACAGGACGTCGACGAGCGTCGCGCCCGTCTTGCCGTCTACCCGCTCGACGGTGAACAGCGTCGACTGCGCGCCGGCCGTGACGCCGGTGCACGTTACTGCTGTGCCCGAGGCGTACGCCTTGCTCAGCTGGATCTCGACGGGCGTGGGGACGGTCGCGACGGTCGCGTACTGTCCCAGGCCGATCTGGCCAAAGTCGTTTGCGCCGAAGCCGAGCACGCGGCCGTCGGGGGTGCGCACGAACGAGCTGCGGTCCGACGCGGCGACCTGCGCGATGCGCAGCCCCGAGAGCGCGGGGATCTCGGTGAGCTGGGTCGCAAAGCGCGGGTCCGACTCTGGCGGCAGGTCGGGCGACTCGGCGATCGCCTTGACGGCGTTGTCGGGCACGGGCTCAAACACCTGCTTTGTGCCGAGCTGGCGGTGCGTGTTGGCCGCGTTGGACAGCGGCAGTGAGAACGTGCGCCCCTTGTTCGTGACGGCTAGCAGGTGGTGCCTGCCCACCGCAATCTGCTCCCACGACTCGCCCCAGTTGAAGCCGCCGGCGGCCTTGAGCTGCACAAAGTCGACGAGGGGGTCGCGGGTTGTGAGCTTCTTCCACCAGTTGCGCGGGGCCTTTCCGCGGTCCTGGAACGCGCGGTCGGCTGACACGACAAACAGGCGGCCGTCTTTGCTCAGCACAAAGACCTTGCCCGGGCCGGCGGCAATCGTGGTGAGTTTCTGGGCGTGTGAGCGAGCGCTACGACCTAGCCACGGCGACGGCCACGGCCACCTGCACCCCCACCCACCTTGCCCCGGAGCGACCGGTTGACGCTGCCCGAGGGATCATGTCCCGCGCCCCACATCCATAGGTCGCCGCGCGCGTCGATCGCCGCGCCATACTTCTCCTGGATCATGAGGTCGCGCAGCGGCGTGGCGCCGAGATGGGTCGCAAACGTCGGGCCCTTGAGCACGCGCTTGTCGATGTCCGGCAGCAAGGTCTGGAACTCGTTGTTGCCCCACACGAGCGGCGTGATGGTCGAGGGCACGCCGGCAAAGTTGACGCGTGGGACGCGGAGCGGCTGGTTGGCGACGAGCTCGTACGGCGTGTCGTCGGCGCGCGCGGCCCACTTGGTGCCGGCGTGCGCGTGGACCGTGTACGCCGCGAAGGTGACCGCCACCGCGGTTGTGAGCGGGACTGCCCGCGCCCCGAGAGACCTGAACGCCGAGGACATGGCGACGGCGGGGGGGGGAAGGTATGTGTGTGTGAGAGAGTGCGATGGAGGATGCCGCGTGCGGATGAGTGCCGGTGCCGGTGCAGCTAGCTTGTCTAGTGGCAAAGTTGGGCCCCGGACGTCATATGGCTCTGAGGTCATTGGCTGGCATTGGGCTGAATTGGGATAAATAACAGCAAAGTGACCGGGGGATAATGGCTGCAAAATACTTCCGCGCCCGCCAGAGCCGCCATCCAACGAGCATTGGGCAATATCGCGCGCCGGTGGCAGACGGGTCGGCCACTACGCTGCTCGCTGGCTGGTGCTTGCTCGCTGCTCGCTCGCTGCTCCGGACCAAGTCGTAACCACCACAATCAGTCTCCATCTCACTCCCTCGTCCCCGTCCACCACTCTCTTGCCCCGTCAACATGTCGGCTGTCCGCTCCGTCCTCCGCTCCGCGTCCCGCGCCGCCGGCCGCAGGACGTTTGCCTCGTCGAGCGCGGCCCGCTCCGACAACCTCATGGTGGTGGGTTGATTGCCAGCAACAAGGCCATGACACCCGCAACTAACACCACACACAGCACCGCGACTCGGACCACAACAACGCCTCGATCCCCTTCCACTTCACGCCCGAGAACATGAAGAAGGTCGAGACGGTCATTGCGCGCTACCCCGTCCAGTACAAGAAGGCGGCCGTCATGCCCGTGCTCGACATTGGCCAGCGCCAGAACAACGGCTGGACCTCGATCAGCGTCATGAACGAGGTCGCCAAGATCCTTGACATGAACCCCATGCGTGTTTACGAGGTGCGCAAGAGCCGAACAGGACTAGTGGCAGCGTGCTAACACCACACCCAGGTCGCGTCCTTCTACACCATGTACAACCGTGAGCCGGTCGCGCCCAACTTTGTTCAGCTCTGCACGACGACCCCATGCGTGCTCGGCGGCTGCGGCTCGGACAAGATCCTCGACGCGATCCAGAACCACCTCGGCGTCAAGTCGGGCCAGACGACCAAGGACGGCAAGTTCACGTTCCTCGAGGTCGAGTGCCTCGGCGCGTGCTCGAACGCCCCGAGTGAGTGTGCCGTTGCTCTGCAGCCTGCAGCCGCTAACCCACCCCCCCAGTGATGCAGATCAACGACGACTACTACGAGGACCTCACCCCCGAGACCACCCTCAAGGTCCTCGACGCGCTGGCAAAGGGCGAGAAGCCCAAGGTCGGCCCCCAGAGCGGCAGGCATACCGCCGAGAACTCGGCCGGCCTCACAACATTGACCACCAAGCCTTACGGCCCGGGAGAGCACTGCCTCCCCGAGTTCCAGTAAGCAAAAGGATAGACAAGATACGGATGCATGGGTATGCAGTGCGGGTGGGGGAGGCGGTGGCCTGGTGATAGAAGGGATAGCATTCCAGCTGACGCAGTGAACTTACACACACACCAGTGAACTGACTGACATATCTCACGGATAGATAGAAAAGTATTCCAGCTGACGCCAGTGTACTGGCATACACCACTGGTGAACTGACACACATCTGGGCCTGTGTACAGTCCGCCGCTTGCCTCGTCGCGCTCGACGCCGACCCGTGGTCCGTGTCATCAACATCAAGCTGCCTCTGCTTCACACCACGCCGCTCCCTCCTCCCTCCTCCACCCTCGACCGGCATCAATCCCCACCACACCACTTCCGTATCATTCAATGCATCACAAAGGGTATCACCTGATGCGGGTATCCAACAGATGCTCCCTTGGTTTTGGTTTTGGTTGTATTCTAGGTAGATTGGCTTATTGTCTATACACAAGGCCCTTGCCTAGGGGGCTATGGGTAGGCAGGCCTCTAGTGGCCGTGGATGCTGTTGTGGAGACCGACAGTGTCGTTGGGCGAGGGCATGCCGGTGGGGCCAAGCTTTGGCGAGTGGTTGGCCAGGCCGACCACGCCGTCCGGGCCGTTGGCAGTCGCCGGCTTGCCGTTGGTGTGTGCAACGTCGATCTGCAGGCCGCCCTTCTTGGCCTTGGCCTTGTCGTTACGCAGGCGCTCGACGTACTCGAGGTAGTGCTCGTCGACGCCGCCCGTGATGTACTCGCCGGTGAAGACGGAGCAGTCAAACTGCTTGATGGCAGGGTTGAACATGGAACATGACTTGACGAGGTCCTCAAGCGTCTGGTAGATGACCAGGTCGGCGCCGATGTACTCGCCAATCTCCTCGGTGGTACGGCCGTACGCGACCAGCTCGTGAGGCGAGGGCATGTCAATGCCGTACACGTTGGGGTGGCGGATAGGAGGGGCGCAAGAGGCGACAATCACCTTCTTGGCTCCCACGTCACGGGCCATCTGGATAATCTCCTTGGACGTTGTGCCACGGACGATCGAGTCGTCCACAAGCAGAACAGTCTTGCCGGCAAACTCCATGGGCATGGCGTTGAGCTTGCGGCGGACGTTCTTGCGGCGCTCCGACTGGCCGGGCATGATGAAGGTGCGGCCAATGTAGCGGTTCTTGACGAAACCCTCACGGTATGGGATGCCAAGGTGCTGAGCGAGCTGGAGAGCAGCCACACGCGACGTGTCGGGAACGGGAATCACAACATCGACCTTGAGGTTGGCCTTCTCAAGCTCGCGCTCAACGTTCTCGGCAAGGAGATCTCCCATGGCCATACGCGAGCGGTACACGCTGATGCCGTCGATGGTCGAGTCGGGACGGGCAAAGTAGACGTGCTCGAAAATGTCGGGCGCAAAAGGCTGGGGCTCGGCGACGATGCGGCGCGAGAGGCCACCGTCACGGGTGATGATGACAGCCTCACCGGCCTTGACGTCGTCCCAGCCGTCAAAGCTCAGGCCCTGTGCAACGACGCTCTCGCTGGCAATGAGGTAGTCGACGCCACCGCGCGCTCCCTTGCGGGTGGCAATACCGACAGGGCGGATACCGTTGGGGTCACGGAAGGCAATGAGACCAAAGCCGGCGAGCATGGCAACACAGGCGTACGCGCCCTTGACGGTCGACATGAGGTCGCCAATGGCCTTGAAAATGTCCTCCTCGTTGATACGGAACTTGCCCGTCTTCTGGAGGTTGTCGGCCAGGATGTTGAGCAGGCACTCCGAGTCGGAGTTGGTGTTGATGTGCCTGTGCGCGTCGGCGTCGAGGTACTGGCGAAGCGCGGGCGTGTTGATGAGGTTGCCGTTCTGTCACAAGACCGGGTTAGCCGATTCCAATGCCTTGCAAAGCCGAGAGGCGCCGCGGGTTTCTGCATTGACCGCGAGCTGCCCCTCTTGCTTCGAGTTGTGCCACTCACATGAGCAAAGGTGATTCCATACGGCGAGTTGACGTAGAAGGGCTGCGCTTCCGCGTGGTCCGAGCCACCAGCGGTGGGGTAGCGAACTGGAGACGTCAGCTGGGACTGCGGTGACGGATGGGCGGGCGCCGTACTCACCGTGTCCGACGCCCATGTAGCCCTTGAGGCCGGTGATGGCCTGCGAGTCAAAGACGTCACGGACCATGCCGTTGGCCTTGACCTGGTAGAAGCGGCCACCCGAGCCGCAGGTGACGACACCGGCCGCATCCTGGCCACTGCGATAGTGTGAGATGGTGGCAACAACGTGCACGCGACGCGACTTACCGGTGCTGGAGGAGCGAGAGACCCTCGGCACTGCACATACGGTTAGGACATGTCGCTAGTGATGCTACACTGCGATGGCTTACAGCTCGGCGCCGGCCTGGACGGTCTGGGTCGCGAGGGGGTCGTGAAGAAGGATACCGATGATTCCACACATTGTCTGCGGGGCGCTGGGTGAGTCATGGGCGAAGGATTGGCGAGCGAGCAAAAAGCCTGGGGTGCTCGCTGTTTCCGTGCTCACAGTGTACAGGAGACTCTGCCAGTGAGAGTGGATCTAAGAATGTACAAGGGTGAGTGTGAGTGGTGGTGGTGGTGCGCCGAGAGGCGGAGTGCCAAAGAGATGATGCATTCTAAAAACCTAAGAAGAGGTTTTGGAAAGTTGAAGATTGAAATCATTCCGTGTGGTGGTGGTGGGTGGTGTGTGCCTGCCTCCCTGCCTGCCTGCCTGCCTGCCTGGCTGCCTGGCTGCCTGGCTGGTTCGAGACGAGTCGGCCGGGGCGCGGGGGGGACGGGGGCCGACATGGGTACATGGGCCTGCTCGTCTGCAGGCCTGCGCCGAGAGGGCGCCTGCCCCGCCCCGGTGCTTTGTCGCTAATGGTCGGCAGGCCCCGTCTGCAGTCACGACGCGCCTGGCGCCGAGACGAGGCCATGGCAAAATCTTGCGCCGCGCCAAGTTGACGCCACCGCTCATCTGCGGGAGCATTTTCACGTGTCGCGACACGACTCGCGCCGGAACCAAATTGACACTGCGCTGCACTGCGCCCAGGCGGGGCCATGGCTTCCACGCGAGCTGCCCTGAGGCCTATGACACTACAACCACGGTCGGCCAGCTCGATGCAGCCAGCTGGCTCGACGCGCCAACCCACAACGACAACCACAATCACCACGACCACACCGGCTCTCAGCAGACCCCCACCTAGTCGACCCCCGACGCTCACTGGACACGGCACACAACGCGGTCCCAAGGGACCACACAGTGACGCTCCCAAATGTCCAAGCCACAGGTCGGCCCACCGACCGGCCCATCGCCGCTACCACACCAGGTCACCGCCGTGGCCCGGGACCTGGATGCGACGCCAACGCCTGTGCCCTCGTCGCCCCCAGCTTCAGAGTCATTCTTCTCCGAGATTGACGGCACAGCGGCTAGCGTGCTCGAAACGTCGTACGGCGACATCACTTGGGAGCCACCAGCAGATGCAAGCTCGTTAAACATCGTGTCATGGAAGCTCGATGTCGACGCGCACGTCGACGACGGCGTCGATAGGCGCGGTTTCAACGGTGCGTGCTGAGAACTGGCCAAAGCATCTTTGGCCGACGCGACGGCGACTGACCTCACAGCCATCTCGACCGTCCTCGCGCACCCGACCAAGAAGGCCAACCCGCTGCGAGCGTCGAGAAAGGCGCTCCCACCACTGGCCCAGCCTCCACCGATTCTGCCAAAGCCATATCCTCGATCCCACTACGACCCATACCTCCAGACGATTACACCGCTCTACGAATCGTTCCTCACCGCACAGCAGACGGCCTCGATGGCCGCGGCTGCAGAGTCGCAGGGCCCGTCCGACCTTGATCTTGTGGCCAAGAAGACCGCCAAGGCCGACCTGCCATCCCTGGATGATATCCCCGAGACGTTCTTCGAGACCAGCTTTGATCTCGCCAACCCGGTCACATGGGCACAGGTCATGGAGACGGGTGCCTCGTCGTCAAAGGGATCCGGAGACGACGCGGTGCAGGAGTCGCTGTCGACCTACCTCGACAACTTGGAGAGCCACCTGGTGCACGAGATCACGCTCCGTTCATCGGCCTTCTTTTCAGCGCTGTCAAATCTCCAGGACCTCAACTCGGAGTCGTCGTCCTGTTTGACGCGCATTGCGGACCTGAAAACGTCGCTTGGCGAAGTGGGCGGGGAGCAGGCCCGCAAAGGTCTCGAAATAATCGACGCACAGACAAAGCTGCGGTCGCTGAGGATTACCGAACACGGCATCAAACGCGTTGCTGAGCTCGACGACACTCTTCGCATTGCCAAGGATCTCGCAGACCACGGCGACTGGTTCGGCGCTCTGGGCTACGTCGAAGATGTTGTGCGATGGTGGGACCGAAATGGAGCGACAATAGCGAAATCAGAGGAGGGAGAGGAGCAGCCACCAGCGCGCTCGACGTTACCATTGACAACGCTGCCGGCCTTTGCCAATCTCCCTACCGCCATCAGCGCTCTGATGACCAACGTTGCATCACAGCTGGACGGCGCACTGGGGGCAGTGCTGCTCACGCTGCTGTCGGAAGCGGACGGCGGAGCGGAGTTTGACGCCGACAACCTTCGCGCCAAGGTCGGGCCTATGCTCGGCGGCTTGTTACGATGCGGAAGGATCGACACATTGTCAGGGGTATGGCGGACGGCCGTTACCACTGCTATTCGGGAGGGTGGTCGACAGGTAAGCTTTGTCTTCGTCAATGGTTGCTGACTCCACCAGCACCTGCCATTATCGAATGCCGAGGAGGATCCAGATAGCGCTGCAGACGGTCGCGGGCACAACCTCGCCGAGTCCTTGCAAGCCATGAGCCACGTCCAATTCCTCGACGTTGTCAGGAAGATGTACGGGTCTATGCTGGCTCGTTTGAATCTTGTCCAGAAGATGGGCGATGAGATGGCGGCGATCCTGGAGGAGAACAAGTGGGTTTGTGTATTGAGGAACTGCTAACCTGTCCAGCTCCATCACCCCACTGTCCATCGCACACAGCTCTGGCACGAATGCTCACTTCAGGTTTGCCGACTCGTCACCGTTTGAGCCCGCCGATATCCTAGGCGCTGCCTGCGAGCTGGCCAACACGCGCTCGTCCAAGATTTTGTCTGTTCGCTCTGAACAGAACGCGTCGCTACCAATCGAGCAGTTTGTTGAGGTCTTCAACGAGAGCTGGTCGTTTGTCGTTGCCACAGAGAGCATGGCAAAGCGGATGATCGTGTCTCTTCGTGGTGTCGCCGCCCAACAGGCAAGACAATTCCTCATGACGTACCATGGACAGCGACTTACCAAGTCGGCCAAACTCGTCGAGGACGAGACGTGGGTACAAGTGGATATTCCTCCAGCAACACAGCATGCTGTCAACCTCTTCATCGAGGCTGCCGTCAACGATCCTCCAGAGTGCTTTGTGCCTCCTCGCCAGGCGCCAAACGGTACAGCAACGAACGGCGACACTCCAAAACCCGTCGCCAAGGTCCTTCAGATCGAGGACAAGTCGTACTTTGCCGTCAAGGCGACGTCGGAGTCGCTTCAACTTCTCGCCGAGTACCTCAGCGTCGTTGTCAACCTCGAGCTCGTGTGCACCGATGTCATGGCTCGTATCATCGAGTTCCTCAAGTCGTTCAACTCTAGAACGTGTCAGGTCGTTCTCGGTGCTGGTGCCATGCGCTCTGCTGGTCTGAAGAACATTACGGCCAAGCATCTTGGTGGGTACACGGTCTACTGTTCTCTGCTCACACCCTAGCCCTCGCTTCCCAATCCCTCTCCATCATCATCGCTCTCATCCCCTACATCCGCGAGTTCATTCGCCGCCATTTGAATCCAAAACAGGCCGTCATGCTTATTGAATTCGACAAGCTCAAGCGCGACTACCAGGAGCACCAGAACGAGATCCACGCCAAGCTGGTGGCGATCATGGCCGACCGCTTAGCTGTACACTGCGGCGAGCTCCGCGAGATTGACTGGGAGGCAACGCCCACACGCGAGGGCCCTCGGCAGTACGCACTTATGCTTACCAAGGAGACGCAGACGCTGCACAAGGTGCTGTCAAAGTACCTGTCGCAAGCGACTGTCGAAGGTGTCATGTCGCAAGTGCTGGCCGCCAGCGTGCACCGCTTGAGCGAGGAGTACACTAAGGTCGAGCTCAAGTCGGAAGAGGCCAAGAAGCGGATGGCGATGGATGCCGCGTTCATCAACACCAAGCTCGGCCCCCTCAGCGAGGCGGGCACCACTGTGGCATCGCTTGAAACACTCGTCAAGGAGAAGTCGACGCCACGAAAGGTGACGATGCGTGGCTTGCTACGCCGCAACGGTTCGTCAAACAACGACTCTACGACAAGTGCGGGAGCACCAGCCGACGAGGGTACGGAAGGGGGCGAGGATGATGACGCGGACGGGGATACCCTGACAGAGACAGTTGTTGGTGAAGACCGCGACAGCAAGGGGGAAGCGGCAAACGGCGGCGCTGCGGGCCCGGCGAGTGAGGAGAAGCAGGCCGGGTTGACGCAGAGTGCTGAGGGTAAAGAGAACAAGGCTGAGGACAAGGCCGAGGAGAAGGACGAGGCGCCAAAGACGCCAGATAAGAGCAAGACTGCGCTGCCTGAAGGACCGAGGTTCTCTGAGTGGACGACAAGGTCGCCGGCGCGAACTCCTGTGCCCCCGTCTCCGCCCAAGTCTCCGCAGCCAGAGCCTCGGGCGGCAGAGCCGGCCACGTCGCCTGAGCTGCCGGCCAAGTCGCCCGAGCCGGCGCTCAAGAGCCCCACTCCGCCGGCGAAGGACCTGCCTGTGGTGGCATCGCCCCCGCTGTCATCGCCCGACGCTGTGCCGGCCGCACCGACATCACCCACCAAGCCTGCGACACCGACATCGCCCACCAAGCCTGCGCAGGCGCTTGAACCTCCACCCACCGAGGAGCTAAGACCAGTGCCGCCCAACAAGCCCAAGCCACGAATGTCGCTCGAGGCGCGGCTCAAGGCCAAGCTGGCCGCGCAGGCGGCGAGCGCCAAGCCTGACAAGCCGCGCGCGTCGAGCGAGAGCGCCGAGCGCGTGTCGGTCGACTCTGTGCCGGAGCGGACGTCGGTGGATGTGGCAAAGGATGCGGGCAAGCCTGCCACTGCCGACAAGCCTGCCGACAAGCCTGCCGACAAGCCTGCCGACAAGCCTGCCGACAAGCCTGCCGACAAGCCTGCCGACAAGCCTTCCGACAAGCCCGCCGAGGACGCTACTGTCGAGGATGCTCCTGTCAAGGACGCTACTGCCAAGGACGCCGCCGCCTCCGCCTCGCCCACACCATCACCCTCTGCCGACACCGCCGATGCCGAACCCGCCGCGGCCGCCACTCCCACCCCATCGCCGCCTCCAAAAGACGAGACGGCCGTTGTACCACCCACACCGGAGGCAGAAGATTCTCCCAAGTAGAACATCACAATGCATGCACGCACTAGTTGACCACGGGGTGCGATTTGCGCCAGATGCGCCAAAATGTCTTTGTTTCTGGTTTGCCATTTGCCTTCCAGTACTCGAAGTAGACGTCGTGCTTGACTTGCCTGCAGATGGCCTCGGCCACCTGCACGCACACGGCGTTGCCGATCATTTTGTTGGCAGCGCGAGTACCGCCAGCAAAATGGTAAGTGTCCGGAAATCCTTGGAACCGTTTCCGCTCGGCGACGGTGAACATGCGCGCTTGCTGCGTGTCAGCTGTACGCGCGGTGGCAAGCTCACAGTAGGATGGATCACCCCAGTCCCTCGGCGGCCAGGGTGCGGGCTCCGGAGGAGCGTGTTGACGGCGTTTTGGGGTTCGGCACAGCGCAGCGCGCCTGTTGTCAGCGCCGCCGGCAAACACACTCACCAGGCAAGTTCTCAGCGCCGGGTCGGGAGGCGGCCTCGATGCTGCCGTCAGCACGGCGCCGGGGGGGGGGTGACTCACATGGCCAGGTCGCCGGCCGAGTGCCACTCCGTGATATGGTCCGCTAGCCGGTCCCCTCCCCGGCGCATGGTGGCCTGGAAGTCGTTCGCCGGCGGGCGGGCGTAGCGCACGTGATGATCAAAGCCGCGCGGGTGGCGTGCGAGGTCAAAGGCTGGGGTGCGTCAGCGGTGAGTATGGGCTGCGTCAACGGTGAGGAGGGCGGCGCTCACCTGGCAGGTCGCTAATCGCGTCGGTCAGCGTCAGCGGGGGGAACGGCGCCCCCGCGCCGCGGTACCGCAGGCTGAGGTGCTCGGTGACCCCGTCGATGTGCAGCAATGTCTGCGGCGGGCGCGCGGCGTGCGTCGGCGTCGGGAAGGCCGGCAGTGGGATGCCGCGCCGCGCGGCGAGGACGAACAGGCGTAAGCGGGACTGGGGGGAGCCGTATGCCCGCGCGTCGAGGAGCGCGAGGCGGGCTTGGTACCTGCGTGTGTGTTAGGTGACTCGGAGAGAGATAGACAGACTCGCTTACCCCATCGCGAGGAGGCGCTTGACTGCCTCGCGGGCAAAGTTGACGCTGTGCTCGTCGCCTGCGCCGTGGCCTCGCTCGTCGCCGTCGCGCTCGTCCTTGATCCCGCGGACGTTCTCGAGCACGAGCACGTCCGGGAGGATGCGCTGCACCGCGTCGAGGGCGGTCCAGATCTCCGCATTGCGCGGGTCGTCGACGCGCCGGTGGCGATTCGCGCCCGAGTGGCCCTGGCTTCAGGCGTCAGCTGCAACCGCCACACCCACCGCCACACTCACCACGGTGGCCCGGCAAACACCAGCGCCAGATGGCCCTGCTTAACATCCCGCGCGTACGCTTCCACGCTCATGCGCCGCAGGCCGACATGCCGCATGCACTCGTTCGCGCGCAGTGTCGCGATGCACACCCCGTCGTCGTCGACCGCGTGGCGCACGCTGAACCCCGCCCCCAGGGCGCCGAGCACGCTCCCCCCGCCGCCGGCGTACAGGTCGGCGGAGTTGAGCCGGAGCGCGGCGAACGCCGCGGTGTCGGCGGCGTCGGCTTCCGCTGCCGCACGGCAGGGAGCGCAGGGCCGCAGTGCGCGGTCGTCAGCGCGCACGGGCTCGAGGCGGGAGAAGTGCGCGGCGCCGTGATGTAGCCGCTCGGTGCAGGTGAACGACGACGCGTGCCCGGCAACGTTGAGTACCCCCCGCCCGGCGACACGGGACACCGGCACGCGCGTCACTTCGTTGGTGAGGTACACCCGGCGCTGCGGACGGGTCAGCCGCGGCGTGCGGCGCAGCTGCTCACCTCGGACACGTGCCCGTGCGCGCCGGGCAGCGCGGCGACGCGCCCCAGCCGGCGGAGCTTGACGGTGTGTCCTGGCGGGCCGGTGTACGCCGCAGTGGAGGGCAAGTTGGTTCGCAAACCGAGGTCGTACGTGCCGCCGCTGTCAGCGTGCAGCAGCACCAGGTCGCCGACGTGTATCTCGTCAGCGCGGCGCTCGGCGCCAGCGGCGCCGGCGCACCCGTCGCACCGGCCCCGGCTCGCACCCGCATCCCGCCACGCCAGCCCCTCGCGGTCGTACACCCACCGCCACGGCACGCCGAGCACGCGCACCACGCTGCGCGCCGGCACGTCGCGGCACCGCGCGTGCAGGAGCACGACCTGCCCCGGCGCCATGGCGGACCGCTGCGCCCAGTGCACGTGCAGAACGTCGGCGTGGACGCGGCGCACGACGCCGAGGCGCGTGGTGCTTGTCGTTTTTGGCGGCGGGCCGCGCCGCGTGATCGCGACGGCGAGCTTGACGACATCGCCGCGCTTCACTGGCCGCGGGGTGCGTCGGTGTCGGCCTTTGTGCTCATGGCGGCCGGTGTGCCCATGGCGGTCGTTGTGTTTGTGGCCGTCGCTGTGCTTATGGCGGTCGCTGTGCCGCCTGTGCGCGGGCTGGCCGTTTGGCTCGCTCTGCCGGTGATGCCTACTACTGCGGGCCATTGTGATGCTGGTAGGAGTGAGAGCTATGTCAGCAGCTGAGAGCAGTCTGTGTAAGGAAAGAGAGTCGATGACCACACTCGAGGGCGCCGCCCCGCCGTCAGTCTCTCATCAGCCCAGTCCAGTCGCCTCGTCGCCCCGCCCCCACACCCACCCACGCCCGCCTGCCGAGTGTATGAATGACATATGCGATCTATGCTGCGGTGGATACCAGACGATACTGTACAGATTGTGGCAGAGGAGGAGGGGCGGCGGGCCGCGGCGGCGGCGTCACAGCACGACGCGCTCGCCGCACGCCGACCTCCTTACGGGGTAGAACCCTTGGACATGGAGCCCGGGGTGGTCACGAGAGACCCGGGGGTCATGGACCCAGAGCTCATGGACCCGGGGGTCTTGATGGATCCGGGGCTCCTGGGCTCGGCAAACTTCTCGTTCAGGACCTCGCCCTCGCCCTCACCGCCCTCGCCCTCGACCGTAACCACCTCCATGACGCCGAGGCACACGTCGGGCACCTCGGCCTCGTCCGGCGTGGCGGGGTACCACATCTCGCTCTTGCCGTGCTGGAACGGCAGGGCGATGAGCACGCCGACGAGCGTCTCCTGCATCACGCCCGGCGCCTCGCCGACCTCGCCCTCCTTGAGCGTCGGGGCCGTTTCGGCGGCACGGGCGGCCGCCGCGTCCGCCTTTCGGACCCGCCTGCGCGCGCGCCGGCGCTTGGGCGTCATCTCGCGCGCGGCCTCGCCCAGCTCGGCCCACAGCGACGGCACCTGCAGCGGCATGCGCGCCTTCTCGTTCTCCTGCGGGTCACGCTGGTGCACAGTGTACAGGCCGACAGGCTGGGTTCGGCGTCAGTGGAAGTGTACAGTCACAGTCAGGGCAGCCGCCGGCAGCAGCCACAACGCCACTGCACCGCTCCTCATGCCCCCTACAAACCCGCAACTCACAGTGACATACTCCCACTTCTCCTCGTCGACAGAGTACTTCTCCCAGTCGTCGCCCTCGAGGCGCATCTGGCTCTCCCACAGCGTTGGGAGCGGGTGGACCGGTGCAATCTTCCTTGCTGCCACTGCCGATGCAGGCAAGAATGGATTTGTGTACGGCATCACTTCACCGCGCTGTATGGCTGCCTCGATGCGCTGGTGTAGTCTGCGTCGGATGATCATGGCGCGGAAGACGAGCGCGAGGCCGATCAGACTCAGCACGACGATGGTCGCCAGGAAGGTGAAGATGTACATTGTCGTGCTGAGGTCAGCGGTCTGCACGCCCCGAGAGCTACTCACTTGCCGCTGACGCCCATGTTCGTGCTGCCTCCCCACCAGTTCCCGCTCGACGCAGTGGCGTCGGCGGGCGAGGCCACGGAGACGGCGCTCATGCTGCTGGTTGCTGTTGTGTTGTCGTGTGGTTGTTCGAGGTTCTCGTTGTGTGTGTGTGCGTGCGATAATCTGCTGGTACCTCTCAGGGACCGATGGGTGGACGCAGTACGAGAAACGACGGCGAGGTCGACGGCGGACCGCCTATATGTAGCCCTGTATGCTGATAGAGACGCCGAGCGATGATGTTGACGGCGATGATGTTGACGGGTGATGCGGTCTTATCGTCAAAGACGACTGTGCGTCCGTCCAGACTCGATACCCGTCCAGACTGGATGGAACAACGAACGACGAGTGCCGTTCGCGCGATGAGTATCCCCGCCCATCCAGTCCGCGTCCATCTGCTGCTTAGTTTTGCGCCGGCGGCGTCTGGGGAAGCATGTGCCCTGGCCCAAGGCAGGTACTGGTAAAGCGAGCTGACAATCGCATCGCACGGCCAAGACAAAGGCTCGGCAGCGGTACCGAGGGTGAAGCAAGCGCAGCAACGCGCCGCATCTCTGCCGACGACATGCCGGCAAAAGCAGGCTCGGCCATCTCACGCACCCTGCGTGTAGACGCGGGCCGGCGGCCGGACGCGCAAAGGCGCTCACTCGCGTGCTGGCCGCTGGCCGCAGCCAAGCAAGCATGCCCTGTTGCCTCTGGGCCACCGCACTGGCAAATGCCTTTATTAGGGCCTCGTTGCAAGATGAAATGCGTCTGTACCTGATCCTGCAATCCGGGCCCTGCTATGTCGGACCCAGTGGCGATGTCGCCGACCGAGGCCAGCGCCGCGACTCGGCCCGCCCAGCACACGAGTCGGTGAGTAACCCCCGCCGGCGACGCGGTCGACGCGGTCTTTGACGGGGCTGGCGCGGGCGGCGGCGGCGGCGGCGGTGGTGGCGGTGCTTGCTGCATGCAGCATACAGCAGCAGGCAGATTTTCTTCTGTGATTCTCAGACAGGGTCGTGTGTGGTAGACGTGGTTGTATATCCCGGTCTGTATCCGACCGGATGGCAGCAGAGCAAGCAGAGAACCCACTCTGGTGCCCACCCTGGCCGATGGCAAGTTGTGAATAATATGCTAAGTTGTATTCAGCCGACCAGACACCCGACGGGTTGTATTCCGCCGGCATACGGACTCTTGAAATCACGTGATGCTAGAGGGTTGACGGAATCAAACCCACGTGCAACTCGACGCGACATCCTTCGGCGCGCGGCGGCGCTTTCGGCAAGCGGCACGATCCGCCGCAGTGTATCACCACCATGCCGCCGCCTACGACAGTGCATAGCACGCGGACACATCAACACGCAACCCGATAGGCAGCAGCGGCAGAGACAGAGACAGCGCTATCAATCCCCATCGCACCTGGCGACGACCACAGCAACTTGACACTACTCATCCCACCAACGCTGGCCCCGCTCCCTACCACTCCCGACACCAACCATGGCGTCCATCAAGATCTTCAGCTTGGCAGTCAAGGTACGCCGCAGTCATCTCGGGCGACATCTCTTGGCTGACAGCTTTAGACCCTGGCCAAGCCCATCGCGAATGCCATCAAGGCGCAGGCGACAGAGTGAGTGGGCTGCGTGGGCTGCACGAGCCAGCGTCGTGCGGCCATCGCAGCGGCGCTGCAGGTCACGCGCGGGGCCCGATGACCATGGTGCTGATTGCTCAGACACGAGACCTTCCGCAAGATCTGTATCGGCGTTGCGCAGGTAGGTCGGCGTCGGGGTGAACACTGGGCTCGGCTGACGCGTGCAGGGGATCCACCGCACCGAGACGAGGATGCGCCTCGGCCTGTTGAACGAGGAGGCGTCCAAGGTCAAGCCGCTCAACGATGCCAAGTGGGTGTTGAATGCACGTCACTCGGCCTGCCTCGGCTCCGGCGACGCGCTCACCCCGTCGCGCGACAGCTGACGCCGCCCCAGGGCCGTGCAGAATGGCGCAAACACAATAGCAGAAGGCTTCCTCTTCTTCGTCGGCGCCGGCCTGGTGCTCGGAGAAACGTACCGCTCGTCGCGCAAGAATGCAAATCGACGAGACCTGGTCGCCGAACGACTAGAATCGCTCGAGACTGAGATCGAAACACTACGAGAGCGCGAGAATGACGAAATCAAGGCGCTCACAGAACGGTGAGTGACGCGGAGAGCGCGACGTTGTTGTCCCGCGGCCGTCTTGCCCACCTCGCCACGTCTGTTGTCTCGGACTGACGCATCAATCTCCTTCGCCTTCGATTCCGCCCGCTTTCTTGGCACGCAATGCTTGTGTCCGACGGTTGATTACCACATCGCGCTCCACAACACGACATGGATGCCGGACGATCATCCGCACGGCACCGACGCCCTGTTAACGATATCAGGTCTGAGGGTCTGGAGCGCGCCCTATCGACAGTCGTGGATAGCGGGCTGCGGGCCGGCTGGCTCAGTCTTGGGCATGACGACTCTGAAGTGCTTCGCCTCGTCGCCCAGCTGCCGGGACAGCCGTTTGCCTTGCGTCAGGCCGACGGCAGCGACAGTGGAGCATCGTCGGCTGATTCGGCTGATGCGGCTGATGATTCGGCTCTGGGTACTCCAACCCTTGCATAAGGAGGAATGCACGACATGATAAGGGGGGGGGGGGGGGTACTGCCTCTGCACCCGTCTATGACACTCGCACCCACACGACACGACACCTTTTTTGCATGATGCACATCAAGTGCTACCAGCGTTTGTAACATTCCGCGCAAACCGGCTCTGCTGCGCGAGATCAACTGACTGCGGCGGCCCGTTATGCTCTGAGAGAGCCCGATGAATGTCGCACCGGGCCTCTCTTTCGCTCGCCCTTCCGACATTTGTACCTCTGCCTGCTGCTGCTGCATTGTTTTCCTCAGGCATATGTCGACAGTCACCGGCCTGGAATGTTCACGAGCATAGGGTGTCGCTCTCCACAGCAGCCTAGGGTTGTTTTTAGGTGGGCAAAGCCACACTAGTGACGTCACCCTTCCCGGCCGGCCCAACCACCACTGCCAGTTTAGAGACACGCCGAGAGGGCTTGAACCTTCCCGGTCCCTGTTGGGATTATGGGATTCTGGTGGAGGCGTGAGGCGCTCGGAGGAGTTCCATGGCGAGCAGCGTTGTGCCATGGAGCCGGAACGAGGGTGACGTCGAGGAGGTGCAAGCGTGCTGCAAGCTGCAGCTGGCCAAAGGAAGGCTGGCGGGTGCTACGACGAGCCTGTCGTAATGCGCGTCACCTCTGACTTTGTTTGCCTGTTTTGTAATGGGTCCTGCCTGGTTTCCTCGGTTTCGCGGTTTCGACTAAACGGCGGCGTCGTGGTGTCGTTGTGTGTTTGACGGAACCAAATGAAAGCGGCTTGCCGGCTAAGGGTCACCGAACTGGCTGGGTTGTAGGAAAAAGAGTCCCTTGGTACTGGCGCCAGACCCGCAGCAGGCTGTCCCTTTGCCCCTCGAGTCACCACCAGCACCAGCAGCAGCAGCAACCGCCGTCGTCACCGTCACCGCGCACCGAACCCTCCTTCCCTCCCGGCCCACCAGCTGCCACCACCAGCCCCCCCCCCTATCCACGACCTCTATCCACCCACCACCACCACCACCACCAGTCTGCAGACCGACGACGACGACGCATCCTCCTCGCTCTCTCGCATCCAACCTTGATCGCCCCCCCGCTTGGCCTCTTGCCAGACACGCACGCACCCACCCCCCCACCCCACCCTACCACGCGTCGACGACTCGGCCGGTCCCATTCAATCATCAGTCAGTCGCCCAACCGCCGCTGCGTATTGCCTCCTTGCCGCCCGCCGCCGCCATTGCATCCATCCCTGCTTGGCCAACCCCGACGACCCCATCTACACTTCCCAGGACCGGAATCCACTCGTCTCCACGTTCCATCCTTCTCTCTTTACAAACGTCTGCAAAAGCAATCCAGCTGCACACACGCTACACGCCCCCCCGAATCACATCGCGGACAAGAAACACGCCAACAGCGTCATTACACCCGCCCCCCAAGTAACCCTGCAATCACTTGGTGGAAACACATAGTCACTCCACAATTCACGCGCCCGCCGTTTACTCTTTTCACCCTTCCCCCCCTCCCCCCCATCCTACAAACTAGGTGAGTACCGGATCGCATGCAGATGGTCTAGTATCGTATAGCTGACGCTGTGTGCGTGCATCCGCTCGACCTGTTCTGATTGCCCGTGTCACTCTCGCCGCGCTCCACCCTGCCCCACTCGGTCTCCCCGTACCACTGCTGAACGTCGCCTGGCCTACTAGTCGATCAGCAAAATGGCCGACTTTGTCAAGCTGTCCATCTTTGGAACAGTCTTTGAGGTGACGACGCGATACGTCGACCTCCAGCCCGTGGGCATGGGCGCCTTTGGTCTGGTCTGGTGAGTGTGCCTTCTGGCCCGCCCGGCCCGACGACGTTGTCGATCGATCGCCAACTGACACGCGTCGTCTAGCTCGGCCAAGGACCAGTTGTCCGGCACGTCGGTCGCCATCAAGAAGATCATGAAGCCCTTCTCCACCCCCGTGCTTAGCAAGCGCACTTACCGTGAGCTCAAGCTCCTCAAGCACTTGCGACACGAAAACGTGAGCGCGCGCAGCGGCGGCGACGAGATGAATCCCGACGAGCCCGTTTCCAACGCTTACACAATCATTCACAGATCATCTCCCTCAGCGACATCTTCATCTCACCTCTCGAGGACATCTACTTTGTGACCGAGCTCCTCGGTACCGACTTGCACCGTCTCCTCACCTCGAGGCCACTCGAGAAGCAGTTCATCCAGTACTTCCTCTACCAGATTCTCCGAGGTCTCAAGTATGTCCACTCGGCAGGCGTGGTCCACCGTGACCTCAAGCCTTCCAACATTCTTGTCAACGAGAACTGTGACCTCAAGGTGAGGATTGCCGGTGGCGCGTCATGCTGACAGTTAGATCTGCGACTTTGGCCTTGCACGAATCCAGGACCCTCAGATGACTGGCTATGTCTCGACCCGCTACTACCGCGCACCCGAGATCATGTTGACCTGGCAGAAGTACGATGTTGCAGGTGTGTAGCAGTACAGGCTCTCCGAAACCACGCTCACACCATCCGCAGTGGACATCTGGAGCACAGGCTGCATTTTCGCCGAGATGCTCGAGGGCAAGCCCCTCTTCCCCGGCAAGGACCGTGAGTGACAGCATTGCGCCGCCGGCCGCCGAGTGTTCGCCATACTGAGCCGCCGACCAGACGTCAACCAGTTCTCCATCATCACCGAGCTCCTCGGCACTCCCCCCGACGATGTTATCCAGACCATTGCTAGTGAAAACGTAAGTGGCGCCTCGGCCACCAACCCACATGTGCTGATCATGTGCCAAGACCCTTCGCTTCGTTCAGAGCTTGCCGAAGCGTGAGAAGGTGCCCTTCGCTACCAAGTTCCCCAGCGCGGACCCTCTCTGTAAGCGGCACTTGCGGTTTATGCTCTGGGCCACAAACTGACCGCCCCAAGCGCTTGACCTGTTGGAGAAGATGCTCGTGTTCGACCCCCGCACGCGTATCTCGGCCACCGAGGGCCTTGGACACGAGTACCTTGCGCCGTACCACGACCCTACCGACGAGCCTGTTGCCGCCGAGGTGTTTGACTGGTCGTTCAACGATGCCGACCTGCCAGTGGACACTTGGAAGGTGATGATGTACTCTGACATTCTTGGTGAGCAGCTGGGGTTGAATCGATGGCTGTGCGCCTTGCTGACCACCTGCAGACTTCCACAACCTCGGTGACATGTCGCACAACGAGGCTGAAGGTCCAGTGACAGGAGACGTGAATGTTGCTGCGCCCGTTGCATGATAGGGCACCGATGGCACCGATGCCACCTCAGTTTGCTCGCCGCCTCGCCGCCTCGTGTACTCTAGTGGCCACGAGTACTTGCTCTTACCCCTATCTCTCTCGGGCCTAATGCACCATCGAACCATACAACGCTCCATACCACCGCCGCCGTAACTGTACTTTGAGACAGAAGAAAAGAGGATGCAGCAGATTGATTGTGCGGGGGCAGCGGGACTGGGTGGGGATGGGTGGAGTGGAGGATATCGGAGCGGTGGAGCAGATGCCGCCGCCGATGGCCGGCGAGCTGGGTTTGCTTCCGGGGTTGGCCTGTTGGCGGTTTCAGGCTCACTCATTCTCGACGACGAATGCCAGGCTCACGATTTCGCGCTTTCATCTCCGGCATCTCTCGAAGACATCGAGGGCATCATCTTGCGCGCGCAAACTCGAGCAGCACCCACAACACAACATGTTCGGCTTCTTCCGCCTGCTCGCCGGCCCGTCGCGCCAGTGCTCGACGCACGCGCGCGCGCTCGTCCGCCCCACCGTCGCCGCGCTGCCGTCGTTTGCGGCCCCCTCGCTCTCCCTCTCCCGACCAGCCGGCGCGCCGCAGGCGCTCCGCGTGCTCGGACAGGTGCGCGGCATGAAGGTGCGAAGCAGCGTCAAGAAGTTCTGCGACGGGTGTGCCGTTGTGCGCAGGTGGGTGGCGCGGCAGCTTGTGGCCTGTGGCCTGTGGCCGGCTCGGTGCCCTGCTGACGCGCGCGCAGGAAAGGAAGGATCTACATCGTCTGCTCGAAGAACCCCAAGCACAAGCAGGTGAGTGGGCTGCAGGAGGGGTGGGGCACGGCTGACGCAGCGCAGAGGCAAGGATAGACGCGCGCATAGACCTAGCAGCATTGTACAGCACCTCTCATGCGATTGCATTGGGCGTGGCGAAGCGCACGCAGATGGACATGATGGTGATTCCTGGCAGCTCAAGCCAGCCCCTGCATTCTCTACCCTCTATGACTACTTCATCTCGATGCCCAGCGCCGCCGTCACCTGCTTCTCCACCTCGGCCTGCAGCTCGTTGACTTCCTCGTTGCGCAGCGACCTGGCGTGTCAGTTGGCTTTGAGCTGTCTACTCACCGGTCCATGCTGCGGTAGTTGATGCGGTAGGCCAGACTCCTGCGGCCGGTTTTGGGGTGGGTGAACTCGTCGACCTAGTGCGGGTGTTAGTGGAGTGGCTCGGTTCGGTGCAGTGGCTGCCACTCACCAGCGACACATTCTCGACGAGGTCGCCCGCGACGTTGCGCACAATCTCGCAGTAGTCGTTCTCGTGCCACGGCTCGCGGCCCTCGGCCGCCGCGTCGGGCAGCCAGAAGCTCATGTCGCGGTTGACAGGCGGGTACTTTGAGTACGGCTTGAACGTGTTGATCTTGCCCTGCTCAAACTGGTTGAGGAAGCGCGAGTCGGTCGACCAGAAGAGACGGATGTCCTGGATGTCGAAGAGCACCATGGCGATGCGCTCGAGGCCGAGGCCGAACGCCCAGCCAGCCTTGTGGCCCATGCCCGACGTCTCGAGCGTCTGCTGCATCACGACGCCGCAGCCGAGGATCTCGAGCCAGTCGTCGTTGAACCACACCTCGACCTCGAAGCTCGGCGACGTCCAGGGGAACTGGGCCTCGATCCAGCGGATGCGCAGCGGCTCGCCCTTGGCGGCGGCGACATGCCCAAACAGCTTGAGAATGAGTCCATTGAGCCGGTGCTTGAGGTTCTGCGTGATCTCGGCCGCGTGCTCGGGGTTGTGCTTGGCCTGGTACGGGTTGGACGGGCCGACGACCGTGTCGTCCTCGACCTGGAGCGGCGACTTTGCGAGCTCGGCCGCGAGGCGCTCGTTCTCGGCCTTGAGCTCGCTGAGGTCACCCTGGTCCCAGATGCGCATGCCCTCCATCTGGTGGAAGACGGGGTAGTGCGAGCTGTCGATCTCGTCGCGGCGGTACACGTCGGCAGCGATGAGGAACGCGTTCTTGTCGGACCGGTACGACTCCACCTCGTGCGCCGACGTGTGCGTGCGCAGCATGTGCGTCGCGTTGACATAGTAGCTGTCCGTCTTGGAGCGGCCCGGGTGGTCCTTGGGGAAGCCGAGCTCGTCAAAGTTCTGGTGCACGCTCACGATCGGCGACTCGGTCCGGACAGACTGGTAGCCCTCAAAGTGGTTCTCGATGATGCCGCGCAACGTCGACAGCGGGTGGCCGTCCTGGAGGTGCAGGTTGCGGCCGACCTTGGACAAAATCGTCGGTGTCGCGTTGGTCCACTCGTCGCGCGGGTACGTCTTGCCGAGGACGGTGAGGTCGGCGTCTGGGGGTAAGCCGCGGCGCCAAGCGCAAGACTTACTCGTCGTGGTGCTCTGGAACCGGCGTGGGATGACGACGGCACGCGCCACGGTGACCCGTGGGCATGTAGCAAGAACGGCGGCGCGCGATGCGACGGCGCGGGGCAGCCGTGTGAGGAGCATTGTGGGCGTGGAGGACGAGATGGGGCAAGAGCTCGGTCCGTTGTTGACTTTCTGGCAGAGGAGGAAAGAATCGGCAACTCGAGACTGCACGTCAGGGAAGAGTCACGTGCAGTTGCCCGTGCCTGAAATGTTGGGCGGAGATGACGCCGGGGATGGTGCAGAAGACGTGAATGCAGTCGCCTTGCTGCATCTCTGCAACGCGACATGTGCATGCATCTCGAGCACCTGGGCTTGTAGCACAGACAATGAGCGACGAGACGAAGGAGCGTTTCATGTTGCGGCTTCGGGCGGCAGACTCAAAGGATGGTGGAGGCCGGGCCAACCGCACAATGCTTGGCCATCTCCGCCTCGATCTGCCTCCCTCCTTTGATCGTCCACCCTCATCCCACCATCTTTCGTGCCACCCGAACAATGGAGCGCAGGAAAGCATAGTGTCTCGATCTCATCAGGCAGCTCGATGGCCAGAGGTGAGCGCCACCGACGCCGCCCAATCTTCCATCGAGCCGTCGTCCTCCTCCTCCCCACTCGTCTTGGGCGCACAGACGTCTTGGTGAAAGTTCTGCTCAGTCCCACCGGTGCGTGATATATCTTGACCTCTGTCCGAAAGGACGTCTTGTCATGTCCTTTCTCCCACGTCTTGCACTTCACACCCCTCTCATCTTGCATTGTGCGGCAGCATGAACCCTCTCAAGCGACCCCCTCCGCGGCCCATAGGCGAGCGTGTTCACTTCCAGAAGCTGGTAAGCCGAGGTATTCTGGCGCACACGTATCGCTGACACTGCTCAGTTTCGGATCGCGCAGGACGCCGGCGTCGCGCTCGTAACTGACGATCCCACCGGTCTCCTCGACACATCGCCATTGTCATCGCGCACTCCGCGCTCGTCGCTGGACCGGTTCGCCGCGCTCCTGGAGCGGCAGCGTGACGGCGAGAAGCTGCTGGCTTTCATTGAGGCGGAGCAGCAAGCGGTCCCTGGTAGCAACATCCCCCTCTCGAGCCTACGCAGCGGCTTCTCATCACGCCTCCGTGCGTTCCTCGCCGACATGGCCGGGCAGTCACCCGCGTCCCCGCCTGAAGGAAGCGCCTCCTTCGTGAAGCACACTGCCCCACCGCATCCAGTGCTTCCTACTACCAGGAGCACCCCCAAAGCTCGGACCAACCCTTCGCACACCCCTCCACCCTCGCGGTCACGACGACGCCAGGAGTCCCAGCCCAGCCTCCTCCGGCATCCTTCCCACGGCAGGGCACGCACCGCGATCCCCACTGACCTGCCGAGCTCCCTTCCAACGACATTCGGCAGCCAGATGTCGATTGACGAGGACATTGCTACCGATGCAAGCGAGGAGTACACTACCGCAGACGCCATTTCCAGCGAATCGAGCGGAACGCCCTCCAGCGACATTGGTGCCGAGACGGGCGAGCGAGAGTCTAGCCCCGATCTCGAACGCGAGACGGTGGACACGATCGTGAACACTCTGGAGACTAGTGAATCGGACCGAGAGTCGGCATTCTCACCGACGAGCAGCGAGCGAGGTGCGTATTGGCCCTCTGTTGAGTACTAACCCTTCTTTCAGACGACTCACCAACGTCTCGGCGACCCGTCACTCGACGAATGGCATCCCTCCCAGTGTCAACAAAACCCTCCCGTCAAGCACGTCGGGGTACTAATGACAACAGCGATAGCGGCAGCGGCAGCCCGAACTCCCTACCGCACAAACGTGCTAGCACCGATGAAGATGACGAGCTCGATGACAGCATCCTGACGATTAGCAGCGGATCATTCGACTGCCAAACTCATGACCGCCCTCGTCGACCCTCCTGGTTCGATCTCAGCCCAACAAAGCAACGAAAAGTCGATATGGATGGGTCGCGTAGTCCACCGCCGCGATTGAGCCGACAACCACCGTCCAGTCGGCCTCCGCCACTCCACAACCTCTCGTCGCCTTCTGGTCCAGTACCACTAGCCTCTCAGACCTCGCCAGACCCTCAAACCCCTCCTCAGAGCAAGATTGTATCCAGCCAGCCTTCCCCCAGTGGGTCAGCTACCTCTAGCCCCCGTGCCAGCGCCACACCACCAGTTACTACTCGAGGCGCCGCTGCCCGCCGGGCGGCCATCCTGGCAGCCTTTGACGAGCCACCTTCTACACCCGCGAGTAAACGCTTGGCCCATTCTGGGGCTACGAAAGAGCTGAACGAGCTCGCCCTCGAATCCACTACCAAGCAAGTCGCACTGCCCTCTCTCCAACCGACCACAATCAGGCCATGGCACCCTTCCCGACCCCTCAACTCCCTGCCCGCTTCTCAAGCCTTCTTGCCTGTCGTGCCCCCCAACCAACACCAAAGGCTCCTCAACAGCCGTGTCGTTTACGGGGTTCAGTGGGAGCTTGAGCGCCAACTGCCCACCTATCCCAGTTTGGAATGGGACGACCTGACTCAGGATGACCTTTGTCAACTCGGGGGACCAGCAAGCGTAGCGTTGCCAAAGGTGGCACCGCTCCTCAAGTACGCGGTGAGGCGTAAGGCCGGGGCTGAGGACGGAATGGGTCTCAGGTTCAGCCTAGCTGACAGCATCTCGGCGCACTCTGCCAACGCGACCACAGCAGAAATGGATGCTGAAGAGGACTTGATCAGAAAGGGGAACGAGGCGCTGACGGCTTTCAACGAGGACAATCGTCTTTGGAACTACGGCGGTCGGCTGGTGTACTCTGCCAATGTGGTACTTGATCCGCATGGCGTGAGGACAGTTGTTTCCAGCCCTGAGGGAGCACCAACTGCCGGTCCACTGAGCGACAGTACTCGACCGATTGATACCCCTGACAACCCCATGGGACCGTCGGCTGCTGAGACTCAGACGGCGCGGTTTCCCTTCCGATTTGAGCTGAGGGCTGTGGAGCCCCCGACCAAATCGACACACTTGGCTCGGCGATTCGGCTCTCGGCGCCTGTTGACTTTGCGCCTCCGCGATCTGGGTCGCGACGTCCGGCCACTTCTGTTTCAGATGCTCTTGGGTCGAGGACTGGTCCTCTTTGGCCGTGTCTTTCGCGTTCTGTGGGTCCCTCCAGACGCCGAGACGGCGATCGCAGTTCAGACAGGCGAGGTGCCTCCTGGCCTCTCAAGTCTCCCTTACGAGGAACCCATGCCCAGCTTCACGGAGCTGATCTCTCGTAGGTCACCATCGAGGGCCACGCCAGCTAACAAACAGGATACAATGATTTGGAGGCCAAGAAGAGTCAAGCGATTGCCAAGTACGTGTCCAAACGCTCGAGCGCGACGTTGACCACAGTGCAGGTGGTCTTCTCGATTCCAGCTCCTGACGTCTGACTCGGTGCCGGGGGTGTATGTTCCTCCTGGTACTATCACCGTTATTCCAGACATTGTGTCTGACTCGGCGTTGGACCGTCAGCGTCCCTCGACCGTCGAGACTCTCACAGATGGCTGCGGCCTCATGTGTAGGTTTTTGTGTCCTGACTTCCACTGACGACGGCAACAGCTGAAGAATTGGCTCGCCGCTTGATGCTGCACCCCAGCTTCAAGCACTTGACTGCACGGCCATGTGTCGTTCAGGTGCGTCTTCGTGGAGCCAAAGGGCTACTTGCAATCATGAGCCCGGAGCAGGGGCTCCAATACGAGGGCATGGATGTGGTCCTCCGCGACTCCATGGTCAAGTGCCCTGGATGGACAAAGTCGACCGACCATGACGACTTTTCTCTCTCCACACTAGACGTTCTGCGAGTGGACGGCCTCAAGATCGGCTCCAGTCTCGGAAGCGAGGCAATCATCATCATGCAACACAACGGCATCCCGGTCGACGTTCTACTACGCAAGAGCGAGCAGTCACTCGAGAGCATCGGCCAGTCGTTTGCACCACATCCCCTGGCCACCGAAAGTGAAGCAGAGGCCAGGCAGCGTCTCATTTCGACGGTATACTCCCAAGGCGGTGTTGGAATTGAACGACGCAAGCGCGAGGCTCGCCAGCAGGGACTATCGACGCGAGTTGCCGGTCTAGACCGCTCGTACAACTCTGACTTGTCGTCGTCGGACGGAACGGAGCTTGAGGAGCCAGAAGCCGACCAGGGAGACAACAAGCCAGCTCGTTTAGCGGAAAGGTGAGTAGCATCTCGCAAAGCTGACTGACTCAACCAGGCTGTACGAATGTCTATTGGCTGGCTTTCGCCCTGTTGCGCAGGACTCTGCACTCGTTGCGAGCAATCTCCGCAGTCTTGTCATCACGCATTGTGACCGGGCCGTCGCCGATTCAAAATTTCGGTAGAGCAGAGCGTAACAGCTTTCATCGTCCCCGACTCGCTTGGCGTCCTAGCTCCGGATGAGCTTTTTGTCTCGTTCGGATCAGAAAGACCAATTGATCCGAGCACGGGAAGGGTGAGGTCCGCTGTGCTGAGATCTGTATGCCTATGAGCTCACCCTCTGCAGCACATGCACTTTCTCGAAGGCGACTGCCTCCTCTACCGCTCACCTTGCAAGTTGCCGACGGATGTTCGCAAGTTCAAGGCGGTGGTGCGAAAGGAGCTGTTTTACCTTCGCGACTGTATCGTTCTCTCTGCGAGTGCGGCTTGCAAGGTCTCCCCTGCAAGCTTCCTCGGCGGTGGTGACTACGACGGAGACACGGTTACTGTCATCTGGGACCCTGATCTTGTTGGTCCGTTCCGGAATGCCCCCGATGAGATCGCCGCCACGCCTGAGGCGTTTGAGCGCGAGAACTTTATCAAGGAGGTCACGTCGGTGCAAGAGGTTCTGAAGTCGCTGGAGGGCTCCGACGAGGAGACGAGGGTGATCAACCTCCAATACTTCCTCCTGGGAGCCATCCTTGATGCGCCTCTTCCCGGTCTTTGTGAGTGGATGTTCTATTCTGCGCTGACGTTAGACTCGACTTTACACGATACAGCGGTTTACGAGCGGGGATGTGGCGACTACCAAACGATGCGTTTGGCTCGAATGTGCGTACCAAATTGTCCCTCAGCGCCTGACCGTCCAGGTTCTGCCACGTTCTCGACGCCCGCAAGAGTGGTCTCCAAGTGATCCCCGAGATCCTGAAGCGCGACCGGGGCAAGTACCGCCCAGTAGAGTGGCGAGAACAGAAGAAGAACAAGGGCAAGGATAGCGAAGATCAGTACAACAAGAACTTTGCGGTTCGGCCATCGTCTTTGCCGCCGTTTATCGTGCGTGTACGCTTCCGACGTTGGCTGACATACAGATGGACCTCATGCAGGATGCTGGCAAGGTCAAGCGCGCAGAAGTACTGGCGTCATTCCCGGACCCGAGCACACTCTTCGTCACCGAGAACACTGCGTCCCTGCAAGAGCCCTACCGGCAGCTCTGGGCCCAAGCCCAGCGGAAGACGCCGACGCTGTCGAGCTTTGTCGACCAACACAAGCGGCTCATCGCTGTCGCCGCGGCATCGGGCCTGAACGAGAGCAACAGCGATTGTGACGACGACGAGTTTGGGCCTGTCCGCGGCTTTTCCGACGCATCGCTCGCCTCAGGATTTCGTGTCCTCGCGGAGAACATCATCCAGCATATGTGTACCCAAACCGAGGGGTTACTGCGCGAGATAAATGTGCTCGAACGGCATGTCAAGGTTGTGCACAAGCTGTGGCACCATGTATCGACAAGCGACGACACCGAGTCTCCGCACGTGTTGTACGAGCGACTGTTCTCGAACCCTGACGCGCCATTGGTGCGACAGAACACCCCTTCACGTCGAATGGGCCGCAAGGAAGCGGGAGTATGGGGGCATCGTCGGAAGCGGATCGACCAACTGGCTGGCATCTGGCGTGACCGCCTCACCCTGGAACAAGTCCCCCTTCTTGTGCCCCTGGGCCGGAGTGACATTCTTGCCGAGCTCAAAATCAGCTGTGCGGCATTCTTGTTGTCCCAGAGCGACGGCAAGCGCAAGTCCGAGCGGCGTATTACCAACTGGCTGTTTGATCTGGACTTTGCGACGACCTGTGCGCTGAAGGCGCGCACGATGGGGCAGACTGTGACTGTGCCTGCGGACATTGGGCAGCGGCTGCGGCCTAATCGCCGCTAAGTGAATTGACACTGTAACCATTGTTGTATCTTAAGCATCTGCATATGTGACTAGGGTTGGGAAGGGTGGGTGAACGTGGCAGGGGAAGGTGGCGAGGGTGTCGCCGCCGGTGGGTGGTGGCAACAGTGGGTGTCATATTCGCCGAGAGACAATGACTGCGACCTGTGAGCGCTCACAGACAAGAGCGTGACGCATTACAACCTACAATGGAAACTGCATCCTACAATGGAAAGTGATTTCAATGGAGCGCGCATTGTCCAGCCGCCGGCCAGCCAACCCCAAGTGTGGCGAATGTGGCGAAACGGTCACGTGCGGCCGTCGCCACCACCGCAAGCGTCGCGCACAGCGTCCGCCACACCCGCGCCGCCACAGGGCAAGCGTGCCGCCCTTGCTCGTTGCGGACGGCGGCCAAAGCTGAGGCACTGGCGGCGCGACAAACGCACAGCCGCGATTGTTCGCACAAAGCGTTGTAAGATGAGCTTGTACATGACCCTCCTCTCCGTGCAGTACAAAACAGCGAACTACTCAACACGGTCGCCACAACCCCCATGACAGTACAGAGGGCACCGCCACCCCCGCCATCCGACACACCGCGCACCCTAGCCCTCTCGCGCGCCGAAATACGCAGCATCAACCGCCGCCATCCCCCACTGCTACCATACACACACTTCCAGCTATCGCCGACCGCGCCGGCGGGCGCGCTCCTCCCGCTCAGCCGCCTCGCAGCAGTGCACGAGCACTACAGGGCGGCGTACGAGCCCGCGCTGGCCGCCGCGCACGCCGGCGTCGTGCGGTTCAGGCAGTACGCCTGGGCGCAGATGTTCGACCGGGCGGGACGCGGCGCGGGCCTCGGGGCGGCCGAGGCGGCGTGCCGCGCCGCCGAGCGCGGGGGGAAGAGCCCGGGCGAGCTCGTGCTCCTCGAGCGCCGGTCGCGTGCGGCAAGAGCGCTCAAGCGGATTGGAATTCATCCAGTGAGCGTTGCGCGCGCGTCGAGGCTGCGGGAGGCTACCTTCCCCGACGAGGAGGAGAGCGAGGAGCCCCCGGAACAACCTGTCGCCGCCGTGGCCCCCACGCCGCGTGCGAAGGCGAACCCGCGCCCGAACCCCACCCCCGACCCGATCATCTTCGTCGGCGCCTTCTTCGAGCTGTGCGACCGCACGCTTCCGACCCGTGCGCCGAGGCGACAGCCCCGTTCACGTTCCAACGCGTTACCGCCGCCAGAAGGCGCGGCGGAACCCGCGGTCGCGAAGCGCTTCGCCGCCCCCAGAAAGTCGAGTGGGCGACCACGCGCGCCGACTGTACCGGCCGCCGTCCGCGATTGCGACAGCCACGACCGCGGCCCGTGGCGCAAGTCGCAGCTGGCGCGCCAGCTCGACCTGCTCAGTGAGCAGCTCGCCCTGCTGGCCGTGACCCGGCGGAGCCGGAAACGTGCGCCGCGGCAGTGGACAGCGGCGACGGCAACGGCGGCGCCCGTGCCGGTTGTGTAGGGGTGGGGGCGTGTGTGTTTCACGTTGTATGCGTGTATGTGTAGTGTATTCTGGTTGACGTGTTCGTGGGCGCTGATGGCTGTGGCGGCGGGGAGGATCAGCGCGGGGGTGTGGTGTGGGTGTGCCCTGTCGCCGCATGGCCTGCTGTATGCGCGTATGCACGCATGCGGCATGCAGCTCGCACCGCGCACCGCGCTGCGCCACCCGCCATGATTGTCGCAGGCTGCCTGGCGCGCACAGACCATGTTGTCTCACATCGACGTCAGTGCACCGCGACAGACAGCCGGTCCGATCATCCATCAACCGACCGCGCCGCCACCACCACGCCCATCAGCACATTACTTACATTACTTTGCCATCTCTCTGTCACAACATTACATTTCCTCACTGCTCACCCACGCCCACACCATGCCCTCCACGCGCACCCCACCACCCACGTACCCCTCGGCCCACTTCACAGCCGTCGACCAGTGGCGGTACGACGTCGCGCGCGCGTCGCTCGCGTCCGACGACGTGCTCCACCGCCGCGCAGCCTTCGCCTCGGCGTTCGCGCTCGCCCTGGCGTCGTGCACGCCGGCCGCCGAACGCGTCGTCGCCAAGGCCCGCGCCGCGCGCCCCCTGCGTCCCAAGGCGCCAGCAGCCGCCGCCGCCGCGGCCGAGCTCACCCACCGCGCTGTCGTCGCCGGCGGCCGGGGCCCCACGGCCCACACGCGCAAGGAGGCGCGCTTCCGCGCCTGGCGCAAAGTCAAGGAATGGGGCTTCCTCGAGCCGTGGCACACGCCGCCGTCGCCCCTCCGCCGCGTGCTCTTTGCCGCTGACGACGACGACGACGCCGCGAGCGACACCGACACCGAGTCGGACGGCGAGGTCGTCGCTACCCCGCCCGAGATCGGCCTCACGCCCACCTTTGTCGACCTCGATATTGAGATGATCGACGGCGACCACGGCGACGACGGCGACGAGCCGGCCCCCGCGCCACCATCACTCAAGCGCCGGGCCGAGGACGAGCCCGAGCCCGAGACTCACCCCGTCCGCGTCAACCAGCTGACTTACAAGCGCCGCCGCCTCGCGCCGGCGAAGCGCGTCGCCAACAGCACGACCGACTCCAGCTCGCTCGAGTCCCTTGCACACGCCCTCCCTACCGCCACGTTCACCGGCCCATCACGCTCAAGCGACAAGATTGCCGCCACTACGGCGTCGCCACCGACCAGCAACACACTCACCTCCCCCCGCAGGCCCCGCGCGCTCGGCCGCTTCACCTCCACCCTCATTGGCCTCCTCGCCACCACCCCATAGACAACTGCCTCCTTTCCTTGCCATGACGATACCCCGCACTCCCCATGCCTGCACTGCATGGCCATGTCCCTCACTACCCTGCACACACATTTCCCCAGCGCGGACATTGAACACTAGACCGCTTGTAGCACCACTGATCAGTAGATCCTCGTATAAATCCGTACCAGGTACCGCCATAGCAGCTCGGCCGTAGTCCTCGTACTGTTTCAGTAGACAGATGCACGCCTCAGTGCTCCACGCCAAAGGCCCTTGCCGCCCCCAGTTATTAATTCAGTGCATATCAAGAGGCCGCCGGTCTAGGTTAATCTACCGCTGGTGCCAGTTTTTGTGTTTTGAGGGGGCGAGTAGCTGGAGTAAGATCCGTACTTCTTTTGTCATCGTATCACTCTTTTGTCTTGTAGTCTTGTTACACGGAAGAAGAAAGCGCGAGTCGGGTCGCCATGGTACACTTCTAATGCTCAGTACAGAGTCGAAGCGGAACAATGATGGGAACATGTCTCTCAGCCGTCCATGTGGAACAGGGCGTCGTCGTCGTGCTCGTCGCGGCGAGCAGCAGGGAGTGGAACAGAGAGCCCGGGGGGCGTAGCGACATTGCCAGTGTTGGGCGTGTTGGCAAACGTCTCGGGGGTGCGGCCGCCTAGGCCAGACGGGGCGCGGCCACCAGGCTGCATGTGCATGCGGCTCAGCGCAGCGGCCAGTCCGCCGGGGAGAGATTGGCCCGGGGCGTGCTCCTGCAGGGCGCGCGCTGTCGGGCTCGAAGGGTCGACGCGCTCGCGCATGAGGTACGGCGCGTCCACCGCCGGCGCCGCCGGCCCCCGAATCGCTGTAGACGACGCCGGTTGCTGGCTCGAAGGCGACGAGCGCGAAGAGTTCGGGCTGCGCTGCTGCGACAGGAGCGACTGGCGGAAGACCGGAGTCGCCGGCTGGGCAGAAGCGAACGTGAGCTCGGGCTTGGGCGACGTGCCAGTCTCGCCAGAGGTTCTGCGCGCGTCCTGGCCGTCCTGGCTCCATAACGCCTGTAAGAAGTCGCTCTGGGGAAGAGCCGCACCCGCCGACTGGGCCAGACGCTCGGCGCCGACAAACTGGTTCGGGTTGAGGAGCGAGTTGCGGCCTGGCGAGCCGACGTATGCCGAGTCGTGGCTGTCGTGACGTGACATGCGCCGGGCGCGCTCAGTCGGGGTGAGCAGGTCACTGAGGCTCGAGGGGATCAGGTCCTCGCCGTGGCCATCGTCCTCGTCAAACACGTCGTCAATCGCGCGAGACGGCGTAGGGATAGGCCGGCGCGCGGGGCTGAGCGGCTCGTCGGGAGTCTCGGACCGTGCCCAGATGCTGCGACGCAATGTGCTGTCCGCGAACGAGGCCGACAGCTGCGAACCGCCCTTGTCAGGGGTGAGGGAAGCATGCGAGAACGAGCTCGAGAAGACGGCCGAGTTGCCCGGGGGACGGAGCGGAGAGTGGATCGACACGACCGAGCTGCCCTTGAGCGAGACACCCGTAGCCGCCGATCCGCGCGCGTTGAACGACGCCGACAAGGGCGACGGGCGTCCGGGCGAAGAAGCAAAGCCAGCCGCTCCACTCAGGGGCCGGGTCTGGTTGAAGCCGGCCGATGGGGAGCCGGCGACGACTGCGGCCGGGGGGCCGTAGGGCTCCCTTAAAGGCGACGATGCGAAGCGGCTGGGCGAGTGCATCGAGCCCGAGTGGAGCGAGGCCGAGATGGACGACTTGATGGGGACGGGGTGGGCGATATCGCGTCCAGCCGGAATAGGCGATGGTTCTGCGCGCGAAGTGGCCGGCGAGGTTCCCAGCTCGTCACCCAGGCTGCGGCCTAGGCTGCTGGCCTCTCCCTTGCCATCGGCGCGCTCGCGGGCTTCGCGCTGCTGATCCTTCTTGTTTTTGCGGTCCATCGACATGGGCTCACCCGGGCGGACATGGGCGAGCGCGCCTGGAGGTGTGAGTCGATACGATCAGACGCAATGTAACCCACATTTGTGCCCAAACTTGCAGTCGCCCTTGAGGAACCACTGACATATTTCCTTCTTTCCGCCCACTGCGAAGGGATCAGCAATGCGTTTACAAGGTTGCCAGAAGCAGGTAGCGAGTGCCACGGGCAGGCGCAGGAGTTGCAGGTGCAGTCTCGCAGCACGTTCTTCACCTGCCCCACGCTTCGGCAGCTCCGATCACACGATCGCGACTCACGCTCATGGGAAAACGGGCAGCTCGAGCCAGCAGTACAGGCTCCGGCCTTGAAGAAACGGCATGGGACGTGGCTGAGGGCAGCAGCTGGGGGCAAGCGTCAGCGTTGACTCATTGGCCGAGAGAACAAGACGATGCGCCTCGGTGGCGTCGTCGACGAGGTGGGGGGCTTGGGCTACGTCGGACACACTCACACTTGACCTCGCCCTTGTCCTTGGCGCCCGAGAGCGCGCTCTGGCCGCCGCCGGCACGAATCTCTCTCTTCTCAAAGCCGCCAACGGTGCGCTCGGGGGCGCGGGCGGGGCTGCTGCCAGTCGCGGCCGAGGCCGAGCCCGCGGCGCCGTCGGCCGCGAGCGAGCGAGGCACAGACCCGACCTCACCAGCCGCTCTGGCGCGCCAGCTGCTGCTGCCGTCGGTGGCGCTGTGTGCGGCGCCGTTGGTGTCAAAGCCGACGGAACGCGCGTACGAGCGGCCGGTGCGCAGGCTTGACCCGGACGGAGAAGCGTATGCGGGGCTCGCTCCTGCCGCGCCGGCGGCGCCGGCGATGGGCGTCGGGCGCGCCCGAGGGATGCTCTTGGGCGGGAGGGGCGATGGGGATGGCGCAGGAACGCTCATGGCGGCGGGCGACGCGGGCGGCCGGTGACGTCGGAAGGGTGGAAGGAGAGTGTGAGAGAGACGCGATGTGATGCCGGTGGTGGTGGTGGTGGTCGCTTACTTGGCGGGGGAAGCAAGCACGACTCGAGCGGGGGGCGGCGAACAATGAATGACGAGGGAGGGCGACTGACGTGACGGTATCAAATACCCCAGTTTGGTGGTGGCAGGGGGGGATGATGACGGGGTTGACGCCCGCGGGGTATGCTGTATGACGCGATGCAGCTGCAAGTGTAGATGACGACGGATAGGCAAGAGATGGGGAGCAAGAAGAGATGTGTGATGTGAAGGACGCGTGTGGTGTGCGCGTGATGGGTGATAGGAAGAACGGTGGTGTGCGATGGGCGCGATGGGAGATGCGGGGCGGGGGGGAGGGGGGGAGGTGGGGTGACGACTTTGGCGGGGCGGTGGTGTGTACTCCTGGGTGGTGCGTGACGACTCGGCCGTGGCGATACAGCGGTGCCTTGGGCGGCGACTGGCGACTCTGGACGATCCTGTATGCTGTCAACAACGACGATGGCAAGAAGCAGCAGTCTGTGCGGTCGGCTGATGTCGGCTGGTCAGACGACTGGCTGAGCGGGACGCCGACGACACGATGGCGAGTCGAGGTGGTCTGCCGTGGTGGTGTGATCGATCGCGCGCTGTCGTCGACCGCCGCCGCCGTTGCTGTTCCGTTCCTTATGGTGGCGTGTGGCACCATGCAATCAACAAGCTTCACGTAAACTGCCGGCCAGGCGGACAAAGGCAAACGGCGGCAAAGGCGCATTCAGTGGCCGGCGCCGTCCCTCGATGGTGGCGTTCGCGCGTTGCTCAGCCGGCCCGCAGCGCGCAGGCCAACTACCGACATCCTGCGATCCTGCACCCAGTCACACGCGGGGAACCAGCCAGAACACGACGCGACTAACACCGAGGGATCTGTTGGTCCAATGTGGTGTCCCCGCACGCAGTTGTAGCCATCAAATGGGCGATAAGCACGACGCAGCCAGTGGCGTAATGTCAACCACCCATCACTCATATCACCATCACTACGGCTCTTTTGCACCTGCCCGTAGTCAGTGATGCATGCTACCAGCTGCATTGTCACGTGCCGCTGCCACGCCCATACCGATGCCAGTGCATAGTGTACAGTGAGATCTAGCCTCTAAACATTACCTCGCACCACCACCACCAAACCGTGCCTCGGCCGCCCGTGCGCGCCGCTCGCGTTCAATCTGCATGCGCATCTCAGGGCTGAGTCCCGCAAGCGAACCCTCAGCGCCGGTCCGCCCGCCCAGCTTTTGTGGGCCAGTCGGCACGCCGAGAGACGCGAATGCTGACGGCGCCGCGGGTGCTGGTGCCGGCTCGGGCGCGGCAGCCGCCTCCTCTGCACGCGCCTTCTCGCGCTCCCGCATCTTGTCGCGCATCCCGCGTCGCCGCTCGGCCTTCTTCGCGCCCTGCTCCGCCTCGGCTTCCTCGCTCAGCCCAGAGGGCACGTGCGCGGCCTGCCAGTCGTACCATTCGGGATGGTCGTACGCCACACGGCGGAAGATGTTGCGGACGTTCTTGGTCGCCGCGTAGTCGTAGGCCCGCTTCGAGCCGTCCAGGGCCTCAGTTGGGTCGAGGCGCGCCTCAGTGAGAAGGTATCGCACCACGTCCTCCTGCCCCGCCGCGGCGGCAGTGGCGAGAGCCTCGGGCTTGACTTCGGTCGGATACCGCGAGACAAACGACTTGAGGGCGTCCAAGCGGCCCTTCTTGATCATATCAGCCAGTCGCTCTTGGCGGTCCAGGAGGGCCTGTTCCTCGGCCGAGAGCTTTGGAGCGGCAGGCGCTGCGACCTTCTCTGGCTGAGCCACCGGCTTGGCAGTGGCCTGCTTCTTGGGCTGAAGGGAGGCGATGTACGCGTCGTCTTGAGCCTGCAGCGCCTCCTGGGACAAGTGCGACACCTTGACCCGCACCAGTTCGTGCCACACGCGGATGAGCTCCTGCTGTGTGGGTCGTCGGGTCGGGAAGGGGAAGGAGCGTATCCTCTCGTCGTTCTTGCTCAGGACAGCGCCATCGTAACCCCAGAAGCTCTTCTTGCCGTGGGTGCTCGCGCGGATGAAGATGCGCTCAGAGAGCTCAAGGTCCTCCTGCCACTCGGTCAAGAGCGCCCTGATCTCCTCCTGCAAAGCCTGTTCTCCGTACCGACGCAGCATGGCACCGGCGGAAACGGCCTTGGACTTTGCGTTGTCGTTGAGACCCTGCGAGCCACCCTGCTTCTTACGGGCTGGGGTCAGCAAACATCATACGATTGAAACCTACTAGTGTAGCGGTGGAACGTCTTGTGCTTGTAGATGCGCAAGTCACCAGCACCCTTGACGTCCTGCTTGTCTCGGGGTCCGCGTGGGCGAAGGCCAACAACCATGCCCGCAAAGTGGCCGCCGGCGACCATGAGCAGGGTGATTCGTCGCTCCTCCTCGCCTTCAACCGGGGGAGACAACTGCAACCTCTTGAGTTCCGACAGGTAGTCGCCAGCCGTGTCGAACGATGGGAGGAGGGCACGCACAACACCGAGCTGCGTGTCGGCCGGAATGCCGAGCGACGGGGGCGGGTTGGTGGGCGTGAACCAGATGACGGCGGTACGCAGCTGGGCTCGCCGCCTACGGTCTGCGAGCTCTGCCTCCTCATCCGAGTCGATGCCGTCGTCGTCCTTGTTGTCCGTGACCTTGGCCTTGTTCAGCAGCCGCGTGGTGAGCGACTGCGACGAGCCGGATGATGATGACGAAGCGGATCCCGAGATGCTCGAAACGCCTATACTGTCAGCCATACCCCTCCTCTTGAAGCCTACCTTCAGCCATCTCGTCCCACACCTCGGCGGTCACCGCCTTGCCCTGGAGCTTGGCCTTGACGTTGTACCTGTGCCAGTCGGACTTGAAGTGCTCTCGCTGGTCTTCGGGGGTCTCGAACGATGCGCCAGGGCATGCCTGGCATCCAAAACCGACGCCCGAGGGCGCGACAACTGGAGCAGGCTGAGTTGGCTCGCTGTTGCTGACCGCATCGCCTGTGGCCGGCTCGGGTGCTTGGGCCTGGATTGAACGAACCGTGAGCGAGTTGAGGAGCTCGGGCGGGATGGCGAACACGTTGAGTTGCCTGCTCAGTATTGATGAGTGCGTCTGGGCTCCCATTTCTGTTGGTGAATCCGACGTGTGATGGAGCAGCTGAAGGGGGGGATGACTTTGCTGACCAATGTTTTGCGGCTTGCTTTATAAAGTCGAGAGTGAGTCGGACGGTGCTTGTGTCTAGCGGCCAAAAAGTCGAAACGACGTCACTTACGAGTCTTGATGGAGAGGGTGTTTTGAGCCTGACGAGAGGAGTTGGAGTGTCAGGCTGCTTTTGCCGCTTCCTTCCGGATCCGAATCGCGTGGCCTCGAGTGCGTCGTAGGAGTACGCTGATGAGTTGGTGACGCAGCAGTGCTGGCTGGCTGGCTGCTGTGCTGTGCAGTGTGCAGCCGACTACCGCACTGGGCAGAGCGGGCAGCCCTCGCTCCCTCCACCACTACCACTCACTCCTCTGCACTCCGCAGCACCTTCCACTGCCTGACACGTGAATCCATCCGCCAGACCGCTGAGACACAGACACCAACAATTAACACGTCCCCTCTCGCTTCCTTCAAACCACATCCCATCTTCCTTCTCCTTCAACAACTTACATACAACACACAATGGCCGAGCAGCTGGTAAGCATCGCAGTCATTCGTCCTCCCCACGCACGCCATCGCCCACTCGGCACCCCGAGAGCTCAACTCGGCGCTGCTGCAGAGAGCACCCCGTGATACTGTCGTTCCTCGGTGCTCTTGACGCTCGGGCCGGCTTCCTATTCATACCTCCCACGCCGAGTTCTTTACTGACAACTTCACAGACCAAGGGTGTGTCTGAACGCGGTGGAGCCGACGAGATTGGTATGCTAACATCTGCGTCCTACAGAGCAAATCGCCGGTGCGTCGACCTTGCGTTCACGTGTCGCCGCCTCGGCACACCGCCGACGTCATACTGCTCGAGATACACTACTGACCACCTGGCAGAGTTCAAGGAGGCCTTCTCCCTCTTCGACAAGGGTGAGTGGTGGCCATGTGCTGTCGCCTGCTACCCGACCCACGTCGCTAACGCGTCTCCTTCTGCATCGTTCACATGACCGTTCCCGACCGCTCCTGCTCTCGTTCTCGCCGTCCTGCCTGCGCCCCGTGCCCCAATGACCACTTACAGACGGCGATGGAACCATCACCACCAAGGAGCTCGGTACCGTCATGCGCTCGCTTGGCCAGAACCCCACACAGGCTGAGCTGGAGGACATGATCAACGAGGTGCGTCTCCAGGGTGTGAAGCTGTGGTCTTGCTTGGCTGACGATCCGTGCCCGCATTCCTTCTTCATCGCAATTGTTCATTCGCGCACCTATGCTGCCCGATCAATGCCCTTCCCGATCCGACCTATATTTGACGGATCTGGACTTGATCGGCCTCGTGTTGGCTATTCTCGTCGGGCGCATGTGTGACAATAGGTCGATGCCGACGGCAACAACTCGATCGACTTTGCCGAGTTCATGACCCTCATGGCCCGCAAGATGCACGACACTGACTCGGAGGAGGAGATCCGCGAGGCCTTCAAGGTGGGCTCGGGGTCCTTTGGACCGGGCTGATTGGCGCAGGTCTTTGACAAGAACAACGACGGCCACATCTCGGCTGCCGAGCTCAAGCACGTCATGAGTGCGTTGCCATGTTGTGGACGCTGCTGACGCCCCAGCCAACCTCGGCGAGAAGCTCACCGACGACGAGATCACCCAGATGATCCGTGAGGCCGACAAGGACGGCGACGGCATGATCGACTACAACGAGTTTGTTACCATGATGATGGCCAAGGTGAGTAGTCAGGGCTTGCGGGCAAGCGGTGTTCGCACCCGTGGCGACGTCAAGTTGGAGCCTCGGGGTGGCGGCGTCGCGGCGCCGGTGCTGTGCAAAGGACGGCGCTGACACCTCCGTAGTAAACGTCATCCGTGGCCTATCAATAGCAACGACCGATACCCAGCCATCGATCACTCTTGTTTGGAAGCTCGTCGATGTGATCTGACAAGAGGGGAGGGGGATGTGGTAATGGCAGCCATCAGTGTACATCGCCTTGTCTCCCGAACAGCAGTATGATAGTGGTCCGCACATGAATGAATCATGACCCGAGCGTGCTGCCTCTGGTGTTGCCGGCCTGCTGGCTACTTCGTGAACATTCCGAGCATATCGCGGCGCCGTGGGAAGACTGCCAGGGGGTGTGCCGGGGGTGCAAGGGGCTGATTGTCGCAGCGTTAGGCGTGGTGCCCTAGCCGGCGCCTCTTTAGTGACGCGCTGGCGCTGCTGCGGCGGGCGCGCCCTGCGTGCCAAGTGGCGCAGACTGGCAGGCAGGCGCAGGCGCGAATTTCGGGGGGGCCATGTGACGTCAGAGTGAGTCGTCTTCGTTGCAATGCGCGTGTTTCACTGCGCACAAGTGTGCGAGCCGGCCGTGGTGCCAGGTCTGGGGTGCTCACAGCAGCGCGTTGCGGCATCACTCGCGGCATAGTGTCCCGGACGTCAGTGGCGCGGGCGTGGGCGTGGGCGTGAAGCGCTGCGTCACGGCGAGAGGGCGAGGTGGTGGGCGGACGCCGTTGTCGCCTAGCCCCTCCGCCGCTCGCTCCGCTCCCCACTCCGCCGGCGCCCCGAAGCACGCACCCGTAGCCTTGATACCGTTGTCTTGTCAGGAGCCGCATCGGCGCCCTCTAGCGCAGCGCACTAGTGAGGCACGCTCCTGGCGTCAGATATCCACTGGGGGGTAAGCCAGGCCTATCGACACACCCGGCGCAGAGGATAAGAAGCCACGTCGTCGCCGCTGTTGCCGCTGATATCTCACTCACCATACCGAGCGTTGTGCAGAAAGTTCTCTGACACTACTTAACTGCGACACTTGACCACAACCCACAACCCACAACAACCACAACCAAAGTGAGTGCTGAGAGGCCCGCGCGTCAGTGGCGCGGCGCACACCTCGGCGCCGTACAGCCGGCTGACGCCACCCCAGATGTCCGGCACTATGAAGGCGCTTGTCTACGACGAGCCGCGCAAGTTCTCCATCAAGCAGGTGCCCATCCCCGAGGTCGGCGACGACGAGATCCTGCTCAAGGGTGGGTCGGGCGCCGCGGGTCGTAACACGCCACTCACACCCCACAGTCATTATCTGCGGCTTCTGCGGTACCGACGGCCACATCCACGAGGGCGACTTCAACCCCAAGTTCCCTGTGAGTGGGGCGGGGCTGTGAGGTGTGCGTCGCTGACACCACGCGCAGCTCATTCCCGGCCACGAGGCTGTCGGCAAGGTCGTCAAGTTTGGCAAGAAGGTCGAGGGCTTCGAGGTCGGCGACCGTGTCGCTGCTGATGTTGGTAGTGAGTTACCTTCGAAGCCCCCCACCCTCCCCCCACTGACCCCCCCCAGTCTCCTGCGGCTACTGCCACTACTGCCGCCGCGGCGAGTCGCTGCTCTGTGAGCACTTTGAGGCCGCCGGCGTGCGCCTCGACGGCGGGTTCGCCGAATACATCAAGTACCCGTTCCAGAAGTGCTACAAGATCAACAACCTTTCTGATGAGGAGGCGACTCTGCTCGAGCCGGCCAGCTGCGCCGTGCACGGCATGGACAAGCTGCAGATGCCGTTCGGCGCGTCGGTGCTGCTCATCGGCGCCGGCCCGACCGGCCTCATCCTCGCGCAGCTCATGAAGCTGGGCGGCGCGTCCAAGGTCACGATCGCGGCGAACAAGGGTGTCAAGATGGACCTCGCGCGCAAGCTCAACGCGGGCGACGCGTACATCGACCTCGACCGCGAGAACGCCGACCAGCAGTGGGCCCAGATCAAGAAGGACAACCCGTACGGCTTTGACGTCGTCGCCGAGTGCACGGGTGTCGAGAAGATTGTCAACCAGAGCCTCGACTACGTCGCGCGCGGCGGCACGCTCCTCGTGTACGGCGTGTACGAGGGCGACGCAAAGGTCACCTGGTCGCCTGGCCGCATCTTCGCCGACGAGATCCGTATTATTGGTTCGTTCTCCCAGGCCTACTGCTTCCCCCGTGCCGTCGACTTCCTTGACTCGGGCAAGGTCAACGTCAAGGGCATGGTCACCGACGTGTACACCATCGACCAGTGGCAGGAGGCGCTCGACAAGCTCAACTCGCGCAAGGCGCTCAAGATTGCCATCAGGCCGAACTAGGCGGGGCGTCGAGTTGGCCTGTGCTGGCCCAGCCAGCGTTATGTTGATTAAGCGAGCGAGCGAGCGTAAAACCGCCGCGTTGATGGCGTTTGTCGATAGATGATTGATGCATTCCTGTAGCCTTTTATATGCTGGCGTTGTGAGGACCCATGCGGACACGCAACGCGTCAGAGGGTCGCGATACTGACGCGCATACGTCAGAGCCGACGACACCCCACTGCAACACTTGCACTCGGTGTATCATGCAGTTCTACAATCTACGAGCTGACCCGCCTACTTGCCCGCGGCCTGCCTGGCCGCCTCCTCAACACTCAGCACGACCTCCTTGCCGCCCACAGTCCCCGTGCGCCCGCTCACGCCGAAGGTCAGCGCATAGCCGGGCGGCAGCTCGGTGCCGGGCGGAGGCAGCTCGAGCAGCGGCCAGCTCGCGACTGCGGGCTTGATGAGCAGGATATCCACCTTGGTGCCCAGGATACGGTACGTGCTCTTCTCGGGCACGATGGCGCCGTACAGCGTCACGGTGCGCAGCACGCGCTTGTTGTTTGGCAGGTGGAGGTCGAGCTCGATCTGGCGCGTGACGTTAGTGCCAGGCGGCATGCGGCACGCGACACTTACAGTCTGCGGCGTGAAGGTCACCTTGGACTTTTCCTTGTCCGCCCTGCGGCGTCAGCGCGCCGGCTCACACCCGCACACACCCCCACTCACTGCTTGGCGAACACGCTCACATGCACCTCGAGCGGCGTCTGGTAGTGGTCTATTCTGACCGGCACAATCTCCTCCTCGGCGCCCTTCTTCTGCCCCACAAACAGGTGCTTGCCCTCCTTGCACCCCGGGATCGCGAGGAACTGCGCAAACTCGAGCACGCGCGGCTTGCAGCACAGGTATCCCTTCGAGCCCTCGTGGAACACGGGCTGGGGTGGAGTCAGCTTGGCTGCTTTCAGCAACTTACCGCCTGCGGGTGGTACCTGCACACGGCCTTTTCCCCGTCGCCGCGGCTGACCGCCTCGCCCTCCCACTCGGCGCCGCACCCGAGCCGCTTGCACTTGGCCCCCGCGGGCACGGGCAGGCTCAGGTCGTCCTGCTCGTCCTCCTTGACCTCGGGCTCGGGCGTGTCGGCGTGCAGCGCCGCCTGCGGGGCCGGCGTGGCCGGCTTGGCGGGCGTCTTCGCGCCGTACGTCTCCACACCGGAGGCCGAGACGCTCGCAGGCGCGTCGGTGGTCACGGCGGCCGGCTTGGGCATCACCGGCGCCTCGGTCGTGTGCTTGCCCTGTGCGCAGGTCTGCACGCTGTGTCAGTACAGGCAGGCGCCTGCCACGCCTCGACTCACGGGGATAGCCATGAACTGGTCAAACTCCATCACGGGCTTGTTGACCTCCTTGCAGCATGCTGGGGGTCAGTGTTTGTACCAGCACTGCGCGCTCACACCACGACTTCAGGCCCTCGTGGAACACCTGGCTGTCAGTTGTTGCACCTCGTCGCAAGACTCACCGGCGCGCCGGGGTGGTAGGAGCAGCTTCCCTCGGTATTGTCCGCCTCGTCATACTCCTTCCCGCATCCCTTGTGCGTGCAGCGCGGCATGGTGTGTGCTGTCGTCGTGTGTGTGTGGTTGAACGTCGTCGCCGGAGACTTGGTCGTCGATGTCAACGGCCTCCACCGTAACATTCTGGAACCGCGGTGACAGCGGAGGCAATGTCGCGTGAGGTGTGCATGTTGTGACGTAGGGACCTCTGTCGATCTTCAACTGTCTGCCTCACGTGACCCTGCCACCAACTGCCTGGCTTGTGGCATCCCGCACACCTAACTCGAGCATGTTGTTTGCGATGCAGCCGTACACAACGCATGCAGGGGGTATGCATCGTTCCGGGCCGAGACACAAGGCCCCCACCAGCGCCCATGCCAAGAGAATTCTCTTATCGCGCCGACGGGGGCGCACCACTGCCGGCGGCGTCCCCACACAAGTGATCCCCCCGCCACCGGCAGCGACGACTACGCCCCAGCGCCCCAGCTGAGGCCGTAGAGCCACCCCATGGCCACAAGGTAATCAGATAGACGGTATCCAGCGCCTTGCCGATGTGTGAATCTTATCGCCCTCTGATGGATGCTCCACGGCCTCGTGACCTCCTTGGCGACGACGCCCCGCAGCCAGCCATAGATCCGCCATCGCTCCACAATCAGCGTGCGTGGCACCTTGCCGGCGGTAACAGCCTTCTACGGGCCGCTGGGCGCTGGGCACAGTGCTGGGTGGCCCCGGGACAGGCCGACTGTCGGACATAAACGGCCTGCATCGCGACGCACCGCCGCCACGACTGAGCGGCGGGTGCTAGCTCGCCAGACGCTCGCGATAAGCCCATGCCCAGTACCCGGCCGAAGCGCCGCGACCTGCCCACCTGCCTGGCTTGCTCCTCGCCTCCCAAGATCCCTCCAGTCTATCTTTGGCTTGCGGCCGTGAAAGCACGCCACCTCCTTCGTATTAGCTGAGCGGCCCCGTCTGTCCGCCCCCTGGGGCGCCAGAGGCCATATGTACCGTCGCCAACGCCGACTAATTGGATCGAGGCTAGATCCGCCTTTATCGCGCTGTGTGGACTTGGGAGTGGTGGACAATTGGTGCGGCACGAGCGCAGTGAGCGCAGTCACTGATTGTGCCACTGACCCCGGCTGGTGCCGCGGCCAACGGCTCGGCCTCCCGCGACGCGTCGATTCGCTGAGCCCCGCGAACCTCGATTCGCTGCGTTGCTTTGCGTTGCGTTGCCGTGCGCCTGCGCAGGCGCTAGCACACCTACCTCGCACTCACAGGCTCGCACGTATCGTCGGCCTAACACCCTGGTGGGAACCGATTCGCGGGCGGCCCACGCTCCTCCTCTCCTGTGGTTGGCACACGCACGCGCCTATGAGCCTCGACGGAATGTGACTGGTCTGATTGTGCCAAACAAAGGAGAGCCGCCAGGCGGATCGCCTCGCGCCGCCAGCGCCGCTACTTCCGCCTCGGCTGTCCGCCTGGAATCCTACTCGTTGATGATTGTGGAGGCGCGGCCTTGTCCGATTAGTGGCCTAGCGGATGTTGCCCAACCAGCGGCCGGCAAAGACTGGTGGTATGAGTCCGGCCCATCCGTGGTCGTATCCTGCAGCTTCGGCGACAGAGCCGACGCGGTTGGAGCAGGCCGGCGCAAGCCAAGGCTTGCTCCAGGGATGAGTGCCCCGCTCGCCCCGGACTGTGGGATGTTGCCGACGGGCGGCCGATGAAGCGGGGGGGTCTGCACAATCGGTTGCTGTGATTGGTGGAATTGGCCGGAGGGGGATGTGCATGCTGCGCCGAGCCACAGCCAACCGCGTTGCTCGATTATATCTACGATATCAAAAGGTGGAATGATTGGCCGGAATGACGACAAAGATAAGTCACGTGATGCGTTTTCACTGCACTGACTGGCTCCAGACTCGCTCGGTGGCGATCGGACCGGACGGTATCGCCCGAATCATCCGCCGCCTGGGCTCTTGTGAGCATCGCGGGCGGGGGACACGGCGGCGCACAGCGCGGCACGGCAACGCACCACGGGCGGGAAAGCGTCGACGCAGTGGGGCCGGGTCAAACGACCAGCGCACCACTCGGGACCTAGCCTACGTATAAGAAGTTCGTCACCCCCCCGAGTCTTCTTCCCACACTCCACTGCCTAAATAGTAGACCGCAAAGCCCCCTCTCGACGAGGACAGCTCTAGTAAAACACATCTCCACACCACACATCCCATCCACCACAATGTCCAACCTCCCCACTGAGCCCGAGTTCGAGCAGGTGAGTTTTTCACGCTGTGGAGCCTTGGTGGGCTGCCGGTTTCGGCCTTGCCCGATACCGCCGCGACTGCCACAGCGCTCCACAGCTCCACCCCTCCTACCGTGAATGTCACTGACAGCTTCCTCCAGGCCGTCCACGAGATTGCCTCGACCATCGAGCCCTTCCTCGAGTCGCACCCCGAGTACCGCCGCGCCTTCGAGATCGTCCAGATCCCCGAGCGTATCATCCAGTTCCGTGTCACCTGGGAGCGCGACGACGGCAGCGTCGCCGTCAACCGCGGTTTCCGTGTCCAGTTCAACTCGGCTCTCGGCCCTTACAAGGGTGGTCTCCGTCTCCACCCCACTGTCAACCTCTCGGTCCTCAAGTTCCTTGGTTTCGAGCAGATCTTCAAGAACGCCCTTACCGGCCTCTCGATGGGCGGTGGTAAGGGTGGTTCCGACTTCGACCCCAAGGGCAAGTCGGACGCCGAGATCCGCCGCTTCTGCTACGCCTTCATGCTCGAGCTTTCGCGCCACATTGGTGCCGACACCGACGTCCCCGCCGGTGACATTGGTACCGGTGGTCGCGAGATCGGTTTCCTCTTCGGTGCCTACAAGCGCTACCAGAACGAGTTCGCTGGTATCCTTACCGGCAAGGGCGAGGACTGGGGAGGATCCTTCATCCGCCCCGAGGCTACCGGCTACGGTCTCATCTACTACGTGACCGAGATGCTCCGCGACCTCGACAACACCGACTGGGTTGGCAAGCGCGTCCTCATCTCGGGCTCGGGCAACGTCGCCCAGTACGCCGCCCTCAAGGTTATCGAGCTCGGCGGCAAGGTCCTCACCTTCTCCGACTCGACCGGTTCGCTCGTTGCCACTGACGGCGAGGGCTTCACCCCTGCCGACATTGCCGCTATTGCCGACATCAAGCTCCGCCGCCAGCCCCTCACTGCCTTCCAGCACAACGGCCAGTTCGAGTGGCACGAGGACAAGCGCCCCTGGACCCTTGTCGAGAAGGCCGACGTCGCCCTCCCCTCTGCCACCCAGAACGAGGTCAACGCCGAGGAGGCCAAGGCCCTCATCGCCGCCGGTGTCCGCTACGTCGCCGAGGGCTCCAACATGGGCTGTGAGCAGGAGGCCATCGACATCTTTGAGGAGTCGCGCAAGGGCCGCGAGTCGCTCAACGACACTGAGGGCGTCTGCTACTACGCTCCCGGCAAGGCCGCCAACTGTGGTGGTGTCGCCGTCTCGGGTCTCGAGATGGGCCAGAACTCGCAGCGTCTCAAGTGGTCGCACTCCGAGGTCGACGCCCGCCTCAAGGACATCATGGTCACCGCCTACACCAACTGCCGTGAGACCGGCAAGACCTACGTCAAGGACTCGGCCGTCCCCTCGCTCGTTGCCGGCGCCAACATTGCTGGCTTCGTCAAGGTCGCCCGCGCCATGCGCGAGCAGGGTGACTGGTGGTAATCCACTCGTCTTGTCGACCAAGACCTCTGGACGAGTACCAACCCGTCCTCGAAGACTACCGGCGCGTGGTCGATATGTCATTAGAAACTGCTCGGGAGCACTGGTGTGCCCCGAGTTCCCTAGCATCGGTTTGCTGTAGGCCTTTACTCATATGCAGCTGTAGTATAGCACGAGAGCGGTGGTTGCGGGCAGCGGGCGCGGGCGCAGGCGCAAAGCCGACTGACAGGGCGTGTATTTGGTGGCAGTGCCATCGGCATAAGTCGGAGCGGAGGCAAGCAGGTTGTTTTTATCAGGCCGCATCGGGCAGTCAGACCGGGATTGGGCCAAGTAATTGCATTTACGAGGCCTTCGTTGACACACGAGTCGGCCGACCACGCTGTCGGGCGTAGGAGTATCGTGGCCATGAAGCATGTGCGTGTAGGGCACACACGTGAGCGTTGTAGGCCAGCAGCACCACGGGCTATCGGGTCTCAAAGCAAGTCAGAAACACTATCTCGGGCGCCTCAAGCCGACGAAGGCTGGACCGGGCCCCCGCCCCCCCCTCAGACGTGCAGCGCAGCCCGCCCAACGGCCGACCGCCACAAGCGCCTTGCAGGCGCCACAACACGTCGGCCCGCGGCTGTCGAGACAGACAGACTGCAGAGTGGACGCCGTGGCCGCAGCCGTCGAACGCCGCCACCGGCTCGCTCAAACACCGGATTCAGAACCAGCTATTGTTTGGCGCCTTTGGGCGTCGTGCCCAAAGCGCGGCGGTGCCACTGGCGCCATATCTAGGTCAATCTGATGGGATCGAGGATCGTGCATCGATCTGGTTTACGCCATCTGTGCGCTCACTCTCCAGCTTACGCCGGCGAACCTTGCGCACTCCACCCCACCCACCCACATTACTCAACGTGATCGACACTGCAAGGTTGTCATGTGATGCATTTTAATAACTAGGGATCTCCAATCGCGGTCGAGTGTCCATGGAAACCGTATAACATGATCTGGTGTAGGAGGAGGCTGGGGTCTGCGGAAACAATGCCATGGGGACAATCTGGTATACACTTTAAGCGGTCATGAAAGAGAGTGTGGTGGGGGGATGAATGCCAAGGTGTACCATTGTTCATGGAGCCGCGGTGGGAACCGCCGGGCCAGCCTGACGCGGGCGGAAGTCGCGACGCGTAGGCTGAGCACCGCCAGCACCGCAAGCATTGTTGGGGATGGCCTGAGTGGCAGCGTCATACTCGCCCATGTACTGACAGCCAGCGATGGCTGTGTAGGCACGGCGCGAGTCGTCCGAGGGGTTGGCCCAGCCGTTGCCGCCAACAGTCGTCGTCTCGACACCGTTGCTGGTGTAGGTGAACGTGGCACCAGCGAGGGTAACGGGAGTGGCAGTGGGGGTGTACTGGAAGAGGTTCGACATGGAGGCGGCAGGAACGTTGGTGAAGCCGGCAGGAGGCCAGGGGTTCTGGGCAGTCTGGGCAGCGGGGATGTTGCCGGCACCCGAGCCACCAGTGTTGGCAGCCGAGGGGTACTGGCCGTTGAAGGCCGAGCCACCGCTGAAGCCAACGCGAGCACACTGGCCAATAGCCTCACGAGGGTCGGTGGGGATCCAGCCGTTCTGGACACCAAGACGGTAGTGCCACATGGGGTTGGGCTCGGGGATGTCGCTGGTCGAGTTTCCGATCCTCCAAGTCCAGAAGAAGTAGTTCTGGAGAGAGTCCATGGAAGACATGACGAACTGCTTGAGGCCGTCCTTGGTGGCCTGAGTCCACTGCCTGTGGTCGTTCCAGTAGGCGCAGCTGCCGACGCCGCGGCCGTTGTAGCCGGCAAAAGTACCGTCGTAACGCTGGCCAAGGTTGACACCGTTGAGCCACTGGCCACAGTCGTTGATGGCAGCCGACCACTCGCCAGCAGAGTTGACACCGAACTGGTTCGAGGTGGCGTTGGTGCCAGCAGCCCAGCGCTCGCAAGGAATGGGAGCGAGCTGAGCAAAGTCGCCCTGGCCGGTGGCGCCGGCAAGCTGGTCGTTGAAAACGAGGTACGGGTGCTGGTCGAGAGCGAGACGGTCGGCACCAGGAAGGAAGCCGTACCACTTGTCAATACCAACAAAGGCGTCGTGCATGGAGATCATGGCGCCCTTGCCGGCGCCGATACCGGTGACCTTGCGGATCTGGGTGTAGGCCTCGAGGTAGAACGAGGCAATCGACGACTGGGAAAGAACCTGTCCGTTGGGCTCGTTGAGGAAACCGTACATCTGAATGACGGGGAGGTACTCGGGCTGGGTGATGAACTGGGCGATGGAGCGCATGTAGTCGAGCGAGCGCTGGGCGTTGGCGAGACCCATGGGACCCGAGAGCCAGTTGGCGAGACCAATCTTGCCCGAGTGGTTCCAACCGTTCTGCGAGCCGGGGACGGTGTGGAGGTCGAGGTTGATGCGGATTCCGTACTTGCGAGCCCACTGGATGGCCTTGAGGACGTAGCCCCAAGACACACCCTGGACGTAGGGCTCCTGTCCGTTGTCCCAAGTCGAGACGGCCCAGTGGCCGATGGGCAGACGGATCCAGTTGAGGCCGTACGTGGCAATCTCGGCAAAGTCGCGCTCGGTGACAAAGGTGTCGTAGTGCTCGGTCATGGCACGGGTAGCGTTGTTACCCATGTTCATGGTGAGAGTGTACTCATCGACAGAGGTGCCAGCGGGGCCAGTGGAGTAGCGCTCGTAAAGACCGGGGACGATGAAGGGCTCAGTGTTAAGCCAGCCACCGAGGTTGACACCATGGATGATGTCAACACCCCAGTTCCAGGTAGCGTTGAGAGCCGGAGTCCAGTTGTTGCAGCGAGCGTCGTTGCGGAAGGGGTCGGTGGGGTCGAAGAACCAGTAGCCTCCGAAGGGGTTCTCGTAGGTCATGTTGGAGCCATCGGCAAGGCGGATAACAGAGCCCTGTCCACCGCTAGTGGGCTCAGGGGTAGCGCTAGCAGTGGGAGTGGCTGAGCTGGTGCCAGTGGCGCTGTCGTGGCCGCCAGTGTGAGATCCATCGTCGCCCGAGTTGCCATGGTCCTTGCCATTGCCGTCGCCGGCGTTACTCTTCTTGTTACGGGTGAGACCGACGCCGAGACCAACAGCAAGGCCGATAAGCGCGATCAGGGCGAGAGCGACCAGAGCCCAGAGCCAACCACGGCTCTTCTTCTTGCGCTGGGGCTGGTTGTCCTGGGCCCACAAGGGCTGTTCCTTGTCGCTTGTAGGGACGGCGGCGGCAGGTGCATAGTGACCGACACGCTCCTCATCCTCTGGGAAAGGCGAAGTGTAGGCCTGGGCCAGGTGTGACTGAACGCGGGGCTTGTGTCCAGGCTGTTTGGGTGTTTGTCAGTTTGCGTTTCCCAAGGCACAGGGCAGGTGTTTTGGTTTTGAGTGGGGGGTAGCAGGGGTGCCGTAGGGGGTGCGAAATGCACCCCGCCCTGCCAAATGGCAGTAGCATAGCACGCAGATGCAAGCTGTGCACCTAAAGGTAGTCGGGAAGATGGTGCGATCTGGTGGCGTCACGCCGGGGGGGAGCACTACTCACTTCGAAGCCGGCAGCGTGCTGGTCGTGTGCGGCGAGGGCGTTGCTGCTACCCCACGAGGAGCGGATACCGCTGGCAGAGCCGGCGACGGAGGGAGCGGCGAGCGAGCCGTAGGTCGAGTCGCGCGAGAGGATGGAGGGAGCGGGGCCGTCGCCGTGGGGGCCGAGGTAGTTGGAGTCACGATACTCTGGCTGGCCAGTGAAGGAGCCGCTGCTGACGACCGACGATGGGCGGTCGATCTCGTCTTCGTTCCATACGCCGGGGTTGAGGACGGGCGTGTTGGAGTTGTTGGCCGCCATGGTGGTGGTCGTGGCCGTGCTCGAGCCGAAAGAATGAAAGAGGAGAGAAGGAAAAGGACGACGAGGAAGAAGAGAAAGAGAAAGGGGTGATGACGGGGGGAAGGAGGGAGGGACCGAGTGGTGGGTGGTGGGGGCGGGGGTGTTGATATGTGTAAATGAGCTCTGTTGACCACGGCCCCCTGAACTTGGCTGTACGTTTCTTGGCCCAGGGCGGATTGTGGGTACTGTGCAGTCACTCGTCTACTCTAGGCGGTGCAGGCGACAGACAGCAGCAGCAGCTTGCTTGCGGGCACACGATGTATCTACTGCAGTGTTGATTGTTGCAGGCTTGCGGGCTCGCGGGCTTGCGGGCCGTTGCGGGCGGGCACAGGCACCAGACGAGACGGGCATCAGGGAGGGCGGGCGGGGGGGCTGTCGCATGCTGCACAGGGACTCGCGGCGGCGAACGCGGCGGCGGCGGCGGGGGCAACGAGGCGGGGGAGGCGGAGCAGGCAGCCGTCGTACCGCCGTCCCCCTCTTCTTTCTTGCTCTGCCTGCCGTATGCGGCACGCCGCAAGAACAAGCCTTGCGTGCTGAGGCGCTGGTTTCATCGTCGTCCGGCAGAGCATCCAGCAGCAACCAGGGAGGGGGCGCTGACGACAGACAAGAACTGGCGTGGCTTGGCCGGCATGCTTGGCCTGCTTGGAGGTGTTTGTATTGCTACTGGGTGCATAGCCAGGGAAGTGTAGCTGGCGGGCAAGCAGCAGCAGCAGCGCCCCGGTGCCGGTGCTCGTGCAGCCTGAGGAGGCGGTGTAGCAGCACTGACCGCCAGTCCCTTTGCTTGGCATACGCTGCCACCGGGCAAACAACCGGCTCTAGGGGGCGGGTGACGCCGGGTGACTGCAGCCGCAGCAGCGAGCCAGCAAGCAGCCAGCGGGAGATCTACAATTACACTGGAGCATGCATACCCCGCCAGGCGGGCAGCCGGCGCAGGCAAAGGCAAGACGCCGCCACGCCCACCCACTAGCACATGTCTCATGCCGCATGCCATCCTGTGGCCAGCGTGCGTAGCCCAAGGCAAAAACACACTACGGCGCGGTACGCAATCGCGCGTCGGGCCAGCAGACAGAGCCAAGAGCGCAAAGTCGCACCTTCACAGCGCGCGCGCACGTGCAGTAGCCAGCGGCAGCGCGGCAGCATGCACCGTGTATTCAGCAAGCTGCTAGCGCCGAGCCGGCCGCCACCCTGGCCCCATCGCCCAGGAGCAGCAGCGTTTCAATGCCACCCCCCTTGCCCTGCCGCCCTGCGGCTCAAGCAGTAACCCCCATGGGTGGGTACCTGCGTGCCTGCCCTGCAAACAATGGCGCCACGCCAGCAGCACCCTAAACGCCAACAAACACCAAACATTACGGCGTGGATGACTACCGCCCAGTGACAGCAAGCAGCACTGCAGCACTGCAACCACACCGCATCTGCCGCGGCTGATGCTGCCAGTAATACGGCCCACCGAATGCCACCTGCTGTAATCCATCCCGCAACACCGGTTTACACTGGTTAATGCTTGCTGTCATGTCGTTGCCCCCCTGGCCTCTACAAGCTAGCGCCAAGCGGGGCACCCGCCCGCCCGACAGGCATGACATGTAAACACACCCCCGCCGTCGCTGGGAAACCAAACCGCTCAGACACCGTCGGCTTCACCCGGCTGTGAACGAGGGAACCGAAGCTTGATACCCCACGCTTGTTTACGTCCTCCAGAACAACCAGAACAAGCTCAGCGCCGTGCCTACATTACCACCACAACACACGCTAGTGGCGTGGACAGTGTGAAACCCGACATTGCAGGCTTGCATTCATTACGACGCCGTCTAGTCCCACTCCATCCGCTCTACGTACTCCTCAATCTTGGACCCAATCTGCTCAGTCACGAGATCACCTCGTCCTGCAGCAATCTTGAGGATTGCCGCATTCAGCGGCGTCGATCCAAGAATATCCACATGGTCGGACGTTAGCGGCCCTCCGCGCAGGTCGTAGCTCTCAGGCTGGTGCTTGTACTCTGCAACCAGTGTTAGAAGGCAGGCGCGCTAGTCGTCGTCAAGGGCAGGCGGCGTGGTGGTGGTGTAGAAGGCGGGGCCCGGCACTCACCTTGGGTAACAACCTCGATTCCAGCAGGATTCCACCGCGTCTTCCCCTTCCAGCCTTTTACGCACATGGCGCCCAGACTGAGCGTCGCAATGGTACCATCTCCGTCACCAAACTTGACGCCAGAGCGCACCTCTGGTATAGCGCCCTTGACGGTTACTTCGTTGTCGATCCAGTGCGCCCGGCTTGTTGGGAAGTCAAGCGGTACTCGCTCGCACTCTTCGTCGTCGGCCTCGCACTAGTGGGGTCAGGTAACTGCTGCAGTCATGTCCATCACTCACGAATCCCTGCTCGCCGACAATCTCGGCACGCCCGTCGGCCTGCTCGTACTCTCCCTTGACATACCAGTACGAGCGCTGCGGGGTCAGCTGTGTGGCACGGAATCTACACCCACCTCAGTCTGCTTGCCGTGTCCGTACAGGCAGTAGATCTTCATGCTTGGGGCATTTGGCAGCTCCACCTCGAGAGGGTTGCTCCACTTGGTGTGGTCGGCAGCGTTTTCCTTGAGCTTCTTGGGGTCCGTCTCGAACCCAATAGAGTAGTTGCTCTCAAACATGCGCTGGTACTCCGGGGGAGTATGTGTGAGGACGTAGGGGGCGGCGTCGGCGAGGGTGAGGTTTGGCGAGACCGTGTCCTCGGTAAGCTCAGAGTCGACGGGCGCGACGTCCTTGTGGCGGAACGAGAACAGGTTGCCGTAGGTGTCGGTAGCATTGGCCGGGTCGTCGGGCGCGCCCTTGTCAGTGCCCCAGATGCGGTTGCCGCCCTTCATCCACATAGAGCTTGCTCCAGGCCAGTTGCGGAACAGGCTTGCGCGCTCCTTGCGCGAGAAGAATCGCTCGAGGACGTATGAGCCAAAGGGGTTCTGGGGGTTAGCGTTAGCCCCCCGAATTGACGCACAATCTCGACAGTGTCGCGCATTTCGCCAGACAGGAACGCAGTCATGGCCTTGGGCACGCCGAGGAGCGTGCCGGAGACATTGATCCACGAGTCGATGTGGTCCTGGGAGAGTTAGGAGTTGCGGCGCGCGTTGATACCTACCTCGACCCATTTTGAACCTCCGCCGCCGCCGAAGCCATGTGCATCTGGCGCTGCCTCGACCCACTTAAGGCTGCAGGTGTCAGCAACTGGCCTTTCCATCACAGAACACTCACAAGTACTGTAGCACGAAGAGCATGTGGTCAGCACGTATCCACCCCGATGCCAGGCGCGACCAACCAGAGTCAACGATCCACCCATCCTGCGCGTGTCAGAGCCAGTCGTCACCATCTCTACTCACGAATGCGAGGTCAGGACAACCTTCTTTCCTGTGCGCCGCTTGAGCAGCTCGATCCTCGACTTGAGCTTGCTGAAGAAGGAATCGCGGACCTCGAGGTTGTAGAACGACAGGCGCCAGTCGTACGCGGCCATGTCCATAGTGTTGGTATCGTACCCGATTGTGGCGAGGTTCTGCACAATCTTCTGCCAGATCCAGAAACCTTGGATGAACTCGGACTGGTGGGGTCAGTGCCACGAACACACAGGTCACGTACGGCAGCGTCAATGCCCTGCGCCGCACGGACTTTGTGGCCCGGCGGATCGAGGCCAGTCTCGAGGTCGATAGCGATGGCCTGCACCCAGCGGTCCTTGTCCGTGAGCACCGCCTGCGGGGTGTGAGCGAGCTTTATGAGACGAGCGACCCACGCGAATCATCGTCGACGTGCCCCACAGACGGCTGCGGAATAGTGACCGAGCCGGCGGCTCGGTGCTCCAGCTCTCGAGGCCAGTCGATACGATACCCGGCAGCAGGATGATCGGGTGCTCCTGCTTGAGCCCAAACTGGGAGATAAGGTCGTCGCCGATGGTGAAGTCGCGGTTCTCAAACATGCCCTTCTGGACGCCTGGACGGGGGTCAGCGCCGCACAGGGCCCGCACGGCGGCCGCACGCACTCTCGATAAACGTCATGTTGCCCAGCAGCTCGCGGAGGTCGAGCGAGTTTTGGATCATCGGCCACAGGTCGGCAAACTCGGGCGTCATGTCGGTCGTGGTAACGGACCACACCGCGAAGCCGCCGAGGACGAACGCCCTGGGGTCAGCTGGCACAGACTTGCTTGCTCACAGAGGAAAGAGAACCTGGCGTCAGCGTAGTCACAAGCATGCGAACCTACCCTCCGTCCTGACCACTTCCATCCCTGCTTCTTCGCGGGCTTGCGCTTGGGTTTCTCCGACTCGTCACCGTTGCCGGCCTTGAGCTCTATCACGGGTCAGCTTATCGCGCGTAGTTGGCACCCACCGAGCTGGTCATACGGCGTGCCGGGAGCTGCTATCAGTGTTGCGCTGGGGCCGACCGCACGTACCAATGACCTGCGGCGTCAGCAACCACCCCTACGTCTGTGCCCCCCTTGCCGCCGGACATACCTTGAGCGTTCCGTCGGCCTTGACCGCGTCAGCGTTGCGTCTCTGCTGCGCGTCCACACCACTCACAGCCGCGCGCACGCGCACACTCAGGTCCTCCATGCTCTTGCTGACATCCTCGGCGAAGCGGCCGAAGCGCTGGCGGAGCCCGCTGCCCGTGTCGGGCGTCTCCTGGCGCGGGGTCGCGGACGCAGAGGACGGCGCGGACGCGGGCTGCTGCTGCGGCGCTGGACTCTTGCCCTTGCCGCTCTTGTCGCGGCCTTTTGCCATGGTGGTGGTGGGTTTAGCTGGGCGTTAAGGGGCTCTGTCGGCTGGAATCTGGTATCGGTGAGAGGTACAGCCGGCCAAGAGAGAGTCGCAAGGGTCGGACAAGATACGCGGCAGGGCGTGGGTGGACACGTCGAAGATAGTGCAGTGATGATTTACGGCCGGCGTGGGTGGGAGTGTGTGGTGCCTGCTCGGCCTTGTCGTTTTGGGCGCTGCCGAGCCGCGAATCTGGACTCTGAGACGATAAATAACACACACGTGAAATGACGTCGTCGAAAAAAGCCACAGCGTACGCCGGCGGCACCTCGTACGACGAGACCCGAACACTCCGTTCTACCAACACTCGGTCTTGCCAAGAGGCGACACACGCCGCCATCGTCACGCCCGCACGATCGTAGGGCAGGGCCGAGCCGAGCGCGGCGCCGACGACGGCGTACGAATCGCCGCTCCTTGGGGGATACCCCGCCTCCAGAGCTCCACGCCTTCCCCGCCGCGCCGTCGCCGTCGACGGCACCGGCATACTATGCTGGCCGGACGCTTCTCGGCCCGAGCCAGGCGCCCTGGCGTGGTGCCAAAAAGCCGCACGATTAAGATGTTATAAAGCGAGCCTGCTAGTTGCCGAGCCCTATCTCCAGCTGGAAGTCCCACGCACCATCAACACCCAGAGAAACCCGCGCCACAATGTCCGCCGCTCCCACGTCCAACATCGACGACCGCTCGGCGATCAACGCGCTCATCGACGCGTCCTACCTCAACGGGATGAAGAAGGGCCGGTGGGACCTCGTCGCGCCGGCGTTCCACCCCGACGCCGTTATGTACGGGTACGTCGGCGCGAACGCGCTCACCGGGCCGGCGCAGCCCAACCTCGAGCAGTACTTTGCGTCTGCGGGTGAGGCACCCCTCCTCAAGGGCACGGTCGACATCCTCGACGCGACCGACACGACGGCGGTCGCGCGCGTCAAGATCAAGAACGCGGCGGGGGCTACCGACTTTATCGACTACCTCACGCTCTGGAAGACGGAGCAGGCCGGCTGGAAGATCATCTCCAAGGTGTTCGTCGCGTTCCAGGGTACTGGATGGGAGTGAGGGGATATGACAGAAGAGAGGACAAGAAGAAGTATTAGTGTGGCAGACAGCGGCGCAGCCGCCGCTGGTAGAATGCTGCATGCAAAACAACCTGTACACCATACAACGCATCAACCCGAGCCCTGCTGCCTATGCCTCCTGGTTCTTGACAATCACCTTGATCTCCTCGCCCGACGCGACGGCCTCGAACGCGGCCGTGCTCTCGCTGAGCGGGAACGTCTTGGTGATGAGCTGCTTGAGGTCGACGACGCCGCGCTCGAGCAGGTCGATGGCGTTGGGGAACGCCTCGGACGTGTACCGCGTCAGGCCGCGCACGTCCACTTCCTTGTTGGTGACCGCGACCGTGGGGAACGCGTTGGTCGTGTGGTGGCCGAGCCCGACGGCGAGGTCTGGGGGGTTAGCGGAGGTACGACGACCACGCCCGCCGCCACTTACATGTCCCGCCCTGCTTGACGATAGCAATGCCCAGCAGGCCGGCGTCCTCGGCGCCACTGGCCTCAACAACACGGTCGACACCGTCGGCACCCGCAAGCCCCGCAGCAGCGAGGTACTCTGCCGCGCGCACCTGCGCGTGCTTGTACTTGATGTCGCCGACACGGACGTCATGGTCGCCGCCGTGGCCGTTGGCCGCGCCGTCCGACGTCGGCAGCGCGTCGACAAGGAACACATGGTCGTAAATCGGGCGCCCGGTAATGGGCGAGATGTACTTCTGCGCAAACGCCACGCGCTTGGGGTTGATGTCGAACCCGATGATCCTGCGGGCCGAGTACGCGTGCGCGACAGCCGCAGTGATCAGGCCGATGGGGCCGCAGCCCATGATCGCGAGCGTCTGGTGCGGGCGCAGGTCGCCGCGCTTGCCGATCATGACGCCGATCGCGAGCGGCTGGATGCTGCCCGCCACCTCCCAGCTCACGTTGTCCGGGATCTTGGGCGCCATGTCGGCCGGCACCGCGAAGAACTTGGACAGCGAGCCGACAGAGCCGACAGCGCCGCAGTAGTGCCCGTCGGTGCAGATGTTGATGCGGCCGGCTTTGCAGTTGTCGCAGCGGCGGCAGGGGAGTCCGGGCTCGACTGGGTGGGTCAGCTGGGGTAACCATTGGCCCGGCCGGCATCACGGCCCGACATCTCGGCCTCTGCCACCAGACTACCACGCCACACCAACTCACCCGCAACGCGGTCGCCGACCTTGTGCGTCGTCACCATGTCACCGACGGCGATGACCTCGCCGGCCGACTCGTGGCCCATGACGAGCGGCTCGAGGACCGGACGGCCGCCGACGCCACCAGCGATGTAGTTGTGCAGGTCCGAGCCGCAGATGCCCGTCGCGATGACCTTGACGAGCACGCCGTCGGGCTGCAGGATCGGCATGGGCATGGGCTGCACGCTGATCTCGCGCTTCTTGATCAGCACGGTCGAGATGTTGTCCGGCAGGTCGAGCGCCGTGACCTGCGGCGGCTGGGTCTTGGTCAGGTGGTGGAACGCGGACATAGTGTGGGGGGAGTGGGATGTGTGGGTGTGTGGGGTCTCGGTGCGCGGCTTATAAGCACAGTAAAGAGGGCCGACGGGGGGAGATGATGACAGTTACAGAAAGAGAAAGGGCAGTTTGCGCAGAGAGAATGACAGTTCGAGGAGGGAGGGAGACTGGCGACAGGCAGGATATGTGGCCGGTGTCCCGCTACTTCGGCCCGGTCTAGCCGCTGCGTACTTCCTCTCCCCAGACGCCCATGTCCGAAAGCCTGGCACGGCATCTCACGGCAATTCGGGTTGACACCCCGCCGCCCCAACCAAACACAACTACATGCATAACACACGGTCTATTACTAGAATTGAATCTTTGGCAACTCAAAGAGCACAAAGTCATAGTACTCCTGCTCCATGACGCCGGCCCACTCGCCCACAGCGTCGTCATTGTTGGCCTTCTTAGCCTCCCTCGACTTGGCCGAGCCGAGGTAGTTGTAGTGGGCAGACAGGAGCTTGAGCGTCTTGACTGCGGTCTTGGGCTCGGGCTGTGAAGCGGGGGGGGGGGGGGGGGGATGAGACGACGAAGAGAGAGGGTATGGCGATGAGGGGGATGAGAGGACGAAGACATAGAGTAGAGCGATGAGAGATGCAGAAAAAAGCACTTGGTCAGCACGGGGCATCCGACTTGCACACCGCCACCCACCTTGACAACAAAGCCAGAGTAGTCTGCTGGCAGGCCATAGCGCAGCACGCTCTCGACAAACAACCGGACAGTCTTGAGGTGCGCGAGGAGCTGGTACGCCTCGGAGAAGTTTATCCGCGAGAGGCGGAGCAGCTCGGTCTGGCGGGTTAGGTACCATCTGGATCAGCAACCCACCCAGAGCTCCTTCTCCTCCTTCTCAAGCTGGGCAAGCTCCTTGTTCTGGTTCTCGAGGCCCTGGTCATCCCACTTGAAGTCGCGGACAATGAACCTGGCGCGTTAGTTGAGTAGGTAGCAGCCACAAGATCGCGCCGCTTCTCACTTGTTCTCGCGAGCCTTGTTGATAAAGTCGTCGCGAACCTTGCGGAACAGTGTCACGGTGACAAGGTAGAATTCGCTGTCCTTGGCAACCTCCCTGGTGAGTTAAAAGAAAAGGTACAGGCAACGTAGTAAGGGTGGGCCGAGAGACAAGTGTCAGTTGCAATGACGCGGACCAGCTGGCTCAAACGCCCAATACTACGCACTGCGAGCTCCTGGGAACGACCATGGGGGTAAGGCGCTCATAATTCTCGTACCATGACTTGATGTTGTTCCTGCGTTGTCAGTGACACGAGGTCATGCCGCCCGAGCGAGACATACTTTGGCACAGCAACGAGGAGGGTCTCGAGGTACTCCGAGTTCTCAACCAGGTGCTCCTTCTTGACAACATCGAGGAGCGAGCGCGTCGAGAGGTTTCCCCTGGAATGGGTGAGTCGGGTTTGCACGCTATTGTCACCCACTGCTGTTTCCTCTGGAGGTTGGTGAGCGCGCCCTTGGCGAGCTGGTACTGCTGCGACTTCTGCTTCTGCGAGGTCTCGACGGTGCCCATTTCCTGGGTGTGTTAGGGTCTGCGTAATTCACGATAGTAGTGATGAGAAGGGAAGACCGTTGCTGGGGGAAGGGAGAGCAATATCGGATGGGCACGCCTGTCCAGTTGTTTCCCGCCTCTTCCTCCACGTCCTTCCTCTTCCCCTCCCCCGCGTTCCTCAAATGAGTCCTCCAACCCAACAGCGCTACACCCACCACACACTCACCTGCACAAGGGCGTCAATCACATCGGCAACCTTGCCGCCGTCTCCCCAGCGGCGCTTGTCCCACTGCCACGAGCCGTTGCCGTTGGGGTCGGGGAGGACATACTCGTCGGCGGGGCGGTCGTTGACGCGCGCATGCTGGGCGACGCGGGTGGCGTCCTCGCTCACGAGGGATCGGAGGGTCTCAAGGAGCTTGGAGACGGTGGTGGTGAACTGCTGGTCCGTCTTGGGCAGGCTGTCCGAGAGGTTGATGAGGGACGAGAGGGTTCCGGCCTGGGGGCGTGAGCACGGGATCGTGAGGCCAAGGCGGTTGCCTCGCGCGATGGATAAGGGGCGTGAAGAAGACCCAGAGCCGAAGTGCCGAGAATGGCGATGAGGAGCATGGAACCCAAAACCACAATCACACGACGCTCGCACCCTCGGTACTCACCTTGAGCTCTGGGATCTCCCAGCCGCCGACGGGGACCGTGTTGTTGACGGCCTTGCGCGCCTCCTGAAGCACGGCGGACGGGTCGCCGTCGTGGAGGGGGACCGAGACGAGCCAGTATGATAGGTCGGACGGCATTGTGGGCGCTAGTCCGTTGGTTGATGTAGAAAGCGACGATCGCGGGGTGGATCGAGACGACGATGGACGAGACGGAGCGAGCGAGTGAGCGGTAGCGAGCAGTGACGCACGGGGGTGGGTCGGGCGGCGTGATGCTGCGCGATAGGGCATTGGGCGTACATTTAGGCGCGTGAATCGAAAAGCAGGGGGTATGGTGATTAGGCGTGCAACTAGCGCGGAGACCCCACAGAGCCTGGCCTCCGGCGGCCGCCTTTCAAGCCAAGCCCAGCGCACCTGACGCTGCTTCGCCCAGCGCGCCGGCATGCTGCCGCGGCGCAAACGAGGGACGGTTTCATACACCCGAGACGGCGGCGACGACGGCGATCGACGGACGGCGGGAGACGACTACCGGAACTGATCCTCGTTTCGTTCTCGTACTCTCCCACCACATCAAACACCCCCGCCATCGCATACAATGCGGCTCAACCTCGTCCGCACAGCCATCCCTGTCGCCCGCAGTGGGCTGCAGCGCGCACCGCGCGTCGTCGTCCCCGTCTTGCGGCGCCCGACCCCGTCCTCCATCCTGGCGCACACCAAGCCATTCCACTCGACGGCGCCGTCACAACGCCGGTATGAGCGCTTCGAGGAGAACCCGTTCGGTGGCCAGTCTAGTCAGCGCCCGGATGTCATGGGCTACGTCCGCCGCCGTGCCGGCGGCGACGGCGCCATGTGGCTTTGGGGCATTGGCATCACCGCCTGTGTGATCTACTACTGCGCACAGTGAGTGCCTTAGGGCGGCATGGGCAGTGAACTGATAGTCTAGTCTCGAGCGTGTGCCTGTCACTGGACGCCTGCGCTTCATCGACGTTTCGCCTCAAGCTGAGCGCGAGGTGAGTGGGCGAGTGGAGTGAGGCTGACTGGGACAGGTCGGCCAGGAGTCGTTTGCGCAGACTCTGCAAGAGTTCCAGGGCCAGATCCTCCCGCCCAACAGCCCGGTGGTCCGCCGTGTGCGGGATATCTGTGAGCGTATCGTCGCTTCCAACGGCCTCGGCCATGTCAAGGCCGGCGGCAGCGCGCTGGGTGCCGTTGAGGGCGTGCTCGGCGCGTGGGGGGCCACCGGCACCTCTGGCGGCAGCGACGACAACTACGCTGAGGGCGACTCGGAGGGCCGGTTCAAGGGCTCGAACCTTGGTCCCGATACCGAGTGGGAGGTGGGTTTGACTTTTTCTCGGTAACAAACTGACTCTGGCCAGGTGTATGTGGTCCAAGCCCCTGACGTCAAGAACGCCTTCGTGCTGCCCAGTAAGGGTCAAACGACACGACGTTCTCGCTGACACTGCAGACGGCAAGATCTTTGTCTTCACTGGTATTCTTCCTGTTTCGGCCAACGACAATGGTCTCGCAACTGTCCTCGGTCACGAGATCTCACATGTTGGTGGGTAGTCGAGTCGAGTCGAGTCGCGGCGTATCGTGCTCACGCCGCAGTCGCGCGCCACGGCGCCGAGCGAATGAGCTCGATGAAGGTCTTGTTTGCGATCAGTTTCCTCCTTGAGGCACTTGGCCTCGACGTGGGCATCACGCGTGCGCTCGTGACCTTCATGCTCATGTGAGTGGACTGACTATTGTTCACACGGCGCAACGCGCGCTGACGACGCCAGGCTGCCCAACTCGCGCAAGAACGAGGCTGAAGCCGATGAGATCGGTCTCCAGCTCATGGCCCAGGCGTGCTTTGACCCTACCGAGGCACCCAAGCTTTGGGAGCGCATGTCTGAGGGCGAGGGTGTGGCGGGCAAGTTTGATTTCATGTCGACACATCCTGCAAGCCAGAAGCGTATTCGGGTAAGTGGAGCGTGGCGGAGGCTGTGATTGGGCGCCGTTGACACTGTGGCCAGAACCTCGAGAAGGAGCAGCCCGAGGCTTTGGAGATCCGTGCCAAGCACTGTGGCTACACGGAGCAGCAGTACGGCTCGTTCAACAACCTCCTCGGCAGGAACGGCTCGCAGCAGACCCAGCAGAGCTCTTCGCCGTGGAGCTGATCAATGGACAGTGGGTACACGACACCTCTCTTTAGTCTAGTATGGGTTTTATGGCACACTCGTGACGGGCGTGGCGGTGGTAGTGAGGTGAAGAGTGGGTCACGCCTCACTTTGCATCTGGTGCGGAGTAACTGTTACGCATAACGCAGTGGACTGTCCAAAGGAGGCCACTGTGCAAAGGAGGTCTAGCTTTGGGGGGGGGGGGCTGGGTTGGTGCGACGGGATTGGTCGTTGGGACAAAGGAAGGCTGCCGACACGCAGGCCGCGGACATGCAGGCCGGTGTTGTCAACCTGGTGTTGTGGCAAAGGATGTTTCAGCCGTGGGTGGGTGTTTTGTAATGCCAATCCGCCGCTCTGTGAGCTTGATTTCCGTGGTGACGGCATCAAGTGCGGCACCGACACCGGCGGCGGTGGCGGCGTGCGGCGTGCGGCAAGCGCGGCGCGCGGCGCGCGGGGTGCTGCGGGTCGTCATGAGTCGAGGGAAGAGCGAGTCGCAAATCGACCGGCGGCCCCCCCAATGATTTCCACTCTATCTCCTCGTCTTGCTGCTGCTACACCGCGCCCGGCTCATTCGGGCCATTTCCTGACTCGGCTCTGTCAGCAAGCAAGCAACAAACGAACGCAACGAGCGGCAACACAACGGCTACGCGGCACAACCACAGAATTAATTTAACCCCACGCGTTTGTTGTTGCAACCACACCTCTCTGCACACCACACCCAACATGACAGCGACCAACCTCGCCCCCGAGCCCGAGACGCTGAGCGCCAAGTCGGCCGCGCTCCTCTCCGCCGCCGCCAGCGAGGCAAAGCACCACCCCCGCCCCGACGTGCCGGCCGTCGCGGCGACCGAGAGCGGCGGGCCAGCCGTGTCGCCGGGCGAGCTCGACCCCGTGCACAAGTACACTTACTCTGTCGTGCCGGGCTTCTTCCTCCAGGCCGGCCCCGAGCCCAAGCACGTCGCGTTCGAGGACCTGGTGAGTGGGCTTGCTGTGTGCGTCCTTTCGTTGTCGACAGTGAGCGCTGCGGACCCAGGGGCGGCACCGCCGGCTGCCCCTCCACCTCCACCGCAGCGCCCGACGCCGTGGTCAGCGCCACCGTTACCCGCCCGCCCACGTTTGCTCCCCACGCAGCAGGCAAAGCTACTGCGGACAGTTGGCTGTTCACGGCGTTTGCTCGCTGGAATCGTGCTTGGCACACCGAGCCGATCAATCGCATTCTCGCGATCGCCGCCGGCCGTTTGCCGTTACCCGCTGCTGACAACACAGCTGGATAAATCCTTTGGCCTCGTCGACCAGAGCCCCGAACGGTGGCACAACCTCCGCCGCGACATTGCCGCCCTCCAGGCCAGCGCAGACCCCAACGTGTCCTACAAGGTCATGTTCCTCGGCCGCCACGGGCAGGGATGGCACAACTTTGCTTCCAGCAAGTACGGCAACGACGTGAGTAAATACTCGAGTAAATAGTTGCGAGCGATTTGAGTTTCTTGGCCGTCAGGGCCGGGCGGATGCCGGCCGCGCTCGGCGTAATCTCGGTCGCCGTGAACCCGCGGGCGGCGGCGACGTGCAAGCCATCAAGCAAGCGATTGGCGCTGGTAACGCAGGCCCTGGTATGAGCGCATGTGAGCGCCTGCGAGCGCCACCGAGGAGCAGCGCGAGGGCGTGCGCGTGTGCGTGTGGTGGCAGGTGACAGGAGAGCCCGCGCCACACTGCCGTCGATTACCGTCGATCCGGACGGACGCACTGTTCATACAGCTGACACCCCAGGCGTGGGAGAACCACTGGACGTACCTCCTCGGCGACGGCGAGCTCGTCTGGGGCCCAGACCCAGAACTCACGCCGCTGGGCCACGAGCAGACGCTGGCCGTGCAGGCCGCGTGGTGGCGTGAGCTGGCGCACGGCGCGCCGATCAACCCGGACGAGATTCGCTGGTTCGTCTCGCCCCTCACCCGGACGTGCCAGACCATGCTCAACAGCTGGGGCGACCTGCTAAAGGGCACGCCCGAGACGTGGGAGGTGGGTGTCGACGTGCGCTTGGCAGCTACTGACTGGCGTCCAGGACTTTCGCGAGATCTACGGCTCGCACACGTGTGACCGCCGCAGCACAAAGTCGTACATCTCACAACGCTTCCCAATGGTTAAGATCGAGGACGGCTTCACGGAAGAAGACGAGCTCTGGCGCCCAGACGACCGCGAGACCAACGCGCACATGCAGCACCGTATGCGCAGGGCGATGGACCGGATCTTTGACGGCGCCGCGGAGGAGACCTGTGAGCTGGCGCAACGGGACGTGAGCTGACACTGCAGACATTAGCATCACGGCCCACGGCGCCATCCTGAGCAATCTCCTCGCCGTGCTAGGCCACCAGGCGTACCCGCTCACCACTGGCGAGATGATCCCCGTCGTCGTCAAGGCCACCAAGCTATAGCCATAGCCGTAATCTTATCTAGTGGCGCACCTGCCACCTGCCACCCTGTACACTCTACTCTTCCTCCCTTTTGGTGCTCTGGCTACATCCCTACTATGCACTGCATTGTCCACAGCTCTGATGCGATGAAGAAATATGGCACTTTACTGATGACACGCTGGCGCGCATTGCGCAGTGCGCGCCAGAAACCCTTCTAACGTGACAGTCGACTCTTATCGTACACGGCTCCGCGCCACCGCTGCTCATGCCCACTCGTCCTCGTCCGAAATATGCGTCCACTTTGCCAGTGCGTCGCTCACCGTGTCAAACGTGTAGAAGGACACGGCCATCGAGGGCACAATCTTGACCAGGTTGGGCACGAGGCCGCGGCTGGGTGGCGTCAGTGGTGTTGTAGCACACAGTACTCACTATAGGCCCTTCCAGAACCCGTCACGCTGGATCATGAGCTTGAGCGTCTCGATGGCGCCGACATTGGGCTCTCCGAGCGTCGACAGACCCGCGACCTGCATCTTTCGTCGGAGGACATCGAACGGATGTGTGAACATGAGGCTGAAGGCGCCAGCAAGACCACCACACGACAGCTTGCGGGCGGCAAACTCGAAGTCGCCGCAGTCGAGGCCCGGCGGCAGAATGACGCCCTTGAGCGTCTCGTATCCGTAGAAGTTGAGCGAGACGTATGGTGCGACGCCGACAGCGGTGGCCCAGCATCCTCGGCTGCGAGGTCAGTATAGCGAAGGAGTAGGAGCAACGCACTAGAGACCACGGATGCCACCCTCCTGGCGGTAGACCTTCTTCGTCATGCCCACGATGCCGAGCTTGGCGTCCTCGCTGGTGAAGGCCGCCGCCGAGCCCGAGTGGGCCATGTTGGCCGTCGCGATCGACAGACGGGCGCGAACGAGATCAAGCGGGTAGGTGAACGCTGGGTGTGTCAGAGAATGTTGACGCACGCCGACGCCAACTCACACACTGCCATGATACCCGCCGCGGCGCCAGACGCCAGCCTCCATGGTGTGCTCAGCACCTCCTCGCCCGACCACTGCAGGGCGAGGTTCTTGAACGCGCCGTACGACGTGAACTGGATAGCCGAGTATGGGAGGATCTGCCGTCGGTTAGCTGTCGGCACCGCGACGCGTACGCACTCGGACCACATTGATGCCATTGCCCTTCATGAAGCCTGCAAAGCCCTCGCTTTTCCACATGCGTACCAGCGACGGCCATAGTGAACCGTAGGCCTGGTTTGCTCCGCCGCTGCCCTTGCCTTGCACCTGGCTGCTCTGTCAGTCGCCGGCGACGTCGGGTGACCCACAGGATGATTTTCAGGCGCTCCAGCGGCGACACGACAGTCCTACTTGTCGCGCCAGCGAGGCCGCCTGTGATGTCAGCGCGCGTGCGAGAGATAAGGCCAGTGCGCGGGTAACGGGCATGGGTCGTCGGGGCATGGGTCGGGACTGGGACACGGGACAGTGCGCCAGCGCTAGTGCTCGTGCGGTGGGCGCGCGGCGTGGACCCACGCCGCGGTGTCGTTGGCTTATGCCAGCAGCAGCGCTCCAGCACTCACCTGCGACGAAGGTGTTGATGACTGCCTGGTTCTCTGCCATCTTTGCTCGGAACTTTTCCAGCGGGGTATGTGGTGGGTCCTTGTCGAATCTGACCTCGAGCTCGTCCTCGTCGACAATGTGGCCTTGGGGGACGGCGTCGATCTCCTGCAGCGACTGGGGGATGGGGGCCGGTGGCGGGGGCAGGGTGAGGACCTGGGCGGAAGTGGTGGTCGTGGTGGGCGCGGGCGTGGTGGGCGTGACAGGCGATGCGGGCTGCTCTATTGCCTGCTGCTGCTGCTGGTCGTGAACCAAGGACGGTGGTGGGTGGACAGAGGTGGCCGCCCCGACGGCATACGGCGAGGACGCAGCAAAGTCTGGTGGGGAGGGGGCCGGGGGAGGAGGGGTTGTTGATGAGATGTTATACCGCATCGGCTCGGGCTGTGGACATTCGGCTCGTCAGGGGAGAGGGTGAGGGGGGAAGAGGGCGGTCGGGGAGGGAGAGGGGAGGGGGGGAGCGCGAAGTGCCAGCAGGCCTGGAGCAGGCAGGCGGGATAGCAGCGGTGAGTGTGATTGTAACACTGTTTGTGCAGCGTTGTGGGTCTGTAAATGGCAAAGAATGGCGAGACGATGTGCCAAGGAGCGCGAGGAGCACGAGTCGTGTTCGGGCGGGTGGGGGCCCATGGCGCGTGTTGGCTGCGGCGGGCTGGAACGCTAGCCGGCAGGCAGCCAGGCAGTCACTCTGTCGCCGCCTCGCAACTCGCCGCCGCTCGACTGCCGCTCACACGATGCATGCATTGTCGCGTCGCCTGCGGCCTGCTGCCTGTTTCCTGCTGCATGACAACCCGCAACCCGCCAACCCCATGGAATAGCAGCCCAGGGACGGCCCGCAGTGCAGCACCACAGTCGGGATGCAATCTCGGGCAGATCCGGACATTGCCTCGGGCAATACTGCAATACTCGGAACGGTGCGGTGCGCGACATGTCGCAACGAACGAGGGAACTCGCGACACGCGACGGGGCTTGTGTCGTGCATAGTGCATGGTGCAAGCTAGCGGAGTGGATAGTGCAAGCTGCATCGCTGTTCACTACCTGTCCAGCTGTTCTACATGCTTGCAGCAAGAGCAGCAAACACGGTGTCTCCGTTGCACCGATCGACAGCCCACCCGCCACCCACCACGCCGCCCGCTCTACCAGCACGGCTTCTTCGGCATTGCCCGCCGTCGTCACAACAAGTCAAATTGTTAATTATTTCGCTTGCCGCTGCCATGTTGAAACCCCACAAACCGGTAAAGATTAGTTACCGACGATTACAACCGAGGGCTTTCCGTCAGGTGATGGCGGCAGGCGGTGGAGACGCGAGCGTGGTGGTGATAGATTACACCCGAGGAGCGTCACTGCGTCACCCCCATCTAACGCCGTTCCGATACATCTTGGGCGATGCGTCTTTGGTGGGTGGGGGGGCTTGTGGGCTCGGCTCTCCCACGCGAGGAGCGGTGGCAGCCGCCTTGTAAGGTGTGATACCATAAGCGCCCGCAACCAACGACGTCAACGTCGTCGTCGCCACACTCGACGCGTTCTGTCCCATCTGATAAGCCAGCCAACGCTGCCACCGACCTGACGGCGCCTAGCACCTGCCACTGACGCTACTCACCTCATTGCACGTGAAATAGGCCACCAAGCGCGCCAGGCGGCCGAAAGCAGCGCAGTGCACTCGCAAGAGCGCCAGCGCCGCTTCCCACGCCCACCACGTGCTTCGGCGTCGACGAGGAACGTGTCTGTACACATTCCTGTGGCGGCTGGCAGCAACAGAAGTGATGTCATGCCATGTCGTGCTGCAGCTGCGCGCGACGGACCTCCGTGAGGAGCAGCATCAGCACCAGCAGCATCAGCAGTAGCCCACCGCGCCCACCCAGCGGCGCACTCACGCCCGCCAGCCCGCCAGCTTGTACTGACGCAGCCAGCTCACCCAGCTCGCCACTAGTCGCTCAGCCTACTTTACTCTCTCACTCTCGCGCACACATCCCAGCACCCACCACACCCACCCGCAATGCTCGCTCTCCGCTCCGTCCGCGCCGCCCGTGCCGTCCGCCCCGTGCGCCTCGCGGTGAGTGTGGCGGTGGCAGTGGCGACGATGAGCTCGCCGTGAGGCACGCACGCCGCTGACCCCCAGCGCTCGTACGCTACCCCCGCCGAGGGCGGCAGCACCCAGCCCCCCAAGAAGCAGGACCGTGAGTCGCTCGGCAGGCTCGTGAGCGCCTCAGCCCACCACTCACACCCCGCAGACACCGTCGAGTACACCGTCGGCGCGATCGTCGTCGCCGGCCTCGGCTACTGGTGGTACGCGTCCCAGAACAAGTCGGCCAAGAAAGACGCCAAGGACGCCGTTGGCAAGGCCGAGGACGCTGTAAGTAGCTCAAGTGCTTCTTTTGTGCCGCTCTGACACTACGCCAAGGCCAAGGACGTCGCCAGCCAGGCCGCCGCTGCCGTGAAGAAGTAGAGGGTAGTGTAGCACCACGCCCATGGCTTGGGTGGTGTAGAATCACGCCCATGGCTTCAGATATGTCTCGAAACTAGAGTTCAAACCAAAGTCGTTCAGTAGCTCATGTCCCGCCTTAACCAGGTCGCATGCACATGTCGTTTACTCAACAAACGCACAGGTGATACATGCCAGTTCGAGCAGTAACGTCAAATGTACAAGAATACAAGCGCCGCCGGCCGGCGCCGGCGCCCGCTAGCGCCGAGTCGGCCCCTCCGAGTCAAGCTGGCTCAGCAGCTGCCTCAATCGCTGCAACTCGTCCGTGATGCCGCGCGGCTGACTGGAACTCATACCTTCTGTAGCGAGCCAACTGGGTCCTGTCAGACGCCATACTCATATCTTCACTCACTTGTCCAACTGAGCCCCGACCGACTTGGCCTTTAGCCGGATATGCGAGTACTGCTCCTCTGCCGAGCGTTCTTTCGGTGAGGCTGGCACAGGCCCCGAGCCGCTGTTATGCCGTCTTGACGGCGTGAGAGGTGCAGTGTCGAATCGGCGCAACGTCTCCGACATGTCCCTCCCAAGCGCCTCATGCGACTGCTGAAGGCCACGAAGCAGCTCGGCACGAGAGTTGGGTGTCTTTGGTGGAGGCACAGGTGCACGTTGAGCAGAAGCAACCTCGGCGGCCAGCCTCTTGTTCTCCGCATCCGCCAGCTCCTGGGCCTTCTCCAACCGCGCAATCTCCTCCAGCGCCCGGGCGAGTTTTCCCTCTGCCGAAGACGACACAGACCGTGGCTTCGGTGCAAGGTTGGCCGCAGAAGCGCGCCGTCTCTGCTCGGCCAAGTCGCGCTCAAGAGAAGCAATCTTGCTCTCGGCTAGCGCACGCGCTTTGCGCTCCTCAGCCAGAAGCTGTGTCGTCGCCTTGTCCTCAGGGCCCAGTGACGCTCTTGCGGCTCGGGCCTCCTTGTTCTGAGACCTTTTGAGTTGGTTGTGCAGGTGCAGGAGATCGTCATAGTCGCCTTGCAGTCGGTTATGCTTGGTCTCCATAGACTTGAGGGTCTGGTTGAGGCGAATGTTCTCATCGACCTGGTTGGCCAGCTGCCGGTCGGTCACCTTCTTGGCTGACTCGAGAACATGGACATGCTCGACAATCGTCCTGTTCTCTCGACTGCGGAGGAGGGCCACCTCGTCATCTCGGGCCTTGATATCGCCGGCTGCTGTCGCCAGCTCGCGCTCAAGCTCTTCCATGTCGTTTCGGTTCTTTGCAAGCTCTTCTTCCAGTGCACACAGCTGGTGTTCGGCTTTCTGCCTCTTGGCGGTTTCGCTCGACAGCTGCGACTTGGTCGCCTCGAGTTGCTTGCGGAAGGCATCCCTCTCGTGCTCGATGGGCAGAAGGGCGTCCTCGAGTTCGGCAAACATCAGGTCCTTCTCCTGAGACTCGTGCTGCAGTGCCTGCAATGTTAGCCGCAGTAATCGATGCCTTACTCACCAGGACCTGTGCCTTGGCTGCCTCACGCTCCTCCTCGGTCTTCTTGAGCTGCGACTGGACATTGCGGAGGTCACTCTCTGCCTGCTTGCGGGCCTTCTCGGCGTCGGCACTGGCAGCCTGAGTTCGGGCCAGAAGCGACTCCTTCGACTTGAGGGCATCCTTGGTCGACGCCAGGTCACGCTCAGCAGCGGAATGCCGCTGTCGTAATCCATCAATGTCGACGCGGAGCTTGTTCGCAAGCTGGGCAGCATTCTCGCGCTGCTTCTCTTGCAACTCTTGGAGCTGAGACACCTGTTTACGCAGATCAGAGTTCTCCGCTTCACGGCTGCGAACGACCTCTTGGCGCTGAATCTCCTCCGACACCTTGGCGTCCATAACCTTGCGAAGCTCGTCAAGGGACTTTTCAAGCTTGACCTTGTCGTTGAGGAGGGTCTGGCGCTCCTTCTGAGTCTCGCTGAATTGGGACTTGAGACCGTCGATGGTGACTTGGAGTGCCGCCTTTGCCGCCTCGCTTGTCTCATAGGCCTTGGCAGAAGCCGCGCGTTTGCCCTCCAACTCGACCAGGGCTGTCTGCTTCGCAGTCATCGTCGCCTCGTGACCCTTGATTGTTTCACGAAGCTCCTGAAGAGCGGCCTCGCGACGGCCAAGGTCCTTGGTGAGGTCTGCCACTCGAGCGGCGCTCGTCTCACTAACAGTCAGCAGGGCCCCCTAGCAAAACTTACGTCTTCTTCTTCTCCTCTTGCAGGAGCTTCTGCACGTCAACAAGCTCTGTTTCCTTCTTCTCCCGGCTTCGACGCTGCTGCTCTTCCTTGTTCGCCACATCGCTTCGGAGCTGTTCGAGCTGTCTTGCTACTTCCAGCTTGGCATTCTCGAGCTTGGAGTGCTCTGCAGACTTGTCCTTGGACTGGCGTAGGAGATCCATCTCGCGCTGACGAGCAGCGGCATTGTCCTTTTCGAGCATGCGAACTTGCTCCGCGAGCTGATCGTGCTGGTGGCGAAGCTTGGCGAGGTTGTCGTCGTGCTGCTCGGCGGCGGTGACAGCGTCCTGGTACTTGGCCTCGAGCTTGGCAAGGTCGCCTTCGAGCTCCTTAACACGCTCTTGGAGATCAGACTCATTGGCCTTAGATCGGTTGAGCATGTTGTCTTTCTCGAGGGCAAGGTCGCGCTCGGCTGAGAGATCGCGCTCAACCTTTTCCTTCTCAAACAGCAGAGCGGCACGGAGCTCCTCGAGGCGTTTCTTCTCCTGCTCATCGCGTTCGGCGCGCTCCTTTGCCATGGACAACTCCGCCTGCTTGCGGGCCAGCTCGTCGTCGACGCGGGTGGCTGCGAGGAGAGGGCGGACCTTTGCGTAAAGCGACCACCATGGCCAGTCGCGGAGCTCGATGTAGGCTCGGGCGTTGCGCTGGATTGTGCGGACGGCTTGAGCTCGGTTGATAAGCTTGTTGATGCGTCGACGGTGGATGTGCATGCGCGCCGCTGCCTGGAAGCGGCGGAAGAGATCCGTAAGGAGAGCATCGCGGCGCTCCTCCAACTCGGCAAGAATGCCGGCCTTGAAGAAGATCTTGGTCGCACCGATAGCGTAGAACTCGGAATCAAGGTCCAACGCCTGGGCAATGAGCGCTGCTGCCTTTCGGCCATCCATGAAGCCCTGAGGAACCACCCCGGGGGTTAGGACCTCGTAGCGCTGTCGGAACTCGGCAAACGAGTGTCGGTTGGGGTAACCTAAGCGTGCAATGCGGATGCCCTCGAGGACACCGTTGCAGCGGAGTTGGTCCAGAACGAGGTTGACGTCCACTCTGCCTGGCTTCTTGTCGGCATTGGGCACAATGCAGCGAACGAAATGAGGCTGAGTGGCGGCCAGCTGACCCATGAGCTGATTGAGCTGCTCCTTGTGGCGTTGGCCCAAGGTTCGGAACGCGCCGCGCTTCTTGCGCTTGCCTGCAACGTTGTCGGTCGCATGCTCGGCGTACTCGGCGAACATGGTGGAGATAGCCGGGACATCTGACTGAGACAGCAGACCGGCGACAGCGTCGTTGACTGGGTCCTTGTTCTTGGAGAGCCAGCCCTCGGTCCTGTACTCTACGTCGCCAGCGTAGTGTCTGATGACAAAGCCCTTGCTGAAGCGAGTCGGCTTGTACTTCGCGGATCCGGGGTGCGAAGGCTTCTGCGAGTGCTTTGGGGGCTCCCAGATTTGCTGGACCTTGTCCGTGAATGTGACGTCGGTGGCCTTGGGCATGATACACTCCTCGTCAAGTAAAGAGAGCACACCAATGGGCTGCGTGCTCTCGATGAGCTCGATGGTGGGCTGCAGGTCGAGGCCAAAGTTGACATAGTCCCACTTGATCCCTTCTCGTGTGTACTCCTCCTGCTCGAGGGTAAACATGTGGAAGTTGAAGAACTGCTGGAGCTTTTCATTCGTGAAGTTGATGAGGAGTTGTTCGTAGGAGTTGATGTCTAAGGTTAGCGAGGTTCAAGGCATGACTCTCACCGAAGATTTCAAAACCAGCGATATCGAGGACGCCGATGAACAAGCTGCAGGAGTCAGTATGGAGAACCAGCAAATGAGCGAATACGCACGACTTGCTGCTGGGACGGTCGAGAGCAGTGTTGATTCTGTCGACCATGCCGCTAAAGGCCTTCTCAAACATGAACTTGGACAGGGCCGCAAGCTCGTCTTCAGCCTGCTTCTTGGTTCGCGCGTGCGTCACCAGTTCACGGCCAGCGCGGACCTTGGGAGAGAGCACAGACTTGACAAATTCCTTGACTGAGATGCCGAGGAGGTGGCAGACTTTCTCGGCGGTGGATTGAGACTCGGGGGAGAGGTAGGCCTGGTCGGTGGAGCCGCCGACGAGCTCGATGTTGCCGATGTGGAGGATAGCAGCGACGACGCGGAAGAGCTCAAACTGTTCTGCTTTAGAGAAGCCAACCACGTCGAGAGCGGATTTCAGGGATCGCCACTCGGAGAGGTCGTCCACACCATCGAGTAACGTGCGTGTTTGGTTGAGGACCTTGTAGTTCTCGGCTCCGCCCTCCAGAAGTAGCGGCTCTGGGAGGTGTCAGCAAAACAACAGGCGCCACGACACCCACCAGCAAGTCCAGACTCCTTGGCTCCCTGAAGCAGCTGGTAGAAGACGTGGAAGCTGCGTTCCCCCTTGGCACGAGTAGTAACTCGACTCTTCTCGAGGAGGTACCAGTCAATGTTGGCGCCTGCGATGGCACCGTTGGGCGCCAGGAAGATGCGGATGAACTTGCCGAAACGCGACGAGTTGTTGTTGCGCATCGTCTGGGCATTTCCAAATGCCTCGAGAATGGGGTTGGCCTGGAGGATCTGGCGCTCAAGAAGACCCAGTTCCGCTGAGGCGCCAGCTTCGACATCCTCGACATCCCTGCTCTTGAAGCTGGCTGATCGAGGGAGGCCAGACGGCGCAGAGGCTGAGGCGGCGTCTGCTGCTGTTGCGATGGCGGCAAGGTACTGGATGACCTTTTTCGTGTTTTCAGTCTTTCCAGCGCCGGATTCGCCACTGTAAGCGGTCAGCTGCTATCTCGAAGGCCCACGTACGTGATGAGAATGCTCTGGCTCTCGCGCTCTTCCCCGATCTGCTGCCATGCCCGCTCGGCAATGGCGAAGATGTGTGGAGGGTTCTCTTCCCTCCTCTTGCTTCGGTATTGAGACACGATCTTGGATGTGTAGATGGGGAGAGGGCGATAAGGGTTGAGTGAGATGAGGAACAACCTGGGGGGGTAAGTGCTTCTGAAGTGACCGTCACTCGTCGCCCGACGTACCCAGAATAGGTCTGTGCGATGATCAGCAAGGGTAACACGGGCTTCCAATGCAAACACTCACGTAGATGCTTCCAGCTCCGTAACGCATTCGGAGGTCGTTGACGACGCTGGCCTCGTTGAGGTGGGTGAGCTCTGCGATGTCTTCGACACAGTCAAACTGCGGTGGGTTCATGGGCGAGAGGGAGTGGGCGGGGACGACACGGATCTCGCCTGTCGTCGTGATGACAACCTCGGCGTTGTCATCTGACTTGCCGGGTGCAGGCTCAGACTTGATCCATCCTGGAAGAAATCCCTCGGTCGTGTCGGGGACCCATACTCGCCTGTGGTTGTCGTCGGCGTCGTTGAAGGGTTGAACAGCACCACGCGCAAGCATGAGTCGCCAGTAGGGCGATACACGGCGGACCATTGTGAAGTGATTGCGAGGAGAATGGAGTAGGTGTAAAGTGCATTCGTCGTTGAGGAAGAGCGAGAAGGACGGGGTCAGCCTGTGCGCTTATGGGGCATCACAACAAATGTCAACAAACACATACTTCTTCTCACTGAACTCTGCTTGGGCCGCCGCGTCCACTGCAGTGTCCTTGGTGACTCTCCCGATTAACTTTGAGGGGTCCATGTCGCGAGGAGAGCACGGTGGTCAACACGGAAGAGAGAGTGTGCGCGGCGGCCAAGAGACGGTGATGTTTACGTCCAGGGTACGAGGTGGCTTGGTGTTGATCGTTGTAGGGCTGGAGCTGCAGGTGGACCTCGTGAGGTGACTCGGACCACCTCGAAAACGATCTGTGCTTATGGTCGAGGCCAAAGAGGGATGGGTGTGGTAGATGTTGGAAGCGGTGTTGGTGTGGGTGGGGTGGGTTGGACTATTGTGTTGTTGACGTCTGATGGAACATGACGGCCTCCAGAGACGAGCTGCCCTGCCTCTCCTCGCTTGACCCTGGAGGCCTCGTCTGTCCAAAAGGCAGTCGCGCCTCGCGACGGCGCCAAGGCGGGACAAGTACACGTCATTGTATATATTTAATTGCTCTCCCCTTTTAATAGTCTAAAGTGTAAAATCACGTGCTGAGGGTCGTTGAGCCTGACGCTGACCCTGACATGGCACTTCATTGCAAGGCAGTCATCGATGACGTCGAGAAAAGATTTACGTAAGGACAGATTTACATTACGTAAGCCAACCAGCGAACACCACCTCGCTCACTCACTGGCTCTCTCTCTCAACCCACAATGCCTCGTCCATCCACTATCTTCATCTCCATCTTCCCTCCCCTCAACCCTTTACAACAACTCTCCTCACCCTCACACCAACACCACTAGCACCACCAACACATTCTCCCCTCAATCACTGCTAAACGTCAACGAGACGCTTCGCTTCCGTCTCATTGACCCCCTCGACGAGCACAAACCTCTTCCTCGCCCTCACACTCACATTCTTCCTTCTCCCATGGCGTCTACGTCAGCGTGAGTTGGCTTCGCCAGGTGTCAACATAATCGCTGAAAGTTGCCAGACCGCCCCAGGGCGATTACCGTGTTGGGTTGGTTCGTCCCCCAAAGGACATGCGTCCTCAGACCGAGGTGAGCACCCTCGGCAGACAATGATCGACAAAAAGCTGAAACGGTCCCAGGATGTCACAGCTACCCAGGGCTCGTCATTCGACGACTTTGGCTTGAAACGTGAACTCCTCATGGGCATTTGGGAGGCCGGCTTTGAAAGACCCTCTCCTATCCAAGAAGAAGCCATCCCTATGGCGCTTACAGGCCGCGACATTCTTGCGCGAGCAAAGAACGGAACTGGCAAGACTGGTTCTTTTATTATCCCCACTCTCAACCGCGTCAACACCTCCCTATCCCACATCCAGGCCGTCCTCCTCGTCCCCACTCGTGAGCTGGCGCTCCAGACATCACAAGTGTGCAAGACTCTCGGCGCCCACATTCCCGGTCTTCAGGTCATGGTCACCACTGGTGGTACCACATTGCGAGACGACATTCTTCGTCTCCAGGAGCCTGTGCATATTCTCGTCGGTACCCCCGGCCGTATCCTCGACCTCGGCGGCAAGGGCATCGCAAACCTGAGCAAGTCTGGCATCTTCGTCATGGACGAGGCCGACAAGTTGTTAAGCGAGGAGTTTACTCCTGTCGTTGAGCAGCTCCTCGGCCTCTGCCCCCGGGAGCGCCAGGTCATGCTTTTCTCCGCTACGTTCCCTGTTCATGTTAAGGACTTCCGCGTGAGTTTCTGAGTTTGCAACTCCGCTGACCCCAGAACCGTAACATGGTCCAGCCCTACGAGATCAACCTCATGGACGAGCTCACTCTCAAGGGTGTCACCCAATACTACGCCTACGTTGAAGAAAGGCAGAAGGTCCACTGGTAAGTTGTTCCGCACGCAACCGAGCAACTTTAGCTGATCTCTCAGTCTTAACACCCTCTTCTCCAAGCTCCAGATCAACCAGTCCATCATTTTCTGCAACTCCACCAACCGTGTCGAACTCCTCGCCAAGAAAATCACCGAGCTCGGCTACTCGTGTTTCTACTCGCACGCCAAGATGCTCCAATCGCACCGCAACCGTGTCTTCCACGATTTCCGTCAAGGCATGACCCGTAACCTCGTCTGCTCCGATCTCCTTACCCGTGGTATCGATATCCAGGCTGTCAATGTTGTCATCAACTTCGATTTCCCCCGCACTGCTGAATCATATCTCCATCGCATTGGTCGTTCCGGTCGTTTTGGTCATCTCGGTCTCGCCATCTCGCTCCTCACTTACGAGGACCGTCAAAACCTGTATCGCATTGAAAGTGAACTGGGCACTGAAATCCAGCCCATCCCTGCTGTTATAGATCCTGTTCTCTACGTGGCTCCCTCTGCCATTGAGGAGCCAACCCCACCACCGCGTGCCGCCCCCGCCGCTCGCCAGGCCCCTCCGGCCCAGCCCCCCGCCCCCGCCGCTCCCGCCCATGCCCCCATCGCGCAGCCCGCGGCCCACCCTCCCGCCTCGGTCACTGCTGCTGCCCGCGACTCGTCGGCCGCCCCCACTTCCCCCGCCCGTGCCCCCGACGCGCAGCCTCAGGCCGCCGCTTCGCGTGACAACTCGCGCCCCTCGAGCAGCAACCGTGGCGGCCGTGGGCAGCCTCGTGGTGGCCAAGGCCAGGGCAACAACAACAACCGATCTCGCGGCGGCAACACGAACGGTGGTGGCAACCGTGGCCCGCGCCAGCAGGGCCAGGCCACCCCTCCGTCGGCGAGTGCGCCTGCGGCTTAGAAGACGACGAAAGAGTTACATGTCAGAAGTTAAAGGCAAGGCTCTGTAGGGAGCTTGCCGTGAAGAAGAAAAGAGAGTAGGCGTTTACGGCCTGGGGATTCAACTCGCCAGGCAACAGAGGATGTGGAGAGAGGAGTGCGAGGTGAGGGGGGTCGCCGTTTTTTCGACTCTGCGTGTTGTTGTAGTGCTCTGAAGCCATCAGCGCAATGCATCAGATGTGGGGGAGTGTGCGGGGGCGTCGGCGTGGAGAGACTGACAGTGCATGGTTTGTGCGGAGCACCGCGACAGGCGCGGCGCTACAGGCATAGCCGTTCGGCGCTGCGTCTGTCTCCGACTTGTGCAGCGGCGGCGGACGCTGGAGCATTAGGCATGGCGGGCTGCATGGTTGCAGTCGCCACGACAGTCGCTAGTGCCGGCACGGCCGCTACGCGCTACGCCGCGCCGCTACCTGTTGGCACCACGCGGGACGCGACTGCGCGCGCGACCCATGCGCGTCATGCCAAGTGGAGGCCCGAGGCCAAAACACACTGCGGCGGTCGAGTGTTTTGGCCACATCGACGAGGCTTGCCATCGCCCAGCACAACATGGAGCAGTTCCTCATCGACAACACGGCGCGGTACCGCGACCTGGTGGCGGCGCACAACGTCAAGGCGCGGTCGGACACGCTCTCGAGCGCGCCGGACGCGGCCCCCGAGGGCGATATCACGATCGCCGCCCGCATCCGCCCGCTGCTGCCGGACGAGGTGGAGAGCGGGCAGATTGAGGGCGTGCACCTCCGCCCCGGGTCGGCGTCCACCGTCGACCTGCACGAGATGCGGCGGCCCGTCAAGCCCATGGCGCCGCCGGTGCTCACTGTGAGTTCGCTGCCCGTGATGCCCGGCTCACCCCCCAGTCCTCGTCGTACGCCGTCGACCGCGTGTTCGGGCCCGAGAGCACGAGCGACGACATCTACGCGCGCCTCGTGCGCCCGCTGGTCCCGTGGGCGTGGAGCGGCGGCGTGTCGACGCTCTTCGCGTACGGGCAGACGGGCTCGGGCAAGACGTACACTGTCAGCGCGCTCGAGTGCCTGATTGCGCAGACGCTGTTTGCCGGCGAGCTCGACGGCGCGCGCGACGTCTTTATTTCCGTCATCGAGCTGGCGGGCCAGGCGGCGTTTGACCTGCTGTCGGGGCGCAAGCCCGTGTCGATCCTCGAGGACTCGTTTGGCTCGACACACTTTGCCGGCGCGACCGACGTGCTCGTTACGAGCGCTGACGACCTGCTCGCGCAGATCGAGGCGGCCGCGGCCTTCCGGCGCACCGAGGCAACGGTCAAAAACGCGAGCAGCTCGCGCACGCATGCGATCTGCAAGATCCGCCTGGTGAACCGCGCGATCCCGCAGGCGGACGAGGGCGTGCTGTACCTTGTTGATCTGGCCGGGTCCGAGGTCGCGCGCGACAAGAGCGCGCACTCGGCCGAGCGGATGAAGGAGGCGCGCGAGATCAACACGAGCCTGAGCGTGCTCAAGGACTGCATCCGCGGGCGCGCGAGCGTGGACATCACCGCGCCGAACAACAAGCCAGGCTACGTGCCGTTCCGGCAGAGCGCGCTCACGCGTGTGCTCAAGCACGTGTTCGACCCGGCCGCCGAGCGCGCGTGCAAGACGCTCGTGGTGGCGTGCATCAACCCCAGCTTTCTGGACGTCGGCGCGAGCAAGAGCACGCTGAGATACGGCGCACTGCTCAAGGGCACGCCGCCGAAGCCGCAGGTTGTCAAGTACGACCCCGCGCGCCCGAGCTCGTGGGACAATGCACAGCTGCGCGAGTGGGTCGCGAAGAGTGTGGGTACGGGGTTGGGGGTGCACGCTGACGCCAGTCCGGCACGCCGGCGGTCGACGCCGCGCTGCTTGCGCCAACAGAAACAGGCAAGCAGCTGCTCAGCCTCCCGGCCGCCGAGTTCATCACGCGCGCGATGCAGACGCCCGGCGTGAGCTCGGAGCAGGCGGTCGCGTTCCAGTCCAAGTTCTGGGGGATGCACATTGACTCGGCGCGGTCCGTGACGTTCAAGAAGGCCAACGGGAGCGGCAAGGCGACGCCGACGGCGGCGGCCGCGAATGGCGACGGCGACAGCGTCGGCCTGATCAACGGGTACATGGACAAGCTGAGCCAGGGGCTGTGCAGCGCCGACCCCGCGGGCGGCAGCGAGCCGTTCAAGAGCCGCCTCCGCCCGGGCATGGTGGTGGCGTGGGACCCGCCGCGCGGCGTGCACGGCATCCACCGGCTCGAGGGGCGGAACCTTGCGCTGCTGCTCGCGCCGGCCGGCGAGGGCGAGTACACATGCGCGATGGTCGCGCCCGCCGTCCTGCCGGGCGCGTTCGAGGTGTTCGTGTGGCAGCAGTTTTCTGCTGCCGTCGACCGCATGCTGGCCGAGGTGATCCTCGAGTACGACGTCGGGTCGCGGTACTACTACGAGACGGTGTAGGGGTGGGGTGGGGGGATATCTATGCCGTAGAGCCAGGTGCATCAGATAGAATCGCTGCCGAGGTAAGCAAGACGGGTGGATGGAAGAGGGCGCCGGGCGGCTCTTTTAGCCTGCGCAGCAGAGAACGGGCAAGGTGAAACCTAGCATCGTCATGTGGCACCAACTATCTGTCCGTCAGCACCGACCGACCCATGCACGCCCCCGCGCTGGGGAGAAGAAGCACACCATGCATCGAGAGAATGCTTCGCCGGCACCGCCGGCACGAGTCACATGCTTCTGCGCGCCACGCACGCCGCTCAACCCCATCATTTTGGCGTCGGGGCGATCAGTGCACGCGCCGTGCCTGGGGTGGTGGACGTGGCGTTGTTGTTGTTGTCGGGGCTGCTGTTGGCGACGCTGATGCAACGGTAGCGGTGGGGAACTCACTCTCTAGGACGAGACTTGGTGCTAGAGGTGCTGGCATCCTCTCATGCAGAGCAGGGCGCAGGCTGGGGCACGGCGCATTGCGTTGGTGCGGGCGCGGGACCGTGTGGCGGCGCTCACAGCCGCAGCGAACGACGAACGACGTGCTCGTGTCTGTGCCGCGCGCCGCGGAGATGGTCGCTGTTGCCACCGCTGCCAATACAAAAGGAAGACACGGCGGCGAGTGAATGAATGAGACTGAGAATGGTTGGGGTACTGCCGCACGGACCCCGTCTGCGTGTCTGCCGCTCGTCGCCGCCGCCGCCCGTCATCCGCCGCCGCCATCCACGACAAAGGCGGCCGTGCGTACACACGCCCACCACAGGTCGCCATCTTTGTGACTTCTAACAGAGATAGAAGAGCAAGGGTGGTGCATTTCATCGCCACAGTCGCATGGCATGCATGCGGCTCCTGCCCCGCCCGTGCGCCCACGCTGCTCTCGCGTGCGGATGAACAGCGAGTGCAGCAGCGGTCAGTGTGCCGCGTGCGGTGCAGCACATGCGCGCATGCATCGGAGCTCAGCATGGGAGCATGCGGATGGGCCACTCTGCACTCTGCCCGATGGCACGAGGATGGGGCTAGAGGAAAGAAAGAGGGCAGGAGGGCGCAAGCCAGAGCAGAGCGACGGATTGGGGGCGCCGGGCGATATCCCGACGACCGACGCATCCAGCGCCGCCGCCGCCGTGTCTGTCAACATTCTCCCACTCCCCAACGCTTTGGCCCCCGCCCAAATTGTCAAACCAGGACGGACGGCGAAGAGATTGCGGCGACCGCAAGCAGCAGCAGCAGCAGTAGCAACGACAGCAGCGGCAAGCTGGAGTCCTCGTCAGCATCTCTACATATACCCCTTTCACCTGCTCCCCCCCCGCCTCATTGTCCTCCCATCGTCACATCCACCTCGGTCACCCCGACACCAACAACAACATCATCATCACCACTCGCACTCGCGACTAACCGCGACGGCTTTATCATTCGTCGCGTCGAGTCTACCCCTTGAACCCCTCCTCACTTCCCCACCCGCCACCACCATGCGCGCCATGCGCACGCCTCACGCCCGCTCTGAACAGCAAGCTGGCCCACTCCGCGTCGACGCCTACCACACCGCCAGATCAAGTGGCAAGACCCGGCGCGCGTCCCACACCTCCCGCCCTCCTCGGTCCGACGGCCACACTGCACGCTTCTCTCCGCGCGCCCGCGCCCGCAAGCTTGGCCGCGCCCCCCGTCACACTGCCGAGTTAGACCACGAGAGCGCGTGGGGCGACGACGAGTCCTCCGAGGCCGGCGAACGCGACCGCGACCGCAACCGTGAGCTCGAGTTCGGTGACGGCGAGTCCGAGGCGGACAGCGGGTCCGAGGCCAGCTTCTACTCCCTCGCCCACGAACGCGGCGAGCACTGCCAGTGCAGCGACAGCGACACGGACGACGACAGCGTCGCCACCGTTCTCGACTCGCCCGACGCCACCATCCCCAGCCCTACATCCACGCTTACGAGCCTCCCCGAAGACGACCCCACTCCAAAGAAGGAGGATTCTGTGGGGAGCAAGGAAACCAGTGGGGCGATAACAAAGGCTCAAAACACGTTCAAGTGGGCCGATCAGCCAGAGTACGGCCTGCTGTCCAACCACGCCCGCGCGCAGCTCGAGGCCCTCGGCCCAGATTGGAAGCCCGACTGGGCCAGGTATCCACAAGAGGTCGAGCCACTCGACCCTACTGCCCCCGAGTTTGAGGATCTTCTTGTGCGCGCGTGGGTGGCTATCCACGGCAGCTGGCACGCCAAGGTCACCGAGGCCACCAGCACCATGAGCCACTATGTTCCCATCCTTCTCTTCCAGACTACGGAGCGTGAGTGGCAATGTGCAAGGCCGACACTGACGTCGCAGCGCAGGAGATCACCCTCCGCATCATTCACCTCTGGGTTGACGTATGCGACAGCGTTGAAGACCTCGCCGTGATCGCGTCGTACCTCTGGTTTGACGAGGCCGGCAAGTTGCCACCGCCGCCACCTGGGTACGCGGGGTACGACGAGCCTGAGGACCATGCCACCCCGCGCTACTCCAAGCTCCAGCAAGCCAAGCGCGACTACCCCGTCCCCCGCTGGGCGTTTGAGGACGGCGCCGAGTACATTATGAAGCGCTACAGCCCCGTCTACTCGATCACGTCGTCCCCCCGCATCCCGCCCCGCATCCTCCGCCGCCTGCTCGACGGCGGCATCCCCGACGCCCGCATCTACTACCCCCTGTGGGTTCCACCCCAGGCCAAGTCCAAGTGGTCGTGGTGGTTCTAGCGAGAGAGGGGAGGGCGTCCGAAGTAACGATAACGATACCCGCATCCGCCACCAGGGCGTAATGAAGCACTCAACAACAACAACACAACAGCACAACACCAACACCAGCGCATCTACACACGTCCACAGCACCTCTCGCATTACAGCCCGGCACATTGCATGCCCAGTAGCCTGTCTCTGCATTCTCGTAATTGTATGCAACATGATATTGTCAGCGGGGTGGAGGGAAGGGCGTCAGCGAGAGCGCGTCATGTGTTGACATTGCAGCGGTCGATGGCAGCCAGTCGGCATGCATGCCACATTGCGCCGTCGCGTCGTCGGCAATGTCCACGGCGCCCATCCTGAGACGGAGCGCCCCGCGGCCAAGTAGGAGGCCGGGCCGGGCCACGCTCGGTGCCCGCAAGTATTGTTTGGCAGCATGGGCAAAGGACGGACGGTGACTGGTGTCATTCTGGGGTGTGTCCTTGTCCTGGCTGTAACCTGGGTGTGTCGGCCGGCGGAACGCCACCATGGCGCGGCGCGGCCGGCCATGAAGGGATGGATGGATGGTTGGTCGCTGCTGCTGCTGGCTGTCCACTGCGCAGCCGCAGCACTCGCGTCCATCCCGAAGCCGAGGGTGGTGGGCCTTGTCTTGCACCAGATGCAAGAATAGCATGGCGCTGGTGTGTTGGTGCTGGTTCTGGCTTTCGTTAGCACGCGTCGTCGCCGAGCAGCCCTTGAGGCAGCCAGCGAGTGTCAGGGCGCACCCCCTAATTTCGCGTCGTTGTCCTCGCCGGCGCGTCGCCAGCCAAGGCGCTGTAAATAACCACAGCGGCTGGGTGGCCAGGGATCGGCCCTCCCTTGCGAGTGTTTACCGCTGCGGTCGTCGCTGCCGAGCTGTGCAGTAACCCCTTTGTATTGCAGGGAGCAGCAGGAGGGAGGGGTGGGCGACTATATGCACCACTATGCACCACACCACCACACCGTGCGCCATTGTCCCTGCGGACCCGTCGATCTGGGCCTGTGCGGCGCCTGGCGTCACTCACTCCCTCACTGTTTCGCCCGCCCGCCCAGGGCGAGCAGTCAGTCTGGCTGCGCCGGCTCGGTTGGTGGCAGCAGCGCAGGCAGCGCAGTCGACTGCACCACCACAACGATGCCTTGCTTGCACAACGCAAACGTGCAACACCTCTTCCTTCCTCTCCATCACTAACCCTTCCCCAGCTCCCCACTGTCGTGTAAAACGAGCTCGACGCTCACACCACCCTCCCTACACCACAGTCGTTTGTCACCCGCCATGCTCTTCTCCTCCCTCCTCCTCGCCGCCGTCGCGGCCGCCGCCCCCATCGGCATCCAGCAGCGCGCGCCCACCGGCTGGGCCGGCAAGCTCGAGCCCTACGACACGTACCACGTCCGGTACGTCGCCCTCGGCTGCGCCAAGCAGCACAACACGCAGTTCTTCACCGACTGCTGCCACCCGCTCAAGAACGGCACCGAGCTCTCCTCGCGCCCCGAGTACTGCACGCCCAACGCGACCGCCCTCGCGTCCGCCTCGGCCCGCATCGCAAAGGCCAGCACCGCCCCCCTCCCCTCCGCCACGACCACCGCTGACGACGCCGACGACGAGTACTGCGACGAGGCGGCCCCCTCCAACTCGGCCGCCCCCGCCGCCGCCGGCACCCCCCTCAGCCAGGCCGCGCCTTCCCCCGCCCCCACGACCTCGACTGAGGCCCCCGCCCCGACCACCGAGGCGTCGTCGACTGCTGAGGCTTCGTCGACTGCCGACGCCCCCGCCCCCTCGTCGACCACCGAGCAGGCCCCCGCCTCGACCACCACCGCCGTCGACGCCAACGAGGCGTTCGCCGCCGCCACCACCACCACCTCGACCTCGGACAAGCCGGCCGCCACGCCCTCGCCTACCCCTGAGCCCTCGACCACCACCACCACCACTGAGGAGGCCCAGCCTACCACCTCGGCCGCCCCTGCTCCTTCCAAGGGCGGCTCGGGCGAGGTCTACTCGAACGCCTTCGCCACCTTCTTCTACCAGAACGGCGTCGCTGGCGCCTGCGGCACCGTCCACTCGGACTCGGACGCCATCGTCGCCATCGACACCAACGGCTGGTGGCAGAACACTGGCCAGGTCTCGGACCTCTGTGGCCGCCAGGTCCTCATCACCCGTGTCTCGGACGGCCGCCAGGTGACCGCCACCATTGCCGACGCCTGCCCCACCTGCGACACCAACAACTCGCTCGACCTGTCCGTCGGTGCCTTCAACCAGATCGCCACGCCCTCCGAGGGCATGGTCGGCATTACCTGGCAGTTCATCTAAGGGCGTTCCGTGTGACGGCGCCCGTGTCGACCGCAACGTCAATCTTGTCACCCCGGTCACACTCACCCCCTCCCCATCGGCTGCGCCTTTGGGCTAGAACCCTGTCCACCTTTGTGACTCTGTTCATCTCGTTCCCGTTTCATACACCCCTTCTTGTCTTTTCTTCACGGTCGCATACCCTGCGCCCCGGGCCCATCCGTAGCTCTCCAATGTCTTCATCTGATGGCGGCTGGCAACAGTCGAGCACGTTGGGGTGAACTTCGAGGGCCTGGGCCGGCGTCGCGCAGCTGCGCCGCGCACGCCAGACGTAGCAGCATGCATGGATCTGGTATCCACCTGTCGATAAATTTGGACGCGCAGCAAGGGTGCAGGGTGCCACTTCGCTACCGGTTTAGGTTTGTGTTACGAGGGACGGGCGTGTTTGCGGCTGATCAGGCCCCCCGATTACGGATGACGCCCGGAGTGGCAGCGTGGCTGCTCGGCTGCGTCGCGACGATGCCCAAAGGACGGACGGACGGCTCGCTCGGCCCTCTACAAATGTGCATGCTCGCTCGCACCTGAGATGCTCTGTCTTGTACAATATCGCGCTTAACGCAGACGCGCCTTGAGGTACTCGACGACGTTGTCAAGCGACACCTCCTCGCCGTTGTCGGCGCCCGCGGCGCGCTCGACGCCCTGCTCCTTGATGCGCACGACACCCTTTTCCAACTCGGCCGGCGCGAGGATGGCGACGTAGCGCACCTGGTCGTCAGCCGCCTGCGCCCACTGGCGCTCGGCCTTGGGCTTGGCCTTGTACTGGTACTCTGCCTGGCGTTGTCAGCACGGCTCCAAACCCCTAACCCACCTTGATGCCCGCCTCCCAGAGTTTCCGCGCGAGCTTCATGCGCTCAGGCAGGAGACCCTCCTTGCCGAGCGAGAGGATGAACACCTCGGTCTCCTTCTCGCGCGGCTTGGCCGCCTCGGCGCGCCGGCGCTGCTCCAGGATCGCGTACACGCGCTCGACGCCAATCGACACGCCGACACACGGCACCTTGTCGCGCTTCGAGCCAGCAGCCTCGGCAAACATGTTGACGAGGTTGTCGTAGCGGCCACCGGCGGCGATCGAGCCGACGCCAACAGTGCTCTCGTCGACACCGTCCTCGTTGACGTTGGCGCCCTTGGCAGCCTTCTTGCCCTTGGCGGGGGCGGCGGCGCCAGAGGCAGCAGCAGCGGCCGCTGGAGGAGCCGAGCCCTCGACAATCGCCTCGTAGATGATGCCGGTGTAGTAGTCGAGACCACGGGCCAGCGACATGTCAAAGCTGATCTTGTCGAGGACGCCGAACGCGTGCTCAAGGTAGTCGAACAGAAGCGCCATGTCGGCAAGACCCTCCTTGGCGGAGGCGATGGCGTTGAGCTTCTCGTCCGCCTGGAGCTTGGCGAGGACCTCGCGTCCCTTGCCTGTAACCGTCAGCGGGCGTGGCGTCGCTTGCACCTCGCTCGTACTCACCCTTGAGGCCAACGTACTCGCCGATGCGGTCGGCAACGGCCTCGTCCAGACCCTTCTCCACAGTCATCTCGTTCTTAACGTCAGCCCAGGGGAGCTTGTCGAGCTTGTCGACGGCCGACGAGATCGCACGCGTCTTGTCGGCAGGCACACCGGCAAGCTCAAAGATACCGTCGAGAATCTTGCGGTGGTTGAGCTTGATGGTGAACTCTCCAACATCGAGGGCGGTAAGCGCCTCGATGAGAATGTAGAGGATCTCAGCGTCGGGGACCATGGGGTCGTAGGTGCCGGCAATGTCAAAGTCGCACTGGTAGAACTCGCGCATGCGGCCCTTGGACATGACGGGCTGGTCGCGGCGGTAGACCTTGGCGATGTGGTAGCGCTTCATCGACGTGACGCCGTTCATGGCGAGGTAGCGCGCAAAGGGGACCTGTCGGCGTCAGCACACTGCCACTTGTTGCGACTCACAGTGAGGTCATAGCGGAGCGAGCACAGCTCACCACCCTGGTCCTGGAGGTCGTAGATGAGCTTCGAGTCCTCGCCGTACTTGCCCGCGAGGATCTCCTTGAGCTCAAAGACGGGCGTGTCAATGACCTCGCCGCCGTGCTTGGCGAAGATGCCCTCGAGGGTGGCGAAGATCTTCTTGCGCAGGAGCGCGGCAGCAGGCTTGTGGTCGATGGTGCCCTTGGGAACCTTGAGCTGGAAGCCGGCAGGGCCGTCCTTCTTGTCCTTGGACTGCTGGGCCTTAAGGGCCTTCATCTCCTCGACTTCCTTGGATGCGTCCTGCTTGGCGACCTTGAGCGCCTTGATCTTGTCCTGCAGCTCCTTGATACGCTCGTCGACGGACGCCATGGTGGAGAGGGAGGATCGGAGGGTGAGGTGAGGGCGGGGGGAGAGGGTTGCGGTCGGCGCGGCGGGGATTCTCAGGCTTAAGGCGCGTAGTGATGAGCGCTTAAGCATGCAGTTGTGACGGGTGTCGTTGGGGTTGTGGTGGGCGTTGTTGTTGCGATGCTCCGAGGTGTTGCACTCGACTCGTTGCTCGTTGCCGGCCGGCCCAAAAAGTCGGCAAGCGCTGGGTGGTGGTGCCTTGGCTGAAACAATTTGCCTCCGTCGACCATGATCCACCGCCATCGACTGTCAGAGTGATGCGTCGAAAAGTGCAACCGACAACCATCTTGACTCGCTCAAGTGCTTCAAAATGGCGGCCATCGCTTCGGATATCGTGAGTAGAGTGACTGACAGGCCGACTCGGAGTGGCTAACCCCCCGGTCAGCGCAAAACCTTCCCCCAGACCGACGAGGTTGTCGTCGACTACATCTCGGGCCTCGTCGACGATGAGGACGAGGAGGTCGACGACATTGTCGAGATGACCCGGGGCATGCTCCAGGGCGGCCCCTCGAGCAGCAACAACAAGGCGCTCAACGACTTTATGGACCGTCTCATCAAGTACCTCGAGTCGCAGTCCTCCAAGCGTGTCCGTCGCGCGACGACGGCCACCCGTCTCGACAAGACGGTCGACATGCGCTCGCAGAAGATGTCGGCCACCATCGCCATGAGCGGCACGGTCGACCTCGACAGTGTCAACAAGGGCCAGGCGTCGCGTGTCGACATGGCCAAGCTCGCAAAGGCCGAGGCCAAGCTCAAGGCCAAGATCGAGAAGCGCTCCCGCCGCACGCTCTACGAGGGCTCCAAGCTCATCGAGATGCAGAAGAAGCAGGAGAGCTACGAGGAGATGTTCATGAAGGTCAACCCCCTCGACCTTTCGGGCGCCGCCAAGGGCAAGTCCAAGGACATCCACCTGCCCAACATCGATGTCTCGTTCGCGTCCAACCGTATCCTCTCCGGCGCTACGCTTACCATGGCCTACGGTCGCCGCTACGGTCTCATCGGTCGTAACGGTGTGGGTAAGTCGACCCTGCTCCGTCACCTCGCCCTTCGTGAGGTGCCCATCCCGACCCACATCTCGATTCTCTACGTCGAGCAGGAGATTGTCGGTGACGACACGACCGCCATCCAGTCGGTGCTCAAGGCCGACGTCTGGCGTCACAAGCTCATCAGCGAGGAGGCCGAGCTCAACGCCAAGCTCGAGGTCATGGAGAAGGAACCATTGCCCGAGGATGCTCCCGAGGCGACCAAGTCGGCATTCAACCAGGAACGCGACGACCTTACCCACCGTCTCGGCGAGGTCCAGAGGTCCCTGCTCGAGATGGAGGCCGAGACTGGCCCTGCCCGTGCCGCGCTGCTTCTCGCAGGTCTCGGTTTCGACGAGGCCGACCAGCAGAAGCCTACCAGGGCATTCTCTGGTGGTTGGCGTATGCGTCTCGCTCTCGCCCGTGCGCTGTTCGTCAAGCCCGACCTTCTCATGCTCGACGAGCCGTCCAACGTGAGTAACACTCGGCTCCGAAACTCGGCACCGGCCATACTGACAAGCCCAGATGTTGGACCTCAACGCCATTGCCTGGCTGGAAGACTACCTCCAGACCTGGCCCGGTACTATCCTTGTGGTCTCGCACGACCGAGCGTTCCTCGACGCCGTCGCGACCGACATTGTGCACCAGCACTCGCAGCGCCTCGACTACTACAAGGGCAACTTCTCCCAGTTCCACGCCACGCGCGAGGACCGTCGCCTGCAGCAGAAGAAGGAGTACGAGGCCCAGCTCGCGTACCGCCAGCACCTGCAGGCCTACATCGACAGGTGGAGGTACAACGCCAACCGTGCGCCGCAGGCCCAGTCTCGTATCAAGATTCTCGAGAAGCTCCCCGAGCTCGAGCCTCCCGAGGACGACGACGAGATCGAGAAGTTCCGCTTCCCCGAGCCCGAGAAGATCTCCCCACCGCTCCTCCAGCTCGACGAGGTTACCTTCGGCTATGTGCCCGAGAAGACCATCCTCAAGGGCATCAACATCAACGTCGACCTGGGCTCGCGTATGGCCGTCATCGGTCCCAACGGTGCAGGCAAGTCGACGCTCATCAAGCTTCTTACTGGCGCCATCCAGCCGACCAAGGGTACCTCGACACGCAACTCGCGTTGTCGTATCGCGTACTTTACGCAGCACCACATGGACCAGCTCGACGGTGACATGACCTCGGTCCAGTTCTTGCAGCACAAGTTCCCCGGCCAGACGGAGCAAGAGTACCGCTCGCACCTGGGTAGCTTCGGTATCACTGGTCTCACTGGTCTCCAGAAGATCGGCACGCTCTCTGGTGGTCAGAAGTCGCGTGTCGCCTTCAGTGTTCTCGCCTTCCTGCGCCCTCACATTCTCCTCCTCGATGAGGTGGGTACTCGCAGCCTGACTAGAAACCCACTGACACACGCAGCCTACCAACCATCTTGACCAGGAAGGTCTCGACGGCCTCGCTGAGGCGGTGAAGGCGTTCAAGGGTGGTGTGATTTTGATCTCGCACGACGAGCGTTTCATCAACGCCACGGCCGACACGCTGTGGGTGTGTGCCGAGGGCACCGTCTCCAAGTTCATGGGCGACGTCGCGGCGTACAAGGTGGGTGTGGCGGTGTGGTGTGTACAGAGGAAGGCGCTGACACTGCCACAGAGCTTGATTGTCAACCAGCTCCAGGCCAAGCTCAAGCCATGAGCGCGGGGATGATCATGTGGAATCTTGATGCAGGCGTGCTGAAGCTGCTGCAACGCTGACCTGACGAACTGAGAAACTGTTGCTGCATTCTGATTCACAGGCTAAGATTACACTGAGAGCTAAATTGTTCGGGTTCTTCTACTTGGTCATGCGGCGAGACTTGGTCTTGGGGAGAGGGGCCGACTTGGTCTTGAGGGGAGGGGTGGACTTGGCCTTGGGTGGAGGGGCAGAGGTGCGCGCATGACGGCTACGCTTGGCGACCGGCGTGTCGGTGTCGCTCTCGTCCTCAGTGACATCCAAAGCCCCTCCGCCACTGTGCTCGGCCTTGGGCGCGGGGCTGGACGAACTCTCACTGTCGGCGAGCTCGAGGCGCTCCTCCTCGGACCAGCGCCGGCGCTTGCGGAGCGGCGGGGGCGAGGTCGATGGGGCGGCCTGGGCTGGGGTACGGAGGGGCGGGGGCGAGGTCGACGGGGCAGGGGGGGCCGGGGTACGGAGCGGCGGAGGCGAGGTCGAGGTCGACGGGGCAGCGCGGGCGGGGGTAGCCAGCACGGCGGGGCGCGCATCGTGGGCCGGAGTAGCCAGCACGGCGGGGAGCACGTCGTCCTCGTCTCCCTCGTCAATGTCCATCTCCTTGGCGCCCCAGGCTACCGGCATCGGGACCCTGCGTACCGGCATCGAGGCCCTGTGCCCCGTTGACGACATGGGCGACGGGCCGCAGGCGCGCACGAAGCGTGGGCGCTCGGGCGTCGTGTTGGCCGCGCTGGTGGCGTGCGGGCTGGGGGTGCCTTCCGTGTCGGACACGGGGTACGCAGGGAGGACGAGCGGCGCGGGGGCGACGCGCATGAGCGTGTTCGTCGCGCTGCCGCCGGCGTCGGGGCTGGGGGACCCCTCCGTGTCGGAGACGGGGTACGCAGGGAGGATGAGCGGCGGGAGGGCGACGCGCATGAGCGTCGTGTCGGACCGCGCGGGGCTGCTGGACGCGTCTGACACCTCCGAGCCGTTGGCCGTGAGCACGCGGGTGGGCAGCACGCGGATGGGGTACCTGACAGGCGTCGGGGAGGGATCATGCGCGGCGGGAGAGGCGGCAGTCGGCGAGCTACCGCTCGTGTCGTGAGTCGGCGCGCGCTGGCGGGGGTGGAGCCGTGCGAGGGGCCTGTCGCTGCTCTCTCGTCCGAGCCATGGGCGGTAGAGCTGTGTGTCAGCGGAGCGAGCGCAGGGAGGAGAGCTCACTGGCCATGGGCGCCTGCCCTCGCGGGGAGGCATGAGCTCGTCGAACGCGGCCAGCTTGAGCGCCGCGACAGCAGTGTCCGCGTCGGGCATGGCCCCGGCCCTGCTCTCGTCTTCGTCGCTGTCCTTGCCGTCAAAGTCGGGCCTGTACCTCGGGTCTTCGTCGGGCGTGTTCACAGCCTCCTCGTCGGGCGTGTCCTCCGACGTGGCGTCACCCTCCCCTTGCACGCCGTCCGGGCCGAGCTCGTCAGCCACGAGACGCGCAAGCTCGCTGTACCTGTCCAGCAGGCAGAGCAGCACGCCGGCGGCGTCGGCGCCCAGGCGCTCCGCGACGACGTGGCACAGCGAGCGCGCGGCAACGCGCGACGCCCCCAGCGCAGCGCGGCTCTCAGACGCGCTGCCGTGCTCCACCATCCAGAGCTCGTGCAGCGCCTCGCCTGCGCTGCGGCGGATACGCGAGTTGTACACGGCCTCCGGGGTGGGGGTGTACACATCCGCGGGGGTGGGGGTGTACACGGCCGCCGGGGTGGGAGTCGACACGGCCGCCGGGGAGGGGGTGCGCTCGGTGGGCGAGGGGGCGTACTCGGACTCCTCGGACTCGCTGGACCAGTCGATGACGGCGGAGATCGAGTCGCTGGGCGTCAGGCTGGAGGCGGACCGGGGCGGCGGGGTTGCTGGGTGAGGAGGGCTGTGGGGCTCGAGGGCGTGGTCGGTGGGCGAGGCGGCTGAGGTAGCGGCGCGGGGCGCCGGGCTGGGAGAGGCAGAGCTCCGCGCCGTCCACGGTGGGTACCGCGACGGGGTGAGGGACTTGGGGGCGTAATTGGTGGGCGAACCGGCGTAGCTGGGCGAGGCCTGGCGGGGGGGTGTCATTGTCGGGTTGGATGGGGTGTGGGGCTGGGGGCGGTTGTTACTGGGCGAGGCGGCTGCGGCTGAGGCGGCTGCGGCTGAGGCGGCGGCGCCAGGCTCTGGGATGGGCGAGGCAGAGCGGCGCGCGGTCAGTGGGGAGTGGCGCGACGGGGTGAAGGGTTTCGGGGCGTAGTTGGTGGGCGAGCCGGCGTAGCTGGGCGAGGCGCGGGGGGGGGGAGTCATTGTTGGGTTGGGAGGGGTATGAGGCTCGGGGGTGCCAAACGGGCTGGTAGCGTCGCTGTGGCTGGCCATGAGTCGAGAGCGGACGGGAGGCATGGCTTGGATGTGCTGGGGGGTGCTGCTTTTGCGACGAGGACGCATGTCACCGTCCGTCTTTAAGGCCACTTCCGTCGCCTTGCGGTCTTCTGTAGGCACGGCTGCACAATAGAAAGCACGCTGGTCGGCGGTGCGAGTCATCCTTGTGTGAACAAGGCGGGTGTGGAGTGCGCTCACATTGTGGTGGTGCAGCCCGCCACATTGTAACGTGAACAGCACAACAGGAGGTGAAGCGCACAACAGGACTTGGACAGCACAACAGAGCGACAAGCACAGAAGAGTGACGACTAAGCACAGTGCAAACCCCGCTATTGTAGTCTACACTGCCAACAACAAGGCGAGCATGCATACATGATGGACAAAACGGCCGTTGATCAGCTCCGCACCGCCGTCGTGCCTGCGCGGTGACAGTGTGGCGGTGGCACGCGCTGCCACAAAGGACGCTCACACAACCAGCAACACAATCGCTCACACAATCAGAAAAAAACACAATCGCTCACACAATCGCACCCACAGTCAGAAAAAAACGGCACCGCTCGCACCTCTCGCACCGCTCACAAACGTGAATTCATTATCGTCTCTAGCACAATCGTTATGGAGTCGAACAAGCGAGGCAGAGGCATCTAAACAGACGAGGCAGAGGTATCTAGACAGACGGGGCAGAGGCATCTAGACAAGGGTGAAGAATGAAGAGAACTGGGAAGGAAAGGTGGAGGGAGAGCTAGTAAGAAAGGTACATGTCGTCGAGAGGGGTGGGGCGGCGCTGTCCGCGGCCTTCACGGGCGGGGAGGATACGAGTCGGCGGGGGCGTGGGGCGGGCCTCGTGGGTCGCCGAGCGCGAGCGTGACGCGCTGCGCGAGGCCGGGGTCTCAAGCCTGGGGGTCACGTCGCGGGAGCCCGCGGGCTCGCTCTTGGCCGCGACTGATGGGGGGCCGGGGAGGAACAGGCCAGTGTAGCTGTCGTGAGCCTCGGTCTTGACGACATCCTCGGGGGCGGGGGAGCCGAGCGGGGTGGGGGACAGGGCGGCGTCGTCGGACCAGCGGGTGCGCTTGGCGGAGGAGCTCTCCGCGACACTGCTGCTCGTGCCAGCCTCGCTCTTAACCCAAGGGTGGGCAGCCTCCAGGTTCAGAAGGGCCTGCTTCGACGAGATGAGCTTGTTGCTGAGCGTGGCGGTAGACTTGAGGGCCGAAGGGCCGGGCGGGGTCCACAGGCGCGGGGACTTGGCGCGGCGCGAGCCACGCTCTGTGGCCTCGGCGTCGTCGTCCTCGGGGTCGGCCTTGCGCTTCTCGCGGCGGCGGGCGCTCATCGCCGGATGGTCAACCGCGGCGGGGGTGGCCTCGCGCGACGGCGTAGGCGTGTTGCCCGTCCCGCCGTTGAGGTACGCGGGGATGGTGATGCGGCGGGGCGTGGGCGAGCGGGTGACCTCAGGAGCGATATCGGCGTAGCGGCTGCCGTCGTGTGCTCCGGCATGGTCGTGATAGATGCTTGGGAGGTCATACTCGTGGTGTTCAGAGGAGATGGCGTTGTGGGGGGACTCGGGGGCGTCCTCCTCAGTCTTGGACTGGGGCGGGACGCTGAGCTTGAGGGTGATCTTGGGGGCTGGGGCGTCGTCCTGCGCGTCATCCTGGGCGTCGTCCTGGGCATCGTCCTGTGTGTCTCAGTTTCTAGCTCGCGGACCGCTCAACTTACGGCAGACGTCTCCGATGGCTCAAGCCCGTCCTGAAGCCACCACTGTGGTAGGCGCACTGGGGTCTTGTATGAGGAGCGCCCCCTGGTCGCGTACTTGATGCCCGGGTGATACTTCATCCTCTTCGGCCAGTTCTGTAAGCGCTTCATGAGATCCCAGATCGTCCTGGCACTGCGGTGGCCAATCTTTTGCCAGAGCATCAAACTAATCTCGTCCAAATTGTTCTCGGCATTCTGCAGCGCGATGTTCACTTGCAAGGCCTCGCCGGCGACGGCTGCGACATCGACGAAATCGAGCAGTTGGTTCATCTCATTGATCTCCAACATGAGTTGGTCATGCCACTTCTTGTCGAAGCTGATACACCCGTCAGCTGAGCCGCACAGACGAACGTACAGAGAGTCCTCGTTCGACTGTAGAAACTGGAGAATGGAGGGCAAGCTACGTGGAGGAGGCGTGCCAAACAACTCAGGAGAAGCCGAGCGACTGCGGGTGGTGGCATCGGGGGTGTGCCAAGTAGCGCGTGGGCTAGACGGGGGAGTCGGGGTAGAAGGCTGCTCGTGCGACGAGCCGGGGGCGGGAGTAGGGTGGGTGCTGGAAGAACCCATGCTGAAGAAGTTGGAGAGGAAAGCCATAGAGGTTGTGGAGAGGTGTCGATCTTGAAGAAGAGAGACGTTGCAAGCGCCTTGATATAGATATCTCCGGCCGGGGCTAGGCGGTAGCAATCAGCGACATCGACGCCATGACAATCAGCGACTGCGAGGTGACATGCAGCCTTGTTCAGCAGCGTAACCTCCTCATCGGCGTATTGTCTAACGTGTGCACGAAAGCCATTGTCTCCGCAGACAATCGACACGTACTGCCATTTTGGCGGTAGGTGATTGTCATCCTGCCGATCAATGGACGTGTGGTGCGAGGATGGGCACGAGGTCTGCGCAGCGTGTTGTTGAAGTGCCACGACCAGCGTGTCGGTGGCCTTGAGTGGTGATGGTGGTTTCCTGCGTCGACGAATCAGTGGCGGCTCGCATCACACCTTCGGCGATTGGTAGAGCGACTGCTTGGTAGAACTCAACGTTGCCTCGCATTCGGCCTTGGACGCGGTTGACCACGACAGCCCGACGCTGAGCCTCAGTGGCGCTACATCCTACCGCCTCCAACCTCGTGCAGCTCCACCACAGAGTGCCCATCATAAGCTACATTGACGTAGCGCGGAATGGTGTGTGGCTCTCCAAGCACAGTACAAAGTGGCACGCCATTGTCATATCACACACCGCCTTGACGCGACAGCGTGCCGTTTACAGACACTCTGTTGTCTTGCCACCAGCGCCGAGTGCCACACTCCGACAAGGGCGACCCAACAATCACACACAAACCAACAATCAATGTGACGAAACGGACGCACCCCACACACACCACACACACACAGAACAAAACAAGCCAGTACAAGCATTTGATGACATCTGTAGGGCAATGCTGCCGATCCGTCCCCACCAACTACGACGATTCTGGCACGTCCCAGGTACGCGCACAAGCGTCCGCACCCGCCGAGATCACCTTTGTCTCGCTCTCCCACGCGACGCTGCTCACGCCACCAGGGTGTGCGTTCTTGATGGCCACGTTGCGCAGCACCTTGGACGGGTCCCAGATGTAGATGCTTTCGTCGGCACCACCCGACGCGAGGCGCTTGCCGGCCGGCGAGAAGGCGAGGCTCTCCACACGGCCGCTGTGGAACGTCCACCGCGACGAGACCAGAACGGACTTGGCGTTGACGTCGATAAGGACAATTCGGCCGGCAGACTAGAGCACGGTGTCAGCTTTGATGCACAGGACAGGAGGATACTCACATCTCCCGCGGCGAGGAGGCCGCCGTCGGCGGAGAAGGCGAGCGACAGCACATCACCCTTGTTGTCCTCGAACTCGGCGACGACGTTGAGGCTGCCGCCAGAAACGGTTGCGAGGGTGACCTTCTTGGGGCCAGTAGCAAGGGCGACAATGTCGCCGTTGGGACCAGCATGCGCCGCAACAGCCGTCAGGCCACCATCAACGTGGGATGCCGAGCCGCCGCTAGCAGGGACAATCTCCAGGCCAGTGGCCGAGGCGACGTACACGCCATTGGGGGTGGCCGCAATGCCCGTGGGCTGGCTCTTGGTGGGCAGCGACGACGAGGTGAACTCGTTGCCGGCGATGGTGGCGACCTTGTCGTCCCAGGCTGCGGTGAAGACCTTGTCCTGGCCGTTCGGGGCAATACCGACGATGCGTGCAGAGTGGCCCGAGCCGGTGACGTCCGAGCACTCGCCGTTGCTGACATTGAACGCCTTGACGCCGCCGTCAAACGAACCAGTATAGAAGGTCTGTTCCTTGTCCAGCGCCGCGGCGGTGATAGCCTTGGTAGGGCCGTGGAGGAAACGCCACTTGGCCGAGGCCTCGCGGACATCGAAGACGTTGAGCTCGCCAGAGAGGGACACCGAGGCAACAGTGTTGGCGTTGGCGTAAACGACGCCGTTCTGCTGCGAGTTGACGTCGGAGCCAACGGCCCACTGCTGCGAGATCTTGGCAGCAGATGCGTCCCCTGGGGATCAGCGCTGTTCAGCAACCGAGCAACGTACACAGCGCAACGACACCGTCAGCTCCAGCGGTCGCGAGCTTGGTCGAGTCGGGGCTCCACGAGAGAGCCATCTGTGTGTGTTAGTTGAGGATCACAGGGCGGACAACCAACCAAACTCCTCGTGGGGTCAACACCAGTCGCCTCGGCCTTGACCTCGGCCGTCTTGCCGTCGTAGAAGAAGATCTTGCCGTCCGAGCCGACCGACGCGAAGAGGTCACCGTTGGGCGAGAAGCTGACGTCACGGACGAAGCGGGTGTGGGTGTTGATGATCTGCGCGTGAGCTGATTGCAAACCGTTCATAGCTCACCTTGTCATACTTGAACGGAACAGCAGTGTGGAACACAAGCGTGTTGTCGTCTGAGCCCGAGACGGCGCGGAAGGGGCGCTGCTGGCGGATGCTGAGCGACGTGATGGGCTTGGAGTGGCCCGTGATCTCTCCACACGACGAGCCCGAGTCGACGAAGAACGCCGCGCCAAACCTGCGGGCGCGTCAGCTCCATCTCGGCCGCCCACTCACTTGTCCTTGCCCTCACCACCGGCGATGATACGCTTGCTCTCCGAGTCCCATGCGAGGTCGTTGATCCTGCCGCTGATGGGGCGGATGCCGAGCTTGAGGATGTTCTCGGCGGGGTTGGTCACGTCCCACACACGCACGTTGCCGGCGACATCGCCTGACGCGACGTAGAAGCCCGACGGGGAGAAGCGTGCGACCGTGGCCGTCTGGGTGTGCTCTGTGGTGGGTGTCAGAGATGCGTCCACCAACCGGAGACCAGCTTCTCAACTCACGCGTGTAGGCATGCGCGACAGAGGGGTTGTTGATGTCACGGATCTTGGGTATCAGCTCGGCCCACCGTCACAGCACTCACGACCACGGCCCGTCCGTTCGTGTAGATGATCTTCTCGCCCTTGGGGTCGACACCGAGCTTTGTGCTCTCCGAGCGCGCGGTGGCCGGGTTGGCGGGGTAGATCGGGCCTGAGGGTGAGCTGGTGCGCCGTGCAGACTGTTAGCCCACCTGGCTTGTACGACATTGTGCTGTGGGAGGTGTGGGAGGAGGTGCAGAGGTGGTTGAGTGACTCTTGTCGAGGGCAGTGCGATGATGCGTGTGCGGCACTGGTGGTTGCGTCACTGGTAATGGCGCCACGTGGTGAATTGCCACGCGGCGGACGCGGCGCGGCGCGCGGTAGGGTGCAGCCGGTGAAGGCCGTGTAAGGCGTCAAGGTTGTTGTTCGTCTACTTCGTGGCAGCAGTTGGCTGAGGCGCAAGCCGAGCTTGTCGTGGCATCGAGCTCTTGTGGGAGCGCTCAGAGAGTTCCTCCCCACCCATAGGCGCCGTTTCCATGTCCCGTTGATGGCTCCCAAGCACTCTATCGCCGTATCGGCGTCGTACAGCTCATGCCGCGGGCATGTTTCATCCCGTGCGTCCCAAGAGCCAGGCACGCGAGCTCGTTGACGACCTCGTTGACGACCGTAACAACGACAGATAGCGGTCTCGCCACCATATCCACACGCCGCTCGCATCCACAATGCTGGCACCACACTATCCAGCATGGCTTACCCATACGTCCCCCTCTACGCCCAGAACGCACGGCTGAGCGACACGTCCCGGCGGCGCTGCGGTGTGCTCTTCGTCGTACTGGTCGCGCTGGGCACAATCATGCTATTCCACCGCGGCGGGCGCAATAGCGCGAAGCTGACCATCGTGATGTCCGACTCGCGCGCGCCCCACATCCCCGACAGTGGCGACGTCCCATACTACACTATCACGGCTCTGTGCGTCCTTGCGGCCGGCAGCGCTGACGAACCAGACTTAACTACCGGTACGCGCGTGCGCGCGGCGCCGACTTTGTGTTCTTCGTTGTCGATCCCGACGAGCCGGCCACGTCGTCTAGTAGCCCGGTGTGCAAGCACCCCCAGCACGGGTGGCGCTCCCCGTCGTGGTGCAAGCTGCCTGCGGTGTGGCACGTGCTCCGGACGCGGGGCGTCGAGAACGTCATGTACATCGGTGGGTTGGGCGGACGCGGCATGACTACGTGCTCACACGTGCCAGACTCGGACGCTGTATTCCGCTCGACGGACCTTGCACCCTCCCGCCACCTCGACCAACTCACGCCGTCCCGGCCGATCGGGTTCGTGTCCAACGAGCCGTGGTCGGCCGGCGCTTGCGCCGGCTACTTCTTCCTCCGACGCGAGGCGGAGCGTTTCATCAAGGCGTGGTGGGATGTTGACGTTCCGGGCCACAACCTCAACCGGCTATGGGAGCAGGACGCGCTGCTCACGCTGCTCAATGACGGCGTGCCCCGTGAGTTCAGCGCAGGAGGCGAGGCACTGACGGGGCAGAAGCCAACCAGTCCCTCGAGAACCCGTCCTACGCCGACCGCATGGTCTTGTTGAAGTCGGAGCGGCAGTTCAAAGTTGAAGACCCCAATCAGCTCATCTTGCACATCACGTCTGAGGAGCAGAACAGGACCGCCCTCATTGAGGGGCTCTGGGACCAGACCACGCCTCTCACGGACCGTGAGGGCTTGCGTGCAATGCTCAAGCAGGTACCCATCGTGCACATGAATGCCAGTGCCGTGGCTGTGGAGATGGAGAAGGAGTAAGCTGCGCCCCTACCCTTGGGTATATTGTATCATGCATTGCACGTCAAATGCTACAAACTATGCGCCGGAACGTGGGTCTGACCCGTCTACAAGCATAACACCCTCTATGCCACATCTGCAGCCTCGTCATCGTCAACGATCGCACCATTTCCGTTGCTACTGGAGGATGGCTCCGGCAGCTTGGACGCCACAAACTCCTGGATCTGCGGAAGCACGTCGTTGAGCAGAGCGACAACTGGCGTCTTTGGGGACGTAAAGATCTGGCCGCCGAGGCGGCGGTGGAGGCGCTCTTCTTGGAGCAATGGATGGACGTCGGGGACGTAGATGCGGCTCGCCTGCCGGAACCAAGCTCTCTTCGATTCATTGGCCGGGTCTGGTCGGACAAACGAGTGCAGGCCGCCAACCTGGACGACAGCACGCACCCTGTGCTCCACATCTAATGGTCAGCGAGCCTCCATCAGCCATTGCTCACCTCGGTGGTTCACCAGCTCCATGAGGGCACCGCACGCCGATCCGTGGCCGATGAAGATAATGTCCTTGGCATCTGACAGCTCGATGTAGTTGTCCCAGAGGTAGCGCATGAGCTTGCCCTCGAGCTTGTCGCCACTGTTGGACACCATCTTTGGCTTATCCTGAAGCCGTCAGCGTTATCCCCGGGCACAAAGACTCACCCTAACAAACGTCGTGGGCAATCTCTTCAGCACATTGACGTCGATGAGATCGTAGTTGTGCTGCTTGGTGACCCAGTCGACAATCAAGTCGGTCGTGTCCATCTTCTTCGTCAGCAGAGCCGCGCTCATTTCACTAACCAAGTAGCTCTTTGCCAAGTTGATATCCGTAGTCGTTACACCATCCGTCTCCACTCGCAGATTACCAAAGTCATGGGCAAAGACGACCAAGACGTCGCTGCTATCAGGGTCGAAGATCCCCTCGCTGCAGATGACCTGGCTCTCGAACGAGTCGTTGAGCTCTTCGCTGGCCAGAGGAATTTCGAACAGGCCATACTTGGTGAACAAGTGGTGCGCTCGGTAGATCTTGAGAATGTCTGCGGCTGTCAGCTTAGGCCTGAATCATAAGCTACGAGACTGACCCGCAATGCCAATGGAGGGCGAGGCGCCATTCGACATCGTGGCAACTAGGACGTTAGCAACGTGCTCAATAAGCCGCCCGTCACGTACTCTCTGGCTTCTCACACGACTTGACGTCGATGTTCTTCCAGTACTTGGACTGGACCTTGGCCACCTGCAGCATGACCTCTGTGCCGGCTTCGCTGGCCTCTACCTCGCCAATGTCATCGGGAGCCTCGCCCAAGAGCACCTGGGCAACGGCGAGCGATGAATCGGCAATGGCCTTCAGGTTGTATCCTCCCTGCAATGTCAGGCGTGCGACTAGTTATTGATTCTCTTACCTCGAGAGCAACGACGAGCTTGCCGTTTGCCAGAGCAGAGAGCATATGCGTCATGTGGCCATAGCCCGGGGGCGAGACCTTGCACTCGCCGAGCTGGTCCCCATCGGCCGCGTCAAAACCAGCCGAGACTGGCAGGTTAGGACTAGCGGTCGACATTTCACCCACTGATGACAAGGTCTGGCGCAAACTCATACGCAATCGGCATGATAATCTTCTGGAACGCGTAGATGTAGTCCCCATCGCCAAACCCACCAGAGGGCCAGGGGATGTTGACGCAGCTGATGGGTTAGCCACAGGAGGGACATGACACCCACAATCCCTCGCCCTCGCCCACGCCAACCATGTCGAGCGCACCAAAGTCGCTGCCGGGATAGAAGCGTCCACCATCATGGCGGTGGATAGACATGTACAGGACACTGGGGTCGTCCCAGAACGCCCTCTGCGTGCCGTTACCGTGGTGTACATCCCTGCCGTCAGCTACGTCAGCCCAGAGGGCACCCTCACCAGTCGAGAATGAGGACCTTCTTGGCCAGCCCCTTTTGTTGCATCTCCCTGACGGCGACAGCCACGTTGTTGTAGAAGCAGAAGCCCATGTGCTCGTCTGGCTCGGCGTGGTGTCCCGGTGGGCGGACGATGGCAAAGGCATTCCTGACTTCACCGGTGCACACGGCCGTACAGGCCGAGATAACACCACCACATGAAAGTCGAGCACAGTGGGCTGTCTCACGGCAGACATACAGCGACAAGTTGTCATAGTAGCCCTTGGACTCGACAATGTAGTCGTCGGTAAGGACTTGTGAGTCAGCCCAGTTCCACCTTGCAGACTTACGCTCCGTTCCCTGGACCTTGGCCCAGTGGTCCTCGTCGTGCACTAGTCTGACTTGGTCGTACGTGCACTCGATCGATGGCAGCTGCTTCATCCTGCGAATCAAGCCGTTGGACTTCAGGAGGTTGAAGATGCGCTTGATGCGCATCGGCTCTTCCGGGTGTCCAATGCCGGCGTCCTGCACATTGTCCGCCGTGGGGATGTAACCGTCCTGGCAGTGCATCATCATGAGCGGGTCGTAGACGTATCCAGTGCGCGGAACACGCTTGGCGACCACCGCACCGCCAGTGACTGCGGCTCCGTTGGTTCCGAGGGCGAAGTGTGTGGCAGCGCCGTTCGAGGCTCCGCCGGATGACTCGGTGAGGGAGACATGAACCTGCCCATTTGGTGGTGCTGAAGTCGACGAGCTAGAAACTCCAGGTAAAGCTGCCGCACTCGACTGGCCGTTAAGCTGGCCCAGAGCAATCCCGTTCGAGGAAACGTCGACGTCCATGACGGCGCTGCTGCCGAGCGCCGGCGAGGCCGTCTGGCCCTTGCTGTCGATCGACTGAGACTGTCCCTCGATCTCGAATGCCTCAACCAGGTTGGCAGCCGGAGCCTGCGGGTCTGAGCCCGAGGCCGCGTCGATGTCCATTGCGTTTGGGTCGGACATCGTGTTGATGAAGGAAGGCTGCTTCGCGAGTTCCAGAGGTCCGAAAATGCGACCTCAGGTTTTGATGCTGGTGTCTGTTGAGCAGTCGAACGTCCTCGCCGTCTTTGGTCGCCCGATCAGCGTCCTTGAGACCGGGAGGGCCTGTTGGAAAGCACTTGAAGGTGGAGGGTGTGGAGGTGGGATGTTGACGTTTGAGCTCGATCATGCTTCGGCATGCACACTTCGTCCATCACTGAAACGCGGGATTTGATTCCGCTAATGAATGGGCCCAAGTGCTAAGCAGACCAAGGATGAAACTGTAATTAGGATTAAGATAACGTCACGTGACGGATCAAGTGTAATGTTGGTGTTATGTGGTCATGAATGCCTGCCTGTATCGAGGTGATGCATACAACAAGAGTGGATAAGATACTGTTCTACAGAGTAGCCAAGACCATACGATCGCGGTCGTACTGATCCTGCAAGATCTCGGTCCGACCAGGGAGCAGACGCGAGACCGCTTCTCCTTGGTCGGCGCCAATCTCGACCGCGAGGCGGGGGACTTGCGCCAAGTCGGCATCAGGCTGGAGAATCTCCTCCGCCAGCTGGCCGATTCGGGCATAGAATGCGACGCCATCACCAAACCCAGGTACTGGCCCGCCAACGAGAGCGCGGCGGTCCTCGTAAGCGCGAACCGAGTCCGGGAGAGCCTCCCACTCGGCTTGAGGTATGTAAGGCGGGTTGGCGGTGATGATGTCGATGGGCTGGCCGCCTGTGGCCGCACGAACGGTGTCGACAAAATCCGCTGACATGACGTCGCCCTCGAATACGCGGACACGCCCGTCACCGATCAGCTTGATGTTGTCCGTGGCGAGGGAAATGGCGTCCGTACTCAGGTCGACACCGAAGGCTGCGCCGAGCCGCTCACCCATGAGGTGCGAGAGGAGTAGTGGGATACACCCCGAGCCGGTACAGAGATCGAGGATCCGGAGAGGCCGGGAGACCCCGGTAAGACGCTCAGCGTACGCCTCAACGACAAAGGCCGTCTCGGGTCGCGGGATCAGTGTCGGTGCGCGAGTGAGGAGCGTCAACGGTCCAAAGTCTGTGTTGCCTTGTCATTAGCGTGTTACCAGCGACGGATTGACTCACCTAGGATATACTGCAGCGGTTCGCCGGCAGATCGCCGCTTGACCATCTGGGTGACTGCCGACTCGGTGTCTTGCGGGCTGAGCTTCAACTCCACCGCGGCGTCAAGCAGCCATCTGAGCTCGTTTTTCGCCTCGTGCTCATCGAGCTCGGGGTTGCGCAGCAGCTGGTCCAACAGGCCCTTCCGTGCTGTATACCGCCTGCATGTCGTGTGCAAGGCTCGTGTGGCTGCTCGCCTGCCGAGCATGTGCAGCATGCGGCGTGATATTGTTGTTGTTTTTGTTGTTGCTGGGTTGCGCATCACCGTCTGATCCCCATATCTCGGCGTTGGCGGACTTTTTTGGTTCCGGCCGGCCGCGGCTGCCGTCGTCGGCTCAAGTTGGGGACGAGATATGCGGTCGGCTGGGCGGAGTTCGAGCGGGGCAACCTTGGGGACATTATCACCGTCGCGCTCGACTTTGTCATCGCTACATCAACCACCCTCCTCACGACAGCACCAATGCCCGGCCCTGGTCCATCACCGCACCAGGTCTTTGTCTACTCGGGCCCTGGCGTGTCGCCGCTCTCGCTCTCGCACACGCTCTTGACCCTCTCGCTCCAGCTCCTCCCCCACTACACGGTCCAACCCATCACCGCAGCCATCCTCGCAGCTGAGCCCTGGGAGCCGACGTGCGCTCTCCTCGTTATCCCTGGCGGAAGAGACCTCCCGTTCGTTGAGGAGCTCTCTATCAAGACGAAGGTCACTCGTCGCATTGCAGAGTTTGTGCGCGAAGGCGGCCGGTACCTCGGTATCTGTGCCGGCGCATACTTCGGGGCGGCCGAGGTCAAGTTTGACGTCGGCGGGGACAAGGAGGTCACCGGAAAGCGCGACCTCGTGAGTGGGCTATGTTAGCAGCGTGCTGACACCGTCTGCAGGCCTTCTTCCCTGGTGCAGCTGCTGGACCAACCTACCCTGGTTTCGACTATGGGTCTGAGGCTGGTGCTCGAGCCGTCGGTATTGTCGTCGACAGCGGTCGCGGCAAGCGCGTGCTCGACAACCTCTACTACAATGGCGGCGGGCATTTCATTCTCCCTACGCCTCTCCCCTCCGATGTCGAGGTAGTGGCGCGCTATGCCGAGCCCCCGACCCCAGAGGCCAACGTTGCGGCCGTGCAGATGTCAGTGGGCAAGGGCAAGGCCCTCCTCTGCGGCGTCCACTTCGAGTACCCTCTCCAGGACCCTCCGTCGCGTGACGCCATTGCGAAGCTCGCCAACCCGCCAGACGAGCTTGTTATCGAACAGAATGAGAAGGACAGGAAGGCATGGGTTGCCACCCTTCTGTCGAACCTCGGCATCAGGTTGCCCTCCGAGCAGAAGACGTCAACCGGCGTTGAGCTCAAGGGCGAGGAGGACCCGCACCTCCTCTTGCACCCGACACACCCCTCGCCAATTTTCGTCTTCTCCCACCCCGGTCTGCCCCAGCTTGCGACTAACGCCTTTGGAGCATCGACCATCCACGCCAAGCTGAAGGACGGCCCAGGCAAGTGGGAGACGCTGCAGGACGCCAATGACAAGATTGAGCTTGGCTCGGTCGATCTCCTGGAACCTGGAGTGCCGGCCAACCTTGCAAAGAGGCGTCGTACCGAGCCCGAGTACCCGCCTGCGGTGCAGGAGCTCACTCTGGACGACGGCCCTGTCCCACCGCAGCCGCCAGACTTCCACTCTCTTACCAAGACCGTTCTGCTACCTGGAAAAGCGCAGTACTCTGCCGACTGGACACCTCTGTTCAACATCGACACCTACTGGAGCGAGCTCGACGCGGTGCGGAAGCGGGCAGGCCGCAAGACCGGGGTCCTGCGACGTGACGAGCTTTCGAAGACGGACGGCCAGAGGCCTGCCGTCGGTGACCTCATCTTCTACGGCGAGACTGTGACCAGCACGCAAACAATGCTTGACCGAAACCCCATCTTGCTCAACGGTCTCCCGACTCCTCTCACGTTCACCGCCTCGTTCCAGCTTAGCGGGCGCGGACGAGGATCTAACGTCTGGCTCTCTCCAGCCGGCTGCCTGCAATACACCATCCTCCTCACCCTCCCTGCCAACATGGCCAACAAGATGATCTTCATCCAGTATCTGGCCGCATTGGCGATCTGCGAGGCCATCGACGATGACGGTCGTCTCGGCGTGCGCATCAAGTGGCCAAACGATATCTACGCAGAGGTGGAAGGTGTTGGTGGCACCAAGGTCGGTGGCGGAGTCAAGGGCCGTGCCAAGCTGGGTGGTATCCTCGTCAACACCAACTACGTCAACGGGCAGTGGAGGATCCTTGTGGGCTGCGGAGTCAATGTCTTGAACGCGCTCCCGACCACCTCCGTCTCGACGCTGCACGACCTCCTGGCGACGCGCGCGGCCCTGACTGGATCGTCGAAGGACCTGCCGCCACCGCCGTCAATGGAGGGCACGTTTGCGCGTATCATGCACTCGTTCGAGCTCAAGTGGGAGCAGTTCCTCGCCGACAAGGGCTTTGACGGCTTCATGGACGAGTACCACTCTCGCTGGCTGCACAGCGGCCAGGAGGTGACTCTCACCACGGTGACGCCGCACCAGCGCCTGCGAATCCAGTCCATCACGCCCGACTACGGTCTCCTGCGCTGCGTACCCATTGGTGGCGGGGGTGCGACGACCTCGGGCCTCACGCCGCTGTACGACCGCGACACGGACGGCGGGTACGACGACCGCACATCCAAGGGCTGGTCATCGGCGGCATCTGCGACGCAGTACGTCGACCTGCAGCCGGACGGCAACAGCTTTGACCTCATGAGCGGCATGATCAAGAAGAAGGTGTAGGGATTTGGGTTTCATTGCATGCATTCATCAGTTGTAGGGAAAGGGCGGGGCTGAGGCTGACTGCTGACGCTGAACCAGTACGACACTGCTTCTGAACTTCTGAACCATGCATACTGAATGTTTTCACTATCCTAATGCCCAAGAGAAAGACCTAAAGTTTGAGACGAGCCCTGCGACGCTGAGCTTTTGTGGTTGTGGTGGTTGGGGCCGCCGAAGCCGAGGTGGCAGCGGCGGCTGTGGTAGGGGGAGGGGTTGTGGTGGGGGCGGCGGACGACGGAGGGGGAGCGGCGGCCGAGGAGGCAGGGGCTGAATTCGAGCTCGGCGCGGCGCTGGAAGCAGCGGCAGAAGAAGGTGCCACGGATGACGAGGACGCCGCAGCGGACGCCGACGACGCCGGGGCACTGCTTGCTGCAGAGACGCTGGCCGACGCTCCACTGCTCGAGGCTGCCGAGGCCGAGGACGACGCCGAGCTCAACGTCGAGTTCGCCAACGGTGCGCCCATAGGCGCTGCCATGGGTGCGGCTGCGATCTTGGGCTGGCCCGGCGGGTTGACCCAGAAGGTCGACAGCTTGCCTGGGAACCCACAGAACTCGTCCGGGGCACCGCCGCAGCCGGTGCTGCACTGCTCGTCCGAGAACATCGTGCTGGTCGGCAGCGCGTCGGCGCAGTAGCAGTAGTAGTAGTAGACGGAGAAGACTGACGAGCCGCGGCCCGCACACGTGTTGCGGCACATGTCTGTCGACATGGCCCTGGAGACGAGCACCTGCGGGCCGACGCTGGTCTCGCCGGTGGGGTTGCCGAAGCATCCGACATAGCCGGCTGCGAAGCCCGCGCTCGTGTTGGTGCTCGGCTTGGTCGCGTCATAGATGCTGACAAAGTTGCCCGACCCGCCGCAGATCTCGGACACGTTGTGGCGGCACGGCACGGTGCAGCCTGCAGCTGGGGCCGGTGCGCCGTAGATGGTCGTCGAGTTGGTGCACGCGCAGTTGCCGCCGTTGTTGACGCCCGCAAGAGTGAAGCCGCGCACGTTGCATGTGCGCTTGCAGTACGTGATGTCGGTCATGGACGAGTTGAACTGGTACCCCGCGTTGGCGAATAGCGTCGCCGAGTTGGTGAAGCAGCCCTTGGCGGTCGGGTCGGTCGGCGTGTTGCCGTTGCCGCCGCCCGGGGTGGGCGGGTTTGTGATCGTCGTGTCCCAGATGCTCATCGTCGACCCGGTGCCACAGGTGGCCGTGCCACCCGGGCACGGGGCGTTGCACTCGGTGTTGGCGACGGGGAACGCGAGCGTGTTGGAGATGAGCGTGTTGCCGCAGAAACAGATGCGCGACTGCGACGTCCCGGCGTACTTGTACCCCGCGTCGGCGCACGTCTTGGCACACACGGGGTTGGTGACCGTGTTGGCGTTGAGCACCTGCGTGGTAAGGGGCAGGCCGGTGCCCTGGCGGAAGCAGCCGACGAAGCCCTGCGCGTTGGGCTTGGGGACGAGCGAGGTGGACACGCCGGTGAGCGAGACGTTGTACACGGCCGCGGCGACGTTGGTTGACGCGCCGCACCACTGCGCAGAGTTGCCGTTGCACGCGCCGGTCATGCACACCGAGTCGGGGACCATCTGGCTCGGCACGACGGTGCCGCAGTTGCAGGTGCCGGGCGTGCGGAGCGCCATGAGCGGCCAGCCCGCTGCACCGCAGTACTGGGCGCAGTTCTCGATCGTCATCGCCGACGTCGGGAGGTAGACCTTGTTGAGGACCACCGAGCCGTCGGCGTAGCAGCCGATGAAGCCCTTGACGCCGTTGTTGGCACTCAGAGCCGGCGTGTAGATGTCCATGTACAGCTGGCCGCCACAGGATTGGTTGGCGTCGCCGGTGCACGGGGTCGTGGAGCAGAGGGCCGCCGGCGCGCGGACAGCGCCCGTGAGCGCCGGTCCGCAGTAGCAGTACCGCCCGCCGATGACGCCGGCGAGTGCCTGCCCGAGGTTGAAGCACTCGCTCTGGCAGATCGCCGGTGTGAGGTAGGTGTTGCCGTAGAGCGCGGTCGGGAGGATGTGGGTGGACGTGTCGGCGTAGCAGCCGACCCAGCCCTTGGGCTTGACGGGCGCGGCGGCGTTAGCGACGCTGTAGACACTCTGAGCCTGGTTGCCGCCACACTGCTGCGCCGAGTTGCCGTTGCAGGCCGACGCGCAAGACGAGGCAGGCAGTGTGCCGCCGGTACCGGCCCAGCTGTTGCCACAGTTGCACGTGTTGCCGGCGTACAGACCCGCGAGGGAGAACCCGAGCTCTTTGCAGCCAGAGGTGCATGCCTCGACAGTGAGCGCGGTGAACTTCCACGTGCCACCGGTGAGGCCCTTGCCTGTGGGGTCTGCGTAGCACCCGTTGAGGGCGGCACTGCCGGAGGGAGACGGCACGCCCGAGCTGGTGGCCGACGCCGAGGTGGACGCCGAGGCCGAGGTCGAGGACGGTGCAGCTGATGTCGTTGTCGGCTTGGTAACGGGCCAGATGTCCACATAGCCAGATCCGCCACACGTGAGCGTGTTGTTACCGGGGCACAGGGCTTTACAGAACTGCGGGCTCGGGAAGCGTGGCGTCGCCGGAGCAGCCTTGCCACAGTAACAGTTGCTGCCCTGGGCGCCTGCGTACAGATAGTTGAACTGGGCGCAGCCGGCGATACACGTCGCGGGGGTCATCTTGGGGTCGGAGAAGGTGTAGTCGTTGAACGGCATGGCGTTCGTGTTCGACGAGTAGCATCCGATCCAGCCGGGGTAGTGTGACGCGTTGAGCTGGGCGATGTTGAGCGTACTGAATGATGAATTGTACAGGTCGACCGCGCCCGACGAGCCACACCACTGCGTCGTGTTGCCCGGGCACTTGACGTTGCACTCGCTGTCTGGGAGATCCTGTCCGAGGTTGAGCGTGTTACCACAGATGCAGGTCACGGTCCCGGTGACGGCCGCGTACGTCATACCCAGCTCGAAGCAGCCGTCCTTGCACATGTTGGTGGTCATCTGGGGGTGCACGAACGAGACGCCACCGGTGACCGCCGACCCGCTGGACGGGCGGGCATAGCAGCCCTGGAGGCCGGGGTCGCGCTGGATGTCACCCTTGCTCAAGTCGATGCCGGTGATGTTGTAGAGGGAACCGTAGGCTGACGCACCACACATCTCGGTGGTGTTACCACGGCAAGGGACGTTGCAGTACGAGTCAGGCACAATGCCGCCATCGTACAGCGACGTGTCGTTACCGCACGCACAGTACAGGCCGGCGCGAATGAGAGCCCAGTTGGCTTTCTTGTCGTAGCACGCCTGCGTGCAAGTTGCAACAGTCATGCCCGTCGACGCGTAGCTGTACGTGGCGCGCGAGAGCAGGCCGTTGGTGGTCGTCACGAGGCAGCCGGCATTGAAGTTGCTCGTACTCGGCGCGGCAGGCTTTGAGCCAGCCCACCATACCTGCATGGCGTTGTCACCGCCACACTTCTGCGCTGGGTTGCCTGGGCAAGGCAGAGTGCACATTTCGGGGTAGACCGCCGCGTTGGGGAGGATGGCGTTTCCGCATGAGCACTTCCATGAATTGCCGCCGCGACGCCCAACCGAAGCATACGTGTAGCCGTTGGCGATGCATGCCGCCTGGCACCGGTCGACAGTGAGGTTCTGGTCGATAAAGTCGAACCACTTGGTCTTGTCAAACTCTGTCTGCGAGATGAAGCACTCGACAGGGTACCATCCTGGTGCGGTCGGCGGGTTCCAGATGCGCGGATCAGGCGGCACCGCCACATTCCCGCCCAGAGGGGCCAGCAGACTCGACGGGAGAGGAATCGGTGGAACAGGCGGATTGCAGGTCGGCTTTGAGGCCCCCACTGGCCAGATGGGGTTGCATCCTGGCAGGGCGGCGAGCGCGACGTAGTCTGCCTGGCCGGTTGGCTCCTGCAGAATGCCCGCGACGGGGGCGTTGCAGGCCTTACCGGCGGCTTGGTTCTGCGAGGCGGCGAAGATGGGGCATTGCTCAAACGACAGCTCAGTGTTGACGTCGACACACGAGCCACTCGCGTTGAGGGCTGCGCTAAGGACATCCAGGTCCCAGCCGTTGACAAAGTCGCCGTGTCCACCCCAGCCAGTCATGTCGCCAAATGACCAGATGAGGTGGTTGTCGACCGTGACACCGGGAGCCACATTGCTCGTGTCCCATGTCCCCTCGAACATGATCTGTGGGATGCGGATGGGGTGGGACCACGGGCACTGGCCGTCGCGGGGAATGAAAGCGCCCGGCGCCTGGAGAGGGTACGTGACGTGAGCACTCCCCGGGAGCCAAAGGTTGATTCCATCCCAGCACTGGGGGAGGAAAATCTCGACGCGGAGGCCGTACGGGCAATCACGGCCGCACTTGAAGCCATCGCACGGAAGTGGGTTGGTCAAGTCCTTGTTGAGTTGGCACGCGACCTTGACGACCTTGATGGGGGTGGCGGTGCGGACGTTGATTGAGCCACCCATCATACGCAAGCCCTTGGGGAACGGCGTGACCTTTTGGACAGGCGAGTTGCGTGCGAGGTGGTAGTAGAACCGGAAGAAGGGCCTCATAGGGATGAAGGGCTTGGCCAGAGTCGAGTCGTACCAGTACAGCTGTGGCATCCAGTAGGCCGACTTGTCCGCCTGGATCGAAACGCTGGTGCATGAGGCCGAGTTGTACAGGTCGTAGTTGTACCCCGCACGGAAGTTGCTACTGCCTGGATGTTGTCAGTTGTGGCGCCACCGGAGCACCCACCAAAGATCTTGTGCATGTGCGCTGCCTGCGCGTTCGGGAAGAGGACTGGGTCGAGCTGCTGGGTGCTGAGGACTTGGATAACGTCCATGTGCCACGCGTCGGGGACGCCGAACACGGGCGTGACGAGTGCCACAAGGAAGACGATGGCGGTGAGTGGGCTCCACATTGTGCCGGACAGTGTGGGTGTTATCGGTGTATCCAGTATCCAGCCTGGAGATGGGAGAAGGAAGACACCTGCAAGTCTCACAGCCTTTTATCGGGAGGACCAGAGCGGCTTGGGTGGAGCTGCGCCTTCAACAAACCCTCAGCCTTACTGTCTTGGCTCGCCGTGCGGTTGAAGACGGATGCCGTCCGCACACATGACCAGAGATAGCACAGGCCCACGCCTAGAAAGCTTGAATGCGCCCACAGACGCCGCGGCGGACGAGCAGAGCAGCACACCCTTGAATCGTGCGCGTGAATGGGGCTCTGCATCAGGTGCTCGTAGGTGGATAGAGATTATCGAGGGCCGACTGCGAAACAGGCACCGTGCCGTGGTGGTGGGGATGGACGGTCGCGGCCGTCGTCTTTCGCAGCTGCGGATGCTGAAGGTTCTGGATGTAGGTGAGACATCTCGACGTCCAGGGCGTGGGTGTGATAGGGCCTTGGCACGTTCTCTGCAGGGGCTAGGGTACAAGGCGAGCGCGTGCCAAGGGGCCGTTACAATAGATAGCCATGGTGCGGGGCGTAACAGAGAATGAGAAGAAGGTGACGAGAGTCGGCGCTGAATGAAAGAAAAAGAGTCGCCACCGTCGGCGACCGGTCAGGTGTAGGAGAAGGCTGGTGGTGGAGGCTGGCGGAAAGGCAAGCTGTCAAATGGCGCACCCCGCCCAAGTGATGACGGGGCTTGGGACGCAGGGTCGCGTCTATTAGCCATACAAGGATAAGCGAAAGAAAGCACAATAAGAGTGAGCAGCGAGGCAGGACAGTCAGTCCTGGCAGGCAGGCAGCGGTCAGGAAAGAGCCACAGACGCCGCCGCCGCCACCGTGGCGTCTCAGGAGCGCCGCCTCAAGTCGCCGCCGGCCGCGTGTCAAGAACATGCCGGGGCTCGCCGTGCATGCCGGCCAATGGCAGGGGACCAGGGCCGCAGCAGAACAGAGTTCATACGGTGGCTTTGGGGCCGCGGCACAACAGCCGCTCTAGAACCTGCGCAGGCCAGGCCGGCGGTCCTCGGAGTCAGCTTCCCCAGCAGACATTGCCCAGGCGCGCCTGGACGCGCCAGACCGCGCCGAAACGCGCGCCGCTGCCTTATGCAGCTGCCCATTGTCGGCCACATTAGGCAGCGGCAGCGAGCCAAGGCCGCCGCGGTCGATCCGTCGGCCGAACAAACCTGCTACCCCCTCCCCCCGGCTCCGCGTCGTGGGAAAGCAAGCCAGTGTCTCGGTACCAGCGAGCGAGCGGCCACATTCCTCATTGTGGCGGCCGTCGCTCTCGTAAAATGAATCCGGGGCTGCGTGTCGTAACATGAATCCGGGGGCTTGGGGGTGCATCTAGTCCTGCTGCTGCTGGTTGGGTCTTTCTCGTAAGCTGAATCGGATTGAGTCAGGCTGGGGCAAGGGAGGGGTGCAGGAGAGTCGGCGTGACGGGCTCAATGGGTGGCGTCGGGGCGCGACTTTCGGATGATTGGCAGGTACGAGCGCGGCGTGGCTCGTGGCACGCAGCGAGCGGCAAGCAGAGAAAAAGATCGAGGCGAGGCAGCCGTTGGCAGCGATGCTTGGGATAGTAGAGCGAGGTGTACTTGTCTGTTGCGAGTCCGGGGCTCGATCGAGCACTTGGTAAAGCCGCAGCGTCGGGGCCACGGCGTGGAGCGCGCTCGGGGCCGCGAGGTCTGTGCCGCACTCTCCAGCAAGCTGAGCTGAGAGCTGCGAGCTGCCAAGCTGCTCTTGACTCTCCATCTTGGAGTATCGAGACGATCTTCCACCTCTCCGCCTTTCTTTCCCTCCATCTCCCTCCGCCACGCGCCGTCCCGCGCGCCCAATTCAGCCCGCCACGCCAAGCCGCCAAGATGCCGCGCGAGCTCGACCTCGGAATAAACCTGTTCGCGCCCGACCGGTCGCCCATGCCGTCGCCCCTGCCCCGGACGCTTTCTCTCGCACCGACACGGCTTTCGTCGCCTCTGCCAGACCTGGACATCGGCGACCTCTCGCCGGCGGACGCGCTGGCCCTGCTGGCCGAACGCGCCGCGGCGCTCGACGCGCGCGAAGCCGACCTGGCCGACCGCGAAGCCGACCTCGCAGACTTCTCAGCCGACGTCGACACGCACCATGCCGCGCTGGACGACTACGCCGCCAGCCTGCGCGAGCGCGCGTGCGAGCTCGAGGTGTACGAGCACAAGCTGTTCAAGTACCACCGCGCGGTGCGCCGCGAGCGGCTGGCCACGACGGCGTCGGGCTCGCGCAGCTCGGCACCGCCGCCGCTCGTCGTCATCTCCGAGCCTGTGTTTGAGGGCCACCAGTACGAGGCACTGAAGGGCACGGGGGAGAAGGCGGATCCCGAGACTGCTGCTCGGGGGGCCGACACGACCGAGGGCGACGCCGAGGCCGCGCGGCGCAGGGTGCTCGCGCACTCTGGTGCTGATGTGCGCTCTCTGCTGTCCCGGGTCACATCGCACATCGCGCTGCTCGACCGACTGGAGCGGAGTAGTGCTCTTGAAGCGGGGGAGGAGGTCGGGCGGAACGCCCTGCGGGCGCTGGCGTTGTTGGATCTCAGGATCCGCCAGGTCCTCAAACGTGCAGTGAGTAGAGCGTTGGGTACGCGCTGACACCAGGTATGGGCAGAGGAGAGCCAGTCAGATACCGGCGACGAAGACAGCGACGAGAGTAGCGACGAATTTGTCGAGTACGGTCATTGCAGCGTTGTCGCGCATGTGCGCCATGGCTCGCTCCCCCTAGAGCTGGATTAGAGTGGGTGGGTTGGAGACGGTGGCTGTGAGTGTGGCACCCTTGTCGTTTTTCGTGTTTTCGCCGATTTCTCGTGGACATGCGACAGAATGCATAGAGTACAGGTTCGGGACAGTGTCGTATCCCAGTATAAACAGTGTGGTGCTGGAGAAAGCTTCCAGCAGTCTCCGTTGGTGCGTCTCGTGCAGTTGGTGGCGCGACGTTGACTCTGGGTACCCGTTGACATGGGCATTTGGCTCGTTCGCAGCTCTAGTGTTCTAAGCGCTAGGTACATCGTCCTCGGCGGGGCCGTTTTCGTCTTGTGTTGGTTTGAGGTTATCATTCGTCTTGCTGTCAACTCCTCCGTCTTCAACATGCGGTGTTGCAACAAGGTCGTCCTGTGTGGGATCCCCCTCGGCGCTGTCCAGCATTGCGTCTGCCAAAGTGGACGGCGTTGTTGACAGTTCCGGCCCGCCATCGGAAACTTGAGCTTCGCTTGGATCGATCGAATCAGGTTTGTCGTTTTCTTCGTCTCCCTCTGCCTCGTTGATGGGAAGTGGAGCTGGGTCGCTTCGAGTTCGCTTGGGAGCGGCCGATTGCGTCCTCGTCGAGTCGTTGTACGACTCCCGAGAAGCGTTTAACGACTGGAGGAACGACCACCCTCCTGTGCGGTCTTCAGCTGGTTTTGAAGGCGTCTTGCTAGCTTTGGGAGCATCGGAATTCATTCCTGAAAACGGTTTGCGTTGGCCACTTCCTTTCTTACGGTCGAGATGGAAGCGCTCTTCGTCGGTGAGAGATCCAAGGAGTCCGCGGAGGTGGGCAGCGTGTCCGTCGACCTCGGTGCGGCGGAAGTGGATGGAGCGCTGGCCGGGACTGGCGTTGAGACCCAAGGTGAGGAATTCACCAGTGAAGGGTGGGGGAGTCTTGGGCGCAGCGAGAAGCCTTGGTGACTGTGGCGGAGTGGTCGCTCTTTGGGCATCATAAACGAAGAATGGATTACTTGCAGTTGAGGCCAGTACTGACGTACCATTGTCGGAGTCGTCGAGTTCTGCCTCGTCCGGCTGGGGGGTTGGGGTGAGGAGGTCGGGGAGAATGGAAGCTGTCCACTCTGCGACAAGGTTGTGCGGGAGTAGCCGCTGCGGAATCTTTAGGTTCGTACTTGCGAGCCTGTTGCTTCTACTTAGACGCTTGATTCGGGCTTCGTGTGCGTCCTCGTAGTTCTTGATGGACTCGGTGTACGCGGTGTACATGTTCCGGCATTCGGTGAGGCGCTCCGCAGTGAGGTGACTTTGGCCATCACTCTCGCAAGGCGACTCCTCCTGCTCCTCAACTCCCTCCATCAAGACTCCTAAGTCTCCATCCACCGTGTCGACCTCCCACTTCTCCTCAACATCCGTCAACACTGATTCGATCGTCTCGCGGCGGTTCTCCATGTCGACCATTGCGTCCCGCCCCGAGCGCCGCGAAGCAGTGAGCCCGTCGTGCGAGCCCCAGCGCACTCGCGAATGAAGCCGGTTGGCCATGACCTTGTCCTTGTGGGTGGTAGCTTCGGTGAACAAGGACTTGAGCGGGAGTTTGAAGCGGCGTTCGTTGGAGCGGCTCGGCTCACGCCTCCGCTTGGGTGCGTCGTCTACATCGGTCGTGGGCTTCCGCTTGCTGCGTTGCGGTGGAGGATGTCCGGGGAGCTGGAAGGCGAGGGAAGGAGCGTCGGGTGGTAGGCGGCGGGTACGCAGCGAGGAGGTAAGAGGGCCAAGAGGGGCCGGGGAAGGCACGCTGGCTGCCACGGGCATGTTGCTGATGGTGTGGAGTTGCTGTGGGAGAGTAGCGACGTCTTCTGCTGGTGGCGACGAGGCGGGCGTTGCAGTTATGATGGTGCCCATGATGACCCCCAACAAGGCCCTCATGGTGATGGAGAAGAATGGGAAGAATGAAGGAAGGGTGACTGGATTGAAAGAATGAGACAATGCAAGGAAGGCGGGGTTGTGGATGGACAGTGCCAGAGTCAGTGGCGATCAAACAGGGCATGCAGGACAAAACACCATCACGCGACAACACGCCGCACCAGCGCCTCCATCAACTGCATACTGCAACAATAGTCACTCGTCGTACTCCTCGCTCATGAGCCAGAGCTAGCACTTGCACTCGCCCGGCTTGCACAGGCAGGTGGAGCCGCACGTGCACGAGGGGCCGTGGGCGTTGGTGGGGGTGGTCTGCGGTTAGTTGCAGCTGCCAGGCGGAGACATACGAAGTTGGCGGTCATCTGCCCGGGTCAGTATGCACTGCAGGCAGAGTCACTCACTCTGCTGTGTTGTGTTGTTGTTGGTGGGGAACAGAGGCGTGAGATCGGGGGTTTAAGTATCTTCCTCTGGCCACGGATCTCGTACAGCGCACACGCACGGCTGCTCCATCGTACCCGAGCTCGCACCGTCCCGAAGGGCGAAGGAGCACCGGGCACCTGTACCCGCGCAGTCATATCAGAAGCAGAACGAGCAGTGGGCTCGCAAGAGACGATTGCACATTGCATGCTCGCGACCAGCGCTTCTTACATCTGCATATCGCTCGATAGTATACCGGAGTCTAGGATACGGGGTGGGCTGCGGGCACGCAGGGGCTTCCTATGGGTGGAGGGAAGGCCTATCACTTGGCGCTGCAGCACGAACAGCCGGCGGCGCACTTGCACCCGTCGCCGCCGGTGCAGCCCTGCGCGCAGCCGCAGTCGTCGCCGTCGTGGTTGAGGACGGGGGTCTGGCGTCAGCGAGGCGGGGAAGGCGGCGCGCACCATCGTGTTGGAGAGCATTGCGTCGGTGCTGCGTGGTGGGTGGGCGGGGGCGTCGGGGGTGAAGGAGAGCTCACTGTCGTTGTCGGGTTGTGGCTGTACGGTTGGTGGTGAGACCTCGGTGAGGCCTTTGACCTGGTATAAGTAGGCAGCTGGCGGAGACTGCGCGAGTAAGGCAACCCCGATACCCATCTCACGCCGACAGTATGCCAAGACAAGATGTCGCGAAGGCAACGGGCTGCTTCGCGCTCGTTCCACTCTGCCATGAGAAAGGCGGCGTGGAGCTGGTCTGGTCTGGCCGTGAAGGAGAGTCAAACCGACGCCTCGCCCTTCGAATTGCGCGACTTGTTCATGCCCCTCCAGGCTAGCCCCGGGGTGATCAGCGCGCCGCCCCACCCCGACGCCTCGTGTCAGTGGAGCAGTCAGTGGAAAACCCGAAGCGCAGAGTGGTAGACGGTACATGCAATCGGTTTATGGCTTCGACCTCGTCGTCGGGATGGCGGTGGAGCGCCGAGGGGCGCGGAGACACGCTCACACGCGCATCACTTGCCGTCGGGCTTGGCGGTGCCGCAGCCGCAGCCGCAGCCGGCGCAGCCCTCGTCGTCGTCGTCGTCATCGCCGGCCGCGTTGACGGGGTACGCGGGCTTGAAGGTCTACCGTCAGGCTACCAGCCGAGTCCGTCGACTTACAGAGTAGTAGGTCGTCATCGTTGAGCAGTTGCTGGAGTGGACAGGGAGGCGAGGTCGCGCTGGACTCTGTTTTATGTCGACAAGAGACACACCTCAGTGGTCAAAGACGCCCCGTGCGCGCTGATTCATCCGTGTGGATACCGCAGAGGGCTTCGTCGTCGTCGTCGTTGCTGCCTTGCTCTCGGTCAGACTCGCGGACAGAAATCGGCGGCTCGGAACTGGTCGAAACTCGGTGGCGTGCGAGCACGCACCGGCCTCATGTACCGACTGTGGGGTCCCCACACGGCGGCTTGTTTGGTTCCACCTGGTTGGGTTTTGGGTTTGACGTTTGACGAATGGTCGAGACATGGTGCTGCGACGACGGGATGGCGAGACATGTGCAGTCGGCACAAGTGAGGATACTCGTCTACTCGTCGATGTTCCAGCCTTGAGACCACCTTGGTTCCAGACCGACGACTTGTGCTGTAGCATGCGCCCGCCCGTGGCCAAGCCATCCAAGCCATCCGCGTTTCATCGTCTGCTGCGCCCAGATTGCATCAACGCGGTCACTCTGTCCGAGACAAACACGAGGGAAGGAGGCGGGGTCGGCGGGGGAGAAGCGGAATGCTGCATACGCGTCTACACGCTGTTGAACGCCAAGCGCGCGCGCCCAGCGCCCTGCACACTCTGCACACGCGCACTGGGCTCAATCTCGGTGGGCGCAACATCTTGGCGCCGCGACGGCGCCACGCAGACACGACGCCCACGACGCGACATAGCCTCGTCACGGCGGTGGAGACACACACCCTGGGCCGTCTGTCGTATCGCCCAGCCCACTCGCACCAACACCGTGTCCAAACACTTTAAAACACGTCCTCTACCTTCCTTCTTCCTCACCCCATTCTTCCCTTCTTCCTCTTTCTCTCGTTCCTCAACGCTGCTCGACGCAGTTCCTCACTCCAACGTCCCTCATTGAGTCACCTCCTCCCACCATTCACACACAAAATGAAGACCGCCGTCACCCTTCTCTCCCTCCTCGTCCTCGCGGCCGTCGTGCCCGCCGCACCTGCCGCGCCGGTGCGCCACCGCGGCGTGGTCAAGCGCTGGTGGGGCCAGAACTTTGGCTACCCCGAGCACCACCACTGGCACCATGACTCGGGCGACGACAACTGCGATGACAACGGCGACGGTGACGGTGACGCCGGCGACACCGACGTTTGGGACTACGACGGCTACTCCTCCGCGAGCGACATTGCCTCTGCCAGCGAGGTGCCGTCGCCGACCTCGGTTGAGGCATGGGACGACGTGAGCTCGGCGGCCGCCAGCCCTTCCGACGACGTTGCCAGCGCCGCCTTCCCTTCCGCCGTCGACCTCTTCGCTGCTTCCGAGGCGTCAGCCTCGGCGTCTTCCTCGCACAAGGGCAAGAAGCCGGCGCCGTCCCCGCCTTCCTCGGCGGACTCCAGCGCTAGCTCCGCCGCCGCCTCGGGCGAGGGCCACCCCGCTCCCGTCGGCGAGACGTACACTGGCATTGCGACGTGGTACGACATCGAGGACTCGCATGACAACGGTGGCATGTCGGCCGGCATGGTCGCGTGCTCGGCCACCTCGTATCTTAACAGCGACAACATTGTGAGTTCCTAGGTTTCTAGGAAGTATGCTGACGACGACAGGTCGCCGTCAACATGCCACAGTTTGAGGGCTCCTGCGGCCGCACCGTCTTCCTCATCGACACCGAGACGGGCAACACTGCGACCGCGACCGCTGTTGACCAGTGCGCGTCGTGCCCCACCCATGGCGACCTCGACCTCGTCACCGGCCTCTTCAACAAGCTCCACAACGGCAACATGAGCGCGGGCGTGTTCAAGCTGCAGTGGTACTTTACCTCGTAGGGCGGGCCGGCCTGCTCGAACTCAACCCACCCACTCTCTTCGCCACGACCACCCTTACGCACAAGAGCTCTCTCCCGGTTTCCTATTCGGCCCTGCTCTCGACGGGCGGGCGGCAACCCGTCGACACTCTCGGACTGCCTGCAGGCGGCACAGGCTGGTGCCTGCTCGTTGAGCGATGCATTCTGTGATTGTTATGTTGGTGGGCAGCCTCGCAGCAGCGTTAGCAGCGTCAGCGAACGTGGAGGTGTCAGTGCAGAGCGGGCAGAGTCACGTCTTGCAGAGTCGATACGGCCGGCCTGTCCAGAGTGCGCCCGCCAATCGTTGAGCCGATCGAGCGAGGACTGCGAGGCGCCCAGCCTGGCCGGTGCACAGCACGCCCAGTCAGAGTACCCCTCGGTCGAGTGACGCACCGCCCGTGTCAGAACCCAAGGCCCCAAGATCAGCAGGCACAGGCAGTCATGTAACTGCGGACGGAACGGACATTGGGTGCAGTGCACGAACTCGAAGCGATGCCGGAGGGCCTCAACACCACCAGCCGTGCCCACCCACCCCGAAAACTTGGGCCGCTTGCCCGTACCTCTCCATCCAGCGACGACGTCATGCACCGCTGATCCGCACGCCCAAGCTGACCGAGGCCATGAGGGGCATGCATGCAGAACCGTGCGCGTCTCGCCGTGGCCGGGCCTGGACCAGCTGAAACGCGCTTGCCTTGCCCTTCTCGGAAACAAATCGGGGGTTGTGCGCGTTTGTTTTGCGCGTGTGGGTGGCTATTGGTCGGCGCGAGGGCATTACAGTTGGCGCATTACGAGGTGTAAGGTAACCTTGCGGCGTGTACCTTGTCGTGCCGCACCCCGGATCTCTGGATGGCGCTAGATGGCCGTGCGCCCTAGATCAACACGCACTCCACTGCGGGTTCTGGTAGCTGTGTGGCAGGGACATCTGGAGGCAACATAGTGAATGACCGTAGCGCCTGTCTCACCACCTAGAGCCCAACACGCCACGCCCACCCAACATTCACTGTGGCAACGGTGCATCAAGCTACAATGCCAGTGACAGACGATTCCAGTCGAATGTCAACCAAGCGACAAGGTGTTTACAATAGTGTTATAGTGCGTGACGCCAGACTCGACTGCGCCCATCGAGAGCGTGTCGCGTCGCGCCGTCACTGCGGGGCGCCTCACAGAGGCGCTAGCCGCGCGCGTCAGTTCCAGATCTACTGGAACGACCAGGTGGCGGTGAAGATGCCGTCGTTGGTGTTGCCGTTGTGGAGCTGGTTCCAGAGGGCGGGGGTGAGGTCGATACCGTACTGCTCGCACGACGAGCACTCGTCGACAGCGGTGGCGGTGGCAGTGTTGCCGGTGGTCGTGTCCTTGATCACAACCGTCTTGCCACACGAGCCGGGGTACTGGGCCGAGTTGATGGCAACGATGAAGTCGTCGTTGTTGTACTTCTGCGACGAGCAGGCGACCGAACCAGCGGACTGGCCCTCGTTCTCGGACGGGTCGAGGACGTTGTAGAAGGTGGCGGGGCCGGTGAAGGTCTGGCCCGAGGGCTGGGCGCCCGAGTTGGCGGGGGGAGCCGCGGCCGAGTTGGCGGGGGGAGCCGCGGCGAGGTTGTTCGAGTCGGCGGCGGAGTTGTCCGAGTTGTCCGAGTTGTCGGCAACAGGCGAGGCCGAAGGCGAGGGCTGCGACCAGTTGTCCGACGAGTCGTCGGTGGGCGTGGCGACCTCGGACGACGACGACTGGCGCCAGCCGCCGTGGCGCCAGCCCCCGTGGCCGTGGTGCTTGTGGCCGTGGTGGCCGTTCCAGTCGGGGGTGGGGGCGGCGGCGACGAGGGACGCGGCGATGGCGAAGAGGGCGAGGGTCTTGGCGAGCATCTTGTTTGTTTGTTTGTTTGTTTGTGCTGATGCAGAGAGCGAGCGAAGAAAGACTGGTCCAGCCAGGAGTGTTTGAAGAAGCGGTAGAGAGTGAAGTTGATGGGGGGAGGGGGATGTGGGACGGGCAGTCTTTATACGCGTCAGGCCGGGCGTGTCTGGGTGTGGGCGTGTTGTGCGCAGCAGTCTCTCTCCGTCTCCCTCGTCGCCCTTGCTTTGCTTTGTTGATGGGTGCAATTTCGGGGGCCAAGTCAATCGGGGTGCTGCTGGTGCTGCCACCCAAGGCGGCTGGTGCTTTTTTGGGCGCAGGATGCACGCGGGGGGGGGGGGGGTGCGACAACGGCAGCGGGCGCAACGGGCGTAACAGTGATACAGTGAGTCAACAGCCACAGGGACGTCCCCGATCTTCGCGGCGGTCGCGGTCTGGACTGGATCACAGCAGCCATGCCCGCCCGCGCGCAGCAACACGGCCGGCCGCAGCAGCCGCACACCGCGCCCGCACACCCCCGCACAATCGCCCATGCGCGCCCGCCTGCACCCCCAACTGCATGCATACCCCGTGCCCCTATACCTTGTTCACGCACTCGGCCAGCCTTCAGTGCGCACACCGACGCAATGCACAATACACCTGCAGCTCACGTGCACGCTCACTGCATATCGCCGTTCAATTTGGCGAGATGTAGGCACGGCAAAGGACTAATAGTCAAGCCTTCGCGACGAGGTCTGCTGCTCGATCTCGTCGCTTCTGCGCTGGCCTGACTGCGCTGGGCGTGCCTGCGACTCACTACCGGGCGCAGAGGCACGGACGCCTCGCAGGCTGGCCGGGCTGCTCTAGGCTGCTCCTCACCGAGCTCGTGACTGACTCTTTTTTTTTTTCTCTTCTATTCAGCCTGACGTATGCCACCCGGGCATGTACGACGCCGCGTAGCGCGTGCTAGTGCGCGTTCAGAGGCCACGGTGTATGACGACGACGACGGCGGCGGCGGTGTGCACGCGGCGTGTGGCATGCACAGATTTTGGAGGTGAGGCTTGCCGGCCACCAGCTGGAAAGCTGGAAACCCGGCCGCGCTGGTGTCAGTCACCTTTCCTCCCCACTCGGGTGAGACAAACGGGGTGCACCGGCGCGCACAATACATGTGGAGCCGCACCCTCCTCCCTGGCCAGGAAACTCCGTGGCCAGAACACACACTGCGCACCGGGCTAATGTCACTCGATCTGCCGTCCTGAACCAAGGCAAAGAAACACCTCGCCGGCGTCTCGCCGAGTGCGGGGCCGCGGCGCTAGCGCAAGCTGAGCGGCCGGGAATAGAATTTTGTGCCATCGCCAAGGTGGTTTGGGGTGGACCCGACACGCGCACCCTGTGTCGCTTGCCCTGCGGTAATCTATTTGGCGAGGGGTGCACAAGTCGTCTCGCATAATACATAGCCCAGGCAGCTCTAGCGCCGAGAGCCAAAAGCTATTACCGACGCGGTAAAGGCCGGGTAATACCCCCAAACGAGGGCCACTTGCCGCCGGCTGGGAGCGATTACTCATTGCGCATGCTGCAAGCTGGACATGGCAATACGATCACATGCTCTGTCACAGGCATGCAAGAGCGGCATGCAGAGCTGGGAACGCTAAACCCGCTTCTTGCCGTCGTCTGGCGCGGCCCACTCGAGCGCCGCGTCCTGCGGCGAGAGCAGCAGGTCAGATATGGGCGTCGAGGACCGGTGCACCGCGCTGTCCTGGCGCACAAGTTGCTGCTGCTGTCGGTTCCGCGCGCGTTTGAGTGCTCTGAGCGAGGCGTTAGTGCCACACCGGATAGCTCCACACCCAGCAGCCCCACTCACGCCTCGCGCTCCGCCTCCTCGCGCTCCCACTCGCGTTCTGCTGCCCCACGCGCATACTCGCCACTCGGGCCCGCCGCCTGGTCGTCGTCGCCGACCCCAAAGCTGCCCCGCCGCACCACGTGCGCGATGGGCGGCCGCGCCGCGCCGCCACCCGTGTTTGTGTCGTCGGTCGTCGTGCCGCTCGACCCCGGCGGAGCGCCAGTCCACTTGCCCTTGCCCTTGCCGCCCCAACCGTGCACACCGAGCACCCAGTTGCCGACGGTGCGTTCTTCCAGCGGCTTGGGGGCGTACCCCGCCTCGTTGCTCGCGGACGGGTAGTACTGTGGCTCGTCGACACTGGCCAGCTGGTCAGCCTGGACGATGCCACCATCTTTGCCACCCGGTCTTTGATCACTCGGCCCCGGCTCCCCTGCCACATCCATGTGGTCGAATGCCAGCATCTGCTCGAGCATGGCAACGCGCGCCTTGAGCTCGTCCTCGACGGCGTCGCGCTGCCCCTCGAGCTCGGCCCAGCGCTGCCGCTCGCCCTCGTAGCTGCCGAGCGCGTCGGCGTGCCGGCGCTCGAGGCGCTCGTAGTCGGCCTCGCGCTGCGCAATCTCGCCCTGCGCGACGCTCAGGCTCTGCGTGAGCGTGTCGATCTCGGCTAACAGCGTCGAGATGAGCGCCTCGGACTCGCTGGCCGTCGCACCCGGCGTCGCCGTGCTGATCGTCTGCGTCGGCGACGTCGCGCGCGGCAGCGGCAGCGGGCTCGTCCGTGACCGCCGCGACGCGAGGTGCGGGTACGCCGCGGCCGGCGTCTGGCTGTACGACCCGGCGCGCCTGTGCGCCTGCGCCGCGGCGTCAGCGGCCAGCAGATTCGAGCGCGCCGGCATCGGCGCCGACGACGCCGAGCCGCGGCGGGTGGCATCCGGCGCCACTGTCTCCCGCGTGGGCCGGAGCGGCGTCGGTGCGGCAGGCAGAGGCGCGCGCGGGCTCATCTCGGTCGGGGTCGCCACGAGCTCGGCGGCAACAGCAGCAGTGCTCACGTCCAGGCCGAGCCGCTGCAGCCCCTTGGCATGCACGGCAGCGACGATCTCGCGCTGGCGGAGGGTCTCCTCGCGGCGCGAGAGCGCGAGCTCGCGGTCCCGCAGCGCCGCCTCGCGCACGCGGAGCTCGGCAGACCAGTCGCTCCACTCTTGCAGGTGCGGGTCGGTCGGCGGGATGGGGAGCGGCGGGCGGCGCGGGCGCGCGGTGACGGGGCTCGAGAGGAAGGGGTTGGGCGCGTCGGCGCGCACGCCCCCGTCGTGCTGCTGTGCAGCGTTTGTGCGCGCCGCGGCGACCGACGTTGCGGTTTCCAGTGGATCAGCGTGCGGCCCCAAGCTCGGCGGCGAGCCCTTGGGCGACACCGAGCTCACGATGGGCGACAGCCGCGTGTCGAGCATCAGCCGCGGCATCGTGTGCCGGCGGCCGAGCACGCGCCAGCTGGACGGCGGGGACGGCGGGGACGGGGGCGCGGGGGCTAGTTCTGGCGGCGCGGACGCCGGCTGGAGGAGCGACGGCGGGCGCGCCTTGGGCGGTGGCGTGGGTGGTTGTGCCGCGGGGGGATGGATCGGTGCAGGGCCGTCGAGTCCGGCGGGCGCTGAGGCCGTAGTCGTCGTCCCGGGCGGTGGCGGGGCCGGCGCAGGCGCGGATGGTATTGACGCCGCCGCAGCCGGCGCGGAGGACACCCGCGTCGTGCTGGCGCGCCGCACACTCCCCTTGCTCAGCATCGCCGATACCGCGGTGGACGTCGACGACCGCCGGCTCGCAGGGAGCGGGAGGCGGTCCTCGGCGTCGTCTTCGATGGTCGCTGCGAGCGCGAGGCGCGCGCTGGCGCCGGCGCCGCTGCTGCGCCCCGCCTTGCCCTTGCGCGCGAACATGATGATGTGTGGTGTCTAGGCCATGCGGGGTGTGGGTGGGTTGATGGTGGCTTGTGTCGTCGCTGCTTGTGCTTGCTGCGTGGTGCATGCCACACTCACTCAGGTGCAGTGAGCTTAGTGCTCGTCGTGTGAAGGCATGGTCTTGCCAGTGGCGTGCTGGATGCCGCCGCCCGAGACAAAGACTGCTGGAACGACGAGTGCGTGCGTGCGTGCATGCGTGCACCGTGCAGCTGCAGCAGCACCAGCAGGCGGCGCAGCAGCATCGACAGCCCATACACCACCCGCGCGCGCTAAGATCCCACGACGACGACGACACCGCCTTGCATCGCCTTATCGCGCGTCCAACATTCCTCTTTGGGGCCAAACGGCGGCAGCCGCGGCTAACATTCCGACCTCTGGCACCGTTGTCGCTGCAGCCTCCTTCTGCCTTCATGCTTGTATTCAACGCGGCCACGGGTTGCTTGGCACGATGACGGCCAGCAGTGGCCAGCCAGCATACAAGAGCTTGGTTGCCCCACACTCCGAGTGTTTGGTTCCAGCCACTTCACTACCCACTTTGACTGCCTCTTCCTGTCGACCCCATTCCCCGCGCGCCGCCACCATCCCGCCCTCTCGTGACCAACTCGCCTCCACCTGCACCGCCGCACCGCCCAGATCTCCCCAGCCCTCCCTCCCCAACCCGATCTCGGCCTCGTCTAAGCTTATACAGTTGCATACAGACAATAAACTATGCCTCTCGCCTTACGCCAGGTCGGTGATGTTCATCGGCATCTCGTCAATCTCTGCGACAGTGTCAGCCATACCCGAGTCACGGCACTCGTTCCCGCACTCACGAGTCGAGTAGTACTGCTCAATGTCACGCAGAATGCGCACATCCTCGACAGTCACAAAGTTGATGGCAACACCCTTGCGGCCGAAACGGCCAGAGCGACCTATCCTGTGCAGGTAGTTCTCACGCGACGACGGCAGGTCGTAGTTGATGACGAGCGACACCTGCTGCACGTCGATACCACGCGCCCACACGTCGGTCGTGATGAGCACACGGCTCTGGCCGCCACGGAACTCGGCCATGATGGCATCACGCTCCTTCTGCACCATCTCACCGTGCATGCTGCTGACGGTGAAGTTGGCCTCACGCATCTTCTCCGTCAGCCAGTCGACCTTGCGACGCGTGTTGCAGAAGATGACGGCCTGGGTGATCGTGAGGCTGGCGTCAGTTGAGGAGCCTGGGTGGTACAACTCACGTGTCGTAGAGATCACACAGCGTGTCAAACTTCCAGTCCTCCTTCTCGACCGCGACGAAGAACTGCTTGATGCCCTCGAGGGTCAGCTCGTCACGCTTGACGAGGATGCGGATAGGGTCCGTCATGAACTTGGTCGTCATCTCAAGCACGTCGTGGGGGAGCGTAGCCGAGACAATGACGACCTGGGTCGCAGGAGGGAGGTAGCGGTAGATGTCGTAGATCTGGTCCTTGAAACCCTTGTTGAGCAGCTCGTCCGACTCGTCGAGGATGAGCATCTTGATGTCCTTGGTGCGGAGGTTGCGGCGGCGGATCATGTCGAACACACGACCGGGGGTGCCGCTAACAACCTGCTGGCCAGCCTCGAGCTTGCGGATGTCCTCGCCGACCGAGGTGCCACCGATACACGCGTGGCACGACACGTTCATGTAGTCGCCGAGCGCGAGCACGACCGTCTGAATCTGGACGGCCAACTCGCGCGTGGGCGACAGAACGAGCACCTGCGTCTCGCGGATGTTCAAGTCGATCGACTGCAGCGCCGAGATGGCAAACGTAGCAGTCTTACCGGTACCAGACTGCGCCTGCGCAATCACATCGCGGCCGCGCATGATCGGGATGATGGCACGCTGCTGGATCGCAGAGGGCTTCTCAAAGTCTGGCGGGTGAGCACGACAATGCGGAGGAAACACCCACTGTAGGCGTAGATGCCGCGGAGAAGGTCCTCTCTAAGGTTAAGTGCCTCGACTAGTGACGACTGTCAGCGACTGTCTCACAACAACAACGCCAGCTACTCACACGTCGGAGCCTGTATTCGAGAGGAGCAAAAGCGCCCATGTCAATGAACGCTCCCACCCCTCTCGACGAAGCGCTGCCTTCTCCATTGTCGGGCAGCCTTGCGTCTTCAAGTACGTACGACAGTGACCGCCTCCGACGACTCGAACACGAGCTTCTCATCTCCACTGCGGGGTTAGGACTTGCGCTGCAGCTCCGAGACTCACGGGTTGAGCTGATAGTGACGCCCCGGGTCAGTACGACGTCTTCGTCCGGCTGTCGTCGACGCTTACCGCCATTTTGGATGGATTGTTGTGATGTCTTGAAGTCGAACAACAAAGTCGAAAGTAACAACGTCAAGATCAAGACCGGTGGCGTTAACACCGGAAATCCCGCCACGTGGCCTAAGTGGCGCTGCCGACTTTGCCGGCTTGGCCACCTAACGCTCGACTTGTGGATTTCGAGCACAAGGCAGCTGCTGCGTTGTTGATCCACCTCCACACCCAACCGACCATGGACTCGATCATCGAAACGCAGCGAGCAACGCACGAGGAGATTGAGTGGTATGAGCAGGCGCTCGCCGACGTCCTCATGCAGAACCCCACGGCCGTGAGTAGCAGCAGCCTACTGCCCCACCTCCACCTTTCTGACAACAACAGCAACGCAACATTGTGCGGCGGGATCGCAAGGCCGGTGACATCCTCGACCGTATCGGCGAGCTGAGGAAAACGCTCGTGGACACTTACGAGGATCTGCCAGGGTGAGTCGGTGACGTTGCAGCGAAGACGATGATCAACTGACTCGCCAGACTTCGACCAACAGAGCTTGCGCTCCTCTCTGCCCCTCCGGCCGGCGAGGACGAGCTCGGCGAGTTCTATAAGCGCTTTGAGGCCGTCAAGGCGTTCCACACGAACAACACCAACATCAACGCGCGCCAGTTCCTGCATGAGATTGACGAGTTGGTGCGCAGTGACGGTCTGGAGACGGTGTATGTCGAGGACGAGGAGGAGCCCATCATCATTGACCGTGAGTGTTGTGACGCCAATCGTGCTGACCCCCGCAGCCTTGGACAATGTCTTCTCTGGAGAAGAGGCGTACGGACGGCACCTCGACCTGTACGAGGCACACACGCAGTACTTGAATCTCAAGGGAAGCACGCGACTGTCCTACATTGCGTATATCGACATGCTGAGGCAGGGCCGGGTGGAGCGCACGCTGGATGTGAAGGAGAAGTCGACGGCGGCGTACCTTGCGTGAGTTTGCTGGAAGTCTTCCTTGCCCCAGCTAACCCCTCAGATACGTCCAGACCCTGTACAACTACCTGGTGTCGTTCTTCCGCCGTGCCCTGCCCCTCATCAACGTCCAGAAGAAGCTGGACGCATCAGAGGCGAGCTTTGAGTCGGCATGGGCGGCCGACGAGGTGCCCGGATGGAGCGAGGGCAAGAGCGGCGGCAAGAAGGCGGAGGCCAACGGCGGTGCGGGAATCTGGTGCCCATACTGCCAGAAGCACTACTCCAAGCAGACAGTCTACGATGCCCACCTCAAGTCGGACAAGCACAAGAAGAAGGAGGCGGCCGGCAAGGCTGTTGCCGAGTCGGACGCGAACGGCGCGGCCGCCGGCCCTTCAACTTCCTCGCGCGACAAGCTCAAGCAGCCCGCGCGTCTCACCTACCTCATCGGCGAGCTGCTCGCCTTCCCGCCCACGCCCGACCTGCTCTGGGCGTCGCGGTCAGAAGTCGAGCGCCGCAGCGCACTCACCGCGCGCGAGCGCGAGGCCGAGCTCGAAGAGCAGGAGGACGCGCAGCCCCCGCCCGCCGAGGTCAACGTGACCGCCGACGACGATGACGACGAGGACGACGAGGGACGGACGTACAACCCGCTCAAGCTCCCGCTCGGATGGGACGGCAAACCCATCCCGTACTGGCTGTTCAAGCTGCACGGCCTCGGCGTCGAGTTCAAGTGCGAGATCTGCTCCGACTTTGTGTACATGGGCCGCAAGGCGTTCGACCGTCACTTCCAGGAGTCGCGCCACGCGTTCGGCATGCGCGCCCTCGGCCTGCCCAACACAAGGCACTTCCACGAGATCACCAAGATCCAGGACGCGCTCGCGCTCGCCGACAAGCTCAAGCGCGAGGGACGGCAGGAGCTCGCGGCCATGGACCGCGCCGAGGAGTTTGAGGACGCAGACGGCAACGTGTACGACAAGAAGACGTACGAGGACCTCAGGCGCCAGGGATTGTTGTAGAGCCATATGCATGGGTAGTAGTAGATCTATTGGCGTCGCCGCAATGCCTCGTTCTCGTCGACCTCGTACTCGTCGTACGAGCTCTCTTCCTCCTCTTCCTCGTCCTCCTCGTCCTCCTCTTCGGATGTCTCCTCGTCCGTGTCGTACGTGGGCACAAAGTCGTCCCCTTGCGCCGCAGACACAGCCGCAACGTGGTCCTCACTAATGCTGTCAGCTGAGCCCCTCTCGACTGGCACATCTCCCACCATCCCAGACATTGACCCTTGCCCCTTGACCCTTGCGACTTACCTCTCGTACTCTTCCTCGCTGTCTTCCTCTTCCGACTCGTCCTCGCTCTCCTCCGAGTTGAGGAAGTCGTCCAGGTCGCGGAACTTGGACTTGGTGGTGTGTGGGACGCTGGACGCGGGGGACGCGGTGCGCGGCGTCGCCGCGTTCGACACGGAGAGGTTGCGCACGATGGGCGGCGGGATGGGCGACGGCGCGGAGGACACAAACGTCGGAACCGGCGGCTTCTCGGCCTCCTTCTCCAGCTCCGACTCGCGCAGCGACGGGTCGGTCGGGTCGTCCGTCCAGGCGGGGAGCGACTCGTATGCCCCGAGCTTGCGGTGCGTGATGCGCGACATGGACCCGACGTCGTAGGCGCTCTCTGTGCGGTTAGCGTCCCTGCCCTGGTACCTAACCCACGTTCGGCGGCAACAGCCTTCGGCGCCTCCCGCTTGCCCAGAAGAACAACCTTGACCTGTTCGCGACGGAGGGTGACTCCGCCCGCATCCTGCTCCTCGTCTTCGATACCCTCCTCCAGCTGCTTCTCCTCACGCACGCCTCTCAGCAGGCCATTGAGGAACCGCGCACGGTCGCGCACATCAAAGTTGTGATCGTAGCGCGCAAGGGTGAACAGATACTGGCTGAAGCTGGCAAGTGCAGATGTTCCAGGCGAAAGCACGAGCAGCTTGCTGGCCAGCGTGATGATCTGAAGCTTGGCAGGTGCATCTTCCGTGATGAAACTCTTGACGCCCTTTCGGAGGACGTCGGGGACCCAGGGAGCGAGTCCGGGCCACTTGAGCCCGAACGTCGTATCCGCAGAGTCGTCGGCTGCAAACTGGCCCACGAGCCAGAAGACGCTGGCGCGCGCGGACGGGTTCGTGATGTTGTCTAGCTGCTTGGCGAGGCGGGCGACGAGGTTCTGCGGGGTAGATGAAGACACTGCCGCCTGAGAGAGGATGACACCCTTCAGTTCGATGACGGCCTGTGCAACGAGCACACCGCGCGTGCTCTTGAGCAGGCGCATGAGGGTCCTCAGGCCAGTGTCGACAACCGAGGGGTGGATGCGAACGCAGTGGCCGATCGCGCGGACGGCTTCCTCGGCAACGGTGTCATCGGGGAAGTTGACGTACGCCTTCAGCTCGCGGAGGCAGGTCGCGGCGTTGTCGGCGTCGGCGAGTGCAATAAGGCCACGGAGCTTGGCGCTCTTGACTGCCTTGCAGTCGCGCGAGTGCAGGAAGAATGTCGAGAACCGGGGTGCGAAGAGCCACGGCCGCTCCTCGGCCATCTCGGCGATGACCTCCCACGTAATGGTCTCGATCGCTTCTGAATGGTGGTTGTCTGCGCTGGCGGTTCCAGCAAGGCGGAGGAGTGGGTCGACGAGCTGCTCCTGTCCAACAGAGCTGTGGCCAGCCGGGGCGAGGTTGTAGTACAGCTTGGCGGTTGCCAGCACGACCATGGGGTTGCGCGAGTGGAACAGCGACCTGGCGTAGTGAAGCAGCATGGCGAGGTCGATGTCCAGGCCCTCAAACTCGTCGTCCGAGTCGACCTTGTCGGCGCCGTTTTCGCCGTTGCTGGTCTTCGGCGGCGGGGGTCGGACGGCGCCAGCCGTGTCGGGCTTCTCGAGGAAGGCGCGCGCATACCGTGTCAACACGTCGAGGATGACCGACTGCCCCCACTCGTCGGCATCGACAAGCAGCTTGCAGATGTGCCGGTAGTACGGGTGCAGGAGATCGAGGCGGTCGGGGCAGATCTCAGTGAAGGCTGTGAGCGTCGGGCCGAGGGTGAGCGGCGAGTTGGACGCGAGGAGGGTGCGCAGCAACTGCAAGAGCTCAGGGAGCGCTGTAGAGTCCATACTGTATGGGTTAGAACAGATGACCATTATAGCACCCACTCATAGACCTTTGAGAGGCCACCGGCGACCGTCTTGCGGACATAGGGGTTGCGATCGTTGACGAGCTTCTTGAGCCCGAGCATCACGATGCCTTGGATCACCGGCACGCGAATCGACGTGAGCACGCGTAATGACATGGACCGAATGAGCGGGTTGGGATCCGACAGGTCCTTCTGGAACGTGTTGATGGACAGCAGCAGCAGGTCCGAGTTGTTGTTGGCGAAGCGGAGGAGGTAGATGTAGACGAGCTTGCGGATCTCGATCGAGTTGGCGACGACGTTCTTGACGACCTGGGCGAAGAACCCCTCCATGTTCCGCCCCTTTGACATGGCGGCGATGATGCGCTTCATGCCCTCGAGGCGCTCGCTCTCGGCGCGCGACTCGAGCAGCTTGGTGATCTCGAACATCTTGTCCTCGGAAGCGTCGAAGTACGCCGCCGACGCCGACGCGCCGCCCCCCGCCAGGAGGTTGAGGTCGCGCGTCGTCTCCTGGAAGTTCTCCTTGATGCGCTGGCCCAGGCGGTTGATCATGCTGGGCGAGTGCAGCCGTGCTGCGAGGGCGAGTGGGTGAGAGGCAAGTCGCGCTGGACCCACCGACTTGGGTGGACTTGGCCAACTCGTCGTCAGCGGCCCGGCCGGAGTCAAATCCCGTCCACACACCAACCGAGACGTTCATGACGTCGGCTCAACTTCAGATCCATCCTCGATAACACATCCTCACACCCACAACAGCACACCCGGCGCCCCGCGTGATGGAATGAGCGGTACGGCAGACATGGATTCCCGCAGACTGACAGCAGGCTCATCGCCGGAGAACGCTTCGGGCCGGCCGGCATCCGCCGGTGCCAACCGCGCGCGGTCGTCCACTATCGTCAAGGTCGGCCCTCCGCGCACCAAGGAGGGCGATGCCGGCCCGCCGCAGGTCGATGTCGCATCGGGAGTAGCGATTTCTGCGCGTGAGATCCCGCAGAGAGAGCGTAGGCGGTCCAAGGACGATAGCGAGTACGCTGGATCGCATCACTCTCGGCGACAACACCATCACCACCACGGCCATGGCCATGCGCGGCAAGGGAGCGGGACAAGCGGTCACACGGACGATGCATCGGCATCGACAAGCGTGCCCCGCTCTGCGCGCGGGATCAGGCTGGAGGGCTTCACGACCATGCCGGATGGCGCCCCCAACCCCGAGCTGTCGCCGCCCAGGCCGGACCTGCCTACTTTCAAGTCGATGCCCCTCGTGCCCTCTGGGGCATCAAATACAACCCCCGGGCCGATTGTGCATCCATTGCCATACATCCCGAGTCCTGAGGATGTGCCGCCACGCTTCTCGACGCCAACAAACAGCGTCAGGCTATCGCTGTACACGTACTCGCCTAGTCAGAGCCACAACCAGACTGTGACGCCGCGAGAGCCGCCCTCGCTATTGCCCGCACCGGCGTCGAGCGCAAGTACCAGAGTGCTTCTCAGCTATGCTTCTCTGCCATGGAACGCCAAGGCGGGTGACTACCTTGAAATCCGGCGCGTGCCAGTGCCCGCACAGGACACCCGGCGCAACTTAACCAACCACCAGCTTGTGTCCAAGGACAAGTATGAGGTCGACGCGACCGAGGGCGTCAAGCCTGGCAAGGGGCGCGACGGGTACATCTTCAGGCTTGGCGAGGACGTTACATCGGTGCCGACGAACCAGATCCAGGTGCCGAACGCCATCGCCAATGCCTTCAAGCTGCAGCACCGGCAGGACGTAGAGGTCATTCGTATCCAGGACCCTCAGACGGCGTTTATCGACTTCATTGAGCTCAACTTTTCGCAGTATGTCGGCCGTGCGGACATGTGGCGACTGGGAATGTCTCTCGAAAACACGACCGTTCATGTGGGCGAGAAAGTCACACTCGCAGGTGGTGCAGTGCGCGCCGATGTGCAGGGGGTCTGGCGTGGGCGACATCAGTACTCCAGCGGCATCCTCACGTCCAAGACGAAGACCATCTTCAGATCAAAGTCGGCACAGACCTACATCTTCATCCAGTTGTGTGAGGAGACATGGGAATTTGACGAGGACGGAGAACGGTACTATGAGAAGGTGCTGCATGGTGAGTGTCGGGGGAGGGACAGGCTAACGAGTTAGGCTTCCTTCCGGATCTCTTCCAGAGATGGACCACTATTGGGGCGTCACATCTCGTCACCATCATTCTCTTCGCGCGTGTCTACTACACCGACGAGGAAGTGTCTTATCTTGAGTCCCTGGACCTCACACTGGGACTCATGAAGGACTACCATGGCCGGTGGTGCAAGGACTTCTTCCATGTGCTCTACGACTTTGAGAGAAAGGGCGATTGGATGCCGGCGCTTGCCGAGATCAAGAAGCGCATGGAACGAAGTGAGCGGGAAATCCTACTCGACTTCCAGCTCTCCCAGCTCCATGCCCAGGATCACCCGCACGCAAATGCGAAGAAACGCATCGTAGGCCGCTGGAGCTTTGCCTACGAAGGCAATGTGCTGGAGGCGGTCAATCTTGCGCTTAACCCATTCGATGAGCACTACATCGACCGTGACCTGTCACGAACGGGTCTCAGCATGACCGTCCTGACACCTGGAACGGGCCACTTTGCTGTCGATAAGAATCTCCTCCGTTTGACCACCGAGCGCATGATCGACCACGGCATCGGCCTGGATCTGGTGTGCCTCACCAAGATGCCCCTGCACTCAGTCCCATTGTTCAGCTACCTTTCGGAACGGCCAACACGCAAGGCTGGCGATGAGTCGAACCCGGCCACGACGAAACCCGCCACTCCTGATCCCCTCTACCACGACTCTGACGGCTCACGGCGCGATCGAGAGCTCACAGACTGCTACTCGCTCGCCTTTTGGGTATACTGCTCCTTCTATTCCAAGACCCACGACAAGCACTTTCGTCGCGACCGCTTTGTTCCACGCTGCAAGATGTACGAGATCCAAATGCTCGGCATATTGGATCACAACCTCACGACTGTCGTTGTGCCGATGCTCGACGTGGAAGATATGGACCAAACGAAGAAGAAGCTCACGGTGGACGACCGCAAGTTGCTACATGACGCTTATGACGAGGAGATCTTTGGTGGGGGGCAGAAGCCAGCCGCTGCTGTGGCCACTGGCAAGGAAAACTTGGCCGTCTCGCCGACAAGCACGTCGCGGTTAAGTAACAATTCTGCAGGCACAAGCTATCAGTCGGCAAGGTTACTGGCTCATCGGATGGAGGAGGAGCGTCGCGCCCGGACGGAGCCTGCGTCGCCTAGAATGATCAATCGGACGGATCGCACTCGGCAGTCCGTGGCCACACAGGCAAGCATCACAGAGGAGTCCATGTCGAACCCTTCTCTACCAGATGTGTACCCGTTGTCATCCGGTGCCTTCATGCCGGATATCCCGACCACATCAGCCACTCCGTCTCCACTGCCGACCATCAAGGCCTCTGATATGCGGCGCCCATCCCTCATGGACAACGTGCTCGACAATCGTACACCGTCATCCCGCATCACGAGCACAACGTCAATAGCGGTATCTCCCTCCCAATCCATCCTCTCGACCGACCAAATCCCTTCTGGCGCATCAACACCAAAGCGGACGCCTTCATCCTCGGTGAAGAAGCTCAAGAGCCAATCGAGCAAGGGGTCGTTCGCCAGCAGGTTCGCGAGTACATGGCTCTTTGGTTCGCTCTCCACACGGGCACAGCCATCTGTTGCGACAGCTGCTGTCGAGAACATTGAGCGACGTGACGTATCCATGACCCTTAGCTCCAGCAAGGCCCCTTCGCCCGTCGCCCAGAAGGATGATCTCCCACCTCCGTCGATTCCCCAAGCTGTTCCCGGTATCGGAATCACCGGATCGTCTCCAGGGCCGGAGCGGTCGCCTACGAAGCCGAGAGCAGTCCCCCGAGCATTGAAATCACAGCCCATGCCCATCGCTTCGGCTGGGGCGCGTGTTGGCAATGAGCTGGCTATCGCCCGGTCAGTGCCGCGGTCCATACCTCGCAGTTTGCACAACTCGTTCAAAGGCGGTCGGTCTATGGATGACTCGTGGCGGAACAAGACACAAGCAGCCTTCGGGCGAACCACCCAGCATCGAACCGTCAACCCTTGTAATCCGAACGAGGGCCCGCAGGACGGCGGCATTGGCGGCCATGGCCGGAGATGGCAGCACGTTAGACCCCGCCTCGCGTCCGGCAAGCAGCACGTCGTCAAGTGGAAGAGCTTGTGCGCACCCGCATGTTTGCCTCTCACGACCGACTTCATGCCAACGGCTGAGGAGATTGCGACCCACTACGAGGCACACAGCTACGACATTGCGTGCTTCCCAGACCAGGTCTCGTTCCTGGTTCGGCCTGATGCTGCCCAGATCAACCTGCCTCTGGCCGTCATGCGCGAAATGGCCAGCCAGAGGCTGTCTCAGAACTTCCAGTTCATTGTGCTACCGCACAACTCGAATCTGCACGACGACCCCGTCGCAGCAGCCGACATCGCAAGGCACGCGCCCCGAAACCTCCTGCTTGGCGACTCGACGAAGAGTGGACTCCGTGTTGGCGGTGCGAGTGAAGTGCTCAAGGACGCCTCGGGTGCCATCTACCTCTCGTGGTCCAACCACATCCACCGGCTTACCTTTGACCCGTCCAAGCAGAGCGTCACAGTACAGCGCTTTGTCCGCAAGACGCACTACTCGACCCAGCCTCACGCGTACAAGTGCCTCGTTTGGCCGTACCAGATGCACGGGTTCCAGGAGGCGACAGCTCTCTTCAAGTATCCGAACATCGACGCCAAGCTCAACTTCAACTACCTCGACCGACTCATTGCCGGCGAGGAGGACAGATTCCAGAGCAACCTGCGTTTCTGGCGTACGCGATACCTCCTCATCCCCTCCGGAAAGGACCCGAACCAGGTCGGACTGATGCCCAAGGGCGAGCAGTACCAGACAAGCGAGATTTTGATCACTGGTGCGGTCAAGGTCCTGGAGCTCCTTGGTAAACATCAATGGAAGCGACCAGGAGAGGCCCCGAAGCCCCTCCGCCTGCTTGCCACGACGTTCGACCCCTCGGCATGTGTGCTGGATGAAGGTCTGGTGGAGGAGCTCGAACGCCTGACGAGCGGACGCGAGAAGATTGAGAGCAAGCACACCCTCGAGGGCATGACCCTGCAGCAGGTCGCGGACATGATGAACAAGCCGAACAACGGCCTGATCATTCGTGACCGCTGGTGGAACTGTAAGCGAGGATAGGGAGCCGCTGCTAATGCCACAGTCAATGTTCACGAAGACTCGTTCACTGGCGAGCAGTTCTGCGAGTGGCTCAAGTCGACTTTCACCGATGTCACGACGCGCGAGCAAGCTGCCGAGTGGGGCCAGTCGCTGTTCGAAAAGGGCCTGATCGAGCATGTCACGGGCCAGCACAACTTCCAAGACACGTACTTCTTCTACCGCATGCGTGCTCAGTACGACATTCACCAGGCAAACAAACCCAAGGGCGCGAGAAGCTGGTTCGGTGGCAAGGCTGCGGTGCCTGCTCGTCTCACCCTCGAGACTCCGCCGGCCGCCAGCAGCACCGCCGCCAACCCGGGCGACAGCAAGAACGGCACCCCGGCCCGGGCACTCCGCCTCACCGAGAGGCCAGCCAAGAAGCGCAAGGTGAAGATGAGCCAGAGTATCGTCATCGACTTGGATCCGACGCGGAAGAGTGACCGTGCTGAGGTGGCGATGCTTCACGCGGATATCATCCACAATACTCGGAATGCGTAAGTACAAGTTGGCTGCGATGTTAAGTGCGTAGGCTGACACCTCAGGTTCCACTTTGAGCTCAACTGGCTTGGTGTCACTGCCGGTTTACTCGAGGAGCTGCGCGGCAAGTGCTCGACCTTGGCGGAGCGCTACGGCCTCAAGTTTGTCGAAGCGCCGGTGGAGCAGATCAAGGACGTCAACCTCAAGTGCGCGTACCGTTCTGCAATCCCTATCCCATTGGCACTTGCACCGCCCATCATCCCCGACCTTGGCCTGCGCCTGGCCGAGAGTGCCTCCTCCGGTCAAGCGATCAACTACTTCGAGTACGCCATCCTGACCCAGGAGTTTGACTTTGTGCTTGACTTTGAGGCAAGCGATCGCTACCCGGACAACATCGAGGTCGAGTATGCGTACCGCTCCAAAGTCAAGTTCGAGTACTCGCAGTTCTGCCACAAGGGCGGGCTCGCCCTGGTGCAGTGCGTTGGCGGCGAGGCGGGATACTTGTGGTGCGACAACCGTCCCTTCCTGTCGACGCCGGTCAAGGGGCGGCAGACGAGCGCCGACGACCATCGGGGACACCACGGCCATGAGAGTGACAAGCCGGTGCAGCAGACGCGGGCCGAGCAGCTTGCAGCGCTTCGACGCAAGTTTGAGGCGTTCTGCTCCGATCCTGTTAAGCTGGCCGAGTTCTATGAGAAGGTCACGCCGCCACCTGTTGGTGGCTTGGCATCCGAGGAGTCGACAGATGACCAGGCGCCGAAGGAGGAGGGTGAGGTGGTTGCAGTTGTGGAGGCGGAGAAGCTTGATTAGGACTAGGATGGGTCAGTTTGTCTTGGATTCTGATAGCTGCTAGCTGCATGTATAATGTACAACGGGATAGTGCTGAGCTGTGGGGGTGTGAGAATTGTCACTTTGAGAGGGGAGAGGCGGCAAAGGCCTGTTTTGAGAGGCGACAGGTGGCAAAATGTCATTTCGTGTGGGTTCGGCCGAGCCAAGCCTGGTCATCTGAGGCGACCTAAGGCGCCCTCGGTGGGCTGGGACTCCGGCTGTCCGACGGGCTCCGCCGTCCCCGGGGCTCGGGGGACGAGTCGCGTCGCCGGGGCGAGGCGCCCTCGCGCTCGATGCGTTCCCGCCGGCTGCCGGGGCTGGGGGACCGGGTGCGCGACGGCGACTGGGTGCGGAGTCGGCTGCTCTCGCGGTGGCGGCTGCGGCCGCGGTCCGAGTCCGGCGAGGATGAGTACCGTCTCCTGCGGCTACGGGGCGGTGTGGCGGACACCGTCGACGCCGAGTCGGAACTTGACGTCGAGTCGCGCCTGCTGCGTGTGAGCTTGCATCCTCGACCAAGTTCACCTCCACTCACCTGCGCCGCGGGCTCGCACTCCGGTCGCGTCCGCCGTACCCCCCACCACGGCCGCGCGTCGCCTGCCGCTCGGCCTCCTTCGCCTTGAGGATCTTGTCGGCCAGGCCGACGCCGTAGCCCGTCTTGAACTCGTCGGGCGTGACAACCGACGGCGTGTCGCGCGCCTTGGCGCCCGACGCGAGCTGCTTGGTGCGGCTCGGGCGCGGGACGTACGGCCGCGGGTTCTTGCACTCGTATGTGTGGTGGCCGAGCTTCAGGCATTTCTGGGCGTGTGAGTTGGCGGCGTGATGACGGGGCGTCGCGGCGATCGCGCGCGCCAGGTGGGAGAAAGGCAGGGTGGAGGGGCAAGAAGGAGGAGGGGGAGCTCACCTGGCACCGCGTGCTGCCTGACGCCTTGTTCCCCTGCAGCTGCTTGGGCAGATTTGTCCTGCTGAACATGATGCCTTTCGATGGGTCTCGTGGATGTCGATGCTGGTAGCGTGTTGCGTGTTGTGTGTCGTGCAAGTCTGCTAGCTGGCTGTTTTGCCGCCTTCTGCGTGTCGATCGAAAGAATTGGACTCCCGAGTCGCGTCATGTCGCCAAGGTCCGAGAAAAAGGGGGACTTAATAAGTATTTCAGCTTTTACGTAACTCCAATTTAGCTAGAGGGCACAAATAGGCGATGATAGCACTAATACGGGGGGATAACATAAATGATTAGAGTGTGAATCGACCCTGAGTCATTGTTTGTGTCTGCACGTGATTGCCGATCGTCGCAAGTGACCTCCACAAAATGGTCCAGCAGCATCAACATTGGCAGGGGGTGGAAAGCTTCTACCGGACCTTGTGGGTCCAATATGCACGATAGAGTCTCATAACTTTTATCAGTCGATTACTGACTTACATAGAAGTACAACGCAGCAAACTATGTGCTTGTATCTGCAGTGCTTCCCAAGGTACGCGCGGTTCAACCTCTCACGAGGGCCACCGCCTCGCCACATGTTTCGTCCACAACAGTGATCTTAATTCTTTCTGACCATAACGTTTCGCTACAACCCCCAAACTTGTCACAGAGCCGTTTGGTCGTGTTATAGAGCACCCAGGCTCCTAAAACCCGATGCATAGCAACCCCATACAGTGCCCATGTCACCGCAGCCCGGACGCCGCGCAGGGGCGGCCAGAGCCACCGACCCAGGTAATGTACGAGTTCGTTTGTCCAGAAGCGCGTCAACTGCTCAAAACACGTCAGAATGTCATGGGATAGCTACTTGGGCACCAGGATCGCACGCGTCGGCACCGTGTTACCGTTAATGGTTGGGCACTACTACCCCGGTGAAGCTGCGGCGGCGATCAGACTCGGCTCGGGAGCCTCGCCGCTGGGGCCGGCCGTCAGGCCGTGACCTGTGCGAGATGGTGGCGCGTGAAGACGCTCTGATGGTCTCGGGGAGGTACCTCCTACTCCCTCTAGCACATCTGCGACTCCAACAGAGTGCCGAGGGGGTCTTGGCCGTCTGGCACAGGCTTCGGCGACATGGCATGGGGCATCCGGCGTTTTCGAAGGATCAGTGGGTCGAGATCACGGTCACGTGACTCCCTCCATGTTTTTCGTCCTTTTGCGATTGTTATCCAGTGTGCATGCATGCATTTTATGGGCCCAGGAGATGCATATCATGCGCATCCATGCACCTGCAGAGTTTGAACGGCTTAAAAGCACGCTGAGATGGAGAAATCAGAGGGAATGTAAAGAGGTGTTTATTTCAAACCTGGTCGAAAGGTCGACGGGGTCCAGTCATAGGCCGCGCCACATAAACCCGGGTGCTTCTCCCCCCATGTCGTCTCTTCCCCCTCTTCCACCCACTCCACATCAACTCGCTTCCATCCACTTCAACTAGTGAGTTGGACTCGCTCTGGGGGCTCGTACCGCCGCGCCAAGATCGACAGCGACCACCCCCATCGCACACGCCGCAGAACAGCAGCTAACCATTGCCCTTTGCCGTCGGTGTCGATTCCACCCTCTTCTCACCGTCCTGCCCACCCTTCCCACCAACCCAACAGCCTCAACCCATCTTCAACCAACAACCTACAATGCCCGCTGCCACTGCTACTACCACCAAGAAGGCGGCCGCACCTAAGAAGGCGTCGACCCACCCCACCTTCCTTGCCATGATCCAGGTAAGTTGAATCAAGAAGCCAGCCGATCCCCTCTCCCGCCACCGTGTCGAAACGGTCGATCCGGCTTGAGTGTACCGCCACTTGCCTGGCCTTGAAGGCGTGAACGGTATCTCTGGAGCACCGCTTGGCGATGGAAGCACTCGCCCTTGCCTGGCGGACGTTGAGGCCTGCGCGGCCACCGCTCGTCCCATTGGCCCCAACGGTTTGGGCACACAGGTCTGACGGCCTCGTGACCACGCCATTCCGTCTGGGCATTCTCCCCCTTCTCCCTCCCACCAGTGATTACTCGACCGTCAACACCTCGGCACTCGCCAGGTTTGGCGAGTCGGTGCATCCACGCCTCATCTGCATGTATGCGGAGTGGAAACTACCCAACGCATCATGCATGGCAGACGGCCAGCTTCAACAGCGTTTTGCCTGTTCCGGATATTTTCACCCGCCTCATCCCCGACCATCTCCTCGCCCGTCGTTGCCATCACACTTGCTCCACCGGTGGCGATACTAACACACACGACAGGAGGCCATCAAGGCTCACCCCGAGGACGCCCGTCAGGGTGTTTCGCGCCCCGCCGTCAAGAAGTGAGTGTGGCAACCCCATCTCCCACGGGTCCCTATACTGACACGTCGTCAGGTACATTGCCGACACCTACAAGATTGACGTTACGACTGCCGCCAACACCAACAACCTTTCCAACGCCATCAAGCGTGGCCAGGAGACTGGTGTCCTCGTCCTCCCCAAGGGCATTAGCGGCAAGGTCAAGCTCGCCCCCAAGGTTAGCATAAGGGTTCAACATGTTGCCAGAGTAGCACTAACATCTACTCCAGAAGGCTGCCGCCGGCAAGGAGAACGTTGCACCCAAGAAGGCCGCCGCTAAGCCCGCCGCCAAGGCGAAGCCCGCCGCGAAGAAGGCCGACGGCGCCAAGCCCGCCCCGAAGAAGGTTTCGGCGGCGAAGAAGACAGCTGCCTCCAAGACGGCCGCACCCAAGAAGAAGACCGCCACCAAGAAGGCGACTCCTGGTGCGTCTGATGCTGCTGCCGATCCTCTGAACGTCGCTGACTCGGTCTAGCCAAGGCTGCTGCCACCAAGCCCAAGGCCGCTGCGAAGGCCGCGCCGAAGAAGAAGGCCGCTGCCCCGGCGAAGAAGTAATAGCACGCCAGAGCGAGTCTTTGTCTCCTATCTCTGGACGGCTTTTGGGAACCACTGTGACCTGTCTGTAACTGTGGCAATCTTGTGACACCCCCCTGTCTTATCCCGGCCTTCGTAGTTACCCCCCGTTATTCGCTTTCGATCCTCCTTTAGTATGATGCCACCTCGCGATGCATGTCGCTCGCTATGGCGCTTCCGTATGAACCTTTGTGTGATGTGCCGGAGCCGACAAGCGGACCGATCTCTGGGTTTGGGTGGGCGGGGAGGAATCTGACGCTTAATAGTTGGGTTTATTGGTTGGGTGGACAGAGGCTGGTCGCTTGAGTGTGGCGGGGCCAACTTGTAAGTACGCACGGTGAACTAGGGGAATTGCCAAATACGGGCACCGGGGGGCGGTATGTGCAAAACGACGTAAACACGGTGAACGCTGGGAGGCGGGTCACGAGACGTAATGACTCGGGACTGATGGACTGGTCGGCAGCATGGCGACGACCCCTCCTCGGCTATGCAGTGTCGGTGCACCTGTTGCTCCGCGTAGGTCGATCTGTGGATCTGTGTGTGTGTTTGTGTGTGCGGCACGCATGAACCTCGGGGTCGCAGGGCGCGTGCACCGCAGTCGATCGATGTAAACACGCCACTCGCCACTCGCCGCTGCCGGCGCGACTCTCCCACGGTCGGGCGGTGCGAGCCCTGCGCGCACCCGCAACCACCCCCCGAAACTCGTCCTCGCTCGCTTTTCCTTTCTCCCATCCGAGCTCAGACACGTTTACAGCCCCCCCTCGAGGAGTCACCGCTGTCGATGTCGCAGCCATCGGAAGAGCGAGCCGCTTCGCGCAGCCCGCCCACTGCTTGCGGTGGGCGGTGTGCGCTGTGCCTTTTCCTTGGGCCAGCGCCGCTGTGCGTCGCGCGACATCTTTCCCGACCGACCGCCGTCACTGTCGGTGCGATCGACCTGTAGTGTATCCCCCAATTGTTGCGATCACCGCCAGATGCAGCCCAATGGATAATTATACATGCGCTACTTTACTTCCTTCCCTTTGAGCTCCGCCGCAGCGCATAGTGCCCGTTGAAAGCGATGCGCAGCGCCAGGAACCTCACGTCCAGGTCGGCGTGCGAGCCAGCCTCCTTGCAGATGGACACCACCGCGTCCTGGAACCGGTTCGAGCAGCCCCGGATGCGGTCTCGGATACCCTCGAGCTGCAACAGAGACGCCTGCTTTTCGGCCGCTGCTGCCTCCTCGTCGGTGCTTAAGCCCTACATGCAGAGTCAGTGCCCCGGCTCCGCTGTGGCACTTCGGCCGACTCACCCTCTCTCCATCGCGCTCGCGGTCTACCCGCGTCGCCTCTCCCAATGACCACGAGTACAGGTCGTCGGTCGCCCCACGGAACTGCAGGATGTTGTCTAATGCCTCTTGTACGAGGTTGAGAAGGGTAGTCTGTGATGTCAGGGGTGTAACTCATGCAGTACCTACGTCTGTTCGGTCCCGGCGGTTGCCCAGGAGAAACACCTTCTGGACGACACGGTCCAGATATGTTCGGTGAGCCGTGATAAGCGCATCGAGGTCGCCCTCACGCTTGGCCACAAACTGCTGCAGAACCTGCCAGCTGCACTCTATAACCTCGAGCTGGCAGAATGACTGGAACTGGCGCAAGAAGTGCACCATCTCGGCTTGCACAATGCGGCAGTGGTGCCAGTCGTTGTCAAGGTCTGTGGGGTTAGCTGGAGCACGCGCTCAAAACTCACTTTCGAGAAGCTCGAACGCTCGTGATGCGCTGGTCACTCGCATCCAGCCCTGCGTGACCGCCGTCTCGACACGTTTCAATCTCCACAGATGGTGGAACAGGCGGTCGTAGCCGAGCATTGAATGCTTATCCAACACCGCATTCAGTGGCGCCTCAACCTTGTACTCGAGCGCAAAGCAGTCCCAACCCAGCTCGCCATGGGAGTACTCGAGAATGCGGGCATCGAGGCGGCGGAGCACATCCGGTGGGTCGTACTGTGCGTTCGATCCACGGATTGCGGACTCGAGGTCAGATGTCAAGTGATGGCGGTACAGGCTGATCGCGGGTTTGGAAAGTCGTGGGCTGGCATAGAGGTTCAGCAGACGCCAGCGAGGTCGGCCACCCCACTCACGCCAACGATTCCATGAGCAACTCGGCAAAGTCGCCTGCTCCAAGCATCAGGTATGCCTTGAGCGCCTGAAGATGATCTTGCAGCTTGTACTTGTCAAAGAATATCTCTAATAAGTGTCGGCTTGCAGACGAGTAGGCGTCGTCGATAGAGCGCTCCAGGCCAGGCAGATCGCTGTACTTGAGGGCTGGGCCGTCAGACCCGCCATCATACCAGACCTACCTTCTCCTGATCTTGCCTGGTTGGCCTGGGCAGCGATCCAGTCCGAGTCATAGCAGTTGTATCTGATGAAATTCAAGCTTCGGCCCGTGGAGAAGATCTGGCCGTCAGCACTGCCAACACCTCTCACCCTACCTTCTTTGCAAAGTCCTCGCTAATGAACCCGGGAACCATGGCCTTGACAAAGACGTACTTCTTCTCCCAGACATGCTGCGAATCTGTCACGCCGCCGGCAGTGTCGAGCCCCTCCTCGAAGCCTGCGTCGCCATACGACAGCGGGTCGTCACCCTTGCCCACGTCGGGGTTGGGGTTGAGCTGGACAAAGAACTCGTTGAAAGGGTCGTGGAGCTCTCCAGAGAGCATCCAGCGCTGGAGGGTGAGGAAGAAGGGCTGAGAAACCTTCTCGAGAATCTGGTCGGTGAACTTGCGTGTTAGAGGGTCGCCGTGGGATGTGTGCGAGTGGATTTTGGAGACAAGGGCGCCGCCGTGTGCCGCTGCGGCGTGAGTTTCCAGTACACTCTGTATCACACACCATTTGCGTCATCCACGACCGCCTCCATCAACTGAAGTTTGAGCTTCATGTCCTCTGTCCACACGCCGAGACGAAGAAGCGTCAGGGCCGAGCCCTCCGCAGACGATCCCGTGACAGGGGTGGTGAGGGCGAGCTGTGACTCGAGGACGGCAAGCAGACGGTGATACTCTGACAGCTCATGATGCAAGAAGTGGCAGAGACTCTGAGCGGATGTGAGTATCAGCACACCCACATCCACTTACTTGGATCACCATCCCGCTCTTTGAGCTTGGTCCCGCCGCCTGATGCAGGTTGATGAAGCTCGTGATCTTGCGATACAGCACGCCCATTTCTGACAGCTGTGCCATGATGCTGCGCGTCGGCTGAGAAATACATCCACTCTGTTTGTCAGCTACAAGTCAGAACATGACAGCTCACCTTGGCCTCGTCCGCGACGATATCGATGCCGACTACCTCCTGGGCAGCCTCGGCCTTGGCGGCGTCAAGGACCCGCGTGCCCTCGGCGCCCAGTGGAAATCCTGTGCCGTCGCCAGCGCGGCCCCGTTCCGAAAGATACGGGTTCTGTTGAGGCGTAGGAGCGACAGCAAAACGGACATATCTGCCGTTGATCCCCTGGAGGAGGTAGAGTGCGTCACGGAGGAGTAGCGACTCGGGGAAAGGCGGCCGGTGCCGCGCTGTGCGCCACTCGGCGAGCAGCGCCGCCTTGCTTTTCGCTGTCAACGGGCCAGCAGACACGGGGCTCGGCGGACCAGAGTCAAGGTTTATTGTCTTGCTCTCGCCGAGCACTGCGGCGGGGGACACGCCTGGCCGGGGCGGCGTGCCGAGGCTACTCGGCGCGCGGGAGTGTCGTGTCCGGCTCGAGCTGGCGAGTGGGAAGACGGTCTCCTGAGCCTTGGGATTGAGCTGTGAGAGGGCGAGAAGAAACTGGAGGTGACGGTGCGGCACGGAGAGGGTGCGCTGGCGTCAGCTCTCCGCGGGTTATGGCAGCTCACCCCACGCTCAAGCGACGTCCACAAGCTCGTGAAGCGCAGAGCATCGTCCGGGGAGGGGAGGATGCGCCGCGCATGATCAGGAAGAGTTGCAGGCCCAAACGGCACTGACGACGGCAGTCGGCTGGCGTCAGCCACGCCCCCACGCGTACCCACCTCGCGAGGATGTCCTCGCAGAACTCGACGAGCTCGTCGACGCGCTCCTGCCGGGCACGGTCGGGGAGCTTGCCGAGCTCGGGGAGCACGGAGAATATTAGCGTCTCTAGCGGCGAGGAGGTCCTGCCGCCGCGGGACATTGTGGTTGTGCTTGCGGATGAGGTGGTTGGGGACAAGTCGCGAGTGCAGCAGTCGTCTTGAGCTCGACGCGTTGCCGGTCAGAGCGTTCCGTTGTTTTGGTGACGAGCGCGGCGCACGTGGCGATCCAGGCACGGGCTGACGGCGTCAAAATACAAAAGTCCAAGGTTGTCGACCTGTGCCCCACCTTGATAACGCATAATCCCCGACACGACAACAACAATGGGCAAGCCCGGAAAACCCAACAAGGCAGGCGGTGCGTCGCGCGGCGCACCACGCGGCAGGGGACGCGGTGGCGGCGGCGGACGAGGCAGGGGGCGTGGCGGCGGACGCGGCGGCTCACGGCGGACATTCGAGGACGACGGCGTGCCGGTCGTGGTAGCTGGTACGTGGGCTGTTTGTGCCCTGCTGAACCTGCAGACTCGGACGGTGAGGACGAGTCGGACACGACCGAGGACTCGGATGCCGAGGGATCTTCCGCGTCGGGATCGTCGCGCTCCGGCGACGAGGAGGACGAGAGCAACGACGAGGACACGGACATCCGCATCGCGGTCCCGGTCGCCATGTGGGACTTTGACCACTGCGACCCGCGCCGCTGCTCGGGCAAGAAGCTGTCGCGGCACGGCTTGGCGACGCAGATGCGTGTCGGGCAGCGCTTCCGCGGCGTCGTGTTGACGTGCGTCGCTGGCGGCTGGCTAAAGCTCACACCCCCAGGCCCAAGGGCAAGAAGCCCATCGCGCCGTGCGACGACGAGGTCATCATGCTCTCTGGTCTCGCGGTCGTCGAGTGCTCGTGGGCACGGCTCGACGAGGTGCCCTTCAACAAGATCAAGGGCCCGCACGAGCGCCTGCTGCCGTACCTCATCGCCACCAACCCCGTCAACTACGGCAAGCCGTGGCGGCTCAACTGCGTCGAGGCGCTCGCCGCCGGCTTCTACATCACGGGCCATGCCGACTGGGCCGAGATCCTGTAGGTTTTCTGTGGGGAAAAGAGCTGACAAGCCCAGCCTGGCAAAGTTCTCGTGGGGCCACGCGTTCTACAAGATGAACGGCGCCCTGATTGAGCGCTACCGTACCTGCCACACGCACGAGGAGGTCGACGCGATGCAGGAGCTCATCCAGCAGGAGCGGCAGGAGGAGTACGACCGCGCCAAGGCCGAGAAGGGTGAGTGTACACCGTGGAGCAAGGGCTGACGGAAGCCGCAAACGACGGAGGAGACCTCCTCAGGGCAAACCCCAACCATGTGGGCGAGGGTTGGGACGACGAGGAAGAGGAAGAGGACGAGGACGAGGAGAGCGAAGCCGAGGTCGAGGCCCTTGTATCCGGTGTCGCAGCCACATCACTCAATGACACTGCGGAATGAGTACAGTACACGTACATGCATCTACATTGGCTGATGAATATGTGAGGCAAGGGACTCCCAGAACCGTGGACAAGAGACCGGCGAGGCCAAGAATATATACAAAAGAACAAGACGAGGGCTATGACGAGCCCGCCAGGGCCGCTGCGATACCGCGAACAGGCGGGTTGAGGCCAGCTTTCGCCCAGGCTTCCGCCGTCACGCGCCACTGGCTGTCCTTGCCCTTGCCGTCGCGGACAGCCACCTCACGGATCTTGGCCTCGATGGCCGCCTTGGTGGTCGAGTCAAAGTGCGACTTGAGACTCGAAATGAGGTCGGACAGGATCTTGGAGCTGCCATCGACCATCTTGAGCAGCTCGGCGACGTGCACCGCCGGGAACGCGATTTTTGGCACGCGGCCCGTCTTGACAGCGCCGTTTGCCGTAGATGAGCCGTCACCCAATGGTGTGGCGACCGCTGCGGCCGGCTTGGGTGCGGCAGCCTTCGGTGGTGCCACCTCCTCAGCAGAGAGGAGACAGCGCACTTTGGTGTGCATACCTATGGCCGTGTCGGAAAAGGTTGTCTTGAAGAACTGAGCAGGGTCGTTCGACTGGTACGTGAAAGGATCAATGGATGCTGGTGTGTCTGGCATGTCAGCTTTGTCACGCTCATGCACCCACCATTGAGCAGTTGGATTCGGTACGTCTCGGTACCCTCCACAGGCTCAGCGATCTGTTGCTCCCACACAGGGCCAACCCAAGTCGGCTGCAACTTGGTGACACGCTTTGGCACTAAAGTCCTTGGACGCTTAGGCTGCAGGACGTTGAGGGTCGGGGAAGCGGCGCGCTTGGGCGAAAGAGTGGGTGCCTCGGCCTCTGGGTCTTGGAATAGGATATCGTCCTCATCATCCAACCAGTCGTCGAATTCGCCGTCGTCTTCGTCCGATGACAACTCCCCTTCGTCCATCGCTCCCTCGCCGGCGTCATCCACATCATCACCGCCCTCGTCGTCCTGCCAGTCGTCACCAGAGTCGTACGAATAGTCGAAGATGGGGTCCTGGGCGAACGGCGTGCGGGGGCCAACGACCAGTGAGGGCTTGGTGAACGTTCCAGAGTATGGCGGTCGAACCTGTTGATCGAACGCCAATGTCTTCCATGGGAAGCGGTCCTGATTCTTGAGCTGTGCAAGAACACTGCGGGGATCCGAAGCCTCCTCCTTGGCAGCCCAAATATCGCCCACTGACCCAAACGGAGTGGCAGTTCGCAGACCACGGGGAAGGTTTGATCGTGGTGTGGTGCGTTTGAGCTTGTGGCGCGCGAGATGGTCATCGAGGAAGTCTGCAGCAGTAAGCAGCAGCTCTGAAACGCCCACTAACCTCTGGCAGACCAGTTGCTGACGGAAGCCTCCTTGGTCTTACTCGACCCAGATACTTGCGCGAAAGGGTTGATGGGGGCCCACTCCACGTTTGGTCGCTGAACGAACGGCTTGAAGGTTCGGTGAAAGTCACTCTCCGTCTTCGAAGCTGTCGAGTCAGCCGTGCTAGCGATGAAAAACTCACAAGAGGCACCTTCGCTGCTATTGCGTGTTGCCTGTGCCGTCGGTTTGGAAGTCTTGGACTTGAAGAATCCACCAAACATCTGCGCCTGCTTGGCCTTAATCTCCTGCTTCTTCTCCTCCTCACGCTCCTTTTGACTGGCGATGTTAGCTGCAGTTACCCACTCTCGTCAGCTGTACTCACGCCTTCTTCTCCTCCAGCTCCAGCCGCTTGGCCTCGCGTTGAGCATCACGCTCCTTCTTCTCCGCCTCGCGCTCCAGCTTCTTCTCTTCACGCTCAGCCTCGCGCTTCTTCTTCTCCTCCTCGCGTTTCTTCTTCTCCTCCTCACGCTCAGCCCTCTTGGCCTCCTTCTCGGCATCGCGCTCCTTCTTGGCCTCCTTCTCGGCCTCACGATCCGCCTTTGTCTTCTTGGTCTACACAGTCAGCAAGAATCTGCGGTCGCCAGCTCACCTCATCTGGAAGGGTCTTCAACTTCTTCGTCGGAGACCCGATCGAAGGCGCAGAGCTCAACACCGAATCACTACGCTGGCGAGATTTCCGGTTGTCGGCCACCTTGACGGGTGAAGTGAAGTCGGAAGAGTCTCGCCGCCCACCCGCCTTGTCCATCTTGTCGACCACCTCACCCTTGAGGATCTCCGCCCGTCCAGCCTCGTCCACTGTCGCAATGAACCGGTCGCATTGCTCGCGTGCCTGTTGACGCACTTGCTGCCGGGCGCGAAGGTCGACGAGCTGGTCCTTGGGAAAGTACTTGTCGACGTCCTTGGCCTCCCAGCACCTAATCTGCAGCCCAACTCCAAACTTGGATGGAGTGACCCCAAAGTCTTCTGGTTGGAATCCGTAGTTTGTGAGCTTGAACAACTTGGGAACCAAGGGCGTCAGGAGTTCGGGGTCGAGAAGATCTAGAGTCAGTGATCGGCATGAAATGACAAACGCACCGTCATCTCCCTTTGTGAGTTCGCTCGCGAGGTGCTTGACGAACAAGGCATCAGAGCTCGAGGTGCTGGGGCATTGTCAGACCAGTCGACTCGGCCATACGCACAGCTCGTGGCCAGCCATCACGACAGCATCGTAGAGTTCCTCTGGAATCTCCTTGAGCGCCTTCCCTCCCTCCTTGGCGTCCATGATCTTGTCCTCGAAATTGTTGCGTTCTGCGGTGTCAGAGTTGCATGATGCAGATCATTGGCCACCCACTTCGTCGGAAGGCGTTTGTATTCCGCTGGTAAGGATCCTGGCGGAAGACGAGCTTGCGTCCATTGAGCTCGACAAGGCCTGGAATGGTGTGTGAGCAGCCTTGCGTCGCGTTGCCCGACACGGTCCCACTTACTCTCAGTGCGCGCCTTTTTGTCCGAGCTACTCTGCTCTGCAGCATTGTCTGCTGGCGCGTCAACGAAACCCGGCATTCCCCAGACTCACATTTGGCCTTGCGCTTGACCGCGCTCGACGGCGCCGAGCTCCCTGCTCTGCGAGGAGGGCTCGAGAATGATATGTCAATGACCTCACGTTGCGGCATGGTGGAATGAGAGGTGGACCGCGCGGGCACCTGGGTGTACGCCTTTGTTGTCGTGCTTCTTGCTCTGTAGTGGGTATCGCGTTCTAGAAGGTGGAGTGCGGGCTCCGTGTGAGATGCAGCTAGAGTCTAATGTTGTTGATGAAATGGAGGAAGGTCTTGTCAGTCGCGTCAACCAGTGTCGAGCGAGCAAGGCGGTTCTCTGCGCCCCTCCTGCCAGGCCCTCCGACGCGTCCTTCTGGCCCTCGAGTCATTGTAGCGGCAGGGCGCGGCGCGCGACGCGGAAGAAAACAAATCAGCCTGGTCAGGGTACCTCACGTGGCGGGTAATGGCAGTGGCGCAGGGTGGCCAAAGTGGAGGCAACTGCACTGACCCCAGTAGGTATTGCTCCCCGCCCACAAGGACATTTGCCACCTTGACAAAGTGCCCACGGCGGCCGTTCTTTGCCCACACGAAAGACGCTTCTCAATACCCGCGGAGTAAACGCTATGAACAGCTTGAGAGATATTGTGCATAACCATATGGCGCCTTCAGAGATGCAAGGCAGCACTGGCAATAAGACACGAGGAACAGCGTAATAGATGGGGGGCGGCATTAAGCCAGACAAGGCTGTGGCGTGCGCGTGTGCGTGCGTGCGGGGCTACTTTCTGCCGGCGCGCTGCCCGTACGAGCTCGCTCGCCTCACTCAACGTCACTCGTCACTGTACGCGGGCACCGGCGACAGCCAACCCCGGCAAGCTCGACGGCGGCAAGCAGCAGCTCGCTACAGCGACATCCATCACACTTTCCATCTTGTCATCTTGAGCTGCAACAGCATACGTCTCTCGCACAATCTACACACCATCTAGCAACACCATCAGCAAGGCGAGCTCACCCCAAGTCGCAAAGGCTCCCCGCCCACACCCCCAAACACTTGCCCCACCCCCCTATCAACCCGGAACCACCACAACCGCGTAGTAGCAACCTCACACCGCCCCGTGCCCCTAGCCACTTTGTCCGCCCAGAGCTAGCTAGGGAGGGTCAACAGTGACCCCCAGCCCACCACGTCTAACCCTCACATTCCTCTATCAAGTCGCCCAGTGCCGACCACCGAGACCTGTCCACGCGTCGTCGCGCCGACCCCGCTCGCTCCACAGTCGCCCCCGCTGAACGCGGTTGCCACTGAGCAGCTAGAGACCAAGGGGCCCGAGTCGACCGATACGACTGACCCATCACCTGTGAGTCCTCATTCCGGATCTTTGCACTCGACTCCTTCCCTTTACATTTGTTCTCTTCACCACTTGCCCCTTTCTGTACTCCACCATCCACAGATCGCCCTTGGACCGCCCCCCTTCCTCCCCACCTCCCCCGCAGCGGGCACAACGTCCACGACGCTGACTGAACCCTTCCTCGGCGGCAACGCCTCCACATTCGATACTGCGCCTCTCTTCTCGCCATGCAGCGTGGGACTATCCGCCGACGTTCGCCATCGGACACGGACCACACCCTCGACGGCACTGACCGACCACCCTCGCGAAAGCACCTGCGCTTAGGGCTGGACGAGCCCACCCCTATCTCCTCGGCCTCGTCGACAATACCATCATCACCGGAACCATTCGCTCCAGGCTCCAGCTCCTCGTCTACCATGCGCAATTCTACGGGCAATGGCACAACCAACGGCGCTAGTCAGCCTGTTGCGTCGTCATCTACACAGACAGGGCCCTTCAACTTACCCGACAGTGTCCTCGAGCTGATTCAGCCCTATCACCCTTCTGGCTCACTCATGTATGAAGATGACACCGACTGGGCACCAGACTACGACACCGATGTCATTATGGGTTCAGCATCGCAGTCGGATGCTGAGCATGGCAACTCGACCTCGCCCCGTCACCAGCGCTTTGGCAAGAGGATGCCGATTGACAGGGAAGAGATTGTGCGACTCATGCTGCAGGGTCTGCGCGACATTGGCTATCAGTGGGTCTCGCGACATTCTCATAATGCTGATCTCCTACCAGGCAAACTGCCGAAGTCCTTGCAAAGGAATCTGGATACACTTTGGCTTCACAAGCGGCACTCGACTTTCAAGCAGCAATTCTCGGTGCCAGGTGGACAGAAGCCATTGCACTGCTCCCCGATCTCGGAATAGCCTCAGACCCCTCTTCCGGCCTTGCTTCGTCACAAAGCAGTATCCGCTCGGGCAAGGTCAAGGCACATGGCTCCTCGAGCGCGAGCGACCACGCGAAGTTCTTGATTGGGCAGCAAAAGTACCTCGAATATCTAGAAGGCGGCCAGCAGAAGAAGGCCCTCGCAGTCCTTCGTAACGAGCTGGCAACATCCGCAACCGACTCGGATGTCCTCCATGATCTGTCAGGCTACATGATGTGTCTGGACCGCGACGATCTTTATCAGCGGGCCAAGTGGGACGGCGCGGCGGGCATTTCACGACGACAGCTCTTGGAGCGGCTTCAAGGTGAGCTGGTGCCGGGCGGGCCCTACTAACCCTGCAGAGCACATCTCTCCGAATGTAATGGTTCCCTCACGGCGACTTGCAACACTGCTGGACCAGGCCCGACAGACACAACAGCAGTCGTGTCCTTATCATGTCGACAACGATCCAGTGTCGCTCTACACCGACCATCAGTGTGTCAGCGGCTCGTTCCCGTCAGTCACGACGCATATTCTCGCGGATCACACCGATGAGGTCTGGAGAATCGAGTGGAGCCCTAACGGCAACTACCTCGCATCGGCCAGCAAGGACAAGACTGTTGTCATTTGGGCACTCAAGGTAGGGTTGTTAACGAAGCCGACGCTAACCTTGAAGACTCAACCCGGTGAAAGCCGCCAGTACCGTCTCGAACCTCTGCACCACCTGAAGGGCCATCGCTCCGACGTTGACGCACTTGCCTGGTCTCCGGACGGCGAGACATTGGTCACCGCATCAGACAAGCAAATCTACATCTGGCAGGCAAAATCGGGCATCCAAAGCCCTGTCAATGTTGAAACGTCACAGCATACCGACACCATCAGCGCCATCCAGTTCATGCCTAATGGCACGCAGTTTGTTGTCGCTTCGCTCGACTGCAGAGTAGTGTTCTATAACCTCAATGGCACAGTCGCTCGTAACTGGTCGATCCCCAACATCCAAGTCATCGACTTTGCCATTACACCTGATGCCACCCGCATCGTTGCCCTCACCACCTTCCTCGGGCGCGTTGCGGTGGACAATAAGTTCCACCCCAGCATTTCCGCGCGCTGCCTCGACCCGCCACCACCAACCCGTGCCGATGCCGACATCTACAGCTGGATGGCCCACGGGCTGCTCATCATCCGCATCGCTGACAAGGAGATCATCGAATCCAATACGGAGATCCGGGCGGCGTCTGTGTCGTGCCTCAAGCTGTCGAGCGATAGCAAGCATGTGCTCGTCAACTGCAGTCCCGATGAGGTGCAGCTCTTCTCCATCGACCCAACCATTCAGCTTGTGCGCAAGTTTGGAGGGCATGTGCAGGACCGCTTCGTTCTGCGGTCCTGCTTTGGTGCACCAAAGGACCGGTTCGTGCTCAGTGGAAGCGAAGACGGCCACGTCTACGTCTGGCAGAGCAACGGCACCGCCCCGCTCGAGGTCCTCTCTGGTCATTCCGAGAGCGTCAATGCTGTGGCCTGGAACCCTGTTCTCTCCCGCAAGCTCTTTGCCTCGTGCAGCGACGACGCAACCATGTGAGTGGCGACGGCGGGCAGAGCTTGGTTACAATACTGACTCCGCCTTAGTCGCATCTGGCAGCCTCCTGCCCGAATTGACGGGGATGGAGGCGAAGCAGCAGGAGATGATGCCGAGGGCCTGGAGCTGTAGGCATTAAACCCAACTCATTGATGTATTAGTCCAAGTTGTACTAGTTTGCATTACAAGTTGCCACCGAGATGGTTGTCCGGCAAATTGATCCCGCTGGCGTGCCCTGGATGGCAATGACGCGCGTTCGTCTTGAGCCACCGACTCGCGCTGGCTGGCTGGGTGGGCGGGCTGCTGCTGACCGACTTCATCGCCTCCTCTGTGCTGCTGGTATCACAATCTCGCCCTCACACCCCAACCACCACGCACACCATGGACGAAGACGGATTCCAGTCCATCTCGTGGGACGACGCGACACAGCGCACCAACCCTGGGTTCGCAGACATGTCTGGCGTCGGCGGGCACGACGACCTCAACGACGACGACGATGACGGCTTCGACAAGATCAGCGCGACCTCGCCGCCGGCGCTCGACTCGTTTGCGTCGAGCTCGACAGCGACCGTCCGCGGCGCTGACGGTTCGGGCGCAGGTGCCAGCACGGGCGGCGGGCTGGGCCCAGACGGGACGTACACCTGGGACGGGCAGTCGATGACCATTGCTGTGCGCGACCCCGTCAAGGAGCACGAGGGCAGCAAGGACATGTATGTGTCGTATGCTGTCCTGACCAAGGTGGGTGGTGTTCACTCCAGCGCATGCTGAAGGCAGACCAACCTCCCGACGTTCAAGAAGTCGCAGGCGAGCGTCAGGCGCAGGTTCCAGGACTTTGTCTTCCTCCACGACCACTTGGCCAAGAGCTTCCCTGCTTGCATCATTCCGCCCATCCCCGACAAGCACCGTTTAGGTGGGGAGCTAAAGCGCCTGTTGTGCGTTGTAGCTAACCACGACAGAATACATCAAGGGTGACCGCTTCTCGTCCGAGTTTGTGGAGAAGCGCCGTCTAGAGTACGTTGTGCGCCCCGAGACGCTGGCTCACACGCAGCCTTCAGCGGTTCGCCGATAGGATAGCCAACCACCCTACACTGCAGCGCAGCCAGCTGGTGTCTGACTTTTTGCAGAGCGAGCAATGGGTGAGTTGGGCATTAGACGTTGCTGATGTACAGACGGTCGCGAAACACGGCCACCTGGCACACCCGCCGCCGGACGCGCACCGCTCGCTCGCCGACTCGCTGGGCGACACGCTCGTGAACGTGTTCTCGCGCGTGCGCAAGCCTGACGCGCGCTTTGTGGAGATGGCTGAGGGCATCGACAAGTTTGAGGACGGCCTCGGCAACATTGAGCGCATTGTCGCTCGCGGCCGCAACCGCAATGACGGTGGGTAGCGGCCATGTTCTGCGCTGACCGCCAGACCTCTCAAAGGACTACCAGGACCTCGCGGCCGGATACCAGGGCCTGGGCTATCTCGAGTCGGGCATCACGGAGCCACTGAACCGCTTTGCCGAAAAGATGCTCGACTTCTCGACGCTGATCACCCACCAGAACCGCGCGTCTGTAGACCCATTCTTACTCCAGACACACTCGCTTCTCGCGTACGCTCAGGCGCACAAGGCTACCATCAAGCTGCGTGACCAGAAGCAGCTCGACTTTGAGGAGCTCTCGGCGTACCTCTCTGCCGCGGCTGCCGAGCGCGACCGCCTCGCAGCGTTGAATTCGGGCCACGCCGCCGCGCCGGTCGGCCTCACCACCTACCTTCGCGACCAGGTCGACAAGCTCCGTGGCACGGATGACATTCACACTCGCCGTGAGCGGATGCGCAAGCTGGACGGCAAGATTAAAGATGTGAGTGGGAAAGGATCTGTCGTGCTTCTGCTTTACGCCCCTGCAAGTTGAGGGGCGTTGTTTCTGGCTGAGTTCCAATTCCACTGGAACCAATTGCCTGTGCCATTTCACGAGCGACGCCTGTGGCGTGTCATCTATTGCGCCGCGCCGCACGGCGCCGCAGCAATCGCGATGGCGCCGAGGGGGAATAGCCTCAACGCGTACGGCTGAACTTTCGATCCGCCCCACGATGGATTCTCCTGGAGCCCCGCTGACAATCCCAGCTGCAAGAAGCAGTCACCACGGCGCACGACACATCGACGGCATTCTCCGACGAGGTGCTCAAGGAGCACGAGATCTTTGAGCTGTCCACGCAGGCGGAGATGAAGGAGATGCTCGGCCGGTATGCCGACGGGCAGGTTGAGATGCTACAACGGGCCATGGAGGACTGGGACAGAGTGGGTACAGCGCGCTGAGTAAAGCGCCAAGACTTTTCTGACCAACTGCAGATCATTCCCCTCCTGCAGCGCATCAGAGTCGACATATAGACGGCGTTGTTGCCGCGGGCCCCGGTTTCTCGGCGTGCGCGGATCGCCAACGTTGGAAGAGCCAGACACAGGACCTGACCTTGGCCGCGGGCACGAAACTCGACGGCCGGGCTGGATTGAGACGTTGAGAGGGGAGTAGTACCTGCGGCACGTATCCGTACAAGGCACGGTTGAGTCGATGTTGTACATGCAGCGTGCTTGCGTCAGAAGATGTCGCGTGTGCGTCAGCTTGCGGGGGCGGGGGCAGCGGGGCGGAGCACATGTCGTCAGTCTTGGTACCAGAGTGAGGGGCAAGCGTTTTCCGAGGTCGTCGTCGTTCGTCATCCTGCGCCGCGTCATGCATGGCGTCAGACGAGCCAGAGCAGCACGCACGACGCGGACCAAGGGCGATTCTGGGTTTTGCAGTACCAGAGCAGGCAGGTTCCAGGAACTGGACAGGCTGGCTGGCCGCGCAACGGATGGCGGGTAAAGCACCCCGGCTGCGCCGGCGCTCGGCGTTGCGGCGTCACGCCACGGCCGGCCGGACGGGGCAAGCGGGCGGAGGCGTGCGGGCGAGGGTGTGTGTGTGTGCAGAGCGTGCGGAGCGCACGCCCAGCCGACAGAGCCGCACGCCGGCCGGCCCAGCGTGGCGTGCGGGGCAGACATTGCGCCTCCCCCGCCGCGCGCCGCGCGCCACAGGGCGGAGCGAGCACCGTCCGTCCAACCAACCCAACCAACGCTGTCCGGGCCCCCGAGACACATGGCCCGATGCGCCGGCGGGTACGCTTCTTGGCCTCTTGGCGCTGCGGGCGAGCGACGTGGTGTGAGCTGGTGGGCTGGGCTGGCTGGCAGCGCCGGCCGACTAAGAGCAGCAGCGCGCGTGTCCCCCCGGCTTGTCCGACGGGCGTGGCGTCCGTCCGTCCTGCACAGCCGGGGGTCTATTCGTTGTGGTCGCGCGCAAAACCAAATCCCTCCGGTGCTGCAGATGCCAAATGTGCAGACAGGCCGGGTCACATGCACTGCACGCACTGCGCGCGCTCGGCGTGCCGAGCGAGCTGCGCGCCGGCCTGTCCCTGGCTGGCTGGCTGGGCGGGCGTTGCTCGTCCCGGCGTCGCAACTGTTCGTCGGAAAGTGGCACGACGCACAACCCCCCGGCATTGACCGACGACACGACGCACCACACACACACGCCCGCGACGCATTCCGCGCCCACGAACGCACCATCCGTGCGCTCGTGCGCGACGGCCGTCTCCGCCCCAACCGGATGCCTCATGGAATGTGGCGCACCGTGCGCACGAGACCTCCCCCGCAGCCGCGATAATCGAGCACCTGTTTAGTGTCTGTCTCGCAGTCACCCGTGGGTGACGGCAGCGTGCGTGATGTGATCCATCCTCCCCAAACCGGGATCAATGCCCTTGACAGCATCATCGGCATGTCGCACAGGAATCAATGCCGGGCGCCGTTGCCTTGCCCGTTAGCCGCGGGATAAACCTCGTCAGTAGTGGCACGCGCAGTAGAGACAAGACATTTGTGATGCAATGACATTGTGTGGTGACTATGAATGATGATGAATGATGCGACCCAGAAAGTATGGACCAGTAATGCTATGTGTTGGTTTTTACTCGCACTGCGGCTTGGTGTGCTGCCTTTTGTGGTGAAGCAGGGCGTCGGTGTCGCCCGTTTTGGATGGTGGAAACAAGCAATGATGCGATGAGTGTTTTGTTGGATCGAGTTGAGTCGGGGTTGGGAGAGAGAGGGTTACACATATGGAGACAACGAGGTGGTGGCGCTCAGCGCTGCAGAGACACGGACATGGCGGCGGACGACAACGCGACTAGGCGCCAACGCGCGGGACACGACCCCGGTGAGCCGGGGCTTCACCGAGGGCCTCAAAGCCGAGCGTGTCATGGCGCGAGCGAGAACGGCGCGAGTCGGACGGGCGGGCGTCGGCGTCACGGTTGCGCGAGCGGCCAGAACGCGAGGGGGCGACCTCGCGCTCCTCGTGGAAGGGGAGCTTGGCATTCTCCTGCTCGGGCGTCGTGAGGTGCGGGACACGGGGGACACGTTCGCGGCTGCGGCCGCGGCGGTCCGCGTCGCCCTGCTGCTCAGAGTGGTGGGGGAGGGCAGAGCGCGAGCGGTGCGTGTACGAAGGCGCAACCGAAGGCAGAGGAGCCGTAGCCATGGGCGGGGGCGTGCGAAGTGCCAGGTCGATAGTGGGGCGGGGGTGAATGCCGGCGCCGAGGCGGGGGCGAACAGTGTCCATGTTGCGCTCACGAGGCGATGGAGGCATGGGGTCTGAGCGCGAACGCGAGAGAAGCGACGAGCCAAGGACGTTGGAAATCGAGCGCTCCTCTGGCAGAGGGTAGGCCGTCGAGCTGGGGGTGCGCGCGCCGCGGTAGCCAGAGTCAGAGACGATGCGGAGAGCGTTGCCGACGTAGAGCGACTCCTCAGCGGTGACCGAAGGGCCAAGCGAGAGGCACGAAATGCCGTTCTCAACCTCGTTGACAGCCGAACGCTCACGGCTGCGGGCGCGGTGACCCATTGGGCGTCCGCAACCGCAGCGAGGGATGAGGGCGAGGGGCGAGGTGACGCTGTTGGTCACGCTCGACTTGCGACCGAAGCGAAGTGTGTCGATCGAAGTACCCATAGCGTAGGCCGTCGAAGCTGATCCGGGGGTCGCAGCACCACTGCTGGGGGCGGTACTTGGGACGCGAGACGAGAAGCCGTGGGGGATCTTGACGGGGACACTGCCAATGTTGATTCCATACATGCCATTAGGGTAGGCCGGGGGAGGGAGGTTGAAGGCCTCCTTCTGGGGCGAATCTGATGCTGAAGGATTTGTGTGGGGCGACTGGATGGGCGAGTCGGAGACCGAGGACGACGATGACGAGTTGCCGCGGCGACGAGGTCCAAAGGCCGGGGACGGGGCAATGTGATGCACAGGGCGAACCATTGGGGAGAGGGAAACGGGGAGCTGGGCGGTCAGACGGACGGGGCCGTTGGCAGCCTTGGTTGATGGTGATGCTGTTCCCTTGTCCTGCTGGCGGCACTCGGTGGAGCAGTAGAGGCCCTTGCAAGGCGCCTGGCAGATGAAGCAGCGCTCAAAGTCTTCCTCGAACATGGTGGTGGGTTGCAATGTGGGAGGTTGCAAGGGAAAAGCTGAGGGGCAGGGTTAGTCAGGTTCGGTCGAGCGGTGATGACGAGTGGGCGGCAACTCCCTATATGACTCACGGTTGCTGAAAAAAGCTGCAAAGCTGACCGAGTCAGAGCACCGCTTGGGCACAATGACACCGATGGGTTGGGTAGCCAACAACAATCAGAGCGGGGAAAAGTTGCGGGTGCGAGATGAGGACGTGTTGGGTACGCCTCTCGGATGGATCTCGAGTCCAGTGGGTGGGTGGGTGGTGGTGTCACTCGGGATCGGACGGGTCGCGCAACAATGCAAGATCTATGCCGTGGGAATTGGCGGTGGGCGTCGTGCTAGAGGCAAGTGGATCGAACAACTCGTCTTGAACGCAAAAAAGTCGAGCCAGACAAGTGTGTCGGAGATGCGTGGAGGGATATGTTGACAAGGCAAAGAGTGACGGATGTCGTGGTGTTGAGTCGAGGACACGTCGGCCGAAGGCTGTAGACGATAGATGTAATCTAGTCGGTTGTGAGGCAGGTTTCAAGGCCAGGGTTTGCACCAGAGACTGATACGTCAGTTTTCGAGTCGCCGCTGCTGCGCTTTATGGGACAATGTGGTGGAGCAAGGCAAGAATGGATAGACGCTTGGACACGACCGGTCGGGTTCGAGTCCGGCGGTGATGATCGTCGCGGGGAGGGGGAGAGGACGGACACCAAGGCTGGTTATGTGGCCTTTGTGATGGCGCAAAGGCAGGGGTAGTGGTGGGTGGCTGTGGAGCAGGCAATGCGGGGTAGGCTGGCAGTAAAGAAAAAAAAAATACTGCTGGCTGCCTGTTTGCCACTGGCGATGCTGCTGTCGTTCGCAGATGCTGTGATAGCGACGAGGGTGACACAAGCAGCAGAGTATCGTTGGGGACACTAGAGGCTAGAGCTTGTCGGCAAGGTTTTGGATCGGAGTACCGGTTGATGGTAGCACCAACGAACGTTTGATACCGGTGCAGAGCCAACAGCACACGCCGCCACACTGAACGTGGTTGTGGGGCGGTCCAGTAGGGAGGAGAGTGGACTTACGTGGTCTCGGTCGCGATGAGGGGCGGTGTGATGATGAAGACGATGTTGACAATCGAGACGGTGTATATCTTTGCTGTTGATGCTTTGATGCTTGTTGCTGCTATCGTGGCGAGTCGAGTCGGTGTGGCTCTAGCAACAGCTTCTGCGATCAAGTTTGGTTTTGGCGGGATTGTGCGTGACAGGTTTTTCTTGCTGGGCTGCTGCTGGGCTGGCGCTGGCTTGGCTCTTTTGGTTTTGGCGCTGGGCTGGCGCTGGGCTTGCTGGCGGAGGCGGCGGAGGCGGCGGCGGCGGCGGGGGTCACAGGTTATCTCTGAGGTCGTCGTGGTCGTCGTCAGAGTGGTGGAAAATACGCCATGTGTCTTTGAGGTTGCGCCAAGGGCGACGGGGGGGACAGGGCATACAGGGCCCAGGGACGCTGGCGGGGGAGCAGAGGTGCGTCTGCCTGCGTCTGCCCACCGTGTCATGGCACTGTCGTTGTGCTCGTCGTCGTTGACCCAAACTGTCCCTGTTTTCGCTGCTGGCAGTTGGAAATGTGCCTGAATGAATAGCGTACGAGTTGCCGGCCTTCAGGGCTCAGAGTCGACTCAAACAAGACGACCGACACAGATACACACGCCCACGCCACCCACGCCCAAGACGGACGGCACCAGATTTGCCCCAAACACTTTGCAGAGAAAAAAAAAAAGTGGGAGTGCGGCCTAATGACTTTACGGTCGCTTAGGAAGTCGCTTGCGCTCGTCATTTGCCCGCCGCCAGTGCAGTGCAGTGCATCCGTGCATCCGTGCACCAGCAGTAGCCGTCACCCGATCTACTGGCTCATTCCATAGGCTAGGCGTACGAGTCGATCAGGCAGCAGCAGCATGCAAACTGTCGCAATCGGAGCCTCACCGCAGACAGACCAAGCTATTCTAATCAGCCAACCAAAAGTAACACCGCACCCGACGGCGTCCACCCGCCCCACCCTCACCCAACCCTCCAATGCATGCTTCAATCATTATGCCGCAGCGGAGAGCCATATTGGCATGAGGCGTAGGCGGAAGGCCCTCCCGGTCAATGCTGGCGGGCGGGGAGGGACAGCGAGCGCAGCCAGCAGGACGACGGGCAGGTGCCACCTGCCCGCTGACGTAGTGAATGTTGGCGTCCGAGTCGCCACCCTGCGGGGCGATGCGGGCGATGTTCCCGCGTGCCCCCGGGTCAGCGGCCACGAACCTGCCCCTCGGCGGCGGCGGCGAGCAACTGCCCCAAAGGGGAGGGGGGCCACATTCGTGCTCGGCGTCTCGGCGTGCTGCTGCTGCTGCTGTGTGCTGCATGCACATCGGCCTTGTACAACTAGCGGCGTCTTGCCCCCACCGCGTGACCTCGCGCATACCTGCCAAGCAGGGATCAGCGCCGTTGAGTGCCGCGTGCCGCTAGGCTGGCTGGCTGCGATTATGCTCATCCCCAACAAATCAGCAAATCAAACGTGAGCACCACCTGGTTCCGTAATACGAACGTGCCAGCATGTCATCGAGCACCACAATGTGGGCTAGTGGCTGCTACTCGTAGGGCGATCCACCATCGCATGGGTTGGCGCCGACGCGAGCATGGTCATTGGCTGACCGTGGCAGTGGTGGCATCATGCATGTGTGTGGCGTGTGTTGTGTGCATTGTCTGCAATCGTCATGGTCGTCACCATGGCGACTCCACCAGCCCTTCTCATACACCCACGGCGATTAGGTTGTGGGCATTACAACATGTCGTGCGCACGGATTAGGACGGGGTCGGGCGGCCCTGAGGCGGGCTGCTGTTGAAGCCCGCTGTGGGTGCCACTGCCCACGCACCCAGGAGCAAGCTCAAGCTGCAAGCACGTTTAGGCAGTAATCGTCACGCCCGTGGGTGCTGTCCTCGTTTCATTCGAGCACGCAGGGGGCTGATGGGCTGATCGGCGCTGCCGGCGCCTGCGATGATTCGACAGCAGCACGCGTGCTCGAGGCCCCGGCCGACGATCCGATAGCACCGACACGCGAGGCAAGGGAGGCCAAGAGCAAGCACGCCACAGTGCGAGCTGCCTCGCGTAGAGACCTGCAAAAACGTGCCCCGTGCTTGGCAGCCCTCGTCGTCGTCGTCGCCATGGTCGCTTGCGTATCGTGGCGGCCGGCTTGGCAGAGCCTGGCCCAGAGTCAAACTTGCGGTCACACATGAGACCGACTAATTAAAGAGCATTACACGCGCCCCTGCGCCCCCAAACGTGCCCCTAAACCAATCCAATCTACCCCACCGTGCTCGCAGGCACCCACGGGCTCTCCAACGTGGCACACGGCTGGCCAATGTTCTGCTCGTCGGCCGGCACGCAGCGCGCAAGCACCACCGTCGGAAAACGTGGGGTGGGGTGGTGGTATGCTCGGACGACCCGCGACAAGGCCCTCCCCTCATGCATGTTCATACCCGGCTCGCGCTCGGAAGGAAATTATGCTCACCCCCTCCTCCCGACGTGACCAGGGTTTCATTCGCACCGGCACGCTCGGCATCCCTCTGCTCGTCGCACGAGCTCGTCGGCTACTCTGGCCAGGCACGCGCAGGTGGGTGCTTGCTGGCGTGACTGGCACCCAGCATGCCGGGTGGAGCGTGCTGCACATGCAGCAGGGTCGAGGTAGCCGTGCTATGCCGCCCGCCGGGCCCTGGGAAAACAAGTTTTCAGCACGCGTCCACCTCGCTCGTGCTCGGGCGCAATGTTGCCATCTGGAATAGGACGGACGCGTACACGACATGTCACTGGCGTGTATTCGTGAGCGCGCGCACGGTCGCCCCCACCCACTCTGCACGCGCGTGGCGTGCTCGCTCGTCGCTATCTATTCGTGGCAGCAGGAAGCGATAGCGCTAGTCGACCGACCAGTGATCGACAGCCGCCTCCTCGCCTTGCTCGGCTGACGAGAAAAACTTGCGCCGAAACTTCTGGCATGTCGTCCAACCACGGCGCGTGCGACCACCCGATAATGCAGTGGAGCGGGCTCGCTCGCTCGCTCGCAATCTTTGGTATTGCTGACGCGCGGGCACGGCCCGCAAGGCCGCCGAGGCTGGCGGCCGCGTCGAGTCCGTTGGAGCTAGAACGCCGCACACGACACGGCGCGCGCGTGAGATGTGGCGGGCGAGCGAAAGCGACACACGACACACTCGCACTGCCCACCCTCCCTGACGGTCTGACGGCCGATCGGAGACTCACGGAGTGATCCGTGAGGCGTGACCGAGCCACAACGCACGCTCACTCGCCCCGCCATGGTCCGCTCCACCTGCCCGACGTCATGGCGGAGCTCGGCGTCGACGTCGTGGCCGGCCTGTCGGTCGGCCCGCAGCCGTAAGCCCTGGCCGGCGGAGCCGACCTCCAAGCCCGGCCTATGACCAGCCTCCGAGGACCCTCGGACGACCAGGGCTTTCTTGCTTCGGTCGGACGGTGCCCAGTGCCCACCCAGCAGACGCCGGCCGCCCCGAAAACACATGTACACACAGCGTCATCCCGAAACCACCCCCCCTATTCCCATCCTGACTCCCACTCTCTCACATTACAGCACATTACGTACTCTACAGTCTACTTTGCAGGTCTAGAATTACTACAGTCGCTTGTTGTGGTCGTTGTTTGGTCCGAGTGACGTCGTCTTGTTGTTCTGTTGTTCCCTTGGCGCTGGTCATCGGGCTTGTCATCGGGCTGGTCATCGTGCTGGTCATCGGGCTGGTCATTGGGCGCTGGTCATTGTTTTTACCATGGCAACCGGCGGCCTATCAGTCATGCCGAGGCAGTGGCGGCCAGTCATGCGCCAGCGGTCGCAGCTCAGCCATGCACCGCCGCAGACAGCCGCCACCTCCGTCGGCGCAGCGAGCGTCGCACGACTCCGCCGGTACCGTCGCCTTCCCACCCGCTTCCGAGGTCCCACAGCGCGGCGGAAACCGCGCCGGACGCCGCGAGATCGAACTTGGTGAGCGGCGCCGAGGGGTAAAACACCGCCGTGGCAGCCGTCCCGTCGACAAACACCTCGAGCACGGAGCGGTCGAGCACGACGTGCAGCGTCGCGTTGCGCGGGTGCCACGCCGTCGTCAGGCGTGGGTTGAAGCTCGTCGAGTTGAAGCCCTGCCCGGTGCCGCTGCGGTCGATCCACAGCTCGCTGGCACTCACACCGCCCGAGACGGCCCCGCCGCCCGAGAAGGTGTAGTTGAGCGTCGTGCCCTCGGTCACGTTGAACTCGAGGAGGACCGCGCCGGACGCCGACGCGTTGAGGCTCGCGTCCCACTTCCAGGCCGCGTCGTCGCCGCGCGCGACGGCCAGCTGCTGCCCGCGCACCGCGTCGAGGGCGTACGGCGCGACGGCCAGCTTGGGCCCGTCGTCGCCGTGCACGACGCTGATCGCCCGCGGGAGCGTCAGCGCGCCGCGCCACGACTCGCTCGCCGTCGGCACACGCGCGGCGTACTGCACGTTGTTGGCCCAGGAGATGGCGACGGTCCCGCTCGGGTCGACGATGCCGCCGCTCGCGTCCTTGCCCCACTCTACTGGCGTCGGGCCGGCCGTGGGCGTGAAGACGCCGGACTCGAAGCTGCCGATGTAGTACACCTGCTTCTCGCCGCCGAGCGGTGAGGCGGTCGTCGTGACCACGAGGAGGTAGGTGTCGGCGGTGTCGCTGGCGTCGGTGCTAGTGCTGTTGCCGCCGTCGCTGCCGTCGCCCCCAGCGCCGCCAGTGCCCCCCGCCACAGCCACCTTGGCCAAGCTAGGCGCCGCCAGCCGGCCCTCGCCAGCAAAGTCGCTCTTCCACGTCCAGCTCTTCAAATCGCTGCTGGTATAAAACGCGATCTTGTAGTCGCGCGCGACGGCAAGCACCCAGGCGCCAGCAGCCCAACTAACGCGCGGGTCGCGCCCGCGCACGCCGACCGTGCCGGCCGGCGTGAAGGCGTACCCGCCGTCCGTGGAGCCCGCGAGCGCGACGGTCGAGTTGAGCGTGTAGAACGCCAGCACGGTGCCGAGCCCCGACGTGTTGTTGCCGTCGAGCACGACGCTGCCGTTGCCCACGCCCGTGGCGCGGTCCGGGGGGTGCAGCGCGATCGGCGCGTTCGTCCAGGTGTACAGGTCGGGCGAGGTCGCGTGGCCCCAGTTGCCTAGGCCGGGGAGCGGGGCGGTGGGGTTGTCTGGGGTGTAAGCGCAAGAGAGCGAGCGTCAGCGAGCGAGCAGGCGCGCAGTTGCCCCAGTCTAGTGGCAGCGGGAAGCTGTCGCGGTCGCAGAGTGGTTCCCGCTGCCACCAACACCACACCACGCCACACTCACACTGGTAGTACACATGCCACGTCCCATTATCGTCCTTGAACAGGCCGTTCGGGTCGGAGAGGTATCCCTGGGGGCGTCAGCGTGTCGGCGGTGTCGGCGTCGCGCTGCGTCGGCGCAGGTGTCCGCGCCACCACCCCAGCCCGCTCCAACCCCACTCACCACCGGCGGGCTAAAGTGCCTCTGCGGCCGGAGCTCGCCGCCGTAGTCGCCGCGGATCGCCTGGCCGGTGGGCACGCCCTGCGCGTACCCCGCCGTGGAGGTCGGGAACGGCGTGAGCCCTTTGCCGTTGCTGTCGCCGCCGCTGGGCGCGGGGGTCGCGGACGCCTCCGCCCCGCCGTCGTTGTTACCGCGCGCCGGGGCGCCGCCGAGCGCGAGCAGCGCGGGGAGCCAGTGCCGGAGGATCATTGTGTCGTCGTGCTCAGCTCAGTGCGCGATCGTCAGTGAGAGGTAGTGCGTGGTGCGTGCATGCTTGCTCGACCGCTCGACACTTTTGTGCATTTTTCTCCTCGGGGCCCAGTGGTCAACGGCGACGACGCAAGTGGGGCGCCAGCGGCCAGCGTCACCTGCCCGCCGTGCACCCCGCACCCGCCGCCACCTACGCAGCAGGGACAGGACACATGCCTGCGGCGGCGCACGTCACTCTGATGCAGAGAGCACGCTTCAGCGCTGAGCGCGCATAGTGCGCTCAGTACAAGATCTCGATGACTGTGCAGTGCAGCAGTGCAGCAGTGCAGCAGTGCAGCCGCACCGACAGCCGCGGCGGCCAAATCCAACTTTGACGTCGGCGATCTGGCGGCATGGCATGCGGAGGGAGGCCGCGGAGACGCAGCGGACATTAGCAGGCACCTATTATCAGTGGAGCTAATGTCTCTGCGTGCGTGCTGCGTGCTGCTGCTGCGTGCGTGCCGTTGGAGCTGCCAGCGGCTTTGGGCCCCCGCCGCCGTGCTGCACCACCGGCACACCCTATGCACTCGCTTGGCTTACATCGCGCCCAAACTCTTCGGTCATTCCGTCGTCCAGCTCGCTTGTACCCAAGTAGCCTGGTGGGCCGGTGGGCCCCTCGGCTCGCTAGGCGTGCTTAACTTTGGCACTGGCACATGGCACACTGGCGCTACCGCGCTACCACCACTGCTACCACTGCTACCCTCATCGGCCTTCACACACCTTCACACGCCTAGACCCCGGCAACATCATCGGCCTCTACCCCTTACGGTATCCTCTAATGCATCCTTTTGTACACACACTAAAGATAACAGTCTACAATGTATCATGCCCGAGATGGCCGTGGCCGCGGCCGTGGTCTAGACAGCCGCAACCTACTACCCACCCTTGGCCCGCAGCTTCTGCCGCAGCTGCCCAACCTCGGCCTGCAGCGAGTTGAGCTCGTCGAGCAGCTGCATCTGCTGCTCCTGCCCACGTGCACGCTCGTGATCGGCATCCTCCGTCGCCGTCCGCAGCTTGCGTGACAGGTCGTCAATCTGGTTCTGCAGCTGCGCCTGCAGCGACCGCCGCTCCGTCTCCGCCTCGTCGCTCAGCGTCAGCGTGCGCGCCGACAGGTTGCTGTTGATGTCGTTGAGGCGCGAGATGGTCGCATTGGCGTTGGCCAGCTCAGTCTCGAGGCGCTGCTTGGCCGCCGTCGAGATTTCGGCAGTCGCGCGGAGCTCGTCAAGTTCATCCCTGCAATGTCAGCCTGTCCGTGCTAGTCCCATGTCGCCCACGCGCATGCCACTCCACTCACTGCTTCGGCGTGCCCCGGTCGCCGCCAGAAGAGCTCGCCTTGGACAGGCGCGACGAAAGCCGTGACTTCTTGTTCAGGCGCTCCTCAAGCTCCATAACCTGGCGCTGGTACGTCTCCATCGAGCGGCTGCTGTCCTGGACGAGCTGGGCCGCCTTGGCAGCATTCGCCTTGTGGCGCTCCTTGTCGACCTCCATGCGCGTCATGCGCTCAATCATGAGCCGGCCGTCGCTGATGAGCGAGCGCACGCGGTCACCAAGAGCACCGACGCCAGGGAACTCCTCGTGCGTCGAAGGCTCGGCGTACGCGCGCTGCAGCGCAGCAAAGTTGACGGTCGCGTTGGGCGACACGACGCTCGGCGAGCTGAAGCCCGCCTGCTCGCGCGACTCGGAGCTCGGGAGGATAGACCACACGGAAGACAGCTGCGAGTTGATAGCGGACAGCTTGGTTTCGAGCTCGGCGATCTTCGAGTTGGTGGCCACAGGGTCGTTGTCCCCAGCCTTCTTCCGGCCGGTAATTTCGCGGTGCGCCGCTTCCAGGTCAGCAGCGAGGCCGTCGTTCTGCTGGTTGAGGTGCTCGATCTGCTCGTTTTGCCTGCGGATCTTGCGCATGAGCTCCATCATCTCGCCCTGGACGCCTCTCTGCGACTGCGAGACGGACCGGGCAGACTCGGCGTGCTCGTCGGCCTTGGCCTCGGCGGCCTCGGCACGCGCGTGCTCCTCGTCGGCCATCGCCTGCGCCTCGGCCGCCTTGGTCTTCCACCCATCGCGGTCGGCTCTGAGTCTGCGCATCTCGTCCTCGAGACCCTGGCTGACCTCGAGCATCTCCTCCTTGAGGCTCTGCAGCTCGGTCTCACGGCTCTGGACAAGCGCGCCAACGTCGGTGATGGCAGCGTCGAGCTCATCATCGGGCACAGTATCGCGGCCGAGAAGCGCACCGATAGCCGTTCCAATGGCAGCGAGGCGCTCGCTTGCCTGTCTGCTGGCCGTCTTGGCGAGCCCCGCGGCCTCGAGCAGGCGTGTTCTCTCCGACTGCATGTTGCCTTCGTGCTTGGCAAGCTGCTCGTGCTGAGCACGGAGGGTGGCGAGTTCGTCTTTCGTCGCCGTGTGCTGTGTCTCCGCCTCGCCGAGCTGAGCCTGGAGAAGCCCAGTCTGCGACTCCACTGCCTCGTGCTTGTCGACCAGCTCCTGGTGGTCGGCCTGCAGTTGGCGGTACTTGGCCTGGAGGTCGCCCAGCTCGAGCTGAGACTGGCTGCTCTGAGACGTAATCAGCACGTACTTGTCGTTGAGGCCCTGGTGTGTCTCCTCGAGCTCGCGGTGACGCGACTGCGTGTCGTCGTGGGCGGCGCGAATGTCGGCAAGGGCCACCTGGAGCGCGTCGTGTGCCGTCTGCAGCTGACCATGCTGGCCCGATAACAGCTCGTGCTGCGCCGCCAACTCGTCGTGGGCAGTCTGGAGAGCGCGGTGCTGCTCCAAGGCCTGGTCGCGCTGACCGCTAAGCTGGGTGCGCTCGGAAGCCCAGGCAGAGCGCTCGGCGGTGAGCGAGTCCTGTGCCTGTCCGATACCGCTACGCTCAACAGCCCACTGCTCCTTGGCCGACACGAACGCGGCGCGCTCGCGCTGCCAGCTCTGCCTGTCGCCCTGGACCTTCGCCAGCTCGTCCTGGTGCGCTTTGGCCTGTTCTTCCAGCGCGCGCTCGCGTCGTCCAAACTCGACGATCATTTCCTCGAGCTCGGCAATCCGGCCATTTTGTCGCGCGCCTTCAGTTTCGAGGTCGCGCACCCTCCCGATCGCGCGGTCGCGCTCCTGCTCCAGTGCCTCCACTTGCGTGTCCGTCTCCTGCTGCCGTGATCGCGACGTCTCGAGCTCGCGACTCCGCCCAGCCTCGAGGTCGCGCAGCCGCGCAAAGTGCTGGTCGCGCTGGACCTTGAGCTCCGAGACATGGTCGTCGTGCGCGTCGCGGTCCGTTTCCAGCGCCGCGACCCGCTTGGCGTACCCCATCTCGCGCTCGTGTGCCGACTCGGCGGCCTGCACGAGCGCCTGTTGCCGTGACGACGACTCGGCGGCCGCGCGCTCCAGCCGACGCACCTCCCACGCCATGACGCCCGCCCAGTGCTCGTTCAGCCGCCGTCGGAGCGCCGCCTCGCGGTCTCGAAGGACCAACACCTCCTGGAATGTCAGCGCGCGCCTGGCCGCACATACACCCACCTTCTCCGCAGCCTCGACGCGCTTCTCCGACTGCTCCAGGCTCTCCATCGTCTGGCGGGATATCCTGGACCGTCAGCGCCCGCTCCACATGCCGCCCCTCACCGCTTGTTCGTCTGGTTGAGCTTTTGCAGCGTCCGCGCCGCAGTCAGGATCTTGACCTCGCGCTGGTGCCGGGTCTGGAGCGCGTCGAGGCGGGTAGCGAGTAACGACAGCTCCTTCTTCCACCCCTCGACTTCCTCCCAGCCGCCGATCGACATGCTCTCGCAGTCTACGGTCGCCTGGGACGCGAGGAGCGCCATGAGCATCTCGTCGCTCCCGTACGTCGGCGACGTGAGCTCGGTTGCGGCCGAGATGTTGGTGAGCGCCGTCGCCGCCGTGCTCGTACTGCTGCTCAGCGCGCCGCCGCCACCAGCCTGAGGCAACCGATCGGTGCTGAAAGTCGGGGACAAGGGGCTGGCGAAACTCGTATCTGTGCTGTCGATGGTGCGGCTGAATGGCGGCGGAGATGGCGCGTGGATCGCGCTCGGGCCATGGTCGTCGTTGCTCGCGGTGCGCTGTCTCAGCGTGCGCTTGCGCTCAGGCAGGCGCGTGTACGTGTCTGAGCGGCGGAGCGCGCGCGGATCGGGCTCGGGCGCGAGCTGGTGGCCGTCGTTGTCGTCGTCGTTGTCGTTGTCGTCGCCGAGCTGCGCGTAGTCGTTGGGCGGCGGGGGCGCCTCGTCTTCGCTCGAGTCGTCAAACCGGTTGCGGCTGCTGCCGTTGCGGTACTGCTGCGGTGCGGGGACCTGCTGCTCGTCCTCGTCGCTCGAGTGGGCGCCTCCGAAACGCACGGCATTGTGCAGGCGCGATGCCAGCGCGTGGTCGGATGTCGAGGCTTGTGGTGGTTGTTGCTGTTGCTTTGGTCTGTTGTTACGAAAGAAGGCGGCCTTTGTCATTTTGAGCGGCGCTGAGGACGCTGCTGTGTGGCCGCCTCCAGTCATGACTGCCGCAGACATGAGCGGGGCTGTAGTCGAGAATGAATTAGATGTTGCGAGAGAGAGAAGTGGTGTGCGTGCGCGCGTGCTCTAGCCAGGATCGATTTGTGGCCCGTGTTGAATCCACCAGCCCTGTGTGCCTTGGGCTGCTGGGCTCGCGGCCAGCACCCAGCCAGGCTCAGGATGGTGCCTCGTCTGCGCACATCAACAACGCGCGCACAGCGGGAAGCAGCAGCTCCAACATGCACCTCTTGGCCTCCAAGTCGTCCTCTTACACCGTCCCTTGCCCCTTGCAACAACGCGCAAACAATCAAAAAAAAAGTTGAGCACGCGCAATACATATGCATCAGACGTAAACACAATCACAACGCGTCTACGCCCAGCCAAACCCATGCAACCAGGTCCCAGTCGCCACCATAATCTAGATAGTCACGCCCGCCTCACGCCGCCTCACGCCGCGTCCCGCTCCTACGCCTGGCGCTGGCCCTTCATCTTAGACAGCGCATGCGAGCTACGTACGCGGCTCTTCTTGGCCTGCACCTTCTTGTCCCGGCTCTTGCGCTCAGCCTTGGTGGCAGTGAGGTCGACGCGGCCCTTGTCAGTGTGCGCGGCCGCGACCTTGGCCTTCTTCTTTGCCAGACGGCGCAGCTGGCGCTCCGAGTCGGCGCTCTTGGCCGCCTTGCGCTCGTCCTTGGACAGGTCCTTGAGCTTGTCGCCCAGCGCCGGGTTGCCGCGCGGGATCGGGCCAGCGGGCACGTTGCGCTCCTTGCCAGCGTACTTGGGCTTGGCGGGCGCGCCGGCGGCAGCACCAGGAGCCGGGGCAGCCGGCGCAGGGCGCGTCTTTGAGGTAGGAGGGAGCGTCTTGCACGACTGCACGCGCAGAGGCTTCTTGGCAAACTTGAGCTTGGCCGACGGCATAGCAACAAGCTCGTCGACGCTCTCGCGGTCGACAAAGTGCACGTAGCCGAAACCCTTGCCCAGCTGTGTCTCCTTGTCACGCACGATGCGCACACCGGTGACCCAGCTGCCCGAGGGCGCCGCGCCACGCTCGGCCACAACCAGTGCCTCGAAGAACGCACGCACATCCTCGTCCTTGGCCGCGTAGTCGAGGCCGCCGACAAACAGGCTCTGCTTGGGGTCCGTCCCGCTCGGCAGCCACGCGTCGCGCTTGCCGAGCGCGTTGGTCGCTGTTGACAGCGCGACCGCAGACGGCAGCCTCAAGCGGTCAACACGGATCGTGCGCTCCTGGAACGTGCTGCCGTTGGCGGCCAGCACCTTCTCGGCAGCCTCGAAGGGGTCGAGGATCGGCGCGACGTTCGCTGGCCTGTCGGGGTGGGCGTGCGCGAACACGACGTAGGCGTTGCACGAGTCCTGCTCAGAGTGGAACTGGGCGTCAGCGCGTGCGATGGCTCACTGTCACTCACGTCCTTCTTGATAAACGCGAGCTTGCGCTTGCCCTTGGAGTCGAGGAACGACTTGGACTTGTCGACGACCTCGTCGTCACCACGGCGGTTGCCCGCCTTGCCGGTCGAGCTTCCCTCCTGGGCCTCGCGCCACGCGGCCGCACGCTCCTGCTCGCGCTTCACGCGCTTCGTCTTCTCCTTCTCGTCGTCCTCTCCCGGCAACGCCGCGGTCGGGGCAGCGAACGCGACCGAACGGAAGCGCACCGACTCGATCTTGGCCGTTGGCGCGAACGTGAGCAGGTGGGCCTTGAGCTGGCTGAGGATGGACTGGGCGGGTGAGCTTCCACCGGGAACATATCACCCACCTTGGACTTGGCCGCCTCAACGTCGAGGTTGCCAACGAAGACGGTGCGCCTGTCGCGGTCCGCCTGGGTCTCGCCGGGCGGCGTGTACTTGGTGTTGGTGGCCTTCTCGCGTTTCCGCTTAGGCTTGAGGCTCTCGTGGGTGAGGTCGACTGAGCCGTCCGACTCGGCGCCGTCCTTGTACTCCACCTCCTCCTCGTCGACCTCGATCGCCTCGGCCTCCTCGGCCTTCTGCTCAGCCTTCTTCGCCTCCTTCGCCTTGGGCGTGTCGCCCTTAGCCTTCTTGGCCTTCTTGGGCGTCGTCACCTCCTCGGCGATCTTGGACGAGCTGGCGACCGGAAGCGCTGCGGGACGCGCAGGCGTCGGAAGAGAGAATGCCGCCTGAGCTGTCAGCGCCATGCCACACCCACCCCACGACGCACGCTCTTGCCAAAGATGCTGCCGAGGTCCGAGTCCTTGGGCGCGCTGAAGAGCGAGACGCCCTCGGCGGGCGCCGCGTCGACCTTGTCGATCTTGCGCTTCTTCTGCGCGTCACCACCGGCCGGCTGCTTTCCCTTGTTCTTGCCCATTGTCGCGGTGTGTTGGGTACAGAGGTCGATGGTCGCGATGCTCACCATGATCATGGACACATCTCAGCGTCAGAACTTCACAACCGCAACATTTTGGCTCCGCCCTCCACTCCCACATGGCACCCACGTGTTTGATCACGTGACACTACCCCACTCACCCCCACCTTGGTCTCAGGTAAAAGAGGCTAATTGTGGCATCGGCTAGGAGGTGCCCCCCGCCTGGTCCGATCGACTTATCGCCACCGGCATCTACGCCGCGACTCATTGGCGCGGAGCAAGGGTGCCGATAAAGCCATGCCTGGGGCGCAGCGCAAACTGATGCTTTCGGCGTACTGCCCCTCAACCCATTGGAGGAGGGCAGACAGCCTCGGTTACTAGCTCAGTCGTCTTTTGGAAGATGTGCTCGGCGTCGTTGGTCGGCCTTAGCCCGCTATGTGTTAAACTGGAGGGCGATAAGGCGTCCGTCCACACCTCCAGCTGATCCACATAAGTACCTGTTCGGGGAGGGCCTTTCTCCCCCACCCAACTTATCCCAATGAGCAACGACTACGACAAGAAGGACAACGCCAGCGTCGGGGTGAGCGAGGCGGCCGACGACCACCTGGCCGTCCAGCTCCCCGCGTCGCTGCAGAACCTGAGCGAGGAGGAACGTGACGCGCTCGCCAAGAGCGGCACGCGCAAGGTTGACCTCATGCTCATCCCCTGCCTGACACTGCTGTACCTCCTCAACTTCCTCGACCGCCAAAGTAAGCCCCCCTGCCACAGCTCGGCCCCTGACACCAGACCTCTCGTCGGCCAAGATCGCGGGCATCAGCAAGAGCCTGCACCTCACAACACAGCAGTACGCGACGGCGGTGGCGGTCCTCTTCGCCGGCTACGTCGCGCTGCAGATCCCGTCCAACATGATCGCGAGCAAGGTCCGCCTGCCGGGCCTGTACATCTGCTTCAACGCCGGCCTGTGGGGCGTCGTGTCGGCGTGCACGGCGGCTGTGCACAACCACGTCGGGCTGTCCATTAGCCGCGCGATGCTTGGTGCCGTCGAGGCGGCCTTCTTCCCCGGCGCCATCTTCCTCGTGTCCCTTTTCTACACCCGGCGGCAGATGGCCTTCCGTGCGGCAACGTTCTACACCGGTTCTCAGATCGGTAACGCGTTCGGCGGCCTTTTTGCTATTGGCATCCTCAAGCTCGACGGTGTGCACGGAATCGAGGGCTGGCGCTGGCTTTTTATTGTCGAGGGGGTCATGACTCTCGGAGGTGGGTGCATACAGGCTTGCGCGCGCTGACAGCAGTCGCGGTCCTCTGCGCGTTCATCATCCCGAATCGCCCGGAAAGCGTCCGCTGGCTCACGCCCGTCGAGCGGGACATGCTGCTCTGGCGCCTCGAGTCGGACCGCGGAACCAGGGATGAGAACGACGAGGTGCCGATCGGACAGGCGCTGAAGATGGCCATGCTCGACGTGGGTTACGCTCCCCGTGTTGATGTAGCTAACCCGCCAGCCCAAGACCTGGCTCCTGGCCCTCACTCTCCAGTTCGCGTTCATCGCCGCGACAGTCACCAACTTCTTCCCGATCGTGGTCGCCGGCCTTGGCTTTAACCGCACCACGACGCTGGCCATCAGCGCGCCCCCGTACATCATCTGTGCGATCGGGCTGCTCATCAATGGGTGGAGCAGCGACCGGCTGCACAACCGATCGTACCACATCGCCGTGCCGATGTGCTTCACGCTCGTGGGCAACATTATTGCTGTCTCGACGACCAAGATTGCGCCGCGCTACTTCGCCATGTGTCTGCTGCCTGTCGGCTTCTACTGCGCGTCGACCATTATCCTCAGCTGGATCGGCGCCAACATCACCGGGCCGAGCTCGAAGCGCGCCATCACGTACGCACTCGTCAACGCGCTCGCGCAGATCCCGAACATCTGGAGCTCGTACCTGTACTACTCGCCGCCGCGGTTCATCCCCGCGTTTATGGTCGACCTGGTCGCGTGCGTGCTCGCCATTGCCATGGCGCTGGTGACGAGGTGGTACTTTGTGCGCGAGAACAAGAAGATGGAGGAGGGGAAGGATCTGGGCAAGTACGGGCCGAGCGAGGTTCAGCTGGCCGCGGGGTTCAGATATCAGTTGTAGAGTGCGCCGTTGGGATGCCAGGGGGCGATTCGTCGATGCAGCGTGTTGATTGTACCACATGTGCCACTGCCACTGACCCCGCCACACCCACAACACACATCACTCTGCAACCACCAACACGCAAAGCAATGCATCCCTTCTCACCCAGACTCACCTCACATACCCTCCACACCCCCTCACTTCACCCATGCATGCACACCCCCCCGCACCGCGCACACACCCAACCACCTCGCGCGCGCCAAATCCCTTGCACCTCACTGGTCCGGCGCCACAATCCGCTATCCCCGAAAATGCTCCCGTCCGTCCTCCCTCGTCGCGGGCCTCACCGAGCACCTCGAACTCGATAGCGACAACGATCACCTCGATAACATCACCACTCAGACAGACACCATGTCGTCCCTCAAGCGGACAATCCAGCATGCGCGCAAGGCCGGCTTCAAGGAGTGGTTCCGCATGATGACGTGGGTTGGCTGCCGCGCGCGCGGGGAGGAAAAGCTGACGCGGGGCAGGTACATCGGCGACTCCAAGTTTGGTACCCACGGTGCGTGTTGTCGGGGCGTGTAGCAGCGGAGGGGGCGGCTCGGAGGGACATTGAGGCGGCTGTGGCTCCGGCGGCACTGTGCGACCGACGGAGACGGACATGGCACGGGTCCGAACGGACGACGAGGACACGACACGAAGCGGCTGCCCGGCGTCGACCACGCGACGACGGCGACAGCGACAACGGCGACGACTGCTCGGCGCGGAATGTCGCCTAAACGGCGTGCCAAGAGCGTGACGGCCGCGTCTCCGGGCGCGGTGCTAGGCCGTTGCACGGGCGAACGGGACGGCCTCGGCGAGGAGACGCGTGCCGGTCGCCGACGTACGCCGGCCAGCCCTCGTCTCCCACCTCCGACGGCGACCGACTCCGTCACTCGGACCCCGCCCGATACTTTCTGTCTCCGTCTCCGCTGCATGCCGTGGGCACTGCTCTTGGCGCCGCGGGCTGTCTGGGCAGGACCGCGTTTGTTGTGGCCCGGTCGATGCCTCGCGGCACCGCGTGGCCGCAGCGCGCCCATCGAGTCGCTATGCTCTTGGCGTTGCGTCGGCGCGGCACACCTAGCTGTGCTCGTGACGATCTGGTGGCCCGGCAAGCCCGGCTCTGCCGCAAGCCCAGCTCGCCAGTGGCCCTCCGTCAGCGCAGCACCCGTGTCCCCAGCGTCTCCGCCGGCGTTCCCCCCCCCCCCCCCCCCCCCCCCCCCCCCCCCCCCCCCCCCCCCCCCCCCCCCCCCCCCCCCCCCCCCCCCCCCCCCCCCCCCCCCCCCGCGCACCACTAACCTCCCCAGTCGGCACCGACCAGTTCGGCAACCGCTACTTCCAGCAGTACGACGCGCGCGAGGAGCTGCCCGGCCGCCAGCGCTGGGTCGACTACGCGCAGGACGACTTCAACGCGTCCCAGGTGCCCCGCGGCTGGGCGTCGTGGCTCGCCCACACCCGCCTCGACCCCCCACCCGAGGACCCCATCTACCAGGCCTGCAAGCAGAAGTGGGAGCAGCCTTATGTCGAGAACCTGTGAGTGTGGGGTGTGCGGGTGTGCAGGCAAGGTTGCGGCGAGCAGTCGAGATGTCAGGCGCGTGATGAGGCTTGCTGGGCCAGGCCGGACCAAACACGCCGCCCGACAGCGGTCACTTGGCGGTGATCTGCGGCGTGCGGCGCTGGCCAACGCTTGTACCAGCAAACCAGTGCCAAGGCCGGCCTCACGATGAGGTCAGATGGGGCACCAGCGACTCTGTAGCTCTGGCTGCGTATGCCGTCATACACAGTACGACGGCCCCCTATGCCTCGGTCCGTCTCGATAAGCCCAGCTGCATCTGTGATGCACCGGATTCGGCAGGGCGTCGGCAGCTGCTCCACCCCATCTAAATTCGTGTTGCCATCCATCCACCAAAAGGCAAGACTTGCCGCTGACACTGGCAGCACCGGCACCCGCGGCCGCTTTGTCACGTACTCGACGCAGGGGCCCAAGTCGCAGACGTGGACGCCCGAGGTCAAGCCCCGCGCATAGATGGTCGCGAGGGCGTAGTGTAGACGATAGCAATGCATCGGGTATGGCAGGATGTGTGTAGCGGTCTGTTGGAACGGCGGTGACGTCTGGGGCCAAACTTCGGCGGTGACGTCGTGGCATGTGGTGTGGGCGTGTTGGTGTGATGTAACCATGAATGGGCTGCGGCGGCAGGCAAGGAGGTCGGTCGGTCGGGCGGCAGGTCGGACGAGGACGAGGCCAAGGACGACCAAGCACGCTGCGTACGCTCTGGCTGCTGCTGTGATACGGATGGGGCTGCAGCTTTGCGGGCAGGCAGCGCGCAACGGCATGGTGATCTGCAGCCAAGACCTACAGGACGTCAGGGCCGGCCGGGTACGGCCAGGGCTGTCGGCAGCTCGCGCGCCACCCAACGTCGTCAGTCAGCTCAGTTGCAGCGGTCGGTCGTGAGGCGGGGCAGGGGCCGTCAGCGGCGGCGGGTGCCGTGGTGCGCGCGGTGCGGTGGTGGTGCATGTAGGGGAGAGCGGTGGGGCAGCAGCCAACTGGAAGAGTGTGTTTCGCCGGGTCTGACGTCACTGGCTGCTGCTGGCTGGCAGAAAAAAGTCGGCGGCGTACGAGGAGCGGTGGCGGCTGGCGGCTGGCGGCCAGCAACACTCGAGCGTGCTGCGCACTGCGTCACTCACTCAATGGCTGGCTCGATACAGCTATTTAACACGCCGCTGAAACCCGCTCCCACCCTCATCCCTCCCCCAACCAACATCCACCACCATGCCTCTTAGTGAGTGCGCTTGCGCCGTGCGCGCCATGGCCTGGCTGGCCCCGGTACCCAGGCGAGCAGCTGCGCACTGGCTGGTACCGCGGGACGGGCGCGCGCGATCGCGATCGCACACCTCGCTTGGGTGGCCACTGACCTTTCCCAGCTTGCGGTGACGTCTTCAAGATCATCCTTGGTGAGTCTGGTGTCTGCGACTGCTTCTCGGGACGCCGCTGACCCCGCAGCGATCATCCTCCCGGTATGTTTGTTGCCGAGTCCGACGCTGGCTGTCAAGCCCGACGCTTGCCGCCGAGCCGACGCTCCACACCCCACCATACTGACCCTCCCCTCCCAGCCCATCGGAGTCTTCCTTGAGCGCGGCTGCGGTGTCGACCTCCTCATCAACATCCTCCTTACCTGCTTGGGTTACATTCCCGGTGTGAGTTCAGCCGCGGGTCGGTGGTGTGGTTGGGCCGAGGGACGCCGGTCGGGTTCGCTCGGTCACGTTGTCACGGGGCGACGTGACCCGCGGGCGCCGACGGGTCCTCTCTCCCACTCCCGCCGCCTTCCTTCCAAGCACAGACAACTAACACCTCCACAGATCATCCACGCTCTCGTGAGTTGCCTTGGCGTGGACCCCCGACCCCCGCTGACACAGGAATCAGTACATCATATTGAAGTACTAATGAGGCGGCGACATTACTGGGCAGTCGCTGCCTCTAACGGCCCACCGTATACCTATATTAATGGCTGTAGTGCCAAGAGTAAAGAACGATGCAGATGATGAAGTCTGTTGATGAACGTGGGCCGGCGCGGCGCTAGCGCATGCGTGCAGCTGATGCAACTGACATGGTCGCGGCGTACAGCTGACATGTTCGCATAGTCGCATACACATCCCTTCTCGGGACGCCGTATGGATGGGACGACTCGGCCAACTTCGCCAAGTGGAATGTGTCGTATGTCGCAGACGCGCGCGGACCGAACAAGGCCAGGCGGGCTGGTGGGCTGGCGGAAGGCCTTGGGCCTTAGGCCTCTTGGCACTGCCACGTGCAGCTTCACCTCGTCGCCAATCACATGCCCATGGCCTCCAACTCCCTGCCACATACCGCGCCACTGACGCTGCTCACAGCACTGAATAGCAGCGCCGTCCTAGAAATAGGCTGGCTGGCTGGCCAGCCTCTAGCACAGGATGGATCTAGCCTGTGCAGGCTAGGCCAGCCCCGCGCATTCCATTCCACTCCACTATCACATGAGCTGGGCGACAGCAACGACCGGCGTCTGCATCCGCTCGGAACGGATCTGGCGACGGCGGGTGGCGGGGCCGTACGCCTCGCCTCGTACGCAGCCTTGATCGCCGTGAGGTAAGCTCGTACGCAGTGTGCGATCGAGCGAGCGCCGTTGCCACAGGACTGACGGGGTCACACGACGGCGAGCCTGCTGGCGCTGCGCAGCGGGATCGATCCTACAATGCGTCGCGCCCACTTCACGTACGTCCCGGCGACTGCAAGCGGACGGGTCGGGGCAGGGTCTTATCTGCCCTCGTGATTGAGATAGGCGGCGTTTGGGTCGTGGCGGTCGGGTGGCGAGGTGTGCTGGTGCCACAGTTTGGTTCGTAGAGCCGCTGGGGACACTACGATCGCATGCTCGCCTACATCCTCTTTTCGAGCGCGCCCGTCTCGCTCAGCTTTGCTCGTGCGACTGACGTGCGCACCCACCCACCCCTGGGCTTCGGCCCCACAACGGCCACAACCGACCTCCACCGGCCTCCGCTTCGCCCCCCGCCCACTCCGGCCTGTGCACATGGCCCAGCCGGCGCCGGGTAACAGACATCCGGGGGCGCGATCCTAATCGCCCTCAGGCGTCCCACCTAATTAGATTACAAAGGTGTGTTGGAGTTGTGTATTACACTTGAGGCTTTGGGTCAGCATCGGCGGCCATGGGGGCCCTGTTCCCCCTGTTCAGGCCCCAGCGTCCCTTCGGCCCTCGGTGCAAAGTGACACCATTTCTCTGTGCAGCATGCCGGACTTGTCGGCATGCGTTTGCTTTCTGTTGCTCGGTCTGGCGCATCCGAACCGCCGAACAACTGGAGCGCGCGCCGACCTATATCGTCTTTTTTTCCTCACCATCTCTTCTTGCGCACATCCAACTCACTCACACTCGCTAACCCACTACCATGACAATCTACACATCGCACTGGGACGCGCCGGCGCTCCCCGAGACGTCCATCTTCACCTACATCTTCCCCGATAGCGCGGCCGACTCGCCGCTCGAGCGCTTCGACCCCGCGCTCCCCGCATTCATTTCCCCCCTCACCGAGACGACCGTGTCCCGCGGCCAGCTCAAGGAGAACGCCCTCCGCATCGCCTCGGGCCTCCGCAAGCTCGGCCTCAAGAAGTACGACACGGCCTGCGTGTGGGGCGCAAACTCGCTCCCGTGGATCAACGCCGTATTCGGCCTCATCGCAGCCGGTGTGGCCGTTACCCCGGCCAACGTGGCCTAGTGGGTTTCGGATAGCGCGACCGATTTGATACTAACAACCCTAACAGCGAGGCCCACGAATTCGCCCACCAGGTCAACGACTCGGGCTCGACCTTCATCTTTGTCGACCCCGCAAACCTCGCCACGTTCGAGAAGGCCAAGGCCCTCTTCAAGCACAACTTCTCCGCCCACCGCATCGTCCTCCTCTGCCGCACAGAGGACAAGCCCAAGGTTTCGCCCTACAAGTCGGTGTACGAGCTCTTTGGCGAGGTCGCGCCGGCTGAGCGTTTCGATGGCCAGGATGCCCAGTCGCCGGCGTGGCTCTGCTACTCGTCAGGCACGACCGGCCTCCCCAAGGGCGTCGTGACGACCCACCACAACCTCACCAGCCAGCTCCAGGCGCTCAACGTCATGCACGAGCCGCTCAAGAGCGGCAAGGACTCGGTGCTCGGCATTCTCCCCATGTCGCACATCTATGGCGCCATCATTGTGCTTCTCCAGCCGCTCACCGTCGGTGTGCCCGTCGTCGTCCTCCCCAAGTTCGAGGAGGCATCTGTCTACAGTGCCATCCAGAAGGTAAGGGCGAGCCAGCCAGTGTTGTGCTGACAGCCGCAGCACAAGATCACCTTTGGCCTGGTGGTCCCTCCTATTCTCATCGTCATGCTCCACTCGCAGACTGCCCAGAACTACGACCTGTCTTCAATCAGGACCTTGCAGTCGGGCGCCGCTCCGCTTTCCCAGGAGCTCTGCGCGGCGTACAAGAAGCGCTACCCGACCTTCCAGCTCATCCAGGGCTACGGCATGACCGAGACGTCGCCCGTCATCATGAGCATGGCGGGTCCCGACGGCGCCGCGCACGAGGGCCAGTGTGGCCGCCTCATCCCGACGTGGGAGGCGCGTCTCGTCAAGGAGGACGGCGAGGACGCCAGCAAGCCCGGCGAGGCGGGCGAGCTGTGGGTCCGCGGCCCCAGCACCATGAAGGGCTACCACAACAACAAGGAGGCCAACGACAAGTCGTTTGCCGAGGGCCGGTGGTTCAAGACGGGCGACGTCCTCACCCGCACCGAGGACGGCTGGTACCAGGTTGTGGACCGTGTCAAGGAGCTCATCAAGTACAAGGGCTTCCAGGTGCCGCCTGCCGAGCTCGAGGCGCTGCTGCTCACCAACCCGGACGTGGTCGACGTCGGTGTCATCGGCGTGTGGGACGAGTCGCAGGCGACCGAGCTGCCGCGCGCGTACGTGGTCGCCAACCCGCGCCTCGGCCTCAAGAAGGACGGCATCCCCAAGTTTGAGCGGGACATTGGCGCGTGGGTCGCCGCGCGCGTCGCCCCGCAGAAGAAGCTCCGCGGCGGTGTCGTCGTTATCCCTGCCATCCCCAAGTCGCCGTCGGGCAAGATCCTCCGCAAGGACCTGCGCAAGCGTGCTGAGGAGGAGATCAAGGCCGCCGGCGGGTTCAAGCAGAAGGCGAGGTTGTAGAGTAGTTTTAGGGCAGCCTGTGGGCTATGGGGCAGGCTATAGGCTAGATGCAGTTATTCTTGCGTGCGCGGGGCGAAAGGGGGTGCGGCGGTGCTTCTTATATGCTTGCCGCGCGGGCACGTCGCCTATTCTTACCACAAAGCCCGCCGTCTATTCTTAACAGTGGACTGCTCGGCGGCGCCGCCGCCGCCACGGCTCCGCAGCCCGCAGCCCGGCACACCCGAAACACCCACAGACCATTCGCCGCGCCAGCATCGGTATGTGGTCGGTGATGGTGCGCCGACGGCTGGCGCGCAGCACGGGAGGGAGCGACTGCGGCGATCCTCTTGGCGCGGACCACGATCTCGCATTCAGCAGATCGGCGGCGGCGGCGGCGTGCGTCGCCGCCCGCCGCCCGTCGCCCGCCGCCGTGTTTAGTCGCTGCTGCACGCGACGCGACGCGACGCTTACTGCATACGCACTAAATATAATCGCTAGAAGAGACACTGAACAGCACACACTATTGTATTACAACCAGACGCGCGGAGACCGAGACGAAACCAAACCCATATCCCAGAGGCCGAGAACACTCTACCGACAACACTGCTCATCCTTTGGCGTTGGCCGCCGCCTGCGCCGCCTTCTCCTCTGCCTTTTTCTTCTTCCTCAGCATCTTCATGTGGACGAGGCCCTGTGGGGTCAGCAGGGCACTGCGGAACAGGTGTCACTCACACATGCATTACACAGAGTCCTCGGACCGAGCGGCCCACGACGCCATTCGGGCGTCTCGGTCGCGCCGCACCCACGACAATAGGTCGCTGGCCGCTCCTTTTCGCCGCCGTTGGACGCCCGGGCACGCTTGGGCTCGGGCGCGCCGCCCGAGGGACGGCTGGCCGCGGCCCTCATCGCGCCGGCCGGGGGCGCGACCTGTATCCTTCCAGACAGGTAGTCGGCGGCCGTGTTGGCACAGTCGACAATGGAGCGGTACGGCTGGCCCGAGGCGGACGGGCCCTGGTGATCGGCAGGACGGATGTGGGGGATTGCAGCTTGGATATGCCTGTATGCGAGGAGTGCCTGTGTCGATGAAGATCACCGTGTCAGCACAAAGATTGACAGATCGACATTGTTCATCTCACTCACCTGGGCAAACTCCTGCGGGCCGACGTGACCGAGGTCATTGCGCTGCCAAGGATCTGTTGCGGGCTCGCTCGTGGGGAACGGGGGAGCGTAGGCCTGGGTGGGATAGTGGGGGTTGTAGGCGTTGAAGTCTGGGAAGTTTGAGCCCAGGCCGGTGGTGTACATGGACGCCATGCTGGGGTAGCCTGTTGGTTGGAGGCCGGTGGGACCGTACTGGTCGTGGTGGTAGGTTGGCTGCTGCATAGTGTAGCTCGAGGACGACGAGGGAACCTGCTCGACTGCGGCGTCGTCACGGTCACTCCCGGGAAAGTCGGGCTGCGAAGGGGAGAGTCGCTTGACCTCTTCGGAAAGGGAAGGCTGGGGCCACAGGTTTGACGTCTCGCCCTCGGCGGAGTGTAGGCCAACTTCGAGTTTGATGTCTGGCCAGCCGTTGTTGAGCTGGGAGGTGGGCCACTCGGGCGGTGGTGGCGAGCTCACTGACGGGGGCGTGACGGGGGAGAGGGAGAAGTATGAGCGCTCCGAGGTCGGTGTGACGTGGGGCGGCTGGAGCGAGTCGTATGCGGCTGTCCAGTAATCGAGGGGTGGCGAGGGCCAGTCGCTGTCGTTGTAAGGTTGAAGCGTGTATGCAAATGACGAGGGGCCTGGGAGAGAAGAATACGAAGAAGAAGAGGAAGAAGGAGGAGGCGGCGGCGACGAGGAAGGGCAGGTCTGAGACATGGAGAGGGTAGAGCGAGCGAGCGGCGGCGGCTGCGTGCGTACGTGCGTACTCTTTCTACCTGCGCGCGCGTGCGTCGCGCGGCGGTGCGGGGTAGGCGCGGATGTTGCCAGGCTGGTGGGCGGCGGCAGCGGCAGTCGCGGCGGCGGCGGAGCAGCGGCGATGTTGGTTGATGCGGATAGACTGTTAGGGAAGGGCCCAAGTCCGGTTCTGCAGGAGTTAATTAGCACGCAGCATACGAGGGAGAGGACGATGGGGGTGGTTGACGGCGGGGGAGGCGGGCGAGGGCCGACGGCCAGCAGAACAAAGACTTACCGCGGGGAGGTCGCTCAGGTACAGCAATGACGAGGGGCGAGGAGGGTCAAACGCGGGGGGGCAAGGCAGTACCGTTTTAGCAAACAGTGGTAGCAGTGCGTAGGGTTATCGGCACGGCTACGACGACGACGACAACGGGGACGGGGACGACGACGCCAACGACGACGACAGCAGAGAGGGAGAGCAAGAGTACAGACGGGACGTGGTGTGGGCTGCTGGCTATGGCTTGTGCTGCTGGGTGGTGTGGTGGGGAGGTGGGTGGGGGTCGCGGGGCAAGAAGGCGTCGGTCTTGTCTCGTCGAGAGAGGCGGTGACGGTCCGAGCGCCGTGGTGGTTATATCTCTGCTGCTGCTGGCAGCTGCTGGCCAGACGACAACGATAGCATGCAGCGGCAGCAGCAGCAGCAGCAGCCCCAACACTGGTCGATAGGAACAATGTCTGCAGCAGGCAGGCCCAGTGTCTGCACCCCCCTCCTTGCTCCTTGGGCACCGGCGCGGCACTTGGGACGACTGCTGCGCACATTATTCGACGACGAGATGTCGCACTCCTTCGTCCTCCACCTGCCGTTTCCTCTGGACGCACCCGCGGCGCCTGCGCTCGCGCGCGCGACGAGCAAGCAAGCAAGCAAGCAAGCACCTGAGACGCGGAACTCGAGTGTCTCTTTGTGGAGACTGCATTTGGGCCCTGCCCTTTGGCATTCGGTGCCCTGGCGCTGATGACAGGCAAGAGAGCTGGAACGCCGCCGCCGCCGCCGCCCACTTCGGGGGCGCGCTGTCGGGCCAATGGGCTGTCTGCTGTCGTCGCAGAACGTCGAGTCGTTGGAGGCGTCGGGCGTCAGGTGCCCAGGTGCCAAATGATGATGGCAGACGCCAGGTGGGCTGCTGGAGCAGCTGCAGCAGCTGTCATTCCTCGGTCGCGGAACCTATGCAAAGGTCTGGAACTTGTGTCGTCGACGCCGCCGTGGCCCTAGCCTGCTGCTGCTGCCTCGCTCGCTCGCTGCCTCTCGCCCGACGACCGAAACATGACGCGAATAAGAAACGAGCCCGACCCTGGGGCATCTGGCATCAGGCAGCGGCTCAGCGGCTCATCAGCAGGCAGCTCGTGCAGCTCGCCTGAAGCTGCAACGCCGGATTTGAATAAACTCTGGCCGGATCGTGCAAGGTCCCGTCCCATCGACCCCGACCTCGTGTTAGGGCTGGTCGAATTAAATAGCGGAGGCAAACACACACCTAATACAATTTTACTCAATTTCCTTTTGACGAGCAGCAGCAGACGCCGGATCAAAACATCGCGTACGCAAGGCAGGTTGCAACTTTGGTAATTCGTCGTCGGCGCACAATGCGCACATCTCGGGCCCACACGCCCACACACAGCATTCCCACTTCCGCCTCCTGATTCCCAGGCGTTCTCACGACCAATGCCATCACAACACTCACGAATGACACAAACACCAGCCCACACACAGATCTGCAACCAGAGACCAGTGCAAACCTACTCGTCCAACCAGTGCTCGCTTCACTCTGGATCTCCGCTCGTTATGTAAGCTGTGCCCCGCCGATCACTGTTTCTTGAAGCAGTGTCGCGGCGACGCTGGCGATCTCGACCGTGACGTTGGGTGCGTGCCGGACGTGGTGCTGAAGGCACCCGGTTGGGGATTGGCGTGGAACGACATGCCTCGCCGGCCATGCCAGTGGCACAAGTTGACGCCATGGATGATGGGTAAATGGGCACCGAATCGGACCGGCACTGCCTCAATTATAACTCGCACGCCAACACGCACGGCACCGGAAAGCATATCTGCTGCATGAAAGAGGAAAGATAAGGGGATATCCGCAGTGTGTGCGGGGGATAGAATGTCTTGGCGGCCGTGGGCTATTCACAAACGTCCGTAGCGGTGCAGTGGCAGTGGCGCGGAAGGCGTAGTCGGCGTTCTCACTCATACGCTCAGTTGACACGGGTGCGGCGACTGGAATCCGCCACGGCGCCGAGCGGCTGCTGATGGTTGGGCACAGCGAGGCCCGCGTACCAGCGCGCGATGCGCTCCGAGCGCAGGCGCCACTCGTCCACTGCGCGGGTGTCGAAGCTGTTCTCCACCGAGCGGCGCGCCTGCGGCGGCACCCGCGCGTTGAACAGCGACGCGGCGCGCGGGCCAATCTCACTCACGTCGGCGCCGGCGCAAAGCGCGTCCCACTCGGCGGGGGGCACCTGTGCGCCGAGCTCCTTCGGACGGACGACCACGGCCGCCATCTTGCCGACAGCGAGGTGCCACCCGATGTGGCAGTGGAGCGCCCACACGCCGGGGTCGTCGAGCTTGAGCCGGAGCAGCGCCCACGTCCCGGCTGTGAGGGTGAGCGTGTCGCGGCGGACCGGGTTCGCGAGGTTGATGTTGCGCAGGCGCGGGATGTCGGCCGGCGTGATGGTGCCGTTGCCGCGCGCGACGAGGTAGAACGGCCGGCCGTGCAGGTGGAACGGGTGCGCGAGCGGCTGCGGGTCGAGGAGGTTGATCTGGGCGTGAGTTGCGGTTATGGCTGTCACTTACGATCAGGTCGGCCGTGCCCTCGTGGTCAAAGGTGACCGACGGGACGTTAGACGCGTTGAGCTGCCTGCCAGCCTTGAGCTCGGAGAAGAACGGCGAGTTGATGTAATTGCTGCTGTCAGCATGCGACAACACTCACACCCACGTGTACGGCGTGTTGTTGAACGCGAGGGCGAGGTACGGCGCGTTGGTCGCCGGGTCGAGGAAGACGCCCGAGTGCGAGTCGAGCTGGGCCGCGGCGGTGGTGTCAGCCGGCGCGTCCTCTGCGATCGCGGGCACGAGGAGCGTGTCGTCAAAGTCTGCACACGGCGCCGTCTGCGGGTCCGCGAGGTCGGGCCACGGGGTGTGCTGCGGCGGTGCTGCAGCCCCCACGCTCCCCTCGGCATCAGTGTACCGCAGCACGCCGAACCCAGCGAAGCGGACGAGCGGATTCTGGCAGAAGGTGGCCGCGTTGACGCGGATCACGGCCGCGGCGCCAGCCTCGCCCTGGTCGAGGGCCACGACGACGCTGTACCGCTGCCCGTTGTTCACCGGCACCTCGTGCGTCGCGAAGGGCACGAGGGCCGTCGCGTCCGCCTCGATGACCTGCAGCGCGTGCCCGTCGATCGAGACGCGCACCATCGCGTGCCCGCCGGGGTTGACGATGCGGAGGCGGACGCGCGAGCCCGCGGGCAGTGCGAGCTCGTACGCCGTCTTCTGGGCGCACGGCACGCCCGCCTGTGTGGTGGCGCAGTCGACCTGCCCGACGCCGTTGACGATGATCGCGTCGGGCATCGCGACGACCGGCACGCCGCGGTATCCCTTGTGCACGTCCGCGAGATCGTCGAGGATCGCCGCGCTCTGCGTGTCGTACCAGTCGCTCGCGAAGAGCAGGTAGTCGGCGTCGTAGTCGCGCCCGAGGCGCAGCGGCTCGGAGGCAGAGTGCACCACCAGCCCGCCGTACAAGCCATCGCTCATCGTGTTGCCGTAGTGCGAGTGGTAGAAGTACGTGCCCGCGGCCGACGCGGCGAAGCGGTACGTGAACGACTCGCCAGGACGAATAGGGCACTGCGTGATCCCCGGCGCGCCGTCCATGTAGTTACTGCCGCGCTGCTCGAGCCCGTGCTAGTGCAGGGCCTGTGGCGTGTCGATGCCGTTGTGGACGTGCACCTCGATGACCTCGCCCTCGAGCGCCTCGATAGTTGGGCCGGGGAACTGGCCGTTGATCGTCGTCAGGCGCCGGAGGAAGCCGTCCGGGTTGCCTGCGGCGTAGAGGATGGTGAAGTTGTACGAGCGGGTGCGGGGGGTGGGGGTGTGGTTGCTGTGGCCGTGGCCGTGGGCGTGGATGTCGGCGTGGTTGTCGGCGTGGTTCTCACCACCGCCACCGTGGTGGCCGTGGGCATGGCCGTGGCCGTGAGCGTGGTCGTCACCGCTACCGCGGCCCTCATCATATCCACCGCCGCGCTTACCACACTCGGCACCGAGGGTCACCGCAAAGCTCGGTGCAGACGCCGTAAGCGCCGGCAGCGGCGCCTGCTCGACGGGCCAGAATACCCCGAGCGGGGGGTGCGGCGGCGCGGGGAGCGGGTCGATCGCGACCGGGCCGGGCGGGATGGGGATGGGTGGAAACGCGGAGGGGAGCGTCGCTGTGCCGGCTGGGAACGGTGCGGTGGGGGTGCGCGCTGGCTTGTGGGCGCGAACACCCGCCAGCAGGAGGAGGAGGGTGGTGGTGGTGAGGCGCATTGTGCGGTTGGTGGGGAACGACGCAGGTTGTCTGCAGTTTTAACCCCTCGACTGGGAACAGCGCCCTCAACGGAGCTGCAGCACAGCCCTCAGTCCGTCCACTGAACACCGCCCACGCAGTGAGGACGCCTGGGACGCATGGGTCAGGCGCCTCAAGGCGATGTGTGTGTGTGTCGAGGATGGCACCAAGATTGTCAGTCACGCCGACGGGACGTGCATCGCTGCGCCGCTCGTCGGCGTTTCGTCCATCCGCTCGGACATGGCCTAGGCCTGGCCTGGAGGCTGGGATGGCAGAGCAGAGCGGGTGATCGGCCGCTGTGCGCGGCGTGGCGATCCCGCGATGGTGCGGCGTGGATGTGGTGGCGGGGCTGGTCGACAGGGGGCCGCCGGCCATCGGCGCGTGCGCCGCGCCCAGCGATACATGCCGTGCGTGTCCGCGACTCGGCGTGCCAAGCGTGCATGGGTGTGACTACGCATACAGTTGGGGTAGTTGCGGTGCAGTGCGAGTGCGAGCGCTGCGGCGCGAATGGCAGCGCAGAGTGGCATCAACAAAAGTGGCGGCCGCATGGTGCCAATGCCACACCTCCAGCAAGCCAATACATCAACGCCCTCGCCCCCACCCACCCCACCCGCCCGGCCCAAACCTCGGCTCGGGCTCCCTCCCACCCCTCGCCTCCCGCTCAAGCGACACAATGCGCGCATACAGCATGTTCTCCTTGTCGCGCGTGACCCCGCGCTCCTGGTCGAGCGTGCGCAGCGCGCCCTCGAGCTGGGAGTGCAGCTTGTCCGCGACGACCGCGGCGCGCGCCGCACGGGCGTCGGACGCGGTCGCTCGGGCCTCGGACGCGGCTACGGCTGCGCGGAGGGATTCGCGCTCGGCGTGCCAACGTTTGCGCTCGGCCTCGAATTCGGCGGCGAGGGCGTGGTCGGGCGCAGGTAGCAGTGGTGGCATGTCGTGCGCGGCGACGCGCGGCTCGGTCTCCTCGTGCTCGCTCTCGGCGTCCCCGTCAGACTTTGGAGAAGAAGGCATCGATGACCTGCGCGTTAGGTTGCCCCGAGTGGAGTGTCCACGTACGTCTCCACCTCGCTGCTCGGCACGTCGCTCTCGCTCGCGCTGGACGGGCTTGGCGCCGCCTCGCGCCACGCGTCGTCGTCGACGCGGCGGTTCTTGCGCCGGTCGTGCGCCTCGTCGGCGTCGTCCTCGTCACTCGACGGCGACTTGCGGCGCACCCCGCCGCCGCCGTCACGTCCGTGCCACCACGCCGCGGGGGCGTGCGACGGCGTGCTGCCCGACAGCACTTGCAGCCACGCTACGGTTGTCTCGTTCTTCTTATCGGTGCGCATCTTGTCCGGAGGCGGCGGTGCGAAGAGAAGAAGCGGCGCGGGGCTTCGGTTGTGGTATGGCCGTGCGGCGGGATGCAGTGGCGTCGGGGGTAAGGTTGCACGTTTCCGAGAGCAAGGTGGCGCAGAGATGGTCGATTGCCTGCTCGTCATTTTGTGTCGGTTGGGTGGTGGCCAGGCAAGACGACGACACGTCGAGGCCATATATGCCCATGTCCGCGTCCTCACATCGCCTCCGCCCACGCACCACGCACACCACGCACCTCAAGATGCACACCGCACGGCACGCCGCTCGGTGATGGCCTCGACCTGGCCTTAAAGCGTTGCGTCAGGGCTGCCAGCACGGGCCGTATCACAGTGTTCTCCCCAAACAGCACAGGCAGCCGCCACAATCTGTCCGGTCACGCCCGCCACACCAACCACCGTGTGCAGGCACGCCAGGCCCGTCCGGTGCCGCACGCGCCGTCCTCGCTGCTTGAACAGATAGAGGGTCGGTTCGACCGAGTCGACGCATGGCAATCAGCCGGGGCCGCAGGCGCTGTCAAAGTTGATTGTGTACGGACCACGATTCATCGAGTTCACTTTTGAGGTACATACTAAAGATGTACCCACGCGCCACGCGCCCTCCCCACCCCCGCTAGCAATAACACGGGATGCAGCACTTGACTCCACACGGCCGGCCGATACTGAACCCAAAGCACAGGAGGTACGCCGACGTCGGGTTGCCGAGCGTGAAGCCGCAGCAGCACAGATCGCACACACACGCGCTTTTGCGCGCCTCCGTGTCGCTGCTGTCGTCGTTGTCGGCGACCTGCGTGCCCTCGATCGACATGCCTTGGGCGGCCTGGAGGCGAGGTGAGCGGTGAGCCGGCTACCCACTATGTGTTGTGTACAATACGTACCACAGGCTGCTGGGTTACGGTGCTGAGACGCGTCAGCAGTGTCGTGTCGTTGCGCCCACTCACACTTGCGTCGTCGTCTCGCCGTTCGGCGCAACCGTAACCTCTTCCGTGACGATGAGAGCGAAGTTTTCGTCCTGAGAAGCTCAGCCTAGCTTCCATGACCCGCAACACACCCGCGATTCCTCGGTGACCGTGCTGCACGTCAGACTTGACCTTGCACGCCTCGACTCACGTCGTCTTGACGGTCCCGTCCTCTTCGGTGACCTGGGTCACCTCGCTCGCCTTGGGCTTGTCAACGCCGTTGGAAGCCGTGGGCTTGTCAACGCCGTCGGAAGCCGCGGACACCGTCGGTACAGTCTCGCTCATTGTAAATGCTGGCAAAGGACGCAGAAAGGGAGTGAGGGTTGACGAGCGTTCGTTGTCGAGACGATGCCTGTCTGCGTACTTGAGTACGAGGCGCTCAGCGAGACTTTGCCTGCCCTCCCTCCTGTGCACCACAATCCTCCTCTCCTGCGTGGCTTTGTGCGTGGCGTTTCTCGTAACTGTCACACACGCGCGGGTGTGCCGACGCCAAGCGATCTGCCTGCGCACCGAGCAGGCAGCCGCCTCACCGTGTGTGGCGTGGCGTTTGTGCGCGAGATCGATCTCGAGGCTGTGCCGCGCCATTGCAGGCGCAAGCAAGCACTGACCACCGCGCCCGCCGCCACGCACTGCCCCGCCGCCTCACGCCTCCAGTCACAACGATGCCATCGGACACGGGTCTTTCACAGTTGAAGCGAGTCTGTCTAGTCATGTCGTGTGTCGATGTCACGTCGATCGCGACGATCGCGACACGGCATGGGCCACGGCCATGGCGGGTGGGCCGGTGCCACAATGCGGTGTGCACGCCGCTTGTGCCGAGTGAACGCGAGATCGGTTCCGCACAGCTTGCTTGCGCCGGCGCTGCTAACAGTTGAGTGCCGGTACGGACCCAGTATCATACAGTATACAGTGGACTACGAGAAGTGGCAGCTACACCCTTTCCTTGTGCAGTGCTCGTCACGTTTGGTACCCCCCTTGGTATAGCCAGCACGAAATGCCACACGTTCCCCTCCTCTTCAATCCCCCACCCCCCTCAACAGTAGATCGGGATGCGGCACTGCACGCCGCACGGCCGCCCGATACTGAACCCGAAGCAGCAGAGGTACGCCGACGTGGGGTTGCCGATGCTGCATCCGCAGCAGCACAGGTCGCAGAAGAGGCCGGTTCGGCCACGGACGTTGCCGCCTTCGCTCTCGGCGCCTTCGGCGCCCTCGACGGACATGGCTTGCACAGCCTGTGGGTGAGCGGTGACCTAGCCGACCAGTGTGTGGTCGCGTGCGCATACCCGAGGCTGCTCCATCACGGTGCTGCGCCAGCCATATCAGCGCTGGCCCGCCGTGCACGCCGCGCCACTCACACCTCCTTCGTCGTCTCGCCGTTGCGCGTCACCTCCTCGGTAACAGTGATCTTCGTGTCTCCCTTCTACATAGCAGCTCAGCCCAGCTCAGCTCACCCCGCCACGCACCCGCGGCGTCTCGGTCACCGTGCTGCCCGTCAGACTTGTTTCACGCCAGCCCACTCACGTCGTCTTGAACTTGCCGAGCGAGTTGGTCACCTCGACCACCTCTTTCGACTTCTTCCTGCCAAAGCAGTCCGAGTTTGACTTTGACGTCTTGACAGTCTCGTCCATTGTAGGAAGGGGGGAGGGGTCAAGAGCTTTCGGTCGTTGTCGAGACGGCTACTTGTACTCCGACTGAAGGAGGACGTCGTGCTCAACTCTCCTCCACACTCTTGCGCTGCGGCGTTGTCCGTTTCGTCCTCGCAGCTGTCTGCTTCTCTCCACCTCGCGGAGATCGCGGAGAGTTGGTTACACACGTGCGGGGTTGCCGACAGGATGCGATGCTGGCTGGGCACAGGCACAGGCTGGCATCGTAGCCGTGCTTGCCTTGGCGGTCGTGAGGAAGCTCCACGAGGCGGTGGTGTGGTAGCCAAGCCAAAGCTTGCAGCTGGCCACCACACCCGCACGACCCTTGCCCCCTGCCCCCCGCCTACCACTTCCACGTCCCCCCTAGCAGAAACACTCGATGCAGCACCGCACGCCGCACGGCTGCCCGATGCTGAACCCGAAACACAGGACGTACGCCGACGTGGGGTTGCCGATGCTGAAGCCGCAGCAGCACAGGTCGCAGAAGAACGCGTTCTGGCCCGAGACGTCGCTGGTGTAAACGGTTTCGGTCGTCGTTGTGACCGTCATCTGTTGGACACCCTGCGGGGGTGAGCGTGAGCCTTCAGCTGGCGACTTGGGAACGTGTACAACGTCCGGCTGGCGCGTCACGGTGCTAGACGAGTCAGCACTGTTCTGCGTGGTCGTATCGCCCGCGTCCACTCACACCTCCCGCGTCGTCTGCCCGCTCTGCACCACCTGGTGCACGACAGTGACCGGTGCTGTGTTTGCATCCTCAGGAAGCTCAGCTACCTCCCCTCCACATGCGGCCCAACCCACCCGGGGCTGCTCCGTCACCGTGCTGCAAGTAGGTCAGACGTTGTCCTCTCACGCCCCCAGCCAGAGTCACTCACGTCGTCTTCACCGCCGACCTGTCCGCTTCAATCACCTCGTTCAAATCAGTCGACGTGCAGTTGCCAGAACGCGTGACGGCCTCCGAGAACGATTCCTTAGTCACAGTCATTGTAGCTGGTGTAAGACGCAGAAGGGTGTAGGGCATCAAGAACGTTGAAGAGACTCTGACTCGCACTTATCCGACTTGAAGCTGGTGCTCATCTCTGCGTTGCCACCCTACGGCTGCTGATGGGTCATTGTCCGTGTCGTTCCTCGCAACTACCCGTGTCTGTCGAGCTTGAGCGGAGCGCGGAGATTGCTGTGTGCCGACGTTACACCATCCGGCGTCGCGGTTGTGCTTGGCACAAGTGAGTCAGCTCCGCGAGGCAGTGCCAAAACAATAGCCATCGCTGCCCGCACCCGCCACCCTGCACTCGCCCCCCCGTCGCACAACAGATGTCATCGGATACGGATTCTTTACAATCAAATCGAGTCTCTCAAATCATGTCATGTTTCAGCTTCACGTCGATCGCACCGCCGCGTCAGGCCCAAGTGCCGCGCGCCTCAGAACCCATCCTCGGTCTCGCTCGCCGTCTCGTCAACAAAGTCGTACTCATCGGCGAGGTCATCCTCCACAGCCTCGGTCGCAGGCGTCGCAGGCGTGTGCACAGGCTCGACGTGCTCAACCTCGTCCACATCGACGTCCGAGAACGAGAAGTTCGAGTGAACCTCGTCCTCGTCGTCAATAGTCGAAGGGGGCACAGAGCTCAGGCGCTCGCTCAGCTCGGCAGCCGAAGGCGCAGGCGAGCGCGAAGCATCCTTGGGAGTCGGGAGGTAGAACGAGTCGCCAGTGTGCTGCACCGGAGTGGGGGCCTCGGGAAGAATAAACGACGACGACTGGAGCGAGCTTTCACCCGAGTTGGTCGCCTCGACGTTGATTCTGACACGGAGCGGCTGGCCGTACTGAGTGCCGTTCGCATCCTCGATGCGCCAGAGCTCGATGATCTCCTTGCCGGGCATGTCCGGAACAACGAGGCCGTCAATCGACACGTTCATGTCCTCGCCATTGACAACAGCCGACGCCGGGAACGTCACATTCGAGGCCGAGCCGTTGCCAAGGAGGCCGTCCGTCTTGAGCACAAGGCGGAGCTGGTCAAAGTCAAAGTCGGAGCCGTCGGCAAAGTGGCGAACAGTCCAGGTCTTGGTGAACTCGGCACCAGCGGGGAGCGTGGTGGCAGCGGGGATCGTCGCGTGGCGGACCCAAGCGAAGACGTCACCGGGGCTCGCCGGCGCCTTGGTCACAACGGCGGGGGTAGGAGCAGCGGGAACGGCCGCAGCTGCAATGACGTTGGCAATCGGGTCATGGCGCTCCTCGACGGCCTCAGCCTTGGGGGCAGCAGACGCGATGATCTTGGCGATTGGGTCCTCGCGCTCGGTCGCAGGGGGCTCGAGAGACTCGTAAACCGGCCTCACCTTAGTCACCTTGGCCGGCTCCGGCTCGACTGGAGGCTCCAGCGAGTCGAAGTCAGCGGCTGGTGCCTTCCCCTTGCCCTTGGGGGTAGGGGCTTCGGTGGGAGGCTCGAGAGTCTCGTAGGGTGGCAGCGAGCTGGCACGGGCAACCTGCGCACGGCCAACAACAGCGGGAACCTCGTACGGAGGCTCAAGCGTCTCAGCGACAGCAGCAATGGGCACAGTGACCGGCGCGGCCACCTTCTGCTCCATGACGGGAGTCGACACGGGGAAAGCGCCAACAAGCTTCGGGGTGGCAAGGCGCTCGGGCGCAGCAGTAGGCGCGATAGGGGCCTGCAGCTTGGGGATCTCCTCCTCGTCGACAAGCGAAGAAGGCTTGGGGGGCGTTGGGCCACGCGAGACAACATAACCGCCCGGGACACGGACCTTGGACTGGTTCATGTTGCTCATCGACTGAACGAGCGCGTCCAGAGCCTGAGCGTACTCGCCACCACGCTGCTTCCAGTCATCGGTGGTCACGTTGCGGACGCTGCGGATGCTGGCAGCGCGGCTCGACTCGCCCTTGGCGGCGGTGGCGGGCTCGGCGCGGGTAGACGAACGCTTCGCCGAGGGCACCTTACGGTCGCGGTTAGAAACGCGGATTCGAGTGGACTCGTCCTTGCGCTCGCTCACAGTGTCAAAACTCGACTGGACCTTGACGTGAAGAGGTGTCTTGGTCTTGAGCATGGGGTGCGTCTCGGGGTGCACAGCTACAGGAGCAGACTCGCACTTCTCGCACAGGTCATAGTCGGGGCAGTCGGGGTGCATGCACTTGAAGCGCGGACCGCGGATGGTCACGTTGCAGCCATCACAAATGACGAAGGGGTGGTTGACATTGTAACGAGCGTCCCAGGCGGGGTTCGTGACGTAGTCGGTCGGCTTGTGAAGCTTGACAAAGCTGTGACCCGGGTGCGAGTTGTCGACAGTCTTGGCACACGTGCTACAGCAGTCCCAGTCGGGGCAGTTGAGGCATTTCCAACGAACACCGATGATCGTCTGCGAGCAGAGATCGCACGTGGCGGGGTGGGGAGCCGAGCGGTGCGGGGTGCGCTGCGACTCAGCGCCCGAGGTGGTGAACTTGATGCGCTCCTCGAGGCCACGGTGGAGCATGGTCCGGAAGGTGTGCGTCGCCGGGTGCAAGTCGGACGTGTGAAGGAGCGGCAGGCACGAGCCACACAGATCATAGTCGGGGCACTGCTCACACTTGTAGCGCATGCCACGGATACCGGTAAGGCACCCATCGCAAGTGATGTGCTTGTGACGGAAACCGCCCTTTCCAAGCTTCCCAGCCGGCTTGGCCTTGTCCTTGGACGCCTCGGCCTGTGCGGTGGCCTCGGCCTGTGTGGGGGCGACCTGGTCCCCGGACGGCGCTGCGGCGGACACAAAGGCGCCGGGGATACGAGCCTCTGGTGTGTCCTCGGCGTTGGCGGCGGCCGGGGTGGGGGCAATGCGGGCCGCGAAGCCATCGAGGGTGTCGACGAGCTGGCCTTGGAAGTGAACAAGGAAGCGGTCGAGCATGGCGCCAATCTCACGGGCGGGAGCAGTCTCCCCGGCCGTGTGGAGGATCTCGCGGACACTCTGCAGGCCGGCCGTGCCGACAGGAGGGCGCTGGGGGCGCGGGAATCCGGGGGGAGGGCCAGGGGGCGGCGCCCACGTGTGGCGGTGGTGGTGGTGGCGGTGCCCATGTCCGTGTGCATGGTGGTGGTGGCGAGACGAGACGTTGCGGAAAACGGTCTCGAGGGGTGGGAACGCCGACGTATCGAGGTCGCTGTTCTCAATCTGCCAGGCAGCAAGCTCCTGGTCGGTTTCCTGGAGGCTGCGCATGTCGTCAAGCTCCTTGTTGTCTGCCCACTGGCGGAAGGTCACACCGTCACGCGATTCGCCAAGGTCCTCGACAATGATACGCTTGTTGGTGCGAGACTCGCGAAGCTTCTCCTCGAGGGGCGGGATGGCGCGGCGCTTCTCCTCGACGCGGTCCGACCAGAAAGAGACGCCGAGCTCGTCGCCCTCCTTGCGGCAGTTCTCGAGCTTGTCCTCGAGCGAGATGAGAATCTGGTGGTGGTGCAGAAGGTCGTTCTCGAGGCCGTGGATGCGGCCGTCGAGCTCGCGGCTCTCGATCTGCATGGCGCCGGCACGGTGGAAGTCGTGAATCTCCGAGAGGCGGGTGTCAGATGACAGAAGGACCGTAAAGACCAGCATGGGGTTGGGGAATCCGTTCACGCGGAGGAACGGCTGTTGAGCAAGCTCGTATCTGTGTGGCGTAGCGTGTTGTCGATTGCAGTGGAGCGTCATAAGGTTCGGCCGAATGAGGAATGATGGGAGGGAATTCGTGTCAGTGTGTGTGTCCTTGTGAGACATGCGGTCAGGTTGCCGCGGCTACCAAAACTCACTCGGCAGAGTCGCAGACGTGCTGCTTGAACTTGATGCGCGACGGCTTCGAGTCGTCGGGGAAGAAGAGAACGTTGACCCAGAAGGGGTGAGCGGTGGAAGGAAGGTCGAAGATAGCGCGCAGCTGTGGTGTGTGAGTGTGGATCAAGTTGGGGGGGGGGGAGGGCGTGCAACAGCACGGCGGTGCATGCTGCGCCAAACAACATGCACGCATGCCCACACATGCATGACGCGAAGCGGCGCACACAAGGCGTCCGCCAGTGACGGCAAACACGGGGCGAGGGTCGACGTTCTTGGCCACTGGGTCGTCGGCCGCAGTCGCCCCGGCGCAGTCGCCACCCGCCGGTCGCTGCCAAGATGTCTTGCTCACCTTCTCCTGCACCTCCTCGTACGGAGGGAACCCGCGCGCGTCAAAGCTAAGACGGCGGGTCTCGTCGCGCAGCGTGGCCTTGATGACAACCATGGCTGGTGGATGTTTTGGGGGTTGACCGCTTTGTCACTGCCTTATCGGGGCAGGGCAGACGGTGAGGCTGTGAGCCTGGTTGGGTGACGTGCTGGGATTGAGCCAGCTGTGGGCACGAGCAGTAATGCTGCGAGCAGGTGCAACGAGGGTGCGCTTTGTTGCGAAGCTGAGAGAGAGGGAAAGTGGAAGGAAGAGGGAGCGACGAGTGATGGGGAGTGGGAGAGAGGAATGTGTGGAGAGGGGATGGATGGGTGATTGATTGCGAGGAGGATTGTATAAGAAGCAGCGCATGACGCAGACGACGCGCAACTCGCAACTCGTCAGTGTTGTGCCGCCATTTCACGGCCACACGGCCGAATCCGGCGCATTACGCCATACGCGCCACTGGATTACAACTGGCAACTGGCTGGGCGACACACGCGTGCGGTACAACTAGACATTCTCTCGGCTTCGACTAGACATTGCTGACAGCTGACCGATGCATGGGGCGTGTGTGTCGTCCTGCATGGACGATTCGGTCGTGTTCGTTTGGAAAAGCAGCCCGCTGGCCGCGTAACCGTCATATATGCACTCATTAGTGTCAGGGTCTCCCACGTGAACAGAACCAACAAGGATCAGCGGTGGTCTTTAGGCGCGCATTACAGGCATACAGCCAGCAGCAGCCGGCCTTGGCCTTAGATCCATCTTCGGCTACAATGTCAACCGTAGCGCCGCAGGCAGCAGCCACACCAAGCCTGTAATGTACCCGTGGTTGGCCTCGTCGCGATCAAGCCAGGCGACGGTGCGCGGTTACTGGCTGCAGATAGCCACGGCAAGCAGGCTGAGGGCTGACGAGCAGAATGGGCGCGTCTTCCCTCTCTACACAAGTCGCGTGCAGGCGGCAGCGTAGAGAAGCATACGGTGATGGCACAAAGCACGCGCTCGTCTGTCGAGGACGAGGCGTGAGGCATGCGGGGTACACCACATGTCATATTCGTCACTCTTGATTCGTCGTGGTCGACCCGAGCCGGTGTGCGTCAAGCTGCATTCCTCGATCCGCTAGGGCTTTTACTCGGTCCTTCAGGCCAGCCAGCCAGCCAGCCAGCTGCTGCGCTGCGCTGCTGTTACATGTACTGCGGCACTGCAGTGAGCCCCGCCAAAATGCAGGCAGGCGCCCACGCAAGTTTCAAACCCCCCAACGGGCCAGCGCGCGGGCGACAACAGCGGAATGTGCCTGACGCGCTCTCGTGACTTGGTCCATGATCATTCATGATGCTGCCTGCAGCCACCCCGTGTTTGCATCCTGCCCGCTGTTGCCTCAGACGCCGGTCACGAGTCCCACAGACCCACGCGCGCCCTCACAGCCAGACATGCAGATATGCAGATACCTGCCCAGAGCGCAAGTCGTAGTAGTCTCGGCGGCGACGTAGGGAGATCAAGGCGCGTGCCCCCAGATAATACGTCATGAGGGGAGAGGGAAATAGCAAGCCGGCGACGACGACGCAGGGGTCACAAGAGAGAGAGGCCACCCAGGCCACCCAGCCCGGCACTAGTTGACCGAGTTCTCGTGTGCGAGGCGAGAGAGAGCGCTAGCATTCCCACTCCCGCCCTCATTCCGACAGGGCAGCGGCGAAGAGCAGCAGCAACATGCAGCAGCAGCGCGGGTGACACACTCTCGGTCCGCGAGCGGTCGCCTTTTTGTTATTCGCTCACACCTGCTGCAGGTGCTGCTTGCTGGCTCTGCTCAAGTCAATCTCGGCTGGTGTCAGACAATCTCTTGTCGCCACTAGCCATCCACCGTCTCGTTTCCCACCTCGTCTGTCTACCCTCATAGACTGTGCTAGACTGCGCCGCGCGTATCACTCGCCCGCGACAAGCGACGCCGTAGACGACGACCACAACCATCACGACACACCACGACCCACGGACTGTACCGACGAGCAGATCAACCCCACTCAGCCTTGCTGCCCCTTGGCCCGCTGCTGCTGTAGCCGGCCTAAAAGTCGAATCGGCTGGAGGTGTCTTGAGTTCCCTCGCCTCACCCCTTTGCTTGGCTTTCCCCCCGGGACCCCGGCTGGTGCGATTTACCTCCGCCCTGCCCTTGCAACGTCTTCTTTAGGGCGCAGAGGACGAGCAGAGCGACAGAGCGACAGAGCGACAGCCAGAGAACGCGTACGACAAAGGCCCACGGTGCAGCAGGCAGTTGGGCAGCAGGCACCCTGTTGCCTCGTCATCGTAGAGCCACCTCCGCCCCGCCGCCGTTGCCGTTGCCGCCGCCGCCGCCGCCGCCGCCGCCGAACCGCCCACATTGGTCCACCATCCGGCAGCACACGGCTGACCCGCCTGGCCCACCTCGCACATCTCGCATCTCCCATCTCCGCTGCCGCTGTTGGCTCGGCTCCCCACACTCACACACGCATCATCCACCACCCACACACCCCATCACACACTCCTCCACAACTCGCCACTCCTCATCACATCTTGCTCTCTCCTTCCTCCCACCACACCCTACACCAGATCGACGCAAACCAATCTCGCCTTGCTCTCCATCGACTCCATCGACGACACGCACGGCCTGCGCTCGCTCGCTCTTTTGCCCCACCCCACCCGCTCCTAGCATCCGCCGCTGCGCCCTTTTATAATCCCTGTGACACAAAACGGCCAGGGCGTCGCGCGACACACAACAATTCACAAACCCAGGCAGACTGCCCCATCGACATCGCGACATCCGCGTGTGGGGACAATCTCGCCGTCTCTGCACACACGGCGCACTCTCCCACTCACTCACTCAATCCAGCCACCACCCATCCAGCGCCGGCACATCCGCGCGCGCTCGAGTAACAGACCCCCCAAGTCATGGCCGAGGCCGCAACCCCGGGCTCCCCGGGCGTCGGCACCGGCTTTTCATCCACCGCCGTTCCCGAAGTGGCCAAGAACGGTACAGCACCACCCGTGACCAATAAGACTTCAACGCCGCCGCCGCCCCAGCAAGCAGCAGCAGGCGCCGGTGACAACGCCCACTTCCGCCCATCGCCAGTCCGCTCGTTCACCGTCGGGTACCCCTACCTTTCGACCTCCAAGGGCCGGGCCACCTCCCAGCCGCCTTCTGAACGGTTACCCAGCTCGTCCCCAGCGTCTGGTCGCGGATCACCCGGTGTCAACGGCGGCAGCGAGTTTGGTGTGATCGGCGGGTCGCGCGCGGGCGGTCGCTTCAGCCAAGGAGCACAATCCGGCAGTCTGCCCAGTGTGCCCGTTCCGCCCACACGAGCAAACAGCTTTTCTGTCGCCGAGAGCAAGATTGACCAAAGAGTGAGCCATTGTTCTCTTCACCGCCGTAGCCTTGTCTCCCAAACTGATCGCTGACTCCTCGCCGTGGGTGCAACAGCCCTCAACCCTCGTCCGAGCGCTTTCATCGCACGTTGAAGAACGCCCAATGTCACGGTCTTCATCCCCCTCGCCGTTCCCCACCTTCTCACCCTCGTCCTCCCCATCGACGTCTCCTTCGGCCTCTGTCCCCCAGCTCCCGAACCAAGAGAGCTCGTCTGGTTATTCGCCGCCCATCGCCCCAGCCAACGTCTCGCGCTCGCGCTCTCAGTCGCTCGCCACGGGCGTGCGACCCGACCGCAACTTTATCATGCCTATGAGCACGTTCGACAACTATGGCAGCAGCAACACGAGCTCCGGTGCCAGCGCTGGGGCCGCGGGCGGATTCCACCTCTTCGATGAGCCGCCCACCTGGCGCAAGGATGGCAGCAATCTCTCGCCCTTCTCCACAAACATGCGCCCTTTCCTCGACCGGGAGGACTCTGAGCCTATTGCCAAGCCGTCAGCCCAGGCAGCAGCCAATTTTCGCACCCCCCAAGACACAACCTTTGGGTCGCGTGCGTGGGCCTCGCCCAAGACGGCATCCGCGCTGTCCAACTCGGTCGCCGACGCTCTCGGCCCACAGCAGCCGTCATACTCATCGGTCGTCGGCGGCTTTGAGGAGGCCAATGGCGGTCGCTCAGGCACATCTAGTCGTCGCCACTCAATGTCGGTCGTCGGTAGCTCCGGTCGCCGCGGCTTTGGCTCTGCCTTCAACGAGCCCGGTTCCGGAATGACATCAGCTGCGCCCCGTCGTGGTGTGGGATCTCTGGGCTTTACCGACGACGAGCTTTTGCCAGAGCGATTCGGCAACGCCCTCAATTTGCAGGTAGACGAGTCGCGCAAGGCCGATCTCGAGCCGTCGAGCCTTCCGGTTTTCGGTAACCCGCTCATTGACGGCCCGCGCTCTGCGATCGCGAGATCCAACCCTCCGGGTGAGCCCTTCTTTGGCTCCTCGCCCGCAGACAAGGATTCCCCGGCCGCGGCCCGCGCCCGCTTTGGCAGCTACGCCGAGCCCCGCTCCAAGCCGACCGCCGCTGCACCTGGTTACGCTCCTACCAGCTCCAGCCCCGACCGCCTTCGCGAAGACCCTCGCCAGACGCGTCCTGGTGCGATCGGTGGCCCCATTCGCGGTTCAAGTGGTCCCCAGCCCGCTGCCGGCCCAATTGGCGGCTCTGTCGGCTTTGACAGGTTTGGAGCTGCCCCGCGACTCGGCACCGGCGGTCCATGGCTCGGCCCGCCTGGTGCCCCCAGTGTCCCGACCTTTGGCCGCCCCAACGTCAGCGGCTTCGGCTACTTTGGCGGTATCGGCCAGCCTCCACCTCCCGGCCGCCCGCCGTTCCAGAATGGAGCATTCGGTGGCCTTGGTCCTGCATTCGCTGCGCCATACCCGGCGAATTCAAGCCCCTCCGCAGCCGGGTTCAACTCGGCGAGCTACTTCTCGCAGCAGCCACAAGCTCCCCCCGCGCCACCGCCCCCTGCCCCGACGTCTCCGTCGTCGTTCTCGTCGCTTTCGCTCGCCGACCTGGGCAAGGGAACACCGCTCGCGTCGCTGCCTCCGACGACACCGCTCTACATCGTGACCTTCAAGGCCGGTCGCCGGGATGTCTTCTACTGCCCCGACCCGACCTTACTCATCTCGAACGGCGACCGCGTGATCGTCGAGGCTGACCGTGGATCCGATCTCGGAACAGTCGTGTACGACCAGCTCACGCCCATCGAGGTCCGTGAGTGGCAGGAGCGCCAAGCGACTGCTGCCCTTCTTTCTGGTGCGTCGCAGCACCAACCTCCTGGCATGGCCATGGCGGGCGTGCCAGCAGCATTGCCGCCGACCCCAGGTGTTTCTGGGCACACGCGTAACGGCAGCCTGAGCGTGCGGCCACCTGCGCCCGGCAGTCTGGACTTTACTGGCGCCGACCTCAACACGCTTCTGTCTGGTGTGGGCCCTAGCGGCTCGCAAATGGACATGAGCGGTGGAGGCATTGGAGCCCGTGGACCCCTTGCAAAGGAGGTCATGCCCAAGCGCATCTTTACCAAGTCGAGCGGTGGGCCCGAGGAGCAAGCGTAAGTCTCAACAGTGTGGCACATTTGCTAACGCGGGCAGCCGCATGATGGAGAAGATGAAGGAGGAATACGACGCCATGATGATCTGCCGCGAAAAGGTGGTTCAGCGTGGACTGCCCATGCAGATTGTGGACGCCGAGTACCAATGGGACCGGCGCAAGCTCACGTTCTACTTCAAGGCCGACAAGCGTGTCGACTTCCGTGAGCTTACCAAAGAGAACTTCCGCATTTTCAAGGTAAGTGTCGCTGCTCTCGCGCCCGTGCGTCGCTCACACCCCTGCAGTCCCGTATCTGGATGTCCATGGTGCCCAAGGACGACCCCCGGAGCGGCTGAGGAAACGACAAATCTCCGTAAAACAACAAGTCAAGAACAACCCCCCCAACCCGAGCACAGAGCGTAGAAATCAAGACTTCTTTTCATTTTTGTTTCTTTTGTTTGCGTCTTCGAGTCTGAACCAGTTCAACGTCTGTCACGACCGCGATAAGGTGTACGACACTCCCTTTTGCGCCCTTTGCGCTCTAATCGTGGCCCCTGTGGCCTCGCGTAGACAAGACCGCCTAGGCAGTGAACAAATATTGTACGATAGCAGGCGTGCTAGTAGTAGTAGGTGCTTTATGGTATACGTAGCTGCGGCGGATGGCGCGCGATGCAGGTATTCCATTGTACGTGGCGGTGTAAGTGGCAGGTATTCCATTGTCATGGTATAGGGAGGGTGGTGGTATAGTACAACAGGTTGGGCGCTATGCGCCTCCGAGCGACTGGCGCGTCGGCGTAGGTGGCACGCCGGCCGACAGTGGGGGCTGCTGCTGGCTCGCTCCGCCCGAGTGCTTGACGGTGCGGATCTGGAACGTGCCTGCGGACTGTCAGCGACGACCGGCGGCCACACATACACTGGGGCAGCTGTGCGCTCTCGGCCGTGACGGTGGCGACCATGCCGAGGCGCGCCAGCGCGCCCTGGATGAGCGCCTGTGGAAAGACGAGGTGCACGCGCGCGGCCTCGAGGTCGGCCGCGGCGCCGCGGTAGCTGCTCAGCCCTGCGAGCGGGGGGAACGCGTGGCTCTGGAGGACGAAGACGCCGCGGTGGTTGGTGCGCAGGTTGTCGATCTGCTTGCCGTACACGTGCAGGAAGAGGTCCTTGCAGATGAACTTTATGATGTCGAGGTGGGACGCGATGGGTGCGCGGGCGGCGGTGAGTCTGGGGGGTTAGCTTAACTGGTGCCAGAGAGAGAGCGCGGGGTGGCGGGGGAGGGAGCCGGCGTCGATGGAGGTCCACCGTACCGGTGACCAGCTCAGCCTGGCCATGCCAGCATCCATCCCGCGCTCCCGAAATCGTCGACGACTCACTTCTCGGCCACAAACCCGCCGACCATGAACCCGATCCGCTCCATCCGTGTCGCGACCGCCTCCTCCACGATCCCGGGCACCGTGTCCGCGGCCACCGACTTGCCCTTGCCCTTGGCCGCCGCTGCGGCCTCGGTGGCGAACGCGCCCTCTGCCGAGCCCTCGGCCTCGCGCTCGGCCTCGAGGCGGCGGTGCACGGCGTAGCTCGCCGACTCGGTCAGCGCCTTGAGCGCCGAGGGCACGAGGTAGGCGGGCAGCGCGGCGTCCACGAGCGCCGGGACCGGCGACGCGAGCTGGTGCACTGCTGCTGGCGCGATTGGGGCGATGGGCGCGTGTGGTGTCGTCGAGGAGGACGGGGGCCGGGACATTGTTGTGAGAGCGGGTGGGTGTCGAGTGCGTTCGTCGCGTCGTCGATGATGACGGGTTGGCATGGCCGGCGTCGGGGCGTCGGTGTCATGTCATTGCAGGCGCGCAGGCGCGCAGGCCGCGCCGAGCCACGCGAGATATGACGTGTGATTTACCCCGTGGGACGGTGGGAAGGCGGTGGGCCGCTCCCCGACGGGAGCAAATGGGCGCTGCTGGCTGCTGCAGCCCAAGTGACCGATGACACAACCGGCGCGATCGCCTCTACAACGACGACGACGAGCGACGCGAGAGCGAGCAGCTTCGAACAGCGAGCACCGACTAGACTCCATCACTTGTACTGCCCGCTTCATCATCGCATCTCCCATCGCATCCCTCACGACACCCGACGCACCCGTGACGCACGCCCAGCCCTCACGCGCACACACCAAACCTCCTTCTTGATCGGCGACATCTCGCGCCGCCCATCGTCGTCCGACCAGTGCATTCACCACACCACCAACTCCCACCACCGACTACCTCCCACATCCCAGTCAGGCGGGCGCCCACCGCGCACCTGCCATGACGACGTCGCAGGCCCTCCAGAGCCGGCTGCACGACCTCCTGCTCTACGGGCACCGGGACGCCGAGAACCCCGAGCTCTCGCCCCAGCAGCGTGCGACCGTCACCCGCCAGCTCTACCACTGTATCCTCAACCGCCCGGAATGGGTCGCGTGCTTCCTCGGCGACGGAGACAGCATAGCCAACGGGTCGGGCAACGACTCGCCCACCCACAGCCATGACACGTCGGGTCCCGCCACACCGTCCAGTTCCCGCCCCGCGGCCCCTCTCACGCTCCCAGCCTGGGACAGCCTCAACGACTGGCTCGTCCCCGGCACCGAGCAGTTTGGTCCAGAGCGCACATGGTCGCTGCTCGACGTGCAGCAGGCGGCAGAGGAGCGCCGCCGCCGCGCAGGCAAGCCGTCACGCCAGCCAAAGCCCGGCGCAGTGTGTGGCAAGGTACTCCAACGATACGACCGGACGTACATTTGCAAGTGAGTTGGTCGGGAGGGGTAGTTGCTGACCCCCAGGACATGCGCAAATGACTCGTCATGTATCCTCTGTGTCGACTGCTTCAACGCTGGCAACCACGACGGCCACGAAGTGCTCTTCGGTCTCTCCTACACCTTTGCCACTGTCTGCGACTGCGGTGACTCATCGGCGTGGAAGAACAACGGCCACCTCGGGTGCGCTCACCACCCACCAGTCCCCGAGGGCGAAGAACCACCACGGCCGCAGGGCCAGGTCCCCCAAGCGCTGTGCCAGGCGCTCTACGATACCATCGTCACTGTCCTAGAGTTCATCATACAAGTTATCCAGCATTCACCACTACCCAGCGACTTTGGCAAGCTTCCATCGACCCGAGAAGAAATGAAGGCCGACACTGGACCGTCGGGCGAGCCAGCAGATAGGCGGGGACGAGGACCGTGGGCCGTCACGGCCTGGGCAGACGACAAGCATGTCCTGCGCGAAGTGACCCGGCAGTTCCGCGACGCCTTAGGCGTCACTTGGGACACGGCCGACCGGTACGCAAAGGAGATGGACGAGGTGGTGAGTGCTTTGGCGGCGTCGAGCTTGCTGACGCCCCCCCAGGGACGCAAAGTCCTCATCGTGACGCACCTCGACACGGTCGCGTTCCACACCGCATCAATGCTGCAGCAGATCGACATTGGTGTCACCCTGCGCAACGCGGCCGACGTGTACAAGGAGGAACTAGTCGGGCTGTTGTTGCAGTGGCTCAGCGAAATGTGCAAGGTCACCATCTGCGGCGAGGAGGATCTCGTGCGCCGATATGTCGCCATGGCGCTGTTCCAGCCAAGGTCACCTCAGCCGGATGCCGACCCGCCAACGTCCAAAGACCTGACCGACCTTCACACTTGGATGGCGACCGACGAAGTGCCCAAGCGGTTCGACTGGCTCATGCGCCTCGACGTCCGACTGTGGAGGAAAGCAAAGTGGCAGCTGCGCGAGATCTACTCTGGCATCTTTGTGCTGGATTGGAAGATCAAGCGCGAATTCGCCACCCGCTACAGCATCAACTACGGCCACACGTTCGAGCACTACCTGTACCAAGACAGGGACGACTCGAGCCTAGCCTTCAGCATGTCCTACATGCTGTTGGGTCGGAGTGCTGCCTGTGGTGAGGCCATCGCCGAAAGCAATCTCTTCCGGTCTGTCCTTGAAACGGCGTTTGGCTACTACGCCATGCGACCAGGAGAGACACAGTCACAGGTCAACCGCTTCGACGTCGAGACTCCTGCATTTAGGGGCAAGAAGGGCCTGACCCTCCTGAGTCACCTCCGCGCACTGCTCAAGTACAAGGAGGTCAAGGCCCAGCTCGTCGCCGACCATGAGCTCTTCCAGCGCACGCTCTCCTTCCTCAACCACTTTGTCGGCCTCCAGAGCCAGAGAAGAGAGCTTGACCGCCATGTCGAGTATGAAATCGACTGGGTCAAGTCCATTTCCGTCCTCCCCGACCTGTCCAAACTCGCCCGTGAGTTTGGTGAGTCGTTCCAGAACGCCAGCCCGGAGGAATTGGTCGAGGCAATGATGCACGTCGCCAAGCGCATCACCTACGACATGAACCTCGAGTCCTCAACCCTAGACACCAATCTGTACGCCCCCTTGGAGCTCCACCAGGTGGACAATGTTTTGGCACCAGGCTCCTCGTACACCCTCTACTCCCAGGACATCACCCGCATCACTGGCTTCTCCTTCCACCACTACATGCACGTCCTCTTTGCCGAGATGCTCAAATCGCTCTCGGTGCGGTTCCCCGACGTGGCACTCTCCGACATTGTGTCACATCGCATCTTGCCTGGCACCAACCCCACCGCCCCCCTCTTGCTCATCGAGTGGCCCCTGCAGAGTAAGTTGTCTGCCGGACGTTGCTGACCCCCAGAACACGTTGTTCTCGCCCAAATCAGGTTAGGCATGTGGGCGAAAAACGGTGCAGCCATGCGACACCAGTACCACCACTACCGTGACCTCGCCCTCCGCGAGTTCACAATTGACCAAGAGTTCTTCTTCCTCCAGTTTGGACTCTGTGCTCTGGACCAGCAAATGTTCATCACTGCGCTGATTGACCGCTTCGGACTGGCCAACTTCTTCCGCCTGGGCGTCATGTCTCCAGAGGTCTGGGACAACGACATGGACCCGCGAGACAGCGTGGCGCTATATGAGGAGCTCCTCCTGCTCATCATCTACCTCGTTTCCGACACGGCCATCGTCAATGGCTGGAAGCCAGAACTGGTCTCCCGGCGCCACATCATCCACATTCTTGCCCTCGGCCCCCTGTCTTACTCGGACATTGTGCGCAAGCTGCCAGAGCGCTCTCATGAGCGTGGAAGCCTTGTGCCAATTCTTGAGAGCATTGCCGACTTTCGCCCTCCCACGGACACAGCCACAGGTACCTATGCCCTCAAGCCGTCGCTGTACAACGAGGTCGACCCGTACTGGAGGCAGTACAGCCGCAACGAGCAGCGTGATGCGGCCGAGATGCTCATCACCCGGGCCAAGAAGGACAACCCCGACTCGAACCCGGTCATCAAGCCGCTGCCGATCGTCGTCCCTCCTCGGCACCAGCCCTTCTCCAATCTGGCCGACTTCCTCGCCTCGCCAATCATTTCTGCACTTGTTCATTGGACCCTTGCGCACTGCCAGCTCATGACGCAGCCCGCCGACTGGCCGGGCCTCCACACAGCCAGCGGAGCGCCCTCGGGCCACGCCATGCCATCGATGGACGCCCTGCTCAACCTTGCACTCCATCTTGCCATGATGGCCCTTGACGCGGACGCCGACGGCTTTGCTCAGCGGTCTGTCGACATCGTTGAAAGCAGCGGATCGATGAGCATGTTCCAGAACCTGTGGTTCATGCAGACCAACACGCCATTTGAGCCCTTCCGCCCCAAGGTGGACTACATCCTCGACAAGATTGTCGCCCACCTGCCAGAGCACTACACGGCCGAGTATCGCACCCAGCGTGACGCCCGTCTTAATGCGATGGACCAAAAGAAGAAGCCATCATCCGACGCCAAGTCGCAAGCACTTGCCCGCCAGGCGGCACTCAAGGCCAAGTTTGCTCAGCAACAGGCGTCGTTCGCCACGTCGCTTCTCCTTGACGACGAAGAGTTGGAAGAGGACGAGAAGGAAGAGCCAGTGTCCTATGGCTCGTGCATCGTGTGTCAAGAGTCTGTCCACCCCGGGCGAACCGGCGGCATGCTGGCCTTCCTCCAGCCCAGTCGTATCGTCCGCGATGCCGTTACCGACCGCGACTGGTTCGAGGAGGTGCTTCTCGCACCTTCAGACCTCGACCACGACACAAGGTACCTCCGCTACGGCATGGGCACGACTGGCGAGCCGGTCAACACGGACGCTTACCCCTCCAACAACCTCCGCTTCGGTGTCTATGTCTCGGCGTGCAACCACCTCATGCACGACTCGTGTATCTACTCTTACAATGAGTTGACACGGACGCGGCAGGTGGCGCAGGTACAGCGACACCAGCCGGAAAACTCGATGCGCCACGAATACATGTGCCCGCTGTGCAAGTCTATCGGCAACGTCCTCATCCCTCTGGACCCGACGGCCACGGTGCTGCGGCCCATGCCCAAGTCCAAGCTGGCGCCAGGACTGCCGCCCACCTTGAGCGAGCGTATCCGATCAGTATCTGAAGAGGGCCTCCTCCGGGTCAGTGACAGTGCCAAGATCTGGGACTACCACGTCGAGACCGGCGAGCTCGTGCCATGGTTCACAGACTGCGACTTTGTTCGCGACGCACTGGACCCACAATACCGGAAGAGTCACAAGAGCGTTCACCGCATGGTCGACCGCGTTCGCTCGCTCACAAGGCCGCTGTCGGAGCAGAGCCAGAGAATCCGCGGCAAGAAGACGCACATGTATCTGGCCGACGACATGGTGGGTTACACGGTCTCCGTGTGCGAGATCACCCATCGTGGTATAGCCACAAAGGGAGTCACGGTCGCCGAGCAGATCCCAGAGACTGGCCTCAAGCTCCTCAAGCACCTGATTGGGACTCTTCAGCTCGAGCTCGACCTGTTCTTCGGCACCAAGATGGACCGCACGCCGCTACGCGTGGGTTTGTTTGCGCGCTTCCTGCCAGACTGGTACCGCTCGGCTACCCTCCCTTCGCCCCTTCTGTTCAGGTTACCTCTCGGCATGGTGGTGGAGGCCGCAGCCATCGCCCCCGACCTCCTCCACGCTGTCATCGTCATGTCCTACTACGCCGAGCTTACCCGGACCATGTTGGGCCTGTCCGTCTACATCAGGAGATCCTTGGCCCCACGAGGAGCCCCCTCTCGCCGCTCGGTGCCGCCCAAGGACGCAAGCTTGACCGACGCGCTGTCCGTCTTTGCCAACTTCCGTCCTTTGATGATCTCGGTCCTGCGCAATGCCGGTCCGTTCATTGACATCGAGTCGGTACTCTCTCTTGTCACCGACGAGATGCTGGCCAAGGTGCTGTACTCGTTCACCCTGCCGTTCCTCCGCCGGGCGGCCATTCTGTACTACGCTGTCAACAACGCGTACCCTGTCACCAACCCTGACTACATCGTGTCAACAGGCTCAGAGTACAACCGACTTCTATCGGTCTTGGGCATCCCCCGTCCGCGTGAGACGCTTGCCAACTCTCACTCGACGGAGACGCCTATTGTCGCGCGCTGGCTCACGCAATGGGCGATGCAGGGCCGCATCCTCCCGCCGCTCGAGTACCCCGGCACGTACGAGCTCGCGCGCTTGCCGGAAGCCTACGAGGTGGCGGCGATCAAGTATGCGGGCCGGCGGTGCGACCACTGCGGCGTCCGCCCGAGCTTCCCTGCCATCTGCCTGTTCTGCGGCAAGCTTGTGTGCCTGGCGGGCGACTGCTGCTCGGAGGGCGAGCAGGGCGAGTGCAACCTGCACATGCGCGAGTGCGGCGGTGTGGTCGGCATGTTTGCAGACATCAAGCGCTGGGTCATCGTGTACCTCTTCGCCGGGAGCGGCAGCTTTGGGCCAATGCCGTACCTGGACCAGTTTGGCGAGCTGGAGACGTCGCTCCGCCGAGGGCACAGGCAGTTCATGCACCTCGGGAGGATGGAGGAGCTGCGGCGCAATGTGTGGCTCCAGCACGGCGTGCCGACGCTGTGTGCGAGGCGGCTGGAGCTCACGAGCGACGGAGGGGGGTGGTCTTGCCTCTAGGCGCAGGCGCAACACTACATCAGTATAGTTTCATTGTCATGTCATGGTTACATTGAAGGGGGCGCGGGCAGGGGATGATGTGGGTATGTACAGCACTACAGAACGAGGAGAGAGCTGCTCGGTACCCTACTGGCCGCCACTGTTGGGGGACGAGGGCGAAGAGGCGGCATCGGGCGTGGCATGGGCCTTGGACACCCCGACCTAACCGCGCGTGCGCATCTCCTTGCGCAGGTCGGCCAGATCGTCGCGGATCTCCTCGAGGATGGTGAGCATCGCGGCGTCGTGGGTACGCTTGAGGCCGTGTGCGTGGGCAGCGATGCTCGTGGTGGTGGCGGAGGTCGCGGCGGACGAGGTGGCGGCCGAAGCGACCACGAAGTCGTCATTGCCCTTGTCGTTGGCTTCGTTGTTCTCACCGTCGCTGTCCACGGGCGCCTGGGGCGCCTCAGGACCGTAAGGGACAAGGTCTGGCATCAGCTCGGCCCACTCACGCGACCCACGGGGATTGTACATGTACGCGCGCGCCACGTCGAAGAGAAACGGCGCGAGCTCGTTGGCATCACCGGGCCGGTAGGTGTGCGGAAACTCCACGAGACAGTGAAGTGTGTAGGGGCTAATAGGGGCACGGATGCCACCCAAAGCGGGGCTGTAAAGCCTCCTCAGATGCGGTAGGCTGTTGAAGGCAAGGCTGGCGGCGAAGTGGGCAGGGACAGGGAGGACGGGCATGGTGCGGTGGGAGGGATAGGGAGGACGTGATTGAAGCAAGAGGCGGTATTTATGCGCAATACTGGGCTCACAGAGCTGCTCGCGTCGCCCATGACTTCTATTGTTGAATGCCCGCGTTCCAGGGGCACGAGAAGGTGCGACGGCGCCACTCTCCGTCGCTTCTTCGCCTTTGGCCGGGCTACCGCGCCCGAGTGGGGGGGCCAGGACAGATGCAGAGAAGGGCCACTGACTACATGCATGTGTCGCATCGACGCGTGTGGACATGCTGGCTGCTGGCCCGCATCGTATCCATCTCTGCTCGCAGCCTTCGCCAGCTTCATGTGTGGCCGAATGGCAAACGGGAAGTGTGGCAGTGCCCCTTGGTGTCAGTGCCCGGCTCTTCCGCGGCGCGTTGCCCCTGTCCGCTTCCGGATGGGCTTGAATGGGGCGTGTCGGCGTTTCAGCATTCCCACACACACAGGAGCAGAGTTCAAGTCTATGCATTCGCCTGAGATGTAACTGTCCGCCGTACATATGACATGGCATGGGTGTGGGTCCTTGCGCCACACGCCCAGCCGCAGCGCCTCTTCGGTTGCGATGGGCGTGGGCGGCAGCATGTATTGGGAATGCTTCGAAACAACTAGGACGCCACTCGACACTACCACCCGCCACTGCCGGGTCCGTAGCGCCAGTACGCCGGGAGGCCAGTACCGTGCCCGCCGACATGCGGCGGCGGGAGGGGGCGGCGCGCAGGCTCCGCAAAGCAGCGGGTACACGCGCAGCCTTCAGCAGCGTGCACGGCGCGGACTGACCACGGCATGGGACCAGGGTACGGGTGGGCTGCCTGGGGGGTGGCGGGGGTTTCGGACACGCCGGCCTTGCGGCGCGAGCTCATCTCCTCGCGCAGGTCGACCATCTCGTCGCGGATGTCCTCGAGGACGGCGAGGATCGCCGAGTTGTGGGAACGCTTGCGGCCGCGGGCGTGGGCGGTGGTGCTGGCCGTGGTGGAGGAGGCGGTGGAGGACGAGGACGAGGAGGCAGTGGACGAGGTGGCGGCCGAGACGAGCGAGTACGTGTCGTCGTTGTCGTCGTCGTTGTCGTCGTCGTTGTCGTCGTCGTCGTCGTCGTCTTCACCGTCGCGGTGGTCTTGGTCGTCCTCGCCGTCGTTCTCGTCGTCGACTGCACCATCGCTGTCGTCGTTGCCTTGGTCGTCCTCGGCATGGTTGTCATCGTCGACTGTGATGCTTTCGTCGTCGTCTTCCGACGTATCCTCAGGAGCACAAGGGATGAGGTCTGCCGTCAGCTCAGCCAATTCACGACGACTCACTGGGATCGTACGCGCGCACCACTTCGACGAGAAACGGCGCAGTCTCGCTCGCGGGCCTCGCTGCGAAATGCGCAACCTGCAGGATACAGCCAAAGGTGTTACCGCTGATCGGGGTAGGGATGCCCCCAATCGCCGGGTTGTACAGCTCGCGCAGGAGCGGGCTGTTCTGGAAGGACACGCTGGCGGCGATTGGGCGCGGGATCAGGAGGACGGAGGGCGACATGGTGAGAGATGGATGCGAGGAAGTGGTCGAGGGGAGGCGTCTATTTATGCGTGATATGGGCTCTTGGAGCTGCTCGAGTCGTCCGTTCATTTCGCTGTGGTTGTTGCTTCGCATTCGGCAGGCGACTCTGCCGACGTTGTGCAATGGTCGTGGCCGGATGCAGAGAAGGCCGGAGGCGAGATGCATGTCATCGCCGCAGGTGGAAGTGCTGGCTACAGGACGGTGACCACCGCCGCCTACGGCTCTTGGGCAATTGGTTGTGACCGCATGCGAAGATGGGGAAAAGTGGCAGCGCCGGTTTGGGCAGTCAGATGTGTTCGTTTGATGCGTTCATTTACAGCATGCGTTGCCCCTGTCCGCTTTCGGGACGTGAAGCCGGATGTGGCCTGTCGACGGTCTGGCATTCCCCATTGCGACAAGAGCAGTGTAAAAGTCTATGCCTTCGCCGGAAATGCAGCTGTCACTGTGTGCAAGTGATATCTCTGCGGGTGACAGCGGCGCACCCAGCCCAGCCGCGCCAACTCTGCTTCCCTTCTTGACCCAATGCATTTTTTTCTTAATCCTTGCCTATCACCTACAAGTGGTACAGCTCGAACCACTTCTCCGTGTCGAGCGCGTCGTCGAGCCAGCCCTGGATACCGAGCGCCTCGCCGCGGCTCTTGGACTCGGGGTCAAAGTACGGCTTGGTGCTGCCGACAGAGATGACGTTGGTGCCGTGGCGCTCGTTCGGCTGGCTCCAGTCAAAGTCGCGCACCGCCGCGTGGTTGGTGATGCGGTTGTCCCAGATCGCGCTGGCGCCCGGCGTCCACTTGAAGCGCACGGCGATCTCCTGGCTCTGGTTGTACACCTGCGTGAGGTACTTGATAATCACCTCGGACTCGGTCTTGTCAAAGCCCTCGATGCCGACCAGCCCGCGGTCGGCGACGAACAGCGTCTTCCACTTTGTGACCGGGTGTGTGCGGACGAGCGGCGCGCGCTCAAACGCTGGGATGCGCGGCGCGTCGGGGTTCTTGGCCTTGTTGGTCGTCACGTTGGACTTGTAGATGCCGCTGCAGCGTCAGTTGGTGCTGCCACACCGCCACTCACGTCAGGCCGTCGACAAACTTCTTGAAGCCGGGCGACAGCTTGTCGTACGCGGCGTAACCGCTCGCCCAGACCGTGTCGCCCGAGTCGGCGGGGACAGAGTCGTGGTGCAGGTGGGTGTAGCTCGACTCGCCCTGCTCCTGCGCTGTCGGCCCGTCGACGTGCCATCCCTGGCCGAGGTACCCGTTGTACTCGGGCCACGGGAGGCGGTAGCTGCGCTGGTACGAGCGCGCCTTTTCCCAGATGAGCGTGATGCCCGGGCCGAGCGAGGGCACAGTCGCGAGCGTGCCAAAGTCGTACACCTCGCCGTCGCCAAGGTACTTGCCGAGTTCGAGCTGCTTCTGCGGCGACAGGTCTTGGTCGCGGAAGAAGACGACGCCGCGCTCGGCGATAAGCAGGGCCAGCTCGTCGCGCTGCTTGTCGTCGAGGTCCTTGAGCTGGACGCCAACGAGCTCGGTCTGGGGCGTAAGCTCCGCTCTCATATCCCCGAACGCTCCCGCCACTCACGCCAATGTGCTTGGTGAGCGTGATCACCTCCTTGGCGGCGGCGAACAGCGCCTTCTTCTCCGGGTCGGCGCGGGTTCCGGGGTCGACAAACTCGCGGCCTTCGCGGAGCACGCGCTTCTCGCGCACGTCGTCGTACACGCTGTCGGCCTGCTTGTACGCCGGGTAGCCGTTGTACAGGTCGATGCCGCCCGCCTTGAGGTAGCGCCGGATGGCGTTGTCGGGGGGCACGGCGTACGACGCCCACGACTTCTTGCCGACGTTGCCGGCCGCGATCTTGGCCTTGACCTCGGCCAGGTCGTCGTCGGCGGCGGCGGGCGCGGGGGGGATGTTGTCGGTGTCGTTGGTGGGGACTGCGATGGGGGCCATTGTTGCAGTGCTTGGTGGTAGGTTAGGGGACAGTCTGGCGCAGCCGCTTATGTAGGCGCTAGTCGCTGCATCCCGACGCTGACATAGATGTGTATCGTACCGAGCCTACTGATGGCGACAAGAGCGCGCCATCAGCACCGAGTGTGCGTTCCGCGAGGGCTGAGGTGTCGAGTCAGCAAGCCGCCATACTACTGCTGACACGGTCGGCTCCGCCACCCACTGCCTCCCTCGTGATCGCGTCGCCTCATGTCGCCATGTTGCTGCTGACAGTGTTGCTGCTGCTGCTTCGTCCCAGCCTCGACACATCCCCGGGATAACGTCGAGCCCCGCGTCCCCCGCCCCCGCGTTGGTGACAATTGCAATTGCACACATCACACCGCGTTCCATCTTTATCTCTGGCCATTGCGTCACCGTCCCGGAATCGGCTCGGCTACACCCGACAAGGAGGTTATCATGATGCCGAGGAGGCAGCCGCGGTGCAGCACGAGTGTGTCAGCAGTCGCAGGCGGCTGCTCGCATGCGCAGCGCCGGCGTGACCCAGCCACTCGCCGCCATCGACGCTCGTGCCGCGTGCTAGACCACAATAGCTGCTGCGCTACTGCAGTCACGCCGGTGCCGGCCGGAACGACCCACCGCACGCCATCCATACCACCACACCCCTGCCGCGATAGCCTCTGCGGCTCGCAAAATCCGAATACATCTGCGTGTCTGCGCGTCAGCACGACGACGCTTACCTCCGCGAGACCATAAGAAGGTCGTATCGCGTCAGGCGTCCACCGCGATCCAAGCCCGCCGGCCACTGTTCCGCATCACCCAAACCACCATGACGCAATCCACATCGACAGCTGTGCCCGACCCCGACCCGTACGCTGCCCCGCGCGTGAGCTACGACACGTCCGCGCTGCCGCCGCTACCGGACGCACGCGCCCCCCACCCGCAGTACACGCCCGGGCCGTGGCTCAACCCGCCGCGCCCGGACGGCGGCAGGAGCCCGTACTACGGCGGCCTGTTCCGCGGCTGGGGGGAGCACGCGCGCGCAAAGGACAACTGGGACATCCATGTGTATGCCAAGGTGAGATAAGCGGCGTGTCGGCGTGTGTGGTGCTGATGCCTGCCAGCCGGGGAACAAGACTGAGCGCGAGTTCTCGGCGCGCCTGCACGACGCTATCCGCCGCGAGTTCCCCGAAGTGCATCTGTACACTTTCTACGACCGCCCCGTCGGGCCGCACCCCATCCCGCAGTTCGAGCTTGACGTCTTTGGCTCGGACCAGCTCGGCGCGTTGTTGAGCTTTCTGGTTGCCAACCACGGGCCGTTGAGGTGAGTGACATGGCTGTGGTGTCGCTGACGGCAGTGTGCTGGTGCACCCGAACACGGGCGACGCCCGCGGCGACCACGACCAGCGCGCCATCTGGCTCGGGCCAAAGCTTGTCCTCGACCTCGAGTCGCTCGGCGAGCAGCCTGCTGTCCAGCTTGCGCGTGAGGCAAAGGAGGCGGCGGCGGCCAAGTCAGAGAACTAGAGTAGGCACTGCCTGCATGTATGATTACAACAACAAGGGCGCCCTGGCCACAACTCACTCCCACGGCTGCTCCAGCCCCACCCCCAGCAACGACAGTATCCTATCACTGATCACCGTCGCGTCGAACGCATGTGGTTCGTGGTCCAGCATGAAGCTAAAGTCGAACGGGTCGGGACCCGCCGCCCCCTGCTGAGCAACGTTGATGTTGACGTGGTGCGACGGCTGTGGCGGTGCCTCGAGCCCGCACAGCGAGCGGATCTGGGCAGCGTAGTAACCTGCAAAACTGACGCTGTGCAGTCTTGCAGCCGCAATCTGGTCCAGCAGCGTCGCGATGTCCGTGACACGGGCAGAGACCTCGGCAATACGGTCCGAGTCCAGCGGCCGGGCGAGCTTGTGTACCAGTGCCGCACCATATGCGATCTGCACGATGAGAAAGTTGGACGCGTAGGCGAGGCCTCCGGGCTCGTCAAACGGCACGTCGTCGCGCCAGCGCAGGACTGTGACGAGCAGCTGGACGGCGAGCTCGGAAATCTCGCGAAGCAGAGCTTGCGTCGAGGCGTGCGACCCCGCGATACGAAGTGACAGCAGTAGCAACATGATGTGGTTGTACACTGCTGCAACGTCGACGATACGGCCTGGTGGGTGAGCTGGGAACATGCGCGTGGGCACCCACTAGTCCCTGTCCAGCTCGTCTTCCACTCGCCTAGGTCTCGGCGCCAGTCGCGGACAAATAATTCGCGTTCGAGATCCGGCGTGTCGTCCTTGTCCATCCCGTGCCAGCGATGAAGCGCGCGTCCAATGATGTGGTTGAGCTTGACACTGGCAGAAAAAGTCATGTTGGTGCTGTCGTGTGGGCGCAGGAACGCAAGATCAGGCGCGTGGATGAGACGGTGGCCAGACGTGGTGTCGGCGCGGCCCGACTGCGTCGCGAGACTGGGGTGAGCTCGTCCTCGGCCCGCGTCACGACTTACCCAATCTCCGAGAGACATACCAACAGATATGTCCTCTTCCTGCACGCCATAAGCCGTGCAATCTCGTCGTCCTGCAGCGGCCGGGAGTGGCGGTACGTGAGGGCGAGGTTGGGGTCCGGTGCGAGGTCGAGGCGGATCTCGCAGGCCAGACGCATCGCTTGGCCCTGGTAGGCCCAGCTGCGGTCTGCGAGCCAGTCGTGGCTGGGCCACGCGGCCCAGTGCACGAGCGCGAGAAACGCCTGCACAACCTCGAGGCTCTTTGAGCCGTTCTCGAACGCCAAGCTCGCGAGGCGGTGCGCGTGCGCCTGCAGCCCCGGCGCGATGAGGAGCGAGAGCGGATCGAAGCTGGCCGCCACGGCCGCGATCGCCGTCGTCAGAAACGGACTGTTCATGCGCAAAAACATCGGCGAGTGCACCCCGCTGTCGAGGTGCATGAAGCTCGGGGCCAGCTTAGCAAAGTACAGCTCGACGAGGCGGTTGAGGTCCTCCTCCTCCAGGATGCCCTGCAGCACCGGGTCCTGCCCGAGGTCTTCCTCCGGCTTGACCGAGTAGATGTCTGCGTTGTGAGCGGCGTCCAGATGACCACTCACTGTTCCAGTACAGCCCCGACTGGCCACCGTGCATCAGCAGCCCGCTGGGCTGCGTCGCCGCGCTGGCGAGCACGCCCAGGGGATTGTGCAGGGCCGAGTGGGACGCCGAGTCCTCTGCACGCTGCGCGCGGCTCGTGCCGCTCGGCTGGCGTTGGGCGGGCTTGTCCGTCGCGACGAGGGCGGCAAGCTCGTCCTCCATGCTGTTGAGGAGCGACTGGATCCTGCGCGTCAGTCAGACTTGCGCGCAAAAGCCCACTCACGTCCGGTCCGCCTTGCGGCCGCGCACCTTGGCAGCGGGGTAGGTGCATGGGCGCCCGGCGACCTGGCAGCGGGTGCACGCTGCGCCATCGACGTTGAAGCACTTTGTTTTGGCGCGCCGGCACGCCTCGCAGGCCTTGACCTCTTCCGCGGCAGCGTGCGCGGGCCGGCGCAGTGCCGAGCGCTTCTCGCGGCGCGTCTCGATCGCCTCGTCGTCGATCTTGCGGATGCGCGCGACGAGGTCGAGCAGGCGCGTGGCTGCCGGTACGGGGGTCGCGGGGAATGGTGCTGGCGGTTTGTCGCGCGTCGGGGGCCGTGATTGCATGGTGAGGTGTGCGATGCAGAGGTCGGCAGGGCGAGGAGGGTTATAAACGGAGATTTGAAAAGCCTAATTGCCGACTTGGCGGGGCGTCTACTTGCCACCGAGAAACGCGAGGTGCAATTGGGCGTCTCGGTCACCACCTCTCTCAGCGTTGTCAACAACGATAGTCGACTTGTCAACCTCTCACTCCAGCGATTTACCTGCCTAGAGGTCCCGTCCCAAGATGCAGGGGTTTAACCGGTACGTCTGCGCCTCGACAGGTCGAACGCATACTCACTGCCCAGCTACATCCCACCAGACTTCGACCCGAAGAAGACGTCGACGCTCAACGCGCATCAGGGCAAGAAGCATGCGCTGGGCAAGCGGGCAAAGGATATCGACAAGGGGGTGTTGGTTGTGCGGTAAGTGCAGCGAGCGGCGGGTCCTCCCTCATCAAGCCCTCGAACTCACCTCGACGCAGCTTCGAGCTCCCGTTCAACATCTGGTGCGGCACCTGCGACGTATGTCACGACCCCAAGCCCCAACTAACCCCAGAACCACATCGGCGCCGGCGTGCGGTACAACGCGCAGAAGCGCAAGGTGGGCAACTACTACAGCACGCCGATCTACGCGTTCCGGTGCAAGTGTCACCTGTGCTCGGGGTGGTTCGAGATCCGCACCGACCCGCAGAACGCGGCGTACGTCGTGGCCGAGGGTGCGCGCAAGCAGGAGAGCGAGTGGGATCCGGCCGAGAACGGCGGGCATGCCGTGTATGGTGGGTGCGGGCGCTGTGCTGCCCGCTAACGATCCCCAAGACACTGAGGCGCCATCCGCTGCGCCCGACGGCCCGCCGCCAGACCCGTTCGAGAGCCTGGAGAAGGACACGGACCAGCGCGCTGCGCAGCGCGCGAAGAAGTCGCGCCTGACCGAGCTGTACGAGGACAGTGCGCGGCGCGACGCGGACCCGTACGCCGTGTCGCGCGCGCTGCGGGACCGCTTCCGCGCCGAGAAGCGCGAGGCGGTCGCGCGGCAGGCGGCCGACGAGGACGTGAGGGAGAAGTACGGGCTCGGGGAGGACGTGGTCCTCGGCGACGAGTGGGAGGTGCTGGACGAGTGGGCGGCTGCGAAGGCCGAGGCGGCCGCGACGCCGACGGCAGCGCCGGCGGACGACGGGCTCAGCCTCGGCGAGCGGATACGCAGGAACACGAGGGCAAAGTACGACGTGTTCGACGCTGAGCCTGTGGGCCGGGTACGCCTGCCCCGCGCTGGCGTCAAGCGCAAGGCTGGGGAGGTGGCGACACGACCACCGAAGGCTGCGGAGGCGGTCGTAGCAGCACAACCGCCGCCGCCACAACCACCAAAGGCAGGCCTCGGCGGCCTGGCCGGCTACGGCAGCGGCTCGGACTCGGACTCGGACGCGTAGACTGTATCACCTGCACCTCTGTAGCACTAGCTCACGTATACATTATTGGCAGATTTACAATGCTGTCTAGCTCTATTATACATCAGAGATTGGGCTTGGGCTCGGGCGCCGGCGTGGCCCCGGTGTCTGCGTCCGCGCCGAGCGCCAGGCGGTCCATAAGGCCCGCAATGTCGGGGGTACGGTCGCCGGCGGCCGAGGCAGGGTCGGGCGTCGCCGTCGTCGTCGCCGGCGCCGAAACAGCGACCTTGACGCCGAGCACGGGCGCGGCCGGCGCGGCCCAGATGACCTCGCCCGGCGCGCCCATCCACGGCCACGTCTTTGCGCCCTTGGCGGGCGGGAGGCGCGCGTTGGCCTCGATCACGACGCCGCGCGCTGCGAGCTCGGCGACCACGCGCGCAATGTTGCTCGCGTCGTCAATGCCCGAGTGCTGCCTGCCCGCGAACGTGCCGAGGCCGAGCGCGCCCAGCTGGCCGGGGATGGTGAGGTAGAAGTTTGGCCCCGGGGCGTTCTGCGGCGGGCGGCGCATCGCCGTCGTGAGCCGCGGCAGGCTGTGCTGCTTCGTGCCCGGGTCCGCGTCGCGCCGCGCCTGCTCCGACAGCACGGCGTGCACGCCCGCCTTGATGTTCAGGTACGGGCCGAGCAGGTAGGCCGGGTAGCGCGGCGGCGCCGTCGGCGTGATGTGCAGTTGCTTGGGGATGAAGTCTCTGGCGGGTTAGCGTTGAAGCTACTACTGCCAACCCACCTCAGGTCCCACGGCCCGTCGGTGACCCAGATCGCGTCGGCCAGCGCGTCGCCGTCGCGCAGCCCGTGGCTGTCGAGCCAGGCTTCCAGACGCACCAGCACCTCGGGGAACGTCGGCGCCGCGTCGATCACGTCCTGCGTGATGCCCGTGAGGGACGAGCAAAAGTCGGACAGCACCGGCCGCCAGGTGGGCCGGACGTACGTGTGGAACGTGTCGACCGTGACGAGCTTTGCGCGCGCGCCGTCCTCGTCCTCCTCCCACTGGAGGAGCACGACGGGGAACTCCTGCAGGTCAGCGTCGGCACGGCACCCCGCACCCACGATGATCTCGTTCGGGTAGTCAAAGTTCTTGCCCTGCTCGCAGGTGGCCTCGACGTCGAAGCACAGGAACGACCCGACCGGCTGCTTGGGCGGCCTGGGACGCACGCTCTCGGCGGCAGCGGCCGCCGCCTCCGAGTCCTCCTTGGCGCGCGTGAAGGCCGTGAACAGGCGCCTGGGTGTCAGCACCGCACGATAAGCCGCCCCACCTCCACAGCGTCTCGCGCTTGCCGCGCGTGTCAAGGCCGAGCATCTCAAGACTGGCGCGCATTTCCGACGCCGTCGCCTTCTTGCGTGGGCGTTCAAGAGGTGGTGGTGATGGCTGCGTGTTGTCTGACAGCGGTGGATCTCGAGCAGTCGCCGCGCCCGCTGTCGTGGTCGCCGTCATGGGGGGCGGATCGGAGGGCACCTCGCCCGCCTCGCCCGTCGTCGTCGCTGTCATGGGCGTAGTGTCGCGCTGGCAACTAGCAAGACAGCAAGACTGGCAGGGTAAAGGGAGTAGAACAGTGTCGGGCCTTTGGACGTTGCCTTTTGTGATGTCGAGCGTCATGAAACAAACGTCACCTCCACCTGCCGTGTCGGCGCAGTCGCAGCATCGCGGCATCGCAGGAGCCACCACGCGCCAACCTGACGCCATTGTTTCGACCATGGGGCTTGCCCCATCTAGCCGCCAATCAGTCCTCACACAGCTCAACCCCCTCCCCCGCCCCCGTGCATGTAAAGAGTACATTCGCCAGCTGTAGAGCCACAACGGTACGGCCCCTTCTATCAAGGGCACATGTCTCACAAGCCAGTGTGGTGCCGGATCCCAACAGCGACAATGACAATGACCGCAGCAGCGTTCGCACTCCGCGGCCGCTCGTCCTTGGCCATTACAGGTCGTGAAAAGTGTCGCCTACGCCTCCTCGTCGCCCGTCCGCCCTCTCTCGCTCACACCATGCCTCCTTCACTTCTGCCATTAACACCGGGTCTAAATGCGAGGGCCTCGCGCTGATTAACAGCACTTGCCGCCCTGCTTGGCACCGCCGTCGTCGGCCGTGGGCGTGACGATGATGGTCTGGCCGTCGGTCGGCTTGATAACGTCGCCTCCCGACTCGAGCGACTTGGACGAGACGATGCGGTAGATGTCTGGGGGTTAGCGCCCAGCGCAACACTCCACTCACCCGTGAGGATGTTCTGGAACGCGGCCTCGACGTTGGATGCGTCCAATGCCGAAGTCTCGATAAACGACAGCTGTTGTTCGCTGGCAAAGCCCTTGGCCTCGTCGGTCGAGACTGCGCGGAGGTGCTTAAGATCGCTCTTGTTTCCAACGAGCATGATAACAATGTTCTGGTCGGCGTGGTCCCGGAGCTCCTTGAGCCAGCGGGTCACGTTCTCGTACGTCGAGTGCTTGGCAATGTCGTAGACGAGGAGAGCGCCGACGGCGCCGCGGTAGTATGCCGAGGTGATGGCACGGTAGCGCTCCTGTCCAGCTGGGCCGTGGTGTCAGTCTCTGTCACAAATGCAGCAGCCCGCTGCGGCTGGCAGCATATGCTGAGCAAAGGCCGCGAGGGCGCACGCGGGGGCCGCGATCTAGCGGGCAGCAATGCGCGAGCGAGCAATGCACGGCACATGCGCTTACCGGCCCGGCGGCATGCGTCCAGTCCAACTTACCAGTGTCCCAAATCTGCGCCTTTACCGTCTTGCCGTCGACGTTGATGCTCCTGGTGGCAAACTCGACGCCGATTGTCGACTTGGACTCGAGGTTGAACTCGTTGCGGGTGAAACGCGAGAGAACTGGGTGTTGTTTAGCGGCGGCTTGCGCAACAGGTGCCCAGAGCGCAGGCTACTCACGGTTCCTGTTATTGCGGACAATGGCGAGGGAAGGGGCATGTGGTCAGTCTATCGACTACGGAACAGTGCGCGGCGACGACCCTCGCGTCGGCGTCTGCGCGGGTTGCACATCCGCGGCGACGACGTGGAGGGTGTGCAGCTGCTCTACTCACGACTTGCCGACGCCCGAGTCACCGATGAGAACGACCTGGGGAGGGGGTTAGCCATGTCCGGGTGCGAGGCAAGGTGGGTGGGGGATGGGGTGTGCGGGGGCGAGGTGGTCGTCTGTGTCGCTGCTGCCTTGGCTGTGCATGGTACGCACCTTGAAAAGGTAGTCGTAGTTGGATCCCTCAGCCATGATGCGTGTGTGTTGTTGGTGTGGTGGGTTGTGCTTGACGAGTGGGATGTATGCAACGAGATGCAAGCAGGATGAGCGTTGTTGGAAAGAGGTGCGGTGGTGGTGGTGGTGGTGGTGTCGTCGTCGTGCCAGCGAGTTGCTGGCTGGCAGGCTGGCTGGCTTGCAGTTGCCGCCGCGCGCCGTGCACTTGAAATGTCAGGTAAAGGGACTGGGCCGGAATTGGGCACGCGGGCGGGACAGCCAGGCAGCGCGGTGGCACCACAGGGGTATATCACGCAGGGTGGTGGTGGTCGTGTCCGCGGTGGTGATAGTGATGGCCTGACCGCTTCAGTAGTCAGTATGCACGAGCATGCGAATGCAAACGAGAGCTGTTACTGCATGCTGGCCGCCCAAGACGATGCCCTTTCTATGCAATGCTGCGACTTTTTAGTTTGGGGGAGGGAAAAGCCCGCATGGAGTGGTGACGCCGGAAATGTTGACGTGTTGTGGGTGGGTGCTGGCATGGGTGCGTGGGTGGTGGTGGTGGTGGCCGTGGAGGTGGTCGCCTGCGCGCTGCGTGGGTCACGTCGTGCTGCTGCTGCATGCTGCCATAGTGCTGCCGAGCTGCCGCCGCACAGCTGCAGCACGCCGGCCGGCGCGGTGGACGAGACTTGGCGGGGCTGCTGTATGCAGCCAGCCGCGCCAGGCGCGTCCCATCCACCACTGCAGCCGTCGTCGTCGTCGTCGTCCTCTGCTGCCTGCTTCCCCGCCTGGCGCCACCATTCACCCTGCACCCTGACATTGCATGGCGCCATGACGAGACGCGTCATGTCGGCGATAACACCGGATGTGGCACTGGGCTAAGCCGGTGGGCGAATAAAGACATTCCACGTGGACACGTGGACACGCGTGCACGCGGAGAGACGGGGATCTCCGGACTGCGAGGTTGATGCACTCGCTGTGGAGGTGAGCTGAAGGATGATGAACAGTGGACAGCTGCACCGCTGGCAGTTGCCTTGTAACACAGGAGCAAGGCGATGGTGCCACAGTCGGCGATGAGGTCGTCCCAGAGGCGGATCATCATGCCGCTTCCAGCTCTGGCCACACTCACCGACAGCCGGGCGCTCGCACCAGCCTCATCGCCGCCCGTCGTTTCTAGCCTCGCCACAGCCAAGTCTGTGCTTGTTTGTCGGAACCCGGCGGCGATCATCTCGAGCCCGAGCAGGCCGCATGTCGTGCTTTGCAGCCTCCTCCCGATGGAGGGGCGCCGGAGAAGTGTTGCTCAGTCATATCTGCTAGCAGTAGCAATGTCAACAAGCTCGGTTCCAAGACTCCGAGTGCCGGCATGACCGCATGCCGGCAGTGGCCGGCGCCGTTTCTGTTTTGGCGGCACGAGCTAGCCACTGTGTAAACAACTACAACAAGGCTCTGGTTATCGCTGCATGCATGCGAGGGTGTGAAAGGGCTGCAGGCACAGATTCGGGGGCGATGGACCGTTCGGCGACGTGCCTCGGTGTGTACATAGCTTGGCCACAACGTCTTTGGCAGCGCCAGCCTCATCCCGTTCTGGCTGCTGCAGCTCTCGGCACGGGAGTACCTCGACAATGAATGTGAGAAGGTCGGAGGATTCTGCGGCATCGCAACGGCTAGCAGAGGTAACGAGCAGCAGAGTGTGCGGGGCTGGGCTGGGCACAGGCAGTACATGATGTTGCTGTTGTCTGCCTGCCGTTGCTCTGCAGTGCAGGAGGGGAAGGTCGGGAGCGGCCGGTGCATGGTGCCACAGTGGTCGCCTTGCCAAGCGCATGCCGCTGCAACCGCGATGCGACGCACACGGTGCCATGGTGCCACATGCTCCGTGCGGCTTCGCGAGTCTGCGACGGCGACGGCAACACTACCCCCTCCCCCCTTCACCAACCTGAGCTAGGCCAAGTGTAGGATGCAGCAAGGAGACGTTTCAGCGCCGGCCAAACAAGGACGGCGCCGCCAAACACGGTGCGCCGGGTGCATGCACACATCTCAAACGCGACGACGGCACCCCAGCAGCCGTTACGTCACGACCCCCGCCCCCCTCTGCACCGATCTGTACAAGACGAACAAGCGCGAGATGCAGGCCACTTAGACTGCAGCAGCGTCGCACGCCCGCGGCAGAAGGATGCACCATGTCAGTGTGCCGCAGGGATGCCGGTTCTAGACCCGGCTCTCCAGGGCGCTGCTGGCCCTGGCGTGCCCCGTTTCGAGTTTCAAGACGTCACTTTTGCCTCGCGACGGCGGCAGTCACCACGGCAGGCCATTCTAGGGATGGGCACTAGCCCCGACACGCCTTGCTGCACCCCGCCTGCGTCCTAGCCTTACGCGACGACCACCACCTCGACGACAAACGATGCAGTAAACATCCAGCTGCAGCAGCGCACCTTTATATTCAGCGCACGCTGCTCTTCTTTCGTCCCCACCCCGACAAAACCGCTTGCTGGACAAGTTTGTACCGCCTCCGTTCTCTTCTCCGCCACCATGCAGCTCGCCCTCGTCGCCGTCCTCGCCCTCCTCGGCGCCACCAACGCGCTCCCCGCCCCGCCGACCTGGCACGTCGCGCGCGACGGCGCCCTCCAGCTCGGCCGCGCCGAGATGCCCGTCTTCGCCGAGCGCGACGACACGCCCGCGCCCGCCCCCGCGCCGGGCAAGTGCCGCCCCAAGAAGCCGTCGACCGCGACGACCGTCGCGCCGACCACCGCCGCGCCATCGGCTAACGGCCAGTCGTCGCCTTCGGCCGCTGCGCCGTCCGAGGCGTCGGCCACCGCGTCGCCGTCTGCGCCTGCGCCGTCCGTCTCCGTCTCGCCTGTCGCCGAGCCCTCGGCCGCCCCGAGCGCCGCCGAGCCGTCCGACGTCGCCTCCCCCAGCGCCGCTGAGCCGACCGAGTCGGCTCCCGCCCCCTCCGAGGCACCTGCCCCCTCCGAGGCGCCGTCGCCGGCCCCCGAGGCCGAGACCCCCACGACCGAGGCCCCGCCGGCCGCGTCCCCGACGCCCACGAAGCCGCCGCAGCTCGACGCCAAGCCCGCGTCCAACGACGGCCTCGTCCACACGTCGTACTACGACCAGGCGCCGGGCGACGCCGCGTCCGGCCTCTCGGGCGACCTCGCCAAGGACATGATCAAGCTGCACAACGACTTCCGCTCGCACTTTGGCGCGGCGCCGCTCACGTGGGACGGCACGCTCGCTGCCTACGCCGCGCAGAACGCCAACGGGTGCGTGTTCCAGCACACCGCCAACGGCAAGTACGGCGAGAACATTGTGCAGGGCAGCACGGGCTTCTTCGACACGACGCGCCTGTTCAACCTCTGGTCCAACGAGGAGAAGGACTACGACTACAACAACCCCGGCTTTGCGTCGGCCACGGGCCACTTCACGCAGATTGTGTGGAAGGGCACCTCCAAGCTTGGATGCGCGTCGGCCTCGTGCAGCGGCAACACGTACATTGTGTGCGAGTACGACGCTCCTGGAAACGTGCTCGGCCAGTTCCCCGAGAACGTTGCGCGCAGGTCGTAGATGTTGCGCCACCCCGCCTCCACCATCCCATCCATCCCAGCGAGCCAGCCTCCAGTGGAGCAAGCTCTCGCCATATACCACCCATCCATTCATTCGTTTTCCGCTCCATTCTTGCTATATCCAGCGCTAGGCGCCGGCCCCGCCCTTTAGAGGTTATGTAGTCGACGCGGGACGGGACACCTACCTCATGTATTTCCTGTCCATTGGTTGACGGCAGTTACGGCGTGCGGAGGGTTTTATGGTTGTGGAGGTTGGGTTGGCTGGATGGCCAGCCTCGCCTGTGACGTCGTGCAGATCTCCTCACGCTGTGCGCATTTTCGTCCCGCGAGGCCGTCAGCAGAGATGTCTCGGGGCGGGGGATAACGCTAGCGCGGGGCAGTACATCGTCGATGACAGGCAGCAGCAGCAGCAGCCGTCGCCGATGCCAGCGCCGCCGAGTCGGTGCCACGGACCCTTGGCCGAGGACCTCAAAATCTAGTGTGTGTCAACAACACTGAGTGGACACGGTCGCGGCCTCAGGACTCGAGGATCAAACACAACCTCTTCCCTGCGCGACAACCGAACACAGCGACCGGGGGCCGTTGTTGTCTGTCTGTCGCTGTCGCTATGATGCTCCTTGCCTCCTTGCATAGAGCGGGCTTATCGCCGTCGTCGCCGCGTCGCTGTCAGATCCGCGCGATCTGCCGCGCACTAAAACCCAAATATGCAGTCACGAACGAGTCGTCATCCGCCGTGCAGAGATGAAACGCGGAGTGCACCCTGGTGCGTGCGCCCGCCTGCGCCCGCCGGATGGCCGCACCGCACACTGAAACTGAGACAAAGTTGGGGGTGTGGCGCAACGCAACCGACAGCTGCATGCAAACGTTCAAACACCGCACGGTATAAAGAGCGTGCGTCCATTGCGCTCAGCACACACCACCACTTGCCGGCCAAGTCCCACTACCCCCACGACCACCATGCGCTTCGCTATTGCCACGCTCCTTCTTGCCGCCTTCGCCGCCGCCGCGCCGGTCGCCGAGCCCGAGGCGGCCCCTGCCGACACCGTCGAGCTCGAGGCCCGCGGCCTCACGGCCGACGAGACGACCGTGCTCAACGCCCACAACACCTTCAGGCGGCAGTACGGCGCGAACCCGCTCTCGTGGGACGCCAACCTCGCCAACAGCGCGCGCGCGTGGGCGAACAAGTGCCGCTTCCAGCACTCGGGCACGCGCGGCCAGGGCGAGAACCTCGCCGCCGGCTACGGCGCGGGCTACGGCGCCGCCGGCCTCGTCAAGCTCTGGACCGACGAGGCGCCGCTGTACAACTACAACAACCCCGTCTTCACGTCCGCCGCCGGCCACTTCACCCAGGTCGTGTGGAAGGGCACCACCAAGCTCGGTTGCGCGCTCGTCAACTGCCCCAAGGGCACCATCTTCTCCGGCGCGCCGTCCAACTTCCTCGTGTGCGAGTACACCGCGCCGGGCAACTACGCCGGCCAGTTCCAGCAGAACGTCGGCCGCAAGATTGCGTAGGGGGAGAGTAGTCATCACTGTATAAACATGCATGCGCGCCGCGCGCTCGTGACGTTGGCACTGCCAGAGACTAAACGAAAAGAGGGAGAAACACGGAAAGGGGGAGGGTGGGTGGATCTACCACGCCGACGTCTAGACCTTGCGGCCGACATTCTCGGCAAACTGGCCAGCGTAGTTGCCAGGCGGCGTGTAGTTGCACACGGCGAGGATCCAGGGGCCGTTGTAGTCGCCGAGGACGCCGGCCTTGGGCGCGCACTTCTGGAGGGCACAGCCGACGCCGGTAGTGCCCTTCCAGACGACCTGGGTGAAGTGGCCCGTCTGGCCCGAGAACACGGGGTTGTTGTAGTCGTAGGCCGAGGCCTCGTTCGCCCAGGTCGCGAACAGGCCGTCCACGCCGTAGCCGTCGCTGCCCCAGGCGAGGTTCTCGCCGAAGCCGGGGGTACCCGAGTGCGTGACCTCGCACTTGGAGGCCCAGCTGGCGGCCGCGGCGGCCGCCGAGTCGTCCCAGGTCAGGGCGTCGGCGCCGTACTGCGCACGGAAGTCGTTGTGCAGCTGGAGGAAGGCGCGAGCGTCGCCGGCAGCCTCGCTCGGGGCGGGCGGCGCCTCGGAGCTGGTGGGAGCCTCGGTGGTGGTGGGCGCCTCGGTGGTGGTAGGAGCTTCGGTGGGAGCCTCGGTGTTGGTAGGAGCCTCGGTGGGGGCCTCAGTGGTGGTGGGCGCCTCGGTGGAGGAGGGGGCCTCAGTGGGGGCCTCGGTGGTGGTCGGCGCCTCGGTGGAAGAAGCCGCCTCGGTGGGCTCGGCGGTCGACGAGGCAGAGGGCTCGACAGTCGACGAGGCCGACTCAGTGCTCGACGGCTCGGCGGTCGAGGAGGCAGACTCGGTGGACGAGGGCTCGGCGGTCGACGAGGCGGACTCGGTGGACGAGGGCTCGGCGGTCGACGAGGCGGACTCAGTCGACGAGGAAGCCGGCGCCTCGGTCAAGGACGACGGCTCGGCGGTCGTGGCCGACGACGACGGCGCCTCAGTCACAGACGACGAGCCGGTCGCCGATGCGCTGGGCGACGCCGTGGTAGACGCGGCGGTGGGCTCAGCGGAGGGCGACAGGGCACCGTCCGTAGTTGAGGGCGAGGCGGTGGCCGACGCGCTGGGGGTGATGGCGCTGCTCGAGCCCGTCGTCGAGGCAGGCGAGGGCGCGGCGGTGGTGGTGGTCGGCGCGGCAGTCTTGGAGGTCTTGGGCCTGCACTTGCTCTTGTGGCGGCGGTAGTGGGCGGCGGCGGGGGCGTCGTGGCGGGCGCGGACACCGTTGTTGCCGGCCGGGGCGGCGGCGGACGCGGTCGCGCCGACGGCGACAACAACGGCAAAGAGGGCGGCGAGGCGTGCCATGTTAATGAGCGTGGGGGGGTGGGAACGAGTGTGTGGCTGCGTCGAGCAGCGTTGAAGAGTCGGTCGAGAAGAAAAGAGAAGAAGCGACGAGGAGGATGGCGAAGGCAACGGACGGCGGCAGCGGCGTCGTGGGTGCGTGCTGCTTAATACAGATCGCAAACACTGCTCCTGAGGCCCAACAGAGGCTGTTTGCAGCGTGCAAGATCCTTTGTGCTGAGGGACGATGGTGGGTGCCTCGGAGCAAGTTTGCGTCGTCGTCGTCGTCGCTGGCGACAAGAGGAAGAGGACAAGCGGGAGTGCGGTCTCCTGCGCCTCCTGCCCGCCAGTGTACCTTGCGGTGCCGACCTCTGTTTCCAGCAGGCAGCACCCTCGTTGTCGCTGCTGCTGTCGGCCCTCTGCTCGTCTGCCCAAGCACCACAAGGATACCAGCAGCAGGAGCATGAGCAGCACCACGAGCACTAGCACCACCGCGACGTCGTCAAGCGGCACCGCGCCCCAGCAAGACAGGGTGATCGGAAACCCTGACGACCCTCAATCACGCTGAAACGTCCGACCCCTCGTTCCTGTCCCAAACCCCAAGCGGACGCGTCGGACGGGCGACGCGCCTGTCCAGCAGCACTTCCCCCCCCGCTGGCGCCGCCCAGCATCACACCGTATCCTCCCCGCACATTGCGCGTGCGTGCATCGCGCCGCGAGGCGCGTGGGGCAGGGTGCGTGGTGACTGGCCATGACGAGCTTGGGCAGGGTTGCTCGAGCATGATCGTCGTCGCTGTCCGACTGGCCACAGACACAGACACTCGCGCACAAGGTTCAGTTGCGACGCGTCGCACTGCCTGCCTGCCTTCCTGCGTCCTGCGGTTCCTCGTCCTGACGCATCGGACACGCGCGAGCCTGTCGCACAGCAGAGGCCGATCTGGACCCGAAAGAAGGCGCGTCCGTGCCGTGCAGAGGCGGCGACCGACGTCATGCACGGCGTCGCAGGACAGACTTTGTTGTCAACGGCGCCGAGGAGGCTTGTACTCCTCGGTCCTTTGTGAGTAAACAGTGGGCTGCAGCTGGGTTTGTGCTGGATGCTGGAGCCATTGTCGCCCCGACGCGTGACCGCCGTGGCGGCGAGGGACGCCGGGCGTGCCCAGATTGAACAGCGGGCGCGGCGGGCGTTCCCTCCGTATCCCCTCGAGGACGCGTTACAACGCCTGCCTTCCTTCTATTCGACAATGTGGCTGCACCGCCGACGGCCCCGTTTCATCCCTCACGCCGGGCCCCTTGTGCGCCTTGCGCGACCTTGCCTTTTACGTGTCGGCAACGTGCCGCCAACTCTTCTCGGACCCTCATGCATTGCTTGAAGTGAACCGGAAGTGCCTTCCTGCTGCGGCCCGTGCAGGGCTCGTCACCGACGCGTCTCGTGAACCCGACTTCGCGTGTCTTGCTCGTCCAAGCATGAAGCAGCGACAGCGACAAGGCTCCGGCGCTTGGGTCAGTGTGACCGCATGAAGCCGACGGACAGGCTGGGTAGCAGCGGGCGGGTGGCTGCCGCTCGGTGGTCGGTGCCTCACCTCCTGGGCGCAGCTCCTTCAGAAGCCAAGCCCTCCGACTGTAACCAGAGCGAACGTGTGTCAAAAGGACCTCAGTCATCGTCTTCTCCAGCCTGCCATGCCTACATACAGCAGGCGACCGCCATCCCCGTCCCACTCCGCCGCCGAGATATGCGCCGGTCGTCGCCGGTTTAGACTCCGAGCGGATAAACCTTGCCGGGTGTGGGGGCTCCAGTCATGTATGCGCATGCACGAGTGGACCTGTACGAGCATGCACGGTGGTGTATCCCGGCGCTCAGATTCGATGCGTCGGGTACTGCACGAGCAGAGTAGCACAGTTGACCGCCGGGACACAGCAGCCGCCGAGCCGGCCGGTATATCTTATCGGCCCGGGGCGCCATTTACCCACCCCACGTCACTTGACAACCCCACATCGCACATCCCATCCATCCCACAATGCCCTTCTGGCCCCAGCCATACGAGTCGACCACGTCGCACTGGCAGCAGACGGTGCGTGTGTCGTCGACAGAGCTAACGCCAGAACCGCGGGCCCGACTCTCTGTGGAACCACGGGCGCGAGGCGCAGCTGCCCGCCGAGGCCGACTATGTCATCGTCGGCGCCGGCGTGACGGGTGAGCTGTGAACCTGGTCCCGAAAGCTCACCCCAGGCGTGTCCCTCGCGTATCACCTCACACGGCCTGGCGCAGCAGGCGAGGGCAAGACCGTCGTCATCCTCGACGCAAAGGACGTCGGCTCGGGCGCTTGTACGTGTCCTGCGAGTCCGGCGCTCACTCCCAGCCGGCCGCAACGGCGGGCACGTGTCGCCTCGCTCGTTCATGTACCTCTCCGAGCTGTGGGAGCCGCTCGAGCACGGCGGCGGCGGCCTCAGCATGGACAAGGCGGTCGAGGCGTGGTTCTTCGAGCTCGATAACCTCGACTATGTTGAACAGCTCATCAAGGCCGAGGGGCTGGACGTGGACTTCTGGCGCGGGGAGCGATACGAGGGTGGGGGAATACGCCGGGTCGTTAGTGCATGTTAACACGTTGTAGTGTTCACTTCGCCTGAGAAAGCTGCGCACACACGCAAAGCCTACGACGAGTTCAAGGCTGCCATCGCGAAGACGAGGTTCGCGGGCCGTACGCTGCCGTGGACCGTGGTTGACGACCCCGTCGAGGCAAAGAAGGTGGGTTAAGCAGAGGTCGTGTTGACCCGCCAGCTGTCGCGCAACGACCGTGCGCTGGCCCTCAACATCGGCCCAGCAGGTAGCTGGCACCCCCACCGCGGGGTGACTGCGCTCCTCCGCCTCGCGCTGGCGAGCAAGACGAGCGACTGCTCTTTCTTCTCCTGGTGTCCGGTGCAGTCGTTCACGCGCGCCGGCGAGGGCTGGGACCTCGACTGTGGCGGCCGGGGCACAATCCGCGCCAAGGAGGTCATCCTCGCGACGAACGCTTACACGCGTCACCTGTTCCCCGACGACACGACGGGGCTGAAGGACCAGTGGGTGGTGTTGTTCCACGGCCTCCACCACTAACGCCACAGCATTGTCCCGACGTTCGCCCAGGCCGGACGCGTCGTCCCCCCGGCATCATACGCCGGCCCACGCGCCCTCAAGAACTCTTATGCCGTCGAGCTGGGCCCCTACCTCATCCAGACGCCGCACTCCGGGCTCGTGCTCGGGCCGTACATCGACGTGCTGTACAAGGAGGGGATCCACACCCGCGACGAGATCTTCTACCACGACGACGACTCGAAGGTGACCAAGGGTGTTCAGAAGTGTGGGTACAGCTGCCTTGGTTATCGTCTCTAGCTCAGCTCACCCGCAGGGCTCCAATCCTACTGCAAGACCGACTTTGCCGGCTGGGGCGACGAGGCGCCCGGCGAAGGCCTCGTCCACCACTGGAGCGGCGTGCTCGCCATGTCGCTGGACGCACAACCGCTCGTCGGCCCAGTGCCGGATCACCCCGGTCTGTGGCTGGCGGCTGGCTACAATGGTGCGTGCGCCACCCGCTCAACAACGCACTGACCGCAGGCCACGGCATGGCGATGATTGTCAACATGACGCGCTCGCTCGCGCGCCACCTCCAGACGGGGCAGTGGGACGAGTACATGCCGGCACACTATGCTATCACGCCGGAGCGCCTCGCCCGCGCGCAGAAGCATGCCGATAAGCTCAGGTAGTAGCGCAAGAGATACTATGCATGGCGTTGTTGTCGCATGCCTCACAACATGAGGACCAGTGCCACGGAAAATGCCTCCGCCGCTCATGTCGTCAGTCACGTTGCTGCGTCTCTCGGCGCGGCGCGTTCTCATGTCGGCCTTTTCTGTTGTCCTCGTTCAATGACAATCAACAACAACAACAGCAACAACGCAACCTCCGCGCCAACCAGACAAACCACGCGTTCGTCTGACCCGCGCGTGATCACCGTCCTTAGTCCCCTGTCTTCCCCCCTCCTTTCTCGCCGCAGATACAAGCCCCAACACCCAACTCTAATGGTACGCTCCCCCGCCCTCCACCGCTGACCCCGACCCCAGCCCTCGCCGGCACGATGAGCGCCTCTGCTCAGGTCGTCGCGTCGCACGAGCAGTGCGCCCACGGCGACCTCGCGTTCGCCGCCGGTGTCGACGCGTGCGGGCGGTGCGGTGCGAGCGTGCGGGCTGAGCCAGCTTCCGCAGCAGCAGCCGCAGCAGCAGCAGCAGCAGCAGCAGCAGTCACGCCAGAGGAGCCCGCGCCGCTGCTCGCCGCCGCCGTTGCGGGCCTGTCCGACGCCGAGCTGGAGCCGCTGTTCTCGCCTACGTCGGAGCGCTCGCCGCTGTTCTCGCCGGCTTCGGAGCTTGCGCCGTTGCCGGCGGACGACGAGATGCTCTCGCTACTGAACAGCTCCGACTCCGACAACGCCGAGCTGCCGCCCATCCCGCCAGTGGAGGACGACGACCCAGGGCTGGCCATGCTCGACACGCCAGCTGGCCCGAGCCATTCATCCCCGCCGACCTCGTCGCCCCCGAAACCCCCAACGCAATCGGAGCCTGCGCAGAGTCCGGACAGCCCGTCCGCCCCGTCGTCGCAGCATTCGTCGTACGCCGGAAACGTCTTTGAGGCCGAAGTGTCACCGTCCTACTCGTCAGGCCCGTCAGAGGATCTCCCAGCGTCAGAGTCCGGCTCGCTGTCGCTTTGGGGGAAGTCCTCGCCGTCGCGCCCGTCTCGAAAGCCAAAGGTGCTGCGAAATGGTGTTGCTGGTGAGTCTTGCCACTTCAAAGCCCGCTAATCTCCCCCAGCTTCTACGCGAGCGGCGAAACGCAAGGCTGAGAAGAAAGAAAAGCGGCAGCGGAGGCGCGAAGTCTCTATGCAGAAGGAACTGCACGGCCACGCGCTGCCGATCGTCGTGAAGCAGGAGTTTATCGACCCCAACGACGAGCGTGGCAAGTCCCCAGGACACGCCATCGAAGTCATCGAGACTGGATACACGCCGAGCCCACCCCCCCAACCCGTCCCCAAGGCCGTGACACCACCGCCTCGGCCTCTGAGACGTCCTCCGCCTCCCACCGTCGAGATACAAATGAACTGGGGAGCTACCGAGCGCGCACGAGACGACATGGCACGGGACAGTAGCCTCCTGAAACGGTTCTTCATTTGCCACGAGACGGAAGATCTGTACCCCATCATTAGGGGGCTCGAGTTCAAAGCTTTCAAGCGAGCTGAGGCGATAATTCGCACGTATCCAGTCGACTGGTGTAACCACAAGGGAAGCGTGTCCAAACTGCTCAGGATGGTGGGTGATAAAATTGGCGTCGGCCACTGACCGATCCAGTTTGATATGATCAGATCCGAACAGTACCTCATGCTGCCGTACGAAGAGGCCTGTGAGCGCTGCGTACGGCTCGGCTGGTTCTGCCTGGTGGACGAGTTCCGGATCAATCAAGGCTGCGCCACGTGCAACAACTCACAGTGTGAAACGTTCCACTACGGCAAGTGGACACTGAACAAGAAGGGACGGCCGAAGACCGTCAAGGAAGAGCCTGTGTCCAAGCGATCGCCACGATCCTCATCGCGAGCTATTGCGACAGGCGCCGCAGGACGAGCGTCGTCGTCTTTGTCGGCGGCTCCTCCAGAGACGTCTTCTGGTTCAGCCACGACCGAAGCACGACCTGCCACGGCGCTGGCAGCGCCGCCCGTCGCACCTTTGCCTGCACCTCCCATGGCACCTCCCGCTGTGCGTCCTGCAGCACCTCCCGCCGCACCTCCCAACGCCCCTCGTGTGTATCCAGAATGGGCAACGGTGTCTGGTTTAGAAGCGATCGTCGCCAAGTTCCCGCCCATTCTCACTCCCGCTGAGAAGCAGATGCCGCCAGACATTCGACATGAAATTCTGCGAAACCGCATCAACCTCATGCTGGTCGAACAGAGGAAGAAGAGGCAGCAAAAGCAGCAGGAGCAACAGCAGCAGCTACAGGCTCAGGCGGCGGCAGGGGCGGCAGCGGCAGCACAAGCGGTCTATGGAAGACCTGCGTGGCCCCCAGCAGTGTTGCCTGCTGCACCCCTTGCGGGATCTTTCGCCGGACTTCTTGCGGAACCTCCTGCCGCTCCTCCTTCCGCATCTTCTGCCGCTCCGCCCTCCGCACCTCCAACCGCCCTTCCTTATGCGGCTCCTATTACGGCTGCAGCAGCATATCCTACGGCGAGCCCGACGCCAACAGCCGCACTAGCACCTTCATGTTCCCCTTCACTCCCGGACCAGGGTGCACCCTCAACCACAGCTGGCCGCACGCGGTCGGCTTCTACTGCCAGCAAGCCGTCGCTGTCGCCAGCCAAGAGGAAGAAGTCTACTTTCAAGAAGCAGATGCCTGTGACCGTCGGCGGCGTCAAGCAGTTAGTGCCTCGCGTTCGGCGTTCAGCTCGGAACAAGGCTGAAACGGGCAGCTGGGATCGGCCATTTGTGCTGGACAGTAGCCCATCGCCTCCTGGTTCGCCTTCTTCAAAGAGGACGCGGACGCAAAGTTCGGCTGCATCGGAACAGCAATTGATCCTGATCGATGACACGCCCAGTCCTCAGGCTGGTCCAAGCAACTCGAACATGCCCACGACCGCTCCAGCTACGCCAGTACCAGTTGCCGAGAGGGCGGAGAGTCTCACAGCCAGGCTACTTCTGGTACCCCCTGCTGAAGGCCTTGTCCTTCTGGCAGATTTGGTGCCGGACCAGACTGCGGCGACCGTCTTGAACGAGTTTCTCTGCCTGCTGCCGTACGAGTATCATGCGCGCGTGCTACAAAGCCTCATCGAGTTACGGGACGGCCTCGAACCATGGGATAAGCCCGCGAGAGAGTATTGCGATGGACTGGACAGAGCAACGCCAGAAGATCGCCTTGATATTCTCGACTCTCTTGTGCCCGAATCTGCGCAGGAGGTCAACCTGCACTCGTCGAGACGCAAGGCGACGCATAGTCTCGACAAGCTCTTGGCCTTGCTGCCTATCACCAGTCAACGCGCGATTGTTTGCGCGCTCCTGGCCATCTTTCGTGGGGCCTAGACAACCATAATTGTAAACATGTAGTATTATGTCGGTAATGTATGCCTAGTGTTGGAGCGGCGGCTTGGGGCAGATGGGTGGGGCTCCGAGCGGGTGTGAGGTCAAGTTCTCGTTTGATGACGATCGTTCCGACAATCCACAATGGCGCCAGAGACGCTACTACTGCGCACACTTTGCACTGCTCTCTCTCCCCTTGCGCTCTCACCCACACACTCGCCCCCGCCTCTCTCTCTCTCTCTCATGACCTCACGTTGACAAGCTCGGCCCTGCTCCACTTTGTCATTGCACGCTTACATAGGCTTTTGCTTTTCCTTACCCTTCTCGCATAGGCGGTTGGTGCGAGAACAAAAAGACCCTGCACCACCTGCCCCCTGAGTCGCCGCGGCCGTTTCCCTCCGCCAAAATCAAAACATGTCCACCAGCGGCGCCATCACTCAGCCTGTCGCTGCCGCCGCCGCCGCCGCTGGGTCTCCTGGCTTCTTCTCATCTCTCTACTCTTTCACGACAAACACGATAAAAGCCATGGGCACCTCCAACAGCCTGACTGTCATCGGCTCCTTTGCCGCCGCGCTCGTCTTCAACCGCGTCGTCCTCTGGCCCAACCGCGAGCTCGAGGAGCTCCGCCAGCAGGTCGAGCTCGAGCGTCGCAAGCGCCAGGAAGCCGAGAACCAGCTCGAGGAGGAGCGTGCCGGCCGCGGCGTGGCCGACAAGGGCACCAAGGACGCCGAGCAGCGCATCGCCGCCATCACGGCCGAGCGTGACTCGGAGGCCACCGGGCGTGCCGCCGCCCTGCGCTACCTCCAGGGCACCAAGACCGACCTCGACGCCGCCCGCGAGGAGCTCAAGACGACAAAGCAGACCATTGAGACTGTCACGGCCAACCTCGAGACTGAGCGTGCTAGCGCTAGCACCGCCGCGGAGAAACACGCCACGCTTGTGGCCGAATCGGAAAAGATCAAGGCTGAGCTCACGACCGCCCTCACCACCGTCGACACTCTGAACAAGGACGTCGAGGCCACCTCGCAGCGCGTGCAGGAGCTCGTGGGACAGCACGACACCCTCAAGGCTGAGGCCGCCGACCACAAGGCAAAGCACGAGGCTGTGGCTGCCGAGGCGGCCGCCACGGCCGCCACCCTCGCCACGACGCAGAAGCAGGTCGAGACCCTCACTGCCGAGTCGGCCAAGCTCAAGTCGGCGCACGAGGCTACTTCGGCGGGTCTTTCTGCGGCTACCAAGGCTGCGTCCGACCTGCAGGCTAAGCACGACGCGGCTGTTGCGGAGCACGCCGACGCCACCGCGGCGCTCAAGGGTCAGATCGACGACGCCAACAAGGCCACTGCCGACGCCAAGCGCCTCCTGGCTGACACCGAGTCCAAGCTTGAGGCGTCGACTTCCAAGGCTGCCGAGCTTGAGAAGCAAGTCGAGGCCGCCAACAGGAAGGCTACCGACGCCGAGGGCAAGATTGCTGTCCTCGAGGCTCAGGTTGCGGAGCAGACCCAGAAGCTCGAGGCCTCGGACAAGGTCGCTGAGGGCGCCCGCAAGGCTCAGGCCGAGGCTCTTGAGGTCGGCCACGAGGCTGAGGAGCGTCTCGCTGCCGCCCAGAAGAACTTTGACGACAAGCTCGCCGAGGCCAAGCGCGCCCAGGCCGACACCGAGTCCAAGCTCGAGGCTGCGACGGCCAAGGCCGCTGGTCTTGAGAAGGACGTCCAGGCCGCCGCTCAGAAGTCGACCGACGCCGAGGCTAAGGTTGCGAAGCTCGAGGCTCAGGTTGCTGAGCAGGCGAAGAAGCTTGAGGCTTCCGACAAGGTTGCCGAGGGCGCTCGCAAGGCGCAGGCCGAGGCCCTCGAGGTCAGCAAGGAGGCGGAGGAGCGCCTCGCCACTGCCCACAAGAGCTTTGACGAGAAGCTGGCCGCGGCCAAGAAGCAGGGCGAGGACGCTGTCGCCGCTGCCGAGGCCAAGGTCGCTACCGCGAAGTCCGACGCCGAGGCCGCGCTTGCCGCCCTGAAGAAGGACCTCGAGGGCAAGGTCTCGCAGGCTGAGGAGAAGGCCGCCAAGTCGAAGAAGGACGCCGATGCGGCTCTTGCTTCCGCCAAGGCCGACACCGAGACCGCCGTTGCCGACGCCAAGAAGCGCGGCGAGGACGCCGCTCGTGCCGCCGCCGCCTCCGCCGAGGAGCAGCTCTCCAAGGCCAAGGCCACCGCCGCTGAGCAGCTCGAGGCCGCGAAGAAGTCGGCTGAGAGCCAGCTCGCCGAGGCCCGCAAGACCGCCGAGGAGCAGCTCGCTGCTGCGAAGAAGAGTGCCGAGGAGCAGCTCGCCGCTGCGAAGAAGGCCGGCCAGGACGAGCTCGCCAAGGCTCAGAAGGAGGCCAAGGAGGCCAAGGAGCAGCTTTCGGCCCTCCAGAAGTCTGCCGAGTCCAACTCGTCGTCGCAGAAGGAGGCTGAGTCCAAGGCTGCTGCCGCCGCCAAGGAGGCCCAGGACAAGGTCACTGCCGCCGAGGCTGCCACTGCCGCCGCTCAGAAGAAGCACGACGAGGAGCTCGCCTCGGCCCGCAAGGTCGCCGACGACAAGCTCGCCTCCGCCCAGAAGGAGCACGACACCAAGCTTGCCGCTGCCACCAAGGCCACCGAGGACGCCAAGAAGGCCCAGGCCGACACCGAGAGCAAGCTTGCGGCCTCTGAAAAGGCCGCCTCCGACAAGCTGGCTGCGTCCGAGGCCCGTGTCGCCGAGCTGCAGAAGGAGATCGCTGCCGCCAAGGAGTCGTCGGCTACCACCGCTGCCTCTGCCACCGAGGTTGCCGAGCTCAAGGCCAAGCTGGCCAAGGCTGAGGGCGACCTCGAGGCGATCAAGGGTCTCAACCGCAAGCTGATCGAGAGAGTCAGAAGCACCCCTGGCAACTCGCGCGCCAACAGCCCCAACCACTCGCGCGCCAACAGCGTCAGCAGCAGCGCCAACGGTGCCACCAATGGCGCCACCGCCGCTTAGGCCGCCCTGCGGTGTCGGGCGGCGTTCAGGTGATTGTGTGGTGTAGCGTGATCGGTGTAGCTGGATTTACTCCAACCATTTTAGCAGCATTACTCTTGTGTATGCATGTACATAGTAGCGGTGGGGGGTGTTGCCAATATGGTAGGCAGTTCGGAGGTGCAGTGAGTTTTGGTGCAGGTGGACCACCTCCACTTTGATCTGAGACAACCCCACGTGGTGGATTAATGACGATTAAATGAATATATTTGCTCCCGTGATGGGCGTCTGTGGCCGCTGCCGCCTCGTGTCGCATGGCAACGCGAACAACAATCACAACTGCATCTACAAGTCGACGCAACATCCACCATCCACAATGGCGACACCACAGGCAGGGCCATCGCACGCCCCAGCAACACCGGCAGCAGCACCGACCCAGGCGCAGCAGCAGGCGGCCGCCGCCGAGGCTCTGAAGCGCCGCGCCGAGGGGGATGCCGACGCCGCGCGGAGATTGTGGGTTGCTGTCCGTTGACGCGTCTAACCCACCAGGAAGCATCCACGGCCACCATTGCCGCCGCCGCACGTGCTGCAGGCGCTTGTGCCCGACTCTCCGGCGTTCACCGAGCTCATGAAGATTGAGCAGAAGCTCGACTGGACGCTGCTGCGGAAAAAGGCCGAGATCAACGACGCGCTCGGCCGCAGCACGCGCATCAAGCGCACGCTGCGCGTCTTCCTCAGCAACACGGTGCACGACCAGCCGTGGCAGCTCGCGAAGAAGGATGCGAGCGGTGCCGAGAACAACCCCGCCATCCCGGCTACTGCGCCGCCGACCGAGCCCAAGGCTGATGGCGATGTCGCTATGGCTGAGGGCGAGGTGAAGAAGGAGGGCGAGGACGCGGCCAAGGACGCGACCGAGGAGAAGAAGGAGGAGGGGGATGCTGCCGTGCCGCCCAACGTCGATGTCAACACGGGCAAGGGGGTCGCTGGATGGGTTCTGCGGATCGAGGGACGGTTGTTGGATGTGAGTTGGAAAGCCCCGTTGTGGAGATCAACTCACACCCCAGACTGGCAACCACCGCCTGGACAAGCAGAAGACCAAGTTCTCGGAACTGCTCCGCTCGGTCGTTGTCGAGTTTGACAAGCGTGAGGTGCCCACCTTCCCCGAGGGCAACATTGTCGAGTGGCACCCCAAGCGCGGAGCCAAGGAACTCGACGGTTTCGAGATTCTGCGCCGCGGCGACCAGAACGTCAAGTGCCGCGTGATCCTGCACATTGCCCACAAGCCCGAGCGGTTCAAGGTGCTCTCGCCTCTGGCCGAGCTCATCTCGATCCGCGAGGGCACACGGGCGGAGATCATGGCAGCTATCTGGCAGCTTGTCAAGACGTCGGGCGCGCAGGACAAGGAGGACCCGACGGTCGTGCGTCCCGTCGGCGGTCTGGAGCACATCATGGCCCACGGCGCCGAGGGCCTGCGCTTCCACGAGATCCCCGAGATCATCACGCGATTCCTCGCCCACCCCGATCCCGTGGTGATCCCGTACGAGATCATGGTCGACAAGGAGTTCAACTTCCACCAGAAGTGCTTTGATATCCCGATCGAGATTGAGGACCCGCTCAAAAGCAAGATGGCGCAGCTAATCGCCGGGTTTGAGGGCCAGGCGGGCAGCGACATTGTCAAGCTCGAGGACAAGGTCGGCGAGCTTGCCTATTATGCGCGTGATCTGAAGCAGAAGCGCGACTTTTTGGAGTCTTTCGCGTAAGTCGGCTTTTGGGTGATGACGAGGCGATGCTGACGCTCCAGTGCTTCGCCCTACGCGTTCATCCACAACTGGCTGGCCGCACAAGCACGCGACCTCGACCAGATGCTCGGCTTCCAGATCGGCGCGCCAGGCACCAACGGCGGATCAGTGCGCGAGGAGGACCTGCGCCGGTCTGATTTGTTCACGCTGCCGTGGGTGGACGAGGGCATTGCCGTGTACGAGGCGCAGCGGGCAACGGAGAAGGCGCACCAGCATGCCGTGCAGGCGGCGCAGGCGGCTGCCCAGCACCGGCAGTGATGTGGGTGGCAGTGATGTGGGTAGCAGTGGTAGACACGTGTCGGGAGCGGCGCAGATGGCGCCAGCAGCAGGTAGATTCATGCATGTATCACGACGATAGGTAGTGCTAGTGGAGGGGTGTTGCGCCGCTCGATATTGCTGGTGACGTGCTTGCTCAAATTGTTCGCCGCTGTTTTTGTGGAGAGGGCGTCCCTGTGACGAGGACGAGATGGTTCGTGGTCATGGTCAAGACCCGCCCGAGTCTGGGCGCCGCATGCAACCGTACAACCAGGGCGGTGCTTTGCCCAGTCGCCGCATCTCCGCCGTGATGCATAATACGCGGTGCGGGCTCGTTTATCGCCGCGATGGCGATGATTCAGCGCCGCGCCGAGGTCTCACCGTAGATAAAACCGGAGCTCGGTGAGATGCTCGGTGGGACCCTGGTTGGCGGTGTTAGCCGACAAATCTCGCAGGCGGTCCAGCCAGCCAGCACGCGCGCACGCTGGGCGCCAGGCACGACGGCCGGGCGACAAGATATCCATGCCACCCACCCCGCGCGTTGACGTAGTGAACATACTCTGCTCTGGATCACGATCACGTCGTCGTGGATGATCAAGCGCCGAGGCATGTAGGCGTTGTGATCGCCGGTCGCCGAGGCGGCAAGATGGTATAAAGGCGAGCTTGGGGACGGTCTCTGCCAACAACAACTCGACAGCTCTCCCACTCTCTCCCATCCATCTCCCCGCCCTACTTAGCAGCCTAGCCCAGCCCAACCCAACCCAACCCAACCCAACCCCCACAATGTCCCCCCGCACAGTTGCAATCCAGGGCGCGACCGGCAACATCGGCGCGCCGCTCCTCAAGGCGCTGTACCCGCGCCACCAGGCGGGCGAGATCAAGCTCATCATCATCCACCGCGCGGGCTCCAAGCTCGACGGCGTGCCCGCCGACCTCGAGCGCCGCGTGCTCGACCACGCAAAGGGCACCGAGGCCGAGGTGCACGAGGCGCTCAAGGGAGTGAACATCTTGCTGTGAGTAGCGTGGTCTCAACAGACAGACAGCATGCTGACGCTACAATAGCTCGGGCACGTCGGGCACCACGCGCGAGCAGGACGCCGCGTTCGCGCACAACCTGTCCACGCTGCCCAACAAGGACAGCTTCCGCTACTTCTTCTCCGACTACAGCGTGCGCTGGACGCCCGAGGAAGAGGCGGACCAGGTCGCGTGGAAGTTCTTCATCCGGGACCGCGCGCGCGAGCTCGGCGTCAAGGTGACGGGCATCCAGAACGGCCTGTTTGAGGACTTCTTCTTCATCCCCGGCTTTATCGGCGCCAACGCCAAGACCAACGAGCTCACGACGTACCCCGGCGCGTTTGACCAGCGCTTCCCGATCACGTCGACGCTGTGGCTCGCCGAGAGCGTCGCGCAGATCGTGGCCGAGACGCCGTTTGACGACATCGCAGACCAGTACACCATCGTCGAGCAGTGGTTTACGGGCCCCGAGCTCGTCGAGGCGTTCACCAAGGTGAACGGACAGAAGCCCAAGGTGGCCGAGTACACCGAGGAGCAGCACGCCGCGCGCCTCGCCCACGGGTTCCCCGTCACCCTCGGCGCGCAGCTCGCGAAGAAGTGGGCGTCGGGCGTGTTCCCCCCAGGCAACGAGTTCACGCCCAAGGGCCTCACCCCGCGCACTGTCGAGCAGGCTGTCGCGACGTACGCCAAGTAGCAATAGCAAGTAGCAAGTAGCCTAGTAACCAGGTGCCTGTAGTATGGGGTGCCTGTAGTATGAATCTAGTCTAGTAGTTATGTTGCACGGCGCGGTGTGAGGGTGCAGCGGCTGTCCGTGGTCTAGCCAGCTATCCATGCTGCCGATGGCTATGAGTCTCACACCACACTGCTCGCAGTTCCTCATCAAGTAGCTTCTCGTCAGGCAAGTCAGTGGCACGGGTTCATGTGCGTCTCCAATGAGTGTTCCCCCCACACCACGCCGAGGCCCTGCCCGCACTCGTTGCGAGTGCCTTGCGAGACCCCCCCCCCCCCACACACACACATACCCCCTCATACTCCGCTCCGATCAGATGCATCGACATTGCTCTTAGACCTTGAAGCGTCGGCTACCGGGTCAGCACCGTCGATACCAGCGTGTTACCCACCTTCCGCCCCGCGAGAAGAACGTCTTGAGGATCCAGATTTGCAACCTGCAGCGTCAGCCGTGCCCCCCACAACCCCACCCACAATGACATGCCGACAATGGCAACACACTCGAGCACGGTGAACCAGAACATGCGGCTCTTGGTCGACTGCACGGTCGAGTAGTTGCGGTGGTGCCGCGTGTGGAAGTACTTTTGCGTGCGCGTGATGCTCGACAGCAGCCCAGACAGCTTGTACGTGCTCTCCTCGAGCGCCGACGTGTGCTCCTTGAGCGGGGCGGCCGAGCCGCTCAGCACGCGCCGCGGCTCCGACTCGACCATGATGTCAAAGTCGATCAGCTTGTCCGTGTTGGACGCCTCGTTTGCAAAGCAGAACGAGTACTCGCCGAGCTGAGGTGGGGTGTCAGTGTCGGCGGGAAAGCGAGCCACACGTGCCCCACTCACCGTCTTGCCCGTGAAGATAAAGTCGCCCTGGCGCTCCTTCTCGCCCTCGAGGATGACCTTGTCATTCGGGTCCATGACCACAAAGTCGATCTCAAACTGCCCGCCGCTCTGGACGGCAAAGTAGAAGCCGATCTTCTCGCCCACGCCGTCCACGTCGGCGTAGTAGCATGCCCGGCCGTTGGCGTTGAGCAGGGTCGTGAGCGCGGTCGCGGATGCGCACGCCGCGAGGAGCAGCGACGCGCCGAGGGCGGCCGCTAGGCGCATGGTGGGGGGGAGTGGGGGGGGAGGGGGAAGGGGGTTTTAGAAGCGATGCGCAGAGCTCAGACTCGCTCGTCGTGTGTCGGCTGCCTGCGCCGTGTCGTTATGTCGTGAGTTGAGAGCAAAGAGAGCGTGTTGGGAGACTGCTCAATGTTGCCGGCGTGTCGAGCTGTCACATCGCGGCGACTTGTCGATCGTCAACCTCCACGCTGACACGCGACCGGCCAAGCGGCACTTTTTATCCGGCCCCTCACGTAACAGACATCCCACGCCGTCATCGTCTCTCGACTGCGACAGCGGCGACATCGACGACAACGACGACGAGATTGCACTGTCAACTGCAGCTTCGACTCAACTCCCCCAACCCCACCCCCCACAATGTCAACAGCATGGGACAACGCACGGCGCCACGCGCGCGCGCTCGAATCGGCGCTCGACACAAAACTCTCGACATACTCGCGCCTCGCGACGGACATTGCGACCGGCAGCGGGTCGCACTCGCCGCGCAACGACGACGAGGGGCAGGGCGGGTACCGGCTCGTCGAGGAGGAGATTGACGAGCTGCTGCAGAAGGTGAGCCGGCTTGCTCTCTGCTGCGCTTGCTCGCTCGCTCGCTGACACACCGCAGCTCGAAGCCGCCATCACCGACCTCACCGCACTCATCAACTCGCCGTCCCAGCCGCCGTCGGCGAGCATGCAGCACGCGGCGCAGCGCCACCGCGAGAACCTCGACGACTACCGCCGCGACTTTGTGCGCGTGCGCACCAACATCGAGAGCGCCGTCGCGCGCTCCAACCTGCTCGGCTCGGTGCGCCAGGACATCAAGTGGGTCGTGAGCACGACTAGTTGCTGACGCCGTTCAGCGCATACAAGGCCGCGCAGAGCAGCCAGACGGACGCGCTGCTGGCCGACCGCACGCGGATAGACTCGAGCCACCGCATGATGGACGACACGTTGAAGTGGGTGTTTTGCTGAGTGACGCGCGCTGACAGCCCAGCCAGGCGTACGCCACCCGCGAGGACTTTGCCCAGCAGCGCGGTATGCTCGCCAGCATCGACAGCCGCATGGGCACGGTCGTCGCCCAGATCCCGGGCATCAACAGCCTCATCTCCATGATCCGCACGCGCAGACGACGCGACACGTTCATCCTCGGCGGCGTCGTGGCATTCTGCGTGCTGTTGCTGCTCGGCTACCTCTTTGGATTCTAGTGCAGCGACGAGTGCGTCGTCGAGCCCGAGATAGCGGCGAGCCCGCTCTGTATGTTGTGAGATGTGACCTGCATGATGTGAGATGGACCCCTGCATGAGGCGTGGCACTTGTTGCCATCTACGCTGCTCCTGATGGCACCAACCCCCGCTATCAATACTTGTGCATTATGATACAACGATATGCTGCCGTCCTAGTAGTCGTCGCCGCGCGAGACAATCTCCTTGCATGTTGGGCGCAGGAGAATCGTGTGCTCAAACTGCGCCGTCATGGCTCCCGGCTCGGGGTCAACGAGCGGCGGGTAGTCGCTCACAACGCCCTGGCGCACCAGCTCGTTGAGGCCCAGCAGGTAGTTCTTCTCGCCGACATGCTCGAGGTACCTCCGGCACCAGGGCAGCGTGCCAAAGTTCTTGTTGATGCTCTTGAGCAGGTTCTTGGCCGACTGGTGGCGCAGCGTGTAGTGCTCGGGCTGGACGGGCGACAGCGCGTAGTGCGAGCACACGCCCTCCTCGTCGACCTTGCCCTTGCCGGTCGAGCCGAACGTCTCGATCGCAAAGTACTCGCCCTCCTCCATGCGCGTCGTGTCCATGTGCGCGCCGTGCTGCTTGACGATCGGCACCGACTTGCCGGGCTTGCCGGGCGTGCCGCCGTGGATGACGTACGGCACAATCGAGTGGCCGTTGAGGTTGCGGATCGACTTGACCTGGTGCACCTTGCCATTCACCTCGACCTCGTGGCTCTCCATGACCTCCTGGACCGCCTCGCCGACGTCGCACAGGCGCACATCAATACCAGCCGCAGCGACACCGGCCTCGGTGGCCTCCTGAACACCCTTGATGAGGCCGTCCCACGTCGGCTCCCAGTTGAGCGTGAAGGCCGAGTCGACGATGCGGCCGTTGACGTGCACGCCAAAGTCGACCTTGAGCACGTCGCTCTGACCAAGCACCTTGTTGTCTCCCGGGTTGGGCGTGTAGTGCGCGGCCACCTCGTTGATGCTCAGGCCGGTCGGGAAGCCGATACCGCTCTCAAACCCGTTCTCCTCGACCAGCGCACGCGTGCCGTCCTCGATCATGTTGGCAATGTCAATGAGCTTCATGCCCGGCTTGATGTTCTTGCGGGCGTACGCGCGCACTTGGCGATGCACCTCGGCCGCGCGGCGGATGTTCTGGTAGTTGGTCGACGGGTCGCCCTGCGCCAGACGCTCGCGCTCGCGCGCCTCCTCGGACGTGATGCGCTTGGTCGTGCTACACGTGTAAGTTGGTGAACCCACAGCCAAAGAATTCAACTTACTCATTCTTGTACTCGACCTCCTGGCCAACGGGGTAGACACCGCTGCGGAAGATCTTGCTCAGGCCGACACGCGGAGGCTCGGACTGGACAGCGGCAGGCGCCTTTTTCTTTTTGGCTGGTGCAACGGTCAGTCATGTTTTGCAGCAGACAAGACGCAGAAAGCCCAAGGCTCACGCTTTTTCTTCTTCTTCTTCTTCTTTGCATCTCCAGCCGCACCCTCGCCTCCAGCCTCATCCTCGTCCTCGTCCTCTACGTCATCGCCCTCAACCTCGACGTTGTCGGGCACCTTGTCCTCGAGACTCAGGCCCTCGACCTTTGGTACAGCGACCGGGGTCATTGTAGTCATGTCTGTGTGCGTGTCAGCTGTGCTACACGGCTGTGAGTCTGTGTCGAGGGTTGGCCTCTCAGGTCAAAGAAAAAGTTGTCTACTGCGGAGGGTCTTACGCTCCTCGAGAAGTCTAACATATCGTGATTGACGAGCATCATTGAGGGGGGAGGGGGGAGGGAAGGGAGATGCGGGGCCGACTTACACTAATCAGAGTCTTGCGGTGAGAGCCGGGCTACAAAACTAGAAGAGTATCAAGCTTTGTGAGATACAAAGCACAAGAGATATGAAGGAGAGAAAGAGGAGGCAGTATGATGGAGGACGACGAGTCGCGGCCTGGGTGGGTGGGTGGTGACGCCGGCGCCGGCGCCGGCGAAAACTTGGAGAACGGTGCGAGGCACTCTGCTCAATGACGACGCTGCTCGCCGCCGCCGCGGCTCATCTCCACCAGCCAAGCAAGTTGCACATCTACACAAACAACACCACCCATACACCACAATGTCCAAGGCAATCTCATTCACTTACGCGCTCGACCCGCCCGCCTCGGTCCCAGCCTCGAGCGCAACGCACAACGGCGTGCCCGTCCCGACATCGGGCGCCGAGTCATTCCCCATTACCCCAGGGCACTCGTCACGCTCGGCCACGCACGCATTCTACACCGACGCTTCGGCACAGCTGCTGGCGGTGCAGGCGCGCGTCAACGAGGTCCTCACCGCGTGGAAGGACGCCATCGGCGACGCCGAGAAGCACAAGGAGGCCACGGGCAAGGTCGCGTACGGGCAGGGCAAGGCGCAGCGCCTGATGCAGGCCAACAAGGCCGACGAGGCGGGCGACGGCGAGGATGAGGACGACGACGAGGACAGCGACGAGTAGGGTGAGTGGGAGGAGGCGGGGGCCGCGGGGCCGCAAGGACCTCTTCAGGAGCTAACATGTCCCAGACGACTCGCAACATTTCATCGGCAGTACCAGCCAGACGGTGTGGTACGACGCCGAAAGCCATTGTACACTACCTACCCCCGGCGCTCCGTCCGGGAGCGCCAGATACCATGCATGTTCTATACCGCCGCTAGCCGACGGTGTTCAGGGGGCGCGCGAGGGTGCAGGAGGGAGCGAGCACGCGCGCACACATTGGCCTGGCCATGCTCTCGCGCGCTCTCGGGCGATTGATAAGAGGGACACCGTGGATGCCGTGTATCGGCCGCAAGACGCGTCTTGAAGCACGCCCAAACCCCAGCTAGCCGGTCGCGTGCGCCTGGGGCCTCGTGCACCGCGCCTCTGTGCGGGCGCTTAGAATGAAATGCATCGACGCGGTTGGGCAAAGGAGATGGGGGAATGCGCGCAGATCAGGCATATGGGGGCAGCCAAGAGGGCCGAACACCGCGGGGTCGCCGAACGCCGCTCCCCTCGGCTAGGCCTTGGGGTAGGCGTGGCAATGTGTGTTTAGGCATGTGGGTAGGCACGCCGTAGCCTCGCGCCTACCTAGCCAGTGACAGCCGACCCGGCCGCGGGATGGCTTGACCGGGTATCGCCGTGTGACGTCTCTGTGGTCGAGGAGTACGAGGATGAAAGCCGCGACACACCTGCCGTCCTCCGGTGCACCGGACCACGAGACACGACGACTCTTATAACCCCCCACACTGCCCATAGCCCCCATATCGTTCCCCACTACCCCCATAACCCACCCATCCCTCACCCAACATCATCATGGTCCGCCTCTCTGCCATCCGCCCAGTGCTCAGCAACGCCCTGGCATCCCGCGCCTCGGTCGCCTCAACCCGCTCGATGGCCGCTGGCTCGAGTAAGTCGCCTGCCCGTCCTCGCCCCATCGGGGACTCCGCTCACACGCCCCAGAGTTTGTCAAGTACGACTGGGAGGACCCCCTCAACCTCAACTCGCTGCTCACCGACGAGGAGCAGGCCATTCAGTGGGTGCTTTTCCGCGGGAACGGAGACTGACGCGACAGCGAGACGGCCAGGCAGTACGCCCAGGACAGCCTCCTCCCCCGGGTCAAGGAGGCGTACCGCACTGTATGTGGCTGTCCTCCAGATATTGCCAGCAGCCACTAACACCGTGCAGGAGGACTTCGACCCCGCCGTCATGCGCGAGATGGGTGAGCTCGGCCTCCTCGGCCCTACGATCCAGGGCTACGGCTGTGCTGGTGTGTCGTCGGTCTCCTACGGTCTCATTGCCCGCGAGGTTGAGCGGTGAGTTGAGCTGATGTGCTTTGTTACTTTCAGCTGACGCCCCTCCAGTGTCGACTCGGGCTACCGCTCGGCCATGAGCGTGCAGTCGTCTCGTGAGTAACCAGAGGCCATTCGCCCGTGCCCCCACTCACACACCCAGTCGTCATGCACCCCATCTACGAGTTCGGTACCGAGGCCCAGAAGGAGAAGTACCTTCCCCGCTTGGCCAAGGGCGAGCTCATTGGCTGCTTCGGCCTCACCGAGCCCAACCACGGCTCTGACCCGTCGTCGATGGAGACGACCGCCACCAAGACGGCTACCGGCTGGACGCTCAACGGCGCCAAGACGTGGATCTCGAACGCGCCCGTCGCCGACGTCTTCATCATCTGGGCCCGTGTCATCGAGAACGGCCAGAAGGGCAAGGTCCGCGGCTTCCTTCTCGACAGGCAACCCGGCATCGAGACGCCCAAGATTGACGGCAAGCTCGCGCTCCGTGCCTCGATCACCGGCTCAGTCTTCCTCGACAACGTCCAGGTCGGTGAGGACGCTCTCCTCCCCAAGTCGGGTGGCCTTGGCTCGCCCTTCTCGTGTCTCAACTCGGCGCGCTACGGCATCTCATGGGGTGTGATGGGTGCTCTCGAGGACTCGATCGCCCGCGCCAGGGATTACGCTCTGGAGAGGAAGCAGTTCGACCGCCCCCTCGCTTCGTTCCAGCTCGTGCAGAAGAAGCTCGTCGACGCGTCGTCGGCAGCCACTCTTGGTCTCCTCGGCTCGTTCCAGCTCGGCCGCCTCAAGGACGAGGGCAAGTGGTGCCCCGACCAGATCTCGATGATGAAGCGCAACAACTGTGGCAACGCGCTCCAGCACTCGCGCATTCTGCTCGACATCTTTGGCGGAAACGCCTGCTCGGACGAGTACCACGTCGGCCGCCACGTCGCCAACCTGCAGGTGACCAACACTTACGAGGGCACATATGACATCCACAGTGAGTGTGGCGGCAGCTTGTTGGCGGTAGTCGGTGCTAACCTCCCCAGCCCTCATTCTCGGCAAGGCCATCACTGGCATCCCTGCATTTGCCAACTAAAATGGTCGTGCATACCGCGGCGGCGTGATACGGGTGTAGGGTTAAATAATGTGCCATGTATTTGTGAACAAGAGTGTCGAAGCTGCTGGCCGAGGCATGGATGGATGGCCACGGTTACCGACGTCGGTGCCAGAGCCGGTCCGCCGCGTGTTCCTGAGCCGCCGCGCGCGACTGGTGCTACTGGTGCTGATTATTTCGACCGACGAGTCCGAAAAGGCGGTCACTCGACCATCATCCCTGTTGTTTCCCCCCCATCTCCTCGCTCAACCACCCACAATGGCAGACTCTGGCCCCAGCACATGGCCGTCGTTTGAGCGGGCCTTGGTGGTGCGTACGGCTGCTGCAAGCCGGCCGCAGCGAGCGGTCTTGCCCGCCGGCATCTATTCCATACTGACGCTTCCCCAGGCTGGCGCCGCGTCCGGCCTCGCCGTCGACCTCATGTTCTTCCCCCTCGACACGATCAAGACGCGTATCCAGTCGTCGGGCGGCTTCTGGGCCTCGGGCGGGTTTAGGGGCGTGTACCGCGGCGTGGGGAGTGTCGGTGCGGGCTCGGCGCCAGGAGGTGAGTTGTGGGCCTGTTGGAAATGGGCGCGGCGTTGGAAAACGCGCAGAGTGCACCAGCGCCCCTCGAGCCAGCGCTGACCACTCAGCTGCGGCCTTCTTCGTCACGTACGAGTCGCTCAAGCGGCGTCTGCCCCAGGCCTTCCCGGGGCTCAAGGAGAGCCCGGGGGTGAACCACATGCTGTCGGCGTCTGGGGGCGAGTTTGTGAGTGCTGGAGCTGGCCCAGGTCTGGCGAGCTCGGAGCGCTGACCCGCGCGCTAGGTCGCATGCCTCATCCGTGTGCCGACCGAGGTAGTCAAGTCGCGCACCCAAACTGGCGCGTACGGCGCCAGCTCGTCGTCGCTCGACGCGGCGCTCAAGACGCTGCGGTACGACGGCCTGCGGGGCTTCTACCGCGGTTTCGGGATCACGATTGCGCGCGAGCTGCCGTTCACGTCGATCCAGTTCCCGTTGTACGAGTACCTCAAGCGGCAGCTGAGCGCGCGGTATCTCGACGGGCGGCGGCCGAACAGCGCCGAGGCGGCGCTGTGCGGCTCGGTTGCGGGCGGCACGGCCGCCGCGCTCACTACCCCGCTTGACGTGGTCAAGACGCGCGTCATGCTTGAGGCGCGTTCAACGCCTGGTGGCGAGAAGGCGCCGAGCCCCAGCATCCTCAGCTTCCCGCCGCGTTTGCTGGCTATTCTGCGCAACGAGGGCCTCGGCACCCTGTTCAGCGGGTGGGTCCCGCGCACGCTGCACATTGCGGCCGGCGGCGCCGTCTTCCTCGGCATCTACGACTTTGCAGTCAACTTTGGGCGGCCAGACACTGCGGCCGAGGGCGCGGGCGAGGACGCCGCGGCATAGAAGTAAATTACAGCATCATACAATTCATCTTGCATGGAGGTCTGCATCGGTTGGGTTGGGCGGGTTGGGCTGGCTGACCGGGCTAACAAGTAGCGTCGACGACAGGTTGTAACATCTTCAGACTACAGACTTCTTTCTGTTCGACAGCACCCCGCTCGTGCTTTGTTGCGAGGCGTACAGCGTATACACACGGCTCATCATACACACACAAACGCACACGCCACCCTACTGCACAAGCACGGTGTCGATCCCGACGCAGGTGCGCAGCGCGAGGCGTACCTTGGCCGGTACCGGGCCGGTGCCCTTGACATCGGTCGAGTGGCCAGTGTAGTACTGGATCCACGACGTAGCGTGCGAGTGGTCGAGCTTGTCGATGGCGTCGAGCGAGGTGAGTGCCTACGAGCGGGTGTCAGCGAGCGCTTAAGGCGGCGGTTGACCGCGGCGGTTGACTGTTCCGGCGGCGTCTGCACACCATCCGTCCGTCCCCACTCACCGGCAGCTCGGAGGGCACGTTTTCCCCCTTTGCATTCTTTACTGGGACGAGCGGGCGGCCGAGGTAGTAGTTTGTCCTGTTTGTGCTCCTGCGACGCGGTCAGGCTGTGGTCGAGTGGCGACACCGGCCTGCGTGGGCTGGCTGCAACCCCGCTCCCACCAACTCACAGTGCATTCTGCCGCTCGATGCCGGCGCCAAACTTCTTCTCGAGGCGCTGGTATCGCTTGAGCAGGTCGTCGTGCCAGCCGTGCTGCTGCTGGATGGCAGCGTTGAGGCGGTTCTCGAGCGAGTGGAGGTCGTCGATGTCGCCGCCACCGTCGACGTCGCGGCGGCCCGGCCCGCGGGTGCCAGGCTCCTCTTTCACCGTGCCCACAGCCGGCGCCCGCGAGCGCGAGCGGTACCGCACGGGGCTGGACGACGGGCTCACGCTCGGGTCGCGGTGCCCGAGGATCTGGGAGCGCCAGACACGCGCCGTGCGCCGCGGGCTCGGGTCCGAGCGCCGCCCGGTGCCGTCGCCGCGCACCGCGTCCTGCGCGACCGCGTGCGCAAAGTTGAGCACGGCCTCCTTCTGCTCGTCGGTCGCGTCGGCCGGCAGCCCTCCGTGCTTCTGATGCAGGAGCAGCACCTTCGGGTGGTCGTGGATCGCGGGGTGCTGCAGCAGCTCGTCGGGGATCGGGATCGGGTCGGCGGTGGCCATGGTTGTGGGTGTGGTGTCGTATTGGTGATGCAGAGGTCAGTAGGCAGTGCAATGCAATACGCAGTGAGGGGGTGTGGTGGACGGCGACCCCGGTGCTGGACGATTATAGCAACCACCTTCCGAGCCCGGCCCTGCCCCGCCCTGCCTCGCCGGCTCCAATGGGTTCCAGTAAACGTGAGAGTTGTCATCCACCCGAGATGAGGTGGTCACGAGATTGCAACGTGGTGATGTAACAAGCTTTCCGGACCGGCCGGCCACCTGCAAGAACGTGGCATGGCAGTCGCTGAATCCGGCGGAACAGCCGCGCAGCGCCGCAGCAGTAGCCTCACTTCGGGACAATCATGCATCTATCAAAGTCTAGTACAGCTCGCTCGCTCCCACAACTAGTACAGTTCGGCCGTCGCCACGGGCGCCGCCAGGCCGATCCACTTGAAGCCCTGCGGCTGGTAGAACGGCGCGGCGAGCTTGATCGCCGTCGAGCTCGTGCCGACACGGATCTCGAACGCGCCCGCCTCGCCGACCCACGCGCCGGCAGTAACAGAGTACCACGAGAAGGCCTTGTGGTCCAGGCTGACGCTCACGCGTCGCGACTCGCCCGGCGCGAGGCGCACCTTTGCAAACCCGCCCAGCTCGATCTCGGGCCGGTCGATGCCCGGCGCCGCCTGGTGCACGTACACCTGCGCCACTTCGGCGCCCTCCACATCGCCAGTGTTGGTGACGGTGAAGCTTGCGGTCGCGCCGAATGATGGCGCGGCCGCGACAGAGAGATCAGACAGCGCGAACGTCGTGTAGCTCAGGCCGTAGCCGAAAGGGAAGGCGCTGCGCACACCGCGCGCACGGTCAAAGTGGCGGTAGCCGACGTACACGCCCTCGGTGTACACCGTCGTTGTGGGGTGTCCGAAGCTCGCGTGCGACGGGTAGTCCTCGACCTTGACGGGCCATGTGATGGGCAGCTTGCCGCTGGGGTTGATGGTGCCGAAGACCGCGTCAGCGACCGCCTGGCCGCACTCGTTGCCGCCGAGGAACGCCTGCAACAGCGTCGGGCACTGGTCGAGCCACGGGAACTCGACGGGCATGCCCGACTGGTTGACGACGATCGTGTTCGCGTTGGCGGCGAGCACGGCGCGCACGAGCTCGTCGCTTGCGCCGGGCAGCGCGAGCGTGTCGCGGTCGTACGCCTCCGACTCCCACTCGCAGTTTGTGCCGACGCACACGACGGCCACGTCCGAGGCGCGTGCGAGCTCGACGGCCGCGGCGATCTCGTCCTCGGCGCTACGGAGCGGCCGGCCGCCAATACGGATGCCGCCCCGGCGGCCAGAGTACGGGCTGGTCGAGTGGAGCTGCTTGAAGTTTGAGAAGCGCACCTCGAGGTCGTACGCCCTGCCCGCTTCAAACTCGAGCACGGCGGTTCGCTCCTCGGCGCCCATGTTGAAGAAAAGCACGCTCGGCTCCTGGTCGGTGCGGTTGTCGATCGCCTTGACGCCGTCGACGTACAGGTCGGCTTGGCCCGACACGCCTAGCCCGAGCTCCCACTTGCCGCCGACGTCGGGGACGAAGCGCGTCCGCAGCGACACGTACCCGCGCACCGGGATCTCCTTGGGGATGCCGTCGATAAAGTAGTTGAAGCCCGAGTTGTTGTACTTTGTGAAGATGGGCTTGGGCGCCGGGGTGGTGTTCCACGGGTTAACGTCGTAGAAGTAGCACTGGACGCCGGGCGTGCCGTCCTCGAGGAAGATGAACGGCGAGAGCAGCGGCAGCCAGCGGTCGCCGGCCGCGCCGAGCGCGTACTGCACGGTCGCACCGGCGGCCGCGGCCGCCTTGGCGATCGCATCGTGCGGCGTGACCGTGTACGTGGGGGCCAGGTTGGCCGAGCCGCCGCCGGCCGTGGTGGCATTCTTGGCGTTCGGGCCGATGACGGCGATCTTCATGCCCGGCTTGGGCGTGACGGGGAGCAGCTTGCGCTCGTTCTTAAGCAGGACGACGGCGGCGCCGGCCGACTCGCGCAGCAGCGCACGGATCTCGGGCGTGTCGATCGACTTTTCTTCCGCGTCGAACGGGATCCCGCTCTTGATCGCCTCGTTGACGAACCCGAGCACGTTGCGCACGCACTCGTCGACATCGGCCTGCTCGAGCTTGCCGCTCACAATGTCACGCTCGACACACGTACCGCGCATGAACGCCGGCCCGGGCATCTCGAGGTCCAGCCCGGCCTTGATCGCCTCGCTCGACGAGTACGTCCCGCTCCAGTCCGAGATGATCATGCCGTCAAAGCCAAAGTCGCCACGCAGAATCTTGCGCAGGAGGAACGGGTGCTCGGCCACGTGCAGTCCGTTGACACGGTTGTAGCTCGTCATGAACACCTTGGGGGACGTCTTGCACTGCTGCCGGAAGGGCTCGAGGTAGATCTCGTGCATTGTGCGCTCGTCGATGACAGAGTTGTTCGAGCGGCGCATGAACTCTTGCTCGTTGGCAAGGTAGTGTTTGGGGGCTGGGGGTGTCAGCTGTGGGTGTGGCATGTGCCCGAAGGTAACGACGTGAGCTCTCCTACTCACTCGCCATGACTCCCTTCGACTGCACACCGTTAATCCACGCAACAGCCACATGGCCCGCAAGCAACGGGTCCTCTCCGTACGTCTCGAACCCGCGCCCGCCAGCGGGATGACGCTGGATGTTGGTCGTCGGGCCGAGGAGGCAGTGCACGCCGCGCGCGCGGCACTCGTCGCCCAGCGCCTGGCCGATACGGAACGCGAGGTCGAGGTCGAACGACGCGCCGATGCCCGTGCCGCATGGGAAGCAGCTCGCTGGGGCGCCGTTGGTCCATGCTGTTCCGCGGACACCGTTGGGGCCGTCGCCGCACTGGAGAGGTCAGTTGTGTGTTGCGAGGACAATGACGGCACGCGCGGCTGGGGCATCATCCTTCATCCTCCATCCTCTATTCTTCATCCCCCCAGTCTCTGATTCTCCTCGACACCAACGCCCACTCACGCGAACTCTTGGAATGCCCGCCCGCTCGACAGCGACAGTGTGCCACATGTCGTCGCCGGACAACAGCGCAATCTTCTCCTCGCTCGACAGGTCATCGATGAGGGCGTCGATGTCGAGCAGCGGCCTAGGGGGGTCGAGTTCGATAGCCATGGTGCGTGGGGGTAAGGTGTGTGTCAACACTCGGCACACACGAGGAGCATCATTAAGTCGAGCGTCCACCTTCTGCATGCGCGCACCTGACCGGTATTTTGGTGGCACCATTGCGCCGCGGTTCCGTGCGCCACTTTTGCTCCGCGGCGACTGGGCAACTCCACCGCCGTTGCCGGGTTCTGCTGATTCTACGCGAGCCAAAAGAACCGGCTTGGGGACCCTGGGGCCGTGCAGCTGCGTCTGCGGACGCACACAAGGAGGCCCTGTGGGACGACACGGGGACAGTGGAGGTGACCGAGGCAGATGAAAAAACGCCACCGGGGGTGCGATGCAACTCGCCCGCCTGCCAGCCTCGATCTCTCCTTGCCTTGTCCGATGCGCGTCCGACGGGGATTACCCACCTCGGCTCGTTTGCCCACGCCTGCTGCTGCCGCTCAGCTGACCCCGGGATCTGTCGGTGCGCTGCCCTGCGGTTGTTTGGTCGTCCAAACGCCCGATCGTGCGGAGGCCTGGGTCTCCGCATCACAAATCTTGCCCGGGGTCGTCGGTCGCGCGTGCGTCCACAAGTATAAAGACTCGTGCTCGCGAGACTGCGGCAAGAGGCACCACAGCAATACCGCCCATCATGGCCGAGACGCACCACTACTCTGCGTTCGCGAACAACACCAACGCCAAGTGGTGGAAGGACCGTGGCATGCGCACGGGCTTCATCCACATCTTTATTCTGTACTCGGCCGTCTACTCGCTCGGCTATGACGGATCCCTGCTCAACGGCCTGCAGGCGCTCCCGGCGTGGAAGAAGGAGTTTGTGAGTGTCTTCAGACGTGTGGCGCCACACTCTCGGCTGACACGGACCCAGAACTCGCCCAAGGGCACCGACCTCGGCCTCATCGCCGCCACCTACTACCTGCCCAAGATCCCGCTCACCTTCGTCATTGCGTGGATCATCGACCGCTGGGGCCGCAAGATTGCGCTGTACCTCGGCGCGCTGTTGATGCTCGCCGGCGCCTTTGCTGGTGGCTTTTCCAACACGCGCGCGCAGCTCATGGGCTCGCGTGTGCTCCTCGGTGCCGGCACTGCCGCGGCGCAGATCGGCGCGTGCGCCATGGTGCCCGAGCTCGCGCACCCGCGTATCCGCCACTGGGCCGGCTCGTTCCTCAACGTGACCTACTTCATCGGCTCCATCTTCGCCGCGTGGCTCACCTTCGCCATGGTCTACTACCCCGGCGGCTCGAACTGGTCGTGGCGCGTCCCCACGCTCGTGCAGGGCTTTGGTCCCGTCATTCTTGCTGCCGGCACCTGGTTCATCCCCGAGTCGCCCCGCTGGCTCGTGAAGAACGGCCGCGAGGACGAGGCGCACAAGATTCTCGCCACGTACCATGCCAACGGCAAGATGGACGACGAGCTTGTGCTCTTTGAGCTTAGCGAGATCAAGACGGCTGTCGAGGTCGAGGCGCTGGCCAACGAGTCGTCGTGGCTCTCCTTCTTCAAGACTGCCGGCAACCGCCGCCGCTTCTTCGTCATCATCCTTCTCGGCACCGCGACCCAGTGGTCGGGCAACGGAATCATCTCGTACTTCCTTGTTCCTGTTCTCAAGACTGTCGGAATCACCTCCCCGCCCCAGACCGCTGGCATTAACGGTGGACTGTCGATCTGGTCTTGGATCGCCGCCATCATTGGTGCCTCGCTCGTCGAGCGTGCTGGCCGCCGCACCCTCTTCCTCACGTCCTTCGCCTTCATGTTCGTCTGCTTCGTCTTGATGCTCGGCCTCGCGGGCGGCTACGACCATACCCACCACCGTGCCACTGGCCTCGCCATGATTCCCTTCATCTTCCTCTTCAACTCTGGCTACGCCCTGTCGCTCACGCCTATTCCCATGCTTTACGTCCCGGAGATTTCTCGTAAGTTTGCAACTGTGGTCATTGTCACCGCCGCTAATGTTTCAGCCATGAGCATGCGTGCCAAGTCTGCCGCCCTGCTCCTCCTCTCGCAGAACTGTGCCCAGGCCTTCAACCAGTTCGTCAACCCCGTCGCTCTCAATGTAAGTAACTCGGTCGCCCTTCCCATGGCAACTGCTGACGTCCTCACCGGCCATTGGCTATCGCTATTATGGGGTGTATGTGGCCGTTCTGGGCGCCTACTTCGTCCTCTTCTTCCTCTTCGTGCGCGAAACCAAAGGCCTCACCACCGAGGAGGCTGCCGTCGTGTACGAGTCGGCCGAGGCCCGCGAGGCTGCCCTTGACGCCACGCGCCGCGAGATGCGCCGCCAGAAGGCCGAGGAGAAGCTGTCCGAGAAGGACGAGCACGACCACGAGGAGCAGGTGAGGCGTGTCTAGTTAGTTTTGGGATCAAAATGAATGCAAGGGTGTTGTTGGTTAGTACAGCATCTGGCGAGCCGCCAGGCAGAAGAACATGCTGCATTCTAAGTGTTCTTGAAAGTGTGGCGGTGTTGACGCCGCAATGGTCGTTGCCGTGTTGGGGTGACGCCAGTTGCGGTGTTATCGTGCTGACACACGGCCAATGTGGCGGGCGGCCGGGCCGTGCACACGTGGACTGAGCGCGAGGCTTAGTAGAAGGGAGGGTACACGACCCAGCGCTTGCCAGGGAAGACCTTGGGGTCGTGCTCCTTCTTGTAGCGGCGGTACTTCTGGCCGGCCCAGAGACCCATGAAGTAGGACGCAATGAGGAGGTAGACGATGGCTGGCGGGTTAGCGAGCCCACGACTGGCTACTCACTTCCAATGTCACCGCCAGTGATGATGACGAGGCCGAGCACGCCCATCGTCTCGAAGAAGTAGTTGGCGCACACGATCCACTGGAAGCCAAAGCCGGTGGGGTAGTTGCGGGGCTGGCCGGGCGGGGTGCGGATCGCCGCCTGGTTGAGGTGGGTGTTGAGGTTGAGGAGCTCGTTGGTCTGCGGTGTGAGCTGGTGTGGTCTTCAGGCCGAGAACAACTTACGAGGATAAAGACGGTCCAGAATGTGAGCCACTGGGGGGTGTTGAGGATCGAGTCCTTGAGGGCGACGGCACCGTAGCCGGGGCGGTAGAGGGTGAGGCCGATGAGGCCGCCGGTGATGCCCCAGTAGTAGGCGCAGCTGGTGGGTCAGCTACCGAGGCATATATGGTAACCCACTTGCGGATGACAAAGGTGAGAGGAACCGAGGGACGCGAGAACTTGTGCACAAAGATGGACTCGAGCTCACGCTTGACGAAGTGGGCGACGATGAGGTTGCGGACGGTGCTGCAGTGTGAGTTGACTACTGGAGCAAACACAACTCACAGCTGGAGGTTCGAGGGCTCGTACGGGCCCCAGATGTACTGCGAAAGGTACAGCAGCGCGGGGTTGATGAAGATGGGGCCGATCTGGGGTCAGCCGTGTCCTGTTGCACCACCCACATATTCCCAGATGAAGAGCCAGCGGTAGCCGACCTGGTATCCCAGGTCCTTGAGGCGGAGCTTGGCGCCGTCCTCGACGCCGTAGTCGGCGAGGGTCTTGCTCTCGTCCGTGAGCGGGAGGGGCTTGTCCTTCTCGCCGCCTGAGGGGGCGGTCAGGCGCTGGCGGTTGGGCACGAACTGGGCGGGCGTGAGCTGGGCGGTGGACAACAGCTTACCTTGGGCACCTTGGCGCGGATGGCGGCCTTGACGTCGCCAACGGTGACGCTCGTCGACGTCCGGCCGGGGAAGTCGAACGACTGCGCGCCCTTGCCCGGGATGGAGACGGTGACTGAGACCATTGCGGTGGTGGGTGGGGAGGTAAGGAGAGTGAGAAGTTGGAGACGTGGTGACGCGATGGGCCGAGATGCTGCCACCCCGGTAAAGTCGTCACCCGCGCGGAGTCGTGAGGCCGCGTCAGGCGCGAAGAACCCTTAATGTGCAAACTTTCTAATGACGCGACAGGGCATTAGCACTACAATTGTATTGGTATTACAAAGGCCACGTGGGAAGCCTCAATTGCTCCCGCTTTTCCGCTCTCCGGGCAATTTCGACCTTTTGGACGAGAACTGGCAACAACGAGCGAGCAAGCAGCAGCGACAGCAACAGAGCGACTTTTGTACAGCCACACTCGTCTCTCACAACCCACACCCGACATGCTCTCGCGCACGGCTCAGGCGCTGCGCGTCGGCACACGCCCATTGGTGGCGTCCACGTCCCGGCTCCCCTCAACGGCCGCGGCAGCGACAGCGACGACACTGCTCAAGGCGAGGAAGTACGCGACCGAGGTTGCTGTCGTCGACACGTCCGCCGCGCCCGCACCTCCTGTCACGAGCGACGCTATTATCAAACGCTACACTGGCCCTGGCTTCCCTCGCATTCCTGTGAGTGCGCTTGCTGGCAGCTGCGAACTGTCGCAACGCATCGCAGCGGTCATCGGTCTCCCCACACACCCCGCTAACCACTGCCCAGGGCCTCCGCCACCTCGTGATCCCGTACCACCCGCACCTGTACAACGGCGAGCCGCTGCGCGAGCTCACAGCACCAAAGCGCCGCAAGGGCGGACGGAACAACTCGGGCCAGGTGGTGAACAAGGGCGTGGGCGGCGGCCACAAGCGGCGCCTGCGTATCGTCGACTTCTGGCGCATCGAGGCGGGCGAGCACGACGTCGTGCGCATCGAGTACGACCCCGGACGGAGCGGACACATTGCGCTGCTGCACCGGCGCGGGGCGAGCAAGCACGGCGCGCGCGTGAGCGCCGACGAGGGCGCGCGCCTGGCCGAGACCGTGTCCGAGCTGCAGGGCGGCTCGCAGCAGCTCCGCGAGGCGCGCAACGAGGTCAAGGGCGGCTGGTCGTACATCCTCGCGCCGGACGGCCTGCGCGCCGGCGATGTCGTGCAGTCGTTCCGCGACGGCATCCCCGAGGGCTACGTCGAGGGCTGGGCCGAGGCCATGGCCAGCGACGGCCAGGAGGACGCCGCGGCCGCTGCCGACGCGGACGAGGGCGGCGTCAGCTCGGCCGCGCGTGCGCTCGGTATCCTGCGCAACAAGGCGCTCAAGCCCGGAAACGTGCTCCCCCTCAATCTCATCCCGTCGGGCACGTACATCCACAACATCTCGCTCCGCCCCGACGGCCGCATGCAGCTCTGCCGATCGGCCGGCACGTTTGGCCAGATTGTCGCACACCACGCGCCCGACGGCGGGGCCATGGGTGGTGCCGAGGTGCTCCACATGAACAGCGTCAAGGACCAGTTTGGCAACACGGTCAAGAAGGCCGGTAACGTGCTCGTCAGGCTCCAGTCGGGCGAGGTGCGCAACCTCCAGCCCAACTGCTTCGCGACCATCGGCATGGTGTCCAAGTGGGTGTTTCCCGGGTTCTCTTCATGGTAGCTGACACCACGCAGCAAGGAGCACCAGCAGCGTGTCATTGCCAAGGCCGGCCGCAACCGCTGGCTCGGCAAGAAGCCAAAAGTCCGTGGTGTGGCCATGAACGCCTGCGACCACCCCCACGGTGGTGGTCGTGGTAAGGGCAAGGGTAACAAGGCCCCACGATCGCAGACGGGCGTCCTCAAGGGCGTCCGTACCCGCCGTCCCAGGGACAAGGACGGCAACAAGCAGGTCGTCACCGAGCGCCCCCGTGGCCGTGCTTCGCTGGCGGCCAAGCAGTAGAAGGGAGGAAGTTGCATACTGGCTACTATTGGTCACTTGAGATCCATGCATACACATCTGCTCTACAGTAAGGTGTCTATCGATGTCTGAGCGCGGCGCCGTTGGCAGCCTCGACGGCTGTGGACGTGGCGGTGGTGGTGGTGGCACCGTTGGTACCGTTGCCCTCGTGCGCGTCCTTCTCGCCATTCGCATGGGGCTCTACTTCCTCCGCCTTGTCCTTGGGGACCGCTGGCGGAGAAGACATGGAGTAGATCATGGTCCCGCCTAGTACCATGGCACCGCCGATGACGAGGCCAGTGGACGCCCCGCTGCCGTAGTACCAGACTGAGATGGCGAGGGACGCGGCCTTACGGAGTGTGAGTATGAGGTTGACCGTAGTAGACGACACGCGCTGGGGAGTGAGCTTGGCGTTACACTTTGAGAAGCTGACTCACCGATGTGAGGCGGTTAACACCGCGAATACACAGTCCCTGCGTCACGACGTTTACGGCCAGCGCGAAGAACGCCTTGGGCACGGCGATATCGCGCCAGCGTATCAACTCGTGCTTGGTGTCATCCGCGAGCCCGGGCGACGGGATCGGCACGGTGAGCAGCGTGATGGGCGGCGAGGCGCGGTACGCGTTGAACGTCTTGGACAGGGAGGGGTACATGGGGATGAAGAACGGGAGAGAGAGGAAGTGCTGAGGGTTAGTACTGTCCGTTTTGCCTAACCCACGCAGTAGAACAGCGCCTCGCGCCACTTGTTGCCGTACATCCTGTACGTCTTCTCCTGCCACAGGCCGAGCCACGCGGACAGGAACAGGGCGAGCGAGAGCAGGCCGATGCCGAGCGCGTACTGCACGTTGTCGGGCAGGAGGTCGGCCTTGACCTCTGCCGTTGTGGCCGTCGCCGTTGGCGTCGGCCGGGGCGGCTTGGGAGCCGAGATGGTGGCGAGGATGATGCCCGACGTGATGATCACGCCGGCGCACTGGTGGGTTAGAGGATCCAGGCGAGAAACCCACAATCTGGCCGACAGAGTACCGCTTCCCGCCAATAAAGTAGCCCGTGAGCATGGAAACGCAGAGGCCTGGGGTGAGCTAACATCAACTGAACCTCTAGCTCACCTCCACTCCGAAAGATGATGTGCACGGTCACGGGGATCTTGAGCCCGAACGCATAGTTGTTCACTGGTGGGTCAGAAGAGCAATAGCCACGTACTCACTAAGGCTGACGCCGAAGAAGAGCACAACCTGCACCATCCAGCGGCGGAGCGGCACCTCGTTCTTCCTCCAGCGCGGGAGGCGCGCCCCGGGCGGAAAGTAGAACTGGGACGGGAGGGTCTGCACCGCGACGTACAGGAACTGCGCGAACGTGAGGAAGGTGCCTGGGGTCAGCGGGTTCAGAGAACACACGCACCGCTCGCGGGGTAGCTCTTGAGCACGGCTTCCAAAGCCCACACGTTACTGGTGGCGTCAGCTGTCTTGCTCGGCGACATGCGATGGCACTCACGAGCAGCACCCGCCGAACACCAGGCTCAGGATCGCGGCCCACTCGCTCGCGGCGCTCTCGGCCACTGCTGAGGCTACTTCGGACCCCATGGTTGCTGGGGCTGTCGGGCAGAAGAGAGAATGGGAGGAAGAAGAAGCTTTGCGCGATGATTCGGAGTCGTGTTTGTGGTGCTTACGCAGGCGGCCAACTTTTGTTGTGCTGGCGTCCACAGTGACGGCATCGTGCCACGTGTAGTACAGGCACCATCGACAACGACTAAGGTGGCGCGGGGCGCATCGGAAATCATCATGAAGAGATATCAACATCGCAGCATCGCAGCATCGCAGCATCACTAACTACAGTAACTGTACACCCCTCCCTCCTGCCCCACTGCCATCTCACCCCCGCCCACCCACACACATCATCTGATGCATTCGATCGCAAAGAAGTAAAGAGGGAACAGTGAAGAGTCGGAGACATGCCTAGACCAGGAATGGAAGCCGGAGAGTACACTCCAGCCCCACACTGTAGGAGAAACAATAAAGGAAAAGCAGCCATCTAGTACAGTAGAGACGCGAGGACGAGCCGAGCCTTTGATTGAAAGACCTTTTGGAAAACATTCCCAGTCACGCAAAAAAAGGAGGTGAAATCTTGGAGCAGTCGTAGACGGACGTCGATTGATGCGGGGGCCGAGGCAATGTGTAGGATTGTACGGTAGTGGGTGGGTGTGGGTGATGAGGTGTCACGGATAGAGATTGATGCGGTCGAGGAGCGAAACAGACGAGAACGAACTTGAGGCTTTAAACATTTACGAGGCTTTGAATTCTTTGTTCTTCATACGAGCGAGCGGTGGAATCGAAACGGGTAGGAGCAAGGTGATACACGGTTGCAGAGTCGGTCGCAGATTGAAACAAACAGCTTAGTACTGGCCGTAGCCGCCCTGGCCGCCCTGCTGGCCTGCGAGCAAGTGTCAGCGAGCGTTCAACCAAAGGTGGGTTAATGTAATGCGCAACGCCGTAGCCTGGGAACCGAAACCCGAACCGAGGCCAGAGGACAGAGCGGACAAGAAAACACGGAACTGACACGCAGGCAGAACCAAGAGAAGAGAACAAGAGGAGAGCAGGCCGCAATGGCCCAAGAGGAAGAGGAGGGGTAGAGAAACTGATACTTACCGCCCTGCTCGCCGCCGTAACCACCCTGGGCACCACCGTAGCCGCCGCCGTAGCCGCCCTGGCCACCGAAGCCGCCCTGCTGGCCGCCGTAGCCACCCTGGGCACCGCCGAAGCCGCCCTGGGCACCACCGTAACCGCCCTGGGCACCACCGTATCCACCACCGTAACCACCCTGGCCGCCGTACCCACCCTGACCGCCGTAGCCGCCACCGTAGCCACCCTGGCCACCGCCGTAGCCACCACCGTAGCCGCCCTGGCCACCGTAGCCACCGCCGTAGCCACCCTGGCCACCGCCGTCTGCATTGTCAGTTGGTTTCACGTGCAGGTTGCAAGTCAACTCACAGCCCGAGCCGTAGCCACCACCGTAGCCACCACCCTGGGGCTTCGAGTTGGCCATGTTGACGCGGACGCGACGGCCGTCGAGCTCCTGCTCGTTCATGGCCTGGATAGCGGCGTCGGCCTCAGCCTGCGAGCCGTAGGTCTGGATGTGTGAGTGGACTGCCGAGTGTACCTTGAGGCTGTACGCACGACGAAGCCGAAACCGCGCGAGCGGCCGGTCTCACGGTCCTTCATGACGATGCAGTCGATGACCTGGCCGTAGGCGCCAAAGGTCTGTTGGTGCGAAGCAATGCGCAGTGACGTGGTTGTGATCGGGAAGAACAAGATTGCACGTGCGCACAGACATGATTGTTAATTGCGAGTGGGTCAAGGCGATGTGGAGCCGCAGACGAGACGAGAGCAGACGGGACGAGACGTTCCAGCGACATTGACCACGACACGTTTGAGACGACAGCACGATGACGAGACGGACAGCACGACACGATTGACAATTGATGACGAAACAAGGCCAGTTGCGCGCAGCCAACGAGCGAAGAAGAAGGAACCAACCGAACCAAGCGAACACGATCCAGACGAACACGACGAGGCAATAGACGAGACGATATTGAAGAAGACGAGACGAGCAGAAGGACAGCATGAGCACAACACTAACACGAAGAAAGAAAAGAGATGCAGACCTGGTGGAGCACCTCATCGGTAGTGTTCCACGAAAGATTGCCTAATGAAACGGGATCACGAACCCAGAGTCAGGACCTGCACGCGAAAACAAACGATGATGGATAGAGGATATGCATTGAGGAGAGGCAGAGAGCGTTGTCGGGGTATTGTCGTTGTAGAAGTGTCTGCTATGCCAAGTTGCCACCGAGGACGAGAGAAGCAAGCACGGTCGCGCGGCCCGGTGTGGATCGTGCGCTGCGCCGCCGCTTGCGCGTTGGCGCGTTGCAGGTTTTGGGCTGGGCGTGCGACGTACTGCGTGGTGCGTGGTGCATGGTGTCGAGGGAGGATGTGGGGGGAGTGGTGTGGGTGACGCACCGACGTAAACCTTGGCAGCGGACATTGTTGGAGCAGTAGGAAGGGGGATGGATGGATGGGAGCGAGTGGAAGAGACAGTTGGAGGAAGGAAGAGAGAGAACGAGGTGGAAGGTGAGTTGGGTGGGGTGGGCGTGACGGCCGAGGGGGCAAGACACCCAGGGCAGTGCTGCCAGCCAGCAGCCGACGCGGCCAGCACCTGTGCAGTCATTGATTCAAGCCACCCACTCGACTTGACGGGAGCAATTTTAGACGACGACAGTGGTGCCTAATGACGAGCATCCGCCTGCATGTCATCTGCTCCCGCTCTGCTGCACTGTGGCACACTCACCACCAACAACACGGCAAGTTCACCCAACCTCCACCTGCACAAGTCCACCTTCCCTCACCCACCCACCGCGCTATGAGCCGCCCGCCGCCAGCGAACATCTCACAAGCATCGCTCCTCGAGCTCAAGGCAATCACAGCAGAGCATGCCGACAAGTTTGCAAAGGAGGGCAAGGGGGCCGTCCGCGGCGCGCCCCGCCCAAAAGCCCTCGACAAGGGCAAGGACCCCTTCCTCCGTCCGTCGCCCGGCCTCGTCAAGCGCCTCGCGAGGGAAGCGCGCAACGACGCCAAGCAGCGGCACTTTGACAACTCGGGCCCAAGTGACGAGCAGCGGCGCGCGATCCTCGAGGCCAAGGCGCGCAAGTACGACCAGATTGCGCGTGGCGACTACTCGGGGCTGAGCGAGCGCGACCTCGTCGAGGCGACAATAGACGTGAGCTTGTGTTCCCGAGGTCAAGCTCTGACGGACAGTTTGATCGCAAGCGTGAGGAATGGTCGGACCACTCGTCGGACGAGGATGAGTCGGCCGCGCCGGCACGCGCGGGTTGGGACGACGAGGACAAGTTTGATACGCTCGGCGAGCTGGAAACCGTCGAGTATGTCGACGAGATGGGACGTACGAGGACGGGCACGCGCAAGGAGGCACGAGAGGCAGAGCGGGAGAAGGCGCGGGCGGCGAAGCGACGGCGTGAGGACGACGAGGACGAGGATGAGCCGGGGCCGCACTTTGATCTCGGGTCGTACGCCGAGGTTCAGTGAGTGGAGTGGCCGTGTATCTCGCTGACGGGCAGGCAATCGCAGGTCATCCGTGGGTGTAGCTGAGGGACGTGTCAACTGACCCCAGACGGCGACCAGGCCTACTTTCCCGTGTATCAGCCCGACCCGGACGCCATCAAGCAGAAGTACCTGGACGCGGAGCGCGCCGCGCGGACCGAGCGCTACGACGCGTCGAAGGAAGGTGGGTGGACAATGCCTTCCTGGAGCACCCACTGACATCGCAGTACGCGTCCGCGGCGCCGGTGCGTACCAGTTTGCGCTCGACGACGAGGCGCGCAAGGTGCAGATGGCCGAGCTGAACGCGCAACGCGACGAGACGGAGCGCGCGCGGGCCGCTGCGGCTGGCCGGACTGCGTCGGCCGCCAAGGACGCGCAGCGGCGCCGCGTCGAGGAGCGGCGGAAGCTGGTCGAAGCGAAGCGTGCCAAGCTGCTCGGTGGTCCCGACGTCGTTGCGCGCCTGCGAAAGGAAAAGATTGAGCGCGAGGCAGACACCCTCCTAAACGACTTTGAGACGCAGCTGCGCTCGCCCGAGAAGGCATAGACACGCCCATTGTAATAGTAGTGGCATAGCATACACATGTACAACAATCACAGCATCTATCGTCTACACCTGCACCCAGAAGCGTCCGGCGTCGGACGCGCCCTGCCCGTTCCCCAGTGCGCCGGTGACGCCTCCGCCGCCGACAGCCTTGCCGACGCGTTCCATGACCGCGAGGCCGAGGCCGTCGTCGGCGCAGCCCTCGACGATGATGGCGTCGACGCCGGCGTCGGTGCCGTCCGCCTCGAGCGCGAGCAGGCCGTCAAAGAGCGCGGCGGCGGCGCTCGTCGCGTCCGGGCCGAGCGAGCGCGGGGTCATCTGCACGCCGGGCACGGACGCGAGCGCCTTGGACAGCGGCGAGTCGGTGAAGTGCAGCAGGCCGAACTTGGGCTCGGTGTCGACCGTGCCGCGGCTCTTGGCGAGCGCGCGGACGACCTCGCTCGGCGCGGTGACGCTCGAGCTGATGGCCGGGCGCGGGAACACGGTCGACGGGAGGAAGAGATACACTGGCACGCGGGGCGAGTAGTGGCGGTACTTCATGCCCGGGGTGGACGGCGCCGCATCGGGGTTGGCCTTTGGCGGTGGCGCCGTTGCCGCCGATCCCCGGCGCCAGGGCTTGCCGTGGACGAGGATGTCGGTCGCTCCACCGTACTTCGCGTCGACGGCAGTGACAACACGCGCGACGTCCTCGACGCCGAGCCCGCCGGGCCGGAGGACGTTGACGCTGCCGCCTCCGCCCTGCTTCCAGCCCAGCCCGTCGACGACGGTGCTCTCGACGCCGACGCCGCACGGCCCGCCGTCGAGAATACACCCTAGGCCTTCTGCGCCGTCGAGGTCGTGCGCGACATGCGCCGCGCGGGTGGGGCTCGGCCGTCCGGACGAGTTGGCGCTCGGCGCCGACACGGGCAGGTCGGCCGCCGCGATCAGCGCGAGCGCGAGCGGGTGGTTGGGCATGCGGATGCCGTTTGTCTGCGGTGCCGGCGCGGGCGGCGGGGTGGGGTTGGGGAACAGGAGCGTGAGTGGGCCAGGCCAGTACGCGTCCACGAGCGCCAAGTACAGCGGGGACAGCGTGTAGCTGTCGGGCAGGAGGCGGCGGAGCATGGCCAGCGACGACACGTGGATAATGAGCGGGTTGTCGCGCGGCCGGCCCTTGATCTCGTACACCTTGGCCACGGCGGCCGGGTCGAGCGAGTGCGCGCCGAGGCCATACACCGTCTCGGTGGGGAACGCGACCGTGCGCCCGGCGCGCAGGTGCTCCGCGGCGATGGCGAGCGCTGCCGTTACGGCCGGCGAGGACGTGAAGACGGGGTTGTCGAGGCGGTTCGGGGCGGACGGCGCGATGGCCACGTCCGCCGCGGACGCAGGCAACACCGGCGTGCGGGGGTGCCCAGCGGTCATGGCGTGTGTGCTGGTGAGATGTCGCGCGAGGCGGCGCAGGCGCATGCGATGTGCAAGTGGTTGTTTGGGTGGCGACGGCGCCGATGTCATAGCAAAATCTTGAGTCGAGAGGCAAGTGGAGGGCGCCAGGCACGGCGCGGTATTATCGGTGTTTGGGCTTAAGACCGACGTGGTTGCGGCGTTTTGTGGTTTGTATGGCGTGTGGCGGCCGAGTTTTGGGCGATCAATGCTGGTGGATGGCGGTTGTGCGTGCTGGGTGGGAAGGCCAGCGGCCAGCGGGTGCATCTTGCGTGCGCTGGCTGGCAGCGCCTTGCGCCTGGCCCTGCTGCTGCCGCCTGGCTGCTCGCTGCCGCTCGCTGGCTGGCATCCTCCCAGTCTGCCAGTGTGCGCTGCCGCCGCCTCGCCGCCGCTTGTGATCGTTACTGCAGTCACTCGAGCTCTCCATCCTTCAACAACCAGACACACCAAAGTGAGTCGCGACGACGTCGACAGGGTGCGCGGGGACGGACAGGACAGCGACACGACGGACACGGCGACGCCAACGCTTTCGACGACGCAGCGACCTCGCCATCACGATTATCAACTTTCTTGGACAGGAAACAACGACTTTGCACCCAGCGACGGACGGCTTCGTGATCTCGCCAAACGACCCCCGCGCACCCCGTCACCTTTTGGCCCAAGACCCCACTAACACCACCCCCCAGATGCGTATCGAGCGTTGCGACTTCTCTGGCGCGAAGGTCTACCCCTCGCGGGGAAAGACTTACGTCCGCGGTGACTCGAAGGTGGGCATCAAACGCGTGCGGCGGGCACGGCACAGGCAGCGACAGCGCAGCAGCAGCACAGCAATGGCGGCGAGGACGGGCAGCGCGGGCGAGGAGGGAGAGATGGGCTCGGCTTGTCGGCGCGGTGCGAGGGCGACGCAAGTTTGTTGTCCTCGCGCTGCGCTGGCGTCCGAGGGCCGAGAGGGAGGGGGAAAGGAGAAGCCGTGCTGCTCGTCACGCTTGACGTGGGCATCGGCATCGGCGAAGACGACGTGCTCCTGCTCTGCTGCTGCTGCTGCTTGTGCTGCTTGTGCTCGCTGGCCCGCTCGCCACCACCACCACACCCACCGACAACCACTAACACCACCCCCAGACTTTCCGCTTCATCGGCTCCAAGACCGAGTCGCTCTTCCTCCAGCGCAAGAACCCCCGTAAGATCGCCTGGACCCAGGTCTACCGCCGCATGCACAAGAAGGGCATCACCGAGGAGGTCGCCAAGAAGCGCTCGCGCAAGAACGTCAAGGTTCAGCGCGGCGTCGTCGGCGCCGACCTCGCCTCCATCCTCGCCAAGCGTACCGCCAAGCCCGAGGTCCGCGCCGCCGCCCGCGCCGCCGCCATCACCAAGGCCAAGGCCCAGAAGAAGGAGAAGGAGTCGAACAAGGCCCAGCGTCCCCAGGGCGCCGGCGCCCCCAAGGTCGCCAAGAACCCCAAGGGCTCGCAGCCCAAGGGCAGCATCAACGTCCGTCGCTAAACTACGGCTTAGACTGTAGAGACGGCGAGGGATGGTTTTGCATGCCAGGCGACGGCACTTGTAGGATAGCGGGCCGCGCATCGGACCTCCAACGATGTACTGGTTATCCATGCGGGAAGGGTGGGGGAGGGAGTGAAAAAGTAGAGACAGGGGCGACTGACCAGCTGGGGATACTGCTGCCTGTCTCGCACGCGTCTGTTATCAGTCTCGGCTCGTCAGACGGATCAAAAGTGTGGCGATTGTGGAGAGTAAGAGGATCTGCATGAGGGTGCGCGGTGCTTGTGATCCTCAAAGCGCCACCAGACATCAACAACCACAGTCGGTGGCAACCTGGCCACAGCCCGCAACGCACCCCCAACTAACATGCACTGCGATGACATCTTGCTGTACTGACAAATTACACAACTACAAGAGTCTGGCGGCGCGTAGGCCGATTTTATTGCTCTCTGGCACTAGTCATCAGAATGGCTGGCTTTGGCACAGCCGTCTACAACGAGGCTACATCTGCGAGCCGTGTCCGAAGCGGTTCGATGCAGGCAGCTCCTGCCCGCGGTCGCGGGGTGCCTCACATAATGAGCAGAAGTCGAACGACGGTGGCGTGTTGATCAGCGTACAGCGCTTGCAGCTCCACTCGAGGGGGCTAAGGAGCGTATGGTGCGGCTTGGGGGGGAACAGTGGTCCAGCGGCAGCGGGGACAAAGACGGGCGCGTTGGGCGTGAGGCGGCCCGACTGGCTGCCCGGCTGGCCTGAAAGGCCGGGGATGCCGAGTCCGCCAGGCTGAGCTGCGAGGCCACTAGGCTGGGGGGCGCCAAACAAGTTTTGATCGTGGTTGAAGCCAAAGAGGCTGTGGTTGGGCTGGCCAAGCAGGTTCGGACTCGGCTGGTACACGGGCGGAGGTGGAGGGTTGACAAATGGGTTGGTGGAGCGGGGGTACGGGCCTTGGGGCGGGTGTGTAGGCGGGAATGGCGGCTGGAAAGGCGGGAATCCAAAGGAGGCTTGCTGTTGGGTTTGCGACCGAAGGTCATGAGGTGGCATGGGACCTATGGCGCCGAACTGAGAATGAGTGCCAGCAGGGTTGGTGCTGAAGCTGTTCTCACGGTGGTTTGAGGAATACAAGACCGAAGAAGAGCGCGAGGGCTGGGGAGGGTGCGCGTGCAAAGGATGGTTCATGAGCAACGACCGAACTTCAGACGCGGTTGACAGGCGGTTGTGGCCTGAGGGAGGCGCCATCTCGCCAGAGCCGATGGGGGCGGTCCGATGCGCCGCAGTAGGGAGGACAGTGGGAGCCTTGTTGTTCTCCTCAAGCTCCTTGATCGCCGGAAGTGGAGACGGAGTGCGCGAAGTTTGCTGGATACTGTTCTCAGATGTCGGCTTCTTAGGGAGGAGCAACGGGGCCAAGGTGGCTTTGGCCTTGGTCCTTGTGGCACTTTCATCCGGGGCAACGCTTCCAGATGACTTGGTCTTGACCTTTGCCGCCGTTTTCGTTTTCTCCTCGGCGGGAGCAGGAATCGCACGCCTCACTTGACTCGGGTGGCGGGAGGGTAAGTCGGTTGCCGGGGCTGGCGAGTGGGGGACAGTACGAGGTTGCAGGTCTTCGGCGGCTGTGGCGCTACGAACCGAGGCAGTCTCGCTCGACTTGTCGTCGTGCTTTTCCTTCTCGGCCTCCTTGGTCCAGGTGCTTGTGCCGTCCCCAGATCTGGCGAGTGCGTTTGACTTTCCAGCGTACCTGCTGAAGCCGGCGCCGTCAACCACCGAGGGCACACTTAAAGGCTCCGAGACCAAAGGGGTGACACTGCCAAAGGTGAACGTGAGACGGGGCGCTGTTGGCTTGAGGACAAGTCGGGGTGCAGGCTTGCTACCACTCGACGCCGCATTACCAGCCCCAACGACAAACGCCTTGGCAGCGGGGCGGAGAGTAGAGCGGCTTGATTTCTTGGATACCTTGGTCGCCTCTGCGGCAGAAGGGGACTTCGCTTTAGATGTCTTCTTGCCTTCAGTCGGAGTCGACGACAAGGGCGGTGATCGAGAGACAGGCGAGTCGGAGCAGAACGTAAACTCGGACGTAGGAACGACTACCGGCGACGACGGGGCAGAGGGCGTTTGGATTGCCGCCATGTTGAACGGCTTCCTCGACTCGGCGGTCGATCCCTGCACGTCTGGAGTCACCTCCTTGCCCTTGCTTTGACGGAGTAACTCGATCTCATTCAGCTCCTCTGCCATCGCCGCGAGGCGGATGCAGAGCTGCTCGTGCGAAACGGGCAGTTGCTGAGACTTGCGGCGTTCGGCCTTTCTGACCGACACGTCGAGGTGATTGGCCAGCTGGTTGGCTTGAAGTTCGAGCTTGGAGAGAAGGCGAGAGATCGTGTGGAGGGTATGAGTCTCCTCGCCGAGTGGCGGCTGCAGCGGCAGCGGGGCATTGGGCCTGTCGTTGAGCTTGCCTTCAATGCGAGCAAAGCCCTCTGCGATATCGCCTTGGATGGAAGCCACTGCGTCGTCGAGGTTCTGCTTCGTCACCGCCACACTGTGTGGGTGCAGGGTGTGCTCGGATCCGAGGGCTGTGTGACTGGACGGTGGGCGCGGGAAGGGCGAGTGTGTGTTGTTGAACGAGGCCGCCAGTGCCTGTGAGGGCACCGACGACTTGGATGAGTGTGCGCTATACTCGGTGGGCGTGGCCTCCCCGCGGCGGCGGCGACGCACGACGGCAGGCATGCCTTGCTCGTAGTGTGCCCCTGGGGTGGTCAGCGGTGCCGGGTGGCAAAAACGTACACTCGTTGAGACGGCTCAGGCGCGTGAGGAAGGCGGCCACGGCGAGCTTGTTGGCGTTCGGGGGCGTCGCCTCGTAGATCGTCGTCACGGCAGTCATGACCTTGAAGAACGTGTCGGGGTCGCAGGGGAAGGTGATGTCCGCGTCCCAGTCGAGCAGCCCGCTGGCCGCGAACGCGGGGTGGGTGGCGACATAGGTGGGCACGCGACATGCCCGGGTCTGGGAGACAGTCGAGAAGGACAGGTCGTCGTCGCTCTCGCTGTCTGAGGATCCCGAGGAGTCTTGGTGCCAGTCTAACATGGTGTGTTAGGCAGTGGGCAATGTCAAACGAGTTGGGCCCGCCGAAAGGATGTTGAGGCGTTCGAGGTGGGCTCGAGGCGGTCTGTGCGCAAGTCGAGTGATGTCACAGGTGGAGGTTGTCACGTGCATGTGGCAGCGGCGAGTGTGCGTCCGACTTGTGCACGTCCCCAGCCTCCTCATACACGCATGTCAGTGCTAGAGCTGTCCTGATGAGAGTGGCCACTGCAATGCCCGTCAACTGTTGACTTCTTGAGGACCGGCTGTGCTTAAACTAGTGGAATCGCCACTAGTTCCTGACTCTTCAACATCGATGATAGAACACATCCCCTCTCACAACCCTTTCACTGATACTCACGATAGAGCCCTCAAACTCGTGGTCCGAGCAATTGGTAAGTCTGGCGAAACAGAATGTAGAGAGTTGGTCTAATTGGATGCTCTTGAGGCTTGTACCACCCCCCACGAATATGAACGTCCTGTTGTGTCATGTGACATTGTCACTTACTGTTCAAATGTGTCCTTCAACCCACCACCAAAGGGACAATATGCAGACAGCTGAACACTCGCGCAGTCTGAATTGGTGTTTATCTTACTAACTACACTCTCGGAAAGCTAGAGGCATAATGCTGTTCACTGGGCATCACCTCGACTCGGCAAGTTTACCACAAAGTCGCCTTCCTAGAAGGCAACAAGAAGTGGGCGTTCCTTCTGCAGTATGTGGCACCCGTGAATGACCTTCCGTAGCTGATTCGCTCGTTCAATGAGTGTACGGTACCCGCCGTGTGCCATCTGTGGAACTTGAACTGGCTGTTGACAACCTAGAGTAGGAAGAGGGTCAGCAGGTGAGTAGCAGTGTCCGAGTCACACCTTTGTCCTCCACAAGCGGTCTTTCACAAATTCTGGTCATAAGGAACAGCACACAGTCTCACCATGCCTTCTGTCTGGCCTCCCCATATGCGCATGTTATGACTTTGGTGAACACAGAGGTGCCACTCAGCCTCGGTCAGCCTGCAGGGCGGATTTGCTCCCGCCTCAGTGAGGCTTCGGATTTCGGCTCGTCTGAGCTACCCCGCCCACCCCATTCTCGGGCGATCGCCGGCAATGATGCATCGACACGCTCAAGGTATAACATGCCTGCGCTGCCTACCCATCCTCCACGACGCAGCCCAGCACCACAAGTACCTCCCCCCACGCCGCGCCGGCCAAGCCACGGCTGATACGGCATGAGTGGCACTCCGGCCGCGCCGGCTGAAACGACCCGTGACTGACCGAGCCGACAGGCACGACGTCATGGACGCCTCCTCGTCTTCCGCTGCCGCCCCAACACGCAGCACGCCGCTCGCTGCTCATTCATCAATCACACACTCCACCACACCATGCCGCGGCGCGTCCTGCTCACCGGCGGGTCGGGGTATCTGTGCGTTTGTTCTGCTCGCTGGGCGCGCTAACACTGCAGGGGCGGCGAGGCGCTGTACCAGATTGCGGCGCTGCGCTCCAACGGCGAGCTGCCCGACCTCGTGCTGTACACGACCTACTTCCACTCGCAGACCGTCGACGAGCTCAAGGCGCTCGGCACGACGCCGGTCGCCATCGACCGCGAGGACCCGGTGGCGCTCAAGGCGTTCATCCGCGAGAACGACATCGACACGGTGGTGGAGATGACTGATTTCCGGTGGGACGCCGTCGCGCCGTGCATGATTGAGGCGCTGGCCGAGCTTGGCGGCGAGCGGCGGTACATTGGCGTACGTGGAGCCGTGGAGCACCGCTGACAGCCAGCACGGCGGCGCGAAGATCTTCGCATCGTTTGCGGGCATCGAGACACGCGAGCCGATCTACGACGACGCCGACCCGCTGCATGCGCCGCGCGGCGGCAACGACATCTTCCAGGTCGCGCGGGACCTGGCCGACAACTACGCGGCCGCGCTGGCGCTGGGCGATAAGCTCGGCGTCAAGGTGTACAACGTGCTCTCGCCGACTGTCTTCGGGCGGAGCCACAGCTTCGGCCCGCAGAAGCTGAGCATTCATCTGGTGCGGCTGGTGCAGATCGCCAAGGCGACCGGGCACCTGTGGCGCTGGCCCTCGACGGCGCGGTACGGCCTGTGCCATATCGAGGACCTCGGCGCGCTGTACGTGCAGCTGCTGAAGCGCGACGACGCGCCGACGGGCTTCTACTTTGCCGAGAACGGCAGCTTCGAGTGGACGCAGCTGTCCAAGGTGATCCTGCACGACCTCGAGCTCGACGAGACGGTCAAGCCCGCGACCGAGATTGACTTTGACGCCGCGGCCGCGGCCATTGGCGTGCGCCCGGAGCAGATTATTATCGAGTGCGGCGGTCGCCTCAACATTGTTGGCCGGAACGGGCGCAAGATTGGCTGGGAGCCAAAGCACGGCCCGGAGGAGATCTACCAGCTCGCCGGGCCAGACTCCAAGTGGATCGAGCAGAACGTCGACTTGACCGACAAGTCGTACTTTGTCGACTTGAGACTCAAGGGCATGCCCAAGTATCATTAGTGGGCAGTAGTGTAATTAATGCAGGATAGTATTGTGGAGATAGTGTACAAGTGCGCGTGAGCGAGGCCTAGGCCACGCGCCGCCGCTTGTTGCCCTCGCCAGCGCCTTCCCGGCCTCCTCCTCCGCCGCCGCCAGCCTTGAACGGCCGCGACTTCTTCTCCTTGGCGGCCACCTTCTTCATCTTCTTGTCCATGGCCTTCTTGACTGCGCCCTTGCCGCCCTTCTCTTCGAGGCTGTCGAACTTGGCCTTGAGGAGGAGGTCGCGCTTCTCGGCTGTGCCGCGTCAGAGCCGTCGCACGACACCACACGATCCAACTCACACTTCTTCATGTACCACGCGCCCTTGCCCTGCTCGCGCTTCTCCCGCTCGGCGCGCTTGGCAGCGGACAGCACCTCGCGGTTGCGATTCTCGCGCTCCGTCCGCTCGACCTTTGTGCGCACGCGGGCGAGTTCAAGCTCGAGGCGTTCCCGTTCCGCCGTGAACCGCGGCTTCTCGTACAGCTTGCATGTCTTCTCGGCCTTTGTGGCCGCCGCCACCGCTTGCCGGAGGTTCTTCATTTCGTCGCGCAGCAGCTGTGGGAGGAACGCGTACCCCTGTGCGTGGAGATGGGCGTCGACCTGACCGGCGGAGAGGGACGAGAAGCGCGGGTCACGGCTCGCCTTCTTCGGCACGTCGACGACCTGGCGTGCACGCGAGACCTGCTTCTTCGTGCTCATCATCGTCGGGCTGGCGGGTCAGTCAGGCCAGAGGAAGGATGACCCACGCATGCTTGTTTTCGCGCTTCTGCCGCTCACGCTCCGTCTCCTCCTCCTGCTCGCGCCTGGGTTTCCGGCTGGGTCCCGAGTCGTCGCCGAGCACCACGCCAGTCGCCTTGCCCTTGGCCCGTTGCATCTCGGCAAGACGGGCCTTCATCGCCGCGAGCTTGTTCTCCTTTGACGAAGGGCCCGGCTCGCCCTCCGAGTCGGACTCGTCGGCTTGCCGCCTCAGGCTCTTCTGTGCCTTCATGAGCGTCGCGAGGGGGATGTCGTTGAGTCCCTTCTGGAGCTTCTTCTGCGGGGTGTCAGATGCTTGTGCAGACATGGATCATCTGGCTCACCATCTGCACGCGTTCGTCCTCCGACTCCTCCTCCGACTCAGACTCGCTCGCGCCGTCCCAGTTATCCGGCTCCCACGTCGCGACACCATCTCCCTCCTCCTCCGAGTCGCCGGCAAACTCCCCCTCGTCGTCCTCCTCGGAGCCCTCGTCCTCGTCATCGTCATCGTCCTCGTCCTCGCCGCCGCGGAGCCCCTTGGAGCTGTAGTTTGTAAACTCGTCCTCCTCCGAGTCGGGGTCGAGAATGTCGTCGTCCACATCTGCAAACTTGCGTGCCTTGGACGCCTTGGAGAGGGGTGCGGCACTGTGTCTGGCCATTGTGCTGGGTTGGGGTGCGATGTGTTGTTGCGGGACGTCACAGTCGACGACTTGAAATCTTGACACCAAGAGTGGAGGTCGTTCGGTCAATTGAAACAATTTGATTCCGCAAATGGCATTTCAGCGGCGACTGGTTTTGTTTACAAGAATCACTTGGTCGTGTTTTGTTCTCGTTGTCACTGTTCGTCTTGCTGTCGCCATTCCATTTCGTGCTCAAGAATCCACACGCAGCCAAAGCCACCATTCTCCGCACAATGATACTGAAGATGGCGACGCGGATCTCCTTCCGAGATTCCGGGCACCGGTGCGAGCGCGTTAGTGCCTGTTGTCCTCTCCGAGTGCGGGATGGGGCGCGTGCGGCGTGTGCGGCGTGCTCCTTTCGCAGGTCGTCGACGATCCTCGCGCGGGGAGGACAATGAACACCACGCCGTTCGTGACCTACAGCCCATTGACCACGCTCACGACATTGTAGCCATCTTCATGACACTTCCTACTCACTCTCACACCCACCAATGGACGCGAGCACACAGATAGCAGACGTCCTCGCGGCCTTTCCCCAGCTCCACGGCGTCGACCTGCGGCGCTTTGCCGCCGCGCTGTGGAGTTACGTGCCATACCCCAATCGCCCGTCTCCGCAGGCAGTGGAAGTGAGTCGGGGTATAGGGCGCCGCTCATGACAGGCGCAGCGCAACACGTTCTTCGTCCATTGTATCGCCCTCAACCCATACCACGCCGCCTGTGAGCAGTGCAAGGTCGGCCGCAAGTTCTGCCTCACGGTGCACGGAGCCATATCACCGTGCAACACTTGCTTCGAATCGTACTTGTTCTGCAACTTTGCCAGCGAGATGCCGGGGCCCTTGGCGTTCGGACCGTACGCGGGCAGCGGCGGGGATGCAGCGACGTTTGGAGCGTTCGCACCGCAGGCGCATTTCACCATGTCCACGGTCAACAATGCCGCACTTTGGACCGGTGCGGATTTCGCACTCCCTTTGGACGGATACACGTTCTCGGCTTCGGCGCCAAGCTTTGACGAGCATGGCATCGCGACCGCATTGGGATTCGACCCCGCGCTGCTGGAAGTCTTGGATCCGCAGCCGGGGCCAAGTGGGTCTGCTGTGGCAGTGGCAGCGGCACCTATCACCCAACCAACAGGCCCTGGGTCTGCTCCGCCGACTTCACTGGCTGCGGCCCCAGTAGCTGTGGTCCAGCACATCGAGGACGAGAGCGATGAAGAGGCCAACGGCGAGGAGGAGGATGGGCAGAGCGACGCGGGCGAGGACGACCACGGACTCTTTGGATCTGACGACGAGGACGGAGAAACCGAGGATGAGGAGGCGGACGAGGACGACGCCAGCACAGCCTCCTCGCCATCCCCGTCCATTCCGCCGCCGTACCCGACTCCCGCACCAAGCCGGCAAGTGAGCGCCGCGAGCTCATACAACGCACCAAGCATCGACACGCCGCAAGCTGCGCCCACGTCCTATGCCACTCCCCAGACGACGCCAACACCCGTGCCACAGCCAAACCCGCAGTCGTTCCAAGCCGACCTCAACACCCTCCTTAGCCGGCTGCACCCCGCCAGCGCATCCACGCGCATCTCCATCCTGCAGCCGTACGTCACGGGCATTGCAGCCAACCCCGCCGAGGCGAGATATGCCGCCTCAGCACTGGACGACGTGGTGTCCATCCTCCAGACGCGCGCTGCGCATGCGCTCCTCACTGCCCTCATCGGATACCAGAGCACCGGGACCCTCGGCGCCAACCCTGTGGTGTCAGAGCGCCTGGTGCTGCAGGCGGCCGAGGCGAGCGAGGCCGAGCGGCTCCACGCGCTTGAGATGATCATGCCCTCCAAGCTCATGTTTGGCTCCAGCCCCGTCCCGAAGGGCTGGACCACGGCCAAGGCCGCGCGCAAGGTCGACGACTTCATGGCGCATCTCACGCTGCTGGGAAAGCGAGTCGTGATCGGCACATTCATCGACCTGATCTTCGCGCGAGCTGAGGCGTTCCGCCGCGCGTCTGCGGGGCAGTAGATGTCATATACTAGATGCAATGCATACAACCCTAGGCCGCCTCGCCCGACTCGCGCTGACACCGCGCACAGCGGCACCACCCGCCGAGCGTGTTCTTTGCCCACTCCCTGCGCTCGCTGACGGGCAAGTTGACGTCGCAGTAGTGGCTGAGCAGCTCGTCGCCCTTGCGCACGCCGCCCGGCGCGTCGCCGACGACGCGCACCTCGCGCGCCTTGTACCGGATGCGGCCGTCCCACTCCCACGTGATGTTGGGGTCGCAGTCGTGGTTCGCGAGACACCAGTACGGGTGCACGGCGGCCACGTCGCTCTTGCCGTCGTACTTGTTCTGCCGTGCCGACGCCGTGCCGCGCTGCTTGGCGTACACGGTGTTGAGCACCCAGAGGTCGTACGCCTCGAGCTCGGTCCACACGTCGATGTCCATCTTCTCGAGGATGTGCAGCGGCGTCTCGATGTTGAACTTGAACGAGAAGGGGAGCGCTGGCGCGCGCGGCTCGGCCCCTTGTTCTGGCGCGGGCGCCAGATCGCCCCAGATATACTTGATCTCCCTCACCTGCAGGGGGTGCACCTCCTCATGTGCGGCGATGGCAAGCACGCGCGCAAGCAGCAGGAGATGCAGCGTCTCGTCCTCCTGCCCCGCGGCCGGGTCCTTGGCGATCGCATCCACGTCCTTGTCGCACACGGCGGGGTGGTAGCGCTCCATCGCGGCGTCGTGGCAAAACTCGCTGCAGAAGACCGTGTCGTAGCATTCCTCGCAGTTGAGCGGGGCGTCGACGGACAGCAGGTCGACAGAGCACGCGTCGCACACCATCGCCTTCTGCCGGCTACTGGCCGTGACGAGCGAGTACTCGTCGAGCACGAGCTCGCCGGGCGCGATGTCGTCGGTAGCGAACAGGCCGAGCTGGGTGCTGGTGCCTTGCCCGTCGAGCGCTGGCAGCGCCACCGCCTGTATCGCGAGCTTGGGCGCGACAGCCGACAGGCCGGCGTTGACCTCGGCGAGCGAGGCCGCAGCGTATCGGTCCGGCTCGTGCTCGTTCCACGGGTAGACTTCGCGGCGCGCGCTCCCCCACTCGGGGAGGGTCACGGCCGCGAGGTCGTCGATCGTGCGGTCCAGCCGCTTCTCCGCGGCCTCCTTAATCTGGGTTTCGGTGTCTCGGAGCACCGAGTCGGTCGGCACGGCCTCAAGCCCTCGCTGGGCGAACGAGTACGCCGAGCGGAGGCAGCCGGTGTCGAGCAGGCCGGCGGACAGGAGCTGGTACGCGCGCTGCGAGGCCAGGCGCGCGAGCCGCGCAACAGCCGGCGAGAGATCTGCATCCGATTCGTCGTCGTCGTCGGCGGCGCTGTCGTTCAGCGCGAGCGCGTCCAGGCCGGGCTCGAGCGCAAGCACAGACGGCACCCCGAGCTCGGCGTACGCCTCGAGCGCCTCGGTCGCCTCGGCGTGGAACTCGGCGCCCTCGTTCTGCACCTCGTCGGCGAGGAGGAGCGCGCGATAGGCGTCGCCCGCCGCCAGGTCGGGGTACGCGAGCGCGGCGTGGATCTCGCTGCGCTCGAGGTACGCGACGGGGTCGTACGGCGAGTCGGCGAGCGACGACGTGATGTCCGCGCGCCGGGCGAGGAGCGCGCTGGGGTGTCAGCCGTCGTGTCTATGGACACTCTGCGCAGCACCTACCTCGTCGACGACGACGCCTCGGCGTTTGTTGCTGTCCTTGTCGTTGTCATTGTCGTCGCCGTGGGTGGTGTGGTGGAGGCGAAAAGTCGAAAATCGAGTGCTGGTTGTTGTGTCATTGGGCGTCTGGGGACCCCGCATTCGCTCGACACGACCTGGCGTCGATGCCTTGTGCGGCGGCGGCGGCGACGCGACAAACAACAGCGAGCTCAACAACAACAGTGACACTGTCCATTGCACTGTCACAACCAAGACTATCACCTACTCGCACTGCACTCTCTCGCGCCCGCCGTGCCCTCTGTGCCGCTTCGCCCCCGCCCACTTGCAGGCCGGCGAGAGTGGCACCGAGTGCACACACGCTGCCTGTCCTTGCAGCGACGCCTTTCCCCGACTGGCACTGGTCTCACTCGCACGTCCGTCCCTCACCTCACCCCACTCGGTGGCGACTCGCACTCCGACTTTACAACAACACACCCAACACATCCACTTGCTGTCCTTCTCTCCGACCATGACCAAACCTCGTACAGGCTCCTCGCCGCCCGCGGGAGCGAGCCCCAGCACCAAGCCGTCGCGCCTGCCCGTTCCGCGCCGCCCGAGCATGCCTCACCAGCGCTCTCTGTCGTCCACCGCTGAGCCCAAGGCATCCATCACCACCCAGCCCGCACCCACGTCAGCTATCGCTATACCGCGTCGCCCGCCGCACACCCGCACGACCAGTCTCGGTCCCAGAGCGCCGAGCACCCCGATCCAGTCGCCGCCTGTGTCCCTCCGCTCGTCGGGGTCAGTCTCGTCATCCAAGCCGGAGGCCAAGTCGTTCATCCCAGCCCCGATCAGGTCGCTGCCACCCAAGTCTAGTGTCACGACGCCGGTCAAGAAGTCCACCGCGCCGCATTCTCCCGTCAAGGCGTCACCGCCGTCCACGCCGAAGACTGCGCCGGTCTTCGTCAAGGAGGAAGCCGTGGCCCACCCCCTAGACACATCGCCTGACGTGCTGGAGAAGCTCACCGACACGGATTCCCCAGTGGAGCCAACTGCACCTAGCTCCCCAGCAAAGCCGGCGCGTTCAGCCCTCTCGCCTGCAGCGCTTGCCCCACTATCGATATCGCCTCCTCACTCTCCCCGCAGCTCGATCGAGCTCGACGTCCTAGGAGAGAAGCGTCTTACTATCACCTCAGAGGTGTGTACCGAAGAGCCCAAGTTCACGGACAAGGCAACTCAAACCCCGACGAAGAAGTCGTATGATGCCGAAGACTTCCAAGACCTCGGCGATCTCGACGCGCGCGACGCGTCGGTCCTCACCTTCTTCACGGAACAGGGAGCGCATCCTCCCGAGACACGTGCCCCAACGCCAGCCGTCACTCCCAAGTCCAGCGCCATCTTCTCAGACTTTGTGGCCGTCGGTGGCGATTCTCTTCCCATTGATGCGACTACACCATTCCCCAAGCAGACTCCGTCGTTGGGTGTCATCTCCAACATGTGGCGCGGGATGCGGCGGAGTCTCAGCACGTCAGGCCCCCCTCCGTCGGCAAAAGGCGCCCCGCCGAGGTCATCCAAGGAAGACAAAGACACCGTGTCAACCACTGCTTCGCAGGCCGTGGGCTCGGCAGACCTCGAGAAAGACGGCGAGGATGCGCCCGCGGTCGGCCAAGACATTGACCGCACAGCCACTCCATTCACCCCGTCCGACCGCTTCGACGAGCTGGCCGAGCTCCTCGGCCCGCACTTCGAGGGCAAGAGAAATAGCGACCAGAGACATCTCAAGGCCGCCCGAGCTCTCGACGAGCTCCTATCCCTCGCCCACCCGACCACAATCCGCGACGTCATGGACGACATGCACCGCCGCGCGCGTGGTGACGCATAGACACAGGCCTTCGGCTGGCACACACACACGCACGCCACACATTCTGGCATGGTTTGGACAATACTCTAGGGGCGGCAACAGCGCCGATGCATTCTCTAATGGCATGTACATATGCACCACTGTTCGCGGCGACTGGCATCGAGGGTGTGCCACACCAACCGCGCGTGCAAGACTGATGTGCCGCTCCGTGTTTTACGGACATGCGGCTAGGTGGTGCTCGCACAGCCGGCGGCGACGCGCAAGTCGCCCCTGAAGCTAGCAGGTGGTCGAGAGATTGGCCGGGCATGAGCTCGGGTTACCGGCGGGCTGGCTGCTATCTGTACGCTAAGAAACTAACGCTGTTTGTCACTTGGTAGCCTCTGTATCAACAGTGTGCACTGTCAGTGCACTCCGTTGCTCTCATTTCATTCTTGCATGTGAGCGAGGCCTCGTTCTCGCCAAGCAAACAGCAACAATGCCACCAAAAGCCAGCCACGACTGATCCCCCCCCTGCGTCACGTGACAGGGTTTCGGTTACTTGAAGCAATTACCGGACATGTTATACGCGTCACTCGCAGCATCGATCGACTTTCTCACCGACAAAACCGGACAACAAGAGAACAGCATCCCGCATCCCCCCTTCTTCCATTCATCCTCCTAAGACTGGCAAGACAAGAACGTGTGCACACACCCAGACACACGACAACACTGGCCTGTGGCTCCTCTAGACCGTCCATCACACCCACCACCACCACCCACAATGACGCGCTCAGGCTCGGCCTTCACCTCGATCCACGGCGGCGACGCGCCGCCCGACTTCTCGGTCGAGGCGCTCAACAAGATCCTCGACCCCGACAACCGCGACACGCGCAAGAACTTCAAGCAGTTCATGAGCGACAACCACGACCTGTTTGTCCCGCGCTTCGACATCTCGCTCAAGGAGGAGCGCGACCGCGCCTTCCAGCGCCTGCAGGCCATCGGCCGCCAGGGTGAGTTTGTTCGTGTCGAGCAAAGCTAACAGGCCAGGCTTCATCAGCGTTCTGGACTTTGAGACCAACCCGCTCAACATCTTCGCTGCGCACGAGTGTATCGGCCTCGCCGACTCGGGCTCGGCCACCAAGATGACCGTCCACTTCAACCTCTTTGGCGGCACCCTGATCAAGCTTGGCACCGAGCGCCACCGTCATCTCGTCCCGGAGATTGACCGCCTCGACATTACGGGCTGCTTCGGACTGACTGAGCTGTCGTACGGCAACAACGCTATTGAGATGGAGACGACGGCGACGTGGGACCCTGCCACCTCCGAGTTCATCATCAACTCGCCCACAGCCAAGTCGCAGAAGTACTGGATCTCGAACGGCGCCGTCCACGCCCGCTACTGCATCGTGTTTGCCCAGCTCCGCATCGGTGGCAAGGAGGAGGGTGTGCACGCCTTCCTCGTGCCGATCCGTGACGCCCAGCTCAAGGTTCTTCCCGGCGTGACTATCCGCGACATGGGCCGCAAGCAGGAGCTGGACGGCGTCGACAACGCGCTGCTGGCGTTCGACCACGTCCGCATCCCTCGCGAGGGCCTCCTCAACCGCCACTCCGAGGTCGAGGCCGACGGCTCGTTCAGCTCCAAGATTCCCTCGCGCCGCGGCCGCTTCATCAGCGTTGCCGACCAGCTGCTCTCCGGCCGTCTGTGTATCGCCGCCATGACGCTTGCTTCGGCGAAGCTTGCCTTGACGATCGCGATCCGCTACGCTGCGACCCGTATGGGTGTCGGACCCAACGGCCGCTCGGACGCCCCGATCCTTTCGTACCAGCTCCAGCAGCGTGCCATCATCCCCCTCCTTGCCCGCACCTACGCCCTCGCCCTGGGCATGAACCGCGTCAAGGCCATTTGGGCCAACCCCGCCTCGGACCCTGCCGACGTCGTCCGCGAGGTTTGCGTCATCAAGCCCCTCGTCACCTGGCACGTTGAGCGCACTGGCTCCATCTGCCGTGAGCGCTGCGGTGGCCAGGGATACCTCAAGGCGTCGCGTCTCTCGAGCACGATCGGCTTCGCTCACGCCGGTATCACCGCCGAGGGCGACAACTCGGTGCTCATGCAGAAGGTTGCCAAGGAGCTTCTCGCCGGCATCCAGGAGCGCAAGGTGATCCTTCCTCGCGGCGCTGCCGCCACCGAGTCGTCCGACCTCGAGGACCCCCACGTCCTCCGTGACATCATCCGCGCGTGGTCGGTCAAGACGGCCCAGGACCTCGCCGCCAACCTCGCCGCCAAGGTCGGCAAGGGCAAGCGTGAGCTCTACGACGTGTGGATGCACGACGAAAGCGAGACGATCCAGCGTGTGTCGCGCGCGTACGGCGAGCGCCTGTGCATGGACGAACTTGTCGGCCAGATTGTCAAGACCAACGACCCTGCCACGAAGCAGATCCTCACCAAGATTGCGCGCGTGCACGGTCTTGCTGTTATTGAGCGCGAGCTGGGCTGGCTCGTGACCAACGGCCTCATCCCGCCCAAGCTCGGCGCGACGGTCGAGGGCCGCCTGTCGGCCGACGTGGCCATCCTCGCGCCCGACGCCATCCCGCTCGTCGACGCGTTCGGCATCCCCGAGGGCCTGCTGTATGCGCCTATCGCGATCGACTGGGAGCGCTACAACGAGTACGACAACCACGGCGAGCTGGTGTCGGCGAAGCTTTAAGCGATGTAGTTTGGACAGTTAGTTTGTATGCAGCAGTATTGAGTATTCTCAGGTGGCGTGGCGCGGGCTCCGCGGCCGATCGGTGGGGCTCGTCCGCGCTGCCTCCACTCTGACCCCCCGGGGGTGCCGCTCACACAGTGTAATGTGGGAACTGCTGGCTCTCGTCCTGGTGAGCCCCGTCGCGCTGTGATGCATCCACCGGGACAATCAGCGCATGCTGGGATGCAGCGGCATTGTGACCCTGCCGTTTCGCTGCGGTGGGTGTTGTTCGGACAATGTGGCAGCGTCGGTGGGTGTGGCAGCGTGCCCGCTGACGCAGTGATGCAGAAATGTGCGCGGTTCGTACACGAGTGATGCGGCGCTGCCTGCCATGCACAACAACACACAGGCGTGCCTGCTCGTAATCAATCTCAACTCGTCCTTTGTGCGGCGCCATTGTCCAAACTCTACGCGACCACAGTGATGGGGGAGGAGGGAGGCATTGTTTGTGTCCCGCCGTGTTGTTGGAGTGATGGTGGGTGGCCGGTGATGCCCCCGCCGTGTTGGCCTCGCCTCGCCGCACCTACATAAGTAGCGACGTTGAGATGAACGTCTGCCTCAACTTCACTTCACCCACTTCACCCACCCACCCACCCCCACATATGGCACGCACCAAGCAGTCCCGTGCCGACGCCGCTGCAGCAGCTGCGCCGGCCTCCCCACCCACTGCCACACCCACACCCACCCACACCCAGATGTATACGCACACACTGCAAGAGCTGTACCCCAACCTCGGCGGTGTGATCGACCACCAGGGCAACCTCGTCGCCGCTGCAGTCCCCGACGCCGCCCTGGCGCGCTGGGAGACCTACATCCGGACGTACCCCCGCGAGACGGGGTTCGGGATCATCATCCCCTTCTCGCGCCGCGCCGACAAGGTGGCGCGCGTCGTGAGTTTTCTGCAAGGCAAACAGCACTAACCCCCCCAGGTCAAGTACTTCTCCGACCCGAATCCCGCAGTCTACCTCCTCCCGCTGCAGAACGCGTGCAACCGCTGCGTGCACATGTCCTGGTTCTGCTTCCGCAAGAGCCCGGCCGGGCCCTGCTTGACCTGCCGCAACGAGAAGGACTGCCGCGCGCAGCACGAGGGCGTCGAGGTCCGCATGCTCCAGCCCGCGCAGGCGCGCATGCTCGAGAGCAAGGGGTTCGTGCTGCCCCCGCTGCCGGTGCGTGATTGCGCGACCGTGGCGCCGCTCTCCAAGGCGTCGGCTGCTGGGCCATCAGTTGCTGCGGCCGCTCCTGGGGCCGCGGCGGCGCCTCCCACCACGTCCCGCACCGCCGGAAAGGCAGCCAGCAAGACATCGAACACCAAGCGCCGCCGCGAGGCCGCTGTTGTTGACGGAGACGAGGAGGAGTACCGCCCGACGCCGAAGCGCCGCACCCCGCTCCCGACGCCGAAGCGCGCCACGAGCCCGCTCAGCTCGGCGCCGCCAAGCGACAACGAGACTGGCGCTGCGGGGCCATCACGCACATCCTACACCCCCGCCGCGGAGGACTCGCTCACGAGCTCGCGATCGACCTCGAGACTCGTCACCCCTGGCCAGGAGCTCGCGCAGGCTGGTGTCGCCACTCCAGGAGGCATCGCGCCGGCCCCGGAGCCCGCGCGTGCTCCGGGAGTCTTGACGCCCGCCCAGGAGCGCGCGCTGGCCAACATCGCTGCGCGCGAGCCTCTCTTCCAGTCGGATGGCTTGGAGGGAGAGGGGGAGGACGAGCTGGACGACGACGTCGAGATGCTGCAGGAGGAGGAGGTTAAGGCCGAGGTCGGGGATGACGGGCTGCAGTGGGCCGCGCCGTCGCGCGTGCCTTCGCCTGACCGCCGCCCCCACGTTCCCCACGTCCCCCACTACGGCCCACCGATGCCCGCGTACCCCTCGCTCCAGGTCAACCCAGCGCCGCCCGACTGGCGTGAATACGAGCAGCACGCGTACCCGTACCCCGCTCAGGCTGAGACCCCGGGCTGGGAGAACACGGCGCACGAGACCGGCTCCTACGGGCGCGACGAGGACTATGCGCGTTACGACGACCGCTACGACACACGCACCGACGACCGCTACCACCGCGGTGAGGGCCCTTCCCAGCCACCTTCCCGCCCACCCCAGCCCCATGCCGGCCCGTCGCAGTACGCCTACCGCGCGACCCACCCCGACTCGGACTCGGACGACGACACGCCTCAGTATGGCCTGCGCGCTCCCCGCCGCTACTACGACAACGACGAGGACACCTCCCAACCCCACGCCGGTCCTTCCCAGCCCCACGCCGGCCCCTCCCAGCATGACCACCGCGCACCCGCCCACCGCCAGCACTACGGCGACGAGATCGGGCGGTACCCCCCCGTCGCTCAGCACCACCGCCTCGCGCACCTGTCCACCTCCGGCCGCAGCTTCTCCGCGCCGAACCCCCTCCCCCACGGGCAGAACGGTGAGGACACCCTTCACGAGACGTGGCCTGATCGCTACCAGCGCGGCCCGCGCCGGCAGTAGAGGGGCGGTGGCGCACGCGCTCGCCCGCCAGCGATGCTACCCCCTCCCCGCCGCATACCCGCCGCTCCTCGCGCCTGTCGTCTGTCGAGGACGCGTTGGACCGGCATACCGACACTGTATCACCATCACCGCCGCCTGAGATCCAGGATACCCCCGCTATTGATACCCCGCCTGTCCGACCCGCGCCCAAGACCACCACCGCTCCAAAGAAGCCCGAGCCCGCCGCTCCAGCCAAAGCCCGGCAACTACGATCCCGAGCCACCCGCCGCGGTGCCACCATCCCAGCATCCCCATCCCCACCCCCACTCCCCCTGCCTCCTGTCAAGTCCCTACCCCCACCTCGCGCACCCAAGCCGCCCCGCCGCGCATCCTTCAACCAGCTCGCCCCGCAGCCCGCGTACGCCACCGCCACGGCGCTCGCCAAGTCAGCCCTCAAGGAGGTCAAGGCGGCCAAGTCGCCGTGGCTCCAGGCGCGCGCGTATACGTGGCACAGTTCGGGCACGGAACGTAAGCTGCTCGTCAACATCTGCGCGCTGCTCCCCGCGTCGCTGCACGAGCCGTTCGTCGAGGGCGTGCGGAACGCCTGGACCTTCCGCGACAACTACCGCCCGCCGGCGGGCATGCGCGCGTTGGTCGCCGACTGGGAGGACGGTGGGGGCGTGCCCTGCCTCGAGGAGTTCTTCTTTCGCGGCTTGAGCGCCGAGGAGAAGGCTGCCCTTGGCGCCGTGCCGCACATGTGCTGGGAGCCTGGCGCCATGGTCGACCTCGCACTGCGCTGCATGCCGAAAGACCGGCGCTTGCTCCTCCTTCGCGCGGTCGATATCACTGTTAACGAGACGCGCGCTGTGTGAGCCCTCTATCATAGATTTGTTGTTGTAGTCCGATGTATACGATCCCGTTGTCTTGTGGCACGCCCGTTGGCCAGCTCACAAGTGCCACAAGCCAATGCATGACGCGACCCAATTTGACCCATTTCCAACGCCCCGGCCCAGATCACTTCCACTGCACCCCCATGACTCCTCAACCTATGCATTCTCCCAAGAGACGTATGTATCTCTTGGACTATTACCATTACACGTCGCAGGCGGTCGGTCGTGTATGTGTGGGAACCGGGGATATGATTACTGGTGGTGATGACTGCTATGCTGCTGCTGCTGCTGCTGACACTTGTTGCTAATTTTCTGTACGCCGCGCGGCCCGCGCCGCACGCCGCCGCCTCACACAGTGCCCTCGCGACTCACCGCCTGCCCGTTCCACACCTCCATGCGGTGGGCGCGCACCTCGTCGTCGGCGGTGTACGGCGGCGGGATCTCGCCCTTTGCGCCCTTTGTCGGGCTGCCTGCGCCCGTGCCGGTGCCGGCGGGGCTGAGCTTGCCGTCGACCGAGCGGCGGCTCGACGAGCCCCAAGCGGCCGCCTCGGACGGCGAGATCGAGATCGAAGGGCGCAGCTGGTCCGACACGTCGGACATGCGCGACCCGCGCCGGGAGTTCGGGTCGGGCGGGAGCACAGTCGACTCGGGCAGGCGGTAGTCCTCGCGCACCCTGTGGAAGACGGGCGCGAACTTTACGAGCTGGGGTCGTTAGACGGGTTGAACGAGCTGCTGCCACGTACCTGCTTCTCGAGCGCGTCGAGCTTGATGCACAGATCGCTGTCCCGTGTGCCCCGGGACCGCTTGTACTCTATGTACTTGTCGATCACTGCCCTCGGATATCTGCCGCTGTCAGTGGCGAACCACGCCCACCACTCACCCCCCGTCTATTGGCCCCGTATACCCTCTTAAACATCGCACCACGTCCCCGCCTGTCTTCGGTATGATCGGCAGCCCGCGCCACTGCTTCTTCTGGTGGTCCTTGTGTGGTGGCTTGACGCCGAACTGCGCGCGCGCAACCTGCTGCCGCTCGTGGAGGTTGTGCGCGACGTAGCCGAGCGCGCCGATGAGGAGGATCGACTCGATGATGACCATGGTGCGTGGGAGGCTGGGATGCGAGCTCGGATGCAGGAAGGAAGAACCGGCAGTGGCTGTCAAAAGGCGGGGGTTATGAGTCGCCCACCGGCGACGGTGACGTAGCTGGTCGCGAGTCCAGGCTTTTTGTTGGCGGCCGCGACGCCTAATCTACGATGGATGCATACGACGGTGTCCTCGGGCCCTCCGTCGCGCGTCACAGGCCGACGTCGTCACTCTGGCCACACCGGCGGCAGGCGCTTCCGACGGCCGCACACGCCGTTGCTCGGTTCCAAATTCCTGATACGACGCCGACCGAGAGCGGCCTGTGACGATCGTTTGGGGTATGTCACGAGTGTGGGTATTGCCCCTCGTGAATGCCAAGAGAGCGCGCTTGATGGAGGGCTGGGGGCCCGCTTATCGCAGTCCGGGGGACTGAGCAGTAAAGATGGGCTCCGGGCGCCAAGTTCTGCCACTTCTCGCTGTCGCTGGGTCAAACTGTTCCATTTTGGAACTGTTCAAAAGGTGGCCGTCAGTGGAGCGCCGTTGTCAGTGGGCCCCGGTTGCCAACGTCCGCCGATCTCAGCAGCATCCCCACTCGGCAAGCATCTCGCCGTCCTCGGGTATCCTTGTGTCGCTGTACGCGATGTATTTTTGAGCCGATCGCGATCGCGCTCGGCGGGTAGCTGGGGCCATAAGTGATGGTGAGTTGATGTTTGGGGTCATGGACGGTCTCATCGTTGTGGCTGCCGTCGAGGGCGCTGGGGAGCGTGCAAAGGCCATGCTTTCTCTGGGGTTGATGGTGGAGCGGCGGGGTGACCGGTGTAGACGGCCAAGCGCGGGTCTCTTCGCCGCATCGGTGGTGAACGAAGGAGAAGGAGACCGGTACACAGGTACTGGCCACCTTGGTTGCATCTTGTGCGCGTAGCGCTCAATGAGACCGGTCGTGTTGAGCCCACGACAACCCGCAGTTGACGCACCGACACCGCCACGTCACGTTTCAGATTCGTCGTGAATGTCATGTCTTAACCCATCTACATCGCTCTTCCCACGCCGGCCTCCACGCCCTCCTGACCACCACCGCCATGGCGCTGGGCACTCCCCCATCCGCTCTCAGACCACCCCGGCGAGCTGCTTTCGTACGCCGAGTAGATCCAGTCCTCCTCCGTCGACTGCGCGGCGGTCAGTGACGACCGCCACGGCGCCGGGGCGTCGCCGTGCCCGCTGAAACTGGCCGGCAGGGACGTAAAGTCGATAATCTCCTGCATGCGCGAGTCGCGTGTCGTCTTGCGGCGGACCAGTGCGACGTGAGCCTCCGCACGGGTTGCAGCGTCTCTGCTATCCCCAAGTCCCATGCCTGCCAGTGCCAGCCCGAGCCCCTTGTGGCCGTCAGGATAGAGACTGTGGCGGCTCACGCTCGCGTCGAGGTCCGCCGGGTCGTGGTCCGGGTCCAAGTCGATGCCGTACTCGAGGAGGAAGTTGGCCTCGTCGCGCCACATGTCCTCGACCTCTTGGAGCGAGTAGTCATGCCCGTCGTCGCTGTCGTCCGGTGGAGTGAGCACCTCGGCGGGCTTGGGAATCCGGGGAGGCGGCGAGCTGGGCGGCGACGCAGATATGGAGCCGAGATATTCGGCTTGCCCGTCAGGAGTAGAGCCCGGGCGAGAGGGAGGGGGAGAGGGGCCAACTGGCAGTGGGGCGGCAGAGAGGGCAGCCGCAGGCAGGGGTGGGGGTGAGTCGGCCAGGTACCCTAGGTACTCTGTTTCTGGACGTGGCGCGAATCGCACCTCGTGACGGACGGGTGGAGGTGATGGCACAGGGGGTGGGGTTGTCGGGGACGCCGGGGGCGAGGCAGCAGGGTAGCCGAGATACTCTGTTTCCGGACGAGCTGGCCGCTGTGGTGGAGCACGGTGTGGTGAGAGCGGCGGCGTCGACTTGAACGTCGGTGACTGGGGAAGGGTGGGCGGTGGGGATAGTGGGGGCGAGGGCTTGATCGCTGGGAGGCCCGGTGGTGGCGGGGCGGACGGGCTCGCGAGCACCGTCTCTGGACGGTCGTCCGCCACGAACACCGATGTACGGAAGTACGACAGCTCACTGTCGTCTTCGAAGATGGTGACGCGGGAGTTGAGGCTTGCAGGTGGTGCAAGCGTCGCAGGGGCGCGTCGCGGGGGTGATGGCGCTGGCGGCTCGTCGCGCTCGTCTTCCAGCACCACCTCGAGTGTGGGTGTAAACGAGTTACGCGGTGACGGCGGGGCGGAGGACAACGAGCCATAAGGAAGGAGGTTGAGCGGCGGGGGAGAGGTAGAGAGCACGACCTCGGGGCTCGGTGCCGGCACGCTTGCCACTGGTGGTGATGGTGCTTGCCGGGGAGGGGCGCGGGCCCACGGTGGCAGCCCAAAAGGCGACAGCGGCGACTGGAGCGGCGAGCTAATGGCACGCGGGGATTGCGGGGGTGAGCTTGTCTTGGTCGGGGTCGCCATCGGTGCCGCCGGCTGGAAGCTAACCTCCCCACTCTTACGCTTCTCCGGCGCGAACGGCGACATGGGCGGCAAGGGCGGCAGCAGTGGAGCCGGGGGCGGGGCGCGCGGCCCACCAGGATGGAGAAACCCGTCGAGGCCCTGGGTCGCCGGCACCGGCGTCGGAGCCCATAGGAAAGGCCTGTCGCCCCCCTCGGCGAGCGGTGACGAAGGCAGCGAGCCCGACGGGCGGCGGAAGTCGCCGCTGGACGACGTGCTCCCGCGGCGGTCGTCGGCCTCAGCGCGCGGGCGCTCGGGGTCGCGCCCGCCCCCCTCCAGGCCCGAGCGCGAGTCCATGCTCCCCCGCCTGCTCGCAGGCGACGCGGTGCGGAAGCTCTTGAAGCTCGGCGACGGGGGCGGGAGGCCGGCGCGCGCAAAGGAAGGCGACGGCGCCGAGGACTGGGACCACGCGCTCGGCGCCGGCGAGGCGGTGCGCGACAGCGGGAGCGGGACGCCGGTCGCGCTGCGCGGGCTCGGCAGGCTCGGCAGCGTCGCGGGGTTGTATCCCCTCGGCGAGGTCGTCTGCGGCTGTGGTCGCGGCGGAGCGATCGACACGGGCGGGTACACCATGTCCTTGAGGACGCGGGAGGGGCCGAGGGCGTGCGCGAAGCGGACTGTCGCGAAGGCGGCCGAGAACTCGGGGCACTGGCGGCGTTAGCTGCGGGTTTGGCGGGGCTCGCGCCGTACCTCCTCCTCGAGGTCGTGCAGCTTCGCGTTGACGTCCTCGATCGATCTGCCTTTGGTCATCTTGGCCTCGACGTAGGACGTTATCACGGACACGGGGTACCTGTGGTGAGCTGTGTGGGGTGCCGTGAAGCTCACTCGGACATCTGCGGCCCGTCGTACGCCTTGAGCATAGCGTACGCCTTGTGGAACGTCTTGACGGGCTTGGGGATCTTCTTGACGGCGGCAGAGCGCTTGTAGTGCTCTGGGCTGGGGTTCCAGTACGGGTACGGGCCGGCCTGCGGGGGCGGTGCCGCGAGCGGCGTGAAGGGCATGGCGTCCTTCTTGCCCATGGTGTTGTAGGGTCGTCGAGGTGAGCTGTTTGTTACGAGTGGCGGCTCATGGTGTGTCGCTGCAGCACGAGGCTATGCACGCGATGGTGAGAGCAAGCTGCAGAAGCCAAAGATGGCGAGTTGCTGCGGTGCGGTGGTGGTGGTGGTGGTTGGGTGGTCAGAAGGATTCGAGAGTGCACGGATCAGACGGCCCGAGTTGGGCGTCGGTCGGCCAAACGCCACACTGCGTGCATCGCACCAGCCAACACCCATCGTGTCCATTGGAATCGTACAACACAATGCAATGCATCAACTACTTACGCGGAATAACACACCGGGTCATACCCCACAGCTTGACCACCACTGGCTCGGGGCTTGATTGCTCGGCCGACGACGACAACGAAGACGACGACGACGTCGGCGCGTCGCTCTCGTCGCAGAGCTTGGGCCCGCCGTCGCGGGCACCAACGAGCGCCTGCGCCGCATGCGACCGCCTCCACCACGAGTGCGGGGTATCTGGCACAACGGGCTCGGGCAACGGTGATGCAGTCTTCAACCTCGCCATGCGGTGGATATTGCGCGCCTCTGCAAACTCGCGCGGGTAGCCTGGCAGCTGGGAGGTTAGGAATGGCCCGCCAAAATGACCCACCTGCGCCTCGAGGCAGCGCAGCCCGCGCGCAATGTCGTCGTCGGCGTATCCCCACTCGAGCTGGTGCAGCACCAGCGCGCGGATGACGGGCAGCGCGAGTCTGCGGTGTCAGCACAGCCTCGGGCATGCATGCGCCCGGGGCACTTACTCGCGCGGAGGCTGCGGCTCGCCGTCGAAGGGCTTAAGGATGCTCAGCACGTCCTGGGCCGAGTAGATGGCCAGGCTGGTGCCGCGGCGTGGCCGGGTCGCGGTGACGGGGGTCGGGGAGTGAACATTCACTGACATGAGAGAGTGGACAGTGTTGAGGTCAAGATGCGTCCTCGAGAAGCCTTTTGCAGCAGAAGACGATGCGGCGGCGAGAAGGATGGAGCTGCTGCTGCTGCCCGCCTCATCGCCTCGGCGCAGTTTGGGTGGCGAACCGGCGCACATCGCCCGCATGATGGCATTCGTCGTGGCCGAGGCACCATCTGCAGGCTGCTCGTACTGTTTCATACTGGATACATCAGTACGGCCGCGGGCTGTTGTGCGGCGCTTCGTACTCCAGCTATAGCTATCATCTGTACAGTGTTGGGGTCTCTGGGGTCTGCCTCTCCCTGCCTCGTTGCCACAGTCGTCATACAGTCGTAACCGCCCACCTCTTCCCCACTCGATCTAAGATATAATATACAACCCCACCCCTTTGGTCTGACTTCCTGCCTCCCCTCAGTCACAACAACGGCGCACGCTCGTCAAACGGCGTGTACGGCGGCGGGGGCTCGCAGCCCTTGATCTGCCGGCTCATCTTGGTCGCAGCGTTCATGAGCTCGCGATCGAACCGGTGTTCGGCGGGGGGCGGCCACGGGGTTGGCAGCACGGTCGACGGCCCCAGCGCGGTGAAGTAGCGCACGAGGTTGAATGCCGCAGAGTAGAGCGGGAACTGCGGGGTGGGGTGGTGGTCAGCCGATATCAATGCCGCGGCGGCGCATGCACTGCGCACTACGCACCTCGCGCTCCAGAATCTCGAGTTTACTCGAGATGGCGTCCGTCTGGCGCCCGCGCGCAATCTTGTTGACGACGTAAGCCCGTATGACGGACACTGGGAATCTGGGCCATGAGCCACGACGCTGGCTGGCTAACAGCAACAAACTCACTCGTGCACCGGCCGACCAGAGTAGACGCGCAGGCACACCCGGACGTGTCGTGCTGAGCGTACGAACAGCCCGTCGCTGCTCTCGTCGCGCTTGACGCTGTTACCGCGCCGCCTGAGTCGCGGCCGGCGCGTGGGGGGGTGCGCCGTGATGAGCTCGAACCCGTCGGAAAGCCACTCGCTGCCGGATCGGTCGGGGTGCTGCCGGTCGGGATGGTCTGGCAGCGGCCCGACGGACATGTCTGTGCTGCTTCGGAAGATCATGGCGGGGGGGGAGGGATGGTGGTCCGCGATGCATGTTGTCTTGTCGCCTATATGCCTGAAGGGGGGTGGATGCGTCGGTGTGTTGTCGGGTAGTGGTAGCAGTGGCCACGGCGACGGAGACACGACACGGGGACCACTGTCCATGCCACGACAAGACGACGATGGCTGCGAGGCATGCATACAGTGTGCCATCTGATCGCTTCTCTACACTATGCAGCAGCAGCAACAATGCACTGTCCAAACCCCCTGTTTCTGATCCACGCAAGCTCGTCCCCCGTCTTCCGCACCCGTGACGTTTTCAGAGTCACACGCCAGCCACACGTCGTCGCCGTCGTCGTCGCTGGCTTCTCACAAGAAGGCAGTCGCAGGCCGCGGCCCGATCGCCACCAGTGGGCGGAGAATGATATCGTCGGTAGTGTACGCCCGCTCGCCACCTTCGAGTGTTGGCGAGCGCGGGAAGTCGAACAGGCCGTCGAAGGACAGATCGGGCAGGCGCACACTCAGCTGCGGGGGGTAGCTTCCGCCCACGGGCGTCGACACGGGCGTCGTCGTGCCGGGCTCGCGGATTGACAGCGAACAGATCGACGGCGTCGTCCCGCCGAGACTGATGTTGATCGACATGCCAAAGGCATCGTCGCCGGCCGTGCGGGCGGTCTCGGTTGTTGGTGTCGCGTCGAGCGAGTGTGGCGCTGGGTAGACGAGCATGTCGCCGGTGTGGGGGGTTGACGAGGCTGGCGATGTGGCGGGTGGCGATGCCAACGACGAGGACACTCTGCTGCGGGTTACGACTGTGGGTCTCGACACCGTGGGCGGGGAGAGCGGCGGTGGCAGCGGCGACGGAGCACGGGCCGCGCCGTTGTGGTACTCGCTCGCTGGCGAGCGCGGGAGATGGAGGCTCGAGAAGCCGCCGGAGCGGTTGACGCCAGCCGCGCCGGCGGCCTTGAGGGCCGAGAGGCTCCGTGTGCGGGGTCTGAGCGCGCCGAACAGTGCGGCGGTGACGGCGCTGCGGCGTGACGGTGGGCGGATGGCAACAAGATTCATCGTCACCCGCGCGGCGTCGACAATGTCCTGGTCGAGGTGGGCGAAGTCGGGCGGCCACGCGGGGCTGTCCTTGAGCGCGCCCGCGCCGAGGTTGTTGAAGTAGCGCACGAGGAGGAAGGCGGTGGCGAACTGCGGCAGCTGGGCCTCGAGGCCCTCGAGCTTGGCGCTTATCTCGGCCGGCGTGCGGCCCTTGAGCAGCTTGTGCTCGACATACGCGCGGATCACGGCGACGGGGTATCTGGCGGCGTCAGCTTGGCGGCCGGTGGACGGCGCACCTCGAGACCACGGCGCCGGGGTACAGCCGCAGCGTGGTGGCTGCGTCTTTCGACGTCCGGATGGCCTTGGACGGGAACGCGAGCGACGCGGATGACGCAAAGCGCATGGCGGTGAGTGGCGGCGGGGGCTGCGGCTGGATCCAGGAGCGGGACGAGCCCACCGAGCGGGCGGAAGGGCGGCGCAAGAGGCGCGGCGGCGGCGGTAGGCGCAGGTCGGAGGCGCCGAAGGGCGAGGGGGACGGCGGGGCGAGGGACGCGCTTGCGGCGGTTGTGAAGCCCCCCACGGTGGATACGAGCATTGCGGTGGCGGCGGTGGCGTGTTGTGCAGAAGGCATGAGAAGAGACACAGGACGAGAAGCATGCCGCGGCCGGCACAGCCGGGCGGGCGGCACGACACGGCGCGCGGGCCGTCGACGGGGACTGGCGCACTGCTGTGCGGTGCTCGCCGTGCGCACTGACGCGCGGGTGGCCGTGCTGGGCTGTGCGTTGGCGTGTCTGCATGCTGGTTCGGGTACAGAGAATGTCTATCTATATGGGAGGGGATGTGGTGGTGCCACATCCTACTCGCCCAGCGAGTTGGCCGGCAGGAGCGGCAGGAACGACCGCGGGCGCGGGGTGAGCGGTGGCGTGGCGAGCGGCTTGGGCTCGGCGACCAGCGACGCCGGCTGCACCAGCGTGTCGGCGGAAGTCGACGGCGGGGTGTACGCTGCTGTTGTTCCGTCGGGGGCTCTGCTGCCTCCAGTCCGGGCAGCGGCGCCGCCACCGCGCCGCCGATCGCCCCGGCCCCTCGCCTGGCCCGTGAACACTGGTTCGGCGGGTTCGGCCAGCACGCGCCGTCCGCCGGCCCCGACTCCACCCACGCCCCAGTCGCCCCCCTTGCTGCGGTGCACATGCGTCGACAGGCGGCTGGCGGCCGCGACGGCTGCCTGCGCGCGCGCCGAGTCGTCAAAGACAGGCGGAAAGTCCATGTCGATAACGTGCGAGGGCCCAAGGCCCTTGAAGAACCTGACGGCGGCGAAGGACCGGGCGAACTGCGGCAGCTTGCTGTCAGTCGGACGGACAAATGGCCGCCACCCACCTCCGCTTCGAGAATCTCGAGCTTGCGCGCAATGTCGGCCGGCTTGCGCCCACGCACCAGCTTGTGGTCGACATAGCTGCGGATCACGGACACGGGGTACCTTGCGAATCAGCGGCATCACGCTCGCCACTCACTCGGCGAACACGGGCCCGCGGTAGAGGCGGAGGCAGAGGGCCGCGTCGGACGCGGTGCGCACGATGCGCGGGGCAAGCCGCGCCGCGAGCGGGTCCATGTCGTCCTCGCTCAGCCGAGGGGAGGGCGGCAGCGGGTCGGGGTCGGGCGGAGGGGCGGCGATCGCGCGCCGGCGGAACGACGCCTGAGTGCGCGCCCACGCGGCCGACAGCGTCGTGGTCGCGAACGACGCCGTGGCGACAGCCAGCGCGGTGCCTGTGAACATGCCGGTCGCCGCGGTGGAGAGGTATTCCCAGTCGAAGAGGGCGAGGACGGTGGCGAGCGGCGCGGGGAGGTTGAGGCGGTCGAGGACGGGCAGCGCGGCGAGCAGGATACGCAGCGTCGAGATGTGCGCCAGCTGCGTGAGGACGTGGGCTGACTCGAGCGAGAGGGCGGTGCTGTGTAGTGGGGGCATGGTGTGAAGAAGAAGACGGACGAGTAGACGGGCGCGGTGGGTCGCAGATGCAGCACACACGAGATCGGACGGCCGTGCTCGTGCTCCCCCGCAGTGCAGTGCGGGGAGGGAGGGAGGGAGGGCGAGGACGGCACACAGCACACATGCATTACACTACAACGCGGCATTGTACGAGTCACGCAGCAGCGGCTCGGAGCGCCGCCGCCGCACAGCAAGGAACTCGGAGTAGCGCAGCGCGTCGGCGGGCGAGTAGGCCGGCGGCGCGTCGACCTCCATTTCTACCTGGTACGCGTAGTACTGGCGCGGGGGAGCCGGCGCGGCGAGCGCCACGGCTGTTGCCTGCGCCGCCCACTCGTTTCCGCGCTGCTCTCGCTCTCTATCCCAGCGGGGCGACTCGACGAGCCGCTCCGGCTCCTGGCGGAACCCAAACCCACCCACACGCGGCGTCGTCGGGCTCGCAGGCGCCGAGTGGCTCGGCGTGGCCAGCGGCGTCCCCCACGGTGTGATGCCCGGCGTAAACGGCAGCGGGAGCGGCCTGAGGCGCGGCGAGCCGGGGATAGCGATAGGCAGTGGCGCCGACGGGCGGCGTGCGCGGCCGTTGATGTTAGGCGCCACCTCGGCACCGGGGAAGAGCACGGTCGCGCGGGTCTGCGGGAGCGCGAGGCGCTGCGGCGTCGGCGTGGTGAGCACTTCCGCCGCCTGGTTGTCCGCCCACGGCGGCTGCCGCGCGCCGGGGATGAGGTGCGCGCTCTGGCTGCGCGAGTGCGCGAAGGGCCGCGGCGGGGGGAAGAGGGAGTGCAGCGCGAACGTCTGCTGCACGGGGGACGGGTGCGCCGAGGGCGCCGGCGTGCGGTGGAAGCCGTGGTCGAGGCCGAGGAGGCGGGGCTTGAGCTCGAACGACGCCGACGAGGTGCGGCTGCGCGGCGGGGCGAGGGACACCGAAGCGATGGACGAGGTGCGGCTGCGCGGCGGCGGGGGCGCAAACGACGCGACGGACGACGTGCGGCTCCGCGGCGGGACGGGCAGCGGCGCGTGGAACGACGCGGCCGACGACGTGCGGCCCCGCTCCCGCTCGCGCTCGCGTTCGCGTTCGGCGGACCGCCGTGCGTCGCCGCCGCCCTTGCGCTCGCTGCCCGGAAACGTCATGATCCGCGCCACATCCAGCAGCGGGTCGGCGTCGTCCAGCACCGGCGGCCACTCGGAGTCGAGCACGCCGCTCGGGCCCAGCCCGCGGAAATACCGCACCGTGTTGAACGCCCGCGCGTACTCTGGCACCTGGGTCGTCAGCGCGGCTGAGGCAGCCACGTACCTCGGCCTCGATGTTGTCGAGCTTGAGGCTGATCTCGCCCGGCTTGCGGCCGCGCACAATCTTCTGGTCGACATAGGAGCGGATCACGCGGAGGGGGTACCTGGGATGTGGTGTGAGTTGTGACATGGCAGCCAGCTACGCGGAGGCAGCGCAGGCACCGCCCGCGTCCCATCACACCCCACTCACTCGGCATACCGCGCGCCGCGGTACATCTGCAGCGCGGTGACGGCGTCCGCAGCCGTCTTAGCAACGCGGTGGGTCCATTCGCGTTCGTCGTCGTCATCGCGGTCGAGCTGCGGGAGCGTGTTGGACGGGCCGGCGAACGCGGGGAGGTGCGGCGGGTGTGAGTGCGCGTGCGGCGGGTGGGGGTGCGGCGTGCCGAGGCCGAGCGCGCCGAGCATGCTGCTGAGCGAGCGCGGAGATACTGACGAGAGTGAAAGGAGGCTGGCTGCTTGTGGAAGTGTGTCAACGGCGGCTGGGGCGAGTGGGCGCTGTGCATGGGCCGCGGGGGCGAGAGGCAGCAGGCTGGCGGCCACGGCGGTGCCACCGTGCCACCGTGCCACCGTGCCACTCGGCGCCACGCGCTCGACTCGACGCCGGCACGCCCCGCCTGCAGCGACCGAACAATGCCCCGCAAGTCGTCCACAACGGGGAGGAGGGGCCGAAACGCGACAATGCACCTTCTCCTGGCACAAGGTGGTGCACAACGCGTCGCAGAGCGGGAGGCAGGGTGGCGACGCGCTCGCTCGCACCCAGACAAAGGTAGAACGCGGCTCAGACCACGGCTCACACGCCCTCACCACCACCACTCACCCCACTCACCCCCACCCTACCCATGGGCTACGCGCTCTACACGACCACCTACCGCACCCCCAGCCTCCGCAGCCGCGCCCGCACGCCGTCGCTCACCGCCGCGTCCTACCGCCGCCGGGCGAGTGCCGCCGCCGCCGCCGAAAGCAACATGGGCTGGGCGGCGGCCGCGCTCGACGCCCTGCGCGCCAGCTACGCCGAGAGCGTGTACCCTTTCTTGGGGGCCGACGAGCGCGCCGCCTTCCTCGTGCCGCTGGCGCGCGCGGGCGGCTTCTTGCTTCCGCACGCGCGGGTGCCGTCCTTCATCAAGACGCGGAAAGACGCGCTCCGCTGCCTCCGCGCGTTTACTGGCCCAAAGTTCCATGCGTGGGTTGTGAGCTGGGGCGATCTGATGCCAGTTATCCTGCGCTCGTGGTCCTCGCGTATGTCGACGTCAAGATCCGCGCCGGGAAGAGCAAGGCCGGAGTGCGCGCCAAGCTGGAGCGCATCGAGATCGAGGTGGGGCGTCGAGGGGGAGCACAAGCGCGCGTCGGTCCGGCTGACCTATGATACAGCTGCCCGCCTTCTGGCGCGTCTACGGCATGGTGCGCGACCTCCGCCGCCTCGGCCCAAGCAGCAAGCTCGACGTGGCTTGGCCGCCGGTGTACAACGAGCACTCGGAGACGGCGAGCGCCGCGCGCGAGTTCCACCCGCTGTCGCGGCGCCACCCCAGCATCAGGCCGCGCGACTACATGTGGTGGGAGACGAGGGAGGGGTGGGAGGTGGTCTGAGGGTGTGGTTGGATGGTGCGTGGCTCGCTGGGCGGGCGACGCAGTTGTAACCTGGTAACGACGCGACACGACAATCACGAGTCTGCTTTGAGGCGTTCGACGCGCCAGCCGCGCATCCGCCGATCAGTGTGCATCCACACGGGGCGCAAAAGATGCGCGCGATGCGCGGCATGCGCGGCGTGTTAGTGCTACGCATCTGCTGCGCTCTGCTTGCCAACACTTTTATCGCTGCAGAACGTGTTGCACAACTTCAGTGCACCAATGCAGCCCAAAAAGCAGATGCTGTTAGGTCCGACTGGGATTCGAACCCAGGTAGTTCGGAGTCGAATTCCTTCAAAACCGAAAGTCGTAACCGGCTGGACCATCGGACCGAGCACGCCGCAAACTCTCCGAAAGTAGTTTTATGCTTCCCACCCTGGGCCCAGGGCGCAGCCGCAGATCCGTCCCCACTTCCTTCCCACACAGACTCGCGCACGCAATGCAGAAGACTAGTCAAACGGCGCGAGGATTGCCCGTGCCCAGCGGCTCATGTGCCGGCGCTCGCTGGTCGCCTCCCACCGCTCGCGGTCGAGCGAGCTGTACGCCGGCGGGGGCACGACGTCGACGACCACGCGCCGCTCAGGCGCGATGAGCGACGCGGAGCGCGCGTGCGCCGGCGCGCTCGCGAGCGGGAACGTGATGGTCGCTGCGCGCCGGTGGCCGTGGCGCGGGGGTGCGGGCTCGGTACGTGGCTGCGGTGTGGGGTGGACGCACGCCGGCGACAGGGGGGACGGCGGTGCTCCCGCTTCGTCGGGTGACGTGGAGCGCAGCGCGGCCGCGAAGGTCATGGTGGCGGCTGGTCGCCGCCCCAGGCTGCGGCTGCGGCGCCGTGACCCGCGTGTCGGCGTTGCCGCCGCGCGGCTGGGGCTCGGCGTTGCCAGCGACACTGGCGACACCGGCGACTCCGGCGACTCGGGCTCGTCGGCACGTACCCGCACGCCGAGGTGCAGCACCGGCGCAGCGGCGCTCACTGTCCTCGCGGCGTCGATCGCGTTCGTGTCCGCAAACGACGGGGCGGCACCCGGCAGCACTGGCGGCCACGCCATCGGCAGCACATGGCTGGGGCCAAAGCCGCGGAAGTAGCGGACAGTCGCGAACGCGCGCGCGTAGCGCGGGTGCTGCTGCATGAGCGGTGTCGGTGTCTGCGCAACCCACGCCCGCCTCGAGCGACTCAAGCTTGCGTAAGATGTCGCCCATCTTGCGCCCCTTGATGATCTTGTGGTCGACATACGAGCGGATCACCGACACGGGGTATCTGATGTCAGCGTGCTACACTATCGCCGCGATGGCTCACTCGGCAAACGGTTCGCCAGCATACAGCAGCAAACACACATTCACGTCCTGCGCCTTGCGCACGACAGCAGGCAGGTGCGGCACGACGCGCGGGTCGATGTCGTACTCGTACTCGCGCTGGTACTGCTGTATCGCGCTCGCGTTGGCGGCCAGGCTCGAGATGGCGACGGCCATGGCCGCGCCCGCTGCCGCCGAGGTCAGCGCGACGGTCGAGAGCATTGGTGTGGTCGACAGGTGGGTCGCGGGGTGCGCAGAAGGCAGGGGCAGGGGTGCGGAGAGGGAGGGGTCGAGCGCGCGGCGGCTCTTGCGCCGCTGTGGCAGCTGCTTTGATGCTCACGGTGCCACTCATGCCGCGAGCTATCTAGGTCGGCGGCGCAGAGGCTGCTACTCCCTGCTCTGTGCCGCCCCTCCCTTCATGGCCTTGATCCTCCCTGCTACTGCCTCTGTGCTGCTTGTGGCATTGTCTCGACTGAAATAGCCGCTGGGTGGCGACTTTTTTGCGGGGCTCCACTGTTTGACGATGACGCGCACTGACCAGCACCGCATTTTCCAGATTCCATCGACATTTAATCGCGACACTGCACACGCCTCGTCATCGACTCTTGTTTGTCCATCTATCTCACTATCTCTCTCTCGCGATAGAAGACGCCCTTGACTACGCTCTCCACCCTCACAGCGCTCCCCATCGACCCAAGACACCTATAGGCTATCGCGTCCCTGTCGACACCACCCACGTCACCCCCCATCCCTCTCCGGAGCAACACTCTCCGGCCCCTCCCCCACGACCTCACATCATTCTCGACAGCAGCTCTCACCCATGGTCCTCATCGAGGCTCTCATCATCGCTGCGGCGGCGGGCTACGTAGCGAAACGGTCTGGAAAGGGCGGCGACAATGAAAAGTACGGTGTCCAGCCCCCCAAGGGCAAGGGCATGATGCGCACCAAGGATGTGCCGCTCGTGCCGAAGCGCGCGCATGACGTGCATCGCTGCTTGAAGGCATACAAGGGGCCTATACCTGGCGAGTGAGTAATTTGAGGGCTGAGAACGCTCCCACAACCGTGTTGTTGGCTGCCGACTCGCAAGGCAGACCCTGGTGGCGCACCGCAGCACCGCAAAGTGCTAACGACCCAGATACCCCACCCAAGTGCTGCGCATGTATGTCTCGTACAAGCTCGCACACGGCACAGAGGCAGCGCACATCCCCCACAAGATCGAGACGCTGGAACACGAGGTAGGCAGCCCAACCTGATGCATGCTGACTAGCAGTTCCCAAAGTACGCCCCATGCTTTGCCATCGTCCGTTTCGAGCTCGGCCTGGGCCCGTCCCAAGTGATCCCTATGAACTGGCCACCACCAGGGGCCCACCCACCGCCACCCCTGTCGTCTCTCCCGCCGCCGCCGGGGTCATCGCTCCCCCCTCCACCGATAGCTGTCCAGGGAAAGGAGGGCAAGTCGTCCATGAACCAGTCGTACGGCGAGCCGCGAAGGAGGTCCGGGTTTGGGGGATACCAGCCGGAGCCGACCCGCCGACCGGATGACGCGCTCACTCAGCGCGGGAGCTCGGACTACCAGACCAACCCCTTCTTGGACAGCCGGTCCGAAAAGTCGACATACAACCCGGGCTACCTGTCGCCTGTCGGGACTGGCGCACCGCCGCCGCCGTTGCCTGTCCGACGAGGCACAGCGGGTACCGGCCAGATGATGCCCAACGGCACAGGTCCAACCTCGCCCAACGCGTATCGCCCCCCTCCGCCACCGCTCCCGCCGCGCTCTCCCACGATCAATGTGGATCACATGCCAGTGCCGGGAGAGTTGGTCGACGCACCACCACCCTACTCGCGCAACGAATTCCAAAATGGTCGGGCTGATGGCGGCCGTGGCGGTGAAATCTGATAGACGTGGATAGACTGGCTGGACTGCAGCCTTGTGAACAAAGCATAGAGACGCTCCGGCTCCAGACGCACTCAACACACGCACCATAAGCATAATAGTTGTCTATGAGATGTAGCCCATGATTGTTGTTGGTGCAGGACGTTGTGCTGTCGAGGGTCTGGCCGTGGCGCCGCGTGGCGTCATTGTGCGTTCTACGGTGTGTGTCGGTCGAGATCCGTCGGCTGGCGCTATCATCGCGGCGACTGCTGACAACGGGCGAGCGACATGGAAGCTGTGTAATGCATCGCTATCGTCTTGGCTCAGATCGATGCTCGAGATGCTCGACAACAACGACAACAGCAGCGACAACGGCGACGAAACAATGACAAGCACAATGACTCACTAACTTGGAGTGCTCGTGGTGTCGCATTGCCATGTCCGCACTGGCCTCGTCGTCGACCACCGCCGCCGCCGCCGCCCCCTCTACGCACTCTGCCATTCGTCTTCTTATACTCCCTCCTCACCTCGCACAACACGGCCGCCCTTCTCCCCATCACATCCCCACCCCGTCCGCCGTACACCGGTAGGATGACACCCCACGGCGCGCAGGCGCCGGCACCCCCGCGGCCGCCATCAGAGCGGGGGGCGCACGCGCCGCCGCCGCCGTCGTTTGCCTCGCCCCCGCCGACCAGCCAGCCGGCCAAGACGCTGCTGACGACCAGCTCGCTCAACTTCCGGCGCCGCATCCTCCGGCAGTACTCTGTCGCCCCGCCGCCAGAGTACTTTGCCGCCGAGCACCTCGCCTGGCTGCCGCATTTCTCGCGCGACCTCGCCGACCTGGTGCTCTGCCTCGAGGGGTTCACTGGGCCGAGCGATGCAGCGTGAGTCATGCTTGCCTGTGAAGCCTGGCTGATCATGCACAGGTACCTCGAGTCTGCGATCCGGAGCTACATCCAGTGGGCGGCGTTCGTCAAGAAGATCCAGGTCAGCTCGCTCGAACTGGCCGAAGAGCTCGCCTTCATCCGCCGCCTGGTATGTGGCAGCGGGCGGGCTACGCTGACGGCAGTTTCCGCGGTTCACAAAGGCCGTTGACGCCGTCGCGCGCGACCAGGAGATCACGCTGCCTCCACCGGTGCCCGAGACGATCGAGTCGCTGCTCGACCTCCCGCAGCTCGAGGAAGCCGCGGCGCTCCGGCTCCCCTGGCGCGGGGCGACCCCTTCAAGTCCCAGGCTGGAGCCGGTGCCGCCGCCGCCAACTCCACGGGCAGACAACACGCCGCCGGTGACGCCGGCTGACTCGACGTTCTCGTCGCCCACGTCGCGCTCGTTCGAGCCGCGCCCGGCAACGCCCCAGCGGCAGGAGCGCCCGTCAATCCCGCAGAGGCCGTACCACCCCCTGCCGCAGCCACCTACCACGACCAGCCCGCGCGCACTCCCACCCCACCCCCCGCTGGTGGTGCCCGACAGCTCGTGGGCGCTGCCGCCACCGCTCAGCCCGAACCCCACGAGCCCGAAGCATGGGCGTGGACTTACGCCTAGCCCGCAGGCGGCTCAAAGGGTGCTCACACCCAGTCCGAGGCCATCCCAGCCACCCGTTCTCGCGCCGAACCCAAGGCCGCAGCAGCAGGCAGCGCAAGTACCCAACCCCAGGCCACCCCAGCAAGCACCAGCGCCGAATTCGTACGGATCGCAGAACGCACCTGCGCTAAGCCCGCCGACTCTCCGTCACCAGCTCTCAAACACGACAATCGCCCAGCCGCAACTCGCATTGTCTTTCCCGACCCCCAACACCAAGCAGCCTCAGCTCCAGCAGAAGTCCTCACAGCTTTTCAGAGTCACCGAGCTCGCACATCAGCTCGCACCGCCCGCCCAGTGCGTCGATGAAAAGCCTCCAATACCGCCACCAAAGAACAAGCAGCGGTTTGGGGCTGATAGTGAAGCCCGGCCGTACCATGGCCAGGGACCGTACCCGCCACTGCAGTTCTACCACCCCGAGGCTAGCCCTCCACAGCCATCCAACGGTGGCACCTCTTCCACCTCACGTCCCATCAGGCCGCAGACGACTGTCACGACCAACCCGAACCAAAGGGAGCAGGATAGGCGTCAGCCATACCGTCCTCCCAGGCTGGTCATCCCGTCACCTCTAGGCCCTGTCCACACCGACAACAGCGGCTGGAAGAGCAGCAACAACGGCAGCAGCTGGGGCGGCAGTGGCGGCTCCGACAACGGGTGGGGCAGCAGCGTCCCCGGCGCCTCAAGCATCGTCCCGACGCCTGTGACAGCCCGCAAGCCTCTCAGCCCCAACCCACCTGCGCGCCCAAGCTCCGACTACGAGACAGTGCGGATGCGAGGGAACGTCAACCCCGAGCTGCTGGCGGACCGGCCGCTGTCCCACCCGTCGAGCTTACAGCGGCGCGGAGCGCAGCACCAGGGAGGCGTTGTCGCGCGCCGGCCGTCCACCAAGCCGAAGCGTACTCTCTCTGTCCGGCGGGGCGGAAGCCGCCCAAGCCCATCGAACATGTCTACAGGCGCCTCAACACCGCTCGCGACGTACCCCACCCGACACCCCCCGCGGCGTGCGACAGCTGAAAGCACAAGCTCCGAGTTCACAAGCCAGCTGACACGCGCAACATTTCCCCCGATCGGACACGGCAGGCAGGAGATCATGACGGACGGCCCGGTGCAAGGATACTCGGAGTTTGGCGCTCTGCGGGACTCGAGGCGCCAGGAGGAGCCCGGGCCCCGTCAGCGATCATTCTATGAGAACAACCGCGCGAACCCGGCTGGGAGCAGCCGCGCGCGGGAGCCTTCGTGGGTGTCCATCGACTCTGAAGAGGAGCTCCGCCCGCAGGTCCGCCCGCGACCCGAGTCACCATACTCGCCAATTAACCGGCCGCTCCCCCCGCACACCCCCTCCTCGCTGCCATGGGACAGGCCGAAGCGACCTACCTCCGCTGCGTCATGGGTGACGGTCGACTCTGTCGCCTCTGGCGCTGCGAGCCGCTCGCCTCCACCAGTTGGCGGTCGCGGGCCTGAGCCGTGGCGCGACCACGCCCATACTTCAAGCCAGGACTGGATACCCCAGCCGCAGCGCGCCAGACCAGTTTCACGCCACTCGATGGACCAAGTTCCCACCGCGCAGGCGCCTACATCTGTCAGAAGAGAGTCCGAGCCCGCGGCCCCGCCAATGGCATTTGGCTTCCAGCAGCAGCTCCTACGCCGTGAGGAAACGGGCGGCAACAGACTCAGACGCGACCTGTCTGTCGTCAGCACGCTCTCCCTCCCTCCCCCGCCACCACCTTACGGATCATGACGACCTTGACGAGCCATTTGTACTCTACCACATATGCACATACCACCAGACTCATGTAACAGACTATACACTATACACACTATGGATACAGTCTACGCAAAGATGCTCGGGGGCCAGTTCATCTGCAGCACCGGCGACGGGCCGAGGTAGTACACGTAGCGCACGATGGCGAAGGCCTGCACGAAATCTGGGAGCTGGGGGCGTCAGTCTGTGGCAGCTAGAGGCACAGGGAACAAGAGCTGCCTACCTGCCGCTCCAAGTACGTCAATCTGTCGCCCCACTCTTGCCAGGCGCCGCCTTCACGGTGCGCCATCCACTGCAGATGTGTCGAGAAGACCGTGGCCGGGAACCTAGGGTCAGCCGCCATCCCATCACCGACGCACTGGCTCTCCACCGGCCCCTCGTACGCGTTCAGGCAGTCAACCACGTCCTCGGGCGTGCGGAGCACGAGCGGCTCGCCGACGCGGTAACGGTAGTCTGCGTCCTCGCGCACGGGGTAGCACGAGAAGAAGGTGTCGCGCTGGGACGGGCGGAAGCGCGGCGGCCAGTCCATCTTGAGCACCGAGGACTGGGGCAGGCCGTGCACGTAGCGCACGATCATGAACGCGTCGGCGTAGTCTGGCGCCTGGGGTGGGTGTTGGCGCCGACGGTTAGCCGAGTACTGGGCTTACCTGCGACTCGAGGACCTCGAACTTGGCCGAGAGGTCGCGCCAGCGCGTGCCGTTCCGGTGGATCTCGTAGTCGGCGTACGTGCGCAGCACCATCACGGGGTACCTGGTGTCAGCAGCGGGCGGAAGGAGTGCGGCTTACTGGTCGTCTCTCATGCCTGTGAAGGCTTCGAGGCAGCGCAGCACGGCCTCAGGAGTGTGCAGCATTGGCGGAGGCTGCTTCTCGAACAGCTTGTCGACAAAGCCGACGGGCGTGGTGACGGCGAAAAAGTTCTCCGCCGCGCGCACCACGACCTCGTCGCCGACTTGACTACCTGATGTCGACCTCGAGTGTGATGAGTACGGAGGCCACTCGAAGGCGAGGATCGCAGACGGGCCGATGTACCGCACGAAGCGAACCTGGGCGAACGCCGCTGCGTATTCTGGCAGCTGTCTGTCAGCGGTACGCCAGTGTCGCAGCGAACCTGGCGCTCCAGCGTCTCCAGCATTCCGTTCCACTCGCTCCATGGGGCCAGGTTGCGGTGGATCTCGTACTCCAAGTACACGGCAATCACAGCCACGGGGTATCTGCGTCCTCAGCTCTGCAGCATGCGCCGACGTACTGTGTGTTGGTGCCTCGGTACGCCTTGAGCAGCGCCACGACGTCCTCCGGCGTGCGGATCACCGGCGGGTCCCCACTCGGTCCGCCGGCGGGCGGGTTCACCCTGTAGAACAGGTCGGGCTGGGCAGCGACGGGCACGGGGGCGGGGTACACTGCTGCCTCGCGCACCGCGTCGGGCGGCTTGGAGAGCGTGCCCGCGATCGACTTGGGGCGCGGGGCCGGCGAAGACGAGTAGTACCGCGGTATAAAAGCAGGCGGGGACTTGGGCCGCGGGGTCGTACTTGCTGACGGGGCGAGGCGGCGGCCGGCCGTCGGAAGACGGTATACCCACCGCACCGCGGCAAAGCTCTGCGCGTATCGTGGCGGGGCCTGGGGTCAGCCTGCCGCAGTGGACGACGTACGCGTCCTTCCAGGGCATCGATGAGCTCGCCACTGTCCTGCTCGCTCGTCCCTTCGGCCCGCTTGTCGTCCACATAGTCTCGGATCACGCCGACCGGGTATCTGCGCGTGAGCTGCTGTCGACGCGCGCGCCACGCACTCGCTGAAATCGGCCCCGTGGTACGAGGTCAGCGTCCACAGGACTTCAGCAAACCCCGGGTGGTTGGGCGCTGGGGTGCCCGGCATGCGCGACATGGTTAGATGGGTGAGTGTATGACGCGACGGAGGGCGGGTTCAATGTCATCTGGTCAGGTGGTGGGATGCGAGCGACCGTGCGTTGGTGGTGGTGGCAAGTGGCCCGAGCGAGAAGGTGGAGACGGCGTCATTGTGGCGACGTACGGTCACTTTGGGTTGACCTCTATGAGACGCTTCCAAGTGTCCTACAGATGAAGAGCGATGTTGAAAGAGTCGACTGGAGATGTTGGTCGCTTGAGCATATTGTGGCTTGGTGATTGCAGTGATGTCATGATGTCATTCACTACTACGCCTAACACGTGGCGTGCACGCGAGCTACACGCGATAATACTCCCGCTCTCACCTCCACCAGCCTTACCCCGCCAGTCCAAAATCTTTCCACCACCCAGTGCCATTTCGAGCGCCGAGTGCATCGACGACACACAAACACATCACACCACCAGCACCATGTCGTCGGCATTCAAGGCGACCCAGAAGATCCAGAAGGGCAAGAAGCGCGCCCGCGCCGAGGAGGATGCCGAGGCCGCCGCCGGGCCGTCCACCGTCGTCGAGAAGAAGCGCAAGGACAAGGTGCTCATGCTGTCGTCGCGCGGCGTGACGCAGCGCATGAGGCATCTGCTGCTCGACCTCGAGACGCTGCTGCCGCACGTCAAGAAGGGTGAGTAGACGTGTTCGGCGGAGCGTGAAGCCCAACTCACACCCCCAGACTCCAAGCTCGACTCCAAGTCGTCGCTGCACCTCGTCAACGAGCTCGCCGACCTCCACTCGTGCAACAACGCGCTCTACTTCGAGGCCCGCCGCCACGAGGACCTGTACATGTGGGCGTCGCGCACGCCCAACGGACCGTCGGTCAAGTGCCACGTGCAGAACATCCACACCATGGACGAGCTCAAGATGACGGGCAACTGCTTGAAAGGGTCGCGTGGGCTCTGTGTCTTTGACGGCGAGTGGGACACCAAGGAGGAGTGGAAGCTGCTCAAGGAGATGTTCTCGCACGTGAGTGGAGTGGTTGCTGTGGCCAGGTTGGGGGCGTGGGTGAAACAGAGGGTGCGGACAGAGGTTCGTGGATCGGCCTGCTCGTGTGATTGCGCGTTCGCGACGCCCGATCGCCGCTGCCATCCTCCTCTGGCCTCTGGGTGCTCTGGGCTCAGCATCTGTGACATTTATCGCAGCTCTCCCTGCTCCCCTACGCCCCCTCCCCCCCCCCACCTTTGGCCCCATGCCATCATCGTGCCGCCACTAACACCCCCAGATCTTCTCCGTCCCCCGCACGTCGCGCCGCCTGAAACCCTTCATCGACCACATCCTCGTCTTCTCCATCCTCGACAACAAGATCTGGTTCCGCAACTACCAGATCATCGAGAAGGACCCCCTGCACCCCTCTGGCCCGCCCCAGACGTCGCTCGTCGAGATTGGCCCCCGCTTCGTGCTCACCCCGATCCGCATCTTCGAGGGCTCGTTTGGCGGCCCCACCGTCTTCGCCAACCAGGAGTTCGTCTCGCCCGCTGCTACCCGCGCAAGCTTCAAGCGCGAGGCCGGACAAAAGTACCGCACGCGCAAGGCTGGCGAGGAGGACCGCGACGACAGGAGGCAGCGCATCCTCGACGAGCTTCCCGAGGACGAGCTCGCGCGCGACAAGGTGTTTGCTTAGATGCGGGAGATTGTTGTGGTTTGTTATGCATTTTATAGGCGAGGGCGTATTGTGTTGTGTGGGCGGTGTTGTCGCTCGACGACGCGCGATGTCGATGCTGCTGCTGCGCGCTGCGAGTTGCGGGCATGGTGGTGGTGGTGGTGCCTCGCTCGGAAGAGTGGCCGCTCGGCTTTCCCGGCCGCCGGGAGTCTTGTCGACAACACGGCAACCTAGATGCATCATTGCGTCGCTCTTGGCATCGCTCAACCCACGCACAATGACTACAACGTTCAAGCCGCGGCCATGTAAGCCCCGCCGAGGGCGCCGCTGACCCCCAGTAACGCTGCATGAGCGGTTCTCGCTCACGCGTCAGACGATCGGGCACCCGACCATCATCACGGCCGCGCTGTCGTACCCGTCGGCGTCGGCCGCCCCGTCGCCCGCGTACCTCCGCGAGCGCGTCGCCACGCTGCAGGCGCACTTCCCGCTCCTGTATGCGCAGCTGCACGACGTGGAGACGCGCGCCCCGTACTTCCTGCCGCGGGAGACACCGTGGCCCGCCGACGCGATCTTCGCCGAGGCGCCGCTCGATGGCGACAGCGCCGACGAGCTGGGCGCCGCGATCAACCAGGAACTGTACAGGTTCGAGAAGGCCGACCTGTGGGCCGGCCCCCTGTGGTCGGTGCGCCTGCTGACGGCCGCCTCGGGCCGCGTGTACCTCGTCCTCTCGACCATGCACACCATCGTCGACGGGCGCGGGACGCAGCTGCTGCTGCTCGCGCTTGCTGGCTCGCCGGAGGAGCTGCCGACCGACTCGTGGAACGACTTTACGCGCGCAGACGACACGATCAACATCAAGCCGTCGATCGGGTTCCTCCTCCCCGTCGCGTGGCGCGAGCTCGTGTTCCCCAAGCTGCCTTGGCTTGTGCAGTCGGTCCTCTCGTACACCCCGCTCCGGGGTACCAGCCCCGTCTGGCCGCTGGTCGAGGAGGCGGCTGACGCGCCGAAGAAGCCCTCGCCCATCGACTGCCCGAGCGTGACGCGCTTTGTCTCCCTCGAGCCGGCGCTCCTCGCCGGTCTTAAAGAGAAAGGAAAAGCGGCCGGCGTGCCGACGCTTCATCCGCTTCTGCAAGCCGCCGTCTTTGCGGCCATGTGGGCTGTTCTGGGGCCCACAGACGCCACCGAGACCTTCTGGGTCGAGGTGTCGACGCCGCGCAGTGAGCGCAGCGAGGCACTAGGCCACGCGTACTGCATGGGCAACTATGTCTCCTCGCAGCCGTTCACGTCGGGCCTCAAGCCAGAAGACAAGTACTGGGACCTCGCGCGCGCCGTGAGCGCGTTCAACAAGTCGGAGAGCGGCATCGCGTCCGGCCGCATGCAGATGGGGCTGCTGCTGCACGTGCCCGACCCCGAGCCGGCCGTGACGGCCGAGCACCCGGACCGCAAGATCACGGGCTGGGAGACATTCTTCACGACCAAGGCTCGCGGCGCCAACCCGTACACGTCGAGCGCGTGTCTCTCCAACCTCGGCTTCACCAAGCTGCCGCCGGGGGCGGAGGCTGTCGCGTGGGCGCAGACGGCGGACGCGCTCTCGTCGGCGCTGAGCATGAGCGCCATTGGGAGCAGCGGCGGCCTGCGCATCGCGACGTCGTGGAAGGCCGGCGCGATCGTCGACGAGAAGACGCTGCTCACGCTGCATGACGTTTTCGAGGGCGTGCTGCGCCGCGTCGTCGCTGCTGACTCGGAGGCGCTCACTCTGCAGCAGGCGACGGCTGCGGCGTAGCGCGTCAGCGGCGCCAAGGAGACGCAGAAACACACTTGATCCGTATATTCGCCGCTTGCATGCATACAATGGCACAGCTAGAGCGTAGATCGGCGGGGTTTAGGAGACCGGAAGTGGTCGCAGCACACACGGGACCGCAGCCCCCAAGCCAGCCGCGATCGCCCACCCTGGGCCCTGGTGGTTCGCCGGCTCGCCCCGCGCCGCTGCGCCAGCTGGCTCATTGCGGGAAACCTTGAGCGTACGCCTCTTTGCTCATGCTCTCTGCGTGGCTGCTGACGCTAATGCTACACTGACGCCTACAACCCCCACTGACGTCGTTTTAGCCTCACCATGCCATCACTAGATTCAGCCTGACGAGCTGATGAAACTCACAAACAGTAGCTGCGCGTGAGCCAGTCGGTCCCGCAGCCCTTACGTTACATTGCAGCCAGTCCCGTTTCAACGACTGGCGCAGGAGCTCAGCCGGCCCACATGCGCCTGGGTGCCTGGGGCCGACCTGTCCCGTCGTACTTGTCCCGTCATACGAGCGCAGCGCACCAAAGCCGAGTCGCAAGCATAGCTACCGCACCGAGATCTAGAAGACTCAAAGACGCATGCACAAACCAGAACTTGTTTATCGCTGTTCCTTGTTGCCATCGCACCCCACTAACACTGCAACAATGGCCTGGACGCCGCCGAAAAGGTCACGGCTGTATGTGGCGCTCGGCCTGGTGGGCTGGAGCGCCATCGTCATCCTCACCCTCGGCCAGCTGCAATGGAGCTGGCGCGGCGCGGGGCCCGTCCCGCTCGACGTGTATCTCAACGACCACCTGCACGAGGAGATCAAGGCGCCCGTCAAGGCCGGCGGCTCGACCCGCCCGCTCACCCCGGGCCGTGTGCTCGTCACTGGCGGCGGCGGCATGATCGGTGAGTGGGAGTTGCCGGGTAAGCTAACGGCCGCAGGAAAAGCCGTCGTCTCGCACCTCCTGGGCTCGAAGACGCCCGTCACGATCCTCGACCTCATGGTCAATGAGAAGGAGCTCGCAGTGCTCAAGAACGCGCACGACGACTTTGTGGTCGTCAAGGGCGACATGAGAGATCCCGTCACGCTGCAGCAGGCGCTCACCGACGACGTGGTGGGCATCATCAACCTCGCCGGCGTGACGCGCACCCACTGGTGCGCCGAGAACTACCCCGACTGCCACGACGTCAATGTCAAGGCTGTGGAGAAGGTGGCCCAGCGGTTCGTTGAGCGTGGTGGCGGGTGGTTTGTCCAGGCGTCCGAGGTAAGAGACCCAGGGGGAGGAACAAGGGGACAACGACTGACTTGGCAGGACGAGTCGGAGCGTGACGGCGGAGACGACACAAAGGGTCTCACGACTGCATACGGCGACACGGCGCGCAAGTCCGAGGAGGTGCTGGAGAAGCAGGTCAAGGGAAGCTCCAAGTTCACGGCCGTTGCGCTCCGCCTCGCGACGGTCTACGGCTCCATCTACGACCACCACGACCGCCTGGTGCCGAGCATCGTGACGAACGCGCTCGCGCACCGCCCCGTCCAGGTCGCTGGCGACCCGCTTGTCGACCTGGTGCACATCAACGATGTCGTCGACGCGTTCGGGCTCGTCGTCACCCGCCTCGAGCGGGCACGACACGCCAAGAAGAAGAAGACGGGCATGGCCGTCTTCGCCGTCAACTCCAATACGACCGTCACGTCCAAGACCGTGTTCGGCAAGGTCCTCAGCCTCACCAAGTCGGCGTCGCCGCTGCAGATCATCCCCAGAAACGACAAGTACCTCGACCGCTCGATCGCGCAGACGCCTGCGTCCAAGCTCGGTGGATGGCGCACCAAGGTGTCCCTCGACCTCGGGCTGCGCAAGCTCACCAAGGCGTACCTCGAGGAGACGGCTGCGTACATCGAGCACAAGATCCAGAAGGAGTGCGGCGAGCGCCCAGCATACAGCATGGCCGACGTGCTGTCGCTCAACGGGTGCTCGGGCTCGTTCGCGGCCGACGTCAACGGCGAGATCAGGTATGCCCACATTCGCGAGGGGAAGGAGAAGGACGGCAAGTGGCCCGAGATCGAGATGGCGTGGCGCGACACGGAGATGCCGACCGACTGGACGTTCGAGATCAAGCCCAAGGGTGACGGCGCGAGCCTCAAACTGCGCGGCAAGCCGCGCCGCTCCAAGGCCGACAAGGTCAAGGGACGAGACGGAGCCCTCGGCCCCAAGGACCAGGTCGTGTTCCAGCAGGCCAACGATGCCGAGTTTGAGATCACTGCCGTGGACGCCAAGACGGGCTTCCTGACTGTCAAGGCCAACGGCCAGCCGCTCGTCCCGACACACGTCGACGACGACGCTGACTCGAGCGAGCTCAAGGAGGTCAAGGTCGAGAACTCGCACTTCCGCATCACGCCTTACTGCTGCCCTGGGCGCAAGTCGTCCTCGCCGTTCTACGCGTACGACCCGCTCGCGTCGGTCATCCTCGACGAGCGCGCGCACGGCGACCACAAGCACAAGTTTGATGTGTCGCAGCCCAAGGTGCTGTGCGACCGCCTGTCCAAGGCGAAGAAGGTGACCAGCGAGCGGCTGGAGAAGCTCAGCGACACGGACAGCAGCGAGATTGGCATCGCGCCCATGCCTGACCGCCCCAGCGTTCAGTGGCGCATGCGCGACAAGGCCATCTGCACCAACCTGTGCGACCACCCAACGGTGTGCCTCGACACGGGCGACTGCGCGTGCGCCCAGTCCAACTGCGTGTGGCCTAAGCGCTTCCCGTTCGCAGAGTACGCGGGCACCGGCAAGACTTCCTACCCGCCCAACCTGCTCGACTACTCGCTCGCGCAGCGGGCAGAGGTGACGCCGTGGCTGTCGGTGCTGCGCCCGCACGCGCGCCGCTACTTCACCAACAGCCCCGGGTTCTGGGACATGAACGTGACGCGCGTGCCGGCCGACGTAGAGGAAGAGCGCCTCAAGACCAACGCGGATAGGTTTGACCGCCTTCAGACCGAGGTGAATGCCTGCTACTCGGCCGACTCGGCGATGGAGCGCGCCGCCAAGTTCATCTCGCAGCCGTGGAAGCCGAACGCAATGGTCTTCCTCCCGCACTGGGAGTACACACTCCGCTTCCCGCCCGTTGCTGAATGGGTCAAGAGCGCGACCGAGCAGCACCTGCCGGCCGAGTTCGACCTCAAGGACTTGATTGTGCCGTTCACGTCTGCCTGGGGACGGTGCCACTCGGCACTCAACCACCTGTTCCACATGCGCGAGAAGGGCAAGGCCGACGAGGCGCTCAAGACCGTCAGCGCGTGGCAGCCGATGGGCGACCTCAACTCGGAGTGCTACATCATCGACCAGGACGTGGTCATCCCCACACGCACGTGTCTGCAGGACAAGCTGCGCGAGGCGTTCCCCATCACCAAGGTCAAGCCGGCCAAGGACCGCTCGCTGCTCGCCACCTTCGAGGGCGGCCCAAACGGGCAGGGCACGATCCCGCGCCTCAAGGTCCAGTGCGACCGGCCAATCCCGAGCACGGCCAAGCTCACCGACACGGACCGGCTCAAGACGCTGTGGGGCGACCTGAAACCCGCCGAGGGGGACAAGGAGGCGCGGTACATGGCGACGATTGCCGACTCGATTTTCTGTCCTGTGCCCGCCGGCGCGGTCGGGTGGACGTACCGCCTTGCCGACGTCGCCTACGCCGGCTGCATCCCCGTGCTGGTCGGCGACGCGACGCACCACTACTTCTGGGACGTGCTCGACTACACCAAGTTCAGCGTGTCTGTGTCGTGGGCGGAGCTTGAGCGCCTCGAGGAGGTGCTCACCGACTTTACGTGGGACGAGATTGCGCAGATGCAGGCCAACCTGCTCGTCGTGCGCGACGCGTTCCTGTACCCCTCAGAGGGCCACCACAAGGAGAGCCTCGAGGCGCGCGGGCCATTCTTCTACGCCATGCACTCGGCCGCGCTGCTGCGGCAGACGTCGTTCCCCCCGGCCGAGGGCAAGTGAGAGATCAAAATAACGACTAGACAACAACGACGTATAGAACATCTGTATCAGTGGCATCATGTATACTATCTATCTTGCTATTTCTGCTTCCCAATGAGCCAGTAGAGCGGCGCCAGCGCCAGGTCGCGCACAAACAGGAAGGGGAACATGAACATCATGTTTGCGAACGCCTTGGCGCCCTCTGGGCCGAACGCGATCCCGAGGTTCTCCTTGCTGCCGATCATCTCAGGCCGGGCACGCGCCATCATCTTAGCCTCGAAGGTGCGCAAGGCGGCGTGCAGCTTGGCGCGGGACGCGATCTCCGCTTCGTGTAGTGGCGCCGAGAGCGCAGGGCGGGGCAGTGCGAACGCCGGCACGAGGGACAGGGGGAAGGGGGGCAGGGACGCAGGCAGCGCCGGGCGCAGGACGCCGACGAGCGCCGCGCCGAGGTCAGCCGCGTCGGCCATCGCTGGGTCGGTCAGCTGTGCTCTCCACGCGTCCGCGCTACTCACCCTGGTTGACGCCCTCCCCGGCAAACGGGGACATGACATGCGCCGCGTCCCCGATGACTGTGACGCCCGTGAGGTCCGAGTCCCACGTGAGATCCGTCGCGAACTGGTAGATCTTGCGCGGGACGATGTTGTCGAGACTGACGTGCGCGAGGAGCTCGGCCGCGCCCGCCCAGCCGTCGTAGTGCCTGGTGATCCACTCCCTCCGGGCCGCAGGGTCGTCTGGCACGGGGTTCGCCTCGGCCCAGTCCTCGGGCACCACGAACGCAGCGTACACCTTCGTCTTGCCGCCCGAGTTGTTCTGGCCGAGGATGCCCTGCCCGTCGGACAGGATCATGACGGCCCCTGGGCCGGTGACGGCGCGCAGCGCCGGCGTCGAGGCCGCAGCGGGCACCTCCATGTCCACCATCGTGAGGCCCGAGTACTCTGGCTTCTGGGCGTGCAGGAGCGGCCGCACTTTCGACCATGTGCCGTCTGCGCCGATGAGGATGGGCGTGGTGGTGGTCGTCCCGTTCTTGAACTGCAGCGTGTAGCTGTCCTTCGTTGGTGCTGACGCCGAAGCGACAGCATGGCCCCACTTGACTGTGCCCGGCTCCAGCGAGTCGAGGAGCAGCTGGCGGAGGTCGATCCTGTGGTCAGCGACGTTGCACGCTGTCCACCTACCGGTCGATCTCTGGCCGGCCGGAGAAGGCGTCCGTCGGGCGGGTAGGTTCCTTCAGCGGGCCTTTGACGAACGCCGCCATGTCCCGCGCACTCGTCTCCTCGTGCCACACCGTGCCCTCCTTGTCGACGAGACGCATGGCCTCGGCGTCGCCGGAACGCATGAGCGCGGTGGCGGGCTCGATCAGCCCCGTCTCCAGGAGCGCACGCAGCCCCGTGTCGGCGTGCAGGTCGAGCGTGCCGCCCTGCGAGCGCGCGCCGGCCGACGTTTCGGCCTCGAACACCTGCACCGGGATATGGTGAACCTGCAGGTATCGCGCCAGCGTCAGGCCCGCCGGGCCCGCGCCGACGATGGTGACCAGCGGCTCGGGGGTGGTCATGTCGAGGTGGGTTGCGGGGAAGAGTGCAGAAGAGTTGCCCGACTGACTCCACCTTTTGTTGTTGCCCGGTGCCGCCGAGCTGATATGACGACACACTTCGGCCAGCGGGCGGGACTGCCCTGCGGCGCCACGGACCGATCCCTTCGGCGTCGGCAAAGTCGTCTCGGCGCTGCCCCGATGCCGGTGGCCGAGGCAGCGCGTGCGCGTGTTGCTATCTGCGTACATGTCGCTAGCGAGCGCGAGCGACGGCATGCGGTGCGAAGCGGCAGTTCCATACGTCGCGACAACAAGGAAAACAGCAACAGAGCCGCAGCAGCTTTGCTGAGCGCCACGCTGACCTGCCCTGCCCGTGAGGTACCTCCACCGTCTGCAAGCAGCAACTTGTACACCAAATTCGTCGCCCAACCGGTTCCCGCACCACATCGTCTTCTTCCTCCCATTCGCGGCCTGCCTTCTTCCTCCCCTGGCATCTGCAAAAAGGGATATCACCCCAGATGCTTCCTGTCGGGGAATCGAACCCCGATCCCCCGCGTGACAAGCGAGTATACTGACCGTTATACGAACAAGAAGATGTAACTGTTGTGATTTGTTGATGTTTCCGGGCCCGCTGTGGTCGTACTTGAGCGTAAGAGACGGGTTTCGCTGGCCGACGAAATTTTTCCGATACTTCGATGTGGACAGGGTCCACGGTGTCTTCCTCAGTCACCACTGCAACCGGCTGTGCTGTCCGTGAATAGCATGCATGCATGGCTGTTGCTACAGACGTAAGCAGGCACGATACACATCAGCGATCAGCAACAAGTGTGCGTCCTTTGTGCAGATCTGTCATGGACACACCATCTACACACAGATCGACAGTGTGTGTGGTACCTGAAACAGTGACAGACGTTCATGTACAACCCAATTTTTCCGAGAACGTGATCGGGCGTGTAGCTCAGTTGGTAGAGCGTGTCATTAGCACGAGTACTGCGGTACTACTACCTACTTGACAAGGTCTTTGGTTCGATTCCTAACTCGTCCAGTTACAATTACGTTTTGCCATTCAGGGAGTGCGAAGAGGGGGATGGTATTGGTGGCAGAGCTCTTGAGTTTTTGTCGCGTTTGTTTGGTTCCGACTTGGTCGTTGAGCGCGACTCCATCCATTACACAGGCTTTACTGGCTAGCGAGCTACGAGAACTACTACAGCTACTGTTCTAAAGTCCGTTCGACCCCGCTGAAGCATAATGCCGCCGCCAGCCAACTAGAGCATCGCGGCAATAGCACCAGCAACCGCAACCCCGAGTCCGAGCACGCTCGCCGCCATCGAGGCCGCAGTGCTCGTGGCACCACTCGCGCCGGGAATATAAGCGGGGTTGCCACTACCGTCAGTAGTTGGGGGCGCGATATCGCCCCCGGAGTTGGGGTCACCCGTGACGGGCGCGGCAGCACCGGTGCCGCCGGCACCCGGGTCGTTGATCACCACGCCGGTGGCGATCGCAACCGGGGCCGAGGTGCTGACCTGCGCGCGCGGCGAGCCGAAGGGCACGATCTGGAAGGAGTCGGACCGGGCGTACAGCGTTGAGGTGTCGTTGACGGCTGTGAGCTTGAGCATGTAGTTCGGGCCCGGGGGTGCCCGGGTGCTGGGGTTGTTAGTCGTCGGATGTGGTGGCTGGCGCTTGGAACTTGGCACACTTACGACCAGATGGAGAGGGACGAAGCGGTGGTGCGGACTGATCGTGTGAGTAATTCACGTTTAATGGGGTGCAGGACTCACTGAAACTCTTGAGCTTGACGTCGGCGGGGATGAGCGTCGGATCGGGGTTGGAGAGCCACACGGCGAACGCGGTGGGTCCGGTACCCGTCCACGCGAGGGTGTTGTTGGCGTTCTGGACCCCTGATAGAGTGAGTAATGAGCTTGGAATACTGAAGGAGAGCGGCGAGCGGGTCGACAGTGGCGAGTTGACTACACTAGGCTCGAGACAATGGAGACAACTGGATACCACTCACACCACACGCTCGAGCTTGGCGAGTAGATGGACAGAGTCGAGCCCGAGGCCTGGGCAATCACGGCTGCTGCGTGCGCAAAGATCAGCGCGAGGAACAGGGGGACCATTGTTGAAGTCGAGACGAGATGAATACGAGTTGAGCGGTGAAAGATGTCGACTGAGGCTCATAAAATACATTGCCCACACAGTAGCCGCACCGCAACTCGTAGCAGCAGCACGACTCGACTCGTCTTTGCATCCTTCTACTGCCCGTGAGAGAATGGGAACTGCATCACCAAGCAAATGCATCGCATTACGCCAAACCAGCAACACAGGGGACAGAAGCAGGCCACTGTGGCACTGCACTACACAAGCAGGGCGGCGCCAACGACGCCCGCCACCACGCCCACGCGCGAGAGGGCTGCAGCAGGGGCTGCGCTGGACGGCTGGCCAGTCGCACTGGCACTGGCGTTCGCGCTGGCGGACACGGCGCTCGCCTCGGCCGGCGTGGACGCGGACGCGGACGCCGCGTCGGCCGTCGCATGCGCGGGCGCCAGCGTCGTGGTGAGCTCGGCGGCCGGGGCGCCGAACGTGACGATCGTGAACGGCTCGGACGTGGCAAGCGTGGCTGCGGTCAGCTTTGGCACCCACACGCAACGCACTCTCGTTGCCCCGCACAGTTGTCAGCCGGAGGACGTACCCGGCGCCTGGTGCCGCGCGCGTCGACCACACGGGCAGCTGCGAGAGCTGCGTGCTGACTGCGCGCTGTTAGCCGGGAGAACGGGTGAACAGGGCGCGCGCAGCTGGGCGCGCTGCGCCCAGTCGCGTGCGGCGAATAGGGTCGCGTGCAATGATACCTGCCGGCTTGCTTGGCACTGCGGTGGCGCCGGCGTGTCTATAAGCAGCCGCAGGCGCGTGATTCGCCCACCGGCCCGCAGCCAGCGACTGCTGCAAGCAACCCACCGTTGTACTTGATCCGCACGTCCTCGAACGTCGTGTTCGGCTGCGTGAGCCAGACGTTGAACGCGTCGGGCCCGGTGCCGGTCCACACGAGCGTGTTGTTCGCGTTCTGCACCCCTGCGCGTGTGAGTGGTCCGTGGGTGCGGGCGTGCGCCGAGGCGCAGGGGATGGGCTGAAGGAGCCGGGGTGAAGCCGAGGTGCTGCTCGGCTCGGCGCGTGCCGCCGTTGCCGCCCATTACCGCCACGGTGCAAGTGGCACCACTTACAATGGAAGTCGGCGCTCGGGGCGTAGATGGTCAGCGGCGGGGTCTGCGCCGCCGCGTGGCCTGCGACGACGGCGAGGAGGAGCACCGGGGCGGCGAGGAGCATGGCTGTGTGCGAGCGTGAGTGGGTTGTAGGTCCTGCACCACCTCGCACGCGCCTTGGTCGTGCTTTAAGCTACGGCACGACATTGCTGCGCGTTATTCTTGGCCAGATCCTCGCTCCTTCTTGGCGTTGGCTAGCTGCCCCTGCCACACCCCTTGTAACTCATCCCGCAGTCCCTTGGCGCAAACCGCAGTCAAGTCACGTCACATTCACTCTTCCGTCAACGAACATGCAGCGTGCATCGGCAAAAACGTAGGAGAAACAGGCTCGGAAGAGACTGGAGCATTAAAAGCGCCTTATGAGTAGATGCGTACTGGCCAGGCAGCTAGGCACGCTGGCGAGCACTAGGGCAACTCCCTTAGATGAGGAGGGCGACAGCGCCAGCGAGGGCGACAGCACCGACCGAGGCAACAGTCTTGCCGGCGGAAGAGGGCTTGGTCGACGAAGCGGCGGGGGCGGAAGTCTGAGCGTGCGAGGTCTCGGGGTTCGAGATGGTGACACCAGTGCCGGTGGCGGCGGGCGCAGTGTTGGAGATGGAGAGGACCTGGGTCGAGTTCCAGGGGCGGATGGTGAAGGGCTCCGAGGTGGCAAAGACCTCTGCGAGGGTGTCAGCGATAAGCTCAATGGCGTTCGGCGCAGCGCGGTGTTTGACTGCGGCTGTCGCGAGCGCGGTGCGAGATGGCACCACCGCAGCTAGCCGCACCGCGCGCGCGTCCAAGCGACTCACCCGACGAGTCGTTAACGGCACGGAGCTGGATGGTGAAGCCGTCACCGCCGGCGTTGGTGCGAGTGGACCAGATGCTGAGCGACGAGATACCGGTCTTGACTGAGAAAGTCAGCGCGAGCCGTCACGGTGTTTGCCAGCCGGCCACTCACTCCAAGTCTTGAGCTTGAGGGCGCCGTTCTCGACCTGGCCGTTGTCGGTGTCCTTGAGGAGCGAGGCGTTGGAGTTCAGGAGCCAGACCGAGAAGGCGGTGGGGCCAGTGCCGGTCCAGGCGAGGGTGTTGTTGGTGTTGCCGACCCCTGCGGTGTCAGTGGCTGTCACTTGGGTTGACTGGACCGGCCAGCACAGACGGTGTCACAGGCGCAATCAGTCGCGCCTGGTACGGCGTCCTTGCCACCTTCCCTCACCACAGTCACTCACAGTAGTTGGTGGCCGAAGGCGAGATGATGGTGAAGTGCGAGCCAAGGGCACCGCCGGACGAGGCGGGGCCGGCCGAGGTGGCGACGGCCGAGGTAGTGATGCTGGCTCCCTCGGTAGGGGCGGCGCTGCTAGCGGCGGCGGGGTCCGAGCCAGCGGCGGTAGCGTCGGCGGGTCCGGCGGCGTCAGCCGAAGCCGACGAGGCCGAGGCGTCCTGGGCGACGACGGCGAGGGGGGCGAGGATGAGGGCGAGGAGGGAGAGCTTCATTGTGAATAGGCTGGTAAGGACCGTGGGTGGTGTGTGGTGTGCACAAAGTACGGGGAAGGTTGTGAGAAAAGGATGTTTGATGGAGAGGAGAAGAAGAGGAAGTGTGTGATGGTTGTGTGTGTGACCAGACTACGGCCTAGGCGGGAAGGGAAGGCTGGTGGTGGTGGCTGCTGTACGACGCGCGTGCTGCCTGCTGCCTGCTGCCTGCTGCGTGCTTGCTGCTTGGGTGGTAGCACGCCTGATCGCTTGAATGGGATCGTCTGCGGCGCGGGGGCTCACCTGGGCTCACCTGGGCGCTGTTGGGCGCCGCTGGGCTCAGCTGACTCAGTGTTACCAGCCAGTCAGCGCCCAGCCGCCTGCGCGAGTTTTAGATTTGTTTACCACTTCGATTGGCCAGTGCCTTGTGATTTGTTGCTGGCTTGGCTTTGGCTAGGCTTTGGGAGCGTCCATCCACCTCATGTTCCCTCACGACCCTGCTCCCGGAGACCCCTTGCCTCCCCACTGGTGCTTGCTCGTCGCCTGCTGCGATGCTGCGACGGAACCCGCTGCCCATCGGGACACTGTGCATCCTTTGGGCAGTCCCTCGAGATCCCCTCACGCTCCCTCTCTGACGCGCCTCGGATAAACACAAAGGGTGCGCGACTCTGGCGCGACGCAGCGCGACTCGCTTTGGCGCACACCAAACCATCGCACGGACCCTTGAGCCGACAGGCGCACGCGCGTCTGTGCGTCAGTTTGTGGCGCCCCAACGACGAGCAGGCACAACACCCGAGGCGGGACCAAATGTGTTCGTCATTGTCAGGGCCGGGGGAGCACGTTTTCGGCAAGCCCTGCAGGCTGTGTCTCAATTTGTGGCCCTGAAACATACTTTGTCTGTCACCCCCCTTAATGTTCGATGCGACAGTCTGTGCCTCCTTCGCATTGCTTCCGCGCTTCCATCGGCGCGTGGCAATGACGTGATGGGCGCATGGGCGCTGGGCTGCAACTGAGGTGGAGGATGGCAACGGTGTTGTGTGCACGTTAAGAACATCTACGCTGGCATCGCCAATCACAGAAGAACAAACGCGGCAACAGCGAGCGCCATAATGCCGCCCGCAGACGAGAGGACAGCCGAACGCTTGACGCCGCTGTGTTTGCCGCTTGCCCCTGCGCTCGCGGCGGCGCCGGTCGCGTTGCCCGTCATCGAGGCACTCGCACTCGAGTGCATGTTGGTGTGAACCGGGCCCCAGATATCAGCGCTGGTGGCGGAAGACGAGGACGAGTGGGTGGAGTCACCACCTTTTTTGTCAGATGCCGAGACCGAGTTGCTGACGGCCTCCTTGGTGCGGAAGGCGCTGTGGGCTTCAGTCTCGGTCATCCGTGAACTCTGCCACGGCCACAACTCACACAATACGCTGCAGATAGCCCTTGGGATCCGGCAGCGGCGCTCCAGCCGACGGCGGCACCCACGAGATGATGACGTAGTTGTTCACCCCCGGCAGCTGCCAGAACTTCCAGCGGTACCGCGGGATGTCGCAGCCGGGGACGGTGACGGGTGGAGATCGAATGTTTTCGATCCCCATCCAACTGTTGGAGATGTTCAGCTCGAAGTGGGCCCAGGGGTCGGCACCGAGGTAAATAGACACGCCTGCGACGGTTTCTGTGGTGGCGGTGTCAGTGAGGGCGGTGTCAGTGAGGGCGTGGCGTCTAGTGAGACAGAGTTCGGCCGGCAGCAACATCGCGGAAGCTGCGCTGTTCCGTGCTGCTACAGTCGAGAGTGCGGGGCACACCAGCCGCGATGGTATCGCGGAGCCTCTCGCGGCTGCTCGGTCGAGGTCCCCATCATTCCAAACCACGAGTGCAGACAAAACACCACTCACCGTCAAACACAATTAGCGCCGATCCATTGCCCGTGATCGTGCGCGCCGTCCTGTCCTCCGTACACACCGAGGTGTTGGTGACCCACGGGCCGGTGTACTGGATCTGAGTGTCCAAGTTGACGTCGACCTGGGTGACGGCCGAGCTGATCGAGACAATCTCGGCCGTGGTCTCAACAGGAGCGGGGACGAGCGGGCCAAAATCAGTGACGTTGATCGCCCCGGCTAGGCGTCAGCACACACCGCGCGCAGCGCACTCACTGATGGGACAGCCGTCGTCACGCCCGCAGCAGCCCGTGGGGCCGCATGTCGTCCCCTCGCGGCACACGAGGCCGTCGATTTCTGGCGCGTGTCAGCGCCGCAAACGCCACCGCGCCCCGCCGCCCCGCCGCCGCACATACCGGGGCAGCAGAAGTATCCGACCTTCGAGCACCCATTGCCCGACGGGCACGGTGTGGCCGTTGGGTTCTCACATTCGCCCACCGCGCCGCCACTGTCTTGACGCGCGGCGAGGAGCGGGTTGTAGCTCCGGTCGAGGTGCGTGGCGCGGCGCAGCGCCTCGCTCGCCGCGAAGGGCTCGTACGTCGCCGCCGCTGACGAGGCGACAAGCGCAAGCGCGAGCAAGTGTCTTCTCAACATGGTGTTAGTGCAAGCAAAAAGGAGAGGAGATACAACTCTGCTGAGCTGGTGTTGAGCTTCGTGTTCGCTTCCTTCCCCTCAAGTGATAGCATCACGGCCATACTCGAAATGCCCGCGGTGGATGGTAGACTGGGTCGTCGGAGACAGGAGGCGAGGTACGTTCCGCCAAGACGGAAGGGTATTAAGGGTCAGTCGGCCACTACTGGCTCTCGTAACGCGGCATACTTCTTTGCTGTGCCAAAATGGCCGTCTCCGTCAGTCTCAGTCTCCCCGCCAGTGGCGATCGAGCGATACCGAAACACCGCGATGTCTGCCGCAAGGAGGCGTTTCACTTGATGCATCAAGCCCACCCACATCGCAAGCTGGCTGCTGGCTGCGTGCTGCGGAATGCTCGCCGAGGCGCCGGATCGTCGGCTCGGCCTCTTGGTGTCTCGGTGCAGACAATCTGGTTCAGGCACTCAGCCTTAGATCCGAAGACAGGCCAGCGCGTCGCGTCTGCACGTGCACGGTAGGGGTGTTCCAGGAAGATCTTCGCCCGTGAGCCTGACCGACCCTCCCTCGCCTCCTCCTCGCACCCTCTCCCTCGTCCAACCACTGAAAAAGTGCGCGCTCTCGCGCGTTCTCTGCTCAGGTCCGACTGGGAATCGAACCCAGATTACAAGAATCAGAATCTTGTGTACTAACCGTTATACGATCAAACCTTCGATGTCGAAGAGAAGAGAGGGTGGCTCATGAGTTAGCGTCCAGGTCGTCTGTACAGCGTGTCACAGAGCTGGCGATCAACGCGTGCATGTCGCTGTCACATATTCAAGTCTAAGCATCTCCGCCCGTCTTCATGCAAGCGCTAGAGGCCCACCGAGCGCTCCAGCACCGCCGGCAGAAAAACTTCGCCAGGAGTGGCACCCCTTCACCCTGCCGATCCCTGACCACACAACCACTCACAACCGCCACACCTGCCTACTCCCTCATCATGTCCTTGTGCATACTCCTGCAGCGCAGCATGCAAAAGCGTATGGAGCCAGGGTGGATCGAACACCCGACCTAGCGATTTGATGACTGAACTTCAGTCGCTCGCTCTCCCAGCTGAGCTATGTCTCCTACGTGTTCGACCGGGACGGCAGCCGCCTATGACCGGTGGCACCCTGGGACTACTTCGAGAGTGAGCTTCACACTATGCTCACTGCTACTCGGCTCGCCTTTGTTGAGGCGACTGGTTGTGTGACAATCTCACGGGCACTGATGGACACTGACTGCTCCACTTATCAGTGTCATGGGCGTGGCTGGCTGAGCCATACACCACTCGTGATTCGGAGCACGTTGCTACAGGTTGTATCCGGTCTTCCACATTAGCTGATCGTGCATCTTATCTACTCCGAGATTCATCGTCTTACCAACACCAGCACCCCGTTGTCTCCCGCGGCCCACCGTTTCCTGTCGATATTCTCATTAATCCACCCGCTGCCGCACACTCAATCCACACGCAGTACATCGCGCACACTGAATCTAGGGTATATGCAAGCAGTCCAAGTGTCCATGTCGTCGTTTGGGCTTCTGTGGGGCTTAGGCGAGCGCCGCCGCGAAGGCGACAGCGGCAACGACAAGGGCGCTAGCGACAGCAGGGCGCGAGGCGCCGTTGACGCCGGGGATGGCGAGGCCGGTCGGTGCGGACCCAGGAGCGGTAGTTGGGGAAGATGCCCTGGCGGAAGACTGGAAGGCCGAGGAAAGGGCGGATGAGGCCGAGGGCAGGACATTTGAGGCGGAGGCCACCCGTGTAGTGGTAGGGCGGTAGACCGAGTTGTCGGTTGGCAGGCCGCCGTACGAGGGTGCGCCGCTGACAGCGCCGTCATCGCCGCCGGCACCGCCAGCCCCGCTGCCCGCACCGGCACCGCCGGTGGTGACAGCAGGGGCGTATGTGCTGGTGGTCTCAAAAGGCGGAGGGGGCGTGTGGGCGGTTTCGTCGTTGGTGTAGGTGGGTGCCGGGTTGCTAACGGTCGTCGTGCCCGCGGTACCAGCTGCAGGGGTCAGTGGTGCTCTATTCAAGCGTGCCGTGCCACTCACAGCAGACGCGGCCGTTGGTGCAGCATCCGCCAGTCGTGCAGTACGTGCTGGGTGGGTTTAGTGTCGACCTGGGCGCTACGTGCACCACGCTACTCACCCGCCACGGCAGTAGCCCGTGTCGCCGAAGCAGCAGACGTCGGTGGTGGGGATACAGTTGTCGCCGTCGAGGTTGGAGCAGATCTTGTAGCCTGAGGGGCAGGACTGGCGCTTGGCGAGACCGTTGTTGGTGAGCACGTCGGCGCCGCGGCGGAAGGCGTACTCCTGGGCGACGGTGAGGCGGCCCTCGGGCTGACCGGGCCCACCGGCGGCGGAGGTCGTGCCAGCGAAGGCGGCGAGGGCGAGTGTGAGGAAGGTGACGGAGACCATTGCTGTTCAGAAGGTGTTGGGGATCAGGAGCGGCGCGAGTGTCGTGCGCTTCTTATACCGCTTCTTTTGCCAGTGGGTTCCGACGCGCCTCGCGCGTCTCAAGCAGCACGAGCCGGGTGACTAGACTCTCGACTCATAAGAGAGCTCCCTGCCTACCCCTCCCCGCTCTCAGCTGTACGTGGGCGGTGCAGCTGCTGCTGGACAGTGTTTCACCACCAAGCACCGAGCAAGCGCGAGCCGCTGCATGACCTCGGTATGTGCCGCTGCATGACCTCGGTATGTCATCCCTCCTCTGCCACTCTGCCGGCCGCCCGTTATAGTTTGGATGAGCGGCCATGATGGCCGTTTGCCCCTTGCCAAGCCCGGGCCGCTTCTCGTCAATGGACTTCGTAGCTTGCCAGCTGCCTTGGATCTGGTGGATGACTACCGTGCCAGCTTAAACACCGCCTGGGGCTGCTTGCGGATCTGGTCCGGGGTGGGTTATGCAGGTTAGCGTTTGACCCTGACCGCGCTTGCATAACTGGGCCGGACGAGTGTCGTGCCTCTGGCAGTGCATGTCGCCTCTTGACGCGTGCCTCACTTCAGCCCACTATGCGGACTGCCATAGGACCCTGCAAATGCCCGCGACTGAGCTGTTTCCGTTCGCCTTGCCTCATTAACAGGACTCCGGGTTTGGGAATGCGTTGTGGTGCGTTTTGAGTACAATGGGGTCCAACGGGAGCCCCTGAGTATTAGGTTTGCTCGCGGGCGGTGTCAACTGCTGCAGCGCCATGCGCCAGCCTATGGGCTCAGTCGACTCAGCTGCTGTGTTATCTGCACCGCCTTGAAGCAGGAGGGTTGTGTCAAATAGGCATGAATACGAGGCTGCATGTTGCTGGAACAGTGCGGTGTGGTGGGCGGTGCCAGCCATGGCAGTGCGGTTCAGCCTCGCTTCCGAAGACAAGCACTCGTCGTGCATTGGGCCATGTTGGCACGTTTGTAAGTGCGCCGTATACCCCGTCGAGATGCTTCGGGCTACGGCTCATGGCACTTCCGCGGACAGGGTGTGTGCAAGAAGGCCGCCGCGGGGCATTGTGTTGAGTGTCACCCTCATACCCGCTGAACCGTCAAGTCCGATCCTACCCCCCCGACAGCGCTGTCGAGCACGTGTGGATCACCACCGCAGACCTCATGGGTAACACCATGACACACGCATCACAGTCCCATCTCTATCTGAGCTGGAGCTGTGTAAACCGGCCAGCCCGCTGTCACACCCTCCGTGCATATTGACCACGACCGACGGCAACCGAGGGGTTCCTGGCTTCAAACGTGAGGGGTGCGTACCGCACCTGCGGATGAGACTCGCCGCGGGGTCTGCGACCCTGACGGAACGACGTTCCGCAATTCATCACAGTAGAGAGAGAGAGCGCATAACAGCGACACAAGCAAGCGCCGGCAATGATCTCGTGACCGCTGGCTGTGCTGGGTCATTGACGTGCTTTGGTCATTGACCTACGCTATTCAATATGAGGCACAGCAGCAAGGGAGGACGAACGAAACAGCCGGAATAAGGCGGCGAGGTGCTGCGGGTTCTGGAATACTGGATCAGTACCAGTACCCGCGACCGCGAGTGACCTTTGGTCTATCAGCTGGGAAGGTCATCCCGCCGACGATACTAATATCGTAGTGCTGCATATCCACTGTAGGCCACCCTCATCTTTCAACTGACTGCACTTCACGTGAGCCGAGCCCTGCGTTTGTCATTCGCGCAGCAGACGGTCATCGAGACGTCCTCGCTGATAGCCTAAAAGCTCTTGGCGGTCTCAGACAGCCGCTGCCCACCCAAGGCCGCCTTCCAATAACTACAAGCGACCGCTTCCGCCCGCGGCTCTTCCATTCCATTCACCCTCCTCACTATGCGCAGCGCCGTCTTCGCTGTCGCCCTCGCCGGAGTCGCCTCGGCGGCACTCTCGACCGACGGCGCGGTCCGCCGCAATATGCGCAACAGCCCCAGTGTCTTCAACGGTTTCCTCAACATCGCGGACCAGATCTCGCCCCTCAACAGCTGGGGTCTGGCGACGCGTCAAGACGGCAGCGGCAATGGGTGCGTGAACGCAAACTGGATCCCCTGCGACAACATCCCCGGTCGATGCCACTCGCAAGACACTGTTTGCTGCCCCGAGACAAATACAACGTGCCCCGTGAAGTAAGCAGAAGGACGGGGAGGGTGCTGATAGAACAGCTTCGACTGTGTGACGAATGGGACGAACAGTGGATGCTGCGGCAACCCCAACTTGGAAAACTGCTTCTTGGGTGATGGCAAGCCCATTGGCCTGAATGGTGCCGTGAGCAAGAACGTCGACATCCGCTACGACGTCAACCTGTTCGAGGATTGGTGGAATCTCAACTGGAACTGCGATGGCAGCACGCGCGCCCTCTACACGAACACCACCGCGCATGCGACGATCTTGTTTGACAGTAAGCGCCTTGGCTGGCGGGGACTGTCCGGCTAACACTGCCGCAGACACCGTCGCCGGCTTCGTTATCTTCGCCGGCGCCGACAAGGGGGCCGAGTACAGGCTGAACATCACCAACCAGATTGACCGTGTTGTTTTCGAGCACGACAACAACGGCTGCAACCCAAACTACAAGTTCACCTACAACACCAAGTCGTTCAACTGGCTCACACTTTCGTGGCTCCCGCCATCGAACCAGTATGCGGGCGCGGACCGCAACCCGGGCATTCAGTTGGGTCGCATTACGTGAGTACAGATGGCGTTGAGGTCCACCTGACACGCGCAGCCTCTACGCGAACGCAGAGGACATCGCCAAGGTCCAGCTCGGCGACCCCAGCACCCAAACTGGCTCCCTCCAGACCCCTACGGCGGCCACGGCTGTCGGCGTCGGCGGCGGCGCATCGACACCCGCAGGCGCCGGAGCTGAAACGAGCGGAACAGCAGGTCACGGTGCCAGCGCCTCTGCGAGCGCTCAGCCGAAGCCCAGTGCGGCCGACTCGCGCGTGGCCGCTCACAGCACGGCAGCCGTGTGTGCTATCATTCTCGCGGGGCTATGGCTCAGCGCTTGAGCAGGTTATGGGGTTTGGCTCAGCACTTGAGCAGTTGTGGGGTTTCGGTCTTTCGTTAACGCAGATGTTGTTGGTTACTTGTCATGGTATTGGTGGACTCGACAGTGAAGTCGACATGACGGACGCAAAGCCATGAAGACGCACCTGCCTCGCTTTGGGGATGGGCACGTCGATGAGCTAACGGCCGGCGCCACAGACTGGCAGCCAAGGACTGACCTCCACAGACTGACAGTTAACTCTCACCTCAGCCCCTACGTTACATTACTCCCTGGGGCGGTTGTAACGGTGCGCCATGGCACAGCCTCGGTGTTCGAAGCAGCCACCAGCTCCAGTGGCGCGTGGCGTGCACATGCCTCTGCGGCATGTTGAGACCGGTTTGAGTGTGGCCGTCTAGGAAGTGTTAGTGTGCACTGCGGACACGCAGCAAGGAGACGCAGCAAGGAAAAGCGGCAAGCGGGCTGTCCATGAGCTCCTTCGACTGGTGACAACCAAAGACCGGGTCGTGAATGCTGTGGCGCCGGGATGGCGTCGAGACATTAAATCTCGACAGCACCCTCTTTTTCTGCCGTCCAGTGAGCCAAAGCAAGGCGGGGGCCGAAGCCGAGCGCGGCAAGAACTAGTAAAGGTCACGAACCAAACAAGTCGGGGGCGCGGCGCGAACATGGCGAATGAAGAAACCGAGGGTTGACATCGGTTTACACCACACCCTAACGCCTAACGCCCTCCTGCTTTTGCCCCAAGAAACCAGTCCGATGGTAGCCCGACGGGCCGACCTGCCTGCCTTGAGTGACTCACCCAAGGACCAGCCGCTGAGGCAACAGACAGTGATTGGCCCAGGACTGTGTGGCGCCGGGCTGGCAACGGGCGGACCCGAGAGTAATGCTGCCGAATCGGGGAGTGGGGGTGACATGCTATGACGGCGCAGGAACAAAAAGAGAGAGAGAGATCTCGAGAGCACGCAAAGAGGAACCAAACAAACGACAACCAAACAACATTCGCCGACGCCAAGGCGGCATCGTCATTGCCCCAAGCCGGTAGGCGTCACGAACGGGGCGCTGAGGGCCTCAGCGGCGAGGACAGGACGCGCTGCCGACCCGAAGCAACGCCGGAGGCCAGATACAGCAAGTCGACAGACACCGACCAGCCGACGCAGTCACTGGGTCAGGTGGCGGACGAGGCGTAGACCCCCTGGAGGACAGGCAAGTTGCCAAGGCTGGGCTGGAGCCTGTGCCAGATCTCAGCATGGCAAGACGGTCAACGGGCGTACCGGGTCCCAAAGCCCGGCCTGAGTGCGAGGAATCATTTCCGCTCATGATGGCGACTTGCGCAGACCGAGTCGCTTGGAACGGAACGGCGGCGCCAGCTATATCGTGAGGCGGACATGACAAAGGCGAGAACGCCGACGCGCGGCCGGCCGGCTGGGCAGATCCAGCGGGCGCCGCGGCACCGGGCGGCTTACGCTACGAGGCACGCTGAGCGGCCCGGTCCCTTGAGACGTCGCAGCTCGCGGGCAACGGATGGCCGCACAGAGCATTCGCCGGTGAGCAAGGTTGCGGGAGAGCTGCGTGGCGCCGTAGCGAGCGCCACCCAGGTGCGATGCTATTCTCCGAGATCGACAGAGGTCTGCGCACGCATGCTCCTGTCGCCCTCCGGATCTGGCGGAGTTTGGATTCCAGCAGCGCGGTGCGAATCCAGCAGGAGCCACCCTGAGGGGCCACGAGCGCGGTCAGCAACGTCGGTGGGTCAGACGCCGTGGTTGCCGGACGCACTGGAGCCGGAGTGTACTGCCTGTTTCGGACACAGACAGACAGGCTGATGCGACGACTCGGCCGGGGAAGTTGTTTGATCTTTGGCGGCCGTGAACTCCGGAGTAGGTTGTGGCGTACCGAAACACATCCATGAAAAAGTTGTGGCAGGTTGTGCAGCGCCTCCACCACTCTAGCTGCTGTGCCACCAGCATCCTCGTCACCAAGCGACATGCACGTATGCATGCGCGATTCGACGTATCAAAGACACTGTTTACTGTCCTACACAGTGCTTACAGCGTCGTGTTCCACAGCGGACGGCTCCGCGGACCCGGCCGCTCAACCCAGCAGTCGTCAAACACCGCGACCTGCGACATTTCTCAAAGCGTCGCCGCCGTTTCACTAGTCATGCCCAAGACGGCATATTGTCGCCCAAAGATTCCGCGTCGGAGGCGCTCTCTCTGCCGAACAGCTCCCACAATCACCGGCAACAGTGGGACACGGATGCCGCATGCATGGTGGGGCTCTTTCGGGCGGGGCAGCCCGGAGACCATTTCGGACTCTTGCCGCCCCGGCGCTTCATCGGCAACCAGTCACAGCCCTCTAGCCCTCGACGAACCCTCACCGGCTGACAAACACCTTGATCAACGAGGAATGTTGGCCTCTAGGGACACGTCGGATCGTGCACGTCAGATCTGTTTGATGCGGTGCCCGACCGTGCCCGCCAATGTCCAACGTGGGACAGCCCTAGGTGGCGCTGTGGCGTCGCTGATTCCGGGTGAGCGGTTACAAATCCCCTGCATACACCCACGGTCTGTAATGAGCGTGCGTCTAAAAGGGTCCGCTGATGCATAACCTCAGATCTGGTGAGCAGGGAAGAGGGTAGCCCGGCTATGCAAGGGACTGTATCGACCATACTCGGCGTGCTGCTCGGCTTAGTCGGCCCACGCATGCTCGCGCTCCGGCAGAGCGGGCTGCCGCACGGCACCGCGGCTCCGATCGATCGACCTCCAATGTCAGTATGCAGCTCCTGGGTGACTGCCTGACCAATTTTTGAGGGGATGCGAGCAAGGGGGTGGGTGGGCAACACATCTAGCTTGAAGCTGCAACTCCATTCCACGATAACCATAACGACGATATGCGCCACGAGCACCAGTTGACAATGCTGAATTGTCACATCGGCTAGCAGTTGCACATCAACCATGAAACGTGACCAGAATCATTGGTCCTAACGAATGCATGCAGGCGCGAGCATTGTGCGGCATCGTCCACTCGTCCACAATGGGCATAGGGGCAGCAGCGCCATCGTGGCGCTGGAGGCCCTGATGTTGATATACGCCGCAGCCAATTCCTAAACGCTGCCCCGCAGGAGGGTAGGGGCCACCCAGTAAGAGGATGGGGGCGAGTACTAAGGTCTCGGACCATGTTCAAGGCGGTGTGGAGGCGTAGTGTGCGGGCGGAACAAACTCGGATGAGGCGCGAGAGTGGATCTGGCGGAAGCGTGGTCCGGACTTGGTGGCGGCTGTCACCGCACTCCTCAATTCAAGCCCAAGCGGCCAGAGCTACAGGCGAGCCTCTGCCCGACTGGCGTCTTTCCGGCCAGTGCAACTGTCCGTCCGTTACCCTCATGGCTGCGTGGCGAGCCTCAACGTGTGGCGCCTTAACGTGTGGCGGCCAGAGAGACACCGGCTGACCGTCTTGGGTAGTCAACTTCTCGGCGCAGCAGTCAGTTGTATTGCAAATTGCACAAGCCATCCGCCGAGAATCTGACACTCTTGAGGTTAGACGCGTCGGATAACCCAGCGAGGCCCGGGGACTGGGTCAGTTTGACTACCTCAGGCGTCTATTGTCGCACTCAGAAGAACTGTGCGTCTCGCTTGGGGTAGGCCTTGGATCTGAGTGTGGTCTTCGGTTACGAGGCCATGTGACTGCTCAGTGCAAATTACACACCGTCTACAGCGGACAAGAGCCATGTCGGACTAGTGGATATGCACTTGGCCACCAATACTGTCGGGAGCGAGCAATTGTCAACACCACTGGACGGGGGCAACGGATTCCAGCAGCACGCCCAGGAACAGCCGAGCCCATTTTGAATTAGCAAAGATCGACGTCTGCTTATGCTTGTGTAGAGCATTCGCCGGAAGCCAGTCCTGAAGGGTTTGGCGAGCATTCGCCGGAGGAGGTGCGTGGGCGATGTGGTGCGCCGGACCGGCAGCGAACTTGCCGGAGGTGCGAGGAGCGCCCGGTGAAGCGTTGTTGCGCGCACAGTCATTGGGCCGGTGGGTCACGAGCTCGTGAAAATCTTCATGCTTGCTTCAGGAGGAGCAGGCTAATTGATGCAGATCGATGTTTGCGCCGCAAACTCTAACCCAAGTGGTGACCACCTTCGCCTCAGACTTCATCAGCAATTCCCCGTCCTCTACCCCCCACCCCACTCTGGCAGAGTGCATACCTGGAGAGGGAGCGAGTGGCCTGTGCCTGCTTACCGGGTCTCCGGGTCTCACGGATGCAGTGAAGCGGCTGGCGTCCGCCCAGGTCAGCGACACCCTCCAGGGCGACAACCCGATGTGGCGGCGATCGTACCAAAACGCCACAAACCCTTGTGGCGCCCCAGCCAACGTCGCTCCGCGCAGCATAAACGCACGGACAAACCTGCAGGAGTATCGACACGCCGACCCGGTTCCGTGGCGTTTTCCGGCGCCCATCCTCCAGAACCAGTGTGCACCGCTCGTTGGACTCACCCACAAACGGTCTGTCGAGACCGGGTTGGCGTCCACAACAGATCTAAGGGTGGGCTTGGGAGGCGGACGCCGGGCCATGTTCTACGACAGATCTCGACTGGGGCCCGGCCTCTGCTTATCGCACGAGAGAGGCTGCGAGAGGTGTTGGAGACCGGCGGAAAACGTATAAGACCGGGTGGGGGAGCGCTTATGGCAACCCCCAAGATCAAGAGAGCTACGGAAAGCAAGTAGCGCTATACACGATGCGCACCGACGCCGCCCTCCTCGTCTTCCTCGCCCTCGCCCACCTCGTGGCGGGTGCCCCCGCCCCCTTCCGCCGCCTCACCAACCGTGAGGCCATCCAGTCCGGCCTCCCCCTCCCCATGCCCAGGTCTGTCCTCCGCTGCCCACAAGGCGGGTGCGACGAGGCGACCCTCCACGCCTGGCGCAACAGGAAAAAGCGCACCGCTGCCGCGCCGTCCGGCGTGCCTCCCCAGAACACCGACAACGGGTCCCCACCCGGCGGTCCACCTGGGGGCAGAGACGACGACCCTCCCGCAACTGTGATCACCCCGACCGAGCCCACGACACCGACCACCACCGCTTCTTCGTCTGCTTCCGAGTCTAGCACCGCGTCGTCGTCTTCGGCGGCCGAGTCCAGCTCGTCGGCATCGGCGTCGGCCTCCTCGGCATCAAGTGCCTCCGCCTCGTCATCTGCTCCCGCTCCCACCTCCACTTCGGCTGCCTCCTCGAGCCAGGCGTCCTCGTCGGCCCCTCCTTCGTCGTCAACCCCTCCTTCGAGCCCTCCCCACAGCTCCTCGGCAGTGAGCTCGTCGGAGAGCGCCTCGTCTACGACCGCCGCGCCTTCGTCTTCGGCCCCGCCCGCCAGCTCGAGCTCTCACTCTGCCTCGGTGCTCCTGCCTCCCGCGTCGCGCCCTCCGACGAGCTCTAGCAGCTCGGCCTCGGTCGCCCAATCCTCCTCGGCCGCTGCCTCGTCGTCGGCCCCGGCCGCTGCCTCGTCGTCGGCCCCGGCCAGCTCGACTACCGCCCCCGCCAGCTCCAGCGCCAGCGCCAGCTCGACTTCGGTTCTCCTCCCCCCCGCCTCTCGCCCGCCTACCAGCTCCAGCAGCTCGGTCTCTGCCCCCGCCTCTAGCTCGGCGGTCTCCAGCGTCTCTTCCTCGGTCGCCGCGAGCTCCCGCTCCGCTTATGCTTCAGCTTCCGCCAGCCTGAGCTCAAGTAGCGCGGCTGCCTCTACCTCGGCCGCCGCCTCCTCCTCGACCGGCCCTGCCTCCAGCTCGGTGACCACCACGTCGACCAAGAAGCCATGTACTACCACTAGCAAGGCGACGACGACGACGACCAAGAAGCCATGCACTACCACCAGCAAGGCAACAACGACGACGACTAAGAAGCCATGCACTACCACCACCACTACCAAGGCTCCCTGCACCACAACTTCTAAGAGCTCGTCCAGTGCTGCCGCCAGCAGCTCGGTCAAGCCTTCGTCCTCGGTGAACCCCCCTGCGTCGCCCTCCACTGCTGCACCCTCGTCGACCTCGGCCACCCAGTCGTCGAGCACCAGCGCGGCCACGACCTCTGCGAGCTCCACCTCGACGACCTCCGCCGCCCCGACCTCCTCGTCGACCCCTGCCTCGTGCAGCTTCGGCCCCAACTGGCAGCAGTACACCGACGGTATTGCCGGCATTCTCGCGCCCCCTGTCTGCCAGTCGGGTAACTACTGGTACCAGTCTGGCCAGCAGTACAACTTCCCCATCGACGCTATCAACCAGTCGTGCTACGTCCAGATGGACAAGTGTCAGCTCGCTGCCAACCAGGGAGGAAACAAGGCGCCTTTGACCGTCTCCAACTGTAACGGCCCTCAGATTCAGGCTTGTCTCGCCCAGGCTCAGAGGACGGTGAATGGTGGCGGACCTGCTGCGTCATCCGCGAGCTCCACCTCCGCGTCGACGACCAAGTCCGCTTCCTCGAGCACGGCTGTCACTTCATCGGCTGCTGCGACCACCACCACGACGTCGTCGTCTACTACCACCACCTCGTCGAGCACCACCACCTCTTCCGCCGCCGCCACCACGACTTCCAAGCCGGCGTCGTCGAGCACCACTACCACGACTTCCTCGTCGTCCGCCACCGCCACGCCTTCGACCACCATTCCTCCGCCTGCGTGCGCCTCTGGAGCCAACTGGCAGCAGTACACGGACGGCATTGCTGGCATCCTCGCCCCGGCCGTGTGCAAGTCGGGCAACTACTGGTACCAGTCGGGCCAGCAGTACAACTTCCCCATTGACGCTATCAACCAGAGCTGCTACGTCCAGATGGACAAGTGCCAGCTTGCCGCCAACCAGAGCGGTAACAAGTCCCCTCTGACGGTCGCCAACTGCAACGGTCCCCAGATTCAGGCGTGTCTCGCCCAGGCTCAGAAGACGGTCAACGCGGGTGGCCCCGTGACGTCTTCGGCCGCTCCTAGCTCGACCACCACCTCTGCTCCGGCCGCTTCTTCGTCTGCCTCGGCATGCGCCACTGGCCCCAACTGGCAGCAGTACACTGCTGGCATCGGTAACATCTACGCGCCACCCGTGTGCCAGGAGGGCAACTACTGGTACCAGTCGGGCCAGCGCTACAACAACCCCCTACCTGCCATCATCCAGTCGTGCCAAGTGCAGAAGGACAACTGCCAGCTGGCGGCCAACCAGAGCGGCAACAAGTCGCCCCTCACCGTGTCCAACTGCAGCGGCGGTCAGCTCCCGGACTGTCTCCATCAGGCGCAGGACACGGTCAAGCAGGGTTTCAAGTAATCGCTTCATAATCGGACAAACAGTCCCACCGTAGATCCTAGACTTTGTACACAGCAGACTTACTGCTCCCTACCCTAGATGTAATATACTTGTACTACCCTGTGCTTGGCACGTAACCTTGAGGGATGGTGTGGGATTGCAAGTTGCAAACCCTCGGAAGAGGGGAGTGAAACATATTGGCCGAGGAACTGCGGGGGTGCGAGGGCGCGCCGCATGCAGTCGTCGCCCCACTGCTGCGATGTACCTGCGTGCAGTTGCAACCCCTCGTAGGGTGGGGGCGGAGTGGCGCTGGGTGGCGTGGGCGACAAGGCAGGGAGAGTGGCTGTGGCTGCTAAATTGTTACTGTGTGGTGGTGGCTCTGGTCCGCCACGAGGCCCCGCATTGGTATGCTTGGCATTGGCACGGTTCAGTCTGGCATCGGGGTATCGGAAGAACGTGCAGGTGCGTAGGGGCTGCATGGGTTCGTTGGGGAGGGGGTGCTGGGTGTCGGATGGTGCAAGAGGGAGGGAGGTCGGGGTAGACCCCCATCTCCATCCCCCTCCGTCCATCCTCATTGTTGCTTGAGGCGGCGAGAAACAAGAACCGCAGGCTTAAAAGTCAACCCCTGGTCGTTTCTGCACTCCTGGCGTCTGCAATTTCTTCTCATAACCCCGCGAGGAATGGCGGTTGACCGTCAGCATGTCTCTCGGACCGAGTGCAGCAGCTGTCACTTGGGTCCGACGAAGACAGTGACACGCGGCGGATCGAGGACAGGTACGACAAGTTACGAGCGCCCCGATGCCCGGCTGCCGGCTGGTAGCCCAACCAGCTGAAGCCGATACGGGTCACACTACGTACCCCGACCCAATCTTCCACTAGGTCACTTGTCCAACATCTGCTGGGGTCGCCCGTTCGTCTGATGGCCGGGCAGTGCACTGCACGTCCTGGGGCCCAAGCGCCGACGGGGCCCTGGGACCCCGGCCTCGAGGCCAACACCAAGTAGGCGGTTAGGCTGACGGTGGCCACTTCGCGGATATGACCATGTGACGCTGCCAGCGACGCCCTCCGAGCCATCCGCCGGGCACGAGTGTGGCACGGCGCAGCACCGCACACCACACCACGATGTCGCTGTGGTGGTGGGAACAGGCGTAAAGAAGAGGTTGGCAGGCGTGGGTCGAGCAGCGCACGGATCGTGCGTACTCTTGTGCACAGCCTGGGGCGAGTCAGTGCCTAGGAGATGAGCCCAGCCTCTATCTTCACTTACGTGCCGCTCATCGCTCAACACTCACGAAAGATCCGTCTCACTCAACCCAGCCTCTACGACACCGCTGGGCGACAAACGACGACGCCGGCGCCGTCCTCGGTGCCCTGCTTTGCCCCAGCACAGTCCGACTCTCACGCCAGTATCACATCAGATGCTCTCCCGGCTCAAGCTGTACCAGCAGCTGGCCTTCAACCGCAAGGAGCTGGTGGTCGAGCCGCCGCCGGAGCACGTCGACGCGGCCGTCGCGAGCGGCCTCCCGCGCTTCATGATCTCGCACAAGGACGTGCTGCGGTGTCTCAACGCGTACCACGGGCCGACGGTCGAGCTGTGAGCTACCCAGCCGCGGGGCGACCACTGACGCCAGATACCCGTACCGCGTCGTCCAGCAGTATCTCTACCTCAAGGCTAAGCGCGGGCTGCTTCAAACCGACGTGGTGGCCAAGCTTGAGGCGCTCGAGCGCGAGGTGGGAGGTGAAGGGTTGCTAGGCTGGCTGACGCCAGATCCCGATCTACATTAACACGTTCGCCATGGTCCGCGAGACGCGCGGACTCGGGCCGTCAAAGGTCATCGATATGGAGTGGCCGCCGGTGTGGGACGTCGAGTGGCCGTCGCTCCAGGTCGTGCCAGTCGCCGAGCATGCTATCTAGTCACTATTCACAGTTGCCATCGCCCGAAATACAATGGAAGTAGTCGCATATATGCTATGCTATGCCGAAGGATGTACACGTGAGCCGGGCTACCTGTCGGCGATGAAGAAGGGCGCCGCCACCGTTGCGTCCTTTGAATGTCGGCGGCGCCCGGCGCCCATGGACGGGATGGGCGGGGGTGGAGCGGGCGCCGCCAACCCCTTCTCGACATGGCGGTGCCTCACGCCCTCATGCCGTGGGGCGTACCATTCGGTGCCGGTCGCGCGGACGCACGCGCTCTCCCGCTGGCTATCGAGGTCTGTCGTATCCGACGCAGCCGCGACGACCGGGTCGTCCCAGTCAATCCGGGGCGGCCACTCCATCTCCACGGCGTCGGAGCGGCCCAGGCCGCGGAGGTAGCGAACCGTCGCAAACGCGGCATGGAACTCGGGTGCCTGTTCATCAGCGTGATCCACACCGCGCGCACCTCCTCCTCGGCGTCTTCGAGCTTGGCCTCGATCTCGAACGGCAGCTTGCCCCGCGACACCTTGTAGTCGACGTACGACCGGATCACGGAGACAGTGTAGCTTCTGTCAGCGAGACAGACGGGCGAGCACTCACACTGAGAGAGGTGCGCCGGTGTGTGCCCGTAGGTGCCGTACCACGTCAGAAGAGGTATGGGGCACCGGTACGCGGGTGGCGGGGGTGGAGGTCGAGGATGTGGGGCTACCCGACAGCGGTGGCGGGAAGAGCGTGCGCGTCAAGGAGGAGACCGAGCTGCGGGCCGACATGCCAAAGGATGGGAGTATGAAGGCCTTGAATGCCGTGAGGAGTGATCAAGCATTCGGAGCTCAGCTGGTCGAGGCTCGACGGCGTCAGTGCAGAGGTGGTGTGGCGCCAGGGCGGGCCCGAGCCTCCATATCACGCAATTACCCAGACTTGTGCTCTCGTTGTCACCGATTATGCATGGGGTGGAGCAATACAACGGCAGGATATAGTGGGTTCGAGGCGATGAGCAATGGCTGGGCGGGACACAAGGCACAGACGAAGGTGTTCACCAGCGCGAGCCCGATGGATCCGAGTTGTGCCGCTGGAGTGGATAGGGCGGTCCCTTCTCGTCGTCGTCATAAGCGGGCGGGGCGCGGTCGTCACCGAATGGGTCGGCGCCCCCGGGTCCCCTCTCTGTGGTGGTGGTAGGGGTACGGCCAAAGGCATGGCTCTGAGCATGGCTGACCTCTCCGCCACCCGCACGCCGCGCGATGCGCGTCGCGGTGCGCCTGAGCGTCGACAGCGGCTGGGCGAACGGCTCGGCGCTCCGGCTGCGCGGGTACGCCGCCTCGGGCGCTGCGAGCCCGGCGATAGCGAGCCCGTCAGCCGGGAGGCGTGCGGCTTCGCGCACCGCCGGGTGGCGCGGGTCGACGTGCGGCGGGTAGTCCATGTCCAGCACGCGCGAGGGGCCGAGGTCGCGGTAGTGGCGCACGACGGCGAAGGCACGGTGATACTTCGGGCACTGGTTTCAGCTGTCGGCGGCGTGGGCTTCGCTCACCTGCTTCTCGAGCGCCTCGAGCTTCTCGACAATGTCCGCTGTCGAGCGGCCGCGCACGATCTTGTTGTCGACATAGCTTGCGATGACGGCCACAGGGTACCTGAGTGAGCGGAGCCGGGGGTATTCGGAAACCCACTCGCCGAAGTCGATGCCCTTGTACAGCGTGAGGCAGGCCACCGCGTCCTCGGCGCTCCGGGCCACGGTGGGTGCCTTGGGGCTCACTCCAATGGCACGGGGGAGGACGAGGCCGTTGGCCTGCATTGCTTCGCGTTGCACCGAGCGGTTGTGGTCGACGGCGAACTTTGCTGCAGCCGCTGCGGCCGCTACAGTGAGGAACATGGTGGCGAGTGGCGGTGAGTTGATCGGAGTGGGAGGGTGCAAGGTGTGCGGTTATGTACTCGTCTTCAGCTTCAGCAGTTGACTACGCCCTCTTCTCCTTGACCTATCACCACTTGGGACTGTGCTTGTCGCTCATGACGATATCGCGCCCCCGCCCCCTCGTCATCGGTGATTCCATAGACGACAAAGATAAAAGGCAGTCGCCAGATAATCTCTGGCCCTCCCACCTGGAGAATGACGCCAAATGACGCAAACCAGGCCGGCGTCCTCGACGCGCGGGGCGGCGTTTCCCAGCCACTTTCCGCTCCAAACCTGACACGCAGATTCTGGACAGCGACAGTATCTGTATGTTATGTGTCGGCGAAAGCATCCCAAACCCACCGTCCAGACATGAATTTGGGATTTCCCCGCCCGTGCCAGCTCCCACCATTCTCGGCCCCACAGACCTCAGCACAGGTTTCACCCAAGGTGCCTTCCTCCTCGCACTGCCTCGTGCTGTCCGCCGTCAGTGCACACACTCCTCTCCTCTCACACGCAGTCCGCTGCGCCCAGTTGACTGTGTCGTCGCGAAACAGCGGTGCAGAGTGGGGGGAGGCCCTCGGCTTGGCGCGTGGGATGTGGCTGGTGGCGCGCTGCCGGCTGGTCTGTGCTGTCGGCGGTGGCTTCGCGGTTTTCTCCATGGGTCGACGCGGTGCATGCCAGAGCGCACTCCACGCTTTATTTGGTATCAATCTCCTCTCGTGCACCCCCCGCTGGGTGCGCTCCCGACAGGATTTACAGTCGATCAGGACCTGGCCAGCGCGTGATCCCCTTCTCCCTTGCACCATCCTCCTCTGTCTCTTATCCACACAATGACTTGAGCGGAATCCCGAGAGTGCCGGCCGCTGCTTTGGATACACACCAAAGCAAACCGCTTCCCTGTCACGACAAGCCGACAAGAAGCACGGCGAGGCCATCGCCGCGGCCTGGCCGGCCGGTTTAAAAGCGCGCGCGCGCCGGCGCCGTCACTGCTCCTCAACCCCCCCCCCCCCACTTCTCGCCTCGCCTCGCCGCTCGCACTACCCTTTCCCTTCTGTCTGTCGTCTTTGCACCACCAACCATACTACCTCTTCGACGCGCCCATCCTCACACAATGAACCGCGAGCGTCGCTCGCCGACCAGTGCCCGGCTTGCCATGCTGCTGAGCTCGGAGGACCGCCGTCGCTTCCATGTCGATCACTCGGACGCCGAAATGGACAAGGTCTACGGCACTATCGGGCTCCCCTCGATTATTACGAGCACGAAAGACGTGCGCAAGTGCTTCAACCGCTACTATGGCCTTCCAACCGCATAGTGGGCGTCTATACCGTCCCTGCCAACTCACAACACAGCTACCCTTTTCGCGTTCTGCAAGCTTTCGTCGACTACAAGGTCTGGTCGGGCAAGAGCGACCGCGAGATTGATGGGTTTACCGACCCTTTCAGCATTGAGACGGACCTACAAGTACTCGAGATTGAGGTAGGCCTGTCCGCTGGCCGTGAGCTCAACCCATCTGACCACTGTCCAGTTCCCGAAGTACAGCAACGCGTTCGCGTATGTGCGAGAGCGAGGCGGGTTCGGCCCGTCACGCGTCATCCCCATGAAGTACCCACCCGAGTACATTATCGACAACTTGCTTAAGACGATCCGCCCCACCAGCGGTATCGGTTCACGCCTGTACAACCCGGCCGTCGAGGACTACAACAACCGGCGCATCTCACTCACTATGTCTATGAACGACCGCTGCCCTGGCGCCTTCAACGCCAACGAGTTTGGCCTCCGCCGTCCTATGAGCCTGCATGACATGACCCATGTCGAGGAGGGCGAGGTTAGAACTCGCTGGGAGGCGGCATCGACGTCGTCCACTCCTATGGGCCCACCTCGCTATGACGTCGTTGCCGGCACAGTCAGCCCTGCAGCCCACTTCCCCTCTCCATCTCACTCGGCCCCCGGCAACACTGGTCGCTTTGAGGAGCAGAGCGGCCCTGACTGGACTCTCACCCTCGATCGGCAGCTCTCACTCCACACCGCCGAGAGCTCGGAGAACTCGTGCCCCGAGACGCCCACTCATCAGCCTGACCTTGTTGTTGCGCACGTCTTCACTTCCAATATGCCTGGCGGAAGCCTGGCGGAGCCTTCCGTGGCCCCCCCCACTTCCCCCTATAAGGCCAAGGCCACCAGAGCTGCGACATCGGTCGGTCCCTCCCTCAACCTCAATCGCTATGCTCTCCTCAACAGAGCCCTCACGGAGCCTGGAGCCTCCCCCAAGGTTAGTAGCCACCGCTTCCCCCGCTCCTTCTCTGGTCTGATGAGCAAGATGCCTTCGCGCAAGCTTGACACTCCAGCTATGGCCAACGCCAACGAGGCCGGGGTTGACCTGGCACCTCTCTCACCAAGCCTGAGGGACGCATTGTCGCTCCCTCGCAACCGTCGCGGCCACATGCGCTCCACCAGCAGCCCCTCCAAGCCTGCCCCACCTGAGGGAGCGGCCGCCCCCGCCTGGTGCGGCCGCGACCGTCAGTAACCGCGAGTCACACCCACCCAAGAAGACAACCGATCCGTTGTAGAGTACAACCACCGAAACGACCTTTGACACCGAGCACACATTCATCGAGGAGGGAGGGAGGGAGAGAGGGACGGGCACCGAACACACGTACGAGGGAGCGCGCACATTTTAACATAAGGCCCATTGTGATAATATTAGCAGAGGTGTATCCAATTCTGCATTTCATTACCGTACTCATCGGGTGGTGCACAATCTGCACTGCACCCGATATGACTAACGTGGGGTCCTTTGACGGGGTACGCGGCAGGGATGGCGGCCAGAACAGAGTTGGTTGGGTGGCTGATTTGGGTTTGGTGTTGCATCACAGACATGATTTTCGGCCATTTTCCTTGTATTTTTCTGGGGTTTAGGGCGGCAGCTTGCAACGCCACTCGCCACGGCAGTGCTTCTGAGACGTTGCCCGACACGTCGCAACGTGCCAAACGATGCATGCACTGAGCTGCGCTGTTGCCCCTCCTTTAAGTCATGCACGATGAGCAGAGTGTCAGTGCGGTGGTTGCCCGATGGGCGTTCGTCGCCTGCCGCTGGCTGGCCAGTGCACCAGTGCCCGCGTCACATCATCCTGTTGTTGCCTGCCCCTGTCGCACAGACAACGCTGATGCTGACAGGTTTCAACATGGATTCTCCAACAACGACACCACCCTTCTCACCATCTCTTTCATTGTGCTGCAACATTGCATAAGGCGCTCACCAGCAAGCACGCCGCGCTCACCTTGCTCTCACAGGCTGGCTGTGAGCTGCCCGTGTGTTGGCACTGCACCGCGCCGTGCGACCTCCACCGCCTCTGCGGCCGCGCCTTCCCTCGTTCCCCCGCTCCGTCCTTCTCACCTTGCCTCCTCCTCCCCTGCTGCACTGCAACTCCCCACCGTCCACCGACTATGCTTGTCACCCTCAACTCTTTCACTCGCATCAACCTCCTCGAGTAACATCACGCACTCATCCTAAACACGGGCACCAGCGATCAGCACCCACCACAATGTCACGGCGACACTCGGTCATGAACCTCTTCCGCACCGAGGAAGACATATCACGCTTCTATGTTGAACCACCCAAAGACCACATGGACCCCAAGGCCCTCAAGAAGCTTCCCCGCTACATCCAAACCCGGGAGGATGTCTACAAGTGTTTTGGAGCATACTATGGCCCTCGATCAGGGAGGTACGTGCTGCGCACCGAATGTCACTGACACCCCCAAGCTACCCTGTGATCGTCGTCCTCAAATACCTCGAGTACAAGGAGCACAGGGGGCGTCTGGCGGGCGATGACTTGGTTAACGGGGTGCCAACGTCGGTCAAAACGAAGCTCGAGGTCCTCGAGCACATGGTGAGTGGCAGCTCCTCAACGTTCATCGCTGAGTACCAGTGTCCCCGCTATTCTGAGACGTTTGCCATCGTGCGCCAGGCCCGTGGCATGAACCGTTCGCGCGTCATCCACAACATGGTCTGGCCGCCAAAGTGGGCCTGGGACCCAAGGAACAAGGTTGTGGTGCCGGCCCTCCCTCCTCCTCCCAAAGTACCCCCACCACAGCCGAGCTTGGCGATGAGGCAGGCTGTAGCCGCCCTGGAGAGCGCATCCGAAGCGGAAGCCGCCCGCAAGCGCAGAAGTACGATGCGCCCAACAACATACTACGACCCAAGGGAGGTTGTCAACGGTGACGGGCGAGTCTTGACTCCCTCCGAGATCCTCAGGTTGGAGAGCGAGCGGAATGCCTCGCGGGTGTCGCTGATCTCTGGGTCTGGATTCGCGACTGCACCACCGACGGCGGTTTCAGATGACAAGACGCCAAGCCAATCGAGGCAGCCATCGAGCATGACCGCAAGTACGCCGGAGAGCACATCAAGCGGTGGCCCGGTGGCACCTGCGGACCCACAGGTCAGGAAGCGCGGCAGCAGATTCTTCTCCTTCTTTGGCGGGGGTGGCAGGTCACAATCCGAGTCCAACCTCGCCTCGTTGGCTAGCGATCCCTTTGCATCAAAGGAACCAACGTTATCTGCACCGGATGGTGGCGCGATCGAACGTGTGCGCACCCCATCCACGCCGATGGCTCCCCCGACCTCAGGGCCGAGCTCACCCGCCTCGTCCTCCCTCAAGGTGCCCACCACTGCGTCCTACACGCCCGTCGATCCCAAGAGGGCAAGTTGGGCTCCCGCCACATCATCACCACTGGCCAAGAACAGATTCACACCCACCATGCCTACACCCACATTGCCCAATATCCCATCTGTTCGGTCGCGTACGACATCAATGGTGAACACCGCTACTGCACACGGTGTGGGACCCTCGTCGACGGCGCCTTCTCAGGACCAGTTCGGCGTGATAACGACCACGCGGAGCGTCACAGAGCCCCTTCGTCTGAGGAGCGCTGCCGTTGATAGCGCTGGCTCAAACCAAGGAGGAGACGCCTACGCCCTCCCTCGCGAGGCACATGCCACCGACCTCGGCTTTGATACCACTCCTTCCCCTCATGACCCACCGCCGGCACCCATCCCGATGACGAGAGACGCTGCGTACGTGAGGGAGAGGTTTGCAGCAGCCAATGCAGCAGCACAAGCTGGCCACAATCATATTGGGCCAGGAGCACCCCCACATCCTGCAGCCGGCGGGGACGTGTTTGGCCCGGCAATGGCCACGGCAGTCGGCAGGCCGGGTCGTCCAAGGCAGTCGGTGGCACCTCAAGCCGTCTCGTCCATGCAGCAAAGCCGTACTCGCATGTCGGCGGGGCCACATGCCTTAGGCGGACAACCTTTGCCGTCCACACTGTACTCTGCACGCCGAGCACCATCGGCCCGACCTGGACACGTCGAGCACACCTCGCTCTCTGGGGCGAGCGTGAAATCTGAAACCGACTGGGCCTTCCTCATGACGGACGAGTTCATGCCACAGGCCCCGACAAACGAGCCACCATCACCGAGTGAGACGGCCCGTCTGGCGTACGAGGAGTCGAGCCAGGGCCACGGTCACAGACCCAGCAATACTACGACCGACCTCACGATCCCCCCAGTCCCGCCGCTGCCGAGTTCGTTCGTCCCAGGATGACCGGCCCCCGCGGTGCCTGTAGTTCCGAAACTCGAGCAGAACGGTCCCAACATCGCTAGGGTGACGCCGACGCCACTCGACATCCCCAGCAGCCTGCCCGTAACACCTGACTCTCCGAGCTCGCCGGCCTCGCCACTACAGCCAGCGCACCAGCGCAAGCCGCGTCCCATCCTCCACATCGACATTCCCGTCAAGGCGACGGCTCCGCCCAGAGTTCTGCCTAGTGTTCCAGTATCCGAGGCTGCCAGCGCAGACACAGTAGTTCAAAGGCACTTCCCCGACGAGGACTACGCCGACCGCACGGCGGTCGAGCACCCAGCCGATGCTAACGCTGGGTACGCCGACGTCCTCCTGTACAGCCGCCTCACCAGCCCATGAACAGAGCAGATTGCAGATTGCATCAAATTGTATATACACGCATAGAAGGCCGAAGCAGTGAGAGATATGATCTTTGCATGCATGGACAATGAGGACAATGCATCGTTGGGTGGCAACAAGGTGTTGTTGACATTGCTCAACTCGTCCGACAAGCCAGCCATGGATCCTGCGCGTTCAACGCCTCAGCAGAACAAGCTGACCGCAAGTAGCACGCCGACCTCGGCGATCTCCAGTCCGCTGCCTCGAAAGCCTCCCCGCCCCACGCCCCCACCGAAGCCTAAGATGGCCATCTGGCCCAGCTTTGCTCGCCCCCTCGTGTCTCGCCGCCCGACGACCGCAATCACGAGCGACACGGTGGAGATGGTCCGCCTCGTGCCCGCAGGCACAGGGATACCACCGACTCCGAGCCCCCAGCCGGGAGCGGAGGGCCGCTCAAACGGCCTCGAGCTCGTCCAGCTACGGAGCACGGGTGCGGGCAAGCCGGTGCAGTAGTGCATGTAGTGAGAGGTGTAGCGCGCAGTGGCCGCGTCCGTGCTGGTGATCGCTTGGGCGCTGCGGTTGGGGGTCCGGCCCTGGGGTCCGGCCGACAACGAGCCGGCGGGCCATGTCATGCGTGGTGTGGTGTGCTTTCGGAGCTGGCTACAGCACATTGTCGATCAGCAAGCTCAACCAGCGACAGGCTGCACTGAACGGCACCTCACGCCACACCATGCTCGACACCCCCACCCGCGCACGCGCACTGACGGACCCCGACACCGGCCTCAAGGCCAAGCTCGCGGCGCTGCGGTCGCTCGACACGAGCCCGTCTCCGCGGCCCGCGAAGCTCGAACTCGAGCTGAGGTGCGCCGCACCCTCCAACGCCCACTCACACACAGCCCAACGTCCCCGCTCACCCCGGCAACATGTACGCCCAAGCCGCCGACGCGTGTCGGCTTCGCGGCGCACGTCGACCCGCCGTCTGCTGGGGAGGTCGCGCCCGGCGTGGATCGCGCATCGATTCCGCGCACGGTCGCGAGCGTTGCGGACGCGGTGCGCTGTCTGCGGTGCTATGCCGGCGCGGGGCGCGAGTGAGTCGGGGGAGGGTGGGGGAGAGGGAGGGCAAGCTGATGCCGACACAGCTATCCCGTTCGCGTGCTCACGGCGTATGGGCGGCACGCGCTCGCCGCCGGCGGGTCGGCGCAGGGCGTGCTCGCCGGCCTGCGGGATATTGTTGCCGAGGTGGGTGGGAGGTCGGGCAGGCTGACGCGCGCCAGGTGCATGTGGCTTCAGGTGTACTGGAGCTCGTCCGCGCCAACCTCCACCTTGCGTGAGCATGGCTTTGATGTATCTTATCTCTGTGACGGCAGGCGTGCGGATGCGGCACTGGTGACTCGCGTGTGGCGTCGTCGCGCTGAGCTGATACAGGGATGCTCGCAACAGACCCAGGCGACGGTTGAGGTGCCGCAATGCACCAGGCCTGGGGATCTTGTAACGCTGACGAGCTCGGAGGCGTTGCTATTGGTCGCAGGTTGGCGTATGGGGTGAAGGAGGGGGGGGGGTAGGAGGGGTGGAGGAGGGAGGAGGCGAGCTGCACGGTCGGGGACGCGCACCACTGAAATCGGCCAGAGCGGCGTGCGACATCAGATTCTGCTCTCCGAGTCGCGCAGGCTGCTGTGGTGGAACTGAGACGCCGACAGATCACACTCTGCTCACGCTGGACATGATAGCCTTTCTGACCCTCCCTGCCGCCCAGCTACCCCCACAGCGCCGGCCGCCTTGTGGCGGCCAACGCCATGGCGCATGGCTCCCACCCCGCGCGCTTCAAACCTGCTCGCTTCTTAGCGCCACTGCGCCGCGTCCACCCAGCCACAGAGACGCCCGGCACCACCTCCCTTGGCTGCCAGCACGTCTAGTTCACTCCTTCCGTTCCCTCCCGGCCACCCCCCACGTCTTCCGACAACGTCCCTCTACTCAAGGCCGGCCACCCCACTTTGCGCCTCCACCCCGTCTTCCAGTTCCCATATGAATGCAACAGTATCCTAGCGATTGTCTTGTACGCGGGGTATCCCACCCTTGTCCCCGCTACGACCGATTGCCCGTTCGCACCATCTGGACGGCACGGCTACATCTTCCTGCCTCGGATCTTGCGGAACGGCACCACGGGCACCACTATTTTGTTCTCGTCGTTCTCGACGGGCTGGGGCTGCGCCGTCCTCAAACCAGCTGAAGGGCTGTCGGACCGCGAGCACCCCGAGGGGCTATCTGAACGCGCCGAAGGGCTATCTGACCGTGCCGAGGCGTACGATGACCAGCCCGCATCCTCCGAGTCGCTCTCGAACAGGCTGTTCATGGTCAAGAGGCTGAGTGCTCGTGCTCCGAGGGGCGCCGGCTCGACAAAGTACCGGACCACGTGAACCGAGCCGTCCGAGTCGGTGAATACCTCTGTCTGGCTGTCCGTCTCGATGAGCTTCGGTGTAGGGCGCGGCACCTCGTCTTCCGGCGCGGGCCACTTGCTGCAGCCCAGAACGCGCGACGACCCCAGCCCCCGGCCGTACCGGGCAAACGCGTAGGCCTGGGCGAATTGTGGCCGCTGAAACGTCAGTGTCGGCAAAGGCGGGCACAGGGTGAGTCACACCAGTCGCTCTAGCCGCTCGAGCTTGGCCTCGAGCTGCTGCTGTGTCTTGCCGCGCTGTTTCTTCAGGTCGAGGTATCGGAGGACGACTTCCCCGGGATATCTACTGCGTCAGCTCCGCAGTGGCGGCGACAGCAACGGCGACGACCCACACGTCGGAGGAAGCTCCAGGGTACCGCTCCAGGCAGTAGATGACGTCTTTGCGCGTCCTCATGAGCTCGGGTAGTCTTCGTTTGTGGGCGATGGGCGTGGCGCTGGTGCCGCTCCCTTGGTGGCTCCTGATATCGTACGGCGCCACTCTGAAACGTCTTTGGTTCTTAACGAGCGGCATTGTTGTGTCAACGAGGTGTTAACGAGTGTGGTAGTGTTTGATCTGGGAACAGAGAGTGCACCACGGGTTTGGGCCAGCAGGTCAGGTATATGTGCTCGCCGCTGGGGGCAGGCAGTGCAACGCTCGAGCTCTGATCGCAGGCTCTTGCGTGGGAGCGGTGTGTCGGTCTTCTCGATCCGATCCGTATCCCCGTCCGTCCCCAAACGCTTGACTTTCCGGGGGTAGTCGCGCGGGTGGCCGTGTCAGCGTTGTGAGGTCTTTCATGAGCAGCAGCTCGGGGAACAAGGACCAAATGCATGTACTCTGCTCTGTTGCTTATGCAGGAGCAGCGCGAACCCAAGAGCGGCGAAGCGGGGGCCGGAGACATCGTACGGCGCGCAGCGCAGCGAGGACGTTGGGCGCGCTCTTGTCGAGGGGGGTGAGCCCGCCCATGGGGATGACGTCGGACAGCCCGAGCCGGCGCGCCTCGCGCACCATCGCAAACGCGTGGACATATGACGGAAACTGCCGTCAGTCGGGACACGCGCAACAGACCATACGCGGACCTCGAGCAGCTCGAGCTTGGAGACTATCTGCTCGTCCGTCTTGCCCGTGTGCAGCTTCCAGTCGATGTAGTTGATGAGCACACGGACGGGGTATCTGGGCGTCAACAGCACAGTCTCACGCGGGACGTACGAATCCAATGTTGGGCCCCGGTACGCCGCGAGACACGCCGCGGCGTCATTGTGCGTCCTGACGAGCTTGGGCAGGTCCGCGGCGGGGTCGAGGCGGCCGCGCTCGCCGGGGGGATACAGGCTGAAGTAGGCCTCTGGTGGTGTCTCCAGCGCGGTAGTGGACGCCGAGCGTCCGCGCGTGAGGAGTGTAGACACGCGGCGGGACAGCGTCGAGGTGGATGACGGCGCCGGTGAGGACGACGACGACGCCGTGCTCCGGTGGGCGCGGGCACCGAAGTCGGCCACCGTCATGGGGGGTTGCGTGGGGTGTATGGAGAGTGGAGTGAGAGAGTGGGCGGGCGAAAGTGCGCTCGGCGTGATCGTCCACGGGGCGCGGGGCGTCGCGTCGTCCAAAAGTGAAACCCCCGTGACGGACGTGGCCGGCGGCGACCAGCCAGACATTGGTGGCGACGGCCGCCACACGGCTGTGGCGGCTCACCCCTCACGGCAGGCTGCATGCATCGGCGTCGCGCTCGCAACACTGTACACACACACACACACACGACGCTTCGCGGCCCAAGCCCTGGGGGGAGCACCGCTGCGCTGATGCCTGCGCGCGCGCGCGGGTGCCCGAGCGCACCCGCACCTCGTCCGTTTGTGGCGTGGTATCCTGCCAGCCTGCCGCACCTCGTCCTCATCAAACAACACACACTCTCGCCATCATCTTCGCACGGCGGCGGCGGGGGACGCGCTGGATTGTCCCATATCCCCCGTCTCGCGCTCTATAAGACGTTGCGTTGTGTTGTGCTCGTTCCTCGCCCTCTTCTCTTTCTTCCTACCCACCAGCGAACGAGCACCAGCCAACCGGTGCGCTCATACCACCCCGTCCGTGCATCCATGGGGTACGTGTTCAACACTGGCAACACTCCTACTCCTTCCAGTTCCGCGGCTGCGACTGCTGTCGGCTCGGTCGGACGCGTTTCGAACGACTCGAGCGGCAGAAGACGTTGGAGCGAGCTCGACGGCGACAGCCCGCCGGCCCTCGACCGCGCCGAGCGACACGCAAGGCGATTAATGCGCAGGATGCGCCACGAAATGCAGGAGCGCCGTGAGAGGCCCATTCTGGCGGAGATGGACAGGCAGAAGCGCGAGGCCGAGGACGCCGAGTACGCCGCCCGAGTCGCTCAAGAGGCCGCCGAGGCCGCCGCCCGCGCCGCTGCCGAAGCCGCCAACCGCCCCGGCATGCTCAGTGCGCTCGCCAGCCGCGTCTACTCTCTTACCAGTCTTTTCGGGCGCGGTGGCGCAACGATCGCCGACAGAGCCACCCAAACCGAAGCTGTCACCGACTCGCCCCTCGACACCCCCGGCCTCGATGCACACGTGGACGCAGGTCCTCTCGCGTCGGGGTCTGGCACCGCCTCGTCCGCCTCACCCGCCGACACTCCACTGAGCGTCGAGCTCCAACCCTACTTTGGTGGCATCCCCACCAACGGCCCCGACGGCACCCCTCCCACGTCCGCCGAGGCCACCAACACCGTCGGCCCTCCCACCGAGGCCGACACCACCTCCCACGGAGGCACCTACACTTACATTCAGTACAATTACAACGAGCAGCTTAGAAACTTTGTCAAGAGTCTCCACCCCTCGACCACGTCCCCCGCCACCTCGGCCCTCGCTGTCACCGAGACCGACGGCACCAACCCCAACAAGAACCCTAGCGGCGTTGCGCTCAACGCCGGCGCTGAGCCCACGTCCGCCACTGAGCCCCAGACTACCACCACCAACGTCGCGGGCCCCAGCAACGTTAACACAAACCGCCCCGAGAAGTCTTTCAACAGCAACAAGGACGACGAGAGCGCTCACACCGACGGCAGCGATGCCACCTCGGAGAACACCGACCCCGAGGACAACAGCAGTGTCAAGAACAAGAACAAGAAGAAGAAGAAGAGCAAGACCAAGAACAAGACCAAGAACAAGGGCAAGGGCAAGGAGCCGGCCACCGATGACACCACCGACGCCACCACGCAGCTCGTCGCCGTCACCGGCTCGATCGAGGGCCAGCCGCTGTGGGTCCGCACAAACTACCACGAGGAGATCATGGCGCCGTCGACGCCGCGCTTCCGCCCCGTCGACCGCACGCTCATCGCGCCCGAGTGGAACCTCGATAGCTCGGACGACGAGGACGACAATGAGCCGCTGCGCAGGCCGACGCGCGTGTTCCCGCCTCCGCCGACGCTCCCTGCCTCCATGCTCGACGAGGCGGGCGAGCCGCGCGCGCCCAGCCCCCGCCCGCTCCCGCGCCTGCGCTCCGTCGGCCGCCTCCGCCCCGCGTCGCGCTCGTCGGTCCGCACCCCGATCGAGGACGACGACGGCACCGCCACGTCCACCGCGCACGCTGGCCACCCCGTCGAGCCGGGCGCGCGCCCGGTCGTCCCGCTCGCCGCGACGCTGTTCCACGCGCGCCGCCGCGAGCGCGCGTACAGCGCCACCGAGCTGCGCGAGGCCATAGACCACGAGCTCGCGGCTGTCTTCCCGCGCGAGATGATCGAGCACGCGGCGCGCTTCCGGGCCGGCTTCATGACCGACATTGGGCTGGGCAATCCCGCCCGCTGGAGCATGGTCGGGCGCACGGGCAACGCGGACGCGCTTGACATTCCCGAGCTCAATCTCATCGAGCCGACGCCGCGCACCGAGGCGGCCAGCGGCGCGAGCTCGCCCGTGTCCGACCTCGGCGTCGGGGAGGCCGCCGTCCGCTGGCGCGGCGACAACACGCCCCTCGGCGACCTCCCCTCCGTGTTCTACGACGACGACGACGCCGAGGAGGGGGTGATTGAGCACGCCATGCTCGCGCCCGGCTACCGCCGCGCGTCGGTTACGCACATGCGTACCCCCCAGCGCCGCTACTCCTTCCACTCGCAGGACGACGACGCGGCCCACCCTCGCTCCCGCCGCGCGTCCACCGGACGCGTGTACGCGCCCGACCGCCTCTCGTACTCCGACATCGACGAGGACGAGGCCGTCCCGCACCCCGCGGCGCCCGGCACGCGGGTGACCTTCGCCCCCGAGGCGGAGCACGAGCGCGTGCGCGCCGACGCCGCCGCGACGCTCGAGAGCTTCGACTCGGCCAACAAGAAGTGGGAGTACACGCTCAAGGGCAAGATCCGCAACGCGCTCCGCGCGCTGCGCAAGTGGGCGAAGGCGTGCGCCGGCAAGTCGGGGGCGTGGACGAAGCGCATGTGGCGCCGCGCGGTGCGCAAGATTGCGCGTGTGCTGTGCTGTGTTGACGAGCTGGCCGCGGCCGAGCAGGGCCAGGCGGGCCTGGCGGGTCAGGTCGCGGAGGTCCGCACCGGCGGAGCGTAAAGGAGAGGAGTGAAGGCGAAAGGGCGGGCCAGGTCGCAGAGGTCTGCGCCGGCGCCGTGGAAAGGAGCAGCAGACGGCGAAAGGAGCGAAAGGACCCCCCGGGTGCCTGCAGGCTCTGTGCCGCCGTCAAGACAGCAAGTGAAGAGGTCAAGAAGGACAGTGAAATGACTCGGGATCAAGCAGGCACTCATCAGTATCCACACGTTAGAGCGCACATCAGCACCATCAGTATCGAGAACGAGAACGGGGGCGACTCAGCTGTCAATACATCAGTCATAGCCTAGAATGCATTCCATGCCCCCCCCGTGCGAGTTGGTGCAGCGCCGAGGTCAGATTCCAGCGCCACCGTCGCCCTGCCTGTGGCGCACCGTCGTGGCGCTGAGCTTGCACCGCGCGCCGCTGACACCAACAGATGGGGGCTTGTTCTGCTCCATCTGCGTGACCTTGACGGTGGTGGTGTGTCGAGTCGTCGATGGGTCCTTCCTGCTGCATGCTTCTCTGCTGCCTCGTCCTTTCTTGCGCTGTTCTCTCGTTCTTCTCTTCACCTCTTCTCCAAGTCACTCGTTCGTGGGCGTTGTCGATAGCTCTACGGCTGTCTTCAGCTCCGTCCCCGTCTTCTTCCACTCACCTCCAAAATCGCGCCCATCCTCCGCGCCCATCCTCTTGCTTCCTACCCCACCCTCCTTCTCCAACCTCGGCCGTACGCCGCCACGCCCATCTCAACACCCAGCCCCGACACCCTCGTCCCAAACCACGCGCTCAAGCGACCCCCCCCCCCCCACACAATGACACCAACCCGCACAGTCACGAACCACACAGTGAAGATCACGCTGCCCGCGCGCCCGCGCCCGCTGTCCGACATTGAGATCCTCGACCTGCCCAGGCCGTCCAGCGACCTGGGCCACCATCTCGACGAGGCGCCCGAGCCGCCGTCCACGCCGTCCGAGGTGTCGACGACGGCCAGCCTGTCCCCGCCCCTGAACACGTCCAACCCGTTCGTGTCGACCGCGACGCTCAATCACTCGGCCAGCAGCCTCCCAAGCATCGCAATCACGCCGAGCAAGGACGACGACGGCGTCCCCGTGTCGTCGGCTGAGCGCGGGCACGCGGCCTCGGCCACGTCGAGCTTCTATGACACCGAGGTCGAGCGCGCAACGGTTACCGCTGTGCCGGAGGGCCACCGGCGCCAGCTCCGCCCGCTCGAGAAGGTGCTCATCGGCTTCGGGGCGGTGGGCTTCGTGGCCGGTATCGTGCTCGCCGCGCTGTATGCCCGGAAGAGTCTGTAAGGCGACGTCGTATGGGGTAATAGATTGTATAGAGCGTCTAGCTATGGAACTGGTGGAGCGTTGCTGCTTGGGGAAGGGTGGGTTCCGGCATGGGCGGTGCGCCATGCCGAAGGGGGCGATTTTGCGGGCGTTTCTAAACGACAGGAGTTTCAGGCGGCAGCAGGTCGTTTCCAAGACTGGAACTGGTGTGTCCGATAGGCCATTCGCCGGACACAGATCCTGGTCGGTCCCTGCAGGTGGTGGGAACGTCCTTTGCGTTCGACGAAGACGGAGAGGGAGGCAGGTAGGTTGGTGGGGGAGGGAGAGGGAGGGAGGCACCGAGAACAGTGCCACAGTGTCCGCAGCGTCCCGTCACCTCGACGACTTACACATCCGTTGTTCTCTCCCTCTCGGCACTGCATATTTTTCCCGTTTAGAGCTGTCGCAACCGCTTCTGGGCGTCACTTTTGTCACTTTTCGATGTCACGCCGCTGGCGACGGCAGCCCAGTGGCGGTGGCGGCGGGCCTGTGCTGTGTGGCGCTTCAGCTGCCTGTTATTCGCTCCTTCTTCCATGCACAAAGGACAGTGTCGTCTTGCTTGTTTGGTTCGCGCAAGCATGATTAAGAATGACTTGTATGCACCGCTCCCCCCCCCCCCCCTCCCAGGTACATACAAGTAACGTTGCATTTGGCTTTACAGGACAAACCATCAGAGGATGGAACCTCGGCTTGGCTGAGTCTCTTCAACCCCTTTCTCTACATGCACACAGTCTAATATACATTGGTTATTGGTCAAGAGCAGTCTCGTAGTTCGTCTCGTCGTCGTCGCGGATCGACGGAATGGTGAGTGTGTCGATCCCGTCGTCGGCGTCGTTGAGGTTGAGGCGGGTGCGGAGAAGGCCGAGGAGCGACATCTCGGCGTCGGCCAGAGACGGAGAGAGGGGAGGGGGCTGCTGGTCTTCAGGCAACCCTGGCTCAACTTGCGCGCTCCATTCGAGGCAACGGCGGGCGGTAGAGCTTGAGGTCGGGTGGCGCGAAAGCACCTCGGCGGCGAGGCGGTTGCGCAGGCATACGAGCCCGTTCTCTTGGTGAGGACAGTTCTCCTCCGTATGAGGGACCTTGGAAAGGTGTAGCGTAGGCTTGCGAGTGAAGACTGGGAACTGGGCGCTGATGCGGTTGCCGCCGCGGCCAGAAAGGAAGTGTCGGTACCGGCTAGAAGCGGTGGCCGGGCGGGGAGGAGAAGGAGCGATGCGCACCTGAGGTGGGGAGCGGTATGGCGTCGTGGGCCGAGTGGTGGGATTGGGAGGGGGAGTACGTTGAAGGATGGAGCCCGAGGGAGTGACCTTGGCATCTGGGCGAGGAGGCCGAGCCGGGGGCGGCCCAGGCTTTGTTGGCACTGGCATCGATGGCACTTGGGGAGGTGGGTAGTTGTCCCACCAGGCAGACCCCTTCGCTTCTTGAGCATGAGCAGTGTCCTCGCACCAATACCCAGCAGTCGTGTTGTTTTGTCCATCACTCCGCTCCATGTGCAGACCGAGCGGCAAATTTGGCCGGGTGGCGTGTTGTTGAGGCCGATGCGCCGGGGCCCTCGTCAAGCCAGTGTGCGAAGGCTGCAGACAATGGACGTAGCCGCTGATTAGATCGGGCGTCTGAACCAGGGGATCGTCATAGGTCTCTGGCGAGTCAGACGACTGCCTGGGTAGGACCAGCGGAGTCGGCGAGTTGGCTGCAGCAGAGACAGGCCGGCAGTTGTCAAGACGCGCGAGATACTGCCGGTCCTTGGGCGGGACGGGTGGCGCCGGAGGCTGGGGCTCGGGCTCAAGGGGACTTGGAAGCCGGCACCAAGCTGGAGCGGGGACTCCGTCTAGTTGTAGCGCGTTCGCCTTCGGATAAGTGTGCCGGGTCATGTGGTAGTCGCTTCTGCTGCCATTGATGCCCAGGTCGGCGCCGTCGCCCGCCCACGTGCTGTCAAAGGTCAGGATGCGGTGCGCCGACAGGCGCTGCTCGGGGATGGGATCGTGGCCAAAGTCGCTCTCGCTGTCGATGTCGCGCGGCCTGAAGATTTTGGAGCGAGAGAAGTGCAAGCTGGGTCTCGCTTCAAAATGAAACTGTGGGCGATGCTCGCGCCGAGCCCCCGGCTCATCGTGCACTTCCTCCTCGCCGTCGCTCAGCGGCCGCCGCGGATGGTTCAGGTTGACGGCGCTAGCCGCCTTCCGCAGCTTGTTGCCTTGGATGCGCTTGTAGACTCTACGTGCCCACGTGTTTCTTATCTCTGCCGGCGGCACGGGATGGTGGGCGTCACTGGCGTCACCTTCCGGCTCAATCTGCTGGCACGAAACGTCGTCGGGACGCGGCGTGACAGGGGGCCCTGGGCGGCTGTGGTCGATAGCGCCGTTGCCGAACACGTCCACGACGCCGGTTTTCATGAACGCCTGGGCTTTGATTGCCACCCAGTCGCTTTCGAGTGAGCCGACCGACGGTTGGGGGAGCAGAGATGCGGCGGGGCCAGCGGTGCTCGGTGGCGGCGGGAAGAAGTGGTAGTCGTGGTGGGGGTCGTACGAGGAGAAGGGTGGGTAGGGAGAGCGCGCGCGGCCACGCCGAGGGGCTGGAGAGATGTCCTTGTCTTGATGGCTGCAGAGTCAGAGAGGGTAACTGGGACCTCAAGTCGTGGAATGGGGGAGGGAAGACAGGTGACGCGGTGCGGCAGACGTACCCATGACGGATTGAGTCGAACGGCTTGGCCACAAGGGCTGATAGGCGCTTGGGAGTGCGAGTTGTGGACGACTGGGCCATGTTGTGCGGTGGCAAGCGTGGTCGATGTGGGTGGATGAGGTTGGGCCTGCGAGGCACGATCGACGGAGAGATGTGTGGTGGCGAGGGCGGCGGCCACAATGGCCGCCACTGGGTAGAGTGCTGTCGTGTGCCGTCGATCGATGGATGCGAGGTGAGGTGGTTAAACGAGTGACAAAAGGAAATGAAAGGGAGCAGTAAGGTCGACAGGAGGACCAGAGCAGAGCAGAGCAGAGGTGGCGCAGAGAGCACTGCGCGACATGGCCAAATGACTTGCAGAGGGTCAGTCAGGTGGGCATCATCGACGCGATCCGCCGGAAACAAAAAAGTCAGTCGCGTCGGCGACCTCGTCGTCAAGTGAATCACAAATGAACATGCAACAAAACTTGACAGGACCATGCTATTAAAGTGTCCACGAGACTATGCGGAGTGTGAGGTGAGGAGGGAATGCCAATCTATACGAGGCCCTTGACGGCGAAGAGGGTCATTTCGCCCGAGTCGGCATTGAGCGCGCCGATCTTGACGTCCTTGCCGAGGAGGGCCGAGTTTCTCTTGAGGAGCTTGTGGAGGTCGTACGCGACGCCAGTCGCGCGCTGGATCGATGCTGGGGTCAGATGTGGACGCCAAGCCGACTCACCAGAGTTAGTAACATAAACCACGGATAACGTGGCCACGCCGGCGCGGGTGTACTGCGCGATGAGGGAGCGCAGCGAGTCGTGGATCCTGTTCCAGGACGGCGCGTCGCCGCGGGGCGTAAACTCGAGGGCAGAGGTCACGCCCCCGTCGTCGCGGAGGTCAAAGCGCCATTTGGGCGAGTGCGCAAAGTGGACGTTTACGCCGACGCCCGTGGCCCCGGACACGAGGTAGGCCTCGAGCGCGATACGCGTCTTGACGCGCCACCAGCTGGGCGCCATGGCGGCCGAGTCGTCCACAATGAACACGACGCGCGCAGGCGGCGGCGGGGTGACTGGCCGCGAGCCGAACGCGTAGTCGACGTCCAGGTCGATAGGGGGCGGAGTATCTGGCGGCGGCGGCGCACGGCGCGACAGGCTCGAGTACACCGCGAGGGTGCGTCTAGCGGGCAGCGACTGGCGCTTGCGGCTGACGGCGGTGGTGGCCTCTGGTGCGTCGTGGGCAAAGCTCAGTCTGATGTCCTTCGACTGCGACCACGGCGGGTTGGCCTGCGGCGGGACGGGGAAGGCACGCGTCTCGGCTGGCGGCTGCTGCTGCGGGCTCGGCTCGCCGCTCATACGCTTGCACGACATGGAGCGCGACATGCGCGACACCGACTCGCATACGACCGACTGGGGCCGTGGCGGGCGCGTCGGCGGCTCGAGGTCGGGTCGCACGTAGCCCGGCGGCGCGGTGAGCCAGCTGTGCCGGTGTGAGTGGCGGCGTGTGCGGACGCTGGGCGGGATGACGGGTGCGATGCTGTCTGTCAGCTGTGCGTGGGCGGTCAGCTCACTTGGGCAAGGGGTACTCGTCTGGGCGGGAGAGGCAGGGCAGGACAGCCTTGGCGTCGCCTATCGGCGGAGGACGGATGACCTCGCAGACGTTGATCGCCATGGCGCCTGGCCGGGCGGCGGCAACGGAGGTCGTCAGCGGCGGGGGGCGGTGGAGGGTGTCGAGGTCGAGATGAAGGACAGGTGCTGGGTGTCAGGTTGTGCTGCGGCAGGCTGAAGAGAGCGAGTGACAGCGAGAAACAAGTAGCTACAGTCTGAATGTGCAACGAGTGTGGGTGTCGGCGAGTGATGAGATGAGTAGGTACAGGAGAGGCAGTGAGGTGGGTGGGTGTGGGGGTGTCGAGGGAGTGAGAGAGTGATGGACAATGAGAGGAAGGAGGAGGGCGAGGAGCGAGTGCGAGAGCAAGTGGGCGGCGGTGATTGTCGCGTCGTCGCTGGCGCAAGGATCGTCGTCGTCGCTGTCGTCGTTGCCGCTGATGTCGAAGCTCAAGAGTGATGGGGCGAGACACACCACCGCCCGATGGCCGACGAGAGCATGCCACTCGCGCCGCGACCGGCAATGGTGGGGCTCGCTACGGCGTCGAGAAGCAGCGAATGCTCAAAGTGGAGTGAGCCGTCGTCGCCGCTGTCGATGCATGCATGCATGCTGTATGCTCGGCGGTGCGCGGTGCGCGGAACAGAAAAAGACTGTAACAGGAAGTAGTGCAGCTGATTACCACTTTGATACGGCCGAGGCACCACCGTCGCGCCGGCGGCCCTGCAAGCACTGCACACTACCACCACCAGTTGCCAAGAGTGGATAACGAGCTCTTGCAAAGGGCCAACCAGCGGCCATGCAGCTGTATGCATGCCCGCGCACCCGCAGTCTGTCGCCTTGCTCCATTAGGAAGACGGATTGCGTATCGCTCCAAGGTTAGTAAGACTGGCCGTCGACTGCCCCAAATCTGCAGCAGCTTGCGTACCTGCACATGCACCTGCACCAGCGCTGGTTCCTCGCTCTCTCGAGTGCACTGGCGCCTGCTCGTTCGGCTGCATGTGGCGTGCTGGCGTCTGTGGCGATGGCACGATGGCTGCTGGCAGCTAGGTGAGTGCATGGGTCGTGGCGGCGTTGACAACAGGTATGCATGCTGCGTGGCGGGTGTGCTCGCCAGCGGCGACGGACACAGTGGCGACAGGAGACAGGACAGGACAGTGACACGACAAGACATGGCCGCGGCGAGCGCTGGCCCTATGGTACACGCTGGGCTTCTCACCCCCTCACTACTACTCCAAGTAACGCTCCAGGCTGGCCATGTTGCTGACGAGGCTGTTGGTGTGGCTGCGCTGCAGGCGGCGGAGGAGGGTGACGCTCCGCTCGGCCGTGTAGCCTGGCGTCAACGCTGCCCTGGGTACACCACTTACACCACTCGCCGACATACAGCAGGAGCTTGAGCACGCGCATGCCGTCGGCGCCGACCTGGCTCCAGCTGGGGCCGTACGAGCTGACCATCTTGACGATCCGGCGGCGCAGAATGTCGGGGGTGACTGGCGGCCCGGCGGCCTGCACGCCGGCGAAGAGCGCCTCGGCGTCCGCGGCGGTGGTGAGCCCGCGCGCGCAGGCCGCCGAGTTGATGAAGAAGACGTCGAGCCCGAGGTGCCAGCATCCTTGCGCGGCGGCCGCGGCGTCCGCCACCTCGGCAGCCAGGCGCGGCCAGTACGGCGCCATCGCCGCGCCGTCGTTGACCAGGAGGACCACCTGGCGCTTGGTCGGGTGGTACGTGTTGTGTGCGGGCAGCATGGCTTCGGCGCCACGCGCGCGGGTGCGTGGCGTGTGCTGGATCGTGTGCGAGCGGCGCAGGGTCGGCGTACGCAGCGTGCTGGGGACCGGGGGTAGCGGCCCGGTGGGAGCCGGGAACGGCGACGCGCAGACTGTGCGCGGCTTGACGGGGGTGAAGAGGGTTTCGACGGCGTCGGCGTACTGTCCGTCGTGCGGCTCGTGGTCGCCGTACCGTCTTGCCTCGGTGTGGCCGAGGGCGCTTGCCGCGCGGCGGTGCCCCGGCGTGCGGCTCGCACCTCCCTCGAGCGCGCGGGGCGTGGTGTCACCAAGCATGACGTCGCGGCGCTCCTTGGTGACTGGTGCGTGCACCTCGGGGGCAACGAACGGAAACGGGGTGTACGGCGGGATGGACGACACGGACGCGTACGACGGCGGGCGGGTGACCCCCGGGCGGGTGGGCGGCGCGAGCTCGGTCGCGCGCTGCGCAGGCGGGTTGGAGGCCGAGCTAAGTGCGTGAGTGAGGTGGGTCTCGGGTGGGGGCCTACCGTGATCGTGCGCGCCCGGGCAGGTGGGCCAGCAGCTGGAGGACGGAGCGGCGGGGGCGGAGGGACGGCGGCGGGTCGGGCATGGTGTGGATGCGGGCGTCCAGCGGTGGGGGCGGGACGGCGGCGGTGGGCTGGGGTGCGGCCGCGCCGCGCAGTGTGATGAAAGACGAGGGCAGTGGAGATGTAGGAGGCGACACTGACGGCTGCGCCGACCGAGTGGCCAAAGTCAATTGACCAGCCCAGCAACGGCTGAAATCAGTCGCGTCGTCGCGTCGCGCCGTCGTCCCGTCGCCGCCAGCCATCCCATCACTGCATATTCTACAACACTGGCGCGTCGGCCAGGCACCACGGTTTTATCTACAGCGCGACCAACTCTAACTGCTTGCTCTCCTCACAACTGCGCGGCGCGCAGCGACATGTTGCCGCTCGAGATGTCGAGCGTGCCGATTTCCAGCAGGTCGACGGGGATGGGGCCGAGCAGCGCGGATGCGACGGAGAGCGCGAGCGAGTCGGCCAGGTTCTCGAGGCATGCGTCGACTGTCTCTGCGGAGTCTGTCGCCGGGATCAGCTGCCGAATCCGCCTCTCTCACACCCCACTCACCGCTGTTGGTCGCGTACACCATCGCGAGCCGCATCGTGCCCTTTATCGCCGAGCGCTCAAGCTGCACGAGCACCTCGCGCAGGATCTCGCGCACGCGCGCGCGGATGCGCACATTCTTGGGCACGGGCCCGCGCGGCTCGAGGCCGGCGAACAGCTCTTCCACCTCGTCGCCGGCTTTCAGGTTCTTGCCCACGCGCTTCGAGTTCATAAAGTACACGTCGATGCCGAGGCCCCACTCGCGCTCGGCGACCTTGCCGGCGCGCGCGATCTCGTCGCGCGTGAGCCCCCACTCGGGGGCGAGGGGGCGCGAGTCGTCGACAAGCACGATGACCTTTGAGCGCACGGCGCGGTGGCCTTCCGACGAGGACGAGATGAGGCTTTCTGCCGTCGACCACAGGCTGCGCGGCGGCAGCCGGCCGGCGAGGCTGTCCGCGTCAGAGTCGTGCTCGTTTTCGCTGTCGGCGTCGAGCGTGTGCATCACTGCGTCGAGGGACGGCAGGGGCTCGGCGCCGCCGTCGCACTCGACCGAGCGCATCGTCCACGAGCGGTCGAGCGACGTCTTTGGCTGCGCCTCGGCGGCGTCGGCGTCCGGCTCGACGATGAGCGGCACGCCGAGGGACGCCGGCGCGATCCGGATGACCGTGTGCGCCGAGTGGGCCGTGTGTGCCGTGTGCGCGGTGTGCACACTCTCCTCCGTCTTGGCAGCCTCCATGGGCTCCGGCTCGTCAGTGTACCCGCTGCCGCCCTCCATGTCGTACGCGGTCCCGGGGCGCGAGTCGTCGCTCACCCCGCCCGAAGACGACCCGCTGCCCACCTGCTGTGGGCCGGGGTACGCGTAGCTGTAGCTCAGCTGGCTTGCCCGGCGGGCGTTGTACGCGCGCGCGTCCTCGGCAGAGTAGTGCGGCGGCAGGTCGCCGAGCACGCGGGCCGTGTCGTGCAGCGCCGGCGGCCACTCGGTGTCGACGACGCGCGACGGGCCGAGGCGGTACAGCTGGCGCACGGCGGCAAAGCTGCGCGCGAAGGTGGGCACCTGGGCGAGTGAGTCAGTCAGCTAGCCCCGGCGGCGACGCGGGCAGCGCACCTTCTTCTCCAGCGCTTCGAGCTTGAGGATGATCCCGGCGCGCGACTTGCCCCGCTTGAACTTGTTCTCGACGTACGCGACAATCACCGCGATGGGAAACCTGGCGAGGCGTCAGCATGGTCCACGCCCATCTCACCCCGACGTACTGGCCATACCCCGCACCGCGGTACAGCGAGAGGCACATGAGCACCTCGCCCGCGGTCTTGGGCACGGGGAGCGGCGCCCCGCCGCCCGGCAGAGAAAGCGGCAGGCTGGCGCTGGACAGCATGCCGGCGCTGAGGCCGAGCTCGGCGCTGCTCGCGCTCGCGCTCGCGCCGCTCGCCACGCTCCCCGCGTGCTCGTGCACACTCGCGTGCATGCTCACGCGGGAGAGCGGGCGCGGCGGCATCGGCGAGGACGCGCGCGCGCCCGCCGACGGCCGGATGGTCGCGAAGGTTGTCGTGACGGACGTGATGCCCATGGGGGGTTGGGGGGGGGGGGTTGTGTGTGTGCTGGTGCTGGTGCTGTTGGTGCAGCCTCGTCGTCAGGCCGCTGTCGTCGCTGTCGTCGGGTCGTCGCTGCCGGCGTCGCCGTCTTGTCGCCGCCGCCGCCGCTGATGAGATGAGTGCAAGAGCAAGAAGGCCCAGCCGCCGCTCGGATCGTCGCTGCTGCTGCTGCTGCTGCTGGCGCTGCTGCCGGCCGTCGTCGTCGTCGTCGTCGGCCCACCCGTCGGCAAACACGCAATGTGTATGCTTCTAACATCTCGTCTTCTCTTCTCGTCTCTTCTTGTCCCCATCTGCCCCCCGCCCCCCACGCCCGCCCGCGCATCAACAATCTTCTCGGGCGGACAAGCCAGCCGGCGACCCGGCGACGGACGCCACGCGCCGGCGCGTGCGACGATGGGGTTGGTGGAGAGCCGCTGGGCGCAGGGCTATCTCGTCCAGTCCTGCACTACACGGCACTCGCTCGCTGCAGCGGCGCCGCACCGCACGGCGTGCGTCCTGACTCAGCGCGCTCAGCGCGCGCGCCGACACCCTCCCACCCGACCAGTCGCCGGCGGCGTGCGGTGGCGTGCGGGGCCCACCGCCACCAACACAGACGCGGTGGACGCAAAACTAGAATAGCATCGGGGTGTGGTATGGTAGCGCTACGAGCTGGGGCGGGCAGCGGGGCACGGCGCGCAGCGGGGTATCTGTGTGCATCCGGCGTGGCGGGCGGCGCGGTTGAGGTTCAGCGCATGGCCGGCCACGAGTCGCGTCGGCGCTTGGGCGAGGCGCCTGGACGCGTCGATGGCGACGGCGGCGCGCTGCCAGCTGAAGGCGCCGTCCCCGTCGCCCCCGCGTCGTCCTCGGCTACAGCGGCAAGTGACGTGCGGTATGCTGTCGGCGACGAAGGGTGCCAGGCCGAGACTGCGCCAGCCGCGCCCACCACACCCCGCCCCTGCCACGACACGCTGCACGTCTTGTGCGCGGTGCCCAAGCCTTGCGCCGGTTCCGCCCACTGCTGTGCGGGAAGCGTGGTTGACGGCGCCCGCGCCGTCGCTGCCCCTACCACCGCCTTGCTCGGCGTCATCCCCGCCCAGGGTTCTCCCACCTGGCGACACCAGCCACAACCACCCCACCCGCCCCCGCCCCCGTGCTCACACTCCTCGCCAAACCCGGCCTTGCTAGCATTGATGACATCGCACTCGATCTTGCCTCCTGCTGCCGCCGCACGCCCCTTGCAACCTTCACCGCGCCACTTGCCGGCTCCACCGTCCATCCTACAGCTCAGCACCAACGTCCCGCTCATGTCGCCGTCTTACGGTCCAACCGCCGGTTGATGCCCCCGAGCAGCACCTTGACGATCAGCTTGGCCGACATCTCCTCGCCGTTGTACGGCACAGTGTCCACCATATCCCGCACCCCGTGCGCCGCGGCCAGTCCGTCGTCGAGCTCTTGAAGCGCTTCCGTAGCCTGTACGTCAGCAGCTTCCTCGTCGATGCACCCACCTCTGCGTCGTCGCCAATCTGCAGCAGCTGGATGCCCACCTGCGACAGCGGGTAGTCGCCGCGGTCGAGGCGCTTGGCAATGGAAATCAGCACGCTCTCCGGATCGTCGGTCGGGGCTGATTCAAGAAGCGTGGCGCGGTCAAGTTCGGGGGACGCAGCGAGAGCGCGTACAAGGACAGGTTTTGCAAACGCTATGTCAGTTCAGTACTGCCAACGATCGCCCCTACCAAACTCACCGCCGTCGGTCACCACAATCAAGTTCATCGACTTGACCTCGCCTTCCTCGGGATTCGCCGTCGAGCGCTCCAGCCGTGCCATGTAGTCCCGGAGAATGGACTCCATCCGCAGGCCGATCGGCGTCGCCCCATGTGGCTTGAGCCCCGCAAACACATCCTCGACGTCCTCGGCCGTTCGCAGGTCCTTGCCGACGCGCTTCGAGTTGAGGAAGTAGACGTCCAATCCGTCCTCGTCGTACTGCACGGCCTGGACGACGACGCCCATGATCGCCGCCTTTGCCTGCTCCCACCTCTCGCCCGCCATCGACGTGCTGTCGTCAACAAGGAAGACCGTGTCGTAGTCGCGGAGCATCTCAAGAGCTGCCTCACCACCGACCATGATCGGTGCGTGCTCCGCTGTCGATGCCGATCGCGGCGGGAGGGGCGGCGGGATGGGCGTGCGCGGGTCCGGACTGGATGGGTTCGAGTACGACGACAGCGACGATCCACCAGTTGAGGTGCCTAACTGCGGCACTGGGAAGGCGACAGGAACAGCAAGCGTGTTCGGGTGTGGTGGCAAGGGTGGTGGCCCCAGCGCATGCGAGCCATATGAGGGGATGCCTGGCACCTCGGGAACGCCTGGCACATCCGGAACCGCGGGGATTGAAGGGATACGGGGGAACGAGGTGGTGCCAAATCCAGGCAAGCTGTTGCCGATCGGAGCGTTGTTGACCTGGGGACTACCTTCGAGCCCCGGTGTGCCGCTGCTCACTGAAGCGTTATAGCCCAGCCCGCTACGAGTGGACTGCGACGATACCGAGCCCACGGTGTTGTTGCGCTCCATGTTGAGCGAGCCGCCTGGATTATAGCTCGACGGCAGGGTGCTGTGTCGGTCGAGGCCATACGACCCCGAGGCAGATCTGCGTTCGATACCATAACTCGATGCGAGTGAGTGCTGTCGGTCCAAGTGGTCCTGGTCGACGGTGCCGGAACCTGACGGCACCGGGAGAGGACGTCTGACACCCGACGCCTGTGGTGCAACGCCGCCCTGCCAGCCTGGTGGAGGGCCATCTGGCGATGCATACGCCGAGCCCAAAGACGGCGGTGGCCCGTCTGGTGCCGCATATTGCGTCGCCTGAGGTGCTGGCGGTGGTGGCTGCTCCGACCGCGACAACGACTGGGCAGCAGAGCCGTTGGGCTGCTGATCGTCTGGCTGCTCGTACTCCTCGCCCTCGGGCGTGTCACTCGGCGGGGTAGGGAGCGGCTTGTTCCCATTATGGGGCGACGGCGCCGCTTTGCGGACTGGTAGTGGAGGTGGAGGTGGGGTGGCCGCATCTGCAGAAGCACTGGCCGGTGGCGCCTCCTCCATCGACTGCAGCAGCTCGCGCTCCTCAACAGAAAGGAACGGGTTGCGACTTTGCATGCCCGTGACCTGCGGCCGAAGTGGCGAGCGTCCGGGGTGAGCAGGCTGTTTCGGCGAGCTGGTCGGCGTCTGCGTCTCCACCGAAGCGCGGCGGGGTGGCGCAGGGCTCGGAGTCAGTGTCGGCGCGTTGAAGTTGATCGAGCCGAACATGTCCGAGAGGTCGTCTGCCTTTTGGGGAACTGGAGCAAGCTGAGGTGCGCTGCTTGATGACGGGCCAGCGGCGCCGCTGCTCGATTCCTCGTTGCTCGGCCCGGCAGTGCTCGGCCCAGCCTCCATGTTGGCCTGTGCGCTCCGTCGCAACGCGTCCTCCTCGGCCTGCGCGAGACTGGCCTGAATTGCCGCCTCGTAGTCCAGCCGCTCCTTCTCGGCACGCATGGAAATCCGCATGGCCTCCTCGAGCTCGCTCTCCTCGCGCGCTTGCCGCTCGGCATCGTCAATCGAGTCGTCCCGCCCCTCCGTGCCGTTTGGCGGCGGAGGGCGCGGATCGTCAACGCTCTGCCGGGCCGTAGACATCGAGTTGCGCGACACGCGGCTCGTTGACCGCTCGATCGCTGCCGCGACGCCCTCTTCGTCGTCGGGCACGTTGGACGATAGCGTTGCAGCGAGCACCTGCGTAGCCTCTGGGTTCGAGTCCTCGAGCGAGTATGGCGGTGGTGGCGGCTCGTCGGTCGGTCCCTCGGGGTCGCGTGGGCGCGGGGGCGCAGCAGCCAGCTGCTGCAGTCGCGCGGCATTGCGCGCTGCCAATGCTTGCTGCGATGCCGAGCTGCTACTGCGCTGGTGGTTCGAAGTCGTCGTTGACGCTCGCCTGGCGTTTGATGTCGCCAGGGGCGGCACTGGCGCTGGTGGTCGCAGCACACGCGACTGGCCGAGGCCGTAGGTTCCTCTTACGGCGTAGAATTCGCGCACAAAGCGAGGCATCTGCGGTTAGTGTGCGCACGGCGACGGCATACGCACCTGCCGCTCGAGGATCTCGAGCTTCTGGCTCGTGTCGGCCTTTGTCTTGCCGCGTGCAAGCTTGGTCTCGACGTATGAGCGGATGATGGCCTCGGCGTGGCTGGTTGTCAGTGGTGGCAAGCATGCAATGTTCCTCACGCTGGGTCAGTCCGCGCACGATTTGACTCGAGCGCGAAGATGACGTCCGACGCCGACAGCATCATGCCGACCTGGAGGTACTGTGTGAGCGACATGTCTGATTGCAGAACAAAGGACTCACGGTCGAGGGACGATATCCGCCCCCTCCTCCATACGACATTGCGGGCTGAGTCTACTGTCGTAGTGGTATGCAAGTGACGACAACGGGGTGGATGGGCGGGCGGCGTCAAGTGTGGGCGGGGGCACCAGCAGACAGCAGGCAGCAGCAGGCAGCGGCGTGCGCAGTGTGGGCCGCAGAAATAACTTGGGGGATGTGCGTGTGCTGTTGTCGTCGTCGTCGTCGCGTCGTCGGCGGTGGTGGTGTCGGTCGTTTACGTCGTCGCCGCTGCTGCCGACTGGCTGGTGGTGATGTGATAGCAAGGTTGGGTGAAGTGCGTCAGTGGACGGCGCGGGGCGGGGTGGGGGGTTGAGTGGGTGGGCGAGGCGGCGGCCAACGGTGTTTGCGTCAGTCGTGGTGGTCGGTGGTCGTCGATGCCTCCGCTCTCTCGGCGCCGAACGAACGATACAAAAGGTAGGTAGTGAGCAAGGTGGTTGCTGTTGCTGTCGCTGTTGTTGCAATGCTATGGCCTAGTGCACCAGTGCGGCGCTCCACCTCGCCGTGTTCTCACGATGCATCGAGTCTCTCTCACTGGCACAGCTGACCCGCGCGAGTCCCACTTACCCACGACCAGAGAGCACAGCATTAAAGCCAGCACCCGCGCTTCCGCCCCTCTCTTCCTCCAGCACACACGCACCCGACACCATGCACGTCTGACCGTGACAAGCGCACTGTCTCGTGCAGCAAGCAAGCCACTGGAACATTAACTAAAGGCAGAGCGCGCCGAGCGTGTTTGATACGAGATCCATCCATGTCTTTCCAAGTCACCGACTGCCGACGGACGGGCGTGTCTTATCACCCGCGGCCTGCCTGCCTGGCTGCCTGTATGCCTTGCCGGCACCGTGTATCACCAGCACAAACAACCTCCTCTCTCCTGCCCTTATTCTAACGCAAAGCATCAGTGCATCTGGCTACACCTGGCTACACCATGCATACAGCATGCAGTAAGTAGCTCGGAGTAGCTCGGCAGACCGGCGTAGTGTGCGTCACACCTGTGCTCGTTTCAGCCGCCCCACCGCCGCCAGGGTGAGGTCGTGCCTGGTCTTGTTGATCTTGGCAACCACACCCGACATCGCGAGCTGGCGATGCGATGCAACTCTCTTGTCGTTGTACTCTCAACTAGAAACGTATCGCACACTCCGCCATGCCCCTACCGTCAGCACTCTCAGAATCCCTCACCCTGCTAGGCCGCCTCCGCACCGAGCGGCCAGGAATGGCGCCCATCACGCCGTTCCGAGGGACAGAGCCACCCGAAGACGACACCGACACCCAGACGCAGGTGGGTCAATATCGGCGAAGGCAGGCTAACATGCAGACTGGGCCGAGGGGCTCGCTGTCGTACGCGCGTGAGCTGTCAACCAAACAAGCCATCCAAGACTCCGAGTGAGTGGTTCCCCAGGTGCCCAACTGACAGCAGGTACCGACTCGAGGTGTTGCGAAGATATGTGCGCACCGTGCTGTTGCGCGCCAAGCACCTGTCCGAAGTAGCAGCCAAGCTTGAGAACCTCGAGAAGGACTTTCCGCATTTCGACTACACTTTCGGTACTGTGCGCGAAGAGTTTGGCCTTTCAGAGTTTGAGGGTGCGTCGCTAGGACGGGCGGCGGTCGACACGCGGGACACCAGCACCGGGCCGATCCAATCACTCGAACAACTGCTCCAGTTTCTGAGCACTCCAGCAGCCGAGGATGCCGAGTGAGTCGACACTTACTATCTCGCTAATGCCAGCATCAAGCAGGCCTACATCCGCAGCTACACCACCAGCAGCCGTGGTCGAGCTCTGTCGCGTGCTCAGCTGACCGACAGGCTCAGTCTGATCGCTAAAAACGTGAGTCGATTTCCAGAGCCCACTGACGGGTTCTCAGGTGCCGCAGTATAAGCCGCAGGTGAAGATCATCAAGGAGGACCTCAACCTCAAGCTGCTCCCCACAACCGTACCGGGTACGCTTAGCACAACCGTGAGTCGTCGTTGTCGTCGTCCGGCCGCTGATGCCAGGTCGGCATCATCCACTCGCTCGAGTACCTGCTCTCCAGACTCGACGAAGGTCCCAGAACTAGCACCTGGGCACATGACTGTATCCGGTCATACATCATGAACAAGAGGAAGCGCGGCCTGACCAACACCGCGATCGACGAGAAGTTGATGTTGGCCGAAAAGTTGGTGAGTGTCTGGACCTCGACGCCACTGACCCCAGCGCTGGCAATACGGCCGCGAGTTTGTGGCGTGCCGCGAGGAGTTTGGTCTCCCCTTCTCGAGGGTGTTCACGAGCGATGGCCGCACCAATCGTCCCATGAACGGCCCCATGCACGGGCACCCAGCGGGACACGGCAGGCAGTACAGCGGGGCTGCAGTGCCCACCAACTCCCAGCCATACCCACAGCCTTACCCACAGTCGTACCCTTACCCACAGCCATACCCACAGTACGTGCTTCCCGGCTCAACGAGCCAGCCGCCGCCGGTCCCCCCGCCGCCCGGGCGCGCGCCATACATTGCGCCGGCGGTGACGCGCGCCGCGGACGACACGGTGACCGAGCACGGCGAGGAGCTGCCGGCCTACACGATGGAGGACGCGGAGCGCGAGGCTGCCGTGCGGATCGAGCAGGCGCATGCGCGCTCCATGCCGCAGGCGGAGACGCCAGAGGCGACGGCAGACACCACGGCGGACCTGCTCGCGCGCCTGCGTGTAGCCGAGGAGGCGCAGGCCGCGGCCGAGGCGGCGCGTGCCGACCTCGAGGCGAGGCTCGCGGCGGCCGAGGCAGCTGCTGCCGGAAGCGCAGGCCCAAGTTCTGCGGCATGGGGTGCATCGTCGGCCGCGGCCAAGTATGGCGGCGAGTTGACGTCTCCGCCCGAGTCTCCCGGTGACTCTAAAGCGCCGATGCGGCCGCTGCCGACACCGCCGTGAGCAGCGGGCAGTAGCGTTATCTTTGTACCATGTACAGTACGAGTTGTATGCGTGACAATGACGCCACCATGACGTACATAGCGTATACCAAGGAATGGCCTCAATATTCAGTGCGTTGCCGTCTTGCCCCACTCGTAAGGCCATGCCGAGCGCCACGGCAGCAAGACGCAGCAAGAGACGCCCTCATGGCTATACAACTCTTGGGCAAGATGAACACCAGCCCCGACTTTGATGCATTTTTTCAATCGAAGTCCCCACCATAGATCATATACGCCTGTCCGCCTTCTTCGTTTTTGGTCTCCCCACGCTTTGCAATCTCAGCCTTGAGCCACATTCGGGCCGCATAGGAACCTCGGCCGCCGCTGCGTCCGATCAGGCCGTAATAGTACTCGTTTCCGCGTTTGTATCGTTTGTCGTCCTCCTCTTTCACCTTCCGCGTTCCGGTGCAAAGAGGAGGGTAGGTGGTCGGCCTGTCAAGTTTGGTGACCCTGCCCGCGACCAAAAACGGGCCGCGGGCACCGTCCTCCATGTAGTGGAGAGTTTCTGGCTGGGAAGTGATGGGAGAGGCGACATCCAGAGAAACAATTCCGGTATGCTCGAGTCGTTGAACGCGGCCGTCCATGGCTAGGTCATCTTTGTCCGAGGGCAATCGTGGCATACGACGGATTTCCGGCCTCGCCTCAGTCCACTCCAAATCCCGAGCCCGCGCAGCCTGTTCTGCCTCGCTGCGAACAATCGGTGAAGGCTCAAAAAGCATACGCCGACGGTCTTGGGGGGTTTCGGCCTTTGGTTCGCATTCGAAGTACGTTTGGAGTGAGAACGAAAGGGCGGAACGAAGGGTCTCAAACGACGCGACGAATGTGGGTAGGTCGTTGTGGCGGCTGGGAGGGGCATCAGCATTCACATGTAGAGACGAGTGCAATGTTGTTTCGAGGACCACGACTCACATTGTGACATTGATTTGGAACTCGTAAACGTCCTTTGGCCCCCCAAATTGGTAGCGCTTGTGAGATTGATCGGGGATATAGAACATGTCTCTGTTGATAGGTGGCATCGCCGCGATCAAAGTCTCGTTGGGTGCCATCAGCATTCTCGGGAACCCCATTCGTGACTCGGTGCGGTGGTTGTCTTTGTTGCTTGAACCCAGAGCCGGACCAGACAAGGTGCGGTAATCTTCGTCATTCATCTTGTTGATAAACCAGGGGTATGTGATGAGAATCTGATGATGGAAATGTAGGGACAGAGGATACTCGGATCCGTTGCCAGTACGGGTGATTGTGACGTTGAGCGTCGTGTTGTGTCCTATCCGCAGAGGTTAGCACGCATTTGGGTGCCCGTGCTGCCACACGAAGATGGTTCTTACCTTGAACAATCGGCTCCTCTGCGTTAGCCTTTGCAAACGAGATATCGAACTTGGCAAAGTTGCCCTCATCCTGGCGTGAGTGGATGGACTCAATCGAGGGCCTTACGCATGGAGGAGGCACCATTGTCGAAGCCATATCGAACTCTTCATCCTCAGACGGCGCGTCCGTATCGTTTGTGGCATGCTGGATATCCTTGGGGTTTGGACGAGGTGAGACTAACTGCAGTTGCTTCGGCCACTGTGACTCTTCCATAGAGTTCTTGGAAGGCGAGATGGGAGACTGAAGTGGGATAAAGGCTGTGAATCCTGCAGGAATGTACGCCAGTGAGCCGTCACGGTGCGTAGCGACCACATGGTACTCGAGCACGTTCTCTTCGGACACCTCCTGGAAGAGGAAATCAACCACTCAGGTCTAGAACCGAGCCTCTCCACTTACCGGCTGTCTATCCGCAGGCAACATGCCGCTGGAAGAAATCCTCGGAGGAAACTGAGGAAGGCTTCAGCATGTCATGTAGACAGCACCTTCTCGTCATAGCGATGGTACTGACGTTTGTGTTGGGCATGGCAACTGAGAATGACGAGGTCGCGTCCAGCCATTCGTCGTCAAGCCAGCTCTCAGGTGGAATGTCGAGGGTCAGGTTGGTAAGAAAGACAGGCCGTTCAACGGCTTCCAGCTTCCATCGTAAGGGGTTGGCAAGCTCCTCTTCTGAGACATGATGTCAATGGCAAACAATGACCTCAAGGAGACGGCACTCACCATACTCATCCATGGCTTCTTCAAAGGTATCTCCTGGGAAACCGAAGATAAATCCACGCGGTATTGAATTGGTTGCCGTGTCGTTGAACTCTTCACGTAGAGGCTTTTTGGGCATAGGTGGAGCATCCGGAGATCTGGTGGACTGGTAAGTAACTTGGTGCATGTGTGTAGCAAGACCGCTGTCGCCCAACTTACCTCAGCTTGGCGTATGTTCGCTCCCTGAACATCAGACCGACGGTCCACCCCTCAACATCCTTGCACCCTGTTCCGTTGGCCGAGATGCGGACGTCGGCGGGCACAATGGTGTTTGGCACCAAGTCTGGGGAGCGGACCCAAGCGAGAATGTCGCATTTCCATTCTGCCGGGACGGGTGGCGCGGGCAGGTTGTAAGTGTAACAAGCTGGCTGCGGCAGATCGGACTCGGATGTGGTTTCCGTAGTTGTTGGGGCTTCCAATGGCTTCTGAGCCGTGAACGGAAGTCGGAAGGCGAAGGCCGTAGCTGGTGATGTGGCCAGCAAGAGGGGCAGAAGCCTCACCATGGTTGATGGGAGAGAGACAGACAAGAGGACAAACAAGATGCATCATGGCGAGCTGTTATACCAGTAGCACGGGTCGTGTGAAGTGACGTTGCGACAGCCGTGTTTCGGAGCCGCAGTGCGTACCAGTTGAGGAAATGTGCCTGGTGCCGGACCCCACAACACCGCCAGGGGTCAGTCGTCACTTGGCGACCACGGTGCTCCACACAAAACACAAGCACGATAGACTACGCAGCGGATGATGGCATGCACAGTGCGCATCTTGAGATGAGCCTTGTGCGGCGTAATAACAAGGTGGTAGCTGTGAGATAGTGAGGTCGACGCGCGCCTGTGCTTTGTTACTCTTGCTATGATCCGTCTGCTCTGCTCTTCAGCCAGGCGAGAGCGCCCTTGTGCCTCTCCAGCCACCGTCAGTGTGGGGGGGCCTGGTAGTGCAACCTCGGACCCTCGTATGCCCGGGGCTATGTCGAGTCGATACAATCCCTCCGTTCCTTGTCGTGACAGTGTGGCGGTTGACAAGGGACATGGCTGCCTGGATATGCAGGATGATGATGCTGATCGCAATGGCTCGAGCCTGATATGGAGCTGGATGATGACAACGGCAAGCTTAGCCCGCACTGCACTGCATGGCCCACTCTTGACTCGACTGCACTGCACTAGTGTGACCCACTGCGGCCACGGCCATTGTCGAACGTGCATGGTGCCTACAGTAAATAGCTTGGCGGTGAGTTGCTGTGCCTGGCTGGGATGACGATCCGCCACCAGTATAACCACCTTCTCGAGAGCCCTCCGCTTCCCATCATCCCTCCCTCTCGACACAATGTCCTACAACAACAGGCTGAGCGCATCAATGCTCCCATCACACCGATAGTGAGCAGGTCATGAGGACTCTCTGACCAAAGCCATGATGTCGACATGGTAAAGCAGTTCATCGACCTCGCGGCGGATGAGACGTCTGGCGGCGGCTCCCATGGCGACTCCGATCAGCTACTAAGGTGCCTCCGACAGGATGTGAGTCGCGATGCACAGTCGTAAGCTTACAGCAGCTGGCAGCGCATGCTTCAGCTCTGGCGAAGGGGGTCAAATATCTAGACAAGATGACAAATTACGCGCACTGTCCTTCTTCACCAGCAAAAGCCGGCGAACCCACACCCATTGGAGAGACCAGCCCGGCTCAAAGAATATCGGAGCTTGAAGAGTGTGTTGCCCAGCTAAGCCTAGACAAGAAGAAAGCCTACGAGGCTCGAGACGAAGCCAATTTGCTGTTCAACAGACTACTCGAGCGCGTGGTCGAACAAGAGCAGCGCCTCTTTCATCTGCAGAACCCCGCCGATAAGATACGTGCAGACGCCCTTCATCTCCGGGTAGAAGAGCTCGAGGGATACAACCAGGAGTTGCGGGCACGCCTGCAGCTCGAGTGCGAAGAGAGAGAGGTCGATCGGCAGGCGGAGCGCTTGCGGGATGTGCGAGATCGCGTTCACAGCAAGATGTTCGCTGTAGAGGAGCTGGAGCGTGCTGAGGCGGCTGAAGCGGCTCGGCACAAGGGCTGGTTTGGACTGTGAGTTGTTGCATGTTTGGCGCTGACGAAAGCCGAAGGAAAACGAGGAGATTGCTGCCGGCCATGGACATGCTTCCGGCGTAGGTGTTTTCTGAGGCTGATAGAAGGCAGGTGTATAGAGACTGTAGAACAGAGACTATGTATGGTGCGCTGTTGTAGTTCCTATGGCAAAGGTAGTGGTACACTTGAAGCCTGGCCAGCTCCCGACCGAGGCACGTTGCCGCACCGCTACGGAGCTCGTCGGCGACGTCGTTTCGGCCCTCGTCGGCGACGACGTCAGCGATGGAGGTCACCTGACCTGCACCGCACCGCATGCAGCCGATAGAGTCGAGCAAGCCGACCGGCCGGCAACCGTGCCACACGACGAGCATCGCATTGTGCCTCGTGTTCTTGGCTTGGAGTGGTTGGTCGTGCCTGGGTGTGGTTTGTGGCGACGGCCTTCGTGCGCCACGACGTTTGTGTGGCCTGGCGTTCTTCTGGCGTCCCAGCTGTCATCTACAAAAGCAGTGGGCTTGAGAGCTTGGACTGACCTCATACACAACACGAGCCAACCTCATTATTTCACAATGGGCTCACCTTCATCACCCCGCTTTGAGGAGCTATACACCCCCTTCCTGCCTACCTTCCGCTCGTGAGCTCTCCCCCCGGGCCACAATTGACCTCAGTCGCGGCTTCGACCTTGTCAAGAAGTTTGTCGACAGGGCAGTGGCTGATGGGTGCAACGGCACGGATAGCACCCTCCCCTCGGAGGTCCTTCAAGCCTTACGACAGGAGGTATGTACGAGGCCCAAACCGTCCACGCTGATGCCAGCTCGTAGATCACTGTGCAGGACTCGCACGCGGGCTGTATTACCTCGACGCAGCCCTCACACGCGATGAACTGAAAAACCCCGACGGCGACCGCAAATCACCCCCCGCGTATTCAAGTGAAAAAGACGGAAAAGACTTGGAGGAAACCATCCCGCCCGAGTCCACGGCCTACATCGATGCTGTGCGTATCGCCGAGCTCGAGGCCCGCCTCCTCCAGCTCAGCCGAGACACCGCCAGGGCCAACATGGCTAAGGAGTTGGCCGAGTCGAGAGCTGCATCCTCGTCGTTGAAGATCGCGGCGTTGAATAAGCGTGTCCGCGAGCTCGAGGCGGCCGGGGAGAAAATGGACAGCAGACTCCAGGATTCCGCGAAGCAGGAGAAGAGGGCTGGGTATGGCACCGGCGCGCCGTGGAACTCGTGGTTCTGGAACGGGAAGCCTGTACGAAGAAGTTAGGACATGCTGAAGGATAGGATCTTGTACTTAATGGTCCAACTATGTATCGAGTTGAGGCGGTCTGGACGCACACATTTCTCCTCTGCAGCGTTGATCCTCATTCGAAGTAGAGCAGGGGCTACGACCCCCAGGCTATTCACAACAACTATCGCCAAAGACTCTGCAACTCGCCACTTTCCTTGGCGATAGGATGGCAGGGAAGACCATGATCACAACCGTAGAACTATGTTTGTCCTCCGCCACCGCATGCACCATATGGCAACTCAGCCACGAACTACGAATGGCAGTTCTGCAACTGCCACAATGCTGTGTGCAGCCCCGCGCCAAGCCGGCCTGGCCCACGCCACATTGTCAGGCGGCACATCACGCGCAAGCTGTGTCCGGGTAGAGCGGGTCGGCGTAGGGGGGCGAGGAGGCGCTAGTGCTCTGGCGTGACAGCCACTAGCCTGCTCGATTGCCGATGGTGCCGAGTGCGTCGATTCCGCAACACCGCATGTTTGAGGCGTCTTGGCAACAGAGCCGTGCCTGAACCACCAGCCCCACCCAACACTTGATACATAACCGTCTCGCCTCGCCGCGTTCACTTCAGCTTTGCAAGACAAGACGCACAACACCATGGCCACCGAACACAGCTCAACAACGTCCTGCTACGAAGCACATGTGGTATCCCAAGCGCTGAAACGAGGGTACCACTCATCAGGAGAAGTGCAGATCGCATTACAGCGGAACCTGTCATTGGAGTGAGTCCGGCCTATGGGCGTCTGTCCACGCCGCGCTCACGCACCCAGCGACGTCGTGGCAATTCTGGTCAGCTATCTCACTTACAAGGAGACACGTCCCATCGGCCAGAAGAATCGCACTGCATACATGCGCGTTAAGCTGAAGAAGCTTGAGTACAAGGTGGGTACAGGACTGGCTTCAAGCTGAGCTGATAACAGTACACCCGACTGTACCCGCACTTCGCTCCGGCGTTTCAAACTGTCCACGAGTTGTTTTTCCCACGTCCTCAGAGTCGCCCTCAGTGGTATGGGGGAGGAGAGTCACAGTCATTCCCTCCGGTTCCTCCTCCAGCATACACGCCATAGGGTTCTTGAGAGTGCGGCGGTTTCAATTGGCACGACGCGGACTGATCCGTATACACGCCGACATCTACCATATGTAAGAGTATAATGCAGTGCATCATGTTTTGGATTGGCCTGGGTCCGAGGAGTTCTAAATGCAATGTGATGGTTGTTCTCCCGGGGATAACACGGGGAGAGCAAGACGTGGTCTCGTCAGCCCGAAGAGTCGACCACAACTATGCCCACACCTTCCAGCCTCCAGAGAGCATCAGCAAGCCGTCTACCTTGAGTGAACAGGGTCGAGGAAATCCCAGTTGCCGCCTGGCAGACGTGCTCGAGCAAGTCTGGATCGAGCTCGGGCTGCATCGCGTGCGGCCGCGAAGAGCACCCGGCGTCGACGACACGCCAACTTGGCACCACCACCCATCCAGCCAACTGAACTGCCACTGCGCCACACGCTGCCCATGTGACAGCATGCATAACTTGGCATCCGGCATGTGTCGCGCCCGCTCTCGGGTCATGCACGTGTATCCCGGGGCGGAGTGTCGGCGGACGGATGCGCTGCAGCCCGTTTAGGGGAGGCGGTGCGCCGAGGCGACTGCCGCCGGTGGAGCCGACGCTCGCGAGCACGCGACCGCCGGCGAGGTGTCCCGCACTGCAATGTGCCTCTCCGCGGCGCCGACGGGGCCCAGGTCCACAGCATCACCTGCACCGAGGTGGAACTGGGCCTGGTGACATGCATGACGTGCCGCTCCGTGCCGATGGTCACCAGGTGCTCCGCCACACCGCAGGATGCGCCGCTCCGTCGGGTGGCACAGTATCATCGCACCCAGGAGCGAGGAACGCCGGGAGGAGGGAGGGGCTTGCACGTGAGACAACCCCGCATGCCGGTGACGGCCGTGGCGGGCATAGCGTACCGCTTTTCTTGGGATCGCGCCCGAGTGTGTTGTCGCTTGCCCGGCACCAGCCGCCACTTGTCCGGTGGCATCCGGCGTGCGTGATGATATCAAGGCCATGGGCGTGCAGTCGGGAGTGGCACTCTCGTCCGCCACCGATGCAAGACTTCAACTACTATCGAACGATGTGCCGGTGCGTGCGCGCGTGCGTGCTTGCGAGCCTACTGACTGACATCGAAGCGTTGCGACATCCATTCGCCCGCCTCCCGCACCCAACCCCGCGCCCGACCCTGCGCCGCCGTACTCGCCGGCCTCGGGTGCCGACCCCGCAGCGAGGCGCATCGCCGACCTCGAGGAGCTGACACGCACTCTCCAGCTTGTGCTGGACCAGCGTGACGCGCAGCTGCGGGAGAGCGAGGGTGCGCGCTCCGCGGCGGAAGCCACCTCGCGCGCGCTGCACCTCCGCGTCCGTGTGGTCGAGGGCGTGGCCCTCGGGGCCAGCACGCTCGCAGACCTCGAGGCGCGCAATGCTGCTGTCGAGGCGCGTATCGTCGTCGCCCGGCGGCGGCTAAACCGGCGATGGTGGCAGCTATGGAGGAGGTGACCGCTGTGCTGCGGACTGCTTTGGGCGTCTGCTGTGACTGCCCGCCGTGACCGCTGCAGTATCGTGCTGTCGCTCCGGGCCACTCAGACGCACCGAAATGCGCATCCGACCGCGTGGCCGCTGGTCCGCAGCGGCCTGAGGATGTGCTTGGCGCGTCTCACCCGACTGTGGTACTGTGGGAGATTGAAGGGCAGGAGCGTAGCCGTCTGCTGGCGCCGACATCGTACCGACCGGTCGGGTCCTCGTTTGGCCAGTGGCACTCCGAGTTGGGTGGGGTTGCTAGTCGGCGACTGTGGAAGATATTTCTGGCTACAGCTGCAGTTATGGCAGTGTTTGGGGGTTATCTGGCAGCACAGACGCATGCATTGATCGCGAGGAGGCTCCTAACACTGACATGGATGGAATTTCTTGCTCACGAACTGTCGGTGTGAAAGAGGACACCGCCGTAAACCGCTCCCACCACTGGAGTCCAAAACTGTCTGGGTACCCATTTGCAAGTCTTGGCACTTCTTGGCTCGCCTTCAACACGATGCCGCACGCCGCACACCCGACGATTTGCATGCGCCGGGTGGAGCAGGCGTGTATATAGCCTGTGGGAGGGTGAGAGTAGCCCCCAACAGCACACAGCAGCACCGCCGACCACGATGCGTATCGCCCTCGCACTGACACTGCTCGCCGGCGTGCTGGCGCAGACGCCGACCACGAGCGGCATCCCGCCCCCGCCGACCGAGAGCACAGGCTGCACGCTCCACGAGGACCACTACCACTGTACCGGGCGAGTCGACGGCGCGAGCTCTGGCGCCAGCAGCAACTCGTCGGCGCACGCACATGACGAGCACGGCGACGAGCACGGCGACGACGAGCACAGCAGCGCGCACGACGACGAGGGACCATGTGTCATCCATGTCGGACACACGTGAGTAGCGCCGCGGCTAGGAAGGACTCCTCGCTGACATCCATCTCCAGCCACGGAAAATGCTCGGCGCAGGACCTGGCATGCGGCAAGATCCTGCTCGAGGACTACAAGATGCCGCTGCACATTGCTGCCGTGTTCATCGTGCTCGTGTCCTCGGCGATCGGCATCTTCGTGCCCCTCGGCGCGGGGTGGATGCGGCGCGCGGACAACGCCGAGGGCCGGGTCGACACGGTCGCGTCGCTGGACGCCGCGGCACTCGGCAAGGGCGGCGCATGGGGCAAGGTCTTCTTCGTCGCGCGCCACTTCGGCACCGGCATCATCCTGTCCACGGCGTTCATTCACCTGCTGTACCACGGCTTTGTCATGTTCAACAACGAGTGTATCGGCGAGCTGGGGTACGAGAGCACGTCGTCTGCGATCGCGCTCGCCGGTGCGTTCGTGACTTTCCTGCTTGACTTTATCGGCTCGCGCACGGCGCGCGCCAAGCTCGACCACGCGCATGCGCGCGCGACGTCGGCCGCGCCCGAGGGCGACGAGACCACCAAGGAGGTCGACGGCACGACGACGCTCGCGAGCTCGAGCCTGGTGGGCCACTCGTGTACCCATGAAGAGGCCGTCGTCCGCACCGAGCAGGTGTGGCAGGTCTTCCTGCTGGAGGCGGGCATCATCTTCCACTCGATCATGATTGGCGTCACGCTCGGCGCCGGCTCGGGCCAGGGCTGGACGACGCTGCTGATCGTCATTGTCTTCCACCAGTTCTTCGAGGGCGCCGCGTGAGTAAACTGCGTGCTGCTGGAGCCACACTGACCCCGCCAGCCTTGGAGCACGCATCACGCTCCTGTTCTGGATCTCAAAACTGCGCACCTTTTTCCTCGGCCTCATCTTCATCCTCATCACGCCCATCGGCATCGCGATCGGCATCGGAGTCCGCAACTCGTTCTCGCAGAACGGCAAGGCATCGCTCCTCAGCGTCGGCATCCTCAACTCGATCTCGGGCGGCATCCTGGTGAGTGGCGCAGGCAGGCAGGCACAACAAGGTTTAGTAAGCTCACACGACCCCCAGCTCTACACCGCGTTCAAGCTACTCGCGGTCGACTTCACCGACGGCCCGCTCAAGAATGCCAAGGTGTCGACCGTGTGCGTCGCGCTCGGGTCCGTCATCGTCGGCATGGTGGCCATGAGCGTGCTGGGCAAGTGGGCGTAGAGTAGGTCAGAAGCAAGTACATATAGACTACAAGTATAGCATCGCATGGATTATAGTTTTTGTTTTGGCTTTGCTTGCCTGCTGCACCTCGTTTCGCGTCGTTTGCACGAACGGGACGAGCGCGCTTGATTCTTCGGAATCATGGTCGTCGTACTCGCCGTAGCTCGCTCTCGTCGCAGCCCTCGTCGTCGCCGTTGGAACCAGACGCGCATGCAGCCTGCCTGGGCGACAAGGCACGCATTCTCCATGTACGGGAAGCAGTCCGAGGCCAGAGGTGCCGATGGGACGCTGGTGCTCTGCGCTCCCCTGTGTTCCCCGTGCTCGCGGTGCCGTAGGCAATGACGTTATCTGCAATCTCACAATGGCACATCGAGCAACCGAGTGAGACTGTCTCAACGCGCACCACGCGTGTTGTGCAGAGCAGCAAGCAACAGCAGCAGCAGCGTGCAAAGCATTCTTGAGCAGACGCGTCGCGAGTCCATCTTGTATCTGTACTCCCAACCATGCTGCGCCGCACCAACTCGAATGTCGAGACCATCTCGGATCCAATAATCGCGAGGCACATCCCCGCGCCGTGGCTGGGAAACCGACGCGTCGCCCCCACCCCGTCAGGCGATGCGGCGACGTTGACGCCGGCGTGGGCGCGCAGGTCGTCCTCCGCACGGCGGGGCGGGCTTCCGGCGTGGTCGTCGGCGGACCCGCAGCCCACGCCAGCGGGCGCGTCGCCGCCCACGACACTGTCTGCGTCCACCGCTCCCACGCGCCACTCGAGCCGCTCATCGTCGTCCCTCGAGCTCGCGGCCGCACCGGCCTCATCAAGCGCGATGCGCCGAGGCCAGCGCCCCCCGCCTCCCCCACTCCCGCCTCTCACTCTCCGACACCGCCGCGCCGCGACACACAACGACGAGCAGCTCGGTGCCCTCCGCGACAACCCCCTCGCCCACGCCCGGTCCGCCTCGGCGTCAGTCTCTGCCAGCCCCGAGCCCGACACACGCCCCGTCTTCAGCCGCACCCAGCAGCGGCCCACCGCCATCTTCCCCGTCCATTCGCGCTCCGCGTCCTCTGCCACCGCCGCCATGTCCGACCTGACCCCCAGCTCGGTCGAGTCGAGCTCGTCCGCCGGGTCGCCGTCGGCGCCCACGCCTGGCCAGCAGCAGCAGCAGCAGGTGCCGCCGTCACCTCGAAGCGGCCCACTCGCCAAGCTCACCCAGCCGGTGCGCCGCGCATTCGACTCCTCGTCCCCCATCTGGCCGTACACTTACATCCATGACGACGACAACATCTGGACCGGGTTCGTCCCGCCCATGTTTTGCTCCGACGACGTCCGCACAGCGCTCAAGGTGCCCGAGGCGAACGACCGGCCACAGTGAGTGATGAATACGGCGTCTCTGACTCGAATCCAGGTATTGTGTGGCCGTGCTTCGCTCGTACGTCTCCCGCAAGCTCGGCCGGACCAATGCCAACATCACATCGCCAAAGGTGACGGCGAAGCTATCCTCACTCGAGACTGAGCTCATTGAGACCGAGAACGTGAGTGGCACTTTGAGATCCCTCGCCGCCGCTGACACTCCCAGCGCATCCACCTAGCGCGCGCCTTTGCCCAGGTGCGCAACGAGTACGCCTTTGGCGACTCGCCCGTCGCGCCTGTGCGTGTCCGCCAGCTCCCACACTGGCGGATGAGGTCCATCTCGCGGTCCTCGTCGCAGCCGATCACAGACTCCGACTATGTCGACGACGACGACTACATCCTGTCCGTGGCGCCGGCGTACACCCAGGCCAGCGACGCGGGCATGGAGGCCCAGCTGGCCAAGTACCGCAAGCTCAAGAAGTTTGTCAAGTCGGCCCACTTCCACGTGCAGGCCGCCAACGAGCGCGGGCGCGTGCTCGAGGCCAAGGCCGCCGCTGCTGAGAAGGAGAATGCGCGGCTCGGCCGCCGCATCGCGCAGCTCGAGGCCGCCGCGCTCGGCCAGCAGGCGTTCCCTCTCGCGCGACGCGAGAGCGCCGACTCGGCCTGCAGCGGCAGCTTCGCGACGGCACCCAGCATCGCCGTGCCGGCCTCCACACCAGCCGAGGCCACGCCGGCCGCGCTCTCGATCCCCACCGTGCCGCCACCCGTCACTATCGTCCCCATTGCGCCAGAGCAGCTCGGCCCCGAGGAGGTCATCACGACGCCCCTGAGCTCGCCGGTGCTCACGCCATCCGAGTATGACGACTACGGCCGCAGCCTGCACGGCACGCCGATGACCGACACGGGATCGCTGCCGTCTGTGGCGTCCACGAGCCCGCGCACTCCGGCAATGGGGCCGAGTGAGCTCGCCGGCACCCCGCCCACCCCAGCAATGGGGCCGAGCGAGCTCGCGAGCACCCCGCCCACGCTCGTGCACCCACTCCCACGCCCGCTCCCTCGCCCCCCTCGGAGTGCGTCGTCGGCACAGGCAGACGCCGGCGGCAATTTGACCACCGTGCCCGAGTCGAGGCCCGTATCGCCTCCGCCCCGCCCCGCCCGCCGGAAGAGCAATCTCCCCGACGACATGGAGCTGCCGTCGATCCCGCGCCTCTCCGTCTTCTCGCTGAGCACCATGCTCACAGCGGCCGAGGAGGAGCACTGAGTACGCGAGCGGGTGTAAGCGCTGTTTGTAAGATTACCACGCCGGGTCCATGTAACGATGTCTTGTTGTTGCTGCCAGGGTGCGGGTGGAGCGGCGCACGTCCAAGCGTCACGGCTCGCCATTGTTCGACACGCCCTATGGTTGGGGCTTGCATATGCGCGTGTGCAGGGATATGAGCACGGGAGAGCGAGAGGCAGCTGAATTGCAGGACTGTGGTTGTTTCGCATGCAGGAGCCGCTGCTCTTATGACTAGGCTGGATCAGGAGACGGCTGCCATCGGTCGCTGCCGCATCAGCATCCATCGGTGTCGGCCGGAGCTCTCAGACCCATGCGCCCATGGCGATGCAGCTCGCGTGACGCCGTGGCTGATATCTCTGACCCAAGAGGACAATTCGAGCCTTTGGGAATGCCGGCAGTGATGAGAAAATGTGATGGGAACATGCAGACTACTCGATCAGGCGAAAGCACCTGGCTCCTGCTCGGTCGGTCGGTGTCTGAAACGGCGGCCTGCTGCGACGACGATTCAGTAGTGAGCTACCACCACCTGCCGGATTGAGGCAAGCATTTGGCTCAGTTGCCTCTTCAATCCAGCAGCACGCATTCATCTTGCTCACAAGGTTGTGCTGCACGCAAGGCCACGACGACGACGGCAACAGCAACACAGGCTGCAGCTTTGCAGTTGTCGACCACCGACGGAGACAAGGACGCCCGCGCCACACGGCGCCGTCCAGCCACCAAGAGCCCACCCACCCACTGCCAGCCCACCGGCCACCGACTGCAGGCAGCCCTGGTCACACCCACAACCCGCCCTCCCGTCACTCCCATCTCCAACACCACTTTACTCTCGACACCATCGACATTGCTCAGCTCGACATTCTGATGGTTGCAGCATAACACGCCGCCCTCGTCACTCCCGCACTCTCTATCTCCCAATGGATCGCATCGTCGACCCCAGGCGGTTTAGCTGGCTTGGCCCAAGCTGCGATGCCTTCTCCGACCAGGTGGGCTCCCCCTCCCACATGCACCCGCACGCACTCGCTCACCACTGCACAGATCTCGTCAATGGAAACGGCGCACGACGTTCACCTCGCCCTCATGCGTGGTGTCGCCGAGGTGGAGCCAGCGTGAGTCGTCGTCGTGCTTCCCCCTGAAACACTCATGACACGGATCACGGATTCCATTGTCGTCATCTGGCTCGTTTCGTCATGGCGGCCATCCATCTGACAGCCCACCCCAGCTACGTCCTCGCAGTGTTGAGGTCATACGTCGAGTTCAAACTCAGCCGCGAACGCACCCCAGCAAAGGTCGGCACCAAGATGGCCCACCTGGAAAAGGACTTGGTGGTAAAGGAGCAGGTAGGTGTGCATGGCGTCGATGGCCCGGGTCCCTCTACTCCCCGCCTTACTAGGGCCCCGGAATCCCCGGCTGACTTCTTTTCCAGAAAACCCACCTAGCGCAGTCGTTCGCAGTCATCCGCGCAGAGTACTCGCTGCCTCTGTCGCCCATCCCCGCCATCTCGACCTTGCAGGCAGGCGAGCGCCGGACGAGGGTGCGGTCGATGGCGCTCGACGCCTGGTCAGGCCCGTATATTGTTCCATCGCAGACGTTTCCAGCAGACGGCACGGATGAGGAGGTGATCGGCATGGAGGTGGGGACAGGCGACTTGGCGCGGGCGATCCGTCACCTGTCGTCGTTGTCAGTTGGGGCAGCGACATGGGTGCCTCCATCATACGCGCAGGCCACAGACGCCATCGCGACGGAAAACCAGAGCCGGACGCTCGAGGGGCGCATCGAGGAGCTCGAGCATCTGCTCGCCACCGAGGCACGCCGCCGCGGAGAGCTCGAGCGCCAGGTGCGCGAGGTCAAGGAGGGCAAGGGGCGGGCCGAGGAGCGCGTGCGCGAGCTCGAGCGGCTGCTCGTCGACATGGTTAGTCGCGCGGCAGTCACCCCCGGCGCCCCGACCGTCCCACCACCACGGCCCGTGTCGATGCTCACGATCGGCTCGGTGCCATTGGACATTGGCTCGATCGGTACCGTGCCATTAGCTGCGCCCGCCCCTATATCCCTGCCAGTCCGCAAGGCGTCGCTCAAGGCCGACGTAATCCACCCGACCGCCTCGCTGAGCGGTGATGAGCCTCCGCCTATTCCAAAGCGTCATCCAGGCCGGATATCGCACTCCAAACGAGAGCGCCGCAGCTCACGTATCCACCTCCCGTCAATGCCGCGTGTCAAGCCGCTGTCGTGGCTCGAAGGTCTGTCGAGCGGAAGCGACAAGGCGCCGTCGCAGGCAGTAAGCGGGCACTAGACGAGAGGTAGACCAGAGTCGATATTTTCAGCATGGTGGGCTTCACGGGTTCCGACAGATGTACTGTGTGTAATGTTTTACTTCGTTTGCATCGTTTACAACGTTCACATTCCACGACCACGTAGGCGACGATCATTCGGAGATCGATTGGGGTTGCTGCTTGTTGCCAAGAGAGGCGGCCGCCAAGAGGAGGAGGCCGCTGTCCCGAGTGTGATGTACCTCGCAACGACGAGTTACACATTGCATCCGAACCGGGGCCAGAACGTTGGTCGCCATGAGTAACAAGACGTTGGTCATAAGCCCCCAACCATGCTGCGGCGTCTTGCTCAAGACAAGTCAGGTGGATGACTTGCGTTGCAGATAGGAGAGCTGTCGACGCCGGCCGCGCCAAGTGGGCACAAGGCCTAGAGAGAGGCGGACGTTAGACAGCCGTGGTCAGGTGCTGTTTGTTCCATCAATAACAACAGCAGCCGAGGCGGAAAGTCTGTCAGCTGACGACGACAACCTCGTGCTCACCGATAGGATGAACTATCTCAGCTGCTCACGGCGGCTCACGGCCGACAACGCGCCAATCAACGTAGCACTTGTGCGCGCGTGCACATGCCCTCGATTACTAGCCCCCTTGTGTTCCAATCGTCGTTTCCCACCGGCCCACGGCTCGATGGACGAGTGAGACCAAAGTAGAAGCCAAGCGGCGGGCTATTCGTCGAATGGCAATCGAGCCGAACGAACTAGATGCAGGACCCCCTCACTCGGTAGACGCTGTGCTGGAACAGGGGAGAGGCCGATGCGACACACGCACTCTCGGCCACACGGGTCACAAGTACTAAAGGGAGGAGACAGTGGCGACAATCCCGCCTCACCATAGCACTAAGACATACACAGCACGCACAATGATCACCGCCGCCCCAGATGACGAGGCACACTGAAGCACCGCCGCCGAGTCCATTGGCCGAAGCGTCGGCCGCCGCATGGGGATGGGAGACGCGCCGTGGCAGTGGTGCGAGCACGGGGGGTAACAGCGGGCCTGGCAGCAGCAGCGCGACCTGCTCGCCCACGGCGTTTGCAAGCTCGTCGTTGCCCTCGACGTGGGGGTGGGACCGTGTCCCGAGCGTGAGTGGCGTACATGTCGCCGAGCTGACGACAGGACAAGGGCACGGGCAAGGCCGAGCGCGTGCTCGCCAACCCGTTCACGAGCGCCGCGAGCCAGGCGCCGTCGTCGCCGGCCTCGACGCACAGCCTCCTGTTCAAGACGGACACCACCGCGTCCCCGGCGGGGGGTGCATCCACCGCGCGCACGCCCGAGAGCAGCTCGTCCTCGGCGCCTGGGACGCGCGTCACCTCGCCCGCTGGCAGGACGGTGCCGCTGCCCAGCGTCCGGCCGCCGACGGTGCGCGCGACCACCGCGCCACAGCTCCCCGAGCGGCAGATGGGCATCGCGTCGTCGTTCGCCGAGATGGAGCGCCGGTTCGCGCGCGTCGAGGCCGCGACGCTGGACGCCGAGCGCGCGCGCGACGAGGCCGAGGCGGCGCGGCGCGAGGCGCGCGCCGTGTGGCGTAGTCTCCGGCGCGAGTGATGCGTAGTGTAGTGCAGTAGCTCTTGGGTCTAAGATGTACGGAATGCAGGAATGCACAACAACGCCAAAGATAAGGGAGATAGAGAGAGGGGCCGCTCTCGACGACGTCGCCACTTGCCGCAGCACTTGCCGCCGTCCGGTCGATCTGGTCCGTCGGTCGCCGCGTGGCTTGTGCGTCCGGCCGGCTCCGTGTTCCTGGCCGCCGACGCCGAGCGACGCAGGCAGACAAGCAGTGCACACAAAGCAAACACGACACGGCGGCAACACTCTCTGCACCATCCACCAACATGGCCAAGGAGGTGCTCGTGCACGATTTCTACGACGCCGACCAGGCGCGCGAGTTTGCCGCGGCGATGCGCGAGCGCGAGCGGCAACGACAGCGCAGCGCGAGTCTCTCGGACACGGAGGAGGGCGGGCTGCACAAGGTAGGTTTGGGTTGTGCCGCATCGAGCTAACACCCCAGGCGCGCCTGCGCATGAGCACGCCCGGCGTGTCGCGCGAGTACGTGCAGACACAGCTGCAGTACATGAAGGCGAAGGAGAACCCACAGTGCGTGGACGGTGCGCCGCGGTGAACACTCACACCTCAGCTATGTGGTCACAAGTCTCAACAACTACGTCGACAACAAGCTCGAGCGCGGGCGCACGCTCGAGGCTGTGGGCGACAAGCTTGCTGCCATCGAGGACCTGCTGCTGACCAAGAAGAAGGTGCGCAGCGTCGTCGTGCGGGGGGCAGGCGCTGACGCTCCCAGTTGATATACCTCGCGCCCGGGTTCGCGACGGTGCGCCGGCAGCGCGGGCTGCCCCCGAGTCCTGCGGTGCGCGCAGCGCTCGACGAGGCTGGGATCGACGAGGAGACGGCCGCGAGGACGCCGACGCCGCGGCCCGAGTCGTAGCGCCTGCCAAGCCGCCGGCAGATCGTGCCCTTCACTCCCACTGTACCATAGCTTCTTACCATGTATCAATGCGGCATTGCCGGTGGGGGGATCTCGGACCCCATTTCCTCGTGTGCTGCACGCGCGCGCACCCGCACTCATCCCTGCTCCATCCCTGGCGAAGAGATGTAACGCGCGGGGTGGGCAGGTTGTGGATGTGCTCACTGCCGCCGGCGGCACTCACCCACGGAGGTGGGTGAGCTTGTGAGCTCCCTTGGAACGGCGGCTCAAGAACATCCGAAAGGGAGCGCAGGGAGGCGCGCGGGGCGGCGACCGCGGCATCCCACCAACGTGTGCTCTGCTCCATTCCTCGATCTGATTCTAGGTTTGCGCCGTGCGTTTGTGCAGCGGCTCGGATCCTGGGTGTGTGTGGCATCGCTACTGGCGCGGCATTGCTGCTGGCGTGGCAATGTCGCTCGTTGCGTCGACATGCGCTACTGCGGCAGTAGCATACCGCTCGACATGAAACGACCAAGCATGACGACCCGCCGAGGGGGAGACTGCAACAGTCGTGGGGAACAACCAACATTGGCCCAAGAGCCCACGGCGACCTTGTGGACATAGCAACCCAATGTGTGGCTGGCAGATTGAAACGTACCTGAAACAGACCCATAACGTACCCGTTCTCTTCCCGCCCCCTTTGGGGCTTCTGGGGCTCACTCGCCGCTCTCAATGCTGCCTTAGCTGCGCAGCGTCATGTAAATGAGGAGTGGGACGCTCCAGCTGAGCGAGCGAAAGAAGGGAGCCCAGCGCCAGGCATCCTGCCCGCTGCCTAGGGAGTGTTCCTGGTATTGTCACATCCGACCTTGGGTGAAAGGCCTCGCAGGCAGCAAGTCGATGTCAGGTTGGAGCATGGAACCTGGAGCAGCAGCAGTGTTCCTTCTCTCAGTTTATGCTTCCTGGGGCTGATGCTGATGGAAGTCAGATGAGCAGGCCGCAAGCTGCGAGGTGAGCGAGGCGCTCGACAGAGCAGTCCGTCCGCTGTATGCGATCCGGCAGATGCCTTGGCTAAAGAATATTGTCCGTGTTGTCTGCAGCGTCGCTCTCGCCATCTGATAGTGTGTCTTGTCCATCCCACGCCAGCCAAGCCGAGCCGTCCCACACGCACATGAGTACACTCGCCCAGTGTCCCACCGCCATAATCGTCACAGCCCCGTGTTAAACTCGCCGTGCCACCGCAGGGCTTAAACCCTGTCTGCTGCAACAACCAAGCGCCAGATGACAGTGTTCGGGCGCAAGCTGTCGGCCGACAGCGACGCCGCGAGCTTTGGCGACGTCCAGGACCCGCATGTGTACGCGTACAGCGATGACACCGGCCAGTCTCGGACAGGGACGGTGAGTGACTACTACGGCACAGCACCCGGCTCACTCGACTAGGTCGGCCCCATGTCGCACAAGCACCAGGTGGACGCTGCACTCAAATCGCGCAAGGCGCAGCTCGAGCCCGAGTGAGTGGCGCCAGCCGGCCTGCCGGCCTATGCATGAATGTGTCTAACGCCCAACCCACAGATACGCTGCTGCCGTGCTTCGCTGCTACATCGACACCAAGGTGACGAAGGGCAGGGGCAGGGATGCGATCGAGGGCAAGCTGGATGTCTTGGAGCGTGAAATGGCAGTCGCCAGTCAGGTGAGTAGTGGAGTGGCACGATGCCGTTGTAGGCTAGCGTGAGCCACAAGTGCAGGAGAGTTGCAGGAGATGGGCAGGAGACGTGCAGGAGCTCCGGGAGCCGCAGCACCAGGATTCCAGGACAATATGTGCCAGAGTCTGCACTACGACCTGGACAAGCGTCATCTTGGTGCAAGCGTCATCGGCGAGCCGGCTACCCTCGCTAGCCTGGTGCACCAACCTAGCCCTCGCTCCTCGGCCACACAACACGCACAAAAGCACGCAGCAGCAGCGCTGACTTATTTTCCCAGCGCGCGTATCTTAAAGCAGCGTTCACCACCGTACGCAGAGAGCAGGGCCTCTTCGTCGCGACACCCACGCCGGTCAGCCCGCCTCTTCTTGAGCCGCTCCCGCTCTTCGAGCCCATCCGCGCCTCGGGCCTCATCGCCGGGCTCAACATGCCGCGCTCGCCGACAGTCGCGACCGCCGCCATCACGGTCACGGCGACCCCGCAACAGAGAAAGGGGCTGCGCGACAGCCTCGCCACGTCGCCGCGCTTCGACTTCTCTGCCCCAGCACCGGGCTTCACGCCCCTCCCGCTGACCGACGACGACGGCAGCCCGCCCACCGTGGGCCTCACCCACTTCTTCCCCGCCCCGCCCGTCGACGTGCCGGCCGCGCCGAGCCGCGCGCCCGTCGTCAGCCCGTCCGCGTCCGCACTCCCGCGTGTTACCCCGCCTGCGGCCCGTAGCCGAACGTCGCCACGCACACAGCAGCGAGAGCAGCAGCCACAGCAGCAGCAGCAGCTCCCATCGGCACGCACTGTCGTTTCGCCCGCAGCGACCCATCCCCGGCGACCGCCGCCGCCACCCCAGTCCCAGTCGCAGCCGGCGGCCCCTGTGCAAATCCAGTACTCCCCCGATGCGTTGATACGGTCGGCTTCGACCCCGAACGCACCCCCCGTCCAGAACCGCTCCCCCTCGTCCCCAAGCGAGCTGGCATATCTCTCCAGTGGCCGCCCGTACCCCCCACCGCCGCAGTGGCACCAGGGTCCGCCACCACGACCGACCCACACCCCGCCGTTCGTGCCCCAGCCGCGCCCGCCACCGCGCCCGCGCAACTTTGGCCCGCCGCCAGGCATCGCGTCGACGCTGGCCCGGTCGCCGCCTCGGTCGACCTCGCTCCCCGGCCTCGCGGCCATTGAGCAGGGCCAGCAGTACTACCACCCCGGGCACAGGCAGCAGGGCTCGCTCGGCGGCACGGTTCCGAGCCCGTACGGCCACCAGCGTCAGCACTCGGGCTCGCAGCAGGGCCACGGGCACCAGCGCCAGCTGTCGGGCCAGCAGCAGCAGATCGCCCGCGGCCACCAGCGCCAGCTGTCCGGCTCCGCGCCGTACTACCCCCAGCAGCACCCGCACCTCACGTACCAGCAGAACATGGCCGCGTCGCTGCCCGACCCGCCGCGCAGCCACTCGCGCCAGGCGAGCAATGGCGGCGGCGCAGGCGGCCTGCAGCGCGGCCCGAGCCTGAACTACGGGCCCGCAGTCAACCTGTATGCGGACACGACGGCGCAGATTGCCTCGATCCTCACTGCGCCTGTCGGGGCCGGCGGGCGGCGACCAATGCAGCTTCAGCCTGCTGGCACCCCTGGCGCGCCCGTGCCAGCGCTCCTCCCGCCGTCGCCTCTCCCGAGCCCGGACGACGGCGAGCGCTCAAGCGGGGAGACAGCGACGACAAGTTACCTCGCGACGCCGCCCAACGCGTCCCCGGACCCCACAGAGGACAAGTACACTGCGCCGCGGGCGGCCCCGCCGTCGCCCAAGGCTGCAGTGCGTCCTACACCCCCTGCCTACCCGGCCCAGACGCGCCTCCCTCCGCCCAAGCTCGCCGCGGCCCCCGCCCCTGCCCCCGCCCCCCAGTTCCCGCAGCGCAAGTCGTCCCTCCGCCGGCCGGTGACCCCGCGATCGCCGCCGCCCGACACCCCGCCGGTACCGGCCGTCGCCTCGCCCGTGGCCATGGCCACATCCCCGGTGCCCAAGCCGACGTCGCCGCCGCCGGCACCGAAGCGTGACTTCTTCCGCAAGAACTCGGCGCCGTCGCCGCCACAGCATGCGCTGTATATCCCGCACTCGCAGCGCAAGCGGCAGGAGACGCCCGCGTATCCCGGCGTCGCGAGCGTCGAGGCCCGCCTTGCGATGCTCGAGATGAGCGCCGAGCCTGACTCCAAACCTGCGCGCTGGTGGGGTAACAAAATCTGACCGTGTATTAGTACCAGACCTGTTGTATGTATCAGTGTGTCTCACGAAGAGGGCAGGCAGAGGGTAGTGAGGAGGGAGGGAGAGAGGGAGAGAGGGAGGGAGGGAGGAGAGGCGTCCAGGTCCACCCTCCCGATCTTCAGCCATTTGCTCCCCCCAAAGACACCAACATCGGTCTGATCGTATAACGGTTAGTACACAAGATTCTGATTCTTGTAATCTGGGTTCGATTCCCAGTCGGACCTGCAACGCGAGCTTGAGAGAGCTCGAGAGCGAAAGCTTTTTAGAAGGGAGAGGAGGAAGGGACGGTGCGAAGGTGGGGCGAAGTGCGAGGAGGCGTGGGTGCGAGGTGGCTCCGACGAACCGGCGGCGTCGGGGTAAGGGCGGCCTTGGCGCCCGGACACGCAGTGAAGGTAAGTACATCCTGCCCAGCCGTGCCGCGAAGTCCAGATAGCTACGGAGTGTGCGGGCAGTCGGTTTGGCGCTGTCTGCAGGAGGCTGTGGACTTGAGGAGCGGCGCCAACACAGCGCGGATCAATCAATCGATCACCCTGCAGGCGCAGATCGACGCGCGATGCCGTACGCGTCATGCTCTTGTGCTTACGCACGCCGCCCTGTGCTTTGTGGCCCACCCCTTGACAGACCAGGCTGTGATGCTCACCCGCTCACGCCCACCACAGTCCGACAATGAGGCATGCATAGTTTCAGCTGGCTAGGCTGCTGTGCTGCACGATTGCGATTGCTGGTACCAGCAGCTCGCCATCGCAGCAACCACGGTCACATGATACCCGGGGTCTGTCAAAGGCACCAGACGAGAGCGGCACGATATGCCGTCATGGGCTGGTGGGCTGAGATTGCCATCTTGGCTCGTGGGCTGGCGAGCAGCGGTCGTCTGCCTGCGTGCCAGCCGAGTGGCAAACTGGCCGAGGCCTCGAATATTGCCACCACCCCGGTTTTGTCATGATTAAAAGAGTTTGTTGCTGGGTGCATGAGAGCGCGACAGTGAGCCGAGGGGCGACCACGGCCACGGCCACAGCGCAGCACCTAGCGCCGTTGCCGTGCGCAACATGCATGGATCGCGCGTTGTTCAACATCTACTCCACTTCTCTCACACATCAGCGTTACTATCGTCTGCTATCTCGGGCCTCCGTCTGCATCTCCCACACGCCAAGTGCACGAAGCGAAGCCTCTGGCGGCTAGCCACAGCTGTACACACCTCCACCGACAACAACAACATCCACCGACCATGGGCCTGGCCGACACCCTGTCCAAGGTGGGTGAGCTTTCTTCCGCACACTGGCTCACACGCAGGGCGGGCCAAGTACAGCCTGGACGAGCATGAGCGATACCGTGGCGAAACTGTCTGCGCAGTCTGCGTTTGGCGATTCCGAGTGAGTGGTGCAGGCGCCGGGCGCGGCGCTCTCACACCCACCCCACCCACCGCTCTGCTTCCGATTCCCACTCACACGATATTGTGCACAGAGAGGCGCATGCGATTGTGCAGACGTACGTCTCGTCACGACTAAAGTCCGGCATGAACAAGTCGCATGTCTCGGACCAGCTGGACGCGCTTGAGCGGCTCGTGAGTAGTCACCGCGGTCGATCTTCTCGTCCACTAGTTTGTTGTGTCTTGACAACGCCAACTCTCTCGCCAGGTCCCGAAACATCGCCGCACAATACGGGACACTAGACTGCAGTACGACATGCCGCTGCCTCCGACCGACAGTATCAGCGCGCTCTCGAACGCCGCGATGCGGCGGCCGAGCAACCCGACCAAGCGCGACTTTGCGATGCTGCCCAGCCCGACGAGCTCGCCCAAGAAGTCGCTCTCGTACCCGTATCCGAGCCCGACGTCGCCCACCGAGCCGCAGTCGGTCGGCATGCTCGAGCTGCGCGGGCTCGCGCAGCGCCTGCAGGAGTCGGAGACGGCGCGGCGCATCCTCGAGGGCCAGCTGGCCGAAGCGAACGCCGAGCGCCACGAGTTGGAGGAGAGGATATCCGAGCTCGAGCACCGCGTAGAGGACGCCGACAGCCTCGCCGCCACGCGCGAGCTTGAGAAGCGGCTTGCAGAGGCCGAGGCATCAACCCGCATCTACGACCTCGAGGCGGCTGTCACCGAGGCGGAGGCACGGGCAGAGCATGCTGAGCGTCTCTGGGCATCTCGTGCCGCTGTCATGGCCTAGCCGACTCCGGATCCGGCGCCGGGACCGGCGGCGACGGCGGTCGTGCGAGCGCGCAGCGCGCGCAGCCTAGTGCCACCGAGCGTCTGACTGGTACCCCGCACCCGCTTCCCCCCGTTCCTGCTTCTGCGCCACCGATGTAATAGATCAATGTTCGTATAATGCGTGTGCTCCACCTACGTATGTATCGTGTATTTACTGGTAACTCTATTGATTCCAGCGCTCGGCGCGCCGGCGGTCGAGATGTGCCTCGGTTCCCTCGTGCCGGCTTGGGTGCGTGGGACACTGGGAGTGAGAGCCGGCGCGCGGCGCACCCGAGGGGTGAATGACGCGGCGATAGCGGGCATGCATACGCCGGCCGCGACGTATGCATCGGCAAGATGGTTAAAAGTACCGGGTGGTGCATGCATCGCTCGTAGCAGCCCCCCATCACCATGTCCGCCAGGTTCAAGTACTACACGCTCGACGACAGTGTGCACATCGAGGTAGGTTGGGTGTGGCACTCACTATGAGCGGTGACTAACAGTGTAGTTTCGCGCAATCCGCGGCCAGGGCCACCCGTACCCCTCCACCGCCGAGGCCGTCAGCGTGCTCCGCGTACCAGAGGTGCTCTACTCGAGACAGTGAGTGGGCGTACGTCGAGCGACGCAGTCGCTGACCATCCAGAGCCACAACAGTCGTGCTTGACGCCTACGTGTCCTACCGGCTGCGGCAGCGGCGCGCGAAGCAGGCGGTCAGCGACGACCTCGAGGAGCTGTTCAACGAGGTGTGTGTTGCTCCGTATTCTCCGGCTCGGCTAACACCTTCAGATGCCCCAGATCGAGCGCCAGGTCAAGGAGACCCGCGGACGCTACCACCTCCCCCCACCCACCGGGCAGGCATCCCCCGACGTCCTCGCGTCGCCGGTGAGCGTGTCGAGCGAGCTGTCGGCCGAGTCCGACGCCAGCACGAGCACCCGCATCGCGACGCCCGAGCCGCCAGAACTCCGCGTCATCATGCACCAGGACGCGGGGCCATGCGACCCCGAGTCGCTGCTCCCGCTGGCCGACGACCCGCCCCCGCCGTACGCGACCGCGCAGCTTGCGCACCTCGAGCAGCGGATGCAGGACCTGGAGATCGCGCTCGAGTACAGCGAGCGCGCGCGCCGCGCAGCAGAGGACGAGCTGCGCATGTCGCGCGCCGCGGCACAGGTCGCTGCCGCGCGCCGCGCCGCCGCCAAGCGCCAGCGCCCCCTGCCGTCTGCCCCGGCACCCGCCCCACCGGCCCCGCCCGTCCCGCCACGAGGCGTGTGCTCGACTGTTGTGGCGCCCCGCCCGCCGTCGCCCCCGCGTGGAGTGTGCTCGACGAGTGTGCAGCCGGCGTCGCCGTGCTCGACGGTCGTGGCGCCTCAGCGCGCGCTGTCGGTCGTCGCGCCCCGCCCGGCGCTGTACGCCGTCCCGCCGCGCCGCTCGAGCATGCGCAGCAGCGCGCCGCTGTGCGCGAGTGCCGGGGGCCGGCACTCGAACGGGCGTGAGTGGCGCCCACCGGCGGTCGGCACGTCGCCCGTCACGTTGCGCAGGATCTGGTAGATAGACATAGCAGGGACGATGGTGGTGTACGACATGACATTGTTGTAAGGCATTTTTACCACACTGCTGGAACCCGAGGAGCGTCGGCGAAATGTGCCAACTGCGGACACGCGGGAGCGTCAGTGGCGTGGGCTCAACGGGCGAGGCACCATCACAGCAGCTCGGGCGGGCAATGCTGCGGGGCAGGCAGGCAGGCAGGGAGCGAGGGGTGGGTGACGAGCGGAGCCGCACCGGCGAGCGACAACGTGCCGGCCAGCCAACCACCCTGCGCGCCGTTGTCACACGGCGGCACGCGCTAGCCGGCTTGCTTGCTACGGCGCATTGTTGCCGCAAACAAGGTTTGATGGGCCAGGGAGTGAGGAGCTGGTGGGCCCAGTGAGCGCGGAGGTAGGGAGCTAGCTTGCCGGTGTAGGCGACGAGCCGCATGCTGGCAGCAGCTGACACCATCGGCTAGGCCTTGCCGTTGCTCACCCTTACCGCTTGGCCCCCGAGACCTGGTTTATGGTTGTTTTGTGCGATACTGGATCCACCGCGCTACTGTGCTCCGTCCTGCCGTCCCTCCCACCTGCCCTCCCTCGCCCCTCACGAGCGAGCGTCGCACGTCGTTGACGTTTCTAGTCGGCGACGGGGATGTCTCCCAAGACTCACGTCTCCGCTACCGCCGCCGCTGCCCACCAGCCAGGCACCGATATGGCCAGGACAGTTGTTTCGATCGCACAACGTGCGGCTGCGAGGAGGACGGCGAGGAGGAGCACGGCGACAACGACGCTGGCGGCCATCACCACGACGGCACGCACCCACCCCGACACCCGACGCAGCGTTATCTCTGTGCCGCTGTTGCCGAGACAAGGATGCACCGCGCCCGCTGCAGTGCAGCTTGCACGTCTTGGCCGCTGAGTGTGCTTGCAGCATGCCCGTGTGGCGCGTGCCCCTCCTGAGCGGGAGATCGACCCGTGCGGCAGCTGTTTGGAGTGGCGGTGGTGGCGCCGGCGTGGGCTGTGAGTCTTGGGAGGCGGAGCGCAGCATCGCAGCAGCGGCCCATAGGGGTGTGAGGAGGCATGAGGTGGTGGTGCCGTCGAGCTGCTACACCCGCGCGTTTGGCGCGGCCCCTCTCGTAACTCCCTGACCCAGAGAAACCCACACTGGGGGCCGCCGCTAGCAGGCAACCCGCGCTGGTGTATGCAGGCTGGCAGGCTGCACGCATGCTGCTCCATGCTGCTGTTGCCGCCCATTCCGCGCGTCCGCAGCTGGTTCGTTGTTGGCCGGACCGGCACCACGCGCACAATAACGAACAAGGAGGGTTTGAGGCACCCAATCTCTCGACCTGCTTGCTTCGAGGACCCCGCGCACCTCGATCGAACACTGTTCTCCACGTCCTCATCACACTTGTCCTTGATCTCTCAACAGGCTGCCTGCCAGCCCCTTGACGCTACTACCCACGCGCTGCCGCCTTGCACCCTCGGCCCCTCGGCCCCTCGTCACCTCATCTCGGCGCCGCCCCAACCCCCGCCCTCCGGCAACTCGTGCTCGACTCCCTGCAGCCACTGGGTCGCGTGTCCTGACTCTTACTACTTCTCCCTGGATCCACTGGACACCTGTCCCTCCTTCCAACCGCCTCCCCCCCCACCCCTTCCCCGCCGACGGAGCGCATCCCTGAGAGCGACTGCCGGCTGGCTGGCTCGAGTGATTGATTTCCGCACAACCCACTCTGCTCGACTTGTCCACATATCTCGTGCTGGTCGTCTGCCAGCTGCCAGCCCTGCTGCCATCTGCGAGCGCGTGTCACGTCACTTGCTGCACGCTGCACAGCTATCAAGAGGCCAAAGGGTTCTGTCGTGACCCACCGCATCGCATCCACTACATATTATACAAACCCACATCGACGACGACGAACAACGTCGATACCGCGTGTTGACAGTCGCCCTTCCGCCCTCGCGCCCCACAATCACGCCAATCATCATTCGCCCATCGCACACCGACGCGCAGAGCGCCTTCGAGCATCGCCATCACCGCATCACCCCGCGCTCCACCACCTGCGCATTCATTCGACTTGGCTCCAGCCCCGACGTTGCTGACTGCACCCACACACACGGTGGCTGGCGGCACTAACGGGAACGACATCGCGTTGCACGTGCTAGCCGACCTGTCCGAACAGCAACTCACACCACTGCCATGCCATTCACGTCAACAGACTGCGGGAACGGTCGTGTAGACGTACAGGTGAGTCTCCCGCACAGCAGACATAGGACGACCGCTCACACACCCCATAGTATGTCGCCGGCAAGGAATCGTACCCGTCCATCACCGAGTCGGTCGAGCTGTTGGGAGACCTCTCCGTCTTCTGCGACCCAGAGTGAGTACGAGCGGATGTGACCACAGGGGGAGCACCGAGCCCACCTCCCCATCCTGTGCGGAGCGGTGGCTGAGCGGCGGCGGCGGCTCGAGGGGCAATACGGCATACGGCGTAACGGCATACGGCGTAACGGCATACGGCTGGTGGGCGGCTCTGCTTCTTTGAGCCGCCTGCTGCCGCTCGCTGCCAATCTCGGCGCCCACCTCCGAGCCAGCCCGTGGCAAAGAACAATCCATTCCTGGCCAACATCTGACCATTCGCAGAGCCTCCCGCACAATCATATCAATATTCGTCGGCAGGCGCCTCGGGGCGGGCGGAATGACGAAGCGACAGGTGGCCGAGCAAGTCGACTACCTCCGACGACTTGTACGTGATAACGGGTCGAGTTCGCGTCGCCGTGGCGGCTAGCGTTCCCGCCTCACCACACCTGTCCCTCGCGGCAGGTCAACAGGTACAGGATGCTGACCCAATGTCACAGGCGCCGCAACATGGCTCACTCATCAAGCAGGTCCGCAAGTCGTATGGCCTTCTCCCTGCTCAGTTGGACGCTCCGGGAACAGGCGGGCCATACACGGGCGACTCGCCAAACTCATCTTCAGCGACGCTGCCACAAGGCATGCAGTCGATATCGCGCGCTCGAAACCTCTTCCGGCGCACATCATCGGAGACTAGTACCCCACAGGTGCAGACGGCGCCACCAACACCAGCGACTGGTCGCAGCCCAGGTACCATGTCGAGTGGGAGGATGCCCATCCCCATTCCCGTCCCGGGGCTTGACACGATCCCCGACGCGCCAGCCGTGGAAGCTGCACCGACGGCAGACCCACGGGTGTACGCGCACCACGACCCGGCGTCGACGACCTCAGCCGCGGCGGTGGAGGCGCGGGCGGCGCGCGAAGCCATGAGACGGGCAAGGCATTCCACCGGACCCAACACCGACACCGAGACGACGACACGAGAGCAGCGGCGCGCACCGCCGCCGTATGGGCCCGAAGACCTCATCTCGCGGTTACACGCCAAGCTCGAGGAGACGGAGGCGCAGATGCGCGAGCTGAGGGACGAGAACGCGCTGTTGCAGGCGCGCATCGACTCGTCTAGCATGCAGACGGAGCGCATGCGTCTCGAGCTTGAGAAGCGCGTGTCAGACGCTGAGGCACGCGCCGAGAAGGCCGAGCTGGAGCGCCGGCTCGCGGTTGCCGAGGCAAAGGTCGCGATGCTAGACCTCGAGAAGCGGTTGTCGGCTGGCCGAACGCCGACGCCGCCACCAAGTGATCAGTAGAGGGCTTGGGCTTGGGGTGTTGGGAGGTGTTTAATAATAATTCGACGTGGCGTGGGCCATGGCGCTTTACACGTTGTATGCATGTATCGGGCTCGATGGGGTGTGGTAAGACAGGTGGGCAGGCGAGGCCTCGAGCATGGCGTGAGGTAGTCAGTCTTCGCAACAATCTTGGTCGACGACGTCGTCTACTAGTGAATCATCTGCATGCGTACAAAAAACTAGTGTACAACGAAAATGTCCTCAACAGCGACTGACTGGCACAACTACGACGACAGACCTACACTTGCCTCTACACGCTTGAGGCGCGCCCGCATCTCCTCCACCTTGCTCTTTGCCTCTTCCGCACGGCGTGCAGCATCCTCGGCGACGCGGCGCGCCTCGTGCGCCACGCGCTGCGCGTCCTCTGCCTCGCGCGCCAGCCGCTCCGCCTCGCCCACACGGCGCTCATGCACACGCCGCAGCGCAACGACATCGAGGTCGCCGTACCCGCGCGTCACTTTGGCTGAGACGCCGCCGCCGCCGGCACTCGCTTCTGAGTCGCGGCGCTTGGTGGACGGCGCAGACCCGCTGGAGCCCGTCGAGTCGGAGCGCTGGCGCGACACGGCGCCGAGGGTGCGCGCGAACGGGTGCGACGCCGGCAGCGGGCCCCTGTTGGCCGGCGGGAGGGCGGACGCTGTCGCCTCGAACGCGACGGGCGGAGGCGTGGCGCTCGCCACCTCCGGCTCGGGGATGCGCGCGCGCGGAGCTTTGAGCGGTGCGGGCGCGGGGGAGACGGCGCGGAGCGCGGCCTCGGGTGCGCGGGGAGTCAGGTCCTGCAGCTCGGCACGGGGCGTCAGGTCGGTGAGCTCGCCGAAGTCTGGCAGCTGGAGACACTGGGTGAGGTCTGGGAGGAGGTGGAGGCGGGGCGTGAGATCCGGTATTGGATCAGCTGGCTTGGGCGTCAGGTCTGGGATATCGCGGGGCGTGAGGTCCGGGATGGCGGAGCGGAAGAGGAAGCGGTCTATGAACCCGGGTTCCGGCTTGTCCTGCGGCGCCAGGGGCGTGGGTGCCCGCGCGGGTGCGCTTGGCGGCGTGGGCAGCGTCGCGACTGACGGAGTCGGTGGCGTGATGCTCGGGGTCGAGGGGGATGTGGACGGTGTCGACGACGGGACGGACAAAACCGGCGAGTACGAGTGCGAGTGTGACGTTGAATGTGAGTGCGAGTGCGCGACTGACGCCGTCGACGCCGACGCCTGCAACAGCGAGCGGCCAGCCGACCGGCCGATAGACAGCGGCGGGATCGGGGGCGATGGGACCGACGACGACGGGAGCGAGCTGCGCGGGACGTGGCGGAACGCCGACGGGCCCGGGAGCGGCTCGAACGGGGGCAGTGGCGGCCTGTAGTGCGATGTCGTGGACGAAGTCGACGGCGGCGATGGCCGCCTCGGCGTTGCATGCACGCTGGGCGACAGGCCACGCGCGAGCGGGGACGAGTGGCGTGAGTCGAACGACGAGGTGCTCGTCGACGGCGGCGACGGCGAGGACGGCAGTGCGGGCGGGAACGCGTAGCTCTGCGGCGGGGACGGGCTCCCGGACGGAATGCTCGGCGACGAGTGTTGCCTTGCTGCGCCGGGGCGCGCGAGGACCGCCGGCGCGGCCCCGGGCGGAAGGGACGGCGAGCCGATCTTCTGGCTTGCGTGCTCCGCGAACACGGTCGAGTCGGGCAGGCCGAACTCGTCGCGCACAGCGATGAACGCGTGCTCGAACCGCCGCTCCTCGAACTCCATGACGCGCTCGATCGCGTCCAGCCGCCTGCCTGTCTCCTGCGGCGTGGACCGCGCCAGCCGTGGCGCGATGTATGCGCGGAGCACGCCGGCCGCGTAGCTGGGATGCATGTCAGATGGCGTCGTCGGAACAGGCACGGCACGGCGGCATGGCACGCACTTTAGATTTCTGGGCCGGCCCGGGTGCGGCTCGGTCAGCGCGGCGATCACGCTCGCTGTGCTGTTGCCGCGCGCGGTGCTCGGCGCCGGCGGCGGGGGCGGCGCACGTCGTGCCTCGGGCGGCGGGGCGTCGCCGAGCGCCGGGAGCTGGTACAGCTCGCGCACGGAGCTGAAGACGGCCTCGTACTTGTTCAGGCCGATCTAGTGGGTGAGCAGGCTTTCAAGCACTAAAGACGCACAGACGACTGCACCTCGTCGAGTGCGTACGCGACGTCAATGCGCGAGCGGCCGCGCCGCATGCGGTCGTATACCCACCCGCGGATGAGCTTGGTCGCGAGCCTGCGGCGGTCAGTCACTGCGCGGGAAGGCGCACCCACTCGTCGGTCGGAGCCGTGCTGCCGTCTTGCAGTGCGGCAACGAGGCCACTGACGCTCGACGGCATGCTTGTCGTCGTCGTCGTCGGTGTCGGTGTGTGCTGCTGGTGTTCGTGCTTGTGAGACGCGGGATAAGTGTGTTGCCATCCATCCTCTTGCTGATGCAGGCAGGTTTGTCGCGTCTGCCTGTGAGCAGCCTGCAGCTTGCAGCCCGCCGTTGCCACCGTTTTGCCCGTTTCGTCCTCGCTCGTTTTTGCAGCGGCGACCAGCTGCCTGCTGCTGCTGATGCTACGCTGCTGGTCGCCGCTCGTCCATCGACAACTTTACGTGTTTGTTGGGCCAGCAGTGACGGCACGCGCTGCCCAAAACCGCACAAAAGCGTCAAAACAAACGGGGTTGGGCTCCCCGGCCCAGGATTGCCACGCGACAGTCGTAACAGTGCCACCAACCACGCTCCCGTCTGCGCAACCCGTCAGCCGGTGTTAGATGGTACTTGGGTCGTCCGGAACACTACATACGGTATGGTGCGCACAACTTGTGCACGGGAGGTCGAGCTTGCCATCGTCGCTGCTGTCAAGGGCGAGCACCGACGCGTTGTTGTGGCGCGTGGCGATTAGCCAGTAATATAGAAAAATGTTACCCTGGCTAGGCAGGCTGCGTGTGTCGCTGGACGGTCGCGCGTCGCGTGCATCGCGGCATCATGAGGCATGCGCTGCGCGCTCCTGCGACCTTGCCCACTTGCACAGGGCCACTTCACGTGGTGAACGCCGCAAACAAATGCAAGCAATGCAAGCAACATGCAAGCTTGCACTTCAGCATGGTCCACACGTGAAGCCCACGTTGGCGACCGGCCTTGGATAGATGGCTGCCAGGCGGCAGATACTGCGCGCCGAGTTCATTCCGAATCGCCGCTTTGCGCCGGCCGTCGACCTCCTGTCACGCAGCGTGCGGGGCATGCCGCTGCCCGATGCCGTCGGAGTCGTCCCCGGCCGGCCGGCGGGGTGTGCGTGGTTTCCGAGTCTTGGCCATCGTAGGATCGCTGTGGCCTTGTTTCGTCGTCGAGGAGTGCAGAGAGCAAACGCAAAGTAAAGTCAGGCATGCATGTCGAGTTGTGCGGCGCGGTCACCCTCTCTTCAACGCCGAACCGACAACACACCCACGGAGCCGACGCATCATCTCCGGCGGCGGCCGCCAGCGCACAGCCCGCGCGTGCCTCTCATACCCGTGATGAACTGGCCGCCTCCCCGCCCCACTGGGCTCCGCGGACAGCACGCGGAGCAGCGCGAGCGGCGCAGAGAAAGCAAAGAAGACCGCACGCGTGCGCAGCGGCACGAGACAGGCCGGCAGCAGGCACTAGCTCACGGGCGGGCGGTTATGACGACTATTTTGACCTCGTCTCGTCTCGTCTGTCGGAACAAGGCGCCGCGCGCCGCGCTCGTCATTGTCGGGCGGTGGACGTCGCCTGCCCACCACCAGCGCTTCGGTGCTGGGACCCGCCGTTCCTCGGCATTGCTTCTCCACCTGTACCTCCCCTGCGCCTTCCGCTGGCTGCCGGCCCAAGGCAAGGAAGGCCCAGCGCCGTGCCATGACCTCACCGCCACCTCACACGACGCACGTCAGCCCACCATGTGCTAGTACGCGTCGGCACACCCCGCAAGCGCACAAACTCAGCCTGCCGTAACCGCCGGCCAGGGTGCTAATCTTCTTCTGACGGGAGGCGCCGGCGCGTTCTTCTCGCGCCTGCACGCCGTCGCGGAACGAGATCAGATCGAATCGTCCTCGCGTAGAGTTTATCGACGCTGCGCGGTGGCGCTCGGTGTTCTTCTGGAGCAGCGCGCGTGGCGCTGCCGCCCTTCTGTGACCGTCCATACAGCCTGTTTCGACGCCACATCGTCCCGCACGCCGCCGTGCCCCGGCCGGCCACGAGGAAGAGTGCGCAGACAGAGCACGCGCTCGCGCAGCCCTGCACCCCCTCTTGCCCCTGCCCTGCGTCGAATGATGAACGACGCACCAGTTCCTCACCCCCTCCGTGTCTCACATCGCGTAACTGTGCTTCGTTGCCGGCGCCAGCCCATCCGACGAGCCATGCACTGCGGCTACCACATTATGCTTGGCTTCCCGCTGTGTCGGGGACGCCAAACCTTGTGTGTGCTGCGATGGCCGGGCTCGCTCTCACATTTCTGGTCCGCCAGGAACGCGACCAACCGTGACGCTGCTCGTCGGCCGCAGCGCGTGCGACGCCTCGTCACAATGACCCCTGCTGCTCTCCTGGCCCTTGTCCCGTGCCGCTCTGCGCGTCCCCTGCCTGCAGCTGCTATTGCAGACTCCTCCGAGACAATGCGAGACATCAGCAAGACCTGGACGTTCCTTGCTTGCTCCTAATTAGGCCTGATCACTGCTCAGGCCGGGATGGGTAGGCTCACAGGCACCCGTCAGATTCCCCGGCAAGCAGGCCTTTGTGGCCGTGTCGGCCTCCTCCTCCCTCCTCCTCCCTGCCCCCTCCCTCCTCCGTCCTCCGCCCTCTAGCCCAGTTTCCACCCCCCACCTCGCCCGTGTTACAGCATCGCCATACCCTCGGCACCCGCAGGCATTGGAATCAGTAGACTGATCATGGGCAATAGCGTAAGTGTGACAAGAGGAGATAATGTTAGGCCGGTGTGCCTCGCCCCTCCTCACCCGACAGACACATTCCAACGCTCCTCCGCCGGCACGCACCAGGCCGTAGCGAGTCGTAGTCCTCGTGCTGGAACTGAGGAACTGACCTGCCAGGACAGGGGTGGCTAGGGTGGGAGCAGCAGAAGCAGAGTGGGTGCTGGGGGCGTACGAGCTGCTGTCTTGAATCAATCAAGGTTAGACTCGCAGGCTACTCTGTCTGTCCACAACAAAGAGTGTGTTGTCTGCCGATGTCGTGCGGCCCTGGGGCACTCCACCTCATCGCCGCCGCCGTTGCTTCTCCTGCTGCGGCTACGATAGCCAGATACTCCTGTTATACCACTTGACCACCTCGTGTTGTTGTGTTCTTCTTTCCCAGTTTTACTCCTCCACTATACCCAACATCACAAGTCGGCCACTACCGGTGCGCCTCGCAATTTAATCACCACGCCACACGCGCCGTCGCACCACCCGCATACCATGTCGACGACGTCACCAAAGCCCTTCGGGACAGCGGCAGGCAATGGCAACCTCGCGGCGCCCAAGCTGACCAAGCGCCGGCCCAAGACGCCGCCGTCGTCACACCCATTCCTCAACTCGACGCCACGCGCCACCCCGACCTCGAAGCGCGCCACCATCCACGAGGACGTCGAGACCGACCTGATCGTCGTCACCCCGCCGCGCAGCAGCACACTCCCCTCCTCCGTGTCCATGTACCCCGCTGTCTTGGACGACGCCGCCGCCACTGAGCCACCGGCAACCAAGGCCGAGAGCACGCGCCTGACCGCCAATGACGCTGCCAGCGTGAAAAGTACAGCAGCATACTCGACCCACTCGTTCTCGTCAAGCCGTCTCCTGCCCCTAAACCCTGTGTCCACGCCCTTCTCCGACATGATGGCCTCACATATACCCGGCAGCACGCCAGACATTCCGCCCCTCCCACCCCTGCCATCTGACTTTGTTCGACGCGTCTCACTCCGCGACCAGGCCGCACAGCGCGAGTTCGCGCAGAGCGAGGAGAGGACTGAGCGCCTGCGTACGGCCTCTTTGAAAGACAGCGCCACGGAAGGAGGTTCAGTCATCAACACCGTCACGATGCCGCCCACGCCGCCGAGCCCATCGCCGTCCAGGCCGGAGGGATTCAAGCCGACCTCCTGGGCCGATGTCGTCAACCGCCACTCGAGTCTCAAACTCACCGACCCGCCAACGCGGCCGTCGCACAAGATCCGGCGCGTGCGCCCTCCGACCGTGGTCGACGCCGACATTACCAGCTCCGAGTCGAGCAGTCCAGCACGCACCCTCGCGCCCGCGGCCTCGTTCAAGCGCCGCTCGCTCCGCATCCAGCGGATACTTGTGCCTGGGCCAGGCTGCCGCGGGGTCGCCCTGCCCGAGCACGACGCCGACATGGACAAGGACCTGCCCCCGACGCCGCACACTGCCAGCACGATCGGTACCATGAGCCCGACTGGCACGGGACGCTGGTTGTCTAGCGCAGCCATGGCGTCCAGGGCGTCGCTGGCCGCCTGGGACGAGGACATGCCGCCTGCCTCGGCTCCACCTGACGTGCCAGAGCACCCGGTCCTCAAGGCCCCGCGCCCACCGTCCAAGCCGAAAGACATGGCGCTGCACCCGCTTGTTGTCACCTCGCCGCCACCCACGCGCACCAAGCACAGAAGAACGCTGTCCAACCCGCTCGCGGTGAAGATTCTCGGGGTTGACACCGTTTCGGAGGGTGGGCACACGTTCGGGCACAGCGACGAAATCACTGCCGCGCGGCGCCGCAGCCGCCCGAGATCTAGCTCGATGTCACAGGCGGTCGCGTCGTACGCGGCCGCCATGCGCGAGGTCGCAAAATCCCCCACTTCGCCGACGCACAGGAGCATGGCGGACGCATTCACTGCGCTTTCGCTCGACTCGGAGAGCGATAGCGAAAACCTGGCCAGCAGCCTGGGTCCTAGCCTGGGTGAGACTCTGGACCGCGCGCGCAAGCTGGAAGAGGACCTCGACAAGCGCGCCAGCACCGCCCAGGCCAGCCTCGAGGAGGGTGACACCCGCCCGCCGCGCACGCTCACGCGCTCAAAGTCGACTGGGATGCTCCTTGGCCGCTCACACAAGCTGCGCACACACAAGTCGCTGAAAATGCTCATGCCGGCCAAGATCAAAAAGCGCAAGGGCACTCGCGAGGGGGATGCGGCGTTGCCAACCCCGACCGAGGAGAAGGGTGCCACTCCCAAGGGCGGCGGCACTGAGGCTCTGCCAGCACGCGACACCGACTCGGAGGACGGTGACATCAGTCTCTGCTCCCTGTCCGAGGTCCAGTCACAGCTTCCAGCTGCGGCACGCACATACTGCGACGCCGACGAGCCCTTCTTCCCCTCCAAGCCAGTCCGGCTGTCGCTGCTCGACCCGCCAGAGCCGGCCGAGGACGAGACGTTCAGCGTGTACCGCCACCCGTCGGACCGCCGCCTGCGTGAGGCCGCATCCCAGTTTGTCGTCGACGAAGACGGCAACCCCGTACCGTTTGCAACGCTGTTCCCCAGGGAGAAGACGGACATCGACAAGGCGAACGCGCACGCCAAGCGCACACATCGCCTTAGCATCAGCGAGTCGCTCCCGCCCCGCACGCTGGTCTTCTTCATCCGCTCCATGTGGTGCGGCTTCTGCCAGGACTACACGTCGCGGAGCATCAACAAGCTCAACCCGCAGGTCATGGCCGCGCTCAACATCAAGGTCGTGATCATCTGCAACTCGAGCTACAAGATGATCAAGCGGTACCGCGAGCTGTTCAAGTGCCCGTACCCCTTCTACTCGGACGAGAAGGCGCGCGTCTACAAGCTCTTTGGCATGGTGCAGAACGACCTCATGGTGCCAATGCCGATGCGCAAGGCGCCGGGCGTGCGCGAGGAGTACAACCGCGGCACGGTGCCGGGCCAGATGATGCGCTCGGTCAAGAACATTACGCTACACCTCAACAACAGCAACCCGGGCAATGTGTTCCAGATGGGCGGCGAGTTTGTCCTCGGCCCCAACTACACGTGCGAGTTCACGCACCGCATGACGCTGTACATGAACCACCTTGAGGCGCGCGAGGTGCTCGGTCGCGTGGTCGACGACGAGACCTTCCACGACGCCGAGCGCCGCGTGCTTCACAAAGAGCAAACGGTGATGCAGATCGCCGCCGGGCAAAAGGCGATCGACGACCAGTGGCGCGACTCGCGCGTCGCCGAGCTCGAGCGCATGAAGCAGAAGCGCATCCAGCGACGCCAGATGAGCCAGTACCTGCTCGACCCGACCGACGCCGACTCGTACGCGGCCGGCGCGGCCGGGTGGGAGTCGTACGTCGCGAACATGGCGACGGCGGAAGGTCGCTCAGCCACGCGGGTCACGGCGAGCTCGTCGGCCGCGCACCTTGGCTCTCTGAGCTCTGCGCCGCTGGCGGGCCGCTCGTCGACGACGCTGGGCACCGAGACGCTCGAGCTCAGCACGGTAGCGACGCACTCGCTCGGCGCGCCATTCTCGTCCCCCCGGTACGACTGCCCCCCGCTCTCCGACCTGCCAGAGAGCCTGTGCTCCAGCGCGTCGGACCACACGGAAACCGAAGACATCGTCACCCCGCCCCCGCCCCCGCAGGCCGTGCGCGCGTCGACCCAGACGGTAGCGATGCTGTGGTACGACCCCGATGAGATGTCGGGCGACATCGGCGACCGTAAGAGCCACGTCTCGGTGCGCTCGCTCGAGGCAAAGGAGGAGGTGTCGCCAAGCGCGAGTGGCGACGCCACGCCCGTCGCGAAGCTCAGTCCGACATCCACGCCCGGCGCCTTCCCCCCTCGCGCGAGCCAGGTCGGCATGGCCATGTAGTTGACCTAATCGATATAATTCACGACATCAAATCACGCAGCATGATGACATCCATACCCGGCAGCCACAGTTAGTATCCCTGTAGGTATCCCCTAGGTATCCCCCTGTTATGAATTAATACCCGTGTGTGGTGAATACCGTGTGGTTAATCCGGAGTCGTCGCCTTGGGATCTTGGTCGGTCACCGAGGCCAGCGGGGATATCGGCGGCGGCGGCGTCGCACTCGCCAGCGCCACGGGCCTCGGGAGTGACTGGTGTCGAGCGAACCCTGCGGGATAACGCCCCCTGCTCGGAGGATACCAGGTCTCCGATGGCAGCAGCAGCAGCTTCCGATGGACACTTCCAGCGGCATGCGGGAGGCATGTGGATAGGGGGATGCCAGCCGCCAGGCCCGGTCTCCAGCAGCCACCCCGCCACTAGTGCGATCGATCGGATCGCATTCACAACCAAGAATACAACGAGATGACAGTCTACCAGAGTACAACGTGAACCACTGCCGCTCCTACCGGCCGCCAAATGCGGCGGCCATCGCCTCCTCCATTTCTCTCACGCGGCGCGCGAGAGCGTCTCTTTCTGCTGCTGCGCGGCGTGCGTTCTCCTCGGCCTCGAGGCGCGCCGCCTCGAGCAGCTGCACGCGCTCGTTGAGTTCAGCGCGCGCGGCGGCGACGGCGGCGTGCGCGATCTCGGACGTGGTGCGGGGCACCGGAGGTCGGATGGCCGCTACGAGCTCGTCGGTCGGCGAGTCGGGCGGGGACGCGGAGCCTTGGGCGTCGCTCTCGCCGCTGTCGCTGGCGCCCGTGCTCGGCTCGCTCGCCGAGCTGCCGCTATCCCGCCGCGCGGTGTACGGCGGCGGCGGGGCTGGCGTCGCGGCCACCGTGCCGGCTGCCGCGCGCTCCAGGCCCACCATGGCCGGACAGGCGCGCTCGCGCAGCGCGGGGATGTGGCGCGCGCCGGGGGGCAGGCTGCGGATGAGCAGCGCGCGGCTGGCGCCCAGGCTGAACTCTTCGCGGATGGCGAGGAACTGCGGGGCGAACTGCGGTGACTTGGTGGGTGTCAGCATGGCGTCCAGCGTCGGTATTCGCATTCCAAGTAGCGCAGGATCGGATCTGCAGAAGGATCTCCCGCCCCAGCCCAGCCCACTCACCCGCCACTCAATGTACTCGAGCTTGTTGCTGATGTGCGCGCGCGTGCGCCCGCGCTTGCGCTTGCAGGCGACGTACGCGCGGATCGCGGCCTCGGCGTGCGCGGGCGCGCTCGCGGCCGGCGCGGACAGCTGCTTGAAGAGCGCGTCGGCGGAGATGATTGAGCCGATGGGCTGGGTCGTCAGCGGAAACTTGAACTCCAAGTCCAGGCGCCTCACTACCGGGGCTACACCGCCGTTGCCATACGCCGCGACGGCGCCGCCGTAGCTCGTCGGTGTCGGCGCAGAGGCCAGCTCGTATACCAGCACCATGGTGAGAGTGCGTTTGAGAGAGCGTGTTGCCGCCGTATCATGTCTTTGCTCGCGATGGAACGCCTTGGGAGCAAGCCAAGAAGTAGCCAAGACCGCCGCGGTGGGGTGGAGCAGTGGTGGAGCTGGCTGGGCTATATGCAGCCGGCTGCTTGGCGCTCGCCGCGCCTGAGCGTCACGACGCCGACACGCTCCGCGCAATGCATGCGGCGCAAGGTACCCCTGCCATCTACCATTGCGGTGCATGCATGCATACTGATCGCGGGGCTCGACACGGCGACGACGAGCAGAGTGCCCAAGCCACCTCGCCACGACGCCAAGCCTTGTACTTTTCCGCGTTTGTGATCGCCGCGCGCCAAGAGATGGCAGCAGTCTCGGCGCATCACACGCCACATCTCTGGCATTGTCGCCATCATCGCTGCAAGCCAAATACATCGACGCCTCTGTGCTATCTCCTACATGTGCACGACGCCAGCTGGCCCTCAGCCGCGTGCAGCCTCGCCTCGAGGTTCGCGCGCTCGCGCTCAGCAGCGACGTACAGGTCCATGGCGGCGCGGCGTGCGTCCTCAGCCGCGGCGAGCTGCGCGACCAGGCGCGTTGTCGCCGTGTCAGGCGGCGGCGGTGGTGGCGGCGGTGGGGCCACCGGCGGGGTCACCCCGCTCTCTCCGTTCGGAGTGCCGTACACCGGCGGCGGGCGCTGGTCGATACGCCGCTTGCGGCTCGCCTCGAGGCTCTTCATTGCCTGCTCCTTGATCCCGCGCTCGGCGAGCGCTTTCGACTCGGGGAGGGCATGCTCCTCGCGTGCGGCGATGAATGCCGGCGCGAGCGACGGGTCGATCTGCGGTCAGCACCCAGCGCTGCGGCCCACCCACCCGGTCCTCCATGTGCTCCAGCTCGGCGACGACCGACTGCAACTTCATCTGTTTTTGCAACTGCGCACTGACGTGCGCGCAGACCAGCGTCTCGGCTTTGCTGCTCGTCAGCTTGGAGAGGCCGGCGGGGCACGTACAGGGGCCCAACTGAGCCGGACTCTAGCCGGCGGAGCAGCTCCTGGCCAGCGCTCAAGGGGATCGGGGGCGCTTGTGCCATCGGCGGCGGCGGTGCACCGGTCATGTATACCATACAGTACGACGCAAGCTCGCGCCGGACAGCCGTCGGATCGGGGCGATAATACCTGTCGCCATTGGCGTCGTAGTAGATGCCTTCCCGGTTGCTGGGCAGCATGATTGTGCAGTCTGTGTTGTGTGTGGGTAAAGCAGTTGCTGTTGTTGTCTTGCTCCTCTCTACTTGTAGTCTCGCCGCCGCGACGTGCTCTCGGGCATCCGTGTTTCATCAGCCACGGCGTAAGGCCGCGTGCCCGCGCACCGCCACGCTCGTGATGCTTTGTAAAGACCAAGTTCCCGCCCGCCATCTCACATGTACACAACGCCGCTATCTCCTACATGTGCACGACGCAAGCTTGGCCTCGGCGGCGTGCAGCCTTGCCTCGAGGGCAGCACGCTCGCGCCGCTCGTCAGCGATGTACTGGTCGATGGCGGCGCGGCGCGCCTCGTCCGCGGCGGCCAGCTGCGCAAGCAGCCGCGTCGTCGCCGGCGAGTCTGCCGGCGGCGGTGCTGCCGCCCCGCTTGCTCCGTTTGGCGCGACGTACGCCGGCGGCGGGCGCTGGTCGACCCGGCGCTTGCGGCTCGCCTCGAGGCTCTTCATCGCCTGCTCCTTGAGCCTGCGCGTGACAAGCGCTTTGGACTCGGGCAGGCCGTGCTCCTCGCGCGCGGCGATGAACGCTGGTGCGTGCGATGGATCGATCTGGCCGTCAGCACTGCGCGGGACAGGACAGGACACGGTCAACCCACCCTGTCCTCCATGCGCTCGAGCTCAGCAGCGACCGCGGCCTTGGACTCTCTCTCCTCATGCAGCTGCGTCCGGACGTACGCACTGACCAGCTTCTCGGCCTTGCTGTTTGTCAGCTTCGACGGTCAGCGGGGGCACGTACAGCGGGCCGATCGAGTCATCGAGCTTCCTGTTCAGCTCCTCGCCTGATATCGAAGTGAACTGCGCCTCACGCCGCGCGTCATGTGCGGCGAATGCGCCGGGCAGGATCGCCGCCGCCTCGCGTCGGACCGCGACCGGGTCGGGACGATAATATCTTACACCGTCACGCCTATAGACGCCGTCGTTGGTGAGCGCGCGATCGACCGTGTAGTCCAAAAGTGCGTCCATTGTGTGTTGAGTGTGAGTTGTGGTTACAGCAGCGCGGCTGCTGTTGTTCGCGTCCCTACTTATATGCGTCTCGCAGTGCCGCGACATGCTCTCGTGCAGCCCGGTTTCAAGTCCCACGCGGCGCGCCACCGCTACAAACTAGGCACCTCCCTCCTCGCTCCTCGGCTGGGCACCGCCACACCCGTCATGCTATGCATCTGCCAAGTCTCGCTATCTCGCTATCTCCTACATGCGCACGACGCCAGCTTGCTCTCCGCGGCCTGCTGCATCCTCGCCTCGAGCTCGGCACGCTCGCGTTCAGCAGCGAGGTACTGGTCCATGGCGGTGCGGCGCGCGTCCTCCGCAGCGCGACGTGCCTCCTCGGCGGCGGCAAGCTGCGCAACGAGGCGCGCTGTAGCCGTGTCTGCCGCGGGTGCTGCTGCTGCCGGCGGTGGCGCGCTCGCCCCGGAGGGCGCAGCGTACGCGGGCGGCGGGCGCTGGTCGACGCGGCGCTTACGACTCTCCTCGAGGCTCTTGGTCGCGCGCTCCTTGAACCCGCGCCTCACGAGCGCCTTGGACTCGCGGAGGCCAAACTGCTCACGCACGGCGATGAACGCGGGCGCGACGGACGGGTCGATCTGACCGTCAGCACTGTGCCGCGTGCGCTGGACCCACGTTGTCCTCCATGCGCTCGAGCTCCTCCATCACCGCGGATCTAGACTCCATCGCGTCGTGCAGCCGTGACTTGACGTGCGCGCTCAGCAACGCCTCGGCCTTGCTGCTTGTCAGCTTGGACGGTTGGGGACACGTACAGTGGCCCGACGGAGCCTGACTCTAGCCGGCGGAGGAGCTCCTGGCCTCCGTTTGAGCCCACCTGGGCTTCACGCATGGGCAAGGCAGCCGACATGTACGCCGCGACGTCGCGTCGGACAGCAGCCGGGTCGTGGCGATAGCACCTGTCGCCCATCCCATTGTAGAAGATGCCTTCCTGGTTGTTTAACATGATTGCTGAGTGTGTGAAGGGGGTGTTGTGGTTGTTGCAGTTGTTGCAGTTGTTGCAAGTGTTGCAGTTGTTGCGGCTGTTGTTGTTGTGGGCTGCTTCTTATACAGTCGCGCTCGTCGTGAGGTCGTTGTCCAGGTCGCGTTTCATGTCCATGCGGCTCCTTGGCGGATACGAGCCAGGCACCACAGCCGTCGTCGCACTGCCACGCTCGTCATACTATCAAGCCGCCACACCGCAAGCAACGCCGCATGTCATCACATCTCATGCATACATGCGACTAGTTGTCCATCGCCGGGAGGGGCAGGTTGTCGAGCGCCGACAAGCTCGGCCGTATCAAGCTCGGCGCCGGCTTGCGGTGGCTGAGCGAGGCGGCTTGGTTTCTGCAGTGCCGGCGGGCCAAGCATCATCGGTGCGACAGGCCGCGCCGCAGCGACACGTCCCAAGCCATCGAGCTGTTGTCTTCATCCTGGTCATCGTCATTGGTGGCCCCTTCGCCGCTACGAGCTAGGCCCATCCTTCTGCCGCGTACTGCCACACTCGACATGCCAAGTCTCCGCGCCGCTATCTCCTACATATGCACGATGCCAACGTGCTCTCCGCAGCGTGCAACCTCGCCTCGAGGTCAGCATACCTGCGCTCAGCAGCGAGGAACTGTTCCATGGCGGTACGGCGCGCCTCCTCGGCCGCGGCAAGCCGCGCGACCAGGGACGCAGCCGTATCTGCCGAGGTTGCTGCCGCCGGCGGTAGCGGTGGCGCGCTCCCTCCGGCATACACGGGCGGCGGGCGCTGGTCGCCACGGCGCTTGCGGCTCGCCTCGAGGCTCTTGGTCGCCTGTTCCGTGATCCCGCGCCGCTCGAGCGCCGCGGACGCGCCAAGACCGAACTCATGCCGCACGGCGATGAACGCAGGCGCGAACGACGGGTCGATCTGGGCAGGGTCAGCATGGAGCAGCGCAGGCCAGCTGACACACCTTGTCCTCCATGCGCTCGAGCTCGTCGACCATGTCGTCCTTGCTATCCTTCGCATCGTGCAGCCGTGCCTTGACCTGCGCGCTCAGCAGCGTCTCCGCCTTGCTGTTCGTCAGCTTGACACGGGCGCGGCACGCACAGTGGCCCCACTGCGCCTGATTGCAGCTTGCGGAGCAGGTCCTGGCCCGCGGGGGTGCCGACTGAAGGATCACGCGCGGGCAGATTGGACGTCATATGCGACGCTACTTCGGGCCGGGTGGCCGCTGGCTCGTTGCGGCGGTACCGCTCGCCTAGTCTGTCGACAGCGGTGGGTTCTCTCTTGGTGGCGTAGTAGTAGAACATGATTGCTGAGTGTGATGCGGTTGTTGCAGATGCTGCTGTGCTGGCCTGTTCTTATACCTCGCGCGTTAGCCGTGCTCACTGTGCAAGTGGTGCCCGGCACGCGGCTCGTTGCAGCGCCGCGGCTACGCGCTAGGCTCCTCGGCTGTGCGCCGCCACACTCGTCATGCCACCCAGCTGCCCACCGCGCCCACCGCATGCGGCACCGCATGTCATCACAGTCCATGCATACATGCTACCACTACTCGTCCCTCGCCAGGAGGGACAGGTTGTTGAGTGCCGGCGAACTCGGCAGTATCAAGCTCGGCGCCGGCTTGCGGCGGACCGAGCGGGGGGGTTTCGGTGGCGCGGGCGTGCCGAGCATCATGGGCGCGACACGCCGCGCCGTCTCGACGCGTCCGAACACATCGAGCCCGTCGTCTTCGTCATCCTCGTCGTCGTCATAGTCGCCCGCGTCGGCGTCCGTCCACGCATTGTACATGCCGAGCTGGCCGCCGAGGTGGGCGAGCTTGCGGCCGGCGTTCTCGTCGGGCTCGGCCCACGGGGCCTTCGGCGCCTCGGGCCAGGCAGCGCGGCCCGCAACGACAGCCTCGAGACGGCGTACCTGCCCCGCGAGGCGCTCGCGCTCGTCCTCGGCCTCGGCGCGCGCCTCCTCGGCCGCGCGCCACGCCGCCTCGGCCGTGCGCCGCGCCGCCTCGCTCTCGACCAGCCGCCGCTCGTAGCTGCGTGCGGCGCGCTTCGCGCGGCGGTACTTGCGCTCGTCGGACGCCGCGTCCGTCGCCTGCACATAAGATGGCGGAGCAAATGACAGCGCCTCGTCGTCGAAGGCAGGGGACGGCTCGTCAGCCTCGCTGAGCGGTAGCGAGTGCGACCGTGCCATGGCGCGCAGCGTTGCGGGGCTGCGCTGCAGCCGCCGGATGGCGGGCACGGAGGAGTAGCCGAGGATGTACTCGTCGCGGATTGCCGCAAAGGCCCCGCACAGGTGCATGAGACCGTCGTCAGCGACCAGGTCCAGCTCGATGTACTTGAGCTTGTCGACGACCAGCGCCGCAGACTTGACCCGCCCAAGCTTGTAGCTGATGTACGAGCGCAGCACGGCGATGGGGTACTGCGGGCGGTCGTAGGCCTCGTCAGCATGTAGCGCCGTCTTGACGTCTTGGGAAGTGAACATGGGGTTGACCTGGGCGAGGGTTAGTGACTGAGCCTCCGCGCCGCCACATGTCTCTGTCCCCTGGCGCACTCACATAGGCGCACCACACATAGTCGTCGTCAATGTAGGTGTACGGCCACGGTGGGTGGCCCTCGAGCGCGCGCTGCAGCGGGGCGACGAGACCGCGGAGGCCGCTCTCGCGGCGCCTGTCGCGCGGCGAGGCGGACGCGGACGCGGCGGCGCTGGTGCTGCTCGCTTCAGTCGGGACGGCGGACGCGCGGGTCGGTGTCGAGGGGGTCTGCGGGCCGGGCGTCGAGCGGCCGGACAGCGGCGAGCCGAGCAGCGAGCGGCGGAAGCTCGGCGGCGTGCTGGGCTCTGGCACGCCGGCGCCGATGAGGGCCGCGAGGGATGGCGCGTGCGCCTGGGCGTGGGCGTGGGCTGCTGGAGGCGGAGGCGGCACGGCGCGCTCCTCGGCCAGCGCGCCGAGCGAGTTGAACGAGCGCATGCCGAGCTGCTGCGCAAAGCCGCCCCTCGCCGGCGGGGGGAGGCTCTGCGGCCTGCGCTGGGACGGGTTGCGCTGCGACGTCGTGCTGTAGCTCATTGTTGCTGGCTGGCTGGCTGGCGAGCAGCGACGACGAGCGAGGATGAGTAGAAGTAAAAGTCGGTGCTGCAGAGGCTTCTTCACTCGCCTCGTCGTGGCACTGCCCACCCCATGTCTCTCTGTCTCGCGCGCTCGCCGCATCCGTACCACTCACATCCGACGACATGGACCAGGAGGCCAGGAGCGAGTGACGGATCCGCTCGACGCGCTCGCGCTCGCTGCCGCCGCCGCACTCGACCAAGTGTGCGTACCAAAGACGTCCGGCGGAAATGAAACGCGGGTAGGCTACGGGACGCGGTTCGGCCACCGTGGCCACGGTTCCAGCAGACAGACTGTCAGTCGGCAGACCTCAGGACTGGGCTGCGTGACTGCTGCAGACGCATGCAGCCGTCTTACTGGTCCAGCCAGAATCCTGGTTCCTACTTCCTGCATCGTCGCGGTGGGCGACATTACTCGCCCCTGGACGGACGGGCGGACCGAGACGCGTCGCGGCAGTCACTGGCGTGGACTGGACGTGACGCCGTGATTAATGTCACTGCGCGACGATGGCACCGCGACGAGCAGCACGAACAACGACACGACACGGCACCCCCTGCCCCCCCTTGTGCATGGCCCGCAGCTCGTTGCCGCCAGCGGGCTGCCTCCCGCCCGCCGGAGTCGCTGCCGCTGGCTCGTAAAACGCTGGTGACACTCGGCGACGGCTTCTCCTGCCCTCCTGGCGTTGCGGGATGCGGAAGGGGCCAGAGACAAGGGGGAGCGGTGTCATGGTCGTTTCGAGCAGCGCCAGCAGTGACATGAGCTGCTCGGCTCGCAATGTCTCGTCCATAGGGACGTCGGTGGACATGACTGCCTGGCGGTGTCCAGGCCGACAAGTCCAGGCCGACGTGCCCATACCGACACGCCACGCCCATTCATTCACTTCATACAGACAGACACGCACGCTACAACGACACTACCACTTCTCCTTCCACGGGCGCAGGTCGAGCTCCTGCGTCCACGCCGTCGGGCGCTGGTTGACAAGATCAACATACACCTGGGCAATGTCCTCGGGGTCGAGGCGCGTGCCCTCTTCTTTCGCGTCGCCCCAGCGCTCGCGCACGCGCGGGATGTCAATCACCCCGTCGATAATGACGTTCGCGACGTGGATGCCCTGCGGCGCAAACTCGCGCGAGAGCGACTGCGACAGCGAGCGGCGCGCAAACACCGCGGGCGAGACGACGCTGAAGCGCGCGCCGCCGCGCCATGCGCCCGTCGCCGAGGAGAAGAGGAGCGTGCCCTTGGGGAAGTGCTCGTTGGCGAGGAAGGCGCGGATGAGGGCTTGGGAGAAGTCCCACGCGCCCGCGCTGCGTGCGTGTCAGCGCCGCCCCCCACGCCCATCTTGTGGCCCGCAGCCTACACCCCACTCACACAGCGCTCAGGCTCGTCGCAAAGTCCTCGGACGAGTGCTCCAAAAAGCTGCCAGGCTTCATCTGCGCGCTGGCATGCACGATGCCGACGTCGATCGTCGCGCCGGGCCACTTGGCCTTGCCGGCGTCGATCGCGGCCGCGATGGACGCCGCCGAACCGTCGTACGTCGCCGCGACGAGCTCGCTGGCCGGCGTGTCGAGCTTGAGGAGCTCGAGGCTGGCGGGGAGCGAGCGCGACAGGAGCACGAGGTGGTGCGTCTTTGCGAACGCGCGGCTGGGGGAGTGTTAGCTTGGCCGCTCCGGTACGGCGACAGCAACGCTCACGCAAGGCTCGCGCCGGTGCCAGGCCCGGCGCCCCAGATGACGGCGATGCGCTTGGCTGCTGTTGCTGCTGACATGTTGTGCGTGAGAGGAGCAGAAAGAGGGGGATGCATGCGTTCGCCGCCCCCGTCGCTAGCTGTTATAAGCCTGGCCGTCGAGCACGTCAGTCGTCGTCGAGTGGTCCACCTCCACCACGCTGCTTTGTCATGCAATCCGTCATCCCGCTGATTGTGACCGAGCGAGTTGCCGAGACGACGAGACGACGCTTATGCATGCAATCACTCATCCTACAACATGATAACGTCTAGATACGTCGATACGTACTACATGCCTACTGCTACGACTTTGACATTGCTTTGAGAAACGCCTGCTCGCGCGCCTTGCCCTTGCCACTCAGCCCGAGGTTGGGTGGCAGTAGCGGCACCGGCGCCGACGACGACGCCGACGGCGGCGGCGGCGGACCAGGGGAAGGGGCAGTAGGTAGCGGTCTTGCCGGCTGCTCTAGTGGTCTCGCCTGCTGCTCCAGTGGTCTGCCCTGCTGGTCCAGCGGTCTCCCCTGCATGTCGAGCGGCGGGCTGTCGATCCACGACCCCGGCACGTGCGGCCCCGGGGTCGGCGGCTCGACCGGTCTGGTTAGCGTCGTCGCTGGAAGGTTGGGCGACCTGGGCGGCGGCGGCAGTGGGGGGACATTGCGGATCGGGGTGGCGGGTGCACGGCCCGGATGGCTCGGCGGGGGGAGGATGGGGCCCAGCGCTGGTGCCTGCGGCAGTGGCAGTGGTCTGGTGTCGGGGTGCGATGGTGGGGGTGGCAGCACGGAGGCGGCGGGCGCGGCGGCACTGACGGGCGCGGCGACACTGATGATGGGCTGCGCTGCCGGTCGCGGGGGAAGCGGCGGGGACGCAATGGCCGATAGCGCCGCGTGCTGCATTGGCGGAGACGAGATTCGAGGGGGTAGCGGCGGCGAGACCATGGGCGGTGGAGCCGTTTGCTGCAGCGGCGGCGAGACCATGGGCGGTGGTGGAGCCGTTTGCTGCAGCGGCGGCGAGACCATGGGCGGTGGTGGAGCCGTTTGCTGCAGCGGCGGTGAGACCATGGGCGGGGGAGCCGTCTGCTGCAGCGGCGGGGAGACGTAAGGATGGGGCACAGGCGGCACTACTGGTCCAGACGGCATGGCGACGGGCATCGGGATGGGCGGCGACGCCTCAGCGACATACTGCGTCACAGGCCGTGCGGGAATCGGGGGCGGGGGCGAGCCGTTCGCCACCACCGGTCTGGCGGGCAGAATGGGCGGCACATAATTGTGCAAGCGCGGCTGCAGTGTGTCGTACACGATGGCAGAGGACGGCGGGCGGGGCGGAGGTGGCGGCGGCACCTCGTGCGCTGAGACGTACGCCGTCGGCGAGACGGGCTCGGACGTGCGTCTGTTCCATGTCGTCCCTGGCGCCTGAGCCGAGGCGTAGTCTGCTCGGCCGGCCGCTGGTGCGGTCGTCTGTCTGCTCGGCCCAGGACGCTCGGGGTTCGTCGTGACGCGGCTCAAGCCTGCACCTGACGACGCCGCGGCTGCTGCGTCGCGTTCGCGCGCCTCTCGTTCGTATCGCTCCCGACTTGCCTCTTCCGCAATCATCTTGAGGTGGACCTCGCGCTCCTCGGCACGCTCCTCCCGCCTGCGAAGCTCCTCTTCGCGCCGTGCGAGCTCTGCTGCGCGCTCTTCACGCTTGCGCAGCTCGTCTTCGCGCCGCGCGAGCTCGGCTTCCCGAATAGCCTCTTGTGTCGCTCTCTCCTCCTCCCTCCTTGCCAGCTCGGCCTCGCGGCGGGCAGTCTCAACGCGTCGCTCCTCTTCCTGTCGTACGCGTTCGGTTTCTCGCCGTGCGTCCTCTGCGATCCGCTCCTCTTCCCGCCGCGCGAGCTCGGCTTCTCGACGTGCAGTCTCTTGTTCACGCCTGCGCGACGCCTCGAGGAGGGCAAGGGACTCGAGCTCAGCGCGTGCAGATGCCACAGCGGCGGTCTCGAGCGCTCCGCTGCTTTGCCGCACCACTGTCGGTGGGGCTTCTACGCGAGGTGGCGACGAGGTCAGCTGCGTCTGTGACAGCCTGTGCTGGTTTGAGGACGACGATGACCTTCTGGGCGCGTCCCCGGAGCCAGGGCGGGGAGAGACCGCCACAGGTGGAGCGTAGACCGAAACTGGCCTCGCCGGGCGCGCCTCCCCGGTCTGTTCGACCATCGCATACGCGGGTGGCAAGTCAGTGACGATGTCTGTCGACCTCCGGCGGACACGGGGGCGCGAGGCCGCGGGCGGGGTGGGCGCGGGCGGCGGCTCGACTTGTGCCGGGGGCTGCTGGGACGCTGGGACCGGGGTGCTGGCTGTCCCCCCTTCGGCTGATGCTTCGGCCGCGCCGGCTTCTGGTGTCTCGGGTATCTGCGGCGACTGCGACACTGGCAGGATGTTGCCGTTGCGGCGCGGCCAGGAGCCGGTACGCGTCGGCGCTGACGACGGGCGGAAGTTGTCAGATGAGCCAGGTACAAGGATGCTCTGGCCACTGCTGCCTGGTCCGCCCATCGTGTCGGGGATTGTGATCGGCGCGGACGGGGCAGCTTGCGGTGGTGGTGGCGTCACTGCAGGCTGTGCCGATGGCGGCGGCGGGATGAAGAACGGCGTGACGCGCAACTCTGACGCACCGCCGCGCAGCCCGAGCTTGTCGCGCACCTGGGCAAACGAGTCGGCATAGTACCTCGGTAACTGCTGTCAGCGGTGTCGCAGCTTTCCCTCACCCTCTGCTCGAGCGCGTCGAGCTTGGCGTTGACATCGTCATCAGAGCGGCCCTTGAAGCGGCCGCGCTTCGCGCGCCCATACGCAAGGAGCACGGCCTCGGCGTACAGCGGGTCAAAGGGGGCGGGCGGGGAGAGTGCCTCGATCGCGTCGTCCGACGTGCTGATGCTCGACGGCTGGGATAGGTGAGCGGCGCGACGGCCACAGAACATACATTAGGGCGTGGGCGGTCGTCGCCGGGGCGTGTCTGCGCGATGCCCGATGCGCGCCCGAACAGGCCTCGGTCGTGCGGATGGCCCATGTGCGGCAGCTGGAAGTGCCCGGGCGGGACGGCAACGCTGTGAGGCCGCTGTTGGAGCTGCGCTCCGTGCGGAGCGGCGACGGCGAGCATGCCCGCTTGGCCGTGCGGCGGGGGTGGAGGGCGGAGCGCGCCGTTGGGATTCAAGGGGGGCCGCGGGCTTGAATCGCGCGTCCATGAGGACATTGCGGCGGGATCAGAGGGGCTGCAGTGTGTCCCAGGTCGACGAGATGAAGAGAGAGAGAGAGAGAGAGAGGGAGGGAGATGGAGAGAGATGGAGGTACGGTTTTTTGTTGTTGTCCGTGCCGTGCGGGCCGCGGCAAGTCGAATGTCACAGCTTTGACTCCTCGCGTTTGAGCCTGCCGGCAACCATGGCTATCATGGCCGCTGCAACGCCCTGCTGCTGCTGCTACTCATACATGCATGCTACATGACATTGATACACATCTGCTACGCCCATACACGCCGCCCACGCAGTGAGGCAGAGGCAGCAGTGATGCAGCAGCGTCGGAGGCCAGCCTGGCCAGCGGCATGACGTCGTTGTCGTCGTTGCCACCACCGGCGGCGACGCCACCAGCCGCTGCAAGCTCGGCAATCGCACCGCTCAGTCCCGACCCGCCGCCGCACCGCTTCCTCATCCATCCGCCCCGCGGCGGCCGCCTAGCACTCTCCTCGTGCCCGTCCTATCCCAGAGGCCGCATCGGCGGGCTGGGGGTCGCGAGCTGCGCGCTGACATACGGGCTGGGCAACGGGCTGAGCAGCGGCGGGATCGGGCTGAGCTGCGGCGAGCGGAGGGGCTCGAGCCGGCCCGACAGCGAGGGGGACAGGTGTGCCGCGAGGCGCGGGCTCGCGGCCGACGTGCCGGGCAGAGAGTGCGCGGGCTTCGGCAGCGCGGGGGTGGCGAACGCGTGCGCGTGAGGGCGCGGCTGCGGCGTCGTGAACTTTGTGAGCGGCGGGCGGGCGGGGAAGGCCGTCATGGTGGTCGGCGTTGTCATCGCAGGGGGGAGCGCGAGCGCGATAGCGGGCGTGGGTTGTGCCGCGGATGTCGGTGTCGGCGGCGCGGGCGGTCTTGTCGCTGATGCCGCTGCGGCGCTCGGTGGGAGCGGGGATATGGGCGAGGGCAGGGGCGGGGCGACGCTCGGTGGCGTGGGCTGGCTCATGGTGATGCAGGCTGGGTGGCTGTGGATGTTGAGCGGAGGATGAGGGAGATGTTGTTGTTGAAGCAGCAGCGGTTGTGGTCGCTGCGGTGGTCGTTGTCGTCGTCGTCGTCGCCTTGGCCAGTTTGGTCGTGTGAGTCGTCGCGCTGCGGCGGTGAATGCTGCTGACTACTTGCTCCGCTCCGCTGGTAATGTCGTCACTCGCTGCCAAGTCTCGCGCCGCTGACGCTCCAACCATGGCCATCGCGAGCTCCTATTGCTGCAACGCTGCATGCACGTCCCTGCAGCCCTTACAGCAGCGGCATCTGCACCACCACCGCCGCGGTCGCGCCCGCCGTCACAGAACGTAAGCAGGGTGGTGCGTGCAGGGTTGCTGGTGACAAAGTACGGGCAAAGCCTAACCCGCCCTGTCGGCCTGTCGGCGCACCCGCAACCCCCACCCCCACCCGCCCCACTTCTCGTCACACCTGCCGCGGCCATCTCGGTCAATGTCCATGCCAACGAGTACAACACTACCGATATGAGCCTCATCCCAGTCCCCTCCCATAACGCGGAACGCACAATATCTGATGTTCTCTTGCTGCCAGCTCTGCTTGTCGTGCTATTGAGGCCTTGGCCCTCGGTTCCCTTGCCTTCGCGGCCGCTGCCTCAGCCGCGGCGATGAAGGCGCGGGATTGTGCCGATTGTGGTCCGGAGTCGGCTGGGGATAGCGGCTCCTCCCAGCTAAATGACAAGGCCACCTTCTCCACCGCCGGGAACCCACACCTCCTTAACTGCATAAGCACACCACACCAATCCGGCTCCCATTCGGGAGGGGCAAAGTACTCGACAATTTCGAGTGCGACAAAGGCCAGCTGTTCGCGATTTATGGAAACGAGACCGATGGCAACTCTGAGCCACTGACCCTGTCTGTCGCACGTACGTTCCTCGCCTGCCAGTAGCCGATCCACGCCCAGCCCCCGCGCGCCTGGCAAGGCGAATCTGGTGGACGATGCGATCGACGGGCCGATGTCCACGGAAGCCTCGTCAATATCCAGCGTGAAATTCCACAGCTGGGCCCCTTCGACTGGGAACATGCTGGTTTGGTTGCCCAGAATCTCCGCCACTGCACGCATGGCAGCGACCGGACGCTCACCATCGCGTTGTTCGAAGAACGGGTACACGACGCCGTCCAGGAGGCGGGTGCGCAAGCGGGCGCTGGTGCCAGCCTGAAGCTTGGCGTCATCGATCAGGTCCCTCACCGCCTTGCTTAGCACCGGGATGACATCCTGGTCTGTGGCGAGGTGGCACAGACTTCGACCAGCGGCAACGGGCCCGGGCTGTTGGAACTTGTCGTCGGAGCCGATCACGTTGGCTGTGAACAGTTCGCCAAGGGTGTCGAAGGTGGCACAGCGGTCCTCCTTCGTTAGGTAAGGTACCAAGGCCGTGAGGCACTCAATGATCGGTACAGCAAGAGTCTCCTTGGCTTTATCCACGAGGAAACGGGCAAAACGGGGGCGGTGTGGAAGGGAGATGTCGTACGGGCGGATCGATCCGTACGCTTCGGCGTTGATTTCGGCGACGTCGCCATAGGATTCGAGCATCTCCCAACTACTAGTGTTTCCTCGGCCAGTGTTCGCGCCGAGGAGACGTGTGGCAACGGCGTACAGCATCTCCTGGGAGCCCCTAGGATACCAGTTGACCTGACCTATCTTCTCTGGTATTTTATCATGCAAGAGCCACAGATAGACTTGATTCTGACGCAGGCGGTATGCCACAAAGGCAAACGCGGCGAAGGGCGCCAACTCGTGGACACTCCAGCCTGGGTCTTCGAAGAGTTTAACCAGCATGTCAATCATGTCTAACGGTCGTGAGAAGCGACTGGCTGTGAACATGGCCTGTAGGTGGAACGGCTGGACATAACGGGCCAGCCATGCGTCGAGATGCCCCTTGGTCACCTTGGTCTTGTCGTAGACTGGCGGTTGAGTCGCAAGCACTAGCATTCCGCTGAAGGAGTCGGTGTACCGCCCAAGGCCAAGGGAGGCGCAGCGCGAATAGGCCGAGTACGCCCAGCGTGATATCTCCGCATCCTGGGAGGCCAAGTAGTCTTCGGCAACGCGTACGCCACGTTGGATCGTGGGCAGGACGCGGAAGATGTCCCGCATCACGCGGCGAGGTGTGAGCGGGTTGGCGAGAGCGCGGCGGTACGTGCGAATAAGGGTCTCGACCTTGTCGCTTGGCCAGCTCGCAGTAGACCGTCCGTCAGGGAACGGAATAAAGACCTCCGGCTCGTCCTCGGTGGATCCCGGAAGCGGCCCAGCGATGACCTTGTCGAGGAGCCTGATGAACCGATATGAGATAGGGACAGCGACGCATTCCAGGCGTGCAGTCCATGGGTGGCGCGCGAGCACGGCCTCGAGGCGCGACTCGCGAGTGGCAGGAGCACGCAGGTAGTGGTACACCAGGTTGGGGATCAGCGAACGCCAGTGCGGCGCATCGGCGTGCTCGGAGAGGAGGAAGGCGCCGATGTCGTCCTGCAGCACTGGGATATCACGTGTGTGAGGGTGTAGAGCGGCCGGCAGTGCGCCGAGGAGGGAGAAGGCGCTGTCGGCGCGCTCGGCATTGACGTGTGGCTTGAAGAGCGAGTAAATGTACCGCTCCTGACCACGCCTGTAGACAAACACCGGAAACTCGATCTCCACTTGGCCTCCAGCTTTTGCCACGATGGCGCCGAAGCAGCGCACGAAGAAGTCGACGTGCGGTTTGGAGTCGGGGTGGACTTGAACGATACTGCAGACCAAGTCGAGTAGCAGCTGGAACGGTGGGTTCCTCCATTCGAGGGCAGCCATGACGCGGATGGTGAGCTGCGCCATCATCTCCGGGGAAAAGAGGCGTGGGGGGATCGTCGCCAGAGTCTCAAAAATAGCCAAGCCCACGGTTTCGTCCAAGGAGTTACAGTAGTTTGTGACGAGATTGAACCCAGAGCCCATCACTTTCGCGCTGCGGTTCCGCGCGTTGAGTTCGAGCACCACGCGAGCCGCAGTCGCCCGTGCGCTCACTTCGGGCCAGTCAAACACCTTGAGGAGGACGTCGGGTTTAAGTGCGACAGGCAGGAGGCCGGTCCATTCGAGCTCCATATCCACCTCGAGCGTGTCAAATTTCAAGATAGAATCGGCGATCTGGGTAGCGTCGCGCCGCGAAAACGTCTTGACGATGTCGATCCAGCGCACACTGTGCCCATTGCACGCGGTGCCGACAGTGCGCCGCAGCGTGGGGGGCAAGTCGCCCAGAAACACGGCGAGCACGGCGCCTTCGCCGCGCTCCGCGAGGCTCACGGCGTACTCGGTCACCTCGGGGACGCCTGAGCGGCCGAGTTTGCGCAGGAGCGCGCGGGAGGGGTCAAGTGACGGGTCGTCGATGAGCGCGCGCAGGGCGAGGGATGCGTCGGCGTTCGCCAGTGCCGCGACGAAGGGCTTGATATCCGGCCCGTAGACCCACGGCCACACCTCGCTCACGAGGCCAGGCGCGCGCTTAACCAGCGCCGCGAGCGCGAGGTCGTACCGCCGCGGGAGGACATACTCCTCCTCGCGCTCGAGCTCGGGAATGAGCGCGTCGAGCAGGGCACGTGGATGACGCTTCGCGAGCGCCGACCACCGGCCGATACGAGGCAGGAGGAGCGGGAGGAAGCGCACGACGACGGGGGCCGAAGCGTACGGGATCATCACGGCCGCCGCGGGCGGGTCCGCCTCGGCCAGCAATTCTACCAGGATGTCGATCTGCTCCGGCCGGCGAGAGAGCGAACGGTACAGCCGCAGGCGGGTATCGAGGCTCATGTCGTCGCAGGCGGCTGCAGCCAAATCCTCATCGGACACCAAGTCGATCTTTCGCAGCGCGCATCCCTGAATCCGCGGATCGCGATCGGAGAGGTGCGCTTTGATCCATGGGACATTATGGGTGACTTTGGCCGCAAGCGCGGCCCGGAATCGTGACTCCGGCGTGTCCTCCAGTTCGAGTGCTTCGACACCCGCCGGGGCAAGGTTGGGGTCGGGGCGACCTGGCACCCATACGCCGCGGCTGTTGAAGTAGCCTTGCCCTTGGTGGACGGCGACACCGTCAATCTGCACACTCTGAAGGCCACGGCGCGACCCCGTGGGATCGACGCTAGGAGGGGCAATGGTAGAGGTGGGAGACGGCGGCTGGAAGGTGCCGGCGTCGGTATGTACGCTCGGGGAGGCGGGAGACGGCGACTGGAGCGTCACCGAGGACGCGTCTGACTTGGCGCTGGGGCTGGGGTGAGAGGTCGATGACTGCTGGAGGGGCTCAGCCGCCTGCTGTCGCTGCGCGATGGACTCGTGCTGCGCCGCGTCCACGGCCCCCGACTGTGGGGACAGCTGGAGCGGCGATGGCGAGTGCAGGAGCGCGTGCTGAACCGGGTCGGGCAGCGGGCGCCTGTTGTTGCTGCCCTGCCGGGTCTGGGTGTAGCTCTCCTCGACGTTGTGCCCTTGCGCGGCGGTGGGGGGCAGTGGCGTGTAGCCGGGCTGCGCGGTGGGGGCATGGTATCCGTGTACTGCCTGTGAGGCTTCCTGGTGGCCGTGCGGCTGCTGCTGTGGTTGCTGGAACGCCTGCGCGTGCGATTGAGGTGCAGCGTACTGCTGAGGGGCAGCGTACTGTTGAGGCGCGGCGTACTGCTGAGGCGCGGCGAACTGTTGGGGCGCGGCGTACTGTTCAGGCGAAGCATGCTGTTGAGGCACAGCGTACTGTTGAGGCGCAGTGTGCGGTTGAGGGGCAGCATACTGTTGAGGCGCGGCGTACTGTTGAGGAGCAGTGGATTGCTGAGGAGCAGCGTACGATTGGGGCGTAGCATATGGTCCAGGTGCAGCGTACGGCTGCGGCGCAGGATACGGATGAGCTGGTGCGTACGCTTGAGGAGCGTAGCCTTGAGGTGAGCTGTAGTGCTGTTGCGACGGTGAGCCTTGCTGAACGGGCCACGCTGGCGGCGGCGACAGGGGGTATCCTTGCGGGTGCGGCGGCTGGGCTGCGTCGCGCTTGTCCGTTGCGAACGCCTGCCTGAAGCGCTTCATCGTATGTCGAGGACGAGCGGGGCTGTCAGTGTGCACGACGATGGTGTGGATATCATCTCAACCATGTTAGTCGGGTGTGGAGAACGTTGGGGAACGTCAGGTGCTGCAATCGCGCATCACGCATCAGTGACTACCGAGATGCCGCACTGTGCCTGGTGTCTCAGCGCGGTCATGGCTAGCCGCGAGGCCTTGCCAAAGCTGTGTTCCGAGTTGCAAGGTTGAAGTGCAGTGCAGGCCGTGCAGGCCGTGCAGGGGGATGTAGTGCGTAAGATGGGTAGTGCTGTAGTTGGCGATGGAGGGAGATAAAGAGACGGTTGCCTCGTCGTCGTCGTGCAGATATACCCCTCCACTGTCCACATCTCAACGGCACTGGGCCAACTGCGCCATCACTACAACCGGCCGCCGGGCGTTGGGTTATAGTCCACACGCGCCCTCGAAGTTCGCCGAAAATCGCCTGCCCTATGGCTCAGTTGGCTAGCGCGTGGAGCTGTTATTCTGAATGACAACTCCGAGGTCCACGGTTCGAGCCCGTGTGGGGCAGAAATTTCGGTTTTTGGGTTTCGCGGCGCTTTGTAACAAAAATACATGGGAGGACTCAAGACAGCGAACCAGCCGCAGCACCCGGAACATATCCTTACACCGGTGTTGATTTGCCAGGGAGCAGGGCCAAGGCAGCCTCGAGCTCCAACCTGCGCTGCCTCTCGGCGCCGCAAGCCGCCTCGAGGTCCTGGATCCTGGACTCAAGCCGCGTGACTAGCCCGACAAGCCCCTGCACCTGGTCCGACAGCGGTGTGGGTGTGCCCGCATCGACAGCCTGCAGATAGCTCGGGGGCACATGCACGTCGCGCTCGGACGCCGTGTCGCGGTCGGTCTGCTGCCGGTCCGAGAAAGCCGAGAGGACGCTCGACGGGCCGAGCCCGCGCTCGCCGCGCACCTGCGAGAACGCATTCACCGTGTGCGTGAGCTGGCGTCAGCAGACTGGAGATGGGACAGACTCACGCCGCGCGCGGCGACCACCTGCCGCTCGACGCCGAGCAGCTTGTTCGCCACGGCGGCCGGGGTTGCCCGGCTGGCCTTGTAGTCGACATAGGCGCGGATCACGGCCACCGCAAAGGACGTGTACAGCGCCTGCTCCTTCGCGAGCCACTGCTCGACCTCGCTCGCGAAGCGCAGCACCGGCACCTGGCGTCAGCGGTGCCCGTCGCTACCACCCACCTGTCCGTAGATCTGCCTCCCGGCGCCGTCGACATACGCGTACCGGTGGTCCTCGGGGTTCGAGTCGGCCGGCGGCACAATGTACTTGCTGAGGTGGAATGGCTGCGCGGGTAGGCGGGCGGTGGCGGCCATGGCTGAGTGTGAGGTTGCGAGATGACCAGCAGGCAGTGAACAGCACAGTACTGCCCACCAGGCGACCGACTTGTCACCTTCGCAACAGGGCTGGTGGGAGATAGCGAGTGGGCGGGCCAGGACTGCGGCAGGACGTGCTGCTAAAAAATGCCAAGCACACCACTGTCGCGCAGCGCGCACGGTCAGTATGACCGTGCAGGCCTGTAAGCACACGTGAGGTGCCTCCTGGTGTGCCTTCTGGGGTGCCTTCTGGGAGGGAGGTCAGAGGTGCGACGCTCGGCAGCGTACTGGCAGATCAACATGCCCCACCTGTCTACGACGCCGGCGCCGTACACTAGAGACACCGTGGGGGGAGTGTGGGGAGCGTCGCAGGTCATGGTACCCCGCTAAACATGGGACATTCGGAAGAGTACAGACCGCGGAACGCTCCACGCCCCGCTGACACCCCCAGGTCAGCAGGCGGCTACACCTTCCGTGTGATGGCGCACTCCGGTTTAGGCACCTCCCTCCCACCGATGGAGCAGCACCCACGCTCCTCGGGGCTGCCGGGCGCTAGCTATCGTTGGCTCTGCACCCCGATGTAGCGCAGAGCGTGGATAACCAGTGAGCACGGGGTGGCACGCCTAGGAAGCGCGATATCGGAAGATCAAACAGTTAGATCATCATTGTCAACAAGACTCTCCGATTCGGAATACCGACGGGCATCCGGCAGGTGATGATAACCTGTGCGATAACTTGGACATTTCTCGGCTCTTGACATTGCTCTCCATCTCTTGTTCGCTTCTGATGTGTCTGCTCTACGTCCCAGCGGTTGTTGGTCGAGTGTGCTGAAAGCGGCCGAATCGAACATTGGCTCAAGAAGCGTCTCCGACCCACCCCACCGAACACCTCATTGCCTGGTGGTTCCAGTCCCGCGGTCCTCAGCCACCGGTAAGTCCTGGAGCGTGCGGGGTGCGTGTTGTGGGGGGTATCGCTCTGCATGGTGTCGAGATGTATGTGTATGCTGACGGCGAAGAACGGTGTCAGGGGGCGTCTACACGCTCACTTAGATCTTACAGTACATCACCAGCCAGCGACGACGGCCATGTCCGAGCCATCGTCCACACACCCCTTCACTAGGGCACATCGTTACGAGCCACGGCTTAGAGACGATGGACATGACCACACTCACAACCCCTCGCGTACCCCACTCACTCGCTCATCGCACAACCTATTGCACAGAGCACGCTGTGTCTCAGAGTTCCGAGCGAGCGCAGCACTCGTCGTCGACATCACATCCGCCTTGACGACTAGTACGGCTGACGCCAGAGCATTGATGGATCACACTGCCGTCGAGCTACTATTACAGATCCTGCTCACCTCTAGTGTCCGTCAGGCTACTATTCCAGATTCTGATCATCTAGTGTCCGGTGACCCGCTGACGCTGTGTGGCGCTAGCCAGATGGGCAGATACACCCCAGCAGGTGCTGGTCAGCCGTCATGACACAGATCGACCTCGTGGTCACTGTCGCTCATGTCCGCAGAGGATGGCGTAGCCGGACCTACATTGTCCTGGTGGAGGCTTCAAGTGGAGCTGTATTCCAGATCCTAAACCGCGCACACACGCCAACCGCACGCACGTTGGTGTCGACAACGTCCGCGATGGCGAGCTGGGACGTGGTGACGGCGTGCTGGTGCTTCTCATGCCCGTCGAATTCCAGATTCTGCTACATTATTCCAGATCTGCTGCGCCCGGGTCCGCAGGTGAAATAGATAATGATAGCCTCGGCGATGAGGTGATGGTAGAATGCGGATGGGGTGATCGTCGGCGGGCAAGCACGCCACTTGTGGTGGATGTGGCGAATGCGGCAGGCTAAGTGGCAGTGACGATCTGCGGAAGGGGTCGGCGGTGTGGGGCCGTTTTCGCTTCTTCCCCCCACCACCCCCCCGGCGTCTGCCTGCCAAGAGAGCTCGCATCACCCGTGCTTTGGGTTCGGCTACGTGCATGTCCATTTTAGGATCGTCACACCGTGCCAAGAGGTGGGGAGGATGTTGGTGCTGGCGGTGAGCAGAACAAATCCCTTTGATGTCTTAACTGCCCACCACGGTAAAAATGAGCCAAGAGACACCAGTTCATCTATACGGCTATAGACGTATGTATATCAGCGATAAACTGAGGAGCGCTAGAAGCTCGATCCACAAGGATCCTATATTGAGGCACATTTCGGGGAGACAACAAAAATGAGAGACAGAAACTAGTGGAGGAAACGGAAGTCGACACGCTTGTTGCCCTTGTCCTTGGTCGTGGCAATGTAGTGCTGCTTTTCCTCGCGCGTCCAGCTGTTCCACTTCTTGGCACGTTGATTGTTGCGCCAGATGTACCATCCCTTTGAGAGCCAGAACAGGACAAGGTTGGCCGAGATGATACCAAGGAGGGCGCGGTTACCCTTGTGGTAGAATGGCGCGTCCTTCGGCTGGTAGATGTTGGATGCGATGAGCGACGAAGCCTGGACGAACATGTTGTACAGCGACGATGCGACAGTGCGGGTGCGGACTGAGCCGGCGTTCATCGAGTTGAGGGACACAAGGATGGGGTGCGGGTACGGGTATCCCTGGACGAGGGTGAGCAGCGCCCAGCGGCCCCACTTGGACGTCGAGTCGGGGATCGTGATAATGGCAATGAACATGATGAACAGCCACATTGGGGCGATCGACGACACGAGGATACGCTCTTTGATGCGTTTGGAGAGGAACGCGAGGCTGAGGTTGCCAATGATCTGGATCACTTGGGACGGGATGGTGAGCAGGTTGGTCTGGAAGGTCGAGTAGCCAAGCGATCTCAAAGTGAGCGTGAAGTAGGCACCAACAGTGCCGGGGCCGATGAAGGTAGTGAGGCCGAGGATGTAGAGCGGCCACATGTCATAGTCAGAGAGTGAGCGCCAGAAGTCTTCGAAACCCAGGCCTTCGCGGTTGTGCACTGGAGGTCGTCAGCCTCGAATACGTCAACAACCTTAGTGTGAAACCTACTCGAAGACTTTGTAGGGTCGTCACGAAGGACCTTGTTGACAATGATGGTCTCCTCACGCTCAGTGAACCAGCCGTGTCCACGGATCTTGCTAATAACCGTCTTGTGGGTCTGGGTCGGACCAGGGGGCAGATAGAAGAAGGCGAAGATGCCAATGAGGAAGGTGAGGGTTCCTTCGATGGCGAACAGCCAGCGCCATCCTTCAAGGTGGGTATGGTCGCGGAGCTTGAGGATGCCAGCAGCGAGGAACGCACCGATGATCGTCGTGATCGTGAGGGAGACCCAGAAGAACGCCAAGCGGATGGTGAGTTCTGCCGAGGTGTAGAAGTAGGACAGGTAGAGGATGGTGTCGGCGATGAAGCCACCCTCAATGAGACCGAGGAGGGCACGAGTGATATAGAATGAGGTTCTTCCAGTGAGACCGACCTGGGCGATGGCCACGGCCGACCACGACATCATCTGGATGGGAATCCAGACGTCCGACCCAAGCTTCTTGGAGACTGGGGTCAGCTTGGCGGACCACACGCATCACTCACTCATCTGGGAGGGCAGCTCGGCAAACAGGAAACAACAGTAGAAGATTGTCTGGCCGAGGTTGTAGTGTGCAGTGGTTAGGTGCAAGTCCTTGAGCATGTTGTCCGAGAGTGCGTTGGAGATGTTACCGCGGTCGAGCTGGAGCGCCGCAAAGCAGATGCATGCGACGAGCGCGACGCGCAGGTCAAGCTTGCGCAGGAGCGCCTTCTGCTCCGCCGGGGTCCAGGTCACGCGCGGGTCCCAGCGGTGCTTGTTCTCGTACTCGTCGGGCGGCTCGTAGAATGTCGCGAGGATCTCGGACTCGGCGGCCGTCGGCTGGCCCAGGTGGTCCTTGATGTGCAGCCCGTGGGGGTTGTCCTCCTGCGTGCCGTACTGGACGTCGGGCTCGTCGCTTTGGCTACCTTGGAGATGTGCCTTGCCAGACGAAGGCGAGTGCGTGGAGTCGATCGACTTCTCGTCGTCGTGCAGGGTGGGCCGCTCGTCGTCGCGGACCGACGCGAAGCCCTTCGTGTCGACAAGAACGGGCGTTGTCATGGTGGTAGTGAGAGTGGGGAAGGTGCTGTCTCCTGCTCGTACTGATGCAAGCCTTAGTTATACTGCATTCATCAGCCTCTCATGGCATTCCAGGCCGCTCTGAAAAAGGCCACGTCCGTCCGCTCATGTCGACGACGGCGCCTCAGAGCACGGCATGGTGGTGTGTACGGGGAGCGCAGAGCACGAACCCGTGTCCATTGCGCGATACTCGTGGATCTTGATCTCACTTAGCGCAGCCAAACTTCGCCATGGCGGGCGGCCGGACGACTGTGCTCCAAGATAGCAGACAGTGGAGCGGGGGCGTGTCCTTGGCCTCAGGGCCCGGCGGCCTTGGAGGTCTAAACATGGCCTCGCCGGCAGCTGCCAAGCGCAAGTGGTCATGGTGCTAACTGAACATACCGCCACAGGCCACATGTAGAGCGATCCGAGCGACGCCGCAGACGCTACGCGCCACTGGTGCTCATGATTGTGAGATTTCCGAATAGTTGTGGCCAGTGGACGGAGATAAGGCCGGACCCGCGAGTGCCACAAAGGTCGCGTCGCGTGGTGAGTTGCGATAAATGTCGTGATCGGTAACCTGATAACGCCATTTTAGTATGATTGAGCTCACCATCGTTCTCCACGCCCTCGTAGCTCAACAGCCGCCATTGCCAACTCGCCTGCATCAATGGGGGCCCAGCAACTGCCGCGGCTTATGCTGGCGTTTGCAACGAGGGCAGAGGAGCTGCTGCTCGCGGGGTGTAGGATACCGAGCGAGCGCAAGTGCAACGGGGCCGGACATGGCCGGTACGGCTAAATAACCCTACCTTCCACGCGCAGAACACTGACGTGCAAGCATAGCGCTGCATTGCCGCTGGCGTGACTGGTCCAGGCCGGACACTGCGTTGGCAAGCCTCAGGCTTGGCTGGTGGGCACATCTTGCTGTGAAGCCTCGCGTGCACAACATTATAAACAGGAGGATGAGTAGGTGACCAACCCCTCCACCAACACGACCACTCACAACCTCACTCACCATGGCCCCCGTTGCTGTCGCTACCCCTACCGCTACCCCGGTCGAGGCACTCAAGGCCGGCGTCGACGCGCTCAACCTCGGCGTCGAGGCTGCCGACCTCAGCGTGTACGGCCAGTTCGACAACACGCCCTCCACCGGCACCGAGTTCCGCTCGGTGCCCACCAAGTCTGACTCGCGTCCATTGCTCACGATCAAGGAGGTGCTCGCCGACGATGCCAAGCTCAAGGCGCTTGGCCGCCTCGTCTCGGAGCGCGCTGTCGTCTTCTTCCGCGACGCCGAGATCACCCCCGAGGAGCAGAAGGTGCTTGTCGACAAGCTCGGCAAGTTTGGCGGCAAGCCGGCCGACTCGACCCTCCACATCCACCCCCTCACCCTGCCTGGGTCGCAGCACGGCGACGAGATCTCGATCATCTCCAATGAGTTTTTGTTTGACGGCAAGTTCAAGCTCGACAAGAAGGTCATCGCGCGCGTTCGTGGCGCTCAGCATTGGGTACGTGTACTTGCTTGCGTTGTTGTGCACAGGAAGCAAGGAAGCTGGGCTGACGCGCTCGCAGCACTCGGACATTACGTTTGAGAACGTGCCTTCCGACTACGCGTCGCTGGTTATCCGTACGTTGCCCGAGGTCGGCGGCGACACGCTCTGGGCGTCAGCGTACGAGGCGTACGACCGCCTCTCGGCCCCCACGCAGAAGTACCTCGAGGGCCTGACGGCCGTGCACAAGGGCCAGGGGTTCATCGACTTCGCGAACAAGCTCAAGGTCGAGGTGCGCGAGCACCGCGGCTCGCCGCAGAACGTCGGGCAGGACCTCGAGACGGTCCACCCCGTCATCCGCACCAACCCCGTGACCGGGTGGAAGGGCCTTTTCGTCAACCGCGGCTTCACGAAGCGCATCGTCGAGCTCTCGTCGTCCGAGTCGGACGCCATCCTCGAGTTCCTGTACGACCACGTCGCGGCCAACCACGACATCCAGGTCCGCTTCCGCTGGGAGCCCAACTCGTTGGCCATCTGGGACAACCGCTCGTCGTTCCACGCCCCCACGCCGGACGTCGACAGCGCCACGCGCGAGGGAACCCGCTCCGTGTCGATCGGCGAGCGCCCGTACTTTGACCCCAACAGCAAGAGCCGCCGTGCCGACCTTGCGTCGAAGGCTGCGTCGAAGGCTGCGTGAAGTGATAGTCGGGAGCAGGCAGAATTCGCTTAGGTGCTCAAGGGCATGACCAAGCACGTTGTATACCATTGAGATGTTTCAATACTTGAGAACTCGTCTGCCTTTCGGACTCTGGAGCATGCTTCCACTGGATCCACTGACTACATGCAGCCACTGACGACATGCACGTACAGGTTGTCACCTCGGGTGGCGGTGAATGCCGCACATCCACGGAATTCGTCTCGTGCAACGCATGGAATGCTGCAGCTCGCTTGGAACGCTAACGAGCAGATAACACTAAACACACAGCATCCACGGACACGTTCGCTTCACATGGCCGCGAGGACCCACTATGAGGCAACACTGGGCCTATACATGTCGCCGGCTGGGCTGATAGATGACGTGTAGGGGTGGGGGAATTCTCTGGCTCCCAGCGCGCCAGCACGCGAGAGGCCGCACCAAGTCGTGTGACGTGCAAGCATCGCTAGGCGGCGGAGAATGCCCGGTCACCGCCCAAAATGGCCGTGTATGATGTCAAGGCAGGAGACGGCGGGAGTCGTGCGCAGCCTATGGCGAGGTACACTGGACGGATCTCTTTGCATCCACAGTATGCATGAGCTCGGAGCCTCAGTACCTTGCCCTCTGGTTTCAGCAGCCGTCTACTGCAGCAGCACACCTGTGCACCATACGCACACAAGTCTATCTCCTTCCAATAGATATTTGGCTGACCTTGCACATTCCGCGACTCGCTCGGGAGAGGCATGCAACAGTACGCGACTTGCCCGTGTCTGCCTCAGCTTGTGAGCCTGGCGGGGTTTAAGCGGCTGGCCATACCGACGGCGGCGCTGGTGCCAAGCAGGTGTGATCGACCATCCGACCCACTCTACCCCCTTTCACGTGCCACTTGGCGCCCCGCGGCCGTGACCGCTCTGACGCACGCATTCCTAGTGGAGCTGGAGAAGCAGTGTCTACAGCGCGCGAGTCCGCGGGAGCGCGGCATAGCGGACAAGCAGCGCATCAGCAAATAATACACGGGCAAGCAGTCGGTCGGCTGGCCCGCTGGATCCGGCCCAAAGTTGCACGACGCCGGCTGTACGCGGTTCGATGGTTGTTGTTGACCCGATGCCGCGGGGTCGCCGGCGTGCGTGCGTGATGCATGCCAACCAACTCCAACCATGCAAACGGACTGCGCTTTTCTCACTGCCTGCTTGCTCGGCTTGGAATGGCTTGCACAAGGCTTGCGGGCGCCAGTCCCCGTCGTCCTCGCTTTGGTGGTAGCCTAGATAGCTCGCCGCCGACCACTGTCCTGAGCCGCGAGCGGACAGCGGCCATGGACGGCCTTGTGACGGAAACACTCTCCCATTCGCCCCTGCCAGCAGGTATTGAGCCACGCCGGCGGCCTTGCACGCCTTGCACCGGACAACACAACGACAGCGACCAACAGCGACTAGCGGCCTGCTGTGGCGACAAGGCCGCCGACTGCCTCTGCATCGTCCTCCCCCTGTCGGCGGCGACGGCCACGTCAACAACCACACCTCTCGAGTGGCTGGCGGACGGTGAAGACGGCGCGGGCGCCATCGCAGAATCGCATGTCCATACACCACCACAATTTGACATGTCCGCCGGTGGAGCATGGCCGAGCGCTGCTGCGAGCGTCCCGAGCGCCAGCACAAGCTCGGCGCGCTCTGCACCTTCGGCACGCTCGACACAAGATGTGGACGAGCACCTCGTCGCCAGTGGCGGCACAAGCGCACAAGTAAGTAGACTTTTTTTATGCTGTTAACTACGGCTAATGGCCCCAGTCGCCGCAGGTCCACGACCTCGAGGAAATTGTTGGCGCGCTGCAAGCCCTTCAAAGCAACGACGACAAGTGCGTCTGGCCACTACACCCTCTAACCGTCAGATACCTCATGTCTGTGATTCGGACGCACGTCGATGAGCTTTTCACAATATCTACCGACCCCGCAGTCATCTCGGACCGCCTGTCTCTGCTCGAACGGCAAGTTCTTCACTCTCCCGACGTACGTCTCCTCCGGTGAGCCCTCACTGACGCCCAGATATCCGTCAACCTCTCACCGCTCTTCGCCGCCGTCCGGAGAGAACACTCTCTCCCGCCGTCGCTTGTCTTCCCAGACGAGCAAGTTACCCCCAGCCCGACGCACGTAGCGCTTCCAGAACCATACTCGCGCTCGTCAAGTGCCCCAGTCGAAAGCCACCACCACTACCCGTACCCGCCACAGGGGAGCATGGGCCCGCCGTCGAGGCCACAAACGCAGCCGCGGCCCAGACGACCGACCGACATCATGCCAAGTCACTGGACGTTCCCGTCACAGCAAGAGGCGCCCCATCCCTCGAAGCGGTCGCGCTCATTTGCTGCAGAGCAGCGAGTCGAATCGTACCCGTACCCGCCGGTGTCGGCGCGCCGCCCCCGCCTGAGCCGGCAGCCTGTCGAGATGGCATACACGTTCCCGCCAGCAAGCGGACGCGTGTTCGGTCTCGGCATTCCGCCCGCGAGCGCGACGTCGCCGACAGAGATGAACGAGAGGCTCCAACTAATTGAGGATGCGTTCCGGAGGAGCCAGGAGGCCGGCGATGTCGAGATGCTCGATGACGACAGGGTGCCGCCGATGAACATTGCGCCTAGAGAGGGACTGGGAGAGAACTATGGACAATGACTGTATCCTTTGGATGTAACAGGTATGTATTACTGCATGGAGCGAGCTTGGGATTGAAGGATCTCGTGGCGCTGGGTATCTGTGCCACTGCCACGGTTGGGGCTGGGCGCGTGTCCCGTGGTTGGCATCCTCGCACGCCATCAACAGGCCAGAGGGGGCAAGAGATTGACACGGCGATGATTTTATTGGCGTCCAGGATGTTCGTCAAGAGGGCCGGGCGGCTGTGTCGCACCACTTGGCGTCCTCGGCACCCTGTGACTGCTGCGGATCAGCCACTCACCGCCACTGACGTTGACATACGGCAGGTGAGAGCCGCGCTGGAGTCTGCGCTGTTTGCGCTGTCTGACGACGGTGAAAGGACAAGTGACGGTGACCGAGGCCATTGCGAAGCGTCCCTTGCAACGCACGCCCAAAACATGCCCACAAGAACTTACGCCCAGCGGGTCCGACGTCGCCCACACGCCCACATCGACGCACATCGTGCTCCTCACCCCCGTCTAATGTGGACCCACAGCAACCGTTTCTGACTTCAGCGGGCGCCGATGAGCTCTGCGACAGCTTCACCGTGGGGCGAGCTAGCCCACGGCGCGCCGCACGCGCCCCGCGATGCTTCTCCCCACGAGAAGCATCTCCTATCCCGACGCTCTTTATCCCGACCCGAAGGCGCCGCGAGCGCACCGCAGCACGTCTTAAGGCGCCGCCCGTCACCCCTCACCAGCAAGCACAATGCCCCAGCCCACCGGCCTAGCCTAGGTCGACAGCTGCGCGTCCGCCGACCCGTTCAACACGCCGCACCTTTCAGGCCGGTACGACCCGCACCCCGGCGTCCTCGGCGCCTGGTGGCGCTGTGAGTGGCCGCTGCCGCTGCCGCTGACGTTGCCGATGGCGCTGATCGCGTCCCAGCCGCCACCGCGCACCCGAGAACACCGCATCCGCCGCGCCCGCCGCGCCTACCCCGCCTCCGGCTGCGCTTCCTCTTTCGGCGTCGGCGTGATTGACGCGTGCGGCGTCGCGACCAGTGCCGGCGGACGTGGTGCGGGGTAGCCGTCGCGCTTCGCGATCAGCGTGTTTGCAATCTCGCGCTGCGCGATTTACGACAGCGCCCTGTCACGACTCGTCTCACGCCCACGGATCACGGACCAGCAGCGCGAGAATAGACGATGTTGGAGCGAGAAGCTCGCGATGTTGGCTCGAGCTCATCGCGCCTCACATATCACGGGTACGCCCGCGCCCTCCACGCCGGTGTCCTGTTCGCTGTCGCCACCGCTTTGCGCCTGGTCGCCGGCGCACCAGCTCTCCCTCTCATACCGTCTCCCTCCCACCGCACCGCTCCATACCCTTCCCCCCCATGACCACCCTCTGGCACATCTTCCTTGCCTACCTCCCGTGCACCCGCCCACCATCGTACCCGACAACCGGGCCCAACGGGGACGCGGTGACAGTGCCACGGCGGCGGAGGGCGGCGCACCACCGCGCCTTTCTGCGCGCCAAGCGCGCGGGCCGAAAACACGCCGAGCGGCAGGCCAAGGCGGCGGCCGAGGCGGTCGCGCGGGCCGCGGCGTCGGTGCCGGTGGCAGCGGACACGGCGTGAGCCAGCCCAGTGCGTCCTGTGTGAAGCCGTGCTGACGGCAGTCGTAGCAGTCCCGTCACACACGCCAGGTCGCGGTTGCACGGCGGGCGTTCTTGGAATGCACGTATCATTGCCCCGCCGCGCGGCGGGCTGTGGGCGCAGTGGAGGGAGCGGCGGGCGGCGGAAAAAGCCAGTGCCGGGCTCCAGCCTGACGCGGAGGACCCGCCCGCTGCGCCAGGACGGCAGCGCTTCGCCGTCGTGTAGGAGCGCCGACAGCGTTGAGCACTCAGCAGCTAAAAGCACACACACACACACATTGTCAGCAACTGGCCGCATCGAGCAGCCCAGATCAGAGCCCCGTTAGACCATGTTAGTCATGCCGTCGTCACAGCATCACTGCATCAATCTGTCGTGTATGTCCGTCCGTCGGCCTCACTCCTAGTGCTGGCTGAACGCGGGCGGCAGGCCCGAGCCGAGGCGGTACGTATCCCTCACATGACGGAACACGCCGATGTTAGCGTAGTCCGGGAGCTAGATGTCAGCATGCTCCCACCCCGGCGACACCCACCCTCCGCTCGAGCTCGTCGAGCTCGCGCTCGACGGCCTTCTCGTCGGCGCCCGTCTCGAGCTGCACCCGCACAAACGCCTGCAGCACCGCCGACGCGTAGTTGGGGTCGAACTGCTGGTTGTTGGGCGCGAGCGCGCGCTCGACGTCGGACGCGTTGTTGATCGTTGGGAGCTGCGGCGGGGCGGGCTTGGGGCCGGCCTAAGGCGAGTCAGTCTATGCCGGCGATTAACAGCGCGTCGCACACTGCCCCCCCACGCCCACAGTACTCACACCGTCGTGGCCCTGCTGCGCCTGCGCGGCCTGCCACGCCTGCTGCGTCTGGCGGTGCTGGGTGCCCGAGCCAGCCTCGGCGGAGTCGTACACGCGCCTGCCGAGACCGCTGGCCGTCGTGCCGTTTGCGAGCGCCTTGAAGAAGCCGCCGACCGAGCCGCCCTTGCGGTCCTCCTTGAACCTGTCGTGAATGGACATTGTGTGTGTGTGGGCGTGGTTGTCAGAGAGGGGGAGAGAGTGAGATGGAGTTGATGTAGTCAAGGTGTGTGATATGGGTGGTGGGGCGGCATGTCTTGGCACAAACAGGGTTCGGCACTGGCGGCACATTCGGTGGGTGGCGGGTCACTAAGCGAGCCACTATGCTGCAACCACAGCAACAGCAGTATCGTACATCTCTGCTATGGAATGGGTGGTGATGAGGGTGAATGGTAGGTGGGAGGGGGATGTGGGAGCAGGGGAGTGTATACATAATGTGGTGTAGTGTGTTGGATGAGTTGAATGAGTTGGGGTGGTGGAGCAAACTAAAGGGGAGGAGGGGGTAGTCATTGTCCGGGGGCTCAGTGAGCAGTGTTCTTCTAATTTACAGCGGCGTAGCTGCCGGCAGCGGGGCATAGGCATCACTCGGGCGATCAATGAGTTGGCGGCGCATATCCTAGGCCGCAGGGCTGGCCTGGCTCGTCTTGTCCTTGTCAGGCGTGGCGGGCTCGGAGCTCGACGCGGCCCACTCCGAGCTGGTGGTGGACACGGTTCGGCGGTTTGGCGGGCGGAGCAGCCTCAGCTCGTCCTCCATGTCCGCGAGGCGGCGCTCAAGATCCCTGCGCGCGTCTTCAGCGCGGCGGCGGCCCTGCTCCGCCTCCTCGAGGTGGCGGCTGAGCTCGCGCTCCCGCGCCGCGAGCGCGGCCTCACGACGAGCAGCCTCGGCCTCACGGCTCGCGGCCTCGGCCTCGCGCTTGGCAATCTCGCCCTCGCGGCGCGCAGCCTCGCCGTCGCGCCGCGCGCGCTCCGCCTGTGCGCGCACCACTTCGGCCTGAACAAGACGCGCCTCGAGGTCGTTGGGCGACGTCGGCGACGTCGACTGACCGGGACGCACCATCGGCGGGTGGAACCGGCCCTGGACTGCGATCGTCGGCACGGGGCCGGACGGAACACGCTGCACGCCGGGCCGCACGGGCGGGCTGCCTGGCCTGTTGGGGGCCGGAGGCGCGAGGTTTGGCGGGGAGCCGGGGCGCGAGGTCGGCGGCGAGGCCGTCACGGCCGGAGGGAGGGCCGCGAACGGCGGTACGGGGCTGGGGAGCGGCGAGTTGCCGGCGGTGATGGTCACGCCAGGCGACACGGGCGACACGGGCGTGTCCATCCCCGAGTCCTCGTACCGCGGCGGCATGTCGAAGTCGTCCGAGCTGCCCGTGTCGGCGCGGTGCACGCCCGGGCGGGAGAGCAGCGCCGGGTGCACGTCTGGCGAGGTCGGCGCGCGCGACCCGCTCGCGCCGGGCGACGTCGAGCGGGCTTGAGGCGAGCCCGAGCGCCCGGGCGACGTCGCGCGCTCCGGGGCCGGCGTGCACGCCGGAAGCTCAAACTCGGTGCGGATGCTGCGGAAGACCGACTTGTACTGCGGCACCTGGGCGTCAGCGCTGGTCAGTTGCTTTACCTACCTTGTGCTCGATGGCGTCGAGCTTGGACGCGACGTCCGCCTTGCCCTTCTTGCGAGACACCTTGGCCTGGACGTAGCCTCGGACGACCTTCTCGGCGTATCTGGGTCGGTGTGAGGGTCGCGTCCGACCAACAGGTTTTCAACTCACTGCCGGTCCGAGTGGCTGCGTCCCGGGTCCATCAGGGCCGCGAGCACGCCCGACGCGCTCGTGATGGGCCGCACGGGGGCCGGCGACGCGCGCGGGCTGCGCGGGCTCTGGATGCGCGGGCTTGTCGCCGTCGCCGGCTGCGCGGGCGGCGCCGCTGCACTGGTCGTCACGAGCGGCGGCCGGCCGACACGCTGCATGCCGGGCAGGCGGGAGAGGAGTGGCGACGTGCCGATGATCTCGGCGGCATGGTTGCTGATGCCGGTCGAGATGCCACCCACGAACGAGGGGGACGCGGGCGGCACAGCCTGTACGGGGCTCTGTGTCTGCGGCGAGGACATGGTGGTGGTTGCTGTTGTTGTTGTTGTCGTGAGGGAGGGACGTGTGAAAAATGTGGAGCGGGGACGCTGTGGCTGTTCGCCGAGTTGCGACCTCGCGATGGAGACGCCCGTCTAGCAGACGTCGAGTACTGTACAGATACGAGAAGGAGAGAGAGATGAAGAAAGCGATAGAGAGCCGCACAATACACAACAGTTTACAGCGACGCGATGGCGGGAAGAGGTTTGACGGCCGACTTCGCTTCAAGTGGGCCGGGTGCGTCGGCAGAAATGGATGGCCAGGTCGAGGCTCTCCAGGGATGCAAGCCAATGTCGGCAGGCGCGGCACGGCAGCAGCCCGCAGCCCGCAGCCCGCATCGTGCACACCCACGTGAGATTAACCTCGCCGAATGCATCACGACAAGGGGTGAGAGCGGAATGTGTACGGGGTGCCTTGCTGCGCGACGCAGCGGGGACGACGAAGAGGACATGGTCACGGCGTCGACGACAGTGACGACGGCCTCAACGCGCATATCTCGGCGTCTCGGCCACCATGCATGATCGGCAGGACGTGCACGGTGATGGGGCGCAGGTGTGGTCGCCGATGTCTGCCGCGGCTCGTGTCGCCGCACCGCTGCCGACGCCACCGGGATCCGCTCGTCTGCATCGGGTGCGCCGAGCAAGCAGAGCAGCCTTCTGCCTGTCCGCCCGCTCTCGCTGCGCTGAATCAGGCTACACACCAGCCTCTGCAGGAGCATAAATTCGGAGGGGCCTCCGATGCCCACATGACTCATGACTCGACGGCCATGCAACCCAACATATGCAACGAGTCAAAGGGGCAAGGCAGGGACGTCGGGTTTGCTCGGCGACGGTCCCGGTGTGTTTCACCGCCGTGCGGGGAGTGGCACCTCGGCAGACACCAACTCACTGACACCCGCAATCTCGCACCTCGGTCACTATGCAGTACGACGTTCATCACATCAGGCTGCACTGTACGGTGGCAGTGTCTCGCCCGACTCGCCCCCATCTCGCGCGAACGCGTCCACGACGCGCCCGAACCCCGCACGTCGGAGCCGCGCGAGCTGCGTGTCAACTTCCGCGTCTGTCGCGCCGCGCGCCCGGAGGGAGAGCACGAGCGCGGACACGACGCTGCGCGCGTAGGCCTCGCCCCCGCGTCCGGGGTCCGTGAGCGCCGACAGGGCGCGCTCGGTGCAGGTGATCTTGCCAACCTGACGTCAGCTGTTGCTTTCCGGTCGACGACTCACTGCTGCGTTGGGGGAGGTGGGAGTGTAGGTGGAAGACATGGTGCTGGTGTTCGTTGGTGTATCGCTCAGGCTGGGGATCAGGCCACTTATGTACCAGTCGACAGGGGTGGAGTTCACAGCGACGAGGTAGCCTGCACGGATCGCGTCCGACTATCGCTCGAGGCTTACAACGCATCGTGCACCATCCGCTCGCTGCATGTATGAGACTAGTATGCTGCGTGTCATAGACTACAAGTCATGCTCGTCATCTGACATGGCGGCGACGAGTGAAAGAGTACCCTCTGGTCGCGGTTGACTGGACTGCGGGTGCCACCACGCCACGGTCGCGCACACCGCCGGCGGATCTGGTCCGACACACACCACTGATAACAAACATGTCGGGTGTCGCCCGCCAGACTAGTCCGGTTTCATAACCACATCGGCATCAGCATCAGCCATGCACCGCAGATAAGCACGTGCTCGTCGCTGCCTGGCGGGCAGCTGTAGCTTGCCAGACTGCGTTGGCATCTGCGGGTGCCGTGGCTGTGGGATCGCTGGAGGGAGTAACTGGGCGCACCGTTCACGCCCGACGTACGTCGAGTGCGTGCTTTGTCAAGCTATCGGGTTGGCGGCAAGCTGTGGGCTCGGCGGTAAGCTTGGCGGAGCATGTGTACTGTGGCAAGCATACAGCATTCCTCTGACGTCGGCTTGCCGTAGCGTCTGCTAGGTGCGGCGCACTCTGTTTCTGGTCGTTGACTCGATCGCAAGTGGCGACTGCTTCGTCTGAGAACCGACTCGACCGGCTTGCACGGGGCACCCTCGGCAGCAAGGACACACACATCATACTACATCGCTTCTATTACATGTTTGTCGTGCACGCTCGGAGGTCGGCGTTGCTTGCTTGCAGTCGACGTTCAGGGCCGACTCGAATCAACGGTTCATACGCTCGCTACGCCCATCGTCGCTCGAGTCATACGGCACCTCGATCCACTCGCCAGTCTGCGCGCGCTCGGTCCGCTCCCCACCGCCGCCGTAGCTGACATACGCGACCTCAGCGACTGTGGCGGACAGCGCGGCGCGAGCACGCGGCACGACGGGGGTGTACGGCGCGAGGTGGAGGGCCTCACGCACGGTGCGAAAGGCCGGCTTGTGTGTCGGCGATGTGCGCGGCTCGACGATGTCGAGCTTGCGGGTCACTTGTGCGAGCGATAACGGACGCCGCCGGCGCAGCTTGTGCTCTGCGTATGCGCGGATCACGGCGGTCGCGTCGGGCGTGGAGAGATTGTGTTTTGGCGCCAGTGCCGCGAGGAGCGCCGCGGCGGTCGTCGGCGTCGCGCTGGGGCGTGGTGGCGATGGTGTTGGGTCGGTAGTCATTTGGGACGGACGGCTCTGTGCTTCATGCTGGGAGGGAGCCGGAGCCGACAGCGACGCCAGCAGTTAAATCTTAATGTCCCATGCGATGTTGATGGCTGCAACTCGCGATGGCGGACTCGGCGCGTCGAGTTGACTCATCGCATCTCGTTGATCGCGCCTCTCCCGCCTGACTCAGCATGCAGTGTCTGTGAGCAAGAGCATCGTCGGGTCCGTTGGCCTACGCATTGCTGATTACCGTCTGGCGCGTTAGTCTCGGTCCGAGCCGACCAGGTGACTCGATTACCTCAGGTCGGAATGTGCGAAACCATGTGCTACACGCCGGCCTTTTGCGCCTTCCAGCTCACTCTCATTGCTCAAGACACGTGCCCACATGCACAGATACATGCACATACACCGGCGCGACTCACGCGAGCTACACATGTCTAGTCATCTACCCTGCGTGCGTTCGGCTTGTAGTCGGCTGTTGCGATGCTCGCTCCAGTCGGCACCGTGCCACTCACCTATCCGATTGGCCCGCGCGTCGGGTCCTTGGATCCTCGTGTCTCCTGATCTCTCTGCTGATCTGATCTGATCGTTGCCGCGCGCACGCGTCGCGCGTCACACGCGCACGCTTATCAGGCAAAAGGTCCTGCCCGCTGCCCGCATGTCAGGGCGGCGCAAAACGAACACGCATACATGACCACGTCTATATCTAGTGTGACTACTGTCTCTATGTTTGGATGCCCGCGGGGTGCACCTTGCCACTGGCATCGGCGGGCGCGCGGCCAACGGGGACCCAAGGCACCTGAAGCTGGTGCCTCTCGCCTTGCCTTGGCCCACAGAGACACCTTAGGGCATCGGTGTGGCCGGGCGTCAGGCGTCTCTATCGCCATGCCCGTCGTCGTGCCAGCCCCGCCCCCGTCGCACCACTTCCAACCACCTAACCTTCCGCCCTCTAAACCAGAACCCGCGCCGGCGCTGAGGAAAACGCAGGCGGCGCACCCCATGTCTCCTCAAGCACAGGCGGTACAGCGCCCCAGCTCTCGACCTCGGCCCAGAACGCGAGCTCCTGCCTCAGCTGGTGGGTGGCCTCAGGCGCCGGATCGGCACTCGAGTACGACGGCAGCTCGGCATCGTGCGAGGCGACGCGGACGACGGCGACAGCAGGCTCGTGCACGCGCCGCCGGCGCACACCCATGCCCTTGAGCACGCGCGACTCGGGCAGCGCGTACGCTACGCGGATAGCGAGGAACGTCTCGGCATACTGCGGCAGCTAGGGGTCAGCTGGCGGGCACAGCAGCGAAACGTACGCAGAGCTCGAGCGACTCGAGCTTGAAGACGACGCCCGAGGTCGACTTCTTCGCGAGCTTGTGCTCGACGTAGCTGCACACGACGGCAAGGGCGCGGCTGGGGAGAAGTTAGATGGGGGGTCGATCTCGGACGGAGCGGCCACTCACCCCGCGTCTTGGCGGCACGCGCGCGTGTTAAGCGCCGACACCACCTCCGGCGCAGTCATCTTCGTCCCGACGACATCGCGGCACGCTGGCGAGTGTGGGCAGGTCGACTTGCCCATTGTGAAAGTGAGTGGGCGGTCGACAGGTCGTCTGGGCTTGGCTTTTGAGGTCGGTCGCTTAGTGGAGCTGGGGGTGGACGGGGTGGACGGTGTGGGGTGCCGCGCCGCGTGGGAGGGTGCCAAGATAAAACAAGAGATGGAGCAAGACGACAAGAGATCACCGCCAAGCAAAACAGAACAATGAGACAAACTTGAGATGCATTGTACTGGCGGCCTCGAGGCCGCCGTCAACGCCGCCGCCGCCGCCGCTGCGCCGATACGCCACCCGGAGCGCGGGTCCGTACCACATGGCAGCAGCTGAAAAGTCGCAGCAACTCGGCGGACGATACCGGGCCGTGGCCGGCCGCATCACGTCAGGCCAGCCACGCATACGCCGTCTTGGCGCCGACGCCGGACACGGCCTCGGCGAGGGGATGCACGGCGCCGAGGCTCTGCTGCTACACCGTCCTCGACATGTTTTACAACGCATGCAGTCTAATCATCTATGTAGGGTGGGCGTGGTGGGCGGGCGCCGAGACCGATGGGGGCCGAGCAGCACCGCCTCGGCCTCGGCCAAGAAGAGGCATCATACCTTCGGTCGCGTATCGACACCACCACCCCCGCTATGCAAATGCAGGCGGCGCGTCGCGCCCTGCAACAGCTGCGGGCGACCAGGCGGGGCACGCGTCCTCAGTCAGCAGGTCCTCGAGCGCGGCCTCGGCAGCGCGCGCGAGCTCGGCCACAGCAGCAGCCGACACGGGGTTGGGGTCGACACGGGCGTAGCTCGGCGGCCTGGCTGCGCTGCTGCCGTCCTCTAGACGCACGACGGGCTCGCGGTCGTCCGCAGCGCCGAGCACGCGGCTCGGCCCGAGCGAGTATCGCCGCCGGATGGAGCGGAACGTTACAGCGAACTGCGGCATCTGGCGTGAGCGTTGACGTGGGAGTCGCAACGCACTCTCGTCTCGAGCGTCTCGAGCTTGCGCGCGACGCCCTCCTCGTCCTTGCCCTTGCTTTTCTTGTGCTCGACGTATGCGCAGAGCACGGCGGACGCGAATCTGGGGAAGAGGGGTGAGACGGGCGCTCGGGCAACACGCCGCTCTGCCAACTCACCTTGGCGCAGCGGCAGCGAGGCGCGAGCGCAACGCGCGCTCGACGTCGCTCTGGGTCTCGACGGCACCGATCTGCGGCGGGTCAGCGTGCGTGCGAGGGAGGACGCTACATTGATGCGGGTGCCGCGGAACTCGATCTGGGTCATCATCTTGGGCGAGGGCGTCGGCGGGGTCGGCGTGGGTGGGCGAGAGTGGGGCGGCTGGAAAAGCCGTTTCGTGTCTCGTCTCGGTTTCTCGGCGTCGGGTGTCGGTCCAATGCTCGGCGCGGCGCACGGCGCGTCTAGCGTGCAGTAAAGCCTCGGCGCTGCAGCCTCACGGCGTGCGTGCTGTGTATGTGCAGCGTGTAAACAAGAAGAAGAAGAAAGCTGCTGCGGCCACGCTCCACGGCCCCGAGATCTACGTCGCCGTTGTTCATCGCCTTGTATGCGCACCAATGTCGTCAAATTGCCTGCCCGGAGGCTGGCTGTGCTGCAGCTCGCGGTGGCCCGGTGGCCCCATTTTTCTTGATTGTTCGCACATTCCAAGTTTGTCTCGGCACACTGTCCCCCGGCGGCCAGCCTCGCTTGGCGGGCCACGGTGCGCGAGCCAAACGTGCGCAACGGCTCTCTATTTACGGTGTATGCTCCTCCTGCGGCTGCACAGGTGCTGCTTGCTGCTTGCTGCTTCCACCCACCGGCCACACCCCGCAGAGCATTCGGCGACGCCTCCGGCGAACCCGGCTCGCTGGTGGGGGTGCGTGGGGGACTCGGCTTGAAGCCAGGGATGGATGGTTCGGCAGCATCGAGGGCAGGCAGGCAACACGACCCTGCAGTGCTCCTTTGTGCCGGTCCTCTTGCCGATTACTGGTCCTCCTGCTCCTTGTTACCACGACAGCGGCCACACCTGCTGCTGCTATTTTACACTACTTTACATATCACTGGCAATATCAAGCCGTAGTACTACGTTACAGCACAGCACAGCGCTTCTCTCCTTCTACGTCTCAGGATTGACGACTACGGCCTCGCCAGCGCCGCTTCTTCTCCTTCGCAGCTACTTCAGCTACGCGGTCCTTTATCATCTCGACCTCTTCACGGAGTTTGGCAAACTGCGGGTGGGACGCGCGCGCTCCCAGGCGTCGCTCCATGGCCCTCTCGCGGATCTCCATGTCGGCGAGGCGGGCCTCTACCTGGCGCAAGGCTGAGGCGCGCACGAAGTCGTCCTCCTCAGCGACGGCGATGTCGACGGCGGTATGAGGCGGCGTGACTACGATGGTGGGGACGTCGACGGGCTCGCCTTCAGGCTTGGGCTCTGGCGCGACAAGGGCGTCGTACCCGGGCGCGTCGTAGCCCGGCGCATCGGCGATGTACGGCGGCGGCGGGGCAGGCATCTTGGCCTGCGCCTCGTCCATCTCGGCGATTTCGGCCTGCTCCTCCATCCACATCAGGGCGTCGGTGATGGCTGCTGCGCGGGCCATCATCTGGGGTGTGTGTCAGTGGGGATACGCATGGCGACGTCGCCAACCCACCTCGGCCTGCATCGTCTGCAGCGTGCGGCGCACGGCGCGCTCCGAGTGGCCGGCGGCCATGCGCGTCCTGATAAACGTCTTGAACGTATCCATCTCGCGCGCGGCGTCAAACGCGCCGGCGCGGGGCATCTTCTTCATGTCCGCATCGCGGACAGCGGGGGTCACGCGGACTGTGTCCGGTGTTCTGGGCGGCGTGGGAGGGCCGGGTCCCCACGCCTCGGGGGGCATGTGGGTCGTCTGGGCGGTGTGCTTAAGTGTCTGTGTTTGTGTGTTGGGTGTATGTGCACGCTGTTGCGTGTTGGTTCATTGAGAGTGAGGGGGAGTGGGAGGAGGAGGGAACGGGAGTGGCGAGACGAGTCGAGTCGAGTTTGGATGTCGTCGACTTGGTCCTGATCTTGGTGTTTATTATACCCCGCGAGGCCCCATTACAACACGCTTATCGCTCCACAACGACCCTCGCGTGACTCACTCGCCTGCACGCAGCAGCCAATAACCATACATTCGACGACTGCTTGGCGCACGTTCGTTGCGATGCGAGTCATGTACATGTTCCGTCCGCACCGACTCGTGTGACGTGAGCCGCAGGTTGTGCGCAAGGCGATGTCGATACGTCGACGACGGCGCAGATGAGGTGGGCGAGACATGCCATTGGCTGTGGCTAGTGATCTACAGGCACAACCCCCTCTCGTCTCTCGTAACTGTACATGCTTGTGCCCGGCCTCGACGGCCAACGGGTACGTGTGCCCGTCCGCGCTGCTCGGCGTTCCCACCGCACAGCTCAACCCCGCGCAGGCGGACATTGTGCTATCGCGCATCCGGTGGCATCGGGCGTGAAACGCTCCACGACTGTGGCACCGCTGTGGCGGTGCTGCTCGGCGGCTGATCCGTCGCGCTAAGGAACTCGACACGGAAACTTAAGCATACGACAGGCGATGAGGCAATGATCCGCGGCGCGGTGACGAGGGCAGTGGAGCAGTAGATGATTGGACTGACATTAGTCGCTCAACTCCCTCAACTAGCCAAGCAACAGGTATGCGAGCCGGCAATCCGGCAACACCGACATCACATGCCCATGACGGCGCGGCAGTGGCTCAACCCCTCACACGCCCTCTCTGTAGCGCTCCTCTGAGCACCTTTCGCCACCGGAATCAGCACCACCAGTAGCCCAACCCGACAATGAGCTGTCACTACGGCATACGATTCGAGTGGGAGAGGGACTATGGCAAGGCCAAGCGGGTCGAGGTGGCATACTATACGTCCAACACGTCGCACCCCGGCTTCCTGCGGTACCACCGTTTGCAAGTATCTCGTCTCTCTCGCGCCACTGACGCACGCTCAGCGAGAACCTCGACTTCACCAAGACGTTCGTCGACACCTGTCTCGCCGAGGTGCCCGGAGAGGGGCTCGCCGACGCCCTACGCACCGAGGTGGGTCTTCGTGCCATCGACACTGACCCCAGCTTGAGCACCAGATCCGTGTCGTGGACGCTGTGTACCGGGTGTCCGAGTGGAGCGGGGGTACGCTCGACGAGTTCAACCTGCCCCCGGATGCTAGGTGCGCGCTGGGCTGGGCTGCGCGGTGCTGACGACAGCGACGAGCTCGAGTACATTGCCCTTGTGCGCAATGACATCCGCGACGATAAGAACTCCGGGGTGAACACGGGCGGCCTGCCGGAGCGGGTATGGCGGTACTCTGAACAGCAGCTGACGGCCTAGATTCGCGAGCATCTCGCGGCCTTGACCGAGGGCCTGCGATACCTCGAGCAGCAACGGGAGCTCCGGCTCCGGCGCAAGTAAGCTTCGTGGGGCTGCGACCATGTGCCGACATACGTACATGGTCTCATGTATTGTTGTCTACAGATATCACATCGTCACTCAGAGCCACATCTTCAGTCAGAGCCTACTGCCCCTTAAAGGACAGGTCCAGCGCCTGCTCGAGCTCGTCTTCCCGCTCCTGCAGCGCAAACAGGCGTGCCTCGTCGTCCGTAACTTCGGGGGTCTGCAGCGCGCGGTTCTTGAGGGCTTCACGAGCAGAGAGCCGGCGAACGAGCCACCGCGTCTCCTCCAAGAGCTCGAGGCGCGCATCCTCCCCTTCGCGGGGGACACGCAGCGGCGGAGGGGGCGCTGCCAAGTCGTTGTTCATGCCGAGTCGCTCGATATCGTACTCAACCCTGCGCTTGAGTTCGCCCAGCTGCTGTCAGCCTGCTGTCCTGTCAAGCGCACCCACCTCCTCTGCCAGGCCGGCGAGCACGTCCTTCTGACCATAGTGGTGCGAGATGAACGCGTAGATGTACTTCCACTCCTCGCTGGTATCAATCAGCTTTGAAAATGCTACCACCCACGTCTGTGCGACCTTGACCACGCGCGCGCGGGTGTACGGGTCCGGCCGGTGGCCTTGCGACTGCCCGCGCACATCGGCGAGATACTCGATCGCGGTGATGCACAGCTCGCGGCGGGCGACAAACTGCTGTCAGCGCGGCAGGCTACGGGCTCCTCACTTCACGGTACCGCTCGTCGATGTTATTGCTGTCATCTTCCTTCCGGTCAGGCAGGTACCTGTACAGGTTAGCGCCGACGGACCCCCGCACCGACCTGTAGTTGTAGAAGAGCTGGAAGGCGGGCCGCGTGCTCAGCGTTGGGTCATGATACGGAAGCCAAGCCTCCCTGCCCCATACATTCCTGAAAGGTGGGTCCCTGTGGAACATGTTGTTGTTCGGGAGTGATCGAGGTGGTTGATGGTAGATGTAGTCAAGCACGGGTGGCCAACCAGCTTGTTCTGAAGGCGGTGTCGGGAGGCCATCCCCGCCTTGACCGAAGGTAGCGGACGTCGCCCTCGAACCTGCCGACACTGCGATGATCACTGCTGATCTGATTGCTTTAGATGCATACTGTACACACATACATACACACATACAAATACACACATACACTCATACAAGTACACACATACACTCATACAAGTACACACATACACTCATGGACACAGATCGCAGGCGATCTCCAGCAAATGTACACTCTAAGGCTCCACCCTCTAGTCCCTCTTCCACCAAAAACGCCACCTACGAGGGTGTTTACAACTCTCTGTGCGGCGCTCAAGCGCCACAAGCCGCTTCTCAGCCTCACCAGCCTGCGTCTGTGCAGCCTTCACCGCCTCCCACGCGGCGAAGGAGGCACGGTTGGAGCGGGCAAGGTCCGCCTGGAGCTCCGCGATTCGCTCCGTGAACGCCTCGTAGTTGATCTGCGCGTCGTTGCTCGTTCGGTTGGGGGTGTATGGCGGCGGGATGGCGTCCTCTGTCGATGCTGTCATTCGGGGCGTGCGCTCGAGACGGAGGCTGGGCCTCAGTGCTGAATTCGTGTTCCGTTCCATCGACGGGGCGGCCGTAACAGGGGTATTCGGAGCAGACTGGGAGCACGTTGTGGTGGCGGAGACGGGCGAGGCAGGGTCCGCGCCATCCGCCGTCTCCACCCCCCTGACGATCGCACTGGCCCCGTCGGGGTGAAGTCCTGCCTGTGGGTCTGTGTAGTGCCAAGTGAGCCGGTTCTGCATGACATCCTTCGTCCGCACAAGCTGCCGTCAGTGGAGAGCCGCGTGCAACACTCACAAGCTCGCGGAAGCACCTTAGCGTGTCCTTTGGGTCGCGTTCGAAGTAGTAGCAGCGGTGAATGAAGGCGCAGATCTGGTCGCCCGGTGTGTGAGGAATAAGTGGCGCTCGCCTAATGCCACATGCCCCATCGCGCTCAAACTCCCTGTTGATGTACTCGATGCCCACTGTGACGCGGTAGAGGTGATCGAATGTCTGGTGTCAGCTGAATGGCCCCGGGGGCGTCTTACCCTCGCGCGCCGCCGCTGGATGCTGTTCGCTGCTGACTGGTTGCGGCTGTCGTCGTCGGGAACTTCAATGAACACAAGGGTGTCCCTGCGGTTAGGTTTGTTCTGGGTTGCTCATGCTCACAAGTTGTCCATGGTGACGTGTGGCTCCCCATACACCGACCAGTCAATGCCCGCGAGATCAGCCATTATCGCTTCGGCCGGTCGGCTCTCAAGGGGCTTGAAGGATGGGGTCGTGTTGAAGACAAGGGGCGCAGGCCCCTCCCTCAGTGCCCAGTCGAGTTCCACGGCGACCCCCGGATGGTAAATGCCCGCCTGTACGCCTCTATCAAGCCAGGCGATTCGGTCTCGCATGACACTCTGGGTCCTCACAAGCTGGCGTCAGGGGTGCGTCAGAGCGGCACCACTCACCAGCTCGCGGTAGCGTGTGAGCTTCTCCCTTGGGTTGGGTTCGCGGAAGCACCGGCGGATGAAGGCAAGGATGGGGGTGTAGCGTGCTTGCCAGTCGGGAACAAGTGACTCTCGCCAACTCTCCCACGGCCAATCGCGCTCAAACTCCTTGTCGATGTACTTGAGACCCTCTGTGACGAGGTCGAGGTGCTGTTTGGCCTGCCGGATGTTAGCTAGCCCCTTGTTGCGCCATACCGAAATGCGCCGCGCCTGGATATCGCTCGCTGCGTGCTTGTACCAGTCAGGAACCTCAATGTATCCCAGGCTCTCCCTGCTGTTAGTAGTGATCTGGCTTGCTCACACCCACATGTTGCGCATGGTGACGCGCCACTCGCCGTACACGGTGAATTCGGCCTTGGACTTCGAGTCGCGGTTTGGGACGGCAGTGTTGCGCGCGAGATCGGTCATTGTTGCCTTAGTTGGTGTGTTGTCCGTGCACCTAAAGCAGGGGGAAGGGGTGTCTAGGGGGGGCACAGAGCGTGGTAGGTTCGTGTTGAGGGCCATCATGCGTTCATGGGTCGCATGATCCCAACTGCAGCAGCAGCTATTTGTACCCCGGCCGCTGAGCGTCTAGCTGACCTCAACCGCTGGCTGACCTCCAGCCGACCTCAACCGCTGACTGGAGCACCTGATGCACGGCTGACTCGAACACCAGACGCACAACGTTGCACGCACGTTCGAACTGTCCTGCACGTCATGGTGAGCTGGTGGTCGCGTGCCATGCCAAGCTTTCGGATCTTGGTCCAAGCGTTATCAGAGGAGCCCCCGACACCATCGGATGGCGGTGCCGCCGGCGGCGGCCAGGGTGCTCCGCGACGAACTGCCACACGGCCAGTTGGCCGTGCCTCACCCCGCGTCACCGCCCCCCCCACCGCCTGCATCGTCAACTCCAGCCGGGTATGCCCCAATTCCGCTGCCGGTTATGCATGTGGACGTCTGCCATGTCCGGCATTGTGGATGGAGAAGTACTGCACATCTTGGCACGTGAATCGATGGTGAGCACGGTGCGGAGTGGTGAACGTGTGCACCCATACCGTCGTTGGTGCAGCACATGATTCCGCAAGTGTCGTCACTGGAGCCAGATTCATATCCCATATCTTCAAACTACAAATGCCGTGTATGGAGTTACAGTCGTGTTTAATACTGATTCAATCACTTTGACTACAAACATAGAAACATAGAAACATACGCACACACACAATGCGGTCCAAGTCAATCGACCTAAGTTACGGCAAGGTAGGTGGAATCAACCATTGATACTGGAGTGGGTACACTGTGTGGCAGCTTGGGACGTAGAGGCGGGGGGCAATAGCGCAGGTGGTGAATAGGACCTCGGTGGCGAGGTTAATGATGGGTGGCAAGATGCGAGCAGGCGCAAGCGCCTATCCTATTTGTATGTGTATCTCGTTCGTCTGGTTGGGTTGTTGCATGGCCAAACTCCCGCCGACGGCGACGACGACGGCGTTGGTGGTGTCCCGTTGCAACGCGATTGGCAACGCGATTGGCAGTCACCACAACACCACAAGGCCCCCCAAGCCGTCGGACACCAAAGCCGTCCATGGCCGTCATCATCGGTTCATGGCATTGATTGCTTCCGTGCGGCACGGTATCACCCTTGCGGTGGGTTCTGCTGCATCTGCTGTGATGCACACCAGTCAGGTATGCCATGGCCAATTTGTCTTACCGTGCCGCACAATGCCACCCAATCCCAGCTCCTGCAGGGACTGTCGTTGCAGTACAGCAAGCAATCGAAGAGAGGCATGCACTTGAGCGGCGACTCAGTGTGTGGAAATGGGTGCAGTCTGTACCTGCAACCCTGATGGCACTTTCTTGGGGCCCCGCTCTACCCCCGCCGAATTGATTCTGAGATAGTGGACCCCCCCCCCGAAAGGGAATTTTAGAGGGGCGCTGCGTGGCTGTATCTTATCTCTCATTTCGCGTCTAGGTCTTCTGTCTATGAAACGCCCGAACAAGACCTTCGAGGCGGCGGCTACCCAAGCCGCGCGCTTCTGCGAGCTGGCTCTCGAGCTCACGTATCCGCGCCTCGGCCACCTGGAGCCTTGTGTCCGCACGGTCGTCGCCGCCGCCAGACGGCTGGCGACTAGGGCGGGCGTCGGACGCTGTACCCGGACCCAGAGCATTGCCTCCCTCGGCATCCTCGTGGGGTAGCGGGGGGAGCGGCGCGTTCAGCGCTCTCGCCAGACCGGCGCTGGAGCTACTTGCCGGGCGGCTGGCAGGTGGGGCCGCTTGGAGCTTGCGTATCCGCTGCCTCAGCCCAGCGAGCCGCTGCTCCAGGTCCACGCGCTGGGAGAAGTCTAGCTGTTCCGTCTCGAGCTTGAGCTCGAGGACACGGATAGCCTGCCAACATTCTTCGGCAATGTCGTTGCTCCCGTCCAGTCGCACTGGGAGACAGCATGGCCGTGGCGTTCTCTCGCCTCGCAAGGCTTTCCGCTCGACCAGCAGCCAATATCCCTCCGTCAGGGTCGCCTCGTGCCTCTTGAGCTGCGGGTGTAAGTGGAACTGCGTGGGGGTCGACCTACTCGTTCAGTCAGCTCGACGTTGACGTGCGAAGGTCGCTCTTCGGGCTGCAGGTCGACTACTGCGCGGATGTAGAGCCATTCCGGTCTGCAGTTAGCTCCTGCTGGTCTGCTCCCTTACTCGTCGGCCTTGAAGCGACGGTCGTGTCCGTATTTTGCGTAGGAAGTGCCGTTGATCGTGGCTAAAATCGCCCTGTGCAGCGCGACCTTGCTGTCAGTGAACGCTGGGTGGTGAGCACACACCTCCCTTAGAATCTCATTGTGGTATGACCAGTGTGCGTTGTCCCAAGCCTCAATGATGCTGTCGAGCGTCTCACTGGCCTGTCAGAGGAGCTCTCCTTGGCCACTCTCACTACTTGTGAAAGTTCTTGCAGCCTTGACTGGCCTGGAGAGCGTCGTATAGGGGGTATGTCTGTGGCTTTTGCTGTTGGTCGCCCATTCACTGTGTCGGGTCAGAGTGCTGGGCTGCTGATGTGTGGTACTGGAGGGGTGGGGGTCATCTACGACCGAACTGGTGGGTGCTGCGCAACCTTCAATTGGACGCTCTTATCATGTGTGACTAGGTCCATTGGGCCTGTGTCAAGCTGGTCCACCAATAGGACGTTCAATGAGCTCTGCAGTGCAAGTGGCCGTGCCGGTCACGTCGGGGAGGTCGTGGACCGCCGACTTGGACAAGGCGATGACCGTGAAGACGGTGGCGATGCGGCAATGGCCGCAGTGATGTCATTTGCCACTATTGCCACCCGGCCAGTGTGATTTGAACCATGCGTCTTGGCACAGCCTGGCCGTTCATTGCCGTGCATTCTTGATGCATGCTCATGGTTGGAATAGATGGGCGACTTGGACAACAATGCACACATCAAGCCTTCGGCGCTGAGTCTCGGACGAAGAAAGCATGCAGAGGACACCCGAGCTGCTGAGAGTCATCCCGGCACGACAACACCACAACCATGGCATCGTCCAGCCAGCAACAGCCCGATTCTGAAGTCACAGACGACCTCTACTATGCGCGGCACACCTCGCACCCCGGCTACGCCCGCTTCCACCGCTAGTGAGTCACCCGGCCCCGCAGCCCCTAGCTAACAGCAGCGAGGACATCAACTACACCACGACGTACGTGGACATCTGCCTGGCCAAGATCCCGGGCGTGGCGCTGCTCGACGTCCTCGCGACCGAGTTCAAGGACATCCTGCAGGTGCTGTCTCAGGCCGTCGAGTACCTCTGGTGGCGGGTCGCTCTCGGCCCGGACACGGACAAGATCTACCGCTTCAAGCGGCTGAGGTGGGGGTGGCGTGCGGCGCAGCTGATGGCAGCGACACGCTGGATTACATCGTGCTGGTTATCGATGACGCAGCGGCGTTGTCGCAGCCGCGGCAGGCCGTCGTGCTGCGGGTGATCCAGAAGCGGGTGAGGATGTCGTCTGGGCGGCGCTGACGCCAGATTCGGAGCCATGAGGCCGCGTTGAGGGACGGGCTCAAGTACCTCGAGGAGCAGCGGGCCGGGCAGCGGCTGGGGAGCACGCTGCCGGTGTACCAAGGCTCGTCGGCGACCACAACAACAGCCGCCGGGCCGTCGTCAGCAGCACAAGGACCAGGTTGATAGAGGACCGGTACCCTGCTCGGCTGGGTATGGTACTCATGTACATGATGATACTGCTACATTTTATGCACTCCAATCGACCTATACACCCGAGATTCTCAGAAACACGACCACCGCTTCGCCCGCGCCAGCAGCCCACCCCCAACCCTCTTCTCCTCGGCCCCACAGAGCCTCTGCTTCTCTTCCGAGCCGCGCCAGGACTGCTTCTCCTCCGAGCCGCGCGACACCTGCGTCTCCTCGGATGCGCGCCACATCGTCTCTCGGGCCGGAGCCACCACCGTCGCTGGCGGCCGCACCTCCCTAGCCGGCACCCACTCCTTCTCCGGCGGCGCCGGCGGTGCCTCCTCCGCCAACCGCTCGCGCAGCAGCAGCCACTCGCGCTCCGATAGCGCCTGCACGTCCCACCCGCCCTCGAGCATGCTGATCTGCTTCTCGAGCGCGGCGATGCCGGCGCGCAGCTCGAATGCGAGGCGGGAGCGCGGGCTCGGCGGGGTCGTGATGCGCGGCGGGGAGCGCGCGGCCTCCTCCTCGATCAGACGCAGGCGCGTGCGGGCGCGCACTAGCGTCTCGCGCATCGCGTGCGGGGATACCTGCGCCGAGTGGCGCTGCAGGCGCCGCTGGACGGGCGGGTAGGTCGGCGCCTTGCGCTCCCATGGCTCGCGGGCCAGCAGCAGGAGGTAGCCCTTCGACAAGCCCTGCCTGTGCAGCGCGAGCTGGCGTCAGATTTCTCTCATGGCCACGAACCCACCTGCACCATCAGCTCGGCGCGCACCCAACCCTGCGGGTGCATATCGATGAAGCGCTTGATGTAGTCGAAATGGTCGCTTCCGTCAGCGGCGCCATGAAGCTGGCTTACAACTTGTCGACCTTGAGCCGGAGGGCTAGCGAGGCGGGGGTGAGCGGCCGCCGCTCGGGCGGCAGGGCGGCGAGGTACTCGCGCGCGGCGGTGAGCACGTCCATGTGCTCGACGAACTGGCATCAGCTTTGCGTCTTGTGACACACACGCACATTCTTGAGCAGGCCGCGGTGGCTTGGCCACCCGCGCGCGGCGACGCGCTCGATCTTGGCCAGCACCTCGTCGTAGTGCTCACTGCTGTCAGCTTGCCCCGCTCAACGACGCACTACTTGTGGAAGGCGGCGTAGCCCGGGTGCGTGGTCAGCGCGAGGTTGTACACCTCGGGCGGGGGTGCTGGCGGGCGGCGCCGGCGCGGGGGACACGAGGTGGACATGCAGACGACGAGTCAGTGGGGTACGAGCGTGCGTGCATGATGGTCTGCTCGTGTATGTACATATGTATAGGTGTGATGGCGATGTGCCCGCGATCACTGCCCCGCGCTGATCGGCGCGCTCGGCGGTGCGAAAAGTCGGTGTTCTGCTGAAACTCAGTCGCGTTAGATGCGGGCCGCGGCGAGGCGGTGTGCCGCGAGCGGTGCAGTGGTCTTTCGGCCGCCAAGCCAACACGGCATGCGCCGTGGCTATGCATGCGGCGAGTGGGTGACGCCAGCTAGTGCACACCGGATGTGTTTCAGCAAATGCATGCATGCATGCTTGCACGACATGCATGCACGTGTTTTGGAATGCGAGTCGCCAGTCGGGCGACTGCGACAACGGCCACTGGGTGGCGGCTTGGCACAAGACGACCACCCAGTACAAGACCACCCAGCACAAGAGCACCCATCCCAACCCCCGCCTACTCGGCCTTCATACACACATGCATCACAACCTCTCCCACACCCTACTCCTTGACAAGCTCGTACACCAGCTTCTCGCCGCTAATCGGGCGCATGTACTCCTCCGTCCGCCCGTTGTTGTCGCGCGCCGACACCTGGTTCCAGCCAAGCAGCACAAAGCCGTCCGGCACGACGCGCTCGAGGCCGCCAGGCATCACGCGCGCGGGGTTGGGCTCGACCTTGACCTTGCCGTCGGCGGCGGCGGTCCCGAGCCAGTTGTAGAACGCCGCCGCGAACGCGCGCGCGTCCGGCTTGGCAGGAATCGTCTGGCCTACAAACCGCCCTGTCAGTCAGGCTGTGTGCCAGAACGCAGGCCGCCGCACTCACTGTCGTAGCCAATCTCCACGCCGAGCGCCTCCCACGCGGCGCCGTACACCGGGCCGACGCGGTACCCGACCGAACCCCAGACACCAGGCGCCTTGGGCATGAGGTCGCTGCGGTCGTTGCGGAAGATAACAAAGGACCCGGGCGTCGCCGTGTCGGCCAGCAGGTCGTGCACCTTGCGCACCGTGTCGCCCTCGCTGATCGCGTCGAAAGCGTAGTCGATGCCGCGGGGCGCGGCGGCGCGCACCTCCGGCGCCCAGTCACCGCGGTAGTCGACGAGCACGTCGTAGCTGTACGGCGCGGCGCGGAGGAACGCGTGCTTGCCCTTCGACGCGACGCCGATGAGGCGCACCTTGCGCCCAGAGCACGCAGCGGCCGCGCGCATAAGCTGTGCGGCGTACAGCCCCAGGCTGGTCGTCGCGCCGTAGATGAGGTAGTTGACCGGCTCGTCGGCCGGGATCGCGGGGTTCCACCCGCGCCCGGCGTTCCACCCCTTCGTGGGCCAGAAAGGCGCGGGCAGCTGCTGACGGAAGAAGACGCCCTGCGCGGCCGTCACGCCGCACATGGACACGGCGGACGCGGACGCGAGGCTCATGGAGGCCGGGACGGTCCACGTGAGGTCGTACGGCACGACGACGTACTCTGCGAATGCGCCGGGCCGCTCGTTGCGCGAGCAGGCTGGGGTCAGCGGGACAGCAGGAGACAGAGACGAACCGCCCTGGAGGAAGCCCGAGACGCGCGCGCCGGCCTTGGTGCGCGCGTCGTCGGACGCCGCGAGGTCGTCGCCGGCGGACACGACGACGCCGGCAAAGTCGGTGCCGATCACGCGCGTCTCCTGCTGCGCGAGCGGCGAGCCGACGTACAGCGAGTCGACGGGGTTGAGCGCGATCGCGTGCACCTTGACCAGCACCTCGCCGGGGCCGGGCTTGGGGACGGGAATCTCGAGCAGCGCGACGTCGCGCTCGGCCGTGATCAGCACAAGCGCCTTCTGGGTGGTAGCGGTGTCGACGGTCATTGTGAACGGTGTGGGTCTGTTTAGCACTGTGTCTGCATGCTCTATCCCCCTGTTTTATATGCATTCAAGGCTCGGTGCAGGCTCGGTACAAGCTCTGGTCGTGTCGGACCATGGCCGCTGCGTGTCTCGAAGGTGGAGCACAAAAGTGGAGGTTCGTGTAGGTCCATCCGCCACCCGCTGTCGGATCTGGGCCGACACGACCCACTCTTCATCGGCATCGATCAGTACGCTGCACGTCGGAATGGAACCGCTCCGTCGCACCGAGCCCCTCCAGCGCATAAAAGATATCGTGCAATGGGATAATGTATACACGTCGTTGTCAAGCATCCTCCACCTCGTCGCTTACCCGACGCTTGTCGGGGTGACTACTTCCCCAGCTGGCGGGGGTCGTCGTCATACCGCTCACTCGGGGCGATACCCTCGGGTGTGGGGCTGGCGTCGCGCGCATCCTTGTCATAGGGTGCCGGGCTAGCGTCGCGTCCATACGGCGCCGGGCTAGTGTCGCGTCCATACGGCGCCGGGCTCGAGTCGCGGCCGTGCGGTGCCGGGCTGTGCGTCGCGCTGCGGTCGGCGTAACCGTAGTTGAGGGACGTGTCGAGGTAAGGGTCGTGCGGCTCGTCCACGCTGCGGTCGCCGTACTGCTCGAGGTGGTATGTCTGATCGGCGTAGTTCATCGCCGAGAGCGTTGTGCCGCGGCGCGAGTTGCGGTCAACCGTGAAGAAGTAGTAGGCGAGGAAGAGCTGCGGATGTCAGCGAGAGTCGATGTGTGCGCACCACCGCACGGCCCCATTGTCTACGACCACCCCAATGACTCTACTTACCGAAAGGATGCCGATCAAGCCAGATCCGACACAGGATCCGATAGTGTCGCGCCTCCACACAGCGAAACCAGCTACACAGCAGTCAGCAAACAAGGCCCAAGCGCTCCGGACGTCGGCGCATGGTCACCCACCCTGGTAAACTTCGTCCTCTGTCAATTCTGGCTGCTCTCGGCCCTTGTTTGCCTTGTAGTAGTCGATGGACCCGATGTGTCGGAGCGACGTCTGCAACGTTAGCCGTGCCCTGGCCTACAGCCCACCTTGTACACGAAGCGCGCGTTGAAGTTGAGGATGAGCACACCGATGCCGAAGATGGGGGTGAGGATCCAGAGGATGCGCAGGGGCAAGGGGCGGGAAACGGCGACAGTGTTCTGGGCATGTCAGATACTTGCAGCTTGCAGTACACGGTGCGCGGCGGGCACATCGCCAGCGGTGCAGACCGTCCCGTCTTCCAAGCCCCCCACGACGACACGTACCTTGACCGACAGGATGAAGGCAATCAGCGACAGGATGGCAAGCACCAGCAGTGCACCGGCCATGCTCGCCGAGAAGCCCTTGAGCGCCGCGACCTTGACATCGAGGCTGACTCGCCCCGCGTTCGACGAGTGTGGTGTAAATTCGGCCACTGCGGCTAGTTAGCGAGCACACCGCAGCTGACGCACCAAAGCTTTCGTAGCCCCCATAGCTGGACGACCACCACAGCTCGACACCGGCAAGGCCGAGGGCGCCGAGGGTCGCAATGCCGCTGACGATAGCGACGAGGCGGCTGGGCGCGTGAGCGACAGAAGGTGCGTCGGTGTGATGCTGCGGGCGATGGCGCGAGGAGCCCGACGCGCGCAGCAGCGACCACCTACCTAAACGCCCTTGTCTTGGTGGCCAGCTGCGCGGCGGGGAGCACATTGGCGCGGCTCAGCTTGCCGCTGGAGGGGAAGTCGGACATGGTGGTGTGGGTGGGTGGGAGGAAGGAAGGCGAGGAAGGAGGCGGAGGTGCGATGGATTCGCGGGTGGTGGGTGGGTGACGGGGCGCGCGCGGATGGCGGTGCTGCTGCTGCTGCTGGCTGCTGGCTGAAGTGTCGTCGACGCGCTAGCTGCTGTAGTCTGCGTCGTTGATATCGAGTTGCGCGTGTAGGAAGAATGCGATGCTGAAGCAGTGTGCACAGCGTTGTTTGTCGCCGCCGTCGTCGTCGTCGCGTTGGCTGTGCGTACCGCGCGCGGACTTTGCTTGCCGTCGCCGCTGGGTGCAGCAGTCAGGAAAAAGGCACGCAGCGAGGCGCGGGCGGCGGCGGAGGCGGCGGCGCGGCGTCGATGAAACGTCAGGTCGGGGGCACGTTTGGAGATGCCTGGACCGCTGCAACTGATACTTGGAATGCATGCACTCGAGGAGCATGCATTCGTGCAGCATGTAGTGCTGGACCGCGTCTTTTGTATGCTCTATGCATGCAGTAGGAAGCCCGTCATCGGCGAGGTCTATTCTGCGCTCAGCGCTCGCTCCTTCATTCCGTTTATAGGCTTGAGGGCTTGGGGACTTGATCACGTGCCGCCACGTGGTAGGCCAGGCCTCTGCCTCTGCATGCCTGGAAGAGCGTCAGGACGACTCGCCACTCCCCCAAACCCATGCCCAATCTAAGCAGATGATGATGCATTACCAGACAGTTCGTTGCAAAAGCTGGGACCCTAACTCGAGATGTGTACAAGCCTCCCCCCTCCCCCTCTACTCTCTACCTCCTCTACGAGGTCTTGGCGACACCCTTGTCGCCCCACATGTAGCGAGCGAAGCCAACGACGAGGACAATGCAGCCACAGAGAGCGGTGGTGGTGGCGAAGCCAGGGAGGTAGTTGGGGGCGTACTTCTTGTCCCACAGGAAGGAGCCGTAGACCGAGGCGAGGTTACCAAAGCCGTTGACGAGGGCGATGGAAACGGCGCGCTTCTCACGGCCATCGAACATGGTGACCATCCACGAGAGGAAGACGGGGACGGCAGTCCAGATACCGGCACCGCCGAAGCAGAGGAAGGCGTAGCGGACCTTGGAGTTCTTGACGGCGGTGATGATGACGAAGGAGATGGTGGAGAGGAGCGCAGCGCCGAGGACGACAAAGGCCTTCTGGCGCGACTTGTCGGCAATGACACCGCCGGTAACCGAGATGATGAGCGAGACGGCGTAGATGGGGACGGTCATGAACTGAACCATGCGCTTCTCGTAGCCCAGAGTCTTCATGAGCGTGGGGAAGAAGTAGGAGATGGTGCCGGCACCGTTGATGAGGTTGTAGGTGACGACGAAGACCCAGGTCTTGGGGTCCTTGCAAGCGTCCTTGAAGGCCTGCCAGTGCGAGACGTGCTCCTCCTCGGCGTCGGCACCGGCGCCAACGCGGAGACGGTTGATGGCGAGCTCGCGCTCCTCCTCGGTGAGCCACTTGGTGGTGGCGGGGTAGTTGGGGAGGACGAAGAAGGCCATGACAGCGAAGAAGACGGTGATGAGACCCTCAATGATGAAGAGCCACTTCCAGCCGCGGGTGCCGGCCTTGCCCTCGAGGCCCTCGATGATGAGACCGGCAAGGATACCGCCGAAGGCACCGGCCATCAGGGCAGCAGTGTAGAAGATGGCGACGCGCTTGGAGAGCTCGGCGGGCTTGTACCAGCAGGACATGAGGAGCATGACACCGGGGAAGAAGCCGGCCTCAACAAGACCGAGGACGAAGCGGAACGCGACCATGCCGCCGAGGTTGTGGATGCCCTTGGCGCCGATGGACATGGCGCCCCAGATGAACATGATGGTGGGGAGGAAGATGCGGGGGGTCGAGCGCGCGAGCATCATGTTGGAGGGCACCTCCCAGAGGAGGTAGCCGACGAAGAAGATGGAGAGCACGAGCGAGTAGTCGGACGAGGTGAGGTTGAGGTCGGTGCCCATGCCACCGGGGTACGCATTGCCGATGTTGGTGCGGTCGAGGTAGTTGAGGCTGGGGTGGTCAGCATTGTGTGGGGTGGTGTGGGGAGTGGCGAGGAGGGAGAATCAGAATGAAAGCGGGGGTGGAGTGCAGACGTCGTGGAGACCGTGGAGACCCCGATGCATCGCAGCATACCCCGGAGCGATGGCCTCGGGCCAATGGAGCAGGCTGCAAAGGCCGTCGTGATGCTATCGCCCCGAGAGACCGAGGTGCCATGCCGACCGTCGGCAAGGTTTGGCCCCGCACAGCACACCCGGGAGACCGAGATCCGCCCGCCACAGCCGCGGTAGCGGCTTGGCGTTCGGCAGGCAGGTGACCAAGAGCACCAACTTGGAAATGACGGGGCGCGGCGGCTGCGGCACGCGCGGCACGCGGGCGCCAGGCGACCTGCGGTCCTCGCTTGTGGCGTGTGCATTCGGCCCGACATCTTCACATGCACGGGGGGAGGGGGAGCCCGGGGGCGTCTCCTCCACCGGAACGGAACGATGGGGCGGCTGTGATGCCTGTCCTGTCCTCTGCCGTATGACGTGGGATGGATGCTGCAGCCGGGATGCCGTCGCTACTAATTCCCGCAGCGGGTTTGGCGCGAACAGCCCAGCCGGCAGCAGGCTGATCGCTGGGATGGAGCGACAGCCGGCCGCACGTCACGCCTCCGCGATCCCGGCGACGGGCCAACCCCGCGGGCCACCACCCGCTGTCTGCACGCCACGCCACGTCTTCCCCCGCACCCCGCAACAACAGAAACACTACTCACATGTAGCAGACCCAGAGCATGGGCAGCATGTGCAGGTCGATCTTGCGGACGAGCTTGGCCTCGAGCACGGGGTCGACGATGAACTCGGGCGGCGCGAGCTCGCCCTTGTGCGTGATGTCATGTTCGTAGGACTGTGTCGTCTCGAGGTGCGACACAGCGGGGCCCTTGATGTCGTGGGATGCCATTGTTGTTTGTGGTGGGTGGGTCGAAGATGGGGGCTGCTGAGACGTGCGGCGTGCCGTGGTCTTTAGACCTGTCTCTGCGGGTGGCCCGACGTCGTGACGGCCGCGCCGGCCACGGACGGTTAGCTGCGGCACACGACCAGCTGACATACTCCGTGTCATGTCTCGCTTCTTCCGGACGCAGCGCGCTGTGCCGTGCGTTACCGGCTGGGGCAGCGCGAGCTCAGTGGCGAGCGGGCGTGTTGTCTCGGTCTGGATGCCTGCCACAGTGCCGCAGGACAGGAACGGGTGCGTCGATTGCCTCTGGCAGCGATTACGCGCTAACCCGCGGCGGATCTAGGCTCTGACGCGGCGGCAGCGGGTCTGCAGCCCGGGATATCAAGGCTGTCGACGGCATTGGCCCCGCGCACGCGGGCGGGTCGCGGTGGTTTGGGCTGGCTTGGCGACTGGATGCATCCCCATTTGTTGGTCGCTGCAACAGCCCAGGTCACATGTTTGCGTTGCTTGCCTTTGCCGTGCACACGGTGTCGTTGGTTCCCACCAGCCAGCGATCAGCGCTGGTACTTGCATCACGCGCGGTCCCGGCCCCGCGGGTTGGAGCGCGACGCCGCTGCCTACTGCTACAAGTCTACTAATGCATGCCAAGCCAGTCTGCGTACGGCACGGGGCCCACGCCTGGGGGATGGTTTATCCCGAGAAAGATCGTCGCGCGCCGCAAATACTCGTCGCATACGCCTCGTGCGACGAGATTCCAGTCCAGACACATCCATCCATCCAGCGCCGTGTCAGCCAGCGCCGTGTCAGACGCGTATGCAGCCAAAAAAAAACTTCCAGCAACACAAAGCTGCATGCAGAAGTTTCTGTGCCTGCAGCGCCCACCCGAAGTGTCTCTCCCAAGTCGACGGTTGACCCGACGAACCCAGAAACACACCGGCGTCGTGTTCGGACTCCTTACTTCCGCCGAGCTCCAACCCCGAGGCGCCGAGCTTCATCCGAACGACACCGCTAGCGCCGTTTCGTCCGCCACACAGCCAATCCGACGGCCGAAGCGTGCATGCTGCACGTCACGTCCGCTGGAAAATCTGATAGCTGCTAGCGTGCTCGCATGGCATCTGGCGGCGTCGCACGGCTGCAGGCGGGCTGGGCTGGTGGGCGAGGCACGCTCCACGACCCCCCAGTCGCCCCATGTGGGCACCCACATGTCGGGGATGCCGCTGGCGTCGGGCTTGGAGGATCGTGGGCGGCGGCACTGGGGTCGGCGACGCAGTGACGTGGGGCTGCTGTTGCCGCTGGAACTAGCGCACGATCGAGTAGGAAACGCGCCGGTGTTTCCTATCGCTGCGGCATCTCGCGGCTTGACTTGCGACATTGACGGTGCCAAGCCAACAAGTTTTCTCGTTGTCGTGGTATTCTGGGTTGCGGCGGCACGGGAGCTGGGGTGGTGCGACGGCTCAAGCTCCCTCGCCATCTTCTGCCCACCTAGCACCACCCCATTCTTGCGGTGTGCTGCGATCGCTGCAATCGCTGCGGCGTTTTTTGCACCAGTGCCATGGGCCACCGTTGGGGTCGTCGCCACAGTCGAGCGCAGCGACCCCCGGCTCCATGGGGCACGAGGGAGCCTCGCACCACCCTGGGTACTAGCGTCGCGCCGCTCTTGGCAGGTAGTCAGCCAGTCGCCTCATGCCTGTGTCGTTTCGTTTCGCACGTTGGCTCTGTCTGACGCGGCTTGGCCTGCGGTGCCAAGAGTGGCGTGGCGGTTGGTGACGGACGGCGACGGGGGTCGCGTCATGCCCCAGTCGTTGCGGTGAATCGCATGCGACGGCTGGTCCGATGTCGACGGTGCGAGCATGACGCTGCGTGGGCTGCGCTCGGCGGGTCGGTGTCGGTTCGCAGCTCCGTTGTGCCACGAAGCTTGCTCGCCCATGACGGCGGTGACTACCTTGTGGTGTGGTGTGCCTGTTGTCCGTTTGACACTGTGCGCACGCCGCAGTGCCTACCTCGGCGGTGCCCTGCGGTCCCCTCAACGGTCAATCCTACCACCACTGCCATCAACAGTCTAGTCTATACTCTATGCATCTCGTACAACAGTGCTACTGCACCCCACGTCCCCGGACGCCCCGCACCAGCTGACTCCAACCAGCATCTCCCCCGCTCAGTGCGCAATCTGCTCGTCGTACGCCTTGGCGAGCCTGTTCAGCGCCGTGTTATCAATCCAGTGCTCCTTCTTGTCGCGCACGTCCCACCCCTTGCCAGCAGCCAGCTCGATAGCCGCCTTGGCGAGGTCGGTGCTCTGGATCATGCGGCCGGGGACGACCCAGCCCGCGGCGGAGATCATGGCGCGCTGGATGAACGGCACGTTCTTGATGTGCTCAGGCGTCGGGACGATGCCGCCGGGGCGGATGTTGACCGTCTTGAAGGCGTCCGTCTCGTGCTCGGCCAGCCACTTCTCGGCACGGCCTTTGATCTTGGCGAAGATGGGGTAGCTCTTCTCGGTCTGGTCGGCGCCCATGCCGGACACGAAGACGAAGCGGAACGGCTTGTCGGGCGTGCCGAGGGACTCGAAGGCCTTGGCCGCCTCGACGGTGTAGTCGTATGTAATTCTGGGGGTTTCAGCTGCGATCCCAAGCGCCCGAGGCGCCAGCCCGGCTCACTTGACATAGGTGTCCTTGTCCACGTCGCGCTGGGACACGCCAAGCGCCCACACGACGGCGTTACTGCCCCGCGCGCGCAGCTTGTCGACAACAGCAGGGGGGATAGACTCGAACGACGCGCCGGGGTACTCGTCAGACGGCAGGAGGATCGTCTCGAGCTTGGCGTGCGACACAGCCGGCGCGCGGCGCGCCAGGACAGTGACGTGCGCCACGAGCGGCGAGGCGAGCGCAGTGTTGAGGACCGCGGAGCCTGCGGTGCCCGTCGCGCCGGTGAGGATGATCGAGGCCATGGTGGTGAGTAGCGGGGTGTAGATGTGTTGGTGTTGAGGATAGGGTTGATGCAGCAGCAGCAGCGCGCGCGCACGCCGCTCTTATACCACAGATCGACTTTTCTCACCGACGGCGACGGCGGACGCGCACTGACGTCACAACAGCAAAGCCGCACTCGGCCCAGCCCGTCGGCCATCCATCGCCTGCAATGTTATCGCCCAGCCCAGCCGACGCCGACCGTGTCCGCCGGCGATGGCGCGGCTGCATGCGCGCGCGCGGTGATACACACCGACGCGCGGGGTCAACTGGCCATGCATAAGGCGCCTTGTCACGCACGAGGAGCCTCGCACCACCCCTGGGTGCTAGCGTCGCTCCGCTTCTTGGCAGGCAGTGCAGGCAGTCCCTTCGTCGCCTGTGGTACGCTGCACACGTTGTCTCTGTCAGACAGGACTTGGCCTGCAGTGCCATGAGTGGCGGTTGGCGACTGCGACAGACGATCGCGCCACACCCCACGAGGGCGCCGGCCGTTGCAGCTGAAGCGCGTGCGACGGCTGCTCCGATGCCGGACGGTGCGAACCGAACATGATGCTGCGGGTGGGTGGCTGTCGCTCGGCGCTCAGTCAAGTCGGAGTCGCATGCTATGCAACGAAGCTTGCTCGCCTATGACTGTGGTCACTGGCGGGTGGTGTGCCTGTCTGGCACTATGGGTGGCGCCAACGGCGTCCTTAACATGCTGAAAAACTACTACCACCATCCCGCCCGCCATCAACAGTCTATACTCTATGCATCTAGATCTAGTACAACAGGGCCACTGAAACGCACCCTCGGCCCGCTCCCCGTACCCCCCGCCCCGCGCCACTCAGTGCGCAATCTCTTCGTCGTACGCCTTGGCAAGCTTGATAAGCACCAAGTTGTCGATCCAGTGCTCCTTCTCATCGCGTACCTCCCAGCCCTTGCCGGCGGCGAGCCCGATGGCCGCCTTTGCGAGGTCGGTGCTCTGGATGACCTTGGAAGGCATCACCCACCCCATCGCGGAGATCGCCGTGCGCTGGATCCACCGCACATTATGGGCGTGCTCGGGCGTCGGGATGATGCCGGCCGGGCGCACGTTGACCGTCTTGAAGGCGTCTGTCTCGTGCTCGGCGAGCCACTTTTCTGCGCGCCCCTTGATCTTGGTGTAGAAGGGGTAGCTCTTCTCTGCCTGGTCCGCGCTGGTGCTCGAGACGAAGACGAAGCGGAACGGTGCGTCGGGGGTGCCGAGGGACTCGAACGCCTTGGCGGCTTCAAGAGTGTAGTCGTGGGTGATTCTGAGTCGTCAGCCGGTCGGGATCGATCGATCGGGATATCACCAGCGCGCCGCGCCGCCCCGCCCGCGCCGACTCACTTGACATAAGTGTCCTTGTCCACATCGACCTGGGACACGCCGAGCGCCCAGACAACCGCCGAGCTACCCCGCGCACGCAGCCGGTCAATCACACCAGCGGGGATCGACTCAAACGACGCTCCGGGGTACTCGTCGGACGGCAGAATAATCGTCTCGAGCTTGGCGTGCGTGACGGCCGGCGCGCGGCGCGCGAGGACAGTAACGTGTGCGATGAGTGGCGACGCGAGGGCCGTGGTGAGGACCGCCGAGCCCGCTGTTCCCGTCGCGCCAGTGAGGATGATCGAGGCCATGGTGGGGGCGTGGGTATGAATCCAGAGGGGCTGAGGATGAAGTGGATGTAACGAGCAGCGCGCCGGCGCTCGTTGTTATACCCAGCCAGATAGATAGTCCACTTTACGGACTGACGTCAGAGATGCCACTGCCGCACCACGCGCCACAGCCCGTCGGCCATCCATTATCGTCCCGGCCATCACAGTTATCGCTCCGCTCATGCTGCTGCGGCGACCGTGTCCGCCGGCGATGGCGCGGTTGCATGCGCGCACGGCAGCGATACGCGGCGATGCTACGCCGACACGCGGGGTGGACGGCCCGATGCATAAGGCCGCGCGCGTGTCACGACGACGCGTCGCGATGCCGTGCGGCGTCATGGATCGGCAACCTCCAGCCTCGGCACGCCGTCCTCCGACTGGCCCGACTGTCACCGCTGCCTGCACACGACCAGAGAATCCACGCCGAAACACCCTTGTGCACGCCCACACCCCGCCACCCACACCATGCTACATCCTATGCAATGTACGAGCCGTGCCAGCGGAGCCTATAGATGCACGCACAAGTCTCCGCGCTACCGCCGCCCAAACACCTCGACACACCGGTCCTCAAACGCCTCGACCATCTTCTCGGCCACCTTGGGCAGGACAGCCTGGCTCGCGATCCGGTGCAGCGGGTTGGCGAACACAAACACCAGGTCGATGGACAGCAGCGTCGGGCCGGTGGCTTCCTGGCCCGGCGCGGCGGGCGTGGTGGGCTTGAACGACCCTGCGCGTCAGCGAGGCTGCCTGCGGCGGCGACTTACACGTCGTCTCGAGGTTCTTGAACATTGGCGTGCGTTCCGATGCCGTCGCCTGGGGCGTGAGCATGGCGTTGGCGCAAAGTCGACGGGGCGAGGGCGGCGGCGGCGGCGGCGGGTCTGGCTTGCGCTTGCCAACCAAAGTCCGCCTGCACGCCCCGCCCCCCACCCCGACCGCCCGCTCGCTGCGCTCGCGTGCGCGCTCACACTGTACTCACCGAAACCCGCACAAAAGGCTCCCCAACAACCTTGCTCACATACCGCTCCTGCAGCCCGCCAAACCCGACCGCCAGCTCGGCCTCGACGGCAAACGGCTCGCGGCCCGGCTTCCACCCGCTCGCGGGGCCGCCAGACGCGTTGAGCACCGTCGACGACGTGCAGAACGGGATGAAGGCCGAGTATGCGCCCACGTCGGACACGAGCTCGTACAGCTGCGCGGGGGAGTAGCTGGGGCGTGTTAGCGGGTGGACGGGAGCAGAGAAGACGGAGCCGGGCGGCACGGCGACAGGGCCGGCCGGTGGGGCAGCGGCCAGTGGCCGCGGTGATGCGCGTGATGGAAGCCGGTTCGAGCACTGCCTGGTCGGTGGCGAAGATGCAGCGCACCTGCACGCGGACCACAGCGAGAACCCGCGCTCGCACGACACGACCGTGGCCCCGGCGGCGGCGGCGCCGCCGCCGCCGCGACTGTCGTCGCGTCGTCCCCACACCCACTCACGGCATGATCTTGCGCGCGCTGAAGCGCTGCTCCTCGCCGTCGGCGCCCTTCTCCGGCGCCCCGGGAACGAGGTTTGCGAGTTTAGTGATGTCAGGGAGGGAGAAGAAGGCGCGGGCAGAGGACGGCGCGGAGAAGACCGCAGGCGAGGGCTGCTGCTGGCCGACCGTCGCCGCCGCAACGAGCGCGGGCCGCAGCGCGGCCGTCGTCACCCGCATGCTGGTCGCTGCTGCGCGCGCCGCTCTTGTCAGTGTTGTTGTTGGGCGCATTGTGGTGGAATGGAGGGTTGAAGACGACGTTGATGCGGAAGGGCGCCGTGAAAAACAGCGAGTGCACTGCCGCCGCCGTTGCCGCCGCCGTAGGCCGCCGATTGCAGTCGGATTGTTTGGTCCGCCCTGCGCTGCGCGGCCGAATGGACAACCTCCCTCGCTCAACACCCCCGCCGCTGCTTCATCCACTGTTACATTGCACGGCCACACTCAAGATTAGGTCCTAGCACAGCACTACAGCATACACTAGCACAGGGTTCGAGCGTTATTCCACCTCCTCCCTCGTCGCCATCGGCAGCAGCAATGACGAACCACGTCACCGCGCGCCAAGCCGGCGCTCACACCCTGCCCTACGACTGCTCCTCCTCGACCTTCTTCCTCCCAAAGCCCATCTTGAATGTGCTGCTCGTGCTCCGTCCAAGCTTGCTGACACCAATCGCACCGCTGAGCTTGCGTCCGAGGCCAGAACCCCCAGAGTAGTTGCCCCCGCTTGCGTTCGTGTTGCCAGTGGCCACAGTGGTCGACGCTGCTCTGGACGGACGCGCAGACGAAGGGCTTGGGGTGGGTGGCGTAGGCGTCTGCACAGTGTGCGATGCCGCCCGTGGTGGCCTATCAGCGGTGCTCCGTCCGAGGCCGGCACCGGGGACGGCGAGCGCGCCGCTGGACAGCCCAGACGACGATGTCCCCGACGCGGTCGAGATCATCGAGCTCGACAGGTCGACGGAACCATCCAGCGCGCGGTTGGGAGGCACGTCGCCGTGCTCAAGCTGGACCTGCGACGTCGATGTTGTGCTCATTGTGTTGAGAGTGTTGGCAGTTGGCTGACGCTGCAGAGTGCCCTTCACTGCCGCAGCGTCGGGATCGCGACGGGCAGCGGGAGTCGAGGCCGCAGACGTGGACGACTGGACCGATTCCCTCCGCTTGAGCGAGTACCACTTGGACTTCTCCTGCACGGGCGTGGATGTGGCCGACGTCGCCGGGGAAGGCGAGGTGGCTGTCGAGATTCCAGGGGATCGAGGGAAGTTGGGCTGGCGACTGGGCACAGGAGCAGCTGCTGGGGCGGGGTCGTTCACTTCCGCCTTCACGGGGACAACAGGCGGGGCGTGCGGAGTCATGCCGACCGATGAGAGTGCCTCGGACGAGACGGTGCCAATCGACCCCACATCTGGCGTCGCAAAACGCTGCGGGTCGCTGTCGCTCGACACCTTGCCCACCGAGTCGTCAAGAAGCTCGATGGCGTGGGTGTGCAGCGCCGGCGGGAGGACGCGCACAGGGGGCGGCTTCTTGAGGCCAAGCTTTTGCAGGTCGAGGTTGACGGCCTGGTAGAACAGGACGTAACCAGCACCAGTGATGTTGTCGCCAAAGTAATTGGCCAAGTCATCGACCTCGATGGGCTCGATGTTTTCGTCGTCACACATGACCCATTTGTTGTTCTCCGAGCGTACAGCCGTGACGTAGTGGCCGTGGGTGGGACCATTGCCGATGTGGACGACGACCGAGAAGAGCTCGTAGAGGCGCTCGCCGTCGTCCGTGTCCTCGGTCGTGCATGGCACTCTGAGCTGGAGCGGGAAGGTGACGCGGTAGAAGAGTTTGTGCAGCCGGCCCATGTCGTCCTGCCTGAAGCGCTTCAGGTGGAGGCCGAGAATGTTTGGCAGGGATTTAATGCGCATCCTGAGCGGGTTAGCTTGAACCGCCAAGCGTTTGACAGCTCGACCCACCTTCTCTCAGCCTCGACCAGTCCGCAGCACGTCTCGCAGTAGAACTTGTTGGTGGAGCACAACATCTCGCTGTGGCTAAACTGACGCAAGCATGCCGTCAGACTCGAGTGCTGCTCGATATCAATAGACAGGTCGAGGAACGATTCTTCCCTGGTCGACGTAGTCTCGCAGTTGAGGCACCTCGTCTCGTTGACCAGCACACCATGGAACAGCGAGTGGATAAAGCTCTTGCCCATCTCCTTGATGTCGGTCACCTCCTCGCCCTTGACCTTGAGCGCGGCATCAATCTGCTGCACCTCCTCGTCGAGCTGGTTGAGGATGAAGCCGAGGAACTCGTGAGCGTCCTGCTGCGTCTGTCCTCCAAACATTGAGTGCTTGTTGCGCACTGTTCTCAGCACGTCCTCGGGGCGTACGACACCTCGGCCGAGCGTTCCAGCCTTGTACGGTCCACCGCCGCGTGGTGTCGACGGCGGGGGTAGCGAGGCGAGCAGCGACGGGCCTTGGGGCTGTCCCGGCGTTCCAGGCTGCCCAGGCGCCGCCGGAGCGCCGACCATGCCCGAGGTGACTGGCGCCGAGGGCGGCGTAACACCCGGCGGGTACACTGCCGGCTTGGGGTCTGCGGGGTGGTGCGGCGCCGAGCTGGACAGGTGGTGAAACAGCGCCTGGATCGTCTGGAAGAGGGTAAAGTCGTTGGGGAAGTTTGGGTCGGGGGGGAGGATGATGGGCTGAGGAGGGGGCTGGTTTGAGGCAGGAGGAGGCGCCGCCTTGGGGACCGGAGGAGGTGCCTGCTTCTTGCCGCCAAGGCCCAGGAGGCCACCGCGCTTCTCCTTGGTCGGCGAGGTGACGACTGATTCGAGGGGGTTGGGCTTGGCCTCGCTAGGCGATGGCGATGGCACGATTGGGCCGTGGGCGATCGCGCCGCCAAACTCATTGTACGGCTTCGAGACGTCGGGGTACGACTCGACGAACGCACGAAAGGGCTGCGCGGCGTAGAGGGCCTGCAGGATCGAGTTGCAGTAGCAGGTGTTGCCGAACTGGGTGGTGAGCGGTACGCGACCAGGAGCGGACTCACATTCTCGAGACCCCAGAGCGCCTCGTCGAGCGCGCGCTCCTTGCCGCTCGGGGTGTCAGTAGCACTGCCGTTGGCCTCGGGCTCCTTGGCCTTGCCGTTGGGACCGGCGTTCGGGCCGTTCGGCCCTCCGCCGACGGAGCGTGTGATGCGGCGCCAGCTGTCCATGCGGGGGTCGGGGGTCGGGGGTGGGCCGGGGTTTGATGCAGAGGAGAGAAGTCAGAGGTGAGAGAGGAAAGAGCGGGTTACGAGTCGAGTGGACGAGACGGCCGCGTGTGTGTCGAGCGAGCGGTGCGGTGAGGGGGAGGGGTCGACGGTGCGCGCTGCTGGGTTGGGATTACCGCCGTGTTAACGTCGTCGACGGATGCAGTGTGTAATGAGCAAGATGAAGATGTGATTGTCGCCGAGTGTGTGATGCGAGCAGAGCCGGGGAAAGCGAGGAGGGGAATGGGGGGAGACACAAACGGCGTCTGGAGATCGAGCGGGCGCGTTGCCTGGCTGGCTGGCTGGCTGGCGGGCTTGCGGGCGGGGGTGGCCGATACGCGGGGCGGGGGGAAGGCAGCCAACGGGGCGATGCGTGCGATGCGCTGCAGCGCGTGAGCAGTGGATGTCGGCGTGGCGATGCTGCTGTCGTTGCTGTCGTCGTTGTCGTTGTCGCTGTCGTCGCTGTTGGATCTGTATGCAGCCGACGGATTGCTAAGGAAGGCGAGCAAGGTGGGGTGGGGACGAGCAAGCCAGGGAGGGATTAAGGGAGGCAGCGCGCGGCGGTGGACGAAATGCCGCCGCCGCCGCCGCTGCAACCGCGCGCGGGGTGACGATTCGACGATTGTGGGGGCAACACGCGGGGCGGACACAACGTCACAACGACGACAATGACGCCGAGCAGCGCAGTATGTATGCACACTACAACGTCGTCAGCCTCGCCGCGGACAGCAACGCGCAACAGGGCAATAGTAGTAGTGGCCTGCGGCGCGTAATGGAGTAGACAGAGCTTTGTTCGACGCAAGGCAGCACCGCCGGCGTCGGACAACTGCGGTGCGCTGCTGGCGACAACCACCACGGCGCCACGGCCCACCACCGCCAGCAAGCACACGATGGATGCGTCCACTGCCCTGCCGCTGTTCCTCTCCCTGCTCTCACCCTTTCCTAGCCCCGTCCTTGCGAGTTTCGGGTCAGGACACTCACTGCCCGCAGACCCGCAGACCCGCAGACCGACCCACCTCCGCCCCCGGGCCGACGACTCCGAAATAGCGGCCGCGCCAAACGCAAGCGCCAGCGCCACTGGCGGTGGTGGTTGCCTGCTCTTCCTTCCTTTGGGGAACGCCCATCCACCCCCGCCCTGCCGTCATGCTCATCACGCATAATCCAGCCCAAAACGAGCTTGTGCGCTAGTGCATGCCTGCGCCGTCACACCCGCACGACCCAAAGATCTCCCCGGACGATCGTTACGCCGGATGGATGCTGAGCAGCTGTGGGGTTTGAGCTGGTCAGGTGGTCTCGTTGGCGCGCGCTATTTATTGCACCCGGACTTTATTGGGCCGCGCGGCTGACGAGCACAAGAACAACACCTTGTTGGCTTGGCTGGCGCTCGCAGCGCTGCGCCGCCCTCCGTTTCGGATGCCGAGGCGGCGAGCGCCGTAAGCTGCTCAGTTCCAGTAGTGTTGCGCGACATTGGATCTGCCCCAACTATCATCTGGGGCAGCCAGGCGCCGATCACTGCCCCGCCGACTCCCCCGCGGAAACACATCGTCACATTACCAGATCTATTCTACAATGCGAGGCGCGCCCATCATCGCCCGCCCAACGCTACCCCGCTACTTTTTCAACACGTCCGTGACATACTTGTCCCAGCCCAGCTCCTCGAGGTTGCCAGCCTTGCCGATGACCTCCTCCTCGAGCGCCTTGGCGTACGCCTCCGTGTCCTTCTGGAACAGGGGCACGCTGGTGCCGAGGATACGGATGGCGAGCAGCGCCGCGTTGGTCGAGTTGTTGATGCCGACCGTGGCGACGGGGATGCCGCGCGGCATCTGCAGGATAGAGTAGAGCGAGTCGACGCCGTCGAGCACCGACGCCTTGACGGGCACGCCGATGACGGGCACCGACGTCTCGGACGCCACCATGCCGGGGAGGTGGGCGGCGCCGCCGGCGCCGGCGATGACAGCGCGCAGGCCGCGCGAGGCGGCCGAGCGCGCGTACGTCACCATGCGGTCTGGGGTGCGGTGGGCCGACGTGATGGTCAGCTCGTAGGGCACGCCAAACTTGTCGAGGATCTTGGTGGCCTGGAGCATGACGGGGAGGTCAGAGTCCGAGCCCATGATGATGCCAACAAGCGGCTGGCGGTGCGAGTGGCCCTTGACGGGCGCGGGGGCGACCTCGTCGATGAACTTGGCGTCGAGGTCAGGCTGGTGGCCGAGCAGCGTGCGGACCTTGGCGCGCACGTCGGCGTCCGAGCCGCCCGTGACGGTAATGTGGCCCATCTTGCGGGCGGCGCGCGACTCGGCCTTGCCGTAGAGGTGGACGCTGGCGCCGGGGACAGACAGGGCCTTGGTGGCAATGTCGTCGATGGGCTCCATCGAGCTGCTCACGCCGAGCACGTTGACCATGGCGGCCGAGGGCACGCGGAGCGAGGTGTCGCCAAGCGGCAGAGACAGGATGGCACGGAGGTGGTTCTCGAACTGCGAGACGTGGCACGCCTCGATGGTGTGGTGGCCCGAGTTGTGGGGACGGGGGGCGATCTCGTTGAGGAGGAGCGAGCCTGGCCGTCAGCGGGAGTCCGGCCCCAGACCTGTCACCCAACTCACCATCCTCGAGGAGGAACATCTCGACACCAAAGATACCGGCGCCGTCGAGCGTGGCCACGGCCTTCTCAGCGAGCTGCCTCGCCTTGTCGTTGACGCCAGTGTCGACCTCGGCACCGGGGGCGGTACCGCTCCTCAGAGGCGCAAGACACACGCGCAAGATCGAGTCGCGGTGGATCGTCTCGACAGCGTCGTACGAGCGCACCTCGCCCTCCTTGTTACGCACGACCATGACGGCGACCTCCTTGACGAAGGGGACCCACCCCTCGGCGTAGAGCGGGCGGTCGCCGAGGAACTCGAGGCTGTTGGCGATCGCGGCCGAGTCGGTGCTCTTGAGCGGCGAGTTGCCGCGGCCGTCATAGGCGAGCGTGCGCGCCTTGAGCATAACAGGCAGGCCGAGCTCCGCAGCCACCTCCTTGACGTTGGCCTCGGTGCTCTCCTCAACAACAGCAAACGGCGCGACGGGGATGCCACGCTCGGCGAGGTACTTCTTCTGGAGGTACTTGTCCTGGATAAGGCGGATGGTCGCGGGCGACGGCTGGACCTCGCACAGGCCCTCCTTCTCGACGGCCTCGAGCACGTCGGCGTTCACGTGCTCGATCTCGACGGTGAGCACGTCGCACGCGGCGGCGAGCTCGCGGATGTGCGACTCGGACGTGAACGGCCCGTCGGGGTGCGCGAGGGACGCGGGCGCGAGCAGCGTCTGCTTGGCGGGCGTGTACTCGCCCTTGTCGAGGATGAGGAGCGGGATGTTGAGCAGCGCCGCGGGGTGCGTGAGCATGCGGCCGAGCTGGCCGCCGCCTGGGTCGTCAGTGGGCCGCGCCACGGGGTCTGCGCCGGACCACATCTACTCACCCAAGATGCCCACCGTCTTCCTGGGAGCCATGGTGTCGTGTGGGTGAGTTTGGGGTGGAGAAAAGCCAAGACAAGGAGTGATTGAGGGGCCGGATGACGCTCGCGGGTCTCCGTTGCTCGCAACGATCGCAACGATCGCAACTTTTGCTGATTCACGTGACTTGTGCGTGGCAACCACGCGAATTTACTCCCGTCATGACGCGCGAGATCGGACCGCAGCTAAGAAGTCAGTTCAGAAGTCCGTCTCGCGCTGCTCGACAACACTCCCAACCCCAGCATCATGCTCAGAACACAACTCGCACGCACCCTGCGCGCAGCGAGCACACGGCCGCGCGCACTCGCCGCCCCGCTCCCCGCCCGCGCGCTGCACGCGACCCCCGCGGCGCGCCTGCAAAACCTCTTCGAGACGCCCGACAACCCGCCGCTCTCGGTGCACAAGCTGACGGACAAGGGTTTCATCCTGTCTGACGGGCTCGTGATCCCCGGCGGCGCGATCTTCGCCGAAGGAAAAGTGTTCCTGTGGGACGTGGACCCGCCGCGCGGCGACGGGAGCAAGGGGCTCGCGCACGCGTGGGAGGGGTGGAGTGTCGACCGGTTCGCCGTGTTCGAGCGGCTCGTCCCACGGCCAGGTGGGTGCCTTCGGCGGTGCGCGTCTGACTGGCCCCAGAAATTCTGCTCTTCGGCACAGGGTACCGCGTCATCCCGGCGCCGCCAGAGATCCGCGACTACATCTCGTCCCTCGGCATCCAGCTCGACGTGATGGACACGCGCAACGCCGCGAGCACGTACAACCTGCTGTTTGAGGAGGGCCGCACCGTGTCTGCCGCGCTGTGTCCCCTGCTCCCTGTCGACCCGCGCACCGGCGGCCCGCGCAAGGCCTAACTGTATATTATGCATCATCACTCACGCCGCCGGCGTCGGCTCGTCGGCTTTATCGTTTCTGACATGTCTAGATTCGTGCGGATCGTGTCGTGGGATCGTCACGTCGTCGTGGGGCGGCTGCTAATGGCTTCCCTTTGGTCGTCCTTTCGTGGGGCTTTACCTCTTTGCTTTGGTCGATCTCGGTCCAGCCGGCTACAGCAGTGGCGTCTCGTTGTCACTCGGGCTGCCCTTGAACACGCGCCTGGGGGTCAGCAGTGACGGCGGCGGCGACCGACCTGAACATGCGCTTGGTCGAGCTCGGCAGCTCGCGGAGCCGGTTCTTCGCGCGTGTCGTGCCGCTGCGGTAGCGCGCGGGCATGCTGGTGGCGCGTTAGCTCAGACTCCGGGGGCACCCGCCGCCGCCGCCGACCCACTTGTCGTTGTCGAACCCGTCAAGGGCGGACGGCCGGCGCTGGAAGAATCGCGACGACATGGCGGTACTCGGTACTCGGGCTGGTGTCTGCGTGCGAGTGGGTCCAGACCGAGCAGCGGCGTGCCGGAGCGCTTGACAGGCGGAGAGAAAGACGAAGCACGACACACAAAAAGGGGATAAGTAGGTGCGGCGGAGGCGTCGCCCCAGCGCTGCAGTCGTCGTCGCACGCTGCCGGCTCGTGCGAGCGCTGGGTGCAGCTCCTCGCATGGCGCTGAGACGTTTCCCCTCGTCTCAGCGGACCGGGCCCCGGCAACCGATGTGATGCATCCTCCGCTCGTCTGTGCGCCGTGTGGGGGCGGCGCAGTGGCCGGTATCTCCGCGACGCGGTGGGGTGGATATCCTCTGTGTGTTGTGTACGCCTCTGATCGCCGCGAAGAGCAAACAAAGGCCCTTCGCCCGCGCTACTCGTGATCGCTCTCCAGGCCCAGCCACTTCCTCCTGCTGTGAGCGGGCTCGCTGTGCGTTGTGCGCACCTCAGCCGCCGGGCATGCAGAGCGACGGCCCACTTGGCCGAGCGCGGCCACTCGCGCAGCTTGGTCTGTACGATTACGGTGCTCCGTCGCCGCAGCCGCGGCGGTTGGCTTGGGGTCAGCCAGCTCGCCAGTCCGCTGCACTCACTCGTCGGCGGCGTACCCGTCCAGCGCGGACAGGGAGCGCGAGAAGAGGCGGTAGGTCGGGCGGGGTGGTGCGTCGTCCATGGTGAGTAGGTGGGTGGTTGGAACGTCGTCAGATGGCGCCGTGTGTGTCGTATCTGCGAAGGAAAGGTGGTGTGATCGCTGCGCAGAGCGTCGAGAGATAGCCAGGCCATACCCGGCGACCTCAGCTCGCTCGCTGCTCATGACAATGTGACGTAGAGGCGCTGTGCCAAGGCGTGTCCGAGCGCAGAGATGACACGCGCGCAGGCTACTGGCTGGAGCAGCATAGCAGCAGTGGTCGATGCGCCACAGCACAGGCCGCCACATGCTGGAGCTGGGAGCACCTCCCTCCGCGTGACTGGCGCTAAGCCATGCCACTCCAATGCCCGGATATATCCCACGCTATCCTCACCGCTCTGCATACGTCAACCACTCCGCCGCAGCTTATCAAGCCTGGCAGCGGTGGCATGTCGTCGACGGCGTGCATACGACGGATCGGCCCGAAGACACGGCGGCCTGTGACTTACAGTGAGTAGTTGGCCGGTTGGCCGCGGCCAACTGGCCGCTGGGCGGAAGACGGCGGAGATGGTGGTCTGCACCTGGTAAATCTTCCTCTGCGAGATCTTCACCGCGGCATGGCGGCATGAAGATTATCGCTTTGCCGAGGGGCGCAGCACGGGGGCGCGTGAGGTGGTGGTGGTTCCAACAGCGCATGCCGATCCCGTTGCCAGGCGGGCGGCAAGACATGTCGCGACGATTGATCTACCACCAGCGATCAAAATGGCGAGCATGGCGAGACCACTCTCGCCCGGCCGAGCAGGTGGCCCACAGCGCCAAGAATGCATGTAGCACATGGCGCAGACGTATCCGCTACTAGCGCTCAACGGCAGCCAGTGGTGCGAAGTGGCGTGTCCTCCCACAACCGCTGCCTCCAACGACTCCAAACTCCTCGGACACCACCGGGCGGCAACGCGGCTCGCGGCTCGCTCGACCTTCGTCTTCGTGCCTCGTGGCACCACGCCACCTTCACACGTCATGGGCAATGTCGGCCTGTGCCTCAAACTCGGCCATTGCTCTCATTCGTGTGCATATTATACTACGATACGTATGTGCGTCGGCGGGTCACTTGTGCGCGTGACTGTCGCCTGGGGCATGGCCTGCCTGCCTGTCGCCCAGCATGTGCTTGCTTGTGGCGTGCGGCGGGCGGGCGGGAGGCGCGGGCGGGCAGCTAGCTGCTGGCGTGCTGGCCTGCCTGCCTTGACTGGTATGGCTGGGCGCGGCGCGTGTGGCGCGGGCATGTATGCGGTGTGTGTGCGTGTACGCCCGCTACCACTCGGCGCCCATGTACTTGTACTCGACGACCGTGATCTGGCGGAGCATGCGCTCCTCGGGGTCGTCCTTGCCCATGAGGCGGCTGGGGTGGGGTCAGCTGTTGCCCGGCCCATCGTCGCCACGCCCACTCACGCCATGTGCTCCTTCTGCTGCTTGAACACGCGCTTGGTGGACACGGGGATGGCGTGCAGCGCGTTCTTGGCGCGCCAGACGCGCTGCGACTGCAAGCGTGCGGGCTGGTCGTCGGGCGAGTAGCCGTCGAGCGAGGAGGCGCGGCGTCCGAAAAGGGCCATTGTGTGTGGGTGTGGGTGTGGGGGTGTGGGAGGGAGAGGCTGGGGTAGGCTGGAGTAGGCTGGGGTAGGCTGGGCTTGTGTGGTGCTCTGTGCGTGCACTGTTGTGTTTGTCTAACCTTTGCGACATCGGCAACCTCGCGCATATATACCATTCTCTCGTCCGCAACACTAGCCGCTATCAGCGGCTCTGACAAGTTGGGCCGCGCCGCCGCACCGTGGCCGCGGCGAGGAAAATAAACGCGGCATCGCGGCAACACACGCCACTGGCCGCTGGATTTTGCCGGCCGGTCGGGCGCGGGCCGCGCTGCTCGCTCGACTCGCATGGCCTCGGCGTAGCCCGTCGCCGATCCAGCATGTGCATACACGCGTGCTACTATTTGTTCGGGTTCAGCTCCACACCTACCTGATGCATCAGTCGCCGCGAGACGAGGCGGCTATCCTGCGGCATGCATGCGAGCACATGGGTTCACGCTGGCCTCGCTCACACCCGAGGTCCAATCTTAGCCGCGGTGGTCCAATGCTGCTGGTATGTGGTCCAATTCTCTGGCAAGTGGTCAAACATTTTCGTTGGTGTGGTCAAATCCGCCGGGGCGGGCGAATGCATGAATTCGGCATCGTCCCGAGGCATCGCAATGAGATCGCAACTGGCGAGAACTCAGTGCCAAGAACGCAACCGCGTGTCTTCCGCCACGGCCCAGCTCAGCCGCTCCACTCCCGCCGCTTTGCTCACACCAACAGGCGAGGTCACCGAGCTGAGGTACAAGACACACCAGCCCACGTGTGCGGCACTGGCATATCCGCGACAAGCTCGGCGGTGCACCGGTGCTTGCCGGGCTTAAGCTGCTGGCTGGCAGCGGCACTTCACCGACGGTTCCCGCGTCGCCTCCACTTTGTAGGAGCAAGTTGCTTTGTTGCTCTCACCGATGTCGGGATCGACGCCGGCGCCGGCCCGGCCGCCAAGTGCATCGGCGGACCGCGTCGTGGTCTGGATCGCGAGAGCGCGCGCCGAATGGATGCACGAAGAAGCGGCTGCCTTGGCAGGAGGACGGCTTCACGATCTCAGCCAGGAGCGCTCCGCGTTGCCGAGAAGCCGCGGGTCAAAGCCAGCACACGGCATCGCGGTTGCGGCGGCATCGACGCGACGCTACTTCCACGATACTCGGCAGTGGAGCATCGGCGCTGGTGCCCCGCTGGCAGAGCGGGGTGAGCTGGTCGGCCGGTGAGGAGATACCATGCGGGTGGGCAGGTGCGTATCGGCCAAGTGGAATGTGCGAGCTGGCAGATTGTGCGCGCGTTGGAAAATCAGCGTGTGGAAGTGCCCCGCATGCCCGCTGGCTATATCAGCTGGGTATTTATGGCAGCAACGTTGGCGTCATGGCAGCAACATTGGCGTCATGGGGTCAGCCAGTGAGTGGCGTGGAGTGGCGGGTTACATAGTGCTTGACACACTGAGACGTCCCGACTGACCTTAACTGACATGGGCGATGGACCGACGGCTCGTATTGAACATCCCACACTGCGCCAACCGCAGGAAGACTGCGTGGCGAGTACAGCCGATACCCATCTCATCATGTGTCTTCAACCACAAGGTTTCCAGTACACACGAGACCATTGCAGGCCAATGCACCTCGCCAGGTTCGTTCTCCTGTCGCGGTTGGCCCCACAAGCCCCACGGCTGCCCGCACCACCCACTTCAACCGGGGAAGGGTGTGCCCCTTCATCTCGCCTGTCGGGCCTGCCACTGAGGACGTTTGCAACCGTGTCCCACTTTGACCGGGGGGGGGGGGGATTGCGCGCCCTTTCATCCCAACGGAGGACCTCGATGAGCTCCAAACTGTGTGTTCTGACTCCCCTAACACAAGTGCGACCACTCACACTTATCAGAGACTGGACTGTACGCCAGGCCGGAGTTGAGCGCGGCGACACACCCTAACGACGCCCCGCCGAAGATGAGGGGGAAAGATGTTGAAAGTCAAGGCGCGAGAGTGATGTACCGCCCCTAATGCTCCTCAACAATGGCAGAGTATTATCGCATTCCAGTTAGAAGGGGAGACTCGGAATGAGATCGGTATCATGCCCGACCACCGAGCCGATCAACCTCGGTAAGCCTGCCTCGAGTCGTCACCGCACCGGCCGGCACATGGCATACATAACATCTTCTCAGGCAGTCAGCATGCCGACTAGTGCCGCGGCCCACTCTCGCACATCGAGTCACGCCAAGATACAGTCGAGTGGGTTCGTGCGGGGGAGTTCTGCGGCGGTCGAGGCCGATGTGGCACGCCATCGCCATCATGACACGTCGCACTCACTTCCACTCGCTCATGCCAATCAACAACAGGCTTTTTCGGCACCTCAGCTCCCCTGGACATGCTGGCATGTATGGTCCAGAACGCACTTGAGTACTAGAACACTCCAGCTGCATGATGAAACCATCAGAGGGCCGCAGGCGGGCGAGATGAACGGGTGGGAAAAGCCAGCTGCGTCCCATCCCAATCTGACTGTGCGCCCCAATCCAAGCCGACCGCTTTGTGCAAACAACCCACGTGTGTCCTTGACAGGGTTGAATGGTCGAGTGACCGGACGCCGCCATCCTGAGACGATGATGCTATATGTGGCGATCAAGCAGACGTGTGAGATGCGGCTGAACAAGAAGCCGAAGCACCCGAGGCTCATGTCCGAGTACCTGCTGATCGTCTCTATGCGCGACCGAGATCCGGCCGCATGCACCTCGTAATGGTTATTCGGAACACGCAGTGCACAGAGGGTATCCGCGAGGACGGCCACTCCGATGTTCAACACCAAGTGGACGCAGGAACACCAAGGAACCAAGGCGGGCGGGTGTGGCGGACGGGTGAGAGTTGCGCGCAAGTCGCCGTGGCAGTTTAAAGCCCACGAGTTTGCACGAGTCAGACCGTTAAGCATCACCATGGCATGGATTGAACCAGCACCACCACGTTTACGCCCAGCAATCGCATTCTCCGCCACGCTCCTTGCGCTCTGCGGCCTCGCCCGGGGAATGGCCGACGTCGCGGCGCAGCAGCTGGCGGCCTCGACGCGGGGCGATGCCCTCAACGGCGCGTTCTACTCTCCTTTCATCCTCGCGTTGTTATTCAGCTTGTCATCGTTCAAGCCCAAGGCTTTAGCGTATGCCGGAGTAGCTGCCACTACATTGGGCTGGGGCCTGCTCATCGTTGCGGCAGTTGCCAAAAACTTCAGTATCGTGAGTCCCATCCTGCTACGCGTCTGACAATAGGCATGCGGTACCACCGCGGTCCTGTCAGCCGGCATCGCAGCACTAGAGCTCTCCGCCAACGCCCTCGTCTCCGGCTTGCCCCGCCCAGCTGCTCAACTCGCACTAGTAAACGGTGTCGGGTCAGCTGCGCGTGTCCTCGGGTCCGTGATCGCGACCAAGGGTGTGCTCCCACACGGCGTCTTGTCGACCACAAACGCCGGGTACGTCGCAATGGGGATGACAGTGCTCTCTCTTCTGTCACTTGGAGCCGTCTGGGGGATTTCACTCCCTCCGACAAAAGAGAACGACGAGATGCACTCTACCTCGACGCCAACACTCCCCACACTCCTCGCCTTCCCCATCGGTTTTCTGGCTCTGGGATCCCAAGCCTCCCTTAGGGCACATACCGCCCAGTTCCTCTCGCAGTCAAGGACCAGCGTGGCTTCAGTCACATACAGTGTCTCGGACCTGGCTCTTGGTGCAAGCGCCGTTGCCGCAGCAGCCCAGTTAGCGGCATTCACCTACCTGCGGAAGATGGATCCCTGCCCCGCCCTCGCCATACACGCGTTCGTTGCAGCGGTGTTCACGGTGCTCCTCGCTATTCTCAAGGGAACAGGCGGTATTGTGTGCCTCTACCTCCTTTACCTTGCCCAAGGCGTATGCTTCCCGCTCCTCTTTGCAGTTGCGATTAACGGCATCAAGAACAAGTCGATCGCTGGTGGAATCGTCGTTGCGTCAACAAGTGGCGGCGCTGTCGTCCCTCTCCTTCAGCGTCTCTTGTCATCGGCCGCCACGATCCCCACTTCCTTCCCTCTGCTGATTGTGAGTTGCACCGTTGTTCCCTCTGACGCCAGGCCGGGTTCATCCCCCTTTCCCTGTACGGCTTCGGCATGTGGATTTACGAGACAAAGCGGTCGGGAGGGGAGATGGTGGCGTGGCACGACGAGCCTTGTGAGGTGAGTTGAGGGCAAGGCGGATCTGACACCCAGGATCTCGCCCATGCGGCCCATCAGCCAGAGTGGCAGACTTACGACGTAGAGCTGGTGTCGCGGGAGACGACCAGCGTGTGATGTTTACAGCGCTGTACCATGATTGTATGAACCGCTTTGACTGGAAGTTGCTGAGCTTGACGCGGAGCTGGTATCAAACAATGCAGACTGCTGCAATGTCAGCGTCGCCGCACCTCGGCCGCGCCTAGCGCCGCGCTCCCCCACCTCGGCCGAACCCAGCACCACGTCTCCCCCACCTCGCCGACATTAGTGCCGCACCTCTCCGAGCCTAGGCCGACAAAGGCTTCGTCTGGCGTCCAGCTTGGTGCAGCAGGGGGACATTCGGTTGGACCGAAGGACATCCCGAAGGTGGCACACCCCGGCTGGTGGTGCCAGTTGAAGGCACGACACCGAGCCGGACCGAAACGGCGTGCTCGGCCCTTTGAACGGGGCCTGGTGATGCAGAACACAAGAACAGCGGAGTTGGGGGCGCGCGATGTCCGCGGACTACTGCCGCGGCGTCTAAGGCTACCTGGCCTACGCGAGGCTAACGGCCGGCCGCGCTCCGCGAAGCAGCCAACCCCGTAGTGTTTGGAAGTTCAATGGATACTCCGGCAACTTCGAACCCCGTGTCTCGGAGGCAGTATCCGAGAAGTATCCGGCTCGGTGACTCACATGCACCATTTCGGCACGCACATGCCAAGACAGCACCACATGGGTCGCCGCCGAGGTACTGCGTGTCGAAGAAATGGCCGGTCTGAGCTGCCGCAACCGTCACTAACGACCCCTCGGCGACCTCGGCCCGATGTTCCCAAGGGTCGGCCGACCGCCCCCGCGTCACCTCTCCTCCGCTTCCTGGCGCTGATATCGGTCACTTCGGCGGCTTCAGCCGCCGTGTTTCCAAGCCACGCAGCACCACATCCCACGCTAGTGCGCAATGCCGACTTCTACGTTGCTCTCCCTTCCACTCCGCGGCCGCTGACTACCACCGCCTCCGCTCGCCAGGCACTCACCTCGGCGCTGCTCGCCGTGATTGTGCCCCGCGGGTCCCCCGCGGAATCGGCTGATCGTCCGGCCTGCCCAAACAAAGGTATACATGTATAAGAGCGTGATCGTGGAGATCTCATTGCCCGCAACCGACTTGGCCCATCTTATCAGGGCCGCCAAGAGCAGGGAAACGACCACCTCCACCATGGCACCCTCCGACAACAACACCCACCAACTCGAAGTCCACAATGAGGCCACCGGCTTGGACCCGTTCCTCATCGCGCAGGCCAGAACCGCGCACGAACGCGACATGCAGCTTGGGTTCCGCAAGGCGCTCAAGAACTTTGGCCCCGGCATCTTCTTCTCGATGATGCTCTCGGTCGCTCTCATCATGGAGGGCTTCGACGTCGCAATCAACGGCTCGTACTGGGGCCAGTCGTGGTTCCTCAAGCGCTTCGGCGACCTGCAGCCCGACGGCCAGTACGTCGTCTCGGCGTCGTGGCAGGCGGCGTGTGGCAACGCCTCGGGCGTCGGCTCCCTCGTCGGCCTCATGGCCAACGGCTATTCACAGTACCACTGGGGCTCCAAGCCCACCTACCTCGTCGCCATGGTCGGCATGGCCGCTGCCATCTTCCTCCCAGTCTTCGCAACCAACGTCAAGGTGCTGTTCGCTGGCAATTTTGTAAGTGGGAAAACCGTTTGTGGCAGTGTGGCACTTTTTGACCACCAGGTCTGTGGTCTTTTCTGGGGTGTTTTCCAAACCCTCACGACCGCCTACGCGAGCGAGATCGCTCCTACCGCTCTCCGTGCACACATGACGTCGTTCGTGAACATCTGCTGGGCTTGTGGATTATTCATTGGTTCAGGGGTGGTAAGGTAGGTCTGGTGTCGTTGTTGGGTCGTTGTCGTCGACGTTGTCGTTGTTGTCCTCTTTCTGGGGATTTTTGGGGGATTTTTGGGGGATGTTTTTGGGATTTTTCTGAGTTTTTTTTTTTTCGATAATGATGAACTCGCTGACCTTTATTCTTCCAGAGGAACTCTTGGGATTGATGGTTACATGTCCTACCGTCTGCCGTTCATGCTTCAGTGGATCTGGCCCGTGCCTCTCTTCGTCTGCGCCTGCTTCGCTCCCGAGTCGCCCTGGTTCCTCGTCCGCAAGGGAAAGGAGGAGAAGGCACGCCGAGCGATTCGCCGTACCGCGCGCAAGGGCTACTTCACCGAGGCGGACATCGACGCCGAGATCGCCCTCATCCAGCACACTCTCGAGATTGAGAAGAACGAGACAAAGCAGCAGGGTATCCTCAACTGTTTCCGTGGCTCCAACCTCCGCCGTACGGAGATCACCTGCCTGAGTGAGTTGTGGGGGGCAATGTGTGGTAGGGTCCTAATACCTCAGCCTACGCGATTCAGACGTGGTGTGGCCAGCCGATGACTGGTCTCGCGACCCAGATCCTTACCCGCGCCGGCATGGCCGAAGACAACGCTTTCAACATCAACATGGGCATGTTCGGCGTGAGTAAACTTCCACCCTCCTGTGTCCAACGGGAAACCTCTCCGCCTCCCCTCCCACACTGAAGCCCCTCTGACATCACAGATGCTCTTCCTTGGTACTGTTCTTGTCTGGGGTGGCATGGGCAAATGGGGACGCCGCAGGATCTACCTCATCGGCCAGGCAAGCGTGGCTCTCTGCCTCCTCGGCATGGGCATCCTTGGATCGGTCAAACAGACTACCAACGTCCTCTATGGCATCGGCGCTTTCATGATGCTCCTCAACCTTGTCTTTGCATGCTCTCTCGGCCCACTCTGCTACGCCATTGTTGGTGAGCTCCCCGGTGCCGAGGTACGTGGTCCGACCATCGCCCTCGCTCGCGCCACCTACGGCATCTCTGGTGTCATCACTGGCCAGCTCAACCCGCGAATGATCACCGAGTGGGGATGGAACGTAAAGGTCGCCTTCTTCTACCTCGGCACATGCTTGATCGGCCTGGTATACACCTACTTCCGCCTGCCAGAGACCCAGCACCGCTCGTTCGGCGAGCTCGATGTGCTCTTCAACAACCGTGTGCCTGCGCGCAAGTTCAAGACGACCAAGGTCGACCAGTTCTTCGAGCACGGTACTCCTACTGGGGAGAAGGACTTTGAGAAGGAGACTGTTTTGCACGTGGAGAAGGTCTAAGGGAAGCGAGGGGGGACGGTGTGGAGGAAATAGGGGTACGTTGGGAAGGGAGGGAAGCAAGTAAATTAGCCTAGTCAAGTGAGTCACGTTGTGTGAGCAGGAAGGGGAGGTAATGAATCTTTCGTATCCAATTGTCAGATTGCAATGCTGTGGTGCATTAGATGGCACAATGGATACAGGCTCTCAAGCTGTAACAGCGTTCGGGTGCCAAATGTTGATACAGTCTTCCCCGGCCCAACAATGGCATGTACTGTATGACTGGGTCTATGCTGTTGAATCGTGATCATGACCTCGGAGTTTCACGAAGACATGTCGGACTGTGAGTGGAACGGGGAAGATGGGGCCAAAGGATAAGGTTGTGGCGATCGCTTCTGACCTCGGCAAACAACTCGGGCGACAGAATAAGGCTTGATCGCCCTATTGTGTTGTCAAGACAATCCCAAAGGCTGGTTTCATGTCATCATGCCCAAATGAAACAGCCACAGCCGCCTCCACAGGCGATCAAAGCATGCCGGCGCCGTGTGGCGTCTCTGCGGCGCCCACAATGCGGCCGCCGAGACTCGTACGCACTGACCTGCTCGGTATCCCTGGCATGACTTGTGCTCGTTGGTTTGTCGTCTGCTGAAAGACACTGTAACTCTATCCACCTCTGACACACTCACACTCGTTTATCTTTTATTCTCTCCCTCGCCGCGCGTCCTCGGCCCGCCACTTGTCACTCGTTCAACGACACCATTGTATCCCTTCTCACGACGACATCGTCACATTGCCCGCCTTATTCTTCTGCCAAGACTTGTAGCGACCGAGCGCGCCTTTCCCCTGCAACTTACACCGCCTGGAATACTGCGGACTAATACATCAAGTCGGCGTTCGACTTCATCTTACCTTCCCCCCTCCCCCCCCCCTTCCTCCCCTCTCCACTCCTGACCCAGCACGATGGGGAGCATCCGCCGCTCAGTAGCCCGCCCACCACTGAGGATACCTGCCGCTCCACGAGGAGGAAAGTTCGAGCCATGGATGGACGAGGTCACGATCCCGTACTACACCGAACTCGAGGTACGCGCCATCGTCGAGGGCGACGACGAGATGCGGGCAATCTACGACGACGGCGTGGTCACATGGCGCAAGCTGGCCTCCTGGCGGTGGTGGGCCCAGTGGTGGAAGTACTACCTCGTTGCGATCCCCCTCATTGCCGCTGTCGTCGTGCTCCTGATGTACAAAGACACTGTGAGTGAGAGCGCCTAGCCCAGCCTGACACGCAGGTAGTCGAGGCTGTCGAGCCGTACCGAGAGGACATTAAGAACTTCCCTGCGAGTTGGGCCATCGCAGTGCTCATCTCGGCAGTCGTCCACATCCCGCCACTGCTCGGCGCAGGTGAGTGCTCGCATTGCCCCTGCACGCCAAGTCACGCACAACCCGCTTGGCACTAACGCAGCAGACATCGTCCTGATCCTGCTCGGTGCCATCTGGGGGCTGTGGGGCCTTGCACTCGGCGCGGCGGGCGTCCTCCTCGGCGAGGTCATGGGTTTCTTGTGAGTGTAGCTTCGGCAGCGGCCTCACTCACCCCAGCTTGTACAAGTACCTCCTTGGACAGAAAGCCCTGCGGATAGCGCGCACCAATGTCTTTCTCGCGTGCACCCTCTTGACTGTTGCGCCGCCGCCACCACCAGCAGGGTACTCATACAACGCCTACGGGAAGCCGCGATCGAAGTGTGTTGTGTTCTGGAGCGACCAGGGTCTGTGGGTCACGACTGTCATTCGTTTGACCGTGTTGCCGTCACACTACACAACTGTGAGTTGGTCGCTCTGGACGGCGTCTAACTCCACAGCCCATCTTGGCCGCGGGTGGCATGGGTGTAGGTCTGACATCAAGTTCTACGCCTGACCTGCCCAGTTCTTCAAGTTCAACCTCACTGTGGTGCTCTCGATTCCATTCCAGGTGGGTTGCAAGCATCCTATGATTGCTAACAACCCAACAGTTTGCAGAGGTCCTCGGTGAGCTGACTCTCCCCCTGGGCCTTAGCTGACATCCCAGCCGGATGTGCGTCACTCACTCCTTTGGCGCCACACCTAACCCGCCAGACCAGCTAACCCACAAGGACATCGGCATGGTCGCCAACGCCGTCACCTATGCAACGTGAGAGGGCCCCGTGACACCGCTGACGCAAGCTACGTCACGACCGCGCTCGCCTCCACCTGGGGGCTGTGGTTTGTCTACTCGCGGCTCATCGGGCACCGGAAGCGCGCGATCGTCGAGCAGGCCGCGTTCTGGTTTGCCGTCGACGAGCAGCGCTGGCGGCGCGACCACCCCAACGCGCTAGGGCTGGGGTTTGTGTCGTCGACACCGGACAGCCGGGAGCCCCCTGCCCGACCGCCGCGTCCCTCGGAGCATCACAAGAGCCTGAGCGAGGGGTTTAGCAGCGAAGAGACGTACGCCGAGACGTATGCCTACAGCCACGACTATGGACATCGGAAGAGCTCGGACAGCGCGTTCAAGCACGACAAGCCATTGCAGCCACGACAGTATGACTACTAGTTTTCCTCTGGACCCTTCCCTTTGCACCACCCCCTCGCCATTCTCAGCATTAGATCACCCCCACCCCACGCACATTACCGAGCATCTGCAGCTGGTCTGCATACTATACACTATGTCTATTAGATGCCACCTGCTCTCCTCCTTGGCGTCGCTGAGGTTCGCGCTCCGGCGCCGATACCAGCGCGTCTAGGTGTTGCGGCGCTTCGTGGTGTCGAGGCGACTCCTCCGATCCCGCCGATCTTCGGTGTCCGGGATGCGGCTTCCTTCCGAAGGCGCTCGGCCTCGGCGCGTTCCCTCCTGTGGATACATCAGTACGGCACTCATACCGCAAGTTCAGGCTACTCACTCCTCTCGCTGGCGGGCCATGTCGGCCTCCATCTCCGCCTTCTTGCTAAAGTCGCGGTTGGCCTGAGCACGCTCCAGGCCCGTGAAGTTGCGCTCGCGGATCGAGAAGAAGACGCCGCCGAGTTCGGCAAGCCAGTAGGGGTCGACCGATGTGACACACATCATGTACTGCTTGGATGTGAGGACAACTGAGTAATGTCAGCGTTGTTACTCAATGTGGATGCTCACGCTCATGATACACGACATAGTCAGGCATGTAGCCTAGGCCATACAGGGCACTGGTAGGGTGCAGAACGCATGGCAGCTGGGTTCGTCAGCACAGCACATCTGTCGCTACCCAACCGACGACTCACTCCTGTCCTGATGTTGACATACTCGCCGAGGTTCTTGACACGAGCGGCCTGGTGGAAGTATCCGGCCGTGATGCACTTCCTGACAACATCCCAGTCGGTGCCGCATGACACATTGGGCAGCTTTTGGGAGGTCATAATCTCCTCCAGCTGCCCACGGACCTCGCGCGCCTTGCGCAGAATCTTGGGATGCAAGAAGTGCTTCATGCACCAGTGGTCGCTGTAGCCGTTGTTCTTCCACTGCGTGTAGACGTGCAGCAGCGTGAGATGATCGGACTCGGGCACGAAGAACTTCTCACGCGCAGCGTCACTTTCCTCAGCGCGCTGGGGTGGGCGGTAGAAGACGGATGGCACCGAAAGCATCGACACGATGGTGAGAACCTCGGCAGAGCACTTGTGTTCCGCGGCCACGATGATCATCTTGGCCAGCGACGGCTCCATCGGGAAGTCGGCCATGATGCGCCCAGCGTCCGTAAGGTCGCCGACGTTGTCCAGGGCGCCGAGAACCCACAGCTGGAACATTGAGTTGAGAATGTTCTCCTGAGGTGGAGGGTCCATGAAGTCGAACTCGAGAAGGTTCTTCACGCCAAGGTCCTTGAGCTGCAGCACAGTGTTGGCGAGGTTCGTACGCTGGATTTCAGGGATGTTGCTGGGGAACAGCTCGTTGATGTACGCCGACTCGGTGAACAGGCGGTAGCAGAATCTGCAATGTAAGCTTCTAGCCTAGCTTGAACATGTTCGACTCACCCTGGTCCGGTACGACCGGCACGACCGGTACGCTGGCCTGCATTGGCCTGCGAGATAGGGGTGATTTGCAGGGCGTCCATGCCGACCTTGGGATTGTAGATCTTGACCTTGGAGTAGCCAGAGTCGACGACGTAGAGGATACCGTCGACTGGGAAGGTTAGCATCGTCGAGATATGATAACCTTACCTGTGAGCGATGTCTCGGCAATGTTGGTCGCGACCACAACCTTGCGTCGACCATCGGGAGTGGGCAAGAAGATCTTGGCCTGAAGGTCTGCAGGCATCTGGGAGTAGATCGGGAGAACCGCCAACGGCGGAGCATCATCCACCATTCCCAAACGCTCTTCTACGACAGCGCACGTCGTTTCGATGTCCTCCTGACCAGTCATGAAGACGAGAATGTCGCCCTTGGGGAGCGACAGATGAATCTCGAGAATCTTCTTGATCGCACTGTCGACGTAGTCCTCGCACGGCGACTTGTGGTGGTAGATCTCGACAGGGAAGGTACGACCAGGGATGGTGAACTGCGCAGCGTTGCCAAAGAACCTTGAGAACTTGTCTGCGTTCATGGTGGCCGAGGTGACAATGAGCTTGAGGTCACGGCGGCGAGTGAGGATCTTCTTCAGCAGACCCATGATGATGTCGGTACTCAGCGAGCGCTCGTGCGCCTCATCGAGAATGATCACAGAGTAGCGGTCGAGGTCAGGCTCGCTATGTGATTCCCGAAGCAGAATACCATCCGTCATGACTGAGAGTTGTCAGCCGGACCATCACATGCTCAACTCACATTTGATCTTCGTCTCCTTCGATGTGACATCCTCGAAACGAATCGAGTAGCCCACCTTGCCGCCGAGCTCACACTCCATCTCTTCACTGACACGCTTGGCCACCGACATGGCGGCGACACGACGTGGCTGTGTGCAGCAAATCAGGCCGTTGGCAGTGTACCCATCCTCGTAGAGGAATTGACCGAGCTGGGTGGTCTTTCCCGATCCAGTCTCGCCGATCACAACGATGACCTGATTGTCGCGGATCGTGGCCATGAGCTGCTCGCGGACGGCAAAGGCAGGGAGGTACTCGCGCTGCTCCTTTAGCGTGCGCGAACGCGAGAACTCGGAGGCACCCTCGTTCTTCTGCAGGTGGGTCGCGAACTGCGAGTCGGCCTTGTAGTTGGAGTCGTCGACTCCCTCCTTCTGCCCCTCGGCGCCGAGATCCGGCTCGTCGCGCACTCCCATGAGGTTGCCGAGGGTGGTGCCGGCAACAGACGCGGCCTTGGCGGCAGCCCTCTCACGCTCCTTGCGCTCTCGACGATCACGGACGAGAAGACTGCCCTTCTTTGCAAACACTGCCATGTCGGAAGTCGGATCCCGCACAGGGTTGATCGGTTCCAGCTGCTTAGTGTACGCCGTCCGGCCGTCCAGGAACGGCGGCTTGAGGTCGTGAACCAAGACGTGCACCTTCGAGTCCTGATCTTCCTCAAAGTCCTCGTCGAGATCACCAGCTTGCAACACTCCGGATGTGAGCATTCGGTTGTTCTCCCATTTGTCCGTATCCGCGTTCTGATGTGGTCAGCTCCAACGACATCTATGTTCTAGCTGTGAACCCACAAACTGCGCTTGCCTCGCGGTCTGTCGCTTGTTGACCTTGGCCTGCATCTCTTGCTCCTTGGACGCCTCGAGGCTGCTCCATTGTGCGAATGGGTTGTGTTCCTCGTCTCCAGCGACCATACCCTCGTCGTCATTGTTGTACCAGTCACGGTCGAGGCGGACTTGCTCTTCCTCCCACTCCTTGCCATCCACGAGGATTTCACCGTCGTCATTGCTGGGAGATGCGCCGCGGCTCCTTCGGCTGGGGGTTTCGTCCCAGCTCCTGCCTGACCGGGAGCTGTCGCCACTCTTGCCCCATCCACCGGCTCCACCGCGACTCGGGGTCTCGTCCCAACCGCGATTGGGGACTCGGACACTCCCTCCATCGTGATCGCGCTGAGAGCGGACTGAACGCGGCGCATCGGCCCAGCTGTCACGACGGTCGCCGCCGTTTGATCGGTCTTGCCTGCTATCACGGTAGTCGTCCCGCCGATCGTAACCGCGGTCATCTCGCCGCCTGTCCCGCTCCTGCCAGGAACCCTTGTTTAACCGGGACTGGTAGTCACCAATACCGCGGTGTTCCTTTCTGTCGTGCGAGTCGGCTGTTGTGGACGACGACGGCATGTTCCTCTCGCGCCGCCTGGCTTCGAGCCTCTGGCGAGCAGCATCGGATAGGCCTCCACCATGGCTCGGCGTCTCGTCGGGCTTGACACGCACAGCCTCGCGTTTGACTGGGATGGCGGGGACTACGTCTATCAGCATCACGTCCGTTGCCCCCAAGCTCACCTTTGAACACGCCCCCGGCCCTCGACACTCCATTCTCATCCTCGTCAACTTCAACCTTGACGCGCTTGCTGGGAGGCTCCGACTTGATGCCAGCCGCCTCGGCACGCTTCTGCGCCGCCAGCCTATCAAGCCCATACTGAGAAGTCTGAGATGACGGCCTGGCAACGAATTTCGGGCCATCGCCACCGGGTTTCTTCAACCCGCCGCGGCGCGGTGCGTCGGAGGCGAGAACGTCGCCGTCGTCGTGGTCCATGCCCTCAACCTTGAGACCAGTCGCCGAGCGCATAGCCTCATGTGTGAGAATGCGGGTGTGCAAGGCCAAGATTGCCTCCTCGGGGAACGAGCCGAACATGGATACGGCTGGGGAGCAAAGGTCAGTGACGGGCCGGCAGTTGCCGTCAGAAGACGCACCTTTGACGAATGCAGCGCCAGTTCGGTTACCTCGGGCAATCTCGATCACTCGCTGGGCCAGGATCTCATTTGGGGTCGCCGAGTTCATGATACGAGACATCTGGGGATGTTAGTTGATGTCACCACTGCAGGTGAACAACTAACCTCGACGGCGACCTTGTGGACAAAGGTGTCGCCCTCCTCCTCCTTGACTTCATGCTTGACGGACGACATGGCGGGTGTCGATGACTTTCGTGGGTCGCCTGCTGTCGATAGACGTCAATGTCGAACTATAGACAGGCGAGGCAAGACGGTGCAGTGGAAAGAGCAAGATCAAGAGTCTCGAAGTGGATCAATGATCCGTTGTTGGTCGTCCAGATGCCGATTGTTGGTGATGACGGAACCATTTTTTTCTGGCAGCGGCGATCAAGAGAGAGAGATGTCGAGGAGCCCAATGTTGATCTCTCTGCAACAACAACTCGCTCATAAACCCTCTCGCCGCGACAACCGCAGTAGCAGCAGCAGCGGCAGCCCAAGATGGAGAGGAAACCGATGTCCGAGCTCGAGGTGGCTCGAAAGGCGCTTCACAAAAGACCGCCCCGTGACTTGTTGACAGGGCAAGTGCCTTCTCGTCCCCATCGCGCGCAGTCCTCTGACCTGCCCAGGACGATCCTTTCAGATGCTATCGACAGCGTCCTCCAGCCCCCTGCGGGCTCTGAAGCGCTCGAGAAACTTGCTTATCTCATCGTCCTGTTCCGCCAGATCGCGCTCGCCGTAACGCAGCACCCAGCGGACGCGGCGCATGCCGTCGCAGTGACCTACAACAAGCTCGGCCCCGCTCTCCTTCCCCGCGCCCCGCTTGCGACCCTCCTCCTCGAGTCATTGTCCAACACAGTCAAACCCCACCCGCTCCGCTCGGCAGAGGCCATGACAGCCGCGACGCGCCTCGCTGCTGTCCTCCCACCTCCACCGGCGTCTTCCTCTGCATCCCAACACCTCCTCCAGCCGCTGTGGGCTGATGTCCTCCGCGACGGCCTCGGCGCCAGGGGAAACATTGTCGCCGTGTCAATTATGGCCGAGTCGATTCCGCTGGAGAGTATCCCGTCTGATCTCCTTCCTCGCCTTCTGGAGGACCTGACGGTCAGCGACTCGGCCAACGTTCGGTGCTCGGCCATCGTCGTACTGTTGACCAGGAGGAGGGAGCTTGCGACGGGCACCAACGAGGAAAAAGACCGCTTTATGCTCGAGCCGCTTATACCCTACGTCTCTTCAGGCGACAATGGCACGGCCGTCCAGGTGCTCAGCCGGTACCTCCTCCCTGTGCTGTTCAAGGCTCAACGCAGTTCCTTCGCCACGCTTCTGAGCATGTTCGACACGACGGGTGCGCCTAATCAGCCGGACCTGTTTGCGTCGTGGATCACAACTGCGTCCCTGGGTGTCTCGAGCGGCATCGTCCCGTTGAGCGGGGTCCCTCAGGAGCGGCTGCACGAAGCCATCGTTCACGAAGACAACAAGATTCGCATTATGGCGTTCGAGCTGGTGGCCAGGAGCAAGGATGTGCTCGAGTCTGAGGTCATGGAGAAGGTCAAGGAGTCGTTCACGTGGAACACTATGATCCCCCATGCTGAGTGAGTCAGCTGGGTCGTCGGGCACTCCCAAGCTGACGAAACAGGGGACGCACAGACATGGCCTCGGCGATCTACGCTTTCCTGACCCACCTCAAAGAACTGGAGCATGCCGCACGCCGTGACGTGTCACGGGGAAAGACCCCAGAGATCAAGGCCGCGGCTGAGAAGCGGTTGGTGGTGGCGGCCGACTTCCACCACTGGTTTGTCAACGAGCACCTCACGCCGTCGCTGGAGGCGAGCCAGTCGCACCCTGCGCTCCGGGGCATTTTTGCCCTCAAGACGCTCACCCGGTATCTTGACGTGTTCAGCGACTCTCAGGACGTCCTGCAGGCCGTTTTCACCCCCCAGCGTGTTACCCTCCTGATCGCGTGCCAGGCTAGCGAATTCGCTGAGATCCGAGGTCAAGCCCGGTCAATGTAAGCGGACTCGTCCAGAAATGCCGACCACAACTCACACACGCAGCCTCGGAAGAGCCCCGCTCCCACTTGCAGGCTATGAGACGCTGTCCACACCGGCCACTCAGGAGCTTCTCGCCTCCGCGTCCTCATCCATCAACCATCCTCGTCGAACACAAGCGGAAGCGGGGCGTGCGGCTCTCACCATCGTCTTCACCAAGGTCGTCTTGCCATCAGGCCCAAAGGTGGCTGCAGCCTTCATCAACGACCTAGTGAACGTGCTCGAGCAGCACGTGGAAAAGTCTGAGGAGAACTTCGCCACTGGTATCGTGGAGTACCCGCTGCACGGCCCATTGAGCGCTCTCACCGAGATGGTGAGGTGTCTGGATCTCCAGACCCCAGACGCCCAGAACGCCTGGAGTCCTGTCCTTCACCGCTTGATTGCCCTCGTGGACCGTGTGTGGGCTGTTACCCGCCAGGTCATCTCTCTTGGCCCATCCGCCGACTCGGAGAATGGCAAGGAAGCCGTCGCGCATGAGATTGCCCGTGCGTACGAGGTCCTCGGTGACGACGAGGCAGACGCTGGTGATGAGCTGGACCACACCAACCTGCTGTCTGGCAGTTGGCGCGCAACGAAAGAGGCCGCGTGAGTAGATCATATCGTTCGGTCGCTGACGATTCAGTGAACTGCTCTCCGCTTTAATCGCAGTCCCGCTTAACGCATCTGCCACGCAGACGATCTGGAACCGGGAGGACGGGAACAAAGCCGGGCGAACGTTCCTCATCTGGCTCCATGAAATCCGCCATCGTGGTACATTCTCCCGCATTGCACCATCCCTCGCTCTCGTCGTGGACGCCGTCAAGCCTCGCAAGGAGTTTGCGGGACTCGTCGAGTCATGGGTCGAGGAGGAACTGGAGACGGTAGCGTTGGGCCAGCTCTCGACCTTGCGCCGTTCTGCCGCTCTTCCATACTCGTTCCTTGCCCTTGTGTCGTCTGACGAGGCTCTCCTCGACACTGCTGTCGAGCGCCTAATTGACATGGCGAAGCTCGGCCCCGACACCAAGGATGAGACCAAGGTGCACGCCATGAATACGCTCAAGATTGTTCTCCTCGACGGAAAGCAGACGAGGTTTCTGCCTCGTTACCTCGAGCGGACGCTCTTGGTCGCCCTGAGGGCGTTCGAGTCATCCAAGTAGGTCTTGTTGCAATCGCCTGAGCTCGTCTAACAAGCCCCAGCTGGAACGTTCGCAACGTCGGCTTGATCCTGTTCTCCACCCTGGCCCATCGATCCCTCGCGACGGCACGCTACAAGGAGGTGTTTGGGACACGGAACGCGCTTGCGGGACGTCAGACCCTCGCCGCCTGGGATGGGCGGTATCCGGAGATGATCCCCTACGTCGCCGACTACCTTCGCCGAGCCAGAAAGGAGGGGCCAGCGACACTCACGCAGCACTCGCCCCTGTTCCCGATCTTGATCATCGTCCGTTCCCTGCGTTGGTCACCTGAGGGTGCGCAGACTGCCGACTCGCTGTTCCCCGTTGTTGAGCCATACCTCGGCTCCGTGGAGTGGCAGGTCCGCGATGTCGCCTCGCAGGCGCTCTCGTCTCTGCTTTCCTCGAGCCAGGCGCTGGAGCGGGCCAAGGTGACCGCGACGCGGGTGAGCCACGAGTCGAAGGACTTCAACACCCTTCACGGCCGGCTGCTGTTCCTCTGCCGGCTCATCTCGGACGTCATCTACTGGGACGATGTGGCCGCGGCCGACAAGCGGATCCTCGAGCTGCGTCTGCGCGATGGGATGCACGCCTGGGGCGACTCGAGCACAGCAGTCATCCCCAAAGCGATCCTTGACTGCGTGATCGCCTATGCGAATGCGACGACGCCGTCCAACCCCATTCTGGTTCCCGGCGCCAAACGCGTCGCGCTCAATATCCTCCAGACCCCCGAGCCATACAGGCCAGGACTCGACCTTTTGCACCAGTCCGCAGCGGCGTGTGTGCTCATTGAGCCTGCTGCGCCTCGCGACGTGGCCGCACTGCTCGCGCCGCAGATTCCGGAGGACGCCCAACTGGCCGCGCTCGACAAGGTCGAGGAGTCGTCGTCTCTCCAGACTCCCGAGATCCTGACAGAAGTGATCAGGCTTACTGCGTCAGAGAACAGCAATGCTGTGCGGACAAAGGCGTACGATGTGCTCTCCGCGTGGGCTGCCACGCCCGAGGCGGATGCGGGCATCGCCCCCCTCGCAGGCGACATCCTCAAGGTGGTCAAGTCGACACGCTGCGTCCCGCTGCGCGAGGCGGCCCTCCCGGCCCTCGGCCGGGCCGTCGCCGTCAGCGCAGACTCAGCCAACCTTGGCGCGCTGGCGACCATCTTGGACAAGACGTCGGACGAAAACAGGGTGAGCAGTTGGTTTCTTCTTTTGCGGATGGCACTCAACTGACACACCAGTCCGAGCCGTGCCGCTCGTCCGCGCTGCGGTGCTTGGCGCACCTTGGCCCGCTTCTCTTCTCTGCTTCCCCTGCCGCCCCTGCCGCAACCCTCGCGTCGCTGCACCGCACGCTCGTCCGCCTGCTGGAGGACGACGACCAGGACATCCGGCGCGAGGCGGCCGGGATCGTCGAGCTCGGCCTCCGTCTCCGCCGGCCCGTGGTGCTCGCGCACGCCGTCGCGCGGTGGTGGGACTGGCTCGGGGCGCGCCTGCTGGCGTCCGACGCGGAGCGCGGGGTGTGGGATGACTGGCTTTGGGCCACGGTCGCGGACGCCGGCAATACGCGTGAGTTGCAGCCTGAGCCGTGAAGCACCGTGCTGACCCCACACAGGGACTGAACTGGCCGCCCTCGCGCCATCGGCGCCCACCCTCGGCGTCCTCTTCCTCGAGGAGCCGCCAAACATGTTCCGTAACTCGCTCGACGCGGCGGCGCACGCCTCGCGGGTGGTCGCCGCCCTGCCTGCTCTCAAGTCGCCCGGCTTCACCTCCACCGCCCAGCTGGAGAAGGAGGTCTCGGCGGCGGTCGACAGCACCCGTGGCAGCCCGATCGACGCGGCATGGGCTGCGCGACGGCAGCTCGAGAAGCGCCTGACGATCCTCCGCCGCGCGCTGCGCCTCGCCAAGCACTAACGCCCGCCCCTAGACACCTAGACCATACGTTGCATGCAGCATTTATCTTGTACAGTTACAATGCAATACAGAAATGCCAGTGATTGAGCATGTATCTACTCTCTAGTCGATCATCGAGTCGTCGTCGGCAAACGGCGCGTACTCGTAGTCCATGGGCCGGCGCATCTGGCTCGTGACCCAGTCCTCGTCCGTGTCTTCGAGCGAGTAGCCCGCGCCGCCGGTGAAGCTGAGCAGCACGGGCAGGAGCACGAGGCCGTGGAGCGCGCCCGAGACGATGAGCGAGAGCCACATGCGGAAGTAGTAGATCTCGAGGAGGCGCGAGCGCGTGAGCGCGAGCACCGAGATGCCGATGAGCTTGGTGAGCGTGATGCCTGAGAACACGCTCGGCCCGACATCAACAAGCGCGGTCCACACGCGCTCGTCGCGCTCCTTGCGGCCCTCATGCTTGTCGTACAGGAGGCCGGTGCCGGCGCCCATGAACGCGCGCGCGATGTGCGAGCAGAACTCGACGGCGATGCCGAGCGAGATGACGAGGTTGACGAGCGAGATGGCGTTGAGCGACACGCCCCAGAAGCCCATCGCGCCCATGACGTTGATGACAGCGAGCGCGCAGGTGAACGTGACCGTCCCGCCTGTGCGCCACGAACCGAGGAGCACGCTCGTGATGACCAGCACGGCAGCGAGGCCGACTAGCAGGATCTGCGCCGTCATCCCGCGGATGTACGAGTACTGGTCGAAGAAGACATAGAACAGCGAGTAGGGGTACACGTCGAGGCCGGTGCGGCGTACAATGTCGGCGGCGATGCGGCGCGCAGCGGCTAGTGCGGCAATAAAGTCGGACTGCTGGCGCAGCGGCGTGTGGAAGGTACGGAAGTGGGACGCGGTGACCTGGGAGTTGTCCTCGGAGCGCGTAATGGCGGTGGAGTAGCCCTGCAGTCCGCCGAGAGGGCACGAGTCGTCGGCTGGCGACAGGAGCCACTGGTTGAGGTAGCGTGTGAAGTTTGCGCCCTCCGGCAGGCCGTTCATGGTGCTGTCCCATTCCTCGTCCTCAAAGCACGGGCGGCAGAGGCGCTCCGAGTCGCGGGAACGGCAGAAGATACTCGGGTCGCGGCGTCGCACACGGCAGCAGCTGTCGAAGGACGGGTTGGTCCACTGCAAGAAGTCGTCGATCCACGAAGCAGGCGGGTTGGCGATGAACGAGACGTCGGGGCGTTTGCGCTCTGCCTCGATGGTGTTCGCGACAGAGAGGTCGGCGCAGGTGGTGAAGCGCTCGCATAGCTCCTGTTGGCCCTCGCGCTCGGCGGGGTTGCCGTCCTTGACGACAAAGTAGACGGGCGGGCCGACGTCGTTGTACTTGTCCAGGTCGTTGAAGTAGTTGACGAGATACGAGTCGGACGGGAGGGCGAGGCGCTGGTCGAGTCCAAGCGTGATACGCTGGATGCCGACCACAGCGAGGAGGAATAATCCGCCAAAGGCAGCCAGGACGATCTGCTTGACCTCACTCTTGAGAAGGAACGGCGCGTACACGCGGCGAATGAAGCGCGTGATCGCGCCCTCGGCAGCGGGCTGCGGCTCGTCGTACAGCCCCACAGGCTGGCGCAAGCGGATGCACGGGAGGCAGTCCATGCGCATGGCCTGGGAGCGGCGCAGGTCGATGACCATGGCGCTGACGAAGACGGTGACCTGCATTACTGCGCCGAGGAAGACGCTGCCCGCGGCGTAGATTGCAAAGTTGCGTACCGCAGGCATGGGGACAAAGGCGCCGAGCGCGAAGGCGACGACCTCGGTGGTGGACGAGAGGAGGATAGACGGCCCCATGCGGGCCACGGCGCGCGCGACGCGCTCTTCGGGCGGAAGGATGGATCGCTCGCGCTGGTTGAGCTCGTCGTCGAGGTCGTCGTCGTCGTCATCGGTTGATGCAGGCGGCGGGGCGCCACTCGGGCCGTAGAGCGCGTTCTGGCGCTCAAGCTCGTGCACCAGGATGAACACGTTGTCCACACCGACAGCGAGCACGAGGAATGGGATGACTTCGGCGATGATGAGCGTCACGCGCACACCGAGGAGAGAGAAGAGCCCGACCGACGACGTGACGGCGATGAGCACGATTGCGATGCCGAACAGCCCAAGGGAGAATTTGGAGTTGACGAGGAGCGTGCTCGGGAGAAGGGAAAGAGGAACTCCGCCGATGGGCTCGGTCGGCGCAGTCTTAATCAGGCCGAGGGAGTACGCGCCCTGCTTGAGCTTGTACCACACTGTGCGCGCGGTCCCAGACACAAGGTTCGGGGGAAGGCTGGCGCCGAGCGTGAGGGAGATGTACAGGAACATGACGAGGTAGGAGAGGATGACAATCTTGACGTCGGTGTTGGTGCTCTTGTTGAGCTCCTCGCCGAGGCTCACTTCGGTCGAGTAGGAGATCTTGAGCCCGTCGTGCGACAGTGTGGCAAGGTACGCTTCGAGCTTGCGCTCCCAGTCCTCGGCGGGGGCGACCCTGTCGTCGTCGTAGTTTACGACGACGTAGCGCGCGAAGATCGCCTTGGCGTTGAGATAGCCGTCCTCAACGCCGCCGAGCACCATCTTGGGCTCGATCGGCTGGCCAAAGTCTGGCAGACACTCTCCGGGCCGGCGGGCACACTCGTCGATGCGCTGCGGCCACTTGTCGCCCCATGCCGCCATGTCGTCGCCCAGCCATGCAGACAGCGACTGGAGCACGCAGGGTGTGCCGCGGCCTGAGGGCGCGAGACACACGTCGGCGTAGGTCACGCCGCTATCAGACGCGAGCTTGTTGATATCGGCTTCCGTCTTGAGCCACCAGTCGAGCGTCTGGTACGACAGGACGCTGCCGCCGTCGGGCCGCGTGAGGATGACCTGCTCGGTACGATAGAAGGGGCCAAAGTTGTCGTCGAAGAAAGCTTTCTGTGCCGCGGCCTCGCTCGACGGCGAGACCCACAGCCTGACGGGGTCGGTCTCGACCGCGAAGAACTTCCAGCCGATGTTCAGCGCGGCGATGACAACAGCGGCGATGGCGAACGTCTCGAGCGGGCGGCGCGCGCAGACAAGGCCAAGGCGGTAGAAAAAGCGTCTCAGCACCGCGTTGATCTGGTTCTGCTTGGGCTGGAGGTGCTCCATGGGATCGAGTAGAGACGCACCGCGCCCAAGCCGGAAATGCACCGAGCCCGACGGCCCGGAATCGGCATCGTCCCGGTCGCCGCTTCCGCGCCCGACCAGCCCGTCCAAACCCCCTGCGGTTGGCGACATGGGTGGGTCAACGAGCGCGACACGCTCGTACCGCCGCTGGCGGTGGCGCAGGGCGGTTCGGAACGAGTAGTACAGCAGGCCGGCGAGGATAGCGGCCGAGTAGACCATGAGCAGCGAGAAGGTGATGCACGACACCGCGCCGACGCGGCAGCCCGGCTCGCCCGGCGGCGGGAGGTACGGCAGCGCGGCACACACGTCGGGGCAGTCGGCGCACGCGCACCGCGCGTCGATGCCGCTGTCGGCGCAGCTGAGCGCCGAGCGCGAGTAGTTACTCCCGAACGGAAAGTCGATCTGGAACGGGCTTCCGAGGCCGGGCCGCACATCGCCCATGTACTTGAGGAACGAGGACGCATTCTTCGCGCCGCCGCCGATGAGGTCCATCGCGAAGCCGTTGGTCGCGCCAAACTGGACGGCCTTGCACGAGTCGAAGAAGTCCGTCGCGAACTCCTCGCTGACGCCATAGTCGACGCTCTTCACGGCCTGCCGGCCGTCCGTGGTCTTCTGCGTCGCAGTGACGGTCATGAACGTGCTCTGGTCGGGCGAGCACGTGAAGTCGCAGTAGAACGCGCGGAAGTTGTTCACGCACGCCGGGCACGCGGCGATCAGCGGCGCCGCCTGCTGCAGCTGCGCCGAGAGCGTGCGGACCTGGTCGGGCGTGCAGCATACATGCGACGGGAGTGACCATGCCGGGCCGCACGTAGCCTGCAGGAGGGGAAGGATGTCGTCGTCGACCTGGGAGGGAGGGTCAGCGGTGCCGTGGTGGCCAGGCTGGCGGGCAAACTCACTGCCTCGGCGGGGCCATCGTCAGGACAGGGCAGCTCGGCGCCAAACATGCTCGCGCGGCCGCACGAGCCGCGCATCGCGCACACGCCGGGCGCGCGTCTCGGGCCGTCGGGGGACAGCATGGCGCGGGCGAGGGCGAGAGGGATGGGCAAGGACAGGTTGAGGTGGATGGGATGATGGGTGGAGTCGGACGGGGTGAGATGCAGCGCCGCTCGCTGCATCGGGCCATTCAATGACGCCAATGACGCTGGCACCGAACAAGGTCACGTGAGCCGAAGCGGCAAAGTGGCAGCGGCGTCAACGGTGTCAGTGGGAGACTGCTGGAGCGTGCATGCGACTAGATGCGCCGCGGAGGGGTCGATGTTGGTGCGCTAGCATGATACTCAATGGATTATCTGATGGTCTGCCCTGCTGGGATTCGGAGCCTTGGTCCAGCACGACACAAGGGACACACCATCGGCCCCCACCACCCGGTGACCCGCCCCCCCACACACACCCACAGCTGTGATCAATGCATGCCATACCCAATGCAACTACTACGCCTTGCTCGCCTTTCCCGGCCACTCGATAACCTCGGGCCATCCCTCAGCCTTGACGCGCTCGACCGTGGCGCCAGGCAGCGGCAGCGAGGTGACGCCCTCGCCAATCCACTCGTCCTGGGGCTTGCCGCCGAGGAGGTTGCCGCGGGCCTTGTACGTGAGCTTCTTCTTGGCGTCGCGAACGCTGACGAAGGCGTCGTCGACGCCGGGCACGGCGCCGCGCACAAAGACGAGGTTGAGCGCCGTGTCGACGCGGTGGACGAGCAGGTTCTGCTGCGTGCGCTTCTCGACACCCATGTGCCCTGCCATCTTCTTGCCGGGGATGACGCGTCCGGGGTCCTGGTTCTGGCCGGTCGAGCCACCCGAACGGTGCGTGATCGACACACCGTGCGACGCCTTGAGACCGGCGAAGCCGTGGCGCTTCATGGGGCCTTGGAAGCCTTTTCCGATGCTGCGGGGCTGTCAGCGGTGCTCAATGATGCTCCACAGCGGGCACAGAGCCTCCAGGCTCCCACCCCACTCACCTCGTCGCCGTAACGTCCACATACTGCCCGGGGACAAAGTGCGCGGCGCTCAGCTGCGCGCCGACAGGCAGGACGGCGTCCGGCGTGACGGAAAACTCGGCGAGCTTGTACTTGGGGTTCACGCCCGCCTTCTTAAAGTGTCCCGCCAGCGCCTTGGTCGTCGAGCGTTCTGGGCGGTCGCTAGCGCCGAGCTGGAGACGGTGCAGGCCGGTGCCGCTGTCCTTTGTGGGCTTGTCGTGACGCACGACCTGGACATTGTCGAGCTGCAGCACGGTGACGGGCCACCGCCGTCCGTTCTGGTCCCACAGCGCCGTCATGCCGCGCTTGCGTGCGATCACACCCGTGCGCTGGGTGAATGGCGACCACTTGGCGGCGGTGGACGACTCGGCTGCGGCAGGCGCGGCGGCGGGCGCCTCGGACGAGGTCGCGAGGGTGCGCACGCCGGCGGGGAGGCGGCCGCGGAGCGAGGTGATCAAGGAGCGCATTGGGGAGTGGAGGGGGTCGAGCTGCTGCTACTGCTGCTGCGGGCTGTTCCTTGCTGTTGTGTGCGTTGCTGGTCGCCGAGCCGTGTCGATGCCGATGTCTGCGACGAGTGTCGTTGCAGTCGGTGTGTCGCTTTTCGCGACTTTGAACTTTGTGTCGGAGGACGGCGGCGGCCTGCGGTGGCGAGTGTCAGGCTCACGTGGGGTGGGTGCAGTGCGGCTGACATCTGGCCAAGCCAGGGTTGGATCGATCTGCAGTGGAGTGAGTGAATGGTGTTGACGCTGTTGTGCATGTCGTGCATCCCTGCATCTCCCAAACATTCACACACTCAATTCTCTTACTCTCTTGCTCTGGCAGTCGCACGCACGCGCATAGACGACAGAGACAGGCCGTGAGACAGACACCACGACGACGACCGAGCACGACACATCTTCTTCACGACCCCACCACCCCACAGTTCACTTTTCACCTTGCCTCGCTAAACTCTATCTGTTGACTGCATAAAAGCATCAACGCGCATTCCAAACAGACGACGACGACAATCATCGACAACAACGACGGCCGCGTTCAAGACCCCGACGACTGTGATCAGCGCCCCGTCTTGTAGACCGCTTTTGAGCCCCTCCACCCAGTCGCTGTCGATAATAGCAGCAGCAATCGCCGCCAGCATCGCTTCCATCCCGCAGCACCAAGGCCCACGTCCTTTTCTGCCAACGCCCATCGACAAAGCACTCGGCCTCGACGCGTTTGACTAGTATCATTGTTGCAACGCCCATCGCACCCGGCAGTGCCCCCTTGACCCCCTTCGCCCCTTCCTCCCGCCAAGCCCAACCGTGACCACCGCGGCCACGTCTGCTCCAACTTGCGACCACATCTCACATTCACACGCCCACCTCACAACCCCACCATGGCAATGCAGTACCAGACCCAGCCACAACAACACCAAGGCTACGGCGGCGGCGGTGGTCCTCCTGCAGGCGGACCTGCTGGCGCCTACGGTGGCGCCGGCGGCGGCGGCAACGGCTACCCCATCAACACCAATGGCAACCTTCCTCCGCTTCCGCCCCAACAGGCCAACAACTCGCCCTATGGCCAAGCCGACCTGGGCTACGGCTACCCCGATGGCGGATCAGCGCGTTCATCACAGATCCGAATGGAGTCGGGCCCGAGGCCGCTGATGGACCAATGTAAGTAGCTACGTGTTTGGACAGCGTCGGGCATGTCGCAAGCCATCACGTAACCGCCGCCGCCAGAAGACACTCTCTGCCCCACGCTAACACACTCGCGTAGCCCACCTCCGACCGGGAAACTCGGCAGAGCTTCTCTCGCACGACCGCACGCTCGAGCTGTACCGCGAAAATGCCAAGAAGACAAACGACCCAGAGACCATCTTCGACTTTGCCGTGTTTATGATTGAGGCGGCAAAGTCGATGGTCTCCCCGCCTAACCCGGACGACCCGGCAGACCCTGCAAACCGTCCTAACCGTGTTGTCCTGGAGAAGCGTGACGAGTTGATCAAGGAGGCTACCTCGCTGCTCAGACGTCTGGCCGACCGCGGATACCCGGACGCGCAGTACTTTTTGGCCGACTGCTACGCCAACGGCATCGGTACCCCGCGCGGCAAGCAGGACTTTGACAAGGCGTTCCCCCTCTTCACCCTCGCTGCCAAGCACGGACACCCTGATGCGTGCTACCGCGCCGGTACGTGCTGTGAGCACGGATGGGGCACGCGCCGAGAGAGTGCCAAGGCGATCCAGTACTACAAGTGGGTGTGACGACAATGAGGTTTCAGCTGACAGTTGTGCAGGAAAGCGGCAGTCGGTCTGCACCCTGGCGCCATGTACCGCCTCGGCACTGCGGAGCTCAACGGCTCACTAGGCCTGTCAAAACGTCCCAAGGAGGGCGTCAAGTGGCTCAAGCGTTCCGCCGAGCACGCTACCGAGGAGTTCCCGCACGCCCTGCACGAGCTTGCGCTTCTACACGAGCGCGGCATTGACAACATTGTCTTTATTGATCTCGAGTACGCTGCGGATCTGCTGGCGCAGGCGTCCGAGCTGGGCTACGCACCTTCGGCGTTCAAGCTCGGCGAGTGCTACGAGTACGGCAAGATGGGCTGCCCTGTCGACGCGCCGCTGTCGATCCACTACTACAACATTGCCGCGCAGCAGGGGCACCGCGAGGCGTGCTTTGCCCTCACGGCGTGGTACCTCGTTGGCGCGGACGGCGTGCTTCCCCAGTCGGACACGGAGGCGTACCTCTGGGCCAAGAAGGCTGCCGACCAGGGCCTCGCAAAGGCCCAGTACGCCCTCGGGTACTTTACAGAGGTAAGCGGTGCTGCCTTGCCGCCACTGACTCGCACAGACCGGCGTCGGAGTCGAGCCCAACCTCGCCAACGCGATGAAGTGGTACCGCCTCGCGACGGACGGCGGCGACAAGCGCGCGGCCAAGCGCCTCGCGCAGGGCATGTCGGGCGCCGGCGCGCTCAACCGCAGACTCGAGGTCGAGGCCATGAAGGGCGGCGGCAGCGGCGCGCCCGGCAACAAGAAGGACGACAAGGACTGCATCATCATGTAGGCTTGTTCTTGCTAGACGACAGACGACACGATTCCTTTAGGCTTTACAGACACTACACCATGATTAGAGTTCCCATTCCATTCTGGGCGGGCGGCGTGAGGCGGCGTGAGGCTCGCTCACGCCGACGCCCAGTGTATCTAGTATGCGCATGCAGCGAGCGCGACACACGCGGTGCTCCGGCGGACGTCGAGTGGGTGCAGGAGCGGCATCAGGTGCGAGGTCGGGGCGAGGTGACAGCGCTGTGTCGGCTGGTGCAACGAGCTCGAGGACGCACGATGCCACTGACGATCAGCAAGCGGTGTCCGCACCACGCCAATGCTATGCGTTCATGCAGTCTAACAACACGTTCCTATGCTATTACTTCTTCTTCCTCCGATGCCATGCTATTAGTGCCCAGCGGCGGCAGCTATCCCCCTAATGTTACAACGTGCGTCCGTGTTTGCGCGTGGATGGATCACAGGCCCTCCTCGCGCAGGCGGAGCATGAGCCCGCCGTAGAACCGCGCGAGGTCAAACTTCTCGCGGACAATCTTCTTGCCCGCATGCTCCTTGGTCGCGTCGGCCATCTGGTGCGTCTTCTCGTCGTGCTTCTTGTCGCCGGGGAACAGGTCGCCGACCCAGTCGATCAGCTGGCCGACCTGCGCAAGGTCCCACGACGACGACGACGACGACTCGCTCTTCTTCGGGCGCTCGGGGCTCATGGCGCGCGCGGTCGCCAGGTCGCGCTGGTGCTGTGCCGGGTCGAGCTGGCGGTCGCGCTTGCCGGTCGGCACCTCGACCCCCTCGCCTGTCGCGCACGCGTCGCCCGTCGCGTTGGGCCCGTCGCGCAGCCCGAGCGCACCGCCCACGCCGCCCTGCCAGTCCCAGCCGCCGGGCTTGGTCTCGTCCGGCCGGCCGGTGGGCGCGTCGCGCAGCGAGCCGCCCTGCGGCCACAGCCCGCCCTCGCCGCGCAGGTCCCAGTGGTGGCACCCGTCGACGACGCCCATGAACTCGCCCCACTTGGCGGACGCGACGGACACGAGGCCGTCGTTGCCCTGGTAGTGCTGGCCTGCAGTCGTCTCGCCGGCAGGGAAGCCCTTCTCGGCTGCAGAGTCCAGCACGAGCTTGGGGAACCACAGCGGGTGGAGGACCGACATCTTGGCCAGACGCCCAGCGACCGACATGTACTTGACATTCGGGTCGTCGGGCGTCGACGGGTTGAAGACGTCGCGGAGGTATGACGTCGTGAGGTTGGAGTAGGCGGGCGAGTCGAAGATCTTGAGCAGGTAGTTTGTGAGGCCCGACGTGAATGACGCGAGGGCGTCGGGCTGGCCGCCGGCGACCTTTGCCTTGCCGGCGCTGTCGCGAACAAGGAGGGGCGAGTCGAGCGAGAAGGGGAGCTGCGGGAGGGTGCCCGAGCCCGAGTGCTCTGTCCCGACGCCAATGTTGGCGGCGCACCAGTCCATGAAGGGCGAGCCGCGGTGTGGCGTCGCAATCGTCGTGAGGCTGAGTGGCTTGTATTCCGTCGGCCTGATTGTGGATATCAGGTGCCGCGCGTCCAGTCCGCCCATGCTGTGGGCGACAAAGTTTACGCCGACGCCCTTGGGCAAGTACGACTTGAGGAATGCGTGCATCTGCTCTGCGCGTTCTTGGATCGAGCCGGTGCTGCGGGTGTCAGCGGTGGTCTTTTCAGGCACAAGCACATGCACACCACGTTGACGGCACTGCGCCGCCGGCCGAAATTCGACGTGGTGCACTCCCGAAGTGCCAAAACTCACCCTTTGACGCCGACGACGACGACCTTGGCGCCCATGCGGTCGCGCAGCACCTCGAGCACCGACGCCCAGTAGTGGAGCTTGAGCGAGGGGAACAGTGGGATGGGCGTGGCCGTGGAGAAGCCGTAGAGGCCTGTGCGAGTGTTAGTAACCTGTCGTTCCACCGTGGCCCCACGACGACAACGCACCGTGGCACAGCACAATAATCTCGCGCGGGGGCTGCATCGCGCCTGGCATGAATGCACGCGTGTCGTTCATCAGGCGGTAGATCTCGGTGTGGTCCTGGGGGTTGAGCGTTGGCCGCTGGGACGGGTCGCCCTCTGCCGGGTCCGTATTGTTCGGGAAGGGCATCTCGGCCTCTGGCGGGGGCGCGAGGCGCTCTGCGGCTGTTCTACGAGATGTCGTGCGGACCTTCTGGCCGACGCCGCCGCCGCCGCCGCCCTCGTCGTCGTCGAGCGCGGCGTGGACTGTCGGCGCGGCGGCGAAGCGGCGCAGGCGGGGCGCGTAGATGAGCTGGGCGGCCTTTGCCTGTGCGGCGCGGCGGCGGGCCTCGAAGCCGGGTGCTGTTTCGAGCCACCACTGCAGGAGGTAGCGCGCGACCTGTATGTAGCGGAAGGGGGATAGTGTCGCGGGCATGGTGGTGGGGGTGGCAGGTGGGTGGCGGTGCGTGTGTATGCGTAAGCCGGCCAAGTCGGCGATGGAGCGGGGCGGTGGGGTGGTGGGGTGGGGAGTGGCGGAGTGGTGGAGAGGGGGGATGGGGCAGCCAGCGAGCTGTGTGAGTGGTGGGTGCGATGCGCGCGCTGGTGCCCGAGTGTGCAGTGTGCGATGCCAAGAGTGAGCGAGTGTGGGGGGGAGGGTGTTGTTGTTGTTGTTGTTGATGTGTGGTGGCTGGCGTCGTCGTCGGTGAGCGTCCTTGTGATGGTTGTTGATTAAATAGTTGGAGTCTTCAGTGGGGAGTAAGGGTGGCTGTGAGGTGGAGCGCGCTCTATTCCCGGCATACAGGCAATTACAAAAAACACCGGCCCCGCATAAACCCGAATAGCGGGAGTATTTCTGTCAATACAATTGCCATAAACGTTGTTTCCTCTGACGGCCCACGTTTGACTTTTGGGGCTGCAGGGTGCAGCGCGGTGGATGACGCACAGACGCCGGGCGGGCAGCACACGTGGGCAGGTCTCCCACGGTGAATAGCGGGAGCAAACAGCACCCCGGAAACTAGTTCCGCGTGTTGACGACGACGTGTTTCGACGCGGCGCGCGCGCGCGCGAAAAAAAACACCAGTACACCAGCAAAAGGCACGAAAACGAAGGTCGCAGGCCGAGCAACGACATGGCAGTAGTCGCAGCTGTGCATGCGGCAGAAGCGCGGGGTACACAGGGCAGGAGCAGGGCGAGGGCGAGCAAGACAGAGCGACTGACTGACCGACCGACCGAGCGACCAGAGCCCAGGCCAGCGAGATCTGTCAGCAGTGTGTTGTAGATCGGCTCGGGCACTAACAAGCTGCTGCTTGTGGCGTCGCCGCCCTGCCACCGCCCGCCTGCCGCGCCGCGTGCCGCAGTCACCCCCGCTGTGCATTTCACGACGAAATACCTCGCCTCGCAGCAACTCCTCTGCATTGCATTGCATTGCATCGCATCGACAGCAACGACCACGACCACGACAGCAGCGAACAGCAGCATCACGCCCACCCATCACTCGTTAATTGTCGCCTGCCCAACCCACTGGTGGTCCCCGTGCCGCCCGTTCCCCGCCGCCGCAGCCCTTTGCCCTCCCTCGCCTCGCCCTGCGCGCCAAGCACCGCATTCGCCTGTATCGTCGTCGTCGCAGTCGTCGTCGTCGTTCGTCGCCGCCGCCTGTTACTCACTCGTCCTCTTTCTCTTCTTCTTATCCAGCGACCTGTAGCGCTCGACTCTTTCGCCCCGGCCCGGAGACCGCTGCACCGCTGCACACGCCCCGCCCGTCCCCCGTCCCCTCCTCCCCCCCGCCTCGACACACATTCATTCACAACAACTTGCCCATCACCTAATCCCATCACACTTCCCCCGCCATGCGCTTCTCCCTCGCCCTCGCCCTCGCGCCGCTCCTCGCCCTCCCGGCCCTCGCGGCGTCGGTCTGCAACGGCGACGCGTCGCTCTGCACCCGCCTCTACTCCAACGTCACGTACATCGGCGCCCACGACTCGTACGCCGTCGGCCAGGGCATCGCCGACAACCAGGACAAGGACGTGACCGCGCAGCTTGTGAGTGCGCGTGGGCGTGGTGGGGGTCATGGTGGTGGCCGTTGTGTTGGTGGTCGTCTCGTCGTGTCTCGTCGCTAGCGCAAACACGCTCTTGACAATTACCCGTCTGGTCGATTCCGCGTGACAGTCCACCTCGCTCGACCCTTACCCACCACAATGTTTTGATCGCACACAGGGTGGGCACTGACTAGCTCGTGCAGAACGATGGCATCCGCGCGCTCCAGATCCAGACGCACAACACGTCCGACGGCATCCACCTGTGCCACACGTCGTGCGCGCTGCTCGACGCCGGCCTGCTGTCCGACTACCTCTCAAAGGTCAAGACGTGGCTCGATGCCAACCCCAACGAGGGTGAGTAAGATCACGCCGCGGCGGCCACTCACACCCCAGTCGTCACCATCATCATTGTCAACATTGACAACCTCCCCGCGACCGCCTTTGCGTCCGCGTACCAGACGGCCGGCCTCGACAAGAAGAGCTTCGTCCCCAAGGCTGCGTCCAACACGATCCAGGACTGGCCCACGCTCGGCAGCCTGATCGACGCCGGCACGCCGCTCGTCACGTTCCTCAACTACAATGCCGACTTTACCGCCGTCCCTTACCTGATTGACGAGTTCACCAACATGTGGGAGGACGCGTACAACGTCATCGACCAGGAGTGGGGCTGCGCCGTCAACCGCTCGACCAACACCGGCCCGTCGCCCAACCAGAAGATGTACATGATCAACCACTTCCTCGACAAGGAGTGGAACATCCTCGGCAACGTCGCGTACATTCCTGACAAGGACAAGCTCAACGAGACCAACGCGGCCTCGGGCCCCGGCTCGATTGGCTTCCATGTCGGCAACTGCGTCATGCTGTACCAGCGCAACCCCAACATCATCCTGCTCGACTACTATGACAGCAACGGCAACGAGCCGTTTGTTGCCGCTGCCCAGCTCAACGGCGTGCCTGCGCCTACCAACACGATCGTCCCCGGCGCCGTCAGCAGCACTGGCGGTGCCGGCGCGAGCGGCACCGCTCCCCCCGCGGCCTCCATCTCGTCGTCCTCGAACAAGGGCAACGGCGCGCAGGGCGCCATGCCTGCGGGCATGGGCCTTGCAGCGGCTGTTGTCGGCATTGCCCTCGGCGCCGTGCTGGTTTAAGCGCGGCGCTGCACACGCCGGGAAGAGCGCCGGCTGGCCTCGGTGCTCCGCCGCGCCAAGCGGGCCTGGCGCGGGCGCCTTCACATGGACTCTGTAGCCATGTATGTTATCATTGTTGCATCTACGGCGAGCGAGAGCGAGCGGAGCGAGCGAGGGGCACGAACCCAGCGGAGGCGGTGGGCGTGGCACACGGCACCCGCAGCGGCCAATAAAGTATACATGCTGTTCAATGCGGTGGTGACAATGCTAGTATGAATGGAAGCTGGAGCCAAGGGGGCCAAGGCGATGCCGCAGTCGCCGAGCAGCAGCGCCAAGGAGGGAGCACAGCGCGGCGCGGCGCGGCCGGCGCGGCGTGCGCGGCATCTAGACGCGGAACAAGGAGCGCACCTCGTCCGAGCCCTCCGGCAGGCCCTCAAAGCACGTCGCGAGGCGCGGATCGGCGCGGAACACGAGCACGGGCGCGGGCTCGGCCGGCTCGACCGTCGTGGCGGAGAGCACCGTCGAGCCGGGGGACGGGGGTGCGGAGGGGCGGACCTGGGGCGTTAGCGGCGGGGCGGGGCGGGGCGCGGGGGGAGGGGAGGAGGGTGGGGGGATGCGACGCAACGTACCGACGCAGCAGGCGCAGGCGAGTACAGCTCCCTCCGGGGCGACTCGACGGCGCCCAGCGTGCCCTTCACGCTCAGCGGCTGCGGGCGGCGGCGCGGCGTGTCGGCGAGGGTGATGGTCGCGCTGGAAGCCGACTCGGCGGTCGTGGAGCGCATCTCGCGGGGGGCGGGCATGGTGTGGGGCGGGGGGGTCGTCGTGTCGCGGCGCTGCGTGTGAGGTGGTCGAGTGCAGCTTGTTGACGATGTTGCAGCGCAGTTGGATGCGCGCTCGAAGTTGAATGTGATGCGTGAAGCGGGATCAAATCCACGTGCCGGTGACGCCGGCGTCACCGCTCGTCCTCGACCTACCTCGACGAGCGATGAGCTGCCATCTCAAGCCGATACTACATTCGACTTCGACCGACCGCTCGCGCACCCCCCACCCCCGCCATGGACCCAGCAGCCGCGCAGCTCTCCAAGTCGCAGTTCAGCCCGGCGTCGTCGGCGCTCTACCCGCCCAGCACGGCGCACAACACGGGCGTGATTTCGAGCGTCGCGACGGTGAGTGGACGTGGCCGGCCACCAAAGGTGGGCGGGGCGCGGGCATGCGCGACGGTGCCGACCTGCGTGCTGTGGCCCCGCGCCCCGCCCTAGCACCCAGCTCTGCCCGCCCGCTAACACCCGCCGCAGCTCACAGCATGCTTCTCCGGCGCAGTGGCCGGCATCCTGGGCCTGACCAACCTCTCCGGCTTTGCGCTGTACCTCGCCACGGCGCTGCTCACCGGCCTCACCGTCGCCGGCGTGAAATGCAACTTCAACGTCGGGAAATACGCGCCCCAGGCGCACGCGGACGCGGGGCCGCAGGGCGCGGTCACGGTCGCCTCCTGGAGGGGGTGGGTCGAGCTCATGGGGCTCGGGCAGGAGAACTTGCTCGGGTTTCTGCTGTTCTGGATTGGCGGGTATGCTTTGATTCATGGTGCGTGGGCGTGGGGGTGTGGGTGTGGTGTGGGTGTGCGCGGGAGTGTGGGCTGACATCGCAGTGTATGACTAGGATGTATAGAGTTTGTGCGGCGGTGATGGGGACGGATGGGCGACGCTGGAGTCCGCAAGGATGACGCCGTGTGTGTGCGTGTTTGGGCTGGTTATCGCGGCTGGGCGACGAGCCGCGAGCAGCAGCCCAGTGTGTGTCTGTTGGGGGGCACCTTGTGCGACGGCATCTCCGGCCGACCGATTCTCTGGCCGCCCACAGCGCGAGTGGTACGGCTGGGCCTCGTATCACAGCCATGATGCCCCGCCGTGGCATTCTGTAGAGCCTGCATACTTTCCAGAGCAGTCGGCGTGCCGGTGATCAGAGCATGCCGGGCTGGTTGTAAAGGTAACTGTAGGCTGCAGACCGATATCAGCGGAGAGGGTTGTGGTGGGGGCCACAGGGGGCCACAGCCCACACGCCCCGCTCGCTCCGCTTATCCTTGGAATTTGTGCAGGTTATCAGCTGCGAGCACCGGATACTGACGGCGCGTGTGGGGGCCGCCGTGACGTGAGCAGGCAGCGCTGCAGCGCGCAGGCCGGTGTTGGAGGCATTGGGGTGGGTCGAGATCGCGCCGGCGGCAGAGCAGCAGGCTGGATTGCCGCCGTCGGCATCTCGCGTCTGCCGCGCTGTGTCGCTGCCGGCGGTTGCCTCGCCGACGGCCAGCGGGCGGGTGTGCATGCGTCCTGCCCTGCCTGCCTACGCTGCGCTGCCTGCCTGCCTATGCACGTTGCGCTGCCGCCAGCCGGATGTACAAACCGTTGTTGTGCAGCAATCAGCCGCCGTACCCAGCCGCACGTTGCTGACACGGCCGCGTCACGTAAGCTGACTATTCGCCGCGCCGCGCTCCCCGGCAACTTGCCACACCCGACCTTTATAACCCGGCGACCGCCAGCCAGGCAGCCCCACAACCACCTCGCCTTGTCGCGCGACTTTACATCGACACAACACACCACAATGGCAGTCCCGGGAACGCGTCCAAAGGATGGCCAGGCTTACGGCGACGTCCGCGCGCCGCTCTCGCTCGACAAGCTGCAGCCCTTCCTTGAGAAGAACGTCGACGGGTTCGCCGGCCCGATCACCGTCAAGCAGTTCGGGGTGAGTTGGGAGTGTGCGCGGGAGGCGGCGTGTCGGGCGGGTTCAGCTGCTGGTGCGAGATGGTGGGCTGCGGCTGGTAGCTGCTCGTAATGGTGCGCGAGCTCGTCGGCGCCGACGCCGCGTCGGCTGGCACTGCGGGGCGCCGGGTGCACCCCGCGGCGTGGCCTGCAGGCAGCCGGTCGTGCCGGCGGCCGCTGTCTTGTCGAAGCCGGGCAACCGACCGTCCTCGGCGCGGCGTCAACACCTCCACGGCGGCAGCGGGCCATTGAGCGCACTGCCTCCGCCGACACCCTCGCCCACAGCTGCTCAGCAGACCCGCCGGCCTCCCCCCCCCCCCCCCCCCCCCCCACCCCCACTAACACCCCCAGTTCGGCCAGTCCAACCCGACCTACCTCCTCCAGACGCCAGCCAAAAGCTATGTCCTCCGCCGCGCGCCGCTCGGCCCGCTGCTCTCCAAGACGGCGCACCGCGTCGACCGCGAGTTCCTCGTGCTCGAAGCGCTCAACAAGTTCAACGCCCGCCTGCCAAAGGACACGCCGCCGGAGCGCTTCGTGCCCGTCCCGCAGGTGTACGCGCTCTGCATGGACCCCGAGGTCGCCGGCTCGCCGTTCTACATCATGGAGTTTTTGAAGGGCCGTATCTTTACCGACGTGCAGATTCCCGACTTGCCCGAGGAGGAGCGGTTTGCGTGGTGAGTGGGGTGCGGGCGGGAGCGGCATGCCGAGCCGGCGTAGCGCGCGTCCTGTGGATTCTCCTATCGTGGCCACGCTCACACACCCAGCTGGCGCTCCGCCGTCCAGTCCCTCGCCCTCCTCGGCTCCATCCCCGTGTCCGCCCTCGGCCTCCCCGCGTCCTTCGCGCCCGACCCGATCAAGAAGCCCTACTTCCCCCGCCAGGTCGTCGGCATGCACCGTGTCTCGGACGCTCAGTCGCAGGCGCCGGTGCCCGGCAACCCGGGCGGCATCCTCGGCCCCGTGTGGGGCGCCGACGAGCTGTGGCCTTACTACGAGCAGGGCTCCAAGGCCGTCTCGGCCGCCGAGGTGCAGCATGGCGCGTCGCTCGTGCACGGCGACTACAAGCTCGACAACCTCGTCTTCCACCCGACCGAGCCGCGCGTGATCGGCATCCTCGACTGGGAGCTGTGCACACTCGGCTCGCCGCTCGCCGACCTGGGCAATATGCTCATTCCCTTCTCGTTCCCGCCCGTGTCGGACGCCGACAAGGCCGAGCTCACAAAGAACAACAAGACGAGCGGCACGTCCAACCTCGTACTCGGCCTCAAGGGCCTGTCGTCGGCCCAGACGGGCGTCCCCACGTCCGACGTGCTCGAGCAGTGGTGGGTTGCGGGCATGAACGAGGGCTACCTGTGGCACGCGTCCGAGGCCAACCGCGAGCGCGAGGCGCTGGCCGGCCGCGTCCCCGGCCCCATCCCCGCCCCGCGCCAGTGGCCCAACAGGCGCTTCGAGTGGGTCCGCTCCTGGATGCTCTTCCGTCTCGCCGTCATTGCGCAGGGCATTGCCGCGCGTGCCGCCCTCGGACAGGCGAGTAGCGCGAGCGCGTCGGTCGACCGCGCGCCGTTCGACTTCTTCGGAAAGATGGCATACCAGGCCAGGGGCGAGCCAGAGGTCACGGCCAAGCTCTAGGGGTGTGGTGGGTAGTACTAGGAATGCATGTAAAGTGTAGAAGTGTAAGGTGGGAGGGAGGTGCAGGGTGGGCAGCGGGTTGCATGTGGCGAATTGTGGCCGCGTACGCCGCGATGCTTGTGAGGACGTGTTTCACCGAGAGACGGGCAGATTGCCAACCCACGGTCTGTCTGGAATACAGCTATACAGCCAAGCTGTCCACGTGCATGCCGGCGGCCGCACGGCAGCCAGCAGCTACTAGCTACAGGCATAGTGGCATGCGTACGGTGCACGCTTGGGAACACGCCGGCAGTGGTCCGCGGTGCCTGGTTCTGGCCATCTAGGTGGTGGGCGAGGTATCCGCCGGCGTCACCGGTTCTACCACAACAGCGCGGCGCTGGGACATGCAGTGCGTTAGTCTCGTGGCACGAGATCTGCGCTCGTTCCGGGCTGCTCCCAGCTCCCTTCCAGGGCGGAGAGTCTCGTCGCGCAGGGGCTGGTGGTCTGGTGCAAATCCCGCCGGGGCGAGGAATGTACCGTGGGCGGTTTGCAACGCGGTTGCACCTGGCTGTGCGTCGCCCGGCGCTCCACCGCACGACGCACACTGGCCGAACATGCCGCCGTCTGTGCGTGGCGATGGCCTGATCTGCTCGCTACGCGTGCCGGCCCGCCCGCCTGTGCGCTATGGCTCGCGCGCCGCGGCATCTGTGCTAGCTATGCGACTCGAGAAACACATAGCACGCGGTATGCTGCTGCTCAATGCGTTGGCGAGCGGGGTTGGGGGGTGGGGGGTGGTAGGGGCTGGGATGTGCGTGCTGAGGCTAGGACAGCGTGTGCAGGTGTGCTGAAGACGGCGCTGCGTCGGTCGTGCGTGAGGGGTCCAGCTGGCGTGCAGTGAGCCGGCGGGAGAGCGCGTGTGCTCCTCGTGGCGCTGCATTGCCGGCGCGCCGGCGATTCGACTGCGGAGAGGGTGGGCGAGTGGGTGTGGAGCGGGCTAGGGAGCGCTCTCTCGGCGGGGTGGAGCGATGGAGGGGTCACAAAATGGGGAGGGGCTTAATATGTGGCTTGGGCTAGGGGGCCTTGATGAAGGGAGGCTGGGATTGAGGGTGTGGGGAGAATGAAGGATGGGGGTCGGCGCGGGTTGTGGGCGCGGAGCGAGGCCTGGGCACTCCGTCGCGTGCTGCCGAACGACGTGCGGACGCCAGGTGCTCCTGCCACACCTGTGCGTCGGCGCATCACCGAGTATCCTGTCGCTGGTCAGTCAGAGCGCCGTGTGAGAGACTGAGCGCGCGACTGTCTTTCTCGCCGCGTGGTGGGATCCGCCGACGTCCCCGTGCCGCCGCGGTCCCTCGAGTCAACTCACAACGCGCTCCGCAAGCATCCCCTCAGCGGCAGCATGCACCCAAAAGCTCGCTCCCCGGGCCGCCGCGTTCTTTCGCCGGCGACATTTACCCCAGGTCACAGGACGGAGTGGTCAGAGTGATGTTCGTGCTCTGGCCGGGACGACTGACGAATCCCCATTGTAGGGTGAGAACCGGCGGGGGTGCCGACGAGCAGCGGCCCGCACGGCCGTCCCTCGACCCCGCATCGTGCACGCCGCACCCCATCGTCGAGGCCACCTAGCACCCACAGGTCATCAGCGACAATGCACACGCATGCACAGCGCGCCGACGGCGTGGAAAGGTCGGCGCCCGCCAAACGGCCGTGCAAAGACCCGAAAGTGGCGAGCGGCAGCCTCCACTTCTTGTCCAGCCCAACTACTCCCACCCGTCATCGTCGTTAGCGGAACTCGGGTTACAATCCTCTCATTCCGCCAGAAAAATCGTCCACTCGCGCGTGCTGGTGGCGCCAGGCTCGCAGGCGCGCGCGCGGGCCGCGAAGCGCAGCCCCGAACCTGGGGGACCGCGCCGGCGCCGCGCCAGGGCGGCCGGGGTGCGGACGGCCGCGCTGGCGGGGTGCTGCGCACCACCGAAACGGTGAGTGGCGAGAAAGAAATACTAATCTCCCTGCGCGTCTTTTGTGGGCGCTTCAGGCTCGTGAGATTGGGGATGGGCCGGGCCCTGGGTTCTGGAGGGGTCCGGGGGGGTTGGGTTGGGTTGGAGTCGCTGACGACGACCCGCAGAGACGCGACGCTGGCGCCCGGCGGGTAGTCGCTGTCCAGGAGGCAGAAGTGAATGCCATGCTCCTCAAAACAACACAAAAAGATGCGTACGGCAGGCTTTTACATTCCTGGAAGGAGAAGACACCGGTGCTGGCCAGGTGTTGGGCTTGCCGTCCTCCATGGTGGGAGGAAAGAAAGACACCGCGTACAAGCGGCACCGCGGCCTCTCAGCCCGGGGCGAGACCCCCCAGCAGGGGATGCAACCACGACAAATCATGCATGATCGAGGTAAGTACATCGTAAGGCTGGGGGCAAATGCTGACAGCCCACAGTGTGCAGGCAGACAGGTGGCACCCGGATCAGTGCCACGGACGGAGGACCCGACGCGATCGACGCGTGCCGACTCTGCGGCGGTTTCCACCCGCCGCGATGCGTGATTGCCGAGATAAAAACGGGCGCACAGTACCCGCGGGATCGGTACGGTGCATACCAGGTGTATGATGCGTTGGGTGAGTTGCGCGCCCAGCTGTGTCGCCGCGCATGCGTGGATGCGGGCGCGTGCCACACGCAGCAGTCGCCGCGTATCCAGATCTCTCTGACAACTCAGATCCAAAGAGACGGCATGCCCGCGCACGGCCGCCTACGGTGTAGGGTGCACCACGCATCGGGTCTACCTCGTCTGACCCGTCTTTGCTGATTTTAAGCATGCTCGTGAGGTCAGCAGGCGGAAGAGGCGCAGTGTGCCGCGACGACCGCGGCGCTGGTCAAAGATGCAAGCCGTCCCTTCGACACCTTTGAAAGCCGACAAACTCAGCGCCGGCCCTCTCTGATTATTTATCCCAATGAATGCTCAACACGCCTTGGTAATGATAATGGCGGCGGCGACGGTGCTGGGCATCATGGGCGGCGGTGGGAGACAACGCCATCGTGGTCGCTATGCGCGGCAGACCCGATCCCTCCGGCTGGGGATGGACATCGTCGGTCACGGGAAATATGCCATGGTGCTGAGACGCTTCTTTCACGTCCCAGGCCGCATCTGCGCGGTCCCCATCCCAGTTGCTGTCGTCGCTGGGCACACTATCGGCTGGACATCGGTCGCGATGGTGACGTCGGTAAACGCCACATCTCACACGGCAAGACGCTTCATCTGGTACCTAACGACGTCCTTGACCATGGCACGGGCATGCTGACGGCTGATGCCTTACTCGACGCGCACTTTACATCCATTCTGAGATGATCCCGGCCTCTGGCCTATGGGGTGCGGTGAATGCGAGACACCAACCCCGAGATCCCCGGGTGCCCTTCTCGAAGGATGTGTCGCCACGCACCCCTTCCCCCATGGCTAGTCACCAGCTTCTTTCTGTATCGTCTCTCCGATCTCCTCTCCGGGACAACTGATACCAATTTGGTCCGCTGGTATCCCAATCGGCGCCGCTCAAAGATAATCCGGGATCCCCAGCTTTGTTGTGGCCACGACAGCCTGCTCGAATGATCAGTCTTGCACCGCACGCTCTCTTCCCCGCGACCAATCGTGAGACATTGTCGCTGGCAGCACCTCTCCGATCTTTGGCCCCTGCGGCAACGTCGTATCTCTACTGTCGGCAGTAACGCGATCAGCGTGCCCTCAACTACAATCCAAGATCCACCTGCCATCGACCACGAGACACGGAACGGACAGACCACGACGAGCCGAGCCTCGACCCACAGCAGGAGCACGGCGAGCACGGCCTAGTCCTCCAACTCTGGGGCGCAGAAAAAATCCTCAAGGGTCCTTCCCGCCGTGCCGAGGCCGGCTGTCACCTCATCTCCCAGCGGCACGGACACGGCGCCACGGGGCCGTCGAGTGAATGTCATGGATGGAGCAAACGCCGGGTGTTTCAGATCCATCCATCCCAGATCGACGACGTACGACGGGGGTGCATCTGGACCTTCTGGCCACTCGGGCCGGGCCGCGGCGTTGTCACTGCCCTCCACGAAGCGTTTGAGGCAGCGCCAAAGTCGTCGATTTGAAGACCGGTCGTCGCCTCTGTCGTCGGTGTTGTGTTCGCGGGCGAGGACGGTCGTCTCCTGTGCCTCCGCAAGCCGCCCTCTCGCCGCCCTTGGCTCCCGGTGAAGCAGTGCCGCTGGATAACAGGGGGTCCTCACCCAACGGCACTTCTTGCGGCTTCCTGTTCAGAGTTTTCCGTGCTGCTTCTCCGACTCGCTCGCTATTCCCTGCGACGGCGCTCTGCAGCCTCGGGAATCTCCACCTCTCCCCACTCTGCGCTTCCATCACCGCCGGGGCCCAACTCGACATTCGCCACCCACCAAGAAAAGGCAGCGCCCGCCGCTGTCGGCCTGTCTTCCCCCATGCCGCCGACACCGACCTCACCTTACCGCTTGCAGACTCAGCATCCATGCCGCCTCGCCGCCCGCCGACACCACCGCCATCGTCATACCGACACCATTACACGTCTAGGCCCCCACCCCCGGACCACCACGTGGAATGCTGCGAGACGTGGGGGCATGGAGCACCCCGACGGCATGTGTCGCTGGAATGCACGCCCATTTACTGGAATCTGCATGGCAGCGTGCCGCGCGCGCGGATTGTGAGTCATTCGCCGGGCCGTCGCGCCACGTGCATTCCGCGCGCGGGGTATCCCGCAGCGCGCGTGGCGCGCGTTCGGCAATCTGGGACATCGGCCACTGGAGCAAACACCTTCAACTGAGCGCTGTGCATTGTGTGCTGATGACGAGTAGTGGTACTAAGTGGTGGTACTGAGTGGTATGCCTATGGTATGTGTATGTTCCCAAGACGACTGCGCGTCTAGATGCCCGAAAGATCTAATTTACACGCCTACTTCAGCGTCGCGACGCCCTCTGCCGCCACCTTGGGTGTGAGCACGCTTCCGTCCTGCGCCAGTGGAGGCACGGCAGCGACGTCGACTGCAGGCGATGCACTCTCCTCGTCCCTGGCAGCATTGCCGTCGTCGCCGTGGTGCCCGGCTCCGGGCGCGGGCTTGTTCACGCCCCGGATGCGGTCGACGACCGTCCACGTGCCCGAGTAGAAGAGCGGCGGGAAGACGGCAAGAATGAACATGGCAAACGAGAACCAGCAGATGACAGTCCAGCCGTTGCTGACGTGATCATAGATCTGACCGCCGATGATCGCGCCCACAGCAGACGAGACGGCGAAGGCAATGTTCATGGTTGCGAATTCATCTGCGGGGGGTTAGTCGTTGTCGTTGCACATGCTGGCGTGGCACTCACGAATCTCGCTGATGCCCTCCTTCTGCTTGGAAACAATGGCCATTTCTAAACCAGCAATGGTGTTGAGCACGGTCGCGAACATGTCTGGGTGTGAGTGGTGATCCACGAGCAGAACGCACTCATCATAGCGAAGTAGACCATGAAACCCGCCAGGCTGTTGGTCAAGTTCATGAGCGGGAGCCATGGGATGAGCAGGATGAGCGTCGGGATAAGCACCCATTCAGAGCCCCACTTGTCCGCCATCCAGCCGGCGAGTGGGCCGACGAACAGTGCCGGGGCGGCAGCAACCACTGACCGTCAGCTCACGCATCCACGCTCTGTTCTCACAATAGATGATGCCGACGAAATCCGACGTCTTGTGCCAAATGGCCTGCACGCGCAGGGTAAGAGTGGGGTCGAGCACGCCGAGAATGAGGCCGAAGATGAACACCATGAAGAAAGCAGTGAGTCCACGCGGCATCTTGGCGAGGGCGATGAGTACGCCGATGGGCGACAGCTCTTTGGGAGTCGTGGTCGTCTGCGCCGCCGTGCTGACTGCATCACTTTCGACACGCGGCGAGACCGCGGTCGACACGGTGTCGGTAGTCGGGAGCGCTGACGGCAGGGCGACCGGCGACGCATGCACCCTCGCGCTGGGGGACAGCGACACCGACCTGTGAAGTGCATCCCGCGCGTGCTTCTTCTGTGCATCCCATCGCGCGTCGCGCTCCGCCAGCGCGCCGAACCGCTTCTTCTTGGGCTCGACGACTAGCAGACGCGCGACGAGGTCGACGCCAAGGAGAATGATGCAGAAGATGAAGGGCGCGTGCCACCCGAGCTTCTGGTACAGCGCGCCTCCGATCGGCGGGGCGACGGTCGCGCCGATCGCGACGCCGGAGAACGCGAAGCCGAGGTTCGTGCCGAGGTTCTTGGGGTCGATGTTCTCGCAGATGAGCGCAAAGCCCACGGTCCAGACCACGGCCGAGCATGCGCCCTGCAGGATGCGCGAGACGACCATGGCCCAGTACGGCCTGGCGAGCATGAAGACCACAAACGAGCCCTCCATGATCAGCACGGCGACCACGAGCGGCAGCCGCCGGATCGGATACCGGTGGAAGAAGTACGCCACGGGAAAGGTCGCGACGAAGATGCCGGCCGAGTAGGCGACCAGGAGCCACGATGTGAGCCCCGACACATTCTTGTACCCCAGGGACTGGAGGCGAAACGGGATGACGGGGACGATGATGACAAAGGCCAGGATGTCGGAGAAGACGCCGAGCGTGACCACGGCGGTGATGTACCACGAGGACGAGCGCCACTGGTGGGTCAGTAAGTGATGGCGTTATCGGACCCACGCTGTAGCCGAACGGCAGTTTGGCGGCGAGGTCGTCTTCTGGCGGGCCGACGAGCTGCTTGTCCGCCGCGTTCGGGGTGACTACCTCGCCGCCATTGAGCGGTGGGACGTTCTTTTCAACCTCGTTTGGCGTTGCGGCCGATTCGCTGGGCGATAGGTTCGGGGTGTGGTGGTACCCTTCCACCATGCCCTCGACCGCGCCGGCTCGTGTTACTTGCACGGCGATCGCTGCGGATCGGGCGGAGGGAGGTCGGGATCAGCGGCCGAATGCAGCTGTTTTGTGTTTATGAGGATGCCACTCGCGCCGACGACGCGCAGGGATTACGCGCTGTGCTACACCGCAGTTGCGCAGGCTGAGGATACGCGGGAGTGGGTACCGTGAGACCAAGCCAAGCCAAGGTGCCTCTGTGCCGGTTGTGTCGAGTGCCAAGGTGTGGGAGTTGCCGTCGCCCTGAGATGTACAGGCAGAAAATAACAGCTCTGCCGTCTATAAGTGCGAGCAGCGGCGGGGCTCGCTCTCTTTCCAAGGTTTGTGCTTTTTTGCTTAACGATGCGAGCAGGTGACAACAGTCAGCAGACGACTGGCGGTGACGACCCGACGGTGTGCCAAGGCGGTGATCGGTGCGGAGGCCAGTCAATAAATGCTAGACAAAATGAAGAGAGAGCACGACAGACGGTGATAAGCGACCGTCTTTGCTGCCAGAAATCCATGAGGGACGTACCTGCCCGGATCAGGCTGTAGCAGGCTGGCTGCGCTGCTGCAGCTCGCTCGGCAGGATCTAGACTCCGGGGAGAGGACCGACGCCGGTGCCGACGCGCCGCGGGGGCTCAACGCTGGAGCCGAGCGACCGGCCGATGGGGTCGGAGCACGGCGTCGCTGACGAGCGTGCTCTGTAAGCAGGTGCTGTCTTGGCGAGTAAGGCGGCGCGTGGGCACGAGGTGATGGCGGCGGCAGCAGCGCTGCTAGCTGGCTCTAGTAGCGCTGGCGTGCTTTCGGCGTGCGAGGTGAGCGATGCAGCGGTCTCACGGGTTGTTGCATACGATCACCCATCTTGTCTCGTTGTGGGGTGGTTGAGAGTTGCTGACTCGCATCGCTCGGAAGCGCAAAGGGATTCCCGCTGGGCAGGGAAGTGGGCGGACAGGGTTTTCCGTGTCCGTGATTGTTGTGGCAGCGACATGCCGGCAGGCAAGTAAGTCAGCGTTAGTGACGAACAAGTGGCCGAGGAATGTGCAACACGACGGACATGAATGTGTGAGGAGCACTCAGGTCACGATAGATCGTCCGGTATGACTGGCTTGGCCGACGACTTTGATCTCGCGATCCTGGCGTCATCTTGAGCGATCAACTGGGCGTAAACCACGGCCGGCATTCCCTTGTGTGGCACAGGGCGCGTTCGTGTAATGGCAACAGAGCTATGCATATCGTCCCTATCCGCAGTTCTCTCAAAACAATTACTAGGTCGGCCTTTCGCAGAAAGTTGATACTACACTAATCGGAGAGCGGACCAGGGGGGCATGGGGAGGCTTCCACCTGCTCGGCCAGCGAGCAGGCAAGGCACAGAGGATGAGGTGGTGGTGTATGACAAACTGTAATCGTCTAGGCGTTCTCCGTCTCTTTTACTCTTCGTCGCTGGGGTTGACCACACGCAGCTTTGACAGGCGGTTGTGGTTCTGGAGACCAAGCGCGTTCATCGAAGAGCGGCGCACGTGCTTGGACGAAAGGTCCTTGGACTCGCCCTGCGAAACGACGCGGTTTCCGCCAGCAAGCGTGCGGACGGCGGGAGCACCTCCGGAAACGGAGCGCATGGTCGGTGCCGACACGCGCTTGTTACCGGACAGCGAAGCCTTCTTGGACATCATGGGCGACGAGTTGAAGTCGAGGGGCGGGATGCTAGGGGCAGCCGAGACCTCCGAAGACTGAGACAGAACGGGGGAGACGGGGACGGCGTGCGAGTCGTCAAAGGGAGACTGGTGGGCATGCGAGCGGAGGGTAGCAGTGGGGCTTATGGAACGGAAGGCGGGCTTGTCGGTCAGAGACTTCTCAAGCATGTTCCAGTCGGCGGCGTCAGCACCCGCAGCAGCCAGGGTGCTCTCCGGCTCCTCCATCGTAGGCGACATCAGAAGGACCTGGCCGTCACCCTTGGGGCTGCCGACGCGAGGGCTCGAGTCAATGTCGATGAGCTGGCCAGTGGGAGCGTTCTGGAGGTCGTCGGCGTAGCTGTAGGTCGAGGCGATGGGCATCGGGAAGGGGATGGAGCCGACGACGTGCTCGCCCTCCGAGCTGAAGCTGTTGCGGGCGGGAACCGAGGCACGGGGAGTCTTGCGACGCTGGGGCAGGTCGGTGTAGGTGGCCTCGCGGCGCTCCTCGTCAACGCGACCAAGTCCAAAGTCGACTTCCTCCCAGTTGCCCTTCTCGTTGAGCTGGTCCGGGTTGATGGGGGACATCTCGCGCTCGGTGATCGTTCCGTCGTCTCCGATGCCGTGAGGGCGACCGGAGCGGGCCGAGTTGCGGCGGAAGAGGCCAGTAACCTTGGACTTGACGTTGGAAAGGAAGCCCTCGTCCTTCTCGTTGTAGGAGCTGAAGGGGTAGACGTCGCGGGAGGCAACAGGGCGGGAGAAGTCGCCATTGTCCTCCTGGGCCTCGAACGAGAAGTGGTTGGCGTGGCGGCGCTTGCGGTTGTTGCGGATGTAACGGCGCGAGAAGAAGACGATAATGGGAATGAGGATCGCCAGCAGGATGACGGTGGGGACAACAGCCGCGGTGACAGTCTTCTTGTTGCTCTTGTGGGCAATGGGCTGGAGCATGTTGTCGGACCACGACGACTCCCACTTCCAGTTGTTGGCAGACGAGTCGCGCATGTCGAGGAAGCTGGTGCCGGTAACGGGCGTGCCCTGGGGGCCGAGGCCGAAAGCGGTGACCATGACACCCTGGGGAGTCATGACCGACGAGTGGTACGACACGGCGTTGCTGGCCGAAGCCTGGATGGCAGAGGGCTGCGACCACTGCCAGCTCTTGGTGTCGAGCACGGCCAGCATCGTCGACGGGGCGAAGCTCTTGCCGTTGATGTTGGCCTCGGAGCCGCCGTACAGGACGAGGAGGGGCTGCTTGGGGTGGGCAACAAGCGAAGCACCAACGCGACCGACGGGGATGGTACCGGAAACCTTCTGCGAGGACCAGCCTCCGGAAGCAGTCCAGACGCCAATAGTGTCAAGCGCAACGAGCGAGCCGTCAGCGGCACGTCCGCCAGCAAGGTACATGGTGGTGTTGGTCTGGGCGAGGGCAAAGTCAGAGACAGCAAGCGACGAGCCGGTGAGGCCGGCGGGCAGCTTCTGGCTGGAGACGGGGGCCGCAGACGACATGGGGACCTTGAGGACGTCGGAAGCGGTGTAGGCGGCGGTGGATGACGAGCACACAGTGTTGTCAACAATACCGCCCACGACAACGACCTCGCCCTGGGCGGAGCCGTCGTCGACGCTGAAGGCACCAGTGCCACGGCGGCGGATGAAGGTTGAGGGCGAGGCAGAGGTCCAAGACGATGCGCCAAGAGAAAGGGTGTGGGTGGTGGCGTCATTGGCGCACGACGAGGTGATACCGCCCGTAACGACGAGGTTTGAGCCGTCACGCGAGAGGGCCATCGAGGCAAAGGCGTGGGCGGGGAGACCGTTGTTGGGTCCCAGGTTCCAGGACGGCGAGGATGAGTTGAGCTGGGCGGAGTTAGCAGCGAACAAGAGCAAGCAAACTCACAGGAAGGACGAGCACATCGTTGGTGATCTGAGTGCCCGAGCCCGAGACCTCGCCGCCGACGACGTAGATCGAGTTCTGGGAGGGGACGAAGACGGCCTGGTGGCCCCAGCGACCCGCAGCCGTGGCCTGCACGGAGGGAAGGGAGGAGAGGAGGAGGAAGAGCATGGTGGCGAGGAGGATTGGGGTGGGCAGGGAGAGAGCAGTCCTCGTCAAGAGGAGTTGGGCAGTGTCTTTGGGGCCTCGGGGAGCTCTGTTGGGAGGTTGAGGTGGGGTGCTGACCAGCAGCGGGGTGTAGAGAGGATGGAGGAGGTGAGGTGAGTGAGTGAGTGAGTGAAGAAGAGTGAAGTGAGTTGTGGGTGGGAGGGGGAGGGGAGGGGAGGGTGTGGTCGCGGTTGGCAGAGCTGCCAGCACCAGCGTCCAGCCCTCCTCGTCCTCCCACGCCATGTTGGTCTTGTTTAAGGGCCGTTCATAAGCCATGAGCTGCGTGTTTTACCTCTTCTGGGCCTGGTCTCGCGGCACTTGAGCAATGTCGGGCCTGCTGGATGGGACATGTCAGTGGGCCGTACAGTGCAACTTCAGGGTCAGCCAGGAAAGAAATCAGACGCCACAAAAGGCGACGAGATGGCTGGAAGCTCAAGGTGGGCGACGGGAGCATATCGATTATTCTCAAGACATTTTGTTGTAATTAATCCCACAGCTGGCAACACGTGACCCCAACTCCCCCCACGTGGCTTTCGCTCACTCGTTTTGGAGTCGCAAAAGTTGCACGCCGCCGATTGCGGCGAGGCGAGCGACGAGCATCGAGGCGAGAGCGACGTCCGCCTCCTTGCGTCCAACAACAACATCTCTCTTGCGTTGCACAACACAACAGCAGCCCCAACACCTTCTTAAAAGAGACCTGAGTAGCATCAGTCTCATCCAGCAGTCCGGTCCGCATCCAGCCCGAACGCACACCCGCTTCAAAAGTCGCCGCTCGAGCAACAAGTCTCCTGTCGACAGCCCCCTTCCCACCACTTCCCACTTCCCCGAACGATGTCCTCGCCAGTAAAGACCGAGGCCGAGGCCGCGCCCGTCAACATCGAGGTTGAGGCCACTGAGGTCGCTGCCGATGTTAAGCCCGAGGTCAACAACGAGCTCGCTGCGAAGGCTTCCAAGCAGGGTGCGCATCTCTCGTGTTGGTGCAGGCGGGCATGATCGCTGACACCGCTTCTAGTCAACTTCTACTTCTCCGACTCGAACCTCCCCACGGACAAGTTCTTCTTCTCCCTGACGGCGTGCAACAAGGAGGGATGGGTTCCCATCAAGACCATCCTCACGTTCAAGCGCATGCGCGAGTTCAAGGAGCTCGGTGTCGAGGGTGTCGCCCAGGCTCTCCGCACCACTGCCGCCGCTGAGGGTTCGGACCCCCTCGTTGCTGTCAGCGAGGACGGACTGAACGTCCGCCGTGCTCGCCACTTTGAGCCCAACACCACCCAGTGGAGCCGTTCGGTCTACGTTGTGAGTACCGCGTCGATGGCCTTAGACGTCGCTGACGCCTTGACAGAAGGGCTTCGGTGAGGGTGACACCGAGCACAACTCGCAGGAGCAGATCGAGGAGTGGTTTGCGCAGTTTGGCAAGGTCAACGCTGTCCGCAAGCGTCGCGAGGACATTCCCGACAAGTCAGGAGAGAGGGGCTCTGGCCGTGGCAGGGGAGCTTTCAAGGTTTGTTTCTGGCCGGGTCTGTGCGACGACAGTGGCTGACTTTCTCCCCAGGGCTCGGTCTTTGCCGAGTTTGCGTACGAGGCCGACATGAAGAAGTTCCTCGAGCTCGAGTCGGTCCCCAAGTTCACCGCCGACGGCCCTGACATGCTCACGATGAGCAAGGACGCATACGTCACGATGAAGGCCAAGGAGAAGGGCATCCCCGAGTCGGACATCCAGAAGGGCCGGGCTGGCAAGGACAACCAGCCTAAAAAGTTTAACGCGTTCCGTGAGCTTGAGAAGCTCAAGAACGGCAAGCCTGCGCAGTTTGCCAGCATCCCCGACTCGATGGAGATTGTTGGCGAGCGTGTTGGCGGCTCGGCGCGCTCCAACGACAGGAAGCGCCCCCGTGAGGACGGAGAGGAGCGGGCTGCCAAGAAGGAGAAGATTGAGGAGCCCCTCACCATCGAGTACGGAGGCGTCACCCTCGAGTGCGACCCCAAGACTGGTGCCGTCCAGGACGCTTCCAAGCTTGTGTTCACCGAGGGCGCGGCCATCAAGTTCTCGGCTCCTGGTGACGGCGGTGACTGGAAGGTTCTTAAGAACGCCGTTATCGAGGCCGCCATCCCTGCCGCCTTCATGGCCTTCCCCCCCGGCTCCAAGGGCGGCAGCATTGCCAAGGCGGACTCGACTCTGATTTCCGACGAGGAGCTCACCAAGCTCAACGACGCCAAGCTCGAGTTTGGCGGCGAGCCCGTCACCTTCTCGCGCATGAACGGTGAGTGGGGCGGGAGGCACGCTTGGGGGTAGCGCTGACATGTCACAGAGGAGGAGCAGCGTGCGTTCTGGCTCTCGCGTGCCAACTACCAGGGCACCGTTGCCCTCCGCAAGCGCAACGAGGCCAACGACGGCAAGCGCGGCGGCGGCTTCCACCGTGGTGGTGGCCGCGGCCGTGGAGGTCGCGGAGGCCGTGGCGGCTTCCAGCGCGGCGGCGGCGGACGCGGCGGTGGCCACCGTGGTGGCCGTGGCGGCCACCGCGGCGGCAGGGATAACAACGGCGGCAGCCGCAACAACGACTCTGGTGTCCCCCCCACTGTCGGCTCTGTGAGCAACTAGACGGCGTGTAGGCCAGCTTGATCTTTGCCCGTTCCCATCCCATTTGCCATTTCCCATCCATCCAACAAACACTACCAACTGCAACCACCGTGGCTAGAGCCACAACTTATGCCGTGCTGCCGGACTCACTCTCGCCGCTGCGCGCATTGTTTCTCGTAAGGGTCGTCCATCCGTACATTGCGATGACTGTGATGTGACGAGAGTACTGTATGTGTGTCGCAGGCTGCGGAGCGTGGGCGCCGTGGAGGTGGACTGGACGTGACTGAGCACTGCTCGCTGCTATTTCGCTAGCGGCCGCCGCCACCGTCGTCGTCGTCGTCGTCGCCATGCGCCCACCCGCCACTCCTTTGAGTCGTCTCGACACGACGACCACAAACTCCATCCTTTGTACTTTGCACTAACTCGCGCGCTCATTGTTCTGCACTCGCGCGGCACTACCCCGCGCGCCGGCCCAATGCCAGGCCCGCGCACGCCCCCCTTTCCGGCCATACCACCGCCACCGTCACCTTCGCCGTCCAAGCCCTCCTTCTTGCGCCGTCTATTTTGCGGAGCGAGCGAGCCCAACGACCTGTACGACTTGCACCACTCCTCCCACGCCCGCACGCCCAGCCCCTCGCCCTCAGCGCGCACAGCAGCAAGCGACACCACCCACCCCGCGTGGGGGCCGTACGCTGCGCTCCCCTCCCCGGCAGGCATGGACGCGCGCCCGCTCCCGTCCGGCGACCTGCCGCGCGGGCTGCCCAGACGCCCCTCCACACCCGCCGGCAAGCCGCCCCACCACACGCTCACGCGCGCGCCGAACACTGAGCCAGACCCGTACCTCATGGCCATGTGCCCCGACCCCCGGCCGGGCAACTACCGGTCCCTGCCGGCTGCTGAGCGGCGCTGGATCGACTGGAACCGCGCCCACCAGAAGAAGTATATCGCGTTCGCGCAGAAGGCCGAGGTCGCGCGCGCGAAGGTGGCGAAGAAGGCCGCCGCGGAGCAGGAGAAGGCGGCGCGCAAGATGGCCGAGGAGGCGCGCGTGAATGCCGCCAAGGCGGACGCGCAGCGCGCGCGTAACTACGAGTGTGTGTCGGGGTGGGCGAGGGGACTCGCTGACGACCGCAGGAAATGGCTCGCGTACGAGAAGTGGGGCAAGGCGCACGGCTTCCTGCCCCCGGACGGCGAGAAGAAGGAGAAGAAGGACAAGCCGCCGCCGAAGCCAGCGTACGAGCGCTACCCGTTCATGCTGCAGCCTGTGCTGAACGAGTTTGGGGCGTACCGCCCGCCCGGGGCCGATGCGCCGGGGTTCGGCGACCAGTGGCCCGGGATGAGCGCGACGATGCACACGGTGGGTGCGACAGCGAACGAGCTGACGGCAGGCGCTGACCGGCATGGACCGCGACGAGCAGCTGCGCCAGGCGGCCGCGGGCCGGCTGTGGATGGTGTAGGCTGCGGCGTCGGGTGCGGTAGGCGGTGTCAACAACATTCATCAGGTCGGGAGTACATGTACATCATCGCTGCCGCTAGTAGTGCACGGCGCCAGTGGCGAGGGGCATCATGGCCGTGAGCAGCGCGTTCGCGCTGTCCCGCCGCGACTTGGTGCGCTGCACCGGCGCGGGGGACGCGCCGCGCGGCGGCTGGTGGACGTGCGCCTCTGGTGGCGGGGTCGGGGGCGGCGGGAACTCGTCGTCGCATACGAGGAGGGGTTTGGAGGCGGAGGGATCGGGGGCTGGGGGGCGTGTAAGCAGCGAACCGAACAGCGGGGAGAGTGGCCTCGCTCTGGCATGGCGAGCTTGACCACGACGGCCGAGGCGCGTCGCACGCACGCGCACCACGCCCTCGTCGTCATCCACACCACGACTCACTGTACGCCGGCAGGTCAGGATCGCTGCTAACCTCCGGATGGGCGCGGTTCACTCCGTCGTGCCCGTAAATGCTCACGCGGCGGCCGGACGCGCGCATGGGCGGCGTGTTGCCGTGCTCCGGCGGCGGGGGGTTGAGGTGCTCGCACACGAGCGCGACGGTGCTCCCGAACGTCGGGAACGGCTGGTTCGCGTGCAGTGGCAATAGCGAGGGGTTGGTGCGTGCTTCGCGTGTCTCGCGCACGACGCGGTACTTGTGTCTTATCAGGCGGACTGGGGTGGGTGTCAGCGGTCGGGAGCGCGGCGCCGACGGAAGCTTGGCTCGCTGCGCTGCGCCGGAGATGCCCGACTCACACGCCCAGAAGAAGACGGCGAAGATGAACAGGAAGAGGATGGCGATGAGGCTGGGCGTCAGCAACAGCACACGCCGCTCGCGACTCACTACACCATCATACTGGCGCTCGGGGCGGGGACATGGATGCTGCTCCGCACAGCACGCAACCAGCGCCACCCATCTGGTATTTAAACGTCGTTGGCGCCGGTGTGACTGACTCGGTCAACCCAAGATCCTCGGTACCTCGTCACGACGTCATGTGAGCCTTCACGTGCCGCATCGGTGTGTTCGCTCATCTCCGCCACACGGCCGAGAGTTCGTCCTGTTCCTATCGCAGACGGGAAGATTGGTCATGCAGGCGGAATGGTGCGATGCCGGGCTTGCCGTTGCGCGGGTCTTGTTGTCGCTCTTCGCCGTGCGCTGCGTGCGTCCACTTGAAGCGCGAGTCGAGTTAGTTGCCGTGTGACTCGGCGGGAGTGCAGCGTCACTACGCGGCGTGGGACTTGTCCGCGCGGCGTCTTGCGGACTGTGGCAGCAACAGCGACACGGTCCAGCGCTGCAGACGCACCGCATACAGATGCATAGCTACGCTGGCTACGCTGCTCGCTCTACATGCGCGCAGATGAACTGTACCGCAGGCACAACGTACGTCGCCCACCCCGCGTCCGCCTCGCTCTGGCGTCAGCAACCCTGCGGCCCAGCCCAAACCCACCTCGATCTCGACGTCGAAGCAGTGCCCCCCGGTCGGGTCGTACACCTCGCCAACGGGCACGGAGTGCGCCCTCAGCGCGGCGGCCATGTCCCGGCTCTGCGCGACCGGCACGGCGGGGTCCGCCTCGCCATGCAGGAAGAAGGTCGGCGGGAAGCCGGCGAGCGGGCGCTTCGCCGCACTGGCGTGCACCAGCGCAGCCGCGTACCCCTCTTCGCTCAGCGCGTCGCGGCGCACGAGCGTGTCGACCAGCCGGCCCTCGGTAGACAGGAGCACGTTCATGTCCGCGCGCAGGCGGTGTGCGCGTGTCACGACGAAGTCCGGCATGCCCCAGAACCGGCGGAGCTCGGACAGCGGGAGCGCAGGCTCCATCTCCCACTCCCACGGCTGGATGGTGACTGCGTTCGCGGGGTCGGTGTCGCGCGCGGCCGCCTCGACCTCGGCCTCGCTGAACGCGCCGCTGAGCGCCTTGCCGCGCGGGTTCGCGCGGTGGAAGTGCGCGTCGGTCGCGTCGACGAGCCCGTAGAGGTTCAGCACGGCGCGCGGGCGCGGGCAAAGCTCATGGCCCGCGAGGCAGGCCAGCGCGCCGCCCGCCGAGTCGCCGCCGACGGCGTACGCGTCAGGTGTGGTGCCGGGGACCACGGTGCCGAGGTTATCCCTGCACCAGGCGAACGCGTCGGCCACGTCGGACAGGATGTCCGCCAGCGATACCTGCGGGATGAAGCGGTAGGCTGCTGACACGACGGTGTACCCCCGCTCGTGGAACGCCGGCACGACCCACGGATTCGGGGTCGCGTGCTTGCCGCCTCTGTGCGTCAGTGATACGCCGGAGGACACGCCCACATGAAGCCCCCGCCGTGCAGCCACAGCAGCCATGGCCCGGTCGGCTCGGGCGCCGGGAAGATGCGCAGCGGGATGTCGACGCCGTGCGCCGTCTTGTACACCCTGTCGATGTGAGGCTCTGGGCAGGTCGGCAGCGGCTTGGGCATGGTGGTGTTTGACGCTGTTGTGTCAACGGCCAGGTCGCTGTTTATATGGGGACGCGGCGGATCATTTGCCGCGCGTTCAGTGCGGGGCCCGCGTCGCTCCTCAGGGGCGGACACGGACGAGGACACCGACCCTCTCAACGTGCCCCGGATGCTACAGAACAACAGATGCATCCTGGTAACAGCGACAGATGTATGGCCACTGCTGCGGTCGGCTGCTCCACGACTAGGCCCCAACGCAACGCCTCAGTCTTGCTGCGCCACCACACGCCCCACACAACTCGCCTCGGCTCGCTCCGCTCGCCGCCCCGTCGCCGCCCATTCAATACACCGAATACACGAACACTCTATATTTGCTGCTGCTTACACTGGCACCGGCTCATGGCTTGTCAATGTCGGTCTCGAAGATGAACTGGGCGAGGTAGCGCAGGCCCGCGTTCACCTCGTCGCCTGTCGGGCGGATAAGCGACGCCGGGAGCATGAAGCCGTACTACAAAGTCAGCACTAACCACACCTTCGCCACTCACAGTGCCCGTGTCTCTCAGCTCGGCAGAGTACGACCAGCGCGTGTCGCCCACGCCGTAGACATAGTCGATAGCCTCGCCGGTGGAGCTAGTCGTTAGCACGGCGCGATGACGCTACGCACCGGAATGTCAAGTCGCACGCCTGGCCGGTCTGGTATCCCTCGCCGTTCTGCGCCTGGCGCATGGCCTTGGCGACGCCCAGTCCCGCCTCCATCAGGTTCTCCGCGTCGGCTGGGAAGTCGGCGCACGAGTACGCGTACGGGAACATGACTGATATCAGCGGTGATCATGAGCAGCTACTTACACAGCTGGCCGTACGAGTGCAGGTCGACAAACGCGCGCACCTTGTGGTCGCGTGGGGGTGTGTCGGTGATCGTGCCGTTGATAAGATAGTAAGCCATGGCCTTGGTCTCGAGGGCCTCGAACGCCGTGCGGCCGGCGTACGAGTCGGAGCATGCCGTGCGTCCCGCGATGAACTTGTGGCCCCAGTTGCTGTTGAGGTCGATGCCTGGATCCAGTCAGCGCCACCCACGCCCCCGACCCACCCTTGCAGAAGAGGCCGCCCCCGTCCTGGCGGTTCTTGCGCCACATGCGGCTGTGGGCGTGCGAGTACTCGAACCCGTCGGGGTTGAGCACCGGCACGACCGTGAAGGTGAAGTGGCGGAGGAGGGCCGCGGCGTGCGAGTTGGTGTCGGTAGTAGCGTCCAGAATGAGCGAGTGGAGGAAGTAGATTGCAGACGATGGCGCGACCCACTGGGCGTGTCAGCTCGCATATCAAAGTGGGCAACAGGGCTGGCACAGGGCGGCTTATCGCAATCTGCGATCGCCGCCGCCCACGTTCGTGCCACTTCGACTCACCTCGCGGGCGTGCTGCCCGGCCTGGATGACAAACTCGAGCTCCTCGTGCTCGGGCTCGCCATCACGCTCCTTCATGTGCGCGCGCCAGGCGCGGATCGCGCGGCCTTCCACCGTGGTGCCGATATCATACTCCTCCACGATATCGGGGAACGCCGCCTTGAGTGCGTCGCCAAAGGCGTAGATGCCCTCGATCTTGTGGTACGCATCGTGGAACGGCGTGTTGATCGACGACACGTTCCACCCGCCCTCGGGCTCGTCGTCGTCGGCCACATCGCGGAGCGTCATGTCCACGAGCGCCTGCACGTCGGGCACGTACGTCGTAAAGCTTGGCAGCGCGCTGCGGATGTACGTGAGGGCGGGGGGCACGCGGATGTCGATGGACGCGGCCGACATGTGCCAGATGTCGATGTTTAGTGTCTGGCGGGTTAGCACAGTAACTTCGATCCGAACCTACCTCGAGGAGCGCCAAGATGCCCTCCTTTGCCGAGTCGGCCATGCCGTGCCAGTCGACACGCCACACCGCGTGCCCGTCGTACCGCTCGGCCGTGCCCGTCTTACCGGCCAGCTCTGCGGGGGGCGGTGTCGAGTCGTCGTGCGAGTCGTGCGCCGGGTGGCCAGCGTGCGCTTGTGGGGGCAGGAGCTGGGCGAGGGGGTTGAAGGCCGCCTGGGCGTGGAGTGAGTTTGGCCCCGGGCCGGCGATGGGCGATGCGGATGCGGGGAGTGCGCAGGCGGCGAGGGCGAGTGCGAGCAGTGGTAACCGTGATGATAGCATTGTGGCGAGGGCGAGAGAGGAGTAGAGAGAGAGATGGGGACGAGATGAAAGATGCCAAGAGGGGAGAGGGGGACGGAAGTGGGGGCGCGCGGGCTGGCCGCTGGCCGCTGGCCGGAATGAACGTTGATGGCGGCGGCGGCGAGCCAGAGGAGGCCAGCGGGAGCAAATCCACCCTGCCATTCGCCCATTCCGGATCTCGACGCCGCTGATCGTGTGACTTGGCGTCAGCATGCATCCACCTCCCCGTCCAGCCACGACCACGAGCAATGACGACGACGACGACAACAATAACAACACAAAGACAAAAACTTCTGCACATGGTGACCTCTAATCACATGCATGCTCCTCCTACCCCCCGCCTCATGCCAGTGTCTCGACCCAAGACTCAAAACAAACCAATGGGCCGGCTCTATGACTTTTGAAAATGCACAAACGCTAACCGCCCTAGTAGCGTGGGTGCTCGTCGTAGTAGTTGGACTTGTGGTACCCACCACGACCACCACCGTTGTAGTCGCCACGGCCACCGCGGCTCGACTGGTGCCCGCCGCGAGAGTAGCCACCGCGGCCACCACCGGAATAGTCGTCGCCGCGGTCGTTGTTGTAGCTCTTACGCTGATAGCCGCCACTGTCGCGCTGGTAGCCCTCAGTGCTGTCCTTGCTCCCACCTCCATTGTAGCCGTCGCGCTTGTAGTTGCTGTAGCCGCCACGGCCACTGTCACTACCCTGGTAGCCTCCGCGGCCACTGTCACCGCCCTGGTAACCCCCGCGGCTGCTGTTGCCCCTGTACCCGCCACGGCCGCCACGTCCGCCACGGCTGCTGCCCTCGCCGCGCTGGCTGTGCCAGTCGTCGTCGCCCTGCTTCTTCGTACACGGACGGTCGTTCGAGTACTCATTGTATGCCTTGTATGTTGGCTTCGACTTGTACTCCGGGTCATATGTTGGCTTGCTGTACGGCCTGTCCTGGTCATGCTGCTTCTGGTACGGGCGGTCGTAGGGCTTGCTGTTGTGGTACGACTTCTTTTCGTACGGCACCTTGCCCGTCTCGTTCTTGTTGTAGGTCCGATCATACTGCGAGTTGTAGTTGGGACGGCGATCATCATCGTCATGGTCGTAGCGACGACGGCCATCGACGTCCTCATTACGCTCAGGACGATCGTCGCCGGTATACGTGCGAGCCGGGCCGCCCTGCTTGGCAGGCGACTCCTTCGGGACGAGCTTTCCAGCCGGTGCCGTCGCATCATCCTGAACGATGAGCTTCTCGAGCTCGCTGATCTGCGCCTTCAAGAACTGCAACTGCTTGATGACCCAGTGGTTGGGAGGCGCGCCCAAGACCTTGGCTGCAGAGCCCTTAGTGCTCCCAGACGTAGTAGAAGGCGCCGGCTGCTTCTGCACCACGGCGACGGAGGTTTCCTTGACCACGGTCCCAGTATGGACGACCAGAGCCGACGATTGGCCGTTGTTCCCCGCATCAGAGCTCCTGCAGATCAGTACCTAGGCCTTGGACGAGACGAGACTTACCTTCGCGCCTCGAGGCGCGAGTCCTGGGCCTTGTCGGGGGAGCGAGTACGGGGAAGGGGCCAGGGTACACCGCGCGGCTGAATCTGCGGGGGTAGAGGCTCGTCCATCTCCATGTCGCTGCTGGACGAAATTTGGCGAGTGAGCGCGTGAGGACGAGCAAAGTCTCCAACGCGCGAAGCCAGGCCATTCTCCTTGTCACGAGCATCGCGAGGATCACGAGTGCTGAACAAGCGACGCTCAGGCTGCTCGGTGCTGGCACGATACTCGTCACTGCGCGATGCACGGCGCGTAGGGTCAGTCCTGGGGGGTGATGAGTGCCGCTGGCGCGGGGGCGAAATCGAGCGAGAGCGGGGAGGGTAACCGTCCTTCTGCGAGCGCTGCTCGGCACGCTTTCTCGCGGCAATAGCAAATGGCGTCTCAAGCGTGGTGGTGTTGCGCTGGGGCTCACCGCCAGACGCGCCAGGCGTATTATTGTGGTTGTTGAGTGACGTTTCGCCACCCTGCCGATCGCCATTGGGAACGCCGTTGCTGGTCTGCTTCACGACAGGAGGGGCAGTCGGCGCTGCCGGGGTCGACACCGCTGGTGTGCTCGCGACGACCTCAACGCTCTTGGCAGGAGTCGCAATCTTGATGGGCTCCTTGGTGCCTTCCTTTGCGGGCTCGGTAAACGCACTCACAGTGCCAGTACCGTTGGCCGTGCGGCCGCGCTTAGCCAGCATCGTCTGTCTCAGCTTCTCCTTGAGCATGGACTGTTTATCGACTTCGGGCGCAGTGGGTACAACTTCACCCTCCTCGGGCTCGTCTCGCTGGTCCGTAGTGGGCGGGGGAGCAGCGGCCGCAGGGCTGGGTGGGCGCGACGCGTCCTTCTTCTGGAGGTACAGCTCGGCGGTGCGGACTGGGTCGTCGGCGAGGCGGGCAGCGAGCTGCTGGACACGGCTGCGCTCAACCTGCTCCTTGAAGAGGCGGAGCTTGTCACTGGCAGGGTCCAAAGGAGGGGTAGAGGTGGTGGTGGTGCTGGCCGCGTTGGCGGCGTTGGCCTGGAGCTGGGCAAGAGAAGGTGACTCTACCACTACTGCGGTCGCCTGCATGGGGGTAGGCGTGGGAGGGATGTTGGGGAGTTGTGTCGCTGAAGAGTAGGGAGATTGAGAAGAGTAGGGAAGAGCAGAAGTGGAAGGATTCGAGTTGAGTGGGGCGAATCGAGCCGCCAGGGGGACTGGAGGGGCGCCGCGGTGTGTGTCGGAGTGCTGTGGTAGACCGACGCCGACACGGGCGACGGCTGCGGCAGCTCCTGCATCTGGCGCAGGTTCTCAAGTCGCTGCTCCTCAAGCCGCTCCTCCTCGAGCGCCTGCCGCACGTCGGCTTCCACACGCGCAACCTTGGCCTCCCAGTCCTCCTCTTGCCTGCGGGGGCCATCGTGGCCACGGGGGCCACCACCGCCGCCGCCGCCACTGTATCCGCCCCGTCCCCCGTCCCGACCGTACGGATCAGGCTGATCATAGTCTGGGCGCGAGTACTCGCGCCTGTCGTCAAAGCCGCCCCCGCTGCCGTTGCCATACCCGTTGCCGTTGTGCCCCCCACCACCGTACGACCGCTTGCTGCCGCTGTCGTACCTTCCCCCGCCGCCGCCACCCTCATACTCGTAGTCGAGCTCATCATATCCGTTGCGGTTGTCGTAGTCCTTGTCCCATCTTCCCTTGGACGGCGTGTTGTGGTGCTGCTGCTTGTAGCCGCCGCCGCCGTTGAAGTTGTCGTTGTTGTTGTAGCTCTTGTAGCCTCCCTGCTGCTTCTGCTTCTTCTTCAGGTGGTAGTTGGGGTCATAGGCGTTGCCCTTGTACCGTCCTGTGGGGTCGAAGGACATGATGTGAGAGGGTGCTCGAAGCGAGCGGGCGGTTGAATGGAGGAAGGTTAAGTGTGCGTCAAGATGCCTAGAACTGTGCGAAAGGAGGGCGAGTGCGAGTGTGTGCTGCAACACGGAGTTCTATGCAAGATCAGAATCCGATGGTCGTTGATGCTGTTGTGGCCGTCGCCGTTGTCACTGTCGCCGTCGCCGTCGCCGTCGCCGTCGCCGTCGCCGTCGCCGTCGCCGTCGCCGCTGCTGTCGTCGCGATTGTCGTCGTCGATCAACTTGGACGCGTCCGACCGACTACCTGGCTTCTGAACAATGTTCCAAGTGTTCCGAGCGCGCTGAAACACGACCACCGTGGGAAAGTGGATGTTTCCTCAAACGCCACCACCACCAACAAGCTACCAGCAACAACCAACTCGATCAACTCGCAACTCGTCCTTCCTCCCATCCACCGACATGCCCGTGATCAAGTACGACGACCGCGGACGCGAGTCGCGCTCCCCTTCTCTCCCGCACGAGGACCGCTCAAAGCGCACACCCTCGCCGAGCGCCGACGCAGGGCCATCAAAGAAGCCGCGCCTGACGACCACCGACATCCAGAGGTTACAGGTGAGGCGGCCGCTGGCCACCACCACTGCCGGGCTGCTGCTGACGATACCAGCTCGAACGTCTGCTTGCAAACCCCGAGAAGGAGGTCAAGATCCCCGATGGCCCACAAGAGCGCCAGATGCGCGCGCCGCGCGACATGATGAAGAACGTCACCGGCTCGAGTAGCGGTGCGGGCTCGGGCGAGTTTCACGTGTACAAGCAGAGCCGGCGGCGCGAGTACGAGCGCATCAAGCTGATGGAAGAGAAGGCGCGGGCGGTAGGTTTTGTGTGGCGGTGGTGGCAGGGTGAAGCTGACTTGCTAGCTTGAAGAACAGGCCCAGTTCCTCGAGCGCCAGGCGGCGCGCGACGCGGTTACCAACGCCAAGACGTCGAAGAACCGCGCACGGCGGCAGAAGCGCAAGGCCGGAAGGAAGGGCGAGGGCGGTGGTGAAGGTGGAGCGGCGGCACCGGCCGACGGCCACAGCAAGCTCGCTGGTGGGGCGGCGGCCGTCGTGTTCAAGCGCCCCGGGGAGGAGGCGAGCGACGAGGAGGAGGAGGATGTCGGGCCGGTGCCCTCTGCACCGGAGCCCGAGGTGCCCGAAGCGCCGGCTGCGCCTGTCGTTGCGGCTGTCGAGGTGGCCATCACGCTGCACGACGACGACTAGCTGTATTGTGTGTGGATATGACACATGTCTAATAGTACGAGGACTGTCTCGACCGTCAGTGTCTTCTAACGATCCCTCTCAACCTAATACAAACTACCTGCTGCCATGTGCATGGCGGAGTCCTAATGCTGCATATTGCTGACAAATCTAACTATTACAACTGCCTCTCTACTCACAAGCGCCGCCGCCTCACTACACCTTGGTATCACCCACCTGCGGATGCTCGCGCTCATACAAGGAATTTGCGTCACCCTCGAGATCCTCCACGTCGGCCGTGTCCATGCCCCGCGCCTCGCGCTTTGCGCGTTCCTTCTCGAGCTCCTGCCGCTCGAGCTCCATCAGCTCGCGCGAGTACTTGCTGTGCGCGCGGATCGCGGGGCCGTAGAAGAAGGCGACAAACGGCACGGCGGCGAGCACGGTGCCGATGCCGGCCATCATGACGATGGCCCAGCGTACCGTCATGCGGTCGAACATTGTCGTCGAGGCCAGCGCGAGGCCGCCCGAGATCATGTTGCGCAGGCAGGACTGGCCTGCGACTGCCGACGAGGCGAACTTGCCGTAGCATTCGGAGAGGTAGGTGAACGACGCGATGTAAATCGTCAGGACGGACGCTGGGCGTGTCAGCGCAGTGTTGAGGGCCGTGGTAATTGCCGCCACTTCTCCGCCACACTCACCCAGGACGACAACCATGCCGATACACGGCCCGATCCAGTGCACATTCGAGACGGCGGTAAAGCCCGTGATGTAGCACCCGATGGCGAAGAAGATGCCGGCCGCCATGGGGGCATACAGGCGCGCCTCGACGCCGCGCTTGGCCGCCTTGGCCTTGTACAGCCTCTCCTGGAAAAAGTTGAGGCCGAAGCCGATGACCGCGCCGATCATGATACTCAAGTACGTGAGGCCGACCTGGCCCGGGGTCGAGAAGACGTGGATGTGCTTGTAGATGTAGGGCAGGCCGACGATCTGCGTGTAGAACACGCCCCACTGTTGTCAGCTGAGCCACGGGTGCACACTCACGCCCAGCCCGATCCAGATGGAGAAGAAGAGGACGACCGGCTCGGTGATGAGGAAGAGCAGCGGGCGCGAGAGCGACGCCTTCATCTGCGTCGCGAACGACACCTTGGACTCCTCCCCGCGCGCCATGTACCGACCGCCGTCGGCGTCCCCGCGCTCCTTGCGCAGCCGCTTGGCCTTGCGTGCGAGGATGATCGGCGCGCGTGTCTCGCGCATGACGGCGATGACGATGGGGAAGAAGATTCCGAGCATGATGACCATGAGCCACCAGACCCAGCGCCATCGCATGTTCTTGTTCCCCTCCACGAAGCCCATGCAGAACGCGCCGGCGCCGCCGCCGAACACGGCGCAGAAGCCGAACACGGCCATCGGCAAGCCGCGGCGCGCGGGGATGAAGATGTCCGAGATGGTGCCGCCGACCAGCGTGGCGCCGACACTGCCCGCACACCCGCGGATAAAGCACGACACGAGGATAGTCACGGTGTTTTGGGCGCTGGCGTCAGTCACTTGCTCCCTGCGTGACACTCACAGCGCCATCTGGATATGGAAGAGCCAGAAGATGCCCACGGCGGCGATGTATGTCCAGCGCCGTCCGAGCTCCTCGCTCAGCGGCGCGAGGAAGAGCGGCGCCAGCGCAAAGCCCCACGTGTAGAGCGCGACGCCGGCGCTCACCTCGAGCTGGGAGCACCCGAGGTCGGCGCACATCGACGGCGCGGAGATGGGGAACACGCTGATCGTGTACGCCGTCATGAAGGTGTACCAGCTTGCGACGAGTGTGATGGCCGTCTTGCGCGCCGTGGTGAAGTAGAACGGGTTCTCGGTCGAGCCAGCGGGGAAGTCGACCCAGATGACGGGCGTCCCGTCGTCCAGCTGGCCGCGCGTGCACCCGTCCGGCAGCGGTGGCGGCGTCACTGTCTTGTCGCGCGGCGAGCTGGCGCCGGCAGTGGGCGCTGTCGAGGCTGCCATCGTGTCGAGAGAGGCGACGGACGCCTTGGCCATGGTGGTGGGGTCGCTTCTGGCGATTTCAAGGCAGCGGAGTGCCTTTACGGCGGGCGTCGTGTAGATGTCTTGACTGCCCAGTGGTCGCGAACGATGTGTGGGTGAATGAGTGACTCGCCTGCATTAACGCGTAGACTCCACGACGTCCACTTTGCAGCGGCCTCCACTGCGCTGAATCATCGACGCAGCAAACATCATCCCCGCTGCCCCGAATACGCACGCTAGTGGGTGGAGGAAGCAGTGGAGGCGACGGCCCCGCGCGCATGTGATCATGTGTGGTTATCGCCAAGGGCACCGGCACTGAGGGCGGCACAGTCTCGGCATCGCGGAGTCAGCCACATTGTATCAGCCTAGGCACGGATTGTTGTCCAGCCGCGGCCGGACGCGGGGTTGACACGGCTTCGGCTATGCTGAGTCCGGCTCGTGGCGGTGGGAAGTGAAGTGGCAGGAGCATGGAGCTGATGCATTGCCATCGCCGTGGCAGCTGTGTTGCACGCTGCCGGGGAGCACCATCCTCGTCACCATCACCCCGGGCACGCTATCGTGAATCGTATCAAACCTCTCTGCGGAGGGAGCCCGCGCGTTTCGGTCACCGAAGCCGCGTCCTGGGCGCGCTAACAGCCGACGGATATCATCTGTTTCTCCCCTTGTTTACATTCCTACAACTGATCATCCGTTCCACGACGTCACCTAGCAATCGTACCTAAAGTGCACGTTCTGCATGTGTCAGCCGCCACACTAGTCCGCCGACACCATCGGTTGTCTCGCCATGGTGGGATGCTGAATCACTGCACCGTCTGACTCCGCCGTCTCACTGCACCATCTCACTGCGCCGTCTCACTGCACCGTCTCACTGCACCGTCTCACTGCACCGTCTCACTGCACCGTCTCACTGCACCGTCTCACTGCACCGTCACTCACCTGCTTGTCCGTCATGTCCGTCTCGCCTGCGATGCGTGTCTCATGCGCGCGGTCCTCCTCGGTCAGCCCCGAAGCCTGGAACGCCGCCTCGCGCGCGCGGTTCGTGGTCACGTAGTACCGCCACCAGAGGGACAGGTTGACGGCGTTGACGGCCATGACGATCGCACACGCCGTCATGCCGTGGAGGTAGAGGGGCGCGTCTTTCGCTGGGGCGTCAGTGATGTCGCTAACTATACTCACGGATGAAGATCTGCGAGCCGACAATGTTGCCAACGCAGTACGACAGCAGCGACACGGCCGCAAAGAACGATTTCTTGGTCCGCCCCGCAATGTTCACCGTGAGCAGCGGCCACACCATGAACGTGGACACGGCAAACACCGACACGAAGGAGAAGACGGCCCAGCGCGCCCACCTGTCGAGGTGGGACCCGAGGCCTGTGAAGAGGAACGAGAAGATGGCGACGAACTGGCACGCAAGAGCGATGGGGAAACGCATCCGCGGGCAGTACCGAACCGTGGTTGCCGACACGATGATAGTCACGCATCCAATCGCGTTCGACGGCTGCCCGTACAATATCGCCTCCAGCGACGTGAACCCCAGGCTCTTGAAGATAAGTGTCTGCGCGGTGTAAGCATTCACCTCGTGTTCGTGCTGATCAGCCCACCTGGAAAGCGCCCAGTCCGCCGTTGGGCACACAGCTGAGGAAGTTGTACAGGATCGCGTGGTAGAACTGCCGGTCGCGCAGGCACTCGCGCACCTGCTCCCACTTCCACGGGTGCTGCTCACCGCCGCCAGTCGCGTTCTGGATGATGCGCGCGTGGGCCATGCGCTTCTCCCGCTTCGAGAGCCACCACACCTCACCCGGCGTGCCGACAAACGCAAAGGCGACGAGTCCCATGCCGACCGTCGTGCCGCCTAGGAAGAGGTTGATGACGCGCCACGCGGCGAGTCCGCCGTGCCTCTCAGCGTTGAGCGCGAGGAAGTAGATCCCGATGCCGAACACGATGCTGAAGAAAGTATCTGATATCAGCAAGGCAGGAAGGCAGTTGACCCACTCATGGCATAGTACATCCCCTGCCGCAGGGTCTGCTCGGAGCGGAGATACCAGCTTGCAGTGAGCACCGCAAACCCGGGAGTGACGACGGCCTCGAACCAGCCGAGAAAGGTGCGCACGGCGGCGAGCGACGCGTAGTTGTTGCATGCAGCGAGGAGCATCACCATGCCGCCCCACAGGACGATGCACACGCTCAGCGCGCGCCCGAGCGGGAACCGCTGCATCAGGTATCCCATCGGGATCTGCGCGACGCCATACGCCATGTAGAAGAAGGACGTGAGGTTCGCGTACTGGTTGCCCACGAGGTGCGTGTCCTGCACCAGGCCGAACACGACGCCGGAGGAGAGCGACGTCTTGTCGCTGTACTGCAGGCCGTAGACTGTGGTGGGTGTGAGCAGGGGTGGGGGCGGCAGGGGAATGAGGTGGCTGCCGGGGGCCGGCGCCGACCTCCGGGTGAACACCGAGGTCATGTGCGTGCGGATCGGCGACTGCCGCGGCACCGGCCCACCATGTCGGGCCACTCCACAAAGTAACTCACGAATCATGAGGATTGGCTGGGGCAGTGTGAGCCGAACGTCGGGTTTGCGGGGGAGGAGGGGAGGGGCTCACCATCAGGATCCTGTCCGCCGGCGTCAGCCTCGTCCGCTTCACCGCACACAGCCACTCACAGGTCAATCTTCCACACGAGGCGGCGATACTCGTCCTTGCTGGGCGTCAGCGGGGATGCGGCCCACACGCTAACTCACGTGAACTCGGACTCGGCGAGGATGATGTCTTCGGCGTCGGCGAGGTCGGCGTCGTCCACCGCCGCGACAGATACGCCGACATCGCCGGTCTTCTCGACGCTTGTGTGCCGCTCGAGCTCGGACTTGGCGTGTGAGGCGCGCCGCGACATGTGGTGCAGCAGGTTGGCTACTTGAGATGTAGCTAGAAGCGAGTGGGGGGAGGGTAGTGGGTGAGCGATACAGCCCCCTCGTTGATATATGCGGCGGCCATCCGCGAAGAGAATCACGGTCGGCTCGAGCATCCGCCTCGCCTGCGCCCTCCGCAGCTTATCCGACAGCAAGCAGCGGAGGACGCCGCGGGCCGACCCGGCGTACCATGCATGCAGCGGCGAGCCCCATCACACCGCGGCTAACAGGCTCAACAATTCCAATTCGCCGTACCTCGCTGCGCGAGCTAAAGCCAAGCGCCACGGATACCCCACTCTTCTCCTGAAATAGCGGGCGGAGTGGGGCGGTCGGAGCGCTTATCGTGCACGGTCGGGCCGGTCTTATCGGTGTCTCTGACTTTCGGGGTGGCTGTCAGCGGTCAGCGGCGTTGCGTGAGATTGGGATGTGACCGGCCGCAGGTATCGTCGACGGTGCTTGAGACGTTGAGGTTACCAGTGCCTTGTTATGAGCGTGCCAACCCACCCGTTGCTGAATAGCAGCCAACGACTCAGGTACATAGATCCGTGAGGTCACCCTGCCAACCGCTTTGCTCCTTGGAATCACGGTACTTGTCTATGCCCGTCGCCTACTGTCTGTACATGGCCCAAACATCCGTGGTTGCAACCTATGCATTCACCAATTCGTGAGGAGCTGTGGTCGCGCTAACGTGTGGCGTTTCAATCGTTGAACTGAGTAGAGATGTAGGTAGCTGTTGGGGCGCAGGCGCCACGGAGAACGTGATACAACAACTTGGGACCAACACCAGCAACGAAAACACGCGATTCTTCGCCTTTACCCGTCAGCACTTGCTACACAGCCTCGGCAGATGCAAGCTGTGCATCACATGCTGGTGGAGGTGGGCTCCTCTGACGGCGTTGTCAAGTGGAAGCTTAGAGCGGATGCCAAGTTTTTATGCCAGGGGTGCCGTGTTTCGGACTGCAGGATGCGGCTGTGCCGAGGTGACACTTGCTGCACTACATAAGAGGTCGATCAAGTCACCTTCCCCGCAGTCTCATATCACAACTCGAAACAACTATGCTCTACTTCACTTCAGCGCTATTGGCAGTCGCCACACTCGCGACTGCCCAGTCGAGCTCCACTCCTTCGCCTAGCCAAACCACCACACGCCCAGCTCCGACAACCCCCACATACAACGGTAGCCAATCCCTCCCAGGGTTTGGATTCATTTATCCAAAGAAGGGTGACTTTTGTGAGTACAGACTGCCTTGAAAGCAGACGACTGACTGTCCACCCTCAGACCCTTTGGAGCCAGTGCCCTCGTCTCCCAACGATGTGTACCCTTGGAAGGGGGAATGGCATACAGTATTCCAGATCCCGGCGGAGAGGCTCAACGAAGAGATGGGTCTCCGCATCTGGACTAGCAATAGCAGCATCGACAGTAGCAACAGTACCCAGACTGGCTGGCAGAATTACTTTGGTCTCGTATTCACTCCAGGCCTTGATGGTAGTGAGTAATCCGCCTTTCGCAGCTACGACGAGGCAACTAACTCCTTAGTGACGGTTCCGTCCCCTCTACATCCGGCAACCAACAAGACGTGGCCAGCCGACTGGTACATGGCCAACATCTCCGCGACTTTCTTCGATGCTTCCGTCTGGCCAGACATCGTTCCAGGTTCAGGGTACTTTCTAGAGCTGACATCGAATAAGACGAGTAAGTTGACTGGGCACTCTCTTCGCAGCCCACGAAACCTACTGACATAGTAAGCGTATGCTGTATCCGAGCTCTTCGAGTTCCGTGTGACCGACAAGAAAGACCCCAACGTCCCTAAAGGTGGTCCCTACGGTCCGCTCAACAACGCGGCAGAGCACACTGTGCCCCCCCTCAGTCTGGCTCTCGTCGTATCTGGTGTCCTTGGGTTGTGGGCTCTTGTGTAGGACCCTTCCAGAACCACAGAATGTAACTCGCTGCCGTCCAGTCTGATCAAGGTCATGTGGCTCTCCCTTGGATATTGGTTGGGTCCTGGTGTCTGTGCCAGATCGTTGCGATGGTTGCGGCAGGGAGAAACAGCTGCAGATGTACACTGACGCAAGGGTTGCCCCACAGCGACAGCGCTGGGTGGTGTTCTCAGCCGCTGCAGGGGTACGGGACCCAGACTCGGTTGTTTCCAGACTAGTGCATGCCAAGGCAGACGTTGGACCACGCTGAGGACATCAAACGAGGTGACAGACGGCGGACTCCTTGCGTGCCTGGTTGTTTCAGACCCATGTGGGTCAACTTTGGGTCAACAAAGTGTGCCAATGTGCCGTCTATAGCCCATGTGACCTACAGTCGGTCCTGGTTGCCTATGCATGACCCCCCAGCTTGAGAGACTTCATACAAGAGGGCCGAGTCCAAAGATATGAGTGCAGCGCTCAGCCCCTCCGCCCTCCGTTCAGCTACTCGCCATGCTTCTCTACCTTGTCACTGCGGCCACAACTTTGGCTTCGCTTGGTGTAGCCCAGTCACCGTCGTCATCGCTGCCGCCGGAGCCGAGTCACAGTTCAAGCCCTTGGAGCACCGATTCACCGTATGAAGGAGCCCGAGCCAAGCCAGGATTTGGGATTGTCTACCCCAAAAATGGCAGCTACTGTAAGTAGAGGTACAATCAGATGTAAAGGAACACGACTTGACGATCGCTCGCCCCCAGTCGCAATCAAGCACGCAGAATCCTACCAGAACTTCACGTGGACGAACAGCGGAGATTGGCCCGTCATCCTTGATATACCCACGGACATGATCCAGTACTCCTATACACTCTACCTATACAATGTCAACTCCACTTACCCCCCCTACGCCATAGGCTCGTTCACCAAAGGTAAGTTTTGGTGTGACTACGCAGCCGACCTGAATCCACTGGCAACCTCTCACGGCCCAGATATGACTCCAAACTCGAGGGCTCCCGCAACCAACAAGACATGGCCACCTGATAGGTATTTGTGGGGCTTCTACGACAGTCCTCATGTTTCCTATATGGGGCCGGGCCCGAACGCCCTCGTCCCCGGCGCTGGCTACTTTGTGGCACTCCAGAATCCTAGGGGATTCAACAATGGCAGCTGTGAGTCCAAGTCAACGACCCTGACCCCCGTGAATGGGTGAGATGTCAGATGTCACTGACATGACAAGTCTATGCAGTATCGGAGCTCTTCGAACTTCGGGACACCAAGAAGGGAGACCCAAGCCTTCCTGGGGGCCCGAACGGCAAGATAGACAGCGGAGCTGGAACCGTCCTCCCTTGGCTCAGCCTGGTCTTTTTGTCGGTAACCGGGACGTTGTACATCTTGTAGGCCGATTTAAGAACGACCGAGCCCCTTGCCCTCAGTCTGTCTCCTGCTGTCGGGTTGATGTTGACGAGCCCCACGTTTCTGCTACTGAGTGCCTATCTGTTCAATTTGTTCAAGGGTGTGGGGCCCAGGCTCGTTTTAGTTCCAAACTAGTGGTTGCCAAGCCAAACTGTTGGGTCGCGATGGACTGCAACCGAGGTGGATGGCGCGGTTCCGTGGTGCCTGGTTGTTTCGGGCACCATGTGGGTCGAAGTGGGCTTTATGTTTACCATGTGACCTGCAGACGCCATCATGCAGTCGAGAAGGCTCATAAACGAGACCAAGTCACATACATAGATGCAGAAGCGCAGTGCTCAACACCTCACCACTCGTCATGCTCTCTCTAGTTGCTGTGGCCACAAGTCTTGCAGTACTTGTTGCAGCTCAGACGCCGACTTCCACGCCCTCAAAGTCTCTGCCGCCGCTGGCAAGCGCCAGCCCTGGTACGTCTTGGAGCTCAGATATATTGGTATATCACGGTGCTCGAGCCAGCCCAGGCTTTGGGTTCGTCTACCCCAAGAGTGATAGCTTCTGTACGTGCCCTCGGAAGGGAAGGGTCCCATGGCTTACTGGATCCCCGCCCCCAGTCGCTATAGAGCCAGCCCCGTCTGGCGTCGGCTACCCTTGGCAGAGCGTAGGAAGTTGGCCATTCATCGTCGATACGCCCAGCGACAAGCTCAATGACCATTTGGCGATCAGCCTCCACAATGCCAACACCACGAGAACGTACGACTCTACAAACGTTTATCCAAACCTCAGTGAGTTGTGGTGTTGCGTGCGTAACCTTGCTTACAGCTCAGCTCTGGCTCCAAACTCGGAGGTTCTGGCCACCAACAAAACATGGCCGTCGGACCGGTATTTGGGGGCCTTCTTCCGGTATGAGGGGCGGGGCCCAAACATCGTCGGGACCGACATCACTCCCGGCACTGGATACTATCTGGCCTACCGGTCGTACTTCCCCACTAAGGCCAATGACACCTGTACGTCGAAGTCGGCCCCCTGCTCGCCACATCATTCCGCTCACTTGAAAAGTCTATGCAGTATCGGAGCTCTTCGAACTTCGTGACACCAAGAAGAGAGACCCAAGCCTTCCGGGCGGCCCGAACGGGAAGATACGAAGCGGCTCTGGAAACCTCTTGCCTTCTCTGTACCTCGTCTTTCTGTCCGCAATCTCGACGTGGTTATCTTGTAGTATGATTTAGCTTTTTGTAGTACGGGTGGCGGCGCTAATCTTGACTTGCCAATGGAAAGCAAGATCTGGACGAGATGAAGTCATCGCCACATTGTGCCTCCGTGTGATCTAGTGAGGTGCCCCTGCTGTTTCCAACCCTTGTGCTTCCAGCTGGGTTGTGCCTTGCGGTGTCGGTCGGGGCCGTGGCCATCCTGACGCTACTAGAACCGTAATAGTGCATGTGGGGTTGCGTGTGGAGGGATGCCATGAGGCAGCATATATGGAGATAGCTTGAGTTCACCTGATCGCACAACCCATCAACAACCATCATGCTCTTCTCGGCACTGTTAGCCGCAACGGTATCTGTTCTGATCGCAGCCCAGTCGAGCTCGCCCGTGCCCCCATCTCAGACGACTACAGGTGCTTCTGCACCGTCTGAATCTGTCCCTCCTTATCCTGGTGTCCAGGCGAACAAGCCCGGCTTCCAAGTTATCTACCCCAAGAATGGTAGCTACTGTGGGTGCTGCTTGTTTGACGCAGCGTGAGCGGTGACTGATGCCTACAGGGTCGATTCAGCCGCTGCAGTCTCAGCCTTACCCATGGGGACCGGGGCCACGGGAACTCTGGCCTGCTATCATTGAAATCCCCGAGGCCTACGCTTCCAAGCAGCTGGCAATTGGAGTCCTCAGTGCTAACACGTCCAAACTATACTTTGGTCATATAAACCAGGCCAACTCCAGTATGCCTGTTGTCTGTACAGCGTCTGGAGACTGACGTCAATAGCTCTCTCTCCCAAACCCAACCACCCAGCGACCAACAAGACATGGCCAGCCGATTGGTACTGGAACAACTTCACGACGGATCCAGAGTACCTCGCTGGTTCTCATAGCAATCCAGTAATCGTGCCGGGCTCCGGGTACTATGTCGCTGTCTTTGACTACAACTCCAGTAGGTCGTTTGGAGGCAACACGACAATATTTAACAACTCCGCAGCTGTCTACGCTGTCTCTGAGCTGTTTGAGCTGCGGGAGACGAAGACGGAAGACCCATCACTGCCGCCCGGGCCGTATGGTCGCGTCACCGCAGGGGCAATTAGCTCCTCTCGTCTCTCCATCACTCTCATTTGCCTGTCGGGGGCTGTAGGACTGTGGGCACTGCTGTAGAACCAATGAACCCTTTGTTTCTCATCTTCCAGTTCACGTGAGCAAATAACTAACCCACGCGGTGCAACAATGCTAAGGTGGTCGAGTGCCTGGAGGTCGTGTAGGCGGATGGCTAAGCCCACCCACCACTCGTGCCTGACTAATTGGTCGCTCGTTTACAGCGGGGCACCTTTACGCGTTCGTGCTGCAGGGACGACTGCGAGGATCTGGCACGTCTGGCGTCTTGCAGTAGCCGTTGCCGTACTGCCACGTACTTCGGGAGGTTGGGCTGCCGGACCTGTGCGACGCTCGATCGACTGGCCCCAAACCGTTGCCTCGCGGATGGTGGCACGTTCCATATGGACTGAAACTCCATTCGAGGCAGCAAGTCAGTCACCTCGCAGTTAGCCAGGTGTTCGCTGTTCGTCTTCACAACCGCTCGGCTCGGCTTGAACGCGTCACAGGAGGTGGCGGTGCCCCCAGCCGATCAGTCCAAGGCACAAACAGACGGCGGGTGTAGTCAACTCCACTAGTGCGCTTCCTCGATCCAAACCCGAGGGGAGCGCGTATCATCCGCCTGTCCGTTGAGTAGCGCTCCGGGATGTGTGGAGCCGATAACGCCTTTTCTGGGCCACTTGGCAGGGGGACAAGGGGTGAAGTCGTACGCGTACTCCACTTCTCCGGCGGCAGTTGTCAACCAGGAGCGGAAGACTGGCCCGAAACGCACTCGCGTCGCTCTGCAATCGAGAGTCCAGACCGATGACGGACAGTGGGAGGGGAAGGGGTGGGCGTAGCAGCGTTGTTGAGGGCGACACCTACTCGGCTCCTATCGCAGGGGAATGCCGTATTGTTTGTGGAGAAGGATGCGACCCACGCGGGTCCTCGCCTCCAGGGTACGTCGACGCGTGAGTCGACGCGACGCGTCAGATGACGGCTGGGTCTTGGACGCGTTGTGTGTTCGACCAGGAGTTCGCAGGGGGGAAGTGACTTTCCCCAGCTCTCTCCAGCCCCCCTCCTGTGCAGTGACCATCGCCAGCTCTCCATCCCCCACCCTGTGCTGTAACCTTTGGCAGTGCTGACTGACAGTTGTGCAGTTCATGGGACGACACGAGCCGTACCAGACGGTCGTGTTGTGGCGCCTGTTGTGGGTAGATCGGAAAGTGGTCTCATACACCAGGCCTGGCAACCTTCGCCAGCTCGATCTCCAGCCCCATCCTGTGATGGCACCAGCCAGGTCTTGCGTATGCCGCAATGCGATGAGATGGGAAGAGGGGCAACATAGAGCTCGAGTGACCGGTCTCCCCAAGTGGTGCCGGTGCGAATGGGGTGGGACGCGACATCGACGCGGTTCAGCCGCTCCCCAGGAAACACTTCGTGGGCCAATCTGAAGCCACCGTGCGCAGCGCAGACAAGCTGCGCTGCGGTTCGGCCGTCGGTGGTCGGTGCCATGCGCCATTCTGATGTCTCCCAGCGGCCGGGCAATTGGCGTTCACTCCGCCCCCAGATCATTAGAACAGACATCAGGCACATCCAGAGAATTGCTTTGAGTGTGTCTGATGTCTGTTCAGATGACTGGAGGCGGAGTGGATGATCCGAGGTCCGTCCAGATGTCTGTTAGCGGCGTGAACACATCGTCAGAAGCCCCGCCCTCTCCGCTACGCGTTTTCATTCTTACATGCTGCAAAACAATGACGGGATCCAAAGAGGGCTTGACGACACAACGCCGCTCTATGCAACTATAACATGCCGGACGCTTACTCGCGGTGGTAGACGTCCTTGGGGGTAAGACCGTCCTGGCCACGCTTGGCGTTGGCACGGCCCCAGGCCTTGATGCGGATCGACTCGATCTCGATGAAGCCGGTGGTGGCAGTGGGCTCGAAGCCACCAAGCTCGTCCATGGACGAGAACTTGGCGTCGTAGAGGCCCTCGTCGGCGTCACGGCCCTCGACGATGACGTTGCCCTTGTAGACGGCGAGACGGACGATACCGTTGACGGTCTTCTGCGAGGCGGGGATCGAGGCGGTGATGAACTCGCGCTCGGGCGAGAACCAGAAGCCGTTGTAGAGGATCTGCGAGAGGGCAGTCGTGACGAACTGGTCACGGAGGGCGCGGACGTTGCGGTCAAGGGTCATGCCCTCGAGGTCCATGTGGGCGACACGGAGGATGGTGCCGGCGGGCGACTCGTAGCAGCCACGCGACTTGACACCGATGAAACGGTTCTCAACGATGTCGATACGGCCGACACCGTGCTTGCGGGCGAGGGCGTTGAGGGCGAGGAAGATCTCGACCGAGTCGGTGACGGTCTTGCCGTCGGCGGGGAAGGTGACCTTGGTGGGGAGACCCTTGGTGAACTCGATCTCGACCTTCTCGGGGACCTCGGGGGCCTTGAGGGGCGAGGTGGTGAGCTTCCACATGTCATCGGGGGGAGTGGTGTTGGGGTCCTCGAGGATACCGGCTTCGTACGAGATGTGGAAGAGGTTCTCGTCGGTCGACCAGGGCTTGGCCTGGGTCTGGGTGACGGGGATGCCGTGCTCGCCGGCGAACTTGATGAGGTCGGAACGGCCAGCGAAGCGGTTGTAGAACTTGGGGTCGCGCCAGGGGGCAATGACCTTGATGGAGGGGTCGAGGCCGTAGAAGGCGAGCTCGAAGCGGACCTGGTCGTTACCCTTGCCGGTGCAGCCGTGCGAGACGTAGCTGGGGAAGGTGTTAGCCACTGGATTACAAGCGCGTCTCGTCTCCAGACGCCGGGCGCCAAGACCCGGGCCGGGCCGACTCACTCGCAACCCTGCTGCTTGGCGACCTCCATCATGCCGCGGGCAATGACGGGGCGGGCGAGCGAGGTGCCGAGAAGGTAGACGTTCTCGTAGATGGCGTTGGCCTGGACGGCGGGGTAGATGAGCTCCTCGACAAACTCGCGCTTGAGGTCCTGCGTCGTGTGAGCTGGGTGGGCGCTGGCGGTATGGGGCGCGGGGTACTCACAACAAGGAAGAAGTCGACGGCGCCGCAGGCAAGAGCCTTTTTGCGGGCGGCCTCGAAGTCCTCCTCCTGGCCGACATCGGCCATGAAGGCGGCGACGTCGTAGCCCTCCTCAATGAGCCAAGCGAGGATGCACGAGGTGTCTGGGGTGTGAGTGTGATGGGGCAGAGCTGGCGCCGCGGCCAAAGGCATGGCCGGGACGAGTCGAAGCACTCACCGAGGCCACCCGAGTAGGCGAGGAGAACCTTTCCCTTCTTCTGAGTCTGAGCAGAGGACATTTTTATGCGATGTTGTGGATTGTTAGTGATGTGGAAGAGGGTGGAAGGGAGGACTGAGTTGGCTGCAGATAACGTCGCACTGCGGCGGCGCCTTCGGAGTGGCCGGCTGCCGTCAAACGACGACTTTTTCCAGATAGCTCCTGTTTGACTCGGTAAGGAGCGGCAGAACGGAACCAAATTTCGAATACGGCGGCTTCCAGGAATCTCTTAAGCCCTCTTTCGGCTCCCGAATCCCCGGAGCTTGGCCTTGGCGGGGGCGTGAGGTCACGTGATCCTTTTTTGCCACGTGGGCCCACGTGGCATGATCTAACAGCTTGAGCTCAGTGCCATCAACAATTTCGTCACTGTACACTGTAGAGATCGTAGAGACGCCTTGACTGCTGCAAGCCTCCACTCCGCCGCCCACAGCAATGCCGCGCAAGAAGTATCAGCCGCGCTCAGTCTTCTTCTCTCTCCCGCAGGAGATCAAGCGCAACTTGAGGGCACAGCCAGGCGCAGCGGCATTCGTGGACGACAGCAGCCCGGGACCGAGCTCGGACCGCCGCGACTTGTTGTCGACCCAGCCGCCGGCAGACGACTCGGCAAGCGACGAGGGGGAAGGCGACAGCGATAGCGATATGCAGCTGGACAGCGAGCAAGGTGAGGAGGATATCTCGGGACTCGAGGCATTGCCGGTGTCGTCTACGGCAGGCATCCTTTCGTCATCATCCTCGTCGTCGTCGGGCTCGGCACCGTCGTCGTCTTCCTCGGACTCAGATGACTCGGCATCGTCATCTTCCTCGTCTTCCTTGTCTTCCTCGTCTTCCTCCTCGTCGTCTTCAGCCGGCACACCAGAGCCCTCGACATCCGCCCCAGTCCCCGCCCCCGAGCCCGCCCCTGAGCCCACCATTCCTCCACCCACCACCGTCGTCCTGTCCAAGCGCCAGTCCGACGCGACTGACCTTCCTCCCAGCAAGCGCCGCAAGGGCAAGGGGCGGGCAGACGACAACCAGTACGCAGACCACCCATGGGACTGCACCGGCCTCGTGCCGCGGTACACCGACATGTCGCAGGTGCCCAAGGAGCTCAAGAAGTGTAAGATGCCCTCACAGCACCCAGCTGACGCGCCGCCAGACTTTGCGCAGCGCCACTCCCTCTTCCCCGCGTACTCGCGCCTCCCGCTGCTTATGGACGACACGGGCTGGTTCAGCGTCACGCCCGCCGCGATCGCCGAGCACATTGCCGAGCGGTGCCGGTGCGACGTGGTGCTCGACGCGTTCTGCGGCGTGGGCGGCAACGCCATTGCGTTTGCGCAGACGTGCGAGCGCGTGATAGCGATGGACAACGACCCCGTGCGGCTCCGCCTGGCGCGGCACAACGCGCTGCACCACGGCGTGGCGGACCGCATCGAATTCGTGCTGTGCGACTATGTGGCGTGGGCGCGGGCGTACGCCGAGGCCGGCGCAGAGAAGGAGCATGTCGACGTCGTGTTCCTCTCCCCGCCGTGGGGCGGGCCAGAGTATCTTAGTTTTGGCGACGGCACGCCGCTGTACCCCCTGTCGGCGGTCGAGCCGATCCCAGGCGACGAGCTGTTCCGCCTCACGGCCAAGGTGACGCCGAACATCGCCTACTTCCTGCCGCGGAACGTGGATGTCGACGAGCTGGGCGCGTTGGCTGAGGAGCTGCAGTCGAGCGTGACCGAGGCCACGGGCGAGCGCGAGCGCGAGTGGGTCGAGGTGGAGGAGGAGTGGGTGGGGGACAAGCTCAAGGCGGTGACGGCGTACTACGGGAGCTTGGTGGGGTAGGGGGTGCTCATGTGCTGTAGCTTGTCAATGCATAGTGGAGTAGTGTACAGTGCGTCGTTGTTCTGCTGCGCGCCTACTTGTCCAGCGGCGGGCCAAACCGCTCCATCCTCTTGCCATCATACCACACGCCGATGCTGGCGGCGGCCTCGTCGCCACGGAGCACGACCTCGCGCCGGATCTCGACGCCAAGCGGCGCGAGCACGGCCGCGAACGCCGCGTTCCACCACGCGCCAGTGACGGCCACGTCGGCGTTCTCGGCGCCGACCTGCCCGCCCGGCAGATGCAGGAGGAGCATTGGCGCTGCCGAGCGCTGCGCGTGGTCCATCGCGGCGGGCGTGAACCCCGACTGGGAGAGCAGCATTGCCAGCGGCGCCGGCTGCCTGCTACCCGTCTCGGCTGCGCCTGTCGTCAGCGTCGCCCCCGCCCCGTCACAAAACCCACCGACATGCGCCATCACGCCCTCGAGCTCGCGCACCGCGCGCGGGCCGAGCACGCGCCGCTCGGCCTTGCACTGCGCTAGCAGGCGGTGCGGCGCGAGGCGCCGCAGATATGGCTGGCCGTTTGCCCGCAGCCCCGGGGGCGCGACGCCCGCACGGCGCGGGAGCCACCAGTACCCGCGCAGGTCGACGCCGCCGTCGCCGCCGCCGCCTACGTGCGCGAGCGACGTGTGCAGCGTGCTGTTGAGGAAGCGGAGCGCGTGGGTCTCGAACGCGAGGCCGATGTCGCGCGGGGAGGGGCGCGGGCGCATGGGCTGGGGCGTGGGGTGGGTGGTGATTGTTTTGTTGTGAGGTTTGACGCGGTGAGCGAAGGTTGTGCCGTTGTGCGCTTTGCGGCGTCGGCGATATCCGCGGTGGACGCCGGCGAGCGTGGCCCGGTGGACGGAGCAGTGGCGGGCAGCACGGCGGGCGGGCAACGCCGTGGCGAGACGACGGGACGGGCAGCGCGTGTTGTCAGCTTGTCAGCATGCAACAGCATTCGCGCCGCGCGCAGCGAAGCGATATCTCGATATCCGCGGACAACGCGGGTACGTCGGCGTCCTGCGGCGGGGGCAGCCAGCCAAGCGAGTGGAGGCAGCCTGCGCGGCGCGATCAATCACGTCAGTCATCCTCCCTCTTTGCGTGCCGCCGTGTCGTCTCCACGATGATTCAGCGACAAGTGCTGGCTCGCACCTTCGCAGCATATAACGCGTGCTTGTCCCCCCGCGCCCCAGCACGCCCCTACACGCACTGGAAGCCGCCCAAGTCGAACAAACCCCCGCCCAGGATGTCCCGCCCCCCGTTCAAAGGTAGGTGCGAGTTCGCCTGAGGCGTGGAGCGAGCAGCGGACTGACCCCGCAGTCACCGAGGCCGCGCGCCCCGACTTCAACGTCACCGAGCTCGTGTACACCAAGCCCCCGCAGCCCGAATTCCGGCCCGGCGGCGGCCTGAACTCTCTGCCGACCGCGGCGCAGTTCACCGCCGACTCAGCGTTCCGCACCCTCGTGCCCGAGGAGCACAGCGGCGCCAAGCTGTACAAGGTGGGGGAGGTTGCCTTGGGGGGGGGTGGGGGTTGACGACGCCAGCTCCTCATGGGCGCGATCACGCCGCGCCCGGTCGCGTTCGTGTCGACGCTGTCGGCCGACGGCGTGCACAACCTCGCGCCGTTCTCGTTCTTCAACATTGTCAGCGCGGACCCGCCGACGATTGTCGTGTCCGTCGCGCCGAGCGACGGGAGCCTGAAGGGTGGGTCGAGGGAGGGGGCTTGTTAGGACGTGTAGCTGACACACATAGACACCGCACGCAACATCCTCGACACGAAATCCTTCGCCGTCAGCATCATCTCCGAGCCGTGGGTCGAGGCGGCCAACCTCGCCGCGCTCGACGCCCCGCCCGACGTCGACGAGTTCGCGCTCACGGGCCTCACGCCGCGCGCGTCAGAGGTCATCCCCGCGCCGCATGTCGCTGAGGCCGCGTTTTCCGTCGAGGCCGAGCTGCTGCACCACTACACGCTGCGCAAGGCCGACGGGTCAGAGTCCAACACCGTCTTCTTGGGGTCTGTCAAGCGCATCCATGCCAAGGAGTTCATCTTTGACGAGAACGACCCGTACCGCGTCCTCACGGAGCGCCTGCGCCCCGTGTCGCGTCTCGGTGGCATTGCTTACGGCCGGGTTACCGAGGCGTACGACCTCCAGAGGCAGCGATGGGAGGATATCGGCGAATCGGACGACGTCAAGGCTGCGTTGAAGGGCGGCAAGGCCAACGGCGCCAACGGCCACTAACGCAAAGCCATAGCCAAACCCATAGAAGCACATGAATAGAGCTGCCCACGCCAGTATCAGTCTATGCATACAACAAGTCGTAACGGCGCCCTAAAACTCGATGCTCTCCTCCTTGACAGCTGGTGCTCGGGACGCGCGAACATCGGCCACAATGCTACGCGCATGTCGCTCCAGCATGTCGACGTAGGGCTTGAGAGACGTACGGTCGTACTCTGTGCAGGTGAGCCACCACCTATACGACCACACCTACCCTCTGGCAGCTTGGCAGACGAGTCATCAGCGGCCGCACGGTCGAGCTCAACCAGCAGCTCGCCGACGTGCGGCACCGTAGCAGGGTCGAAGTCCTCCGCCCGTGCAGGGTCGACCGGCACACAGACGCGTCCTGAGGTGTCAGCTCTCGGACCCCACCGTCCCGACCAGCTGACTTACCGGTACCAGGGTGAACACAGAACGGGGCCTTGAGCAAGTGGTTGCGGTGCTTTGAAACCTCGGCATCGATGCGCGGGTACGTGTACTGAAGGACAATGTCCTCCATAGCCTTCTCGTACTTCTTCTGTACGGCGGTGTCAGTTAACGTTGAGCCTCTACAACACCACATACCGCAATAATGCTACCGGCAGTGCCCTTCTTCCTGAGTTGCTTGACAGTCTGCACAACGTCATCCCACTTTTGAGCACTGCTGCGGTCGGGGTCGGACTGCCACAGCTCGCGCAGGCTGCCTGTGGAGTCTGGGCACGTCAGCAGAGCCACGGCCCGAGGACCTACCTCTGTCCGCGGGAAGAAGCTGGAGAAGAGTGTCAAACTGCTTCTGGGTGCGGAACACGTCCTGGTCCTTGAGACAGATCCTGGCAAACTCGTACTTGAGGGTCTCGAGCGCCTCCCTGATGGGTCAGCTGGCTTTTCGGTCTCCGCCACCCACTGAAGAGAAGGATGCAGCTCGCCGTCGTCGCGGCTTCCGCGCACGTTGACCTTCTTGACCTGCTCCTTGCCACCCTTGATCACCTCGAGGAAGGTCACAAGCGCACGCCGCTGGTCGTCGTTGAGGTCGAGGGCGAGCGTGTCTGACACCCAGCAGTGGATACCACGTCGACCGGAATACACCCAGAGAAGGTGCTTGAAGCCAAAGGTTTCTGCGTGGGTTAGGTCATTCCGAGAGTCGCCACCCACCCCGCAATGCCTTGTCCAGGACCTTGACGGCCGCAGCGATGAAGCCCCAGCAGCGCTTACAAATCGCCTTGTCCGAGCAGCAGGTACGGATCTCGTCGTAGTCTGTCATGTCGATGTCGAAGACGAGTTCACGGCGCTGGGGAACGAGGGCACCGGCAGGGAGGGTCTTGCGGTCGCGTGGCTGGCGCGTCAGTGGGCGTGGACACGGCGTACTCACCCTGGCACTGTACTGCGGGCCAATCTCGAAACGCGACGGCGTGAGACGCAGAACCTCCTTCTGGAAGTCGTACGCCGTGTTGAACGAGTTGTAACGGATGTACACGTCGTTCTCAATGGTGAAGGCAAACTCGCGGTGCGTCCACAGCTTGCCGGGGACTGGGGTGTGAGAATGGGTGAGGTGGACACCGGGCCCAGCAAACCCACTCACCGTCGCCTTGGTTGAGCCATTTGAAGAAGGGCTTGTAGGGGAACAGACGTCTGTAGAACATCTGCATGACCTGGGGGGAGCTCGGGCTGGGGAAGACGTATCAGCACAGCAGGAGGACGGTGGAGGGGATGCGAGGGAAGGTGACGACGATACCTACTCGTAAGCCAGACTGTGCGTGTCAGCGATTGCGTACCATACAGAGGAGCCAGTCCTCAACTCACGCCTCTTCACTGATTGCGATGGCCATTGTTGCGGGCAGTGAAAGTGTCAAAGAAGGTGAAGAAGACGACGATGTTGTTGATTTCTCGCCGCGCGCATCAACGACGCGTCGAGAAGAGACGCGCGAGACGCGCGACGAGATGAGCCTTGTACGAGCACCCCACTTTACACCTCACCTGCACGTGGTGCGCACGCGTCTCAGGCACGACGGGAGCAAAATTTCTGAGCTGCGTTCGATGATGTCGATGGATTGATGCGCAGGTTGTCATCTCTCTGCGGGGTCCGTCTCACTCTGCACTCTCATACACCCACCATGTCCTTCTCGGTATCAGCCCACGCGCCGCCCCCCTCCGACTCTGGCTCCGACACCGACTCGGACGACGGCCGCTGCTCCGACTGGGCGTCCTCGCTCGGCGAGGCCCGCCGCACCAAGGACCTCTTCAGCGACAAGGTCCACGCCTCGCCCGAGGAGGCCCTCGCGGCCGCCAAGGCTGCGGGCTTCGACCTCGCGGCGGCGAGCGAGCGCCTCGGGCTGGACCTGTACGGCCGCATGCGTCTGATCAACTTCATCCGCAAGGGTGCCACGCCTGAGCAGGTCGCCAAGGTCACGGCCGAGGAGCTCAAGGACGACGCGCTGCTCGTCCCCGTCCTCGCGGATGACCCCTTGCTCCGTGGGTTAAGAAGTGATGCACCGCTAACCCTCAGAGCTCGACTTTGACGACGACTGGTCCGACGACGAGGAGGCCCAGGTGTCCACCGCCCGCCCGGCCAAGACGGCCGCCGACGCCGAGGTCAGCAAGGAGCTCGAGTCGCTCCGCGCTGAGGTCGCCGCCCTCCGCCATGTCGTGACTCGTGACCTCGAGGGAGACGAGACGGTTGACATCAAGGGCAAGGGCAAGGAGAAGGCCAAGGAGCGCGACGACGACACGCACTACTTTGACTCTTACGCCGAGAATGGTTAGCTATCCGGAGCAACCCAGAAGCTAACGCCTCAGACATTCACGAGATCATGCTCAAGGACACAACGCGTACTGTCTCGTACGCCCGCTTCATCCTCTCCAACCCCAAGGTCTTCCAGGGTGCTATCGTCCTCGACGTCGGTGCTGGCACCGGCATTCTTTCCAGTGAGCTTTGAAGTGCGCCGTGAAGCTAACAACAGTGCTCGCTGCCCGTGCCGGCGCCAAGCACGTCTACGCTATCGAGGCCTCGGGCCTCGCGAGCAAGACGCGCGAAAACATTCGCAACAACGGTCTCCAGGACGTCATCACGTGGGTAAAGCATCCTGACGGTGTACTGACCCACCAGCGTCATCCAGGGCAAGGTTGAGGACATTACCCTCCCGGTCGACAAGGTCGACATCATTGTCAGCGAGTGGATGGTGAGTTAGCCTGTCATCAGCATGACTAACTCCCCAGGGCTACATGCTCCTCTACGAGTCGATGCTCGACTCGGTGCTGCACGCCCGTGACCGCTACCTTGCCCCTACTGGCCTGATGGCTCCTTCTCAGACCCGCCTCGTCATCGCTGCCATCACCGGCAAGCGCATCTGGCGCGAGCGCTTCGAGTTCTGGCAGCAGGTCTACGGCTTTGACATGTCGGCCATGACGACGCCCTACTGGAACGAGGGTCTGGTCGAGATTGTGGACCGCGACGAGGTTGTGACGTCCGAGGCCATTGTTCGCGACATCAACACCCACGACGCGACACCAGCGTCGCTCGACTTCCACTCGAGCTTCTCGATTGTCGCCACGGAGAAGGAGACGACGACTGTGCGCGCCTTCCTCACGTGGTTTGACACCTTCTTCTCCCCTCTGTCCGGCAAGGCGTCGCAGTTCGCCCCCGACCACCCGGTCCACATCCAGGACTTTGCCGCCGACCTGTACGAGAAGGCCGTCGAGCCCGTCAATCAGGCCGAGGCCAACGCTGTGTCGTTCACCACTGGGCCCCGCGGCCAGTACACGCACTGGAAGCAGGTCGCGTTCCTCCTGCGCGAGCCATTGCAGCTCGCGCCGCACCAGCGTATCGAGGGACGGTTCTACTGCCGCAAGTCGCAGGACAACTCGCGCGAGCTCGACGTCGAAATTCACTTTGCGGTTGCCGACGGACCCGAGTCGCCTGCCAACTTCACTGTGCAGGCCTTCAAGGTGCGATAGGCGACTCTCGGCGTATGGGTCGCAGCAACACAGTCACGCACGTCCTCCGAGATTGGATCTCGGCTACAAAAGTCACGCATCACTCGATCAGCTTGTACAACTATGCAGCCTCTAGGCACTTTTGAATGGCTCCACACGATCGCGTCTCGGTATCTGAACTGATGCGCTGTCAGGATTGCTAGCTTGAAACGCGCGAGGGAAGCCTTGCATTCGACAAGCCCTGGCTAATGAACCAATACACATGACCTTCGGCGTCTTCGCTGGGCCCTCAAACATGACCGAGGTGCTACAGAAGCAGCCAGCCCACATTGAACGTCTTCACACAGTTCCAGGGCTGTCTGGCTAATCAAGCACGCCCACGCTGGTACTAACCTCCAACGGGGAATTGGGCTGGCCATCTCACCAGCACCGGGCGAGGCGATCGCGACTAGTGCGGATTGGACCCTACGGAGCTTAAGGTTGAGTGAGACAGTGTCGCAGTTCAATGACGTGTCGCGAGGTGTGCTAGCACGATAACCCGTCCAAGCATATCGTATGGGGCGGGCAGTCAGTCGTCAAGCAATCAGCCAGCGAAGGCGGAGAACAACGGCTCGGCAGGCCTAGCGTTTGGGCTTGTCCGTGGTGCGGCGGCACAGGTGCCTGTCTGTCTGTCGGATTGCCTCTGCGTTCCGGGTTGTAGTGAGGCACTGGAGGCACTGGCTGCCTTGTCACGGCCAAGCGTGGCCGTCGTGGTCTTGGCCAGATTTGCAGCTGCAAGCTATAATGATCACCGCACCGCCGCAGCTGTTCATGGTGGCGATACGAAGGCAAACGTGCGACCAGGGGGAGCGGTGGGGGCGGCCGCGCCTCACTGTGGAGCCATTCAGTCTGGCTCTGCTGCGAGCAGGAACAACAGCAGAGTCACCTAAACGCAAAACACGCCTGCGGCAGCACGAATCATGCTTGAGGACGAATAGAACGCGCGCGTCTGACGCGAAACAAGCTCAGTGCGAGTTGAACGCACACAGGAATCACGCTGCTCAGGGTGACGCAGCAGGACCACTGAGTGGGCATTCAAGGTGGGCTCAACCGCAGCAACCTTGAGCGGCGGCCAATACGCCGCTCTGCTGTCTCGCCGCTCGCTGGTGCCGACGGTGCCGTTGCCGCAAGCCGGCGCCACCGACGTTTCGCTGTATAAATTTTAGGGGTGCCTGCCTGCCTCGGAGCCAGCCAGCCAGCGACGCTGGGTCGCGCGCACGGAATGTCAAGAGCCAGGCTTAGTTTGTTGGGTCGCTGCGGCATGTAACGCCGCGTCAAGCGCGTCTCGTTTCTTTCTTGCTGTGCATGCATGCACGGTTCGGTGGACGGACAGATGGCTGCCCTCGCTCGCGGCGACGGCTTATCGCGTCGCCCTGTGTGCTGCGCAGCCATCGCTCCGACGCGTTCTGGGCATGGCATATTGCATGGCCATCGGATGCGCTGGTGGGCTGCTGCTGCATGCTCGGCGCGCTGGAGACCTTTGCGGTGATGGCGGCGGGCATCATGCATTGTTTACCTCACACGGACACTCGTCTCGCCGTCGCCGTCTTGGCTCGTCGTGACGGCACCCATGGCTGACGCCATTGAGGCTACGGCCGACATGCTTGCCTTTGCTATTGCGGCACAGGCGAGCCCAACAGAGTTTGAGGGACTTATCCATAGGGTCGCCCAAGGCGAATCGGTGAGACCCCTTATCGTCTGCTAAATTGTGCCTGGGAGGTTGTGTCTTTGTCCACCTAGGGCCGCTGCATCAGCATGCTGGCCGCCTGGCCGCCTGCTGCGCCTGCCGCGCCGCCGGCAAGTGGTCTCGCCTTACGATAGGGACAATGAACAGACCCTGGGCGGTGACGCTAGCTGACAAGTGCAGGATTGCACCAAGGCAGCTTTTGACTCCCAGTCGCCATTCCTGTCAGTGGCGTCAGGTGGCGTATCGAGAGACCCCGTAGGCTGCAGGACGCGCTGTTCGACCATACTCTGCGACTTTTCCACTGCAACAAGCCTGCGCGCATTATTAAACCACTAGACTCGATGGAGAGGTAGAGCACGTTCATCGGCGCTGCCTTCCCATCCGCATAGACATACATAGACGCGTCAGCGACCACTGCAGCAGCCGTAGCCCCCATCCTCCTCATCACCTCACCACCGCCCTTGCCCTCATCGCAGCACAAGCTACGCCCGACGCGCCGCACACAACCACCAAACACCGCCAGCCTGTCGCTTGCCCAACTGCATCCCTCGGACGCAGACGCCACCGCCAGGCGCGCCCGCAGCACTCGACACCACAGGGTCCCACCCCACGCCATTGAATCCCAGCACCTCAAACACCCAGCCACGACGTCTTGTCCCACAAGACTTGTGCTGGAAGAGTTGCCGTTGCCGAGTCGCCCCATTGCGCCTCCGCCGCCCGCTGTACTGGCAAACAGAGACGCAAAGACGACGCCTTGAGCGTTCTGTATCGCCCTCACAGTCTTGTGCATCGACACAACACCGTCTCTCATCGCCTCGTACCGCCCCATCGTCACTCGTTCAACAGCGCGCGCTCTCGTTGCACGACTTATAATCACCTCCGACCCTCCCCTCCCCCCTCGCCACCACCACCACCATGCACCTCACTCCCTTCGCCCTCCTCGTCCTCGCCGCGACCCCCGCCTTCGGCTTCTTCATGCAGCCCGGCCACCGCCGCAACGCTGCCGGCGCACCAGAAACGGCCGCCAGGGCACCCGCACCCAAGCCCGTCGCAGCCAAGCTCGACGCGCCGTCCAAGCTGCAGCCGCGCGCGCCGCAGGCATCCAAGCGCATGGGCCAGCGGAGGCGGTCGAAGAAGTCGGACGTCCTCGTCAAGAAGGACTACTCGTCCTTCCTGTGTCCCGGCGGCGCCGTCGCCTGCCCCGTCCCCGCTGAGGGCTTCCCCGCGGGCCCAGATGGCGTCGCGCTGCCAGAGTACGCGGCCAAGCTCGACACGCAGCTCGCGTCCCTTGGCGACTGGTTCAAGGTCGGCTTCGAGTGCCTTGAGCTGGATTCAGAACTGAACCAGTGCGGCGGATGCCTCGCGCTCGGTCAGGGGTGAGTCACTTGATCAACCATCAGAACACCTGCTGACGCTGCACAGACAGGACTGCTCGACCATCGCCAACACCCGTGCCACCGGCTGCGAGAAGGGCGTGTGCACCGTCTACTCGTGCATGCCCGGCTACACCGTCAGCGCCGACAAGCGCGAGTGCGTGCGCGCTGGTGACGCCGGCCAGGCCGTGTTCCAGCAGCGCAGGTAGCGGCACAGCATAAACTCCTACACAGCAATGTCTCTTGTGCGAGTGTGGTGCGGCATAACGAACGCCGCCCAAACCACCGCCCCCTCCCAACTTAGCCCCGCCCCCTCCTCCGTGTCCTGGGCGCCAGCGCCGTCGCAGCGACGACGGCAGCGGCAGGCAGCACTACAGCGCCAGCACCAGCGGCACACACACGGACACTTTACCATTATAGAGCCTGTACATACCATTGTGACGCAGCCGTCATAGCCCCTCGCGAGGGTAATAGAATGTAAGGATGTCGCATGTCGAGTGATAGTGTCTGCGTTGTCGTGGGAACGTCGTGGGCTCAGCGGTATGGCGCGCGGTGCGGGATGTTTTTGGGTTCCCTCTGGCGCGGGCTAGCGGCGAGTTGCCCGCTGTCGCTAGAGACGGAGGTAGCGCATCAGGCGGTGTGAGCGGTGCGCTGCCATACCGCCAAGTGCACGAGTCAGCGAGGGAGATTGCCGCAGAATGCGACGAGTGGCGAGGGAAAGGAGGCGGCGGGCGTGGACAAGCCACCGGAAGCAGCGATCCAGCGCCTTGCCAGATCAGCGCACAGCAGAGGGCGTCGACATTGTGAGTAGCAGGAGTAGATAAAGAAGATGAGAAGAGTGGAAGAGATGTTTGGTTGCACAACGCTGGAGTTAAAGCTCCCCGTGAGCTCGAGGTCACGGTCACGAGGACTAGATAGCCTGCACCAGCCCAAGGAGAGTCATTCAGATCTCGTCGTCATCCGTGCCGTCAGCACGATCATACGCCGCCATACAATAGCATGGCGCGTCGCACGACTCTTGAGCCTTCATGCCACCGATGAGTGTGCTCAGCACAGTCCATCGCAGCGAGCCATTCAGTCAGTCGGGCACGGCGGGTACCAAGGGCCCGAATGCGTGATACCGCGGCCCCGTCTCTCCGTACAACCCCGGACCGACCACACCGGTCCGCCCCTCCGACCACAGACTTTTCCACGGCACCTGTGCGTCGGCGCCTCGATCCCGACGATCATAGCCGGGAAGGGGAGGCCAGATAGGTCGAGACGCACAGAGCGAATCGCTTAGTCAGACGCTGGACTGAGTCAGACGGTGGACTGGGTGTGCTACCGGGATACAGCCTGCCGACTTTTTTGTCCGGCCCGACCTTAGATCTGGACCGCGCCACAGCCTCTCACGGTATAAGTGCGCTGCGCCGCGTTCGCCTCGCTCGAACACCCGCCGCAGTGATTGAGACAGCAGCAGCAGCAGGCCATGTCGTGCCCCCAGTACCGGCCTTCTGACTTTGGCAGCATGCGCGTGCCGTCTGTACGCTTGCCGCCGTGGACTGACGCTGACGCCAAGTGGGTGGGCGTCGGCAACGTCCGCGCCGCGCCGGACGCCATGGCGCTGCTCGAGAGCGAGCGTGCGCGCGTCGAGCCCGAGTGAGCGCGGACTGTTCGCAGCCCCCTCGCGCGTCTAACTCTGTGACAGGTACACGCGCGCCGTGCTCTCGTCGTATGCGGGTTCCAAGCTCGCGCGCGGCCGGCCGGCTGCCAAGGTCAACGCCAAGCTCCTCTCCCTCGAGCGGCAGGTGCGTGCGCGATGAGCTGCAGCACGCTGACAACAAGTATCCGGTGTACGCGCCCGACTTTGCCGCCGTGCGCCTGGCTCTCGACCTCCCGCTGTGCATGATCCTCGGCCCCCAGACGCCCGGGTACGACGCTGAGAACCCCTACCACTACGCGCACCGCGGCAGGGTGCTGCCCCCGCCTGCGTACGACGTCGGCGGACCCCCGGGGTACGCCGAGTGACACGAGAAGCGCGCTTGAGTGTTGTTGTATCACTGTACCCTGTTGGATAGCATAGGCACGCGGAAATGTAAGGAAGGAGGTCATTGGGCAATAGAAAGTGCGTGCCGTGCTATTGTGCTCGCCGGCGCGCTCGCCGGGCCGTCGAGCATATCGGCGCGCGTCCGGGTGGGGTGGGATGGGTGGGGTGGGTCGCGGTGCCACGTTCAACCATCGGCGCTGTCGGCCCTCGCCCACCCCAGATGTGAATAACTCTGGGGTCGATGGGAACATGCGTCGAGGGGACACGGCGCTACACGACGTCTGTCGCTGCATATAGCGAGGCATGCATCCAGCGTTGTACACTCGCCAGCACGACCATGTCGCGGAGAGCGTCGACCGCGTCGAGCGTGTACTCGAGCTCGAGCGTGCACTCGCGCTCGAGCTGGAATTCGAGCTGCTTGCAGCTCTCGAGCGTGAGTCGCGCGTCGGCGCCGGGTTCGGCGCCCCGCCTGCCTGCCCCGCACCCCGCACGAGATACGAAGCTGCTCACACTCCAGCCACCGGGGATGGGGATCGGCCGGGTGCGCTCCGCGCCGGACGCGATGGCGCTGCTTGCGACGGCGCGCGCGAGCGCCGACCCACAGTGAGTCCCGGCGGCGTGCTGCGCCGGCGCCCCGGACCGCAGCCAGCCGCGCCGACACCAACACCATGACTCACACACCAGATACGCGCGCTCCGTGCTGCAGGTGTACGCCGGCGCCAAGCTCGCGCGCGGCCGCCCGAGGGTCAAGGTGAACGCAAAGCTGCTCTCGCTGGAGCGCCAGGTGCGTAGCAGTCGCAGCAATCTCCGTGCCGGGGCTAACGATAACCTCGGACTCATGAACTCGTCACCTACCACCCACGTCGCTTCTTCTTCCCACAGTACCCGGCCTACGCGCCCGACTTTGCTGCCGTGCGCCTCGCGTTCGACCTCCCGCTGTGCATGATCCTTGGGCCGCGGACACCAGGCTACGACCCCGATAACCCGTACCACTATGCGCATCGCGGCCGGGTGGTCCCACCGCCGGCGTACGACGAGGCAGGCCCGCCCGAGTATGAGGAGGGGCGGGGGGCGCCGGCGTACGCGCCGTGAGCTGGACGGCAGTAGCATCATTCTTGGGTATCCGACTCACGTTGTAGACCTGTACGCTGGGACTTGGGCTTGTGGACTCGTGGCAGAATAGCGACAGGGACGTCCGGGCCGGCCGGGGTCTGCGCGGCGCGACATCACGTCACTCGAAACCATCTTGGCGTCAATCATGATGGGGATGTTGTTGACACTGTCCGCAGCGGCCGCTGCGAGTACTGGATGCTTACTGAGCGAGCACGTCACAGCGCGTCGTGCTGCGGCGCAAGACCTGCCTTTGCCTTAAGACGCGGTCGTCGCGTCGCAGCGCGAGTCTTGGTCGCTTGCGCGACCTCGTCCTCACCCACACACAGATACCATGGCCACCATCCCCCCACCCACCAAGCTCGGCCGGTACCGTGTGCTCTCCCCGCGCGCCGGACTGCGCGTGTCGCCCATCCAGCTCGGTGCCATGTCGCTCGGCTCGCACTCGGACCAGCTGGGCAAAGTGTCCAAGGAGCAGGCATTTGCGCTCCTCGACGCGTACTACGACGCAGGAGGCAACTACATCGACACGGCCAACAGCTACCAGGGCGGCGAGAGCGAGGCAATCATTGGCGAGTGGCTTACCGCTCGCGGGAACCGTGACGACCTGGTCATCGCGACAAAGTTCACGAGCAACTACAAGAACGGGGACGCTGCGCACCCCATCCAAGTAAACCGCGCCGGCAACTCGCTTAAGAGCATCGTACTCAGCCTGGAAAACTCGCTCAGGCGCCTCAAGACGACCTATGTCGACGTGCTGTGTGCGTTGTTGGCCGTTGGGGTAGCGCTGACACCAGATCTCCACTGGTGGGACTGGACCACGCCGATCGAGGAGGTCGTGCAGGGCCTCAACAACCTCGTCAAGGCCGGCAAGGGTAGGCGCACCGTTTGTATGTAGCTAACGCCAGTGCTCTACCTCGGCATCTCGGACACGCCAGCCTGGGTAGTGGCCAAGGCGAACCAGTACGCGCGCGACCACGGACTGGCGCAGTTTGTCATCTACCAGGGCAAGTGGAGCGTGCTCTCGCGCGACCTCGAGCGCGACCTGCTCCCCTTGGCCATCCATGACGGCCTGGCGATCGCCGCGTGGGGCACGGTCGGACAGGGCCGGTTCCAGCGTAGGAAAGACCGCGGGAAGAGCACCGATGGGCGCAGCGCGCTTGCGCTCAGCGAGAAAGAAGTGGCGGCGTCGGACGCGCTCGAGGCCGTCGCGGACGAACTCGGTGTGCAGAGCGTCACGGCAGTCGCGCTGGCGTACATTTTTGCAAAGTACCCGTACGTCTACCCCATCGTCGGGGGCCGCAAGGTCGAGCAGCTGCACGAAAACATCACCGCGCTCGACATCAAACTTAGCCAGAAGCAAGTGCGCTTCCTGGACGCCGCACTGCCGTTCGACTACGGCGAGCCGACAGCCTCGGTAAGTTGTTCCAGCTGGGTGGTGCTGACACTCACAGTTTGGCCTCGACCCCCATTTCCTCGGGTTCCAGCAGCATTTTGCCGTCGAGTCTGCCGGTATCGTAGACTACGTGCCGCTGCGGCAGCCCGCAGACCCTTCGCACCTGCGTACGAGCGACAAGGAGGCCAAGAGGGTGTACTTTGAGGACAAGGACAGGGCGTGGTGAGCTGCCGCGCGGCGGAATCCGCCGACGCCATGAGCGAGTCAACACGGGTGGCAGGGAGGTGGAGGGCGATGACCATCTTCACACAGGTGACGAGGACGAGGCTATGTTATGTGCTGCACCACTACGAGTGGGATCGGGCCGAGCACCGTGTCTAGCCACATCGGTTCCGAGTTGTGGAGCAACTGATAGAGAGCACCCACCTCGCTCGGGAAGAACTGGAAGGCATCATCTTGGGTATTCGACTGACACACGTTGTATACTTGTACTTACACTAGACTTGTGGACCCGTGGCAGACGTGCCGGGCGCCGGATGTCCGGCCTGCGGTGCGCGACATCATGTCACTCGCGATCGTGATGGTGTTGCTCCGCACAGAGGATGCATGGCGGAGGGGGCTGCTGGATGCTCACTGATTACTGAGAGTACACCACGGTGCGTCGCGCGGGGCATGGCCTTGAGACAAGGTCGCCGCTGCAAGAGTCTCGGGACGACCTCGACCTCGACCTCACCCTCATGGTGGACACCGACAACGCTCGGCCCGCACAGCGACCTCTCCCGCGCGGCGGGCTGCATATGTCGCCCATCCAACACGGCCCAGTGGGGCTCGGCTCGTCCTCAGACCAACTAGGCGAGGCGACCGCGTTTCAGGCTTTTGGGCTCGTCGGCGCCGGTGACGAGGGGGTGGCAACATGGCGAGCAGGTACCAGGCGGCCAGAGCATTCGATTGTTGATGAACCGCGCCGGCCCCTCGCTAGAGAGCTTCGTACTCAGGCCGGAAAACTCGACCAGGCGCCTCAAGACGAGCTATGTCGACGTGCTGTATGCGTTTGCCGTTCGCTGGGCTCAACTGCAGATATCCACTCGTGGCACTGGATCACGCCAATCGAAGTCGTGCAACGCCTCAACAACGTCGTCAAGGCCTGTAAGGGTGGGTGGACCGCTGGCACCGCATTTACCAGCCCTCTTTCTCGCCATATCGAACTCACCGGCTTGAGTGGTTGCCAAGGCCCACCCGTGCGTGCGTTGCTAGGAGCTCGCACAAATTACCATTGACTGGGGCAACTGGAGCGTGCTCTCGCGAGAATTTTTACTTTTCTTCTCTGCTTGGTCGTCCAAGCCCCGCGTGAAATCGTGAGTATTTGGTCGGGTAGGAGCTGTTCCAGTGCAGGAAAGAGGGCGGAAAAAATGCAACCACGGTGCGCTCCGCCCAGTGGGAAAGAAGGTGGCGGTGTAGACGCCGTCGGCAGCCGTCGCTGACGAGCTTGGGGTTCGGAGCGTCACGCCCGTTGCGCTGGCGCACATCCTCCACAAGTACTCACATACGAATACCCCATTGTGGGAGTTGTACGGTCGAGCAGTGGCCGAAAACACCGCCACGGTGGACATCGCCTTCAAGGAGAAACTCGCTCTTCCTTGACGTGGCGCTGCCGTTCGACCACAGCGAGCCGCCCCCCGGCACGTAGTCTCCGGCTGAGCCGAGATGGCACCCAGCTTGCCTCGACCTCCACTTATCCTCCGGTTCCGGTAGCACTGTGCCGTCGAGCGAAGCCAGCCGGTGTCGTAGACGCGTGTGGCTCCGACACGCTGGAGCCTCACACCTACCGAAGAGCGACAAGGCGGCCAAGCGGGCGCAATTGGAGTCCATGGACCGGCCACGGTGAGCTGCAGGACACGGCGGAATCCGCCGGCGGCGTGAGCGAGTCAAGACGGGTGGCAGGTAGGTGGAGGGTGATCACCTCCTCCACACAGATGACGAGGACGAGGGCATGTGATGGTGCTGCACCACTGCGGGTGGGATCGGACCGAGCACCGTGTCTGGCCACATCGGTTCCGAGTTGTGGAGCAACTGATAGAGACCACACACCTCGCTCGGGAAGACCTGGATCGCAGAGAAGGCCACGGAGACTCCGAGACGAGCGTACGGTGAGCAACGGCGCCGGCCGAGGCCGGCACGAGTCAAGATAGGCAGCTCGCTCGGCATGCCGCCAGTGGAGGTCCCTGCACACGTGTGACGAGGCCTGGCCGGTTTCGGCGCTGCAGGCTTGCGGATCGACTTGAGCCGAGCGTCATGCAGCTCATCGGCTGCGTGTTGACCGTCGGGGTGGACCTCCCTCTCGCTCGGAGGAGGGCCGCCGTATCAGTGATCAGCAAAACCTGCCGAGCGACATGGGCGGTTGTACGCGGCGTTAGTGGCTTTCAGTATCGCCACCGCACGCAGGATGGACGGATGTCGGACCGTCACCGACTTTTCCGGACAGTCAGCTACACGTGGTCCGCACAACAATCCGCCCTCCACTCCCTCCACTAGCTCCACTCGGCGGTGGGAAACCTTCCGAGATGCGTTGACAACCTCGCGACGTCGCTGGTTTTCTTGGCGACTCTTATGCAGTTCTGTGGACGAGGATATAAGAGGGGAACGGGACGGGGATGCAGGCTGCCATCACGCACGAGAAGCCCGTAGCTGTCCACTATCACCACCACTGCCAAGGCAGCCAGCCCCACCTTCGCCACCCGCCACGACCAACAACCAGCGACACACACCATGCCCGCGTTCGCTTCGCGCCCCGCCTCATCTAGCGCGCCTTCTACCGCCGCGCCGTCGATGCTCTCCTCCTCGTCGACCACCTCGCTCCCAGGGGCACCCGCGCCTGGCTCGATCCGCACGCACGCCCACGTCGTGCGCGCGTTCACTGCGCCCGGCCTCCTCTCCGACCTGCAAGTCCGCCTCATCCTCGAGTCGTACGTCGAGCACAAGATGGCGCACGGACGCAACAAGTGGCAGATGAGCGCCAAGCTCCTGCGGCTCGAGTACTCGTTCCCGGCGCACGCGCGCATCCACCGCGTCGTCCGCGCGTACTTCGACCTCCCCGAGTCGCATTACGCCACGCGGGTGTTCGGTGCCTCACTGCCGGGTAACGACGCCGACGCCGACGCCCCGGGCGAGGACGGCGAGTGGGCGCCCGTGCCCCCGCCCGCGTACAAGTGCAAGCCGCCTGGATACTCGTGCGCTGGCATCGACCCTGCCCCGCCGACGTACGTGACCGAGCCAGTCGTCACTGTCGAGCCTGTCCCGCCAAAACTTGATTAGGGGGTGGGGAAGATGATGATCACGATGGTATGAGCAGTGTATTTCATAGAGCCTGGTTTCGGCCAGCAAACAACTGCATCGGCACACAACAACACCTCGCTCCACCAAACGAGTCGAACAATGCAGCCGTATTTGTATTTCTCTGGATTGTTTGTATTTTAATGCCACCACTATTTGCATGTTGGCAGTGTAATCCGCGGTTTCCGGAAGATTATCGACTCGGCTCTAGCGTGCATATTGTGGAGCTAGTCTCCTCCTAGCCCGCGGGTAGCCACGGCTAACGCGCCCACGTCTCTCACGTGCAGACGACCAAGCCGCTGCTCATCTCTGCTCCCCCCACCTGAGAATGCGGGGTAGCCTCCCCAAAGGCCCAGCCATTCGCTGTTCGGTCATGGCCGGATCGGCCAAACGACCGACCCCGCAAATCCCACTCCCTCTCGCTTCCCGCTGCTCCCCCATTTGCTGGAAAGAACAGCCACTGACCCATTCTGACGGGCCCCTTAACACTGACGACGGCCGCCTCTGGCCGCCAGCCTCTGCTAGAATGCCGATTATGCAGCCAGCCTGGTGACCAACGAGGCGCCCCTATTGCATGTCATGTCCAGACATGTGAAACCGCGGACACAACGACGCCGACGAGAGACTGACTCGATATCGCATTCCTACTACTACTCCTCCCGCAGCCTTGTTCTCGCCCTCTTCCCACTGCTTCCTCTCCACCATCCGCGCCAAGCTCACCGCTACATAAAAGCAGGCCGTCTGTGCTTGCACTCACATCGACCTCGCTGCCATCATCACAACACGCTCGTTGCGACCACCCACCTCATTACCCCAGCCCTCTACCGGCGGCACTTGTCCCGTCCCCAGAAAACCCGCACACCATGTCCATCCTCTTAAGGCGTGCCCACGCCACAACGCTCGCTGCAAAGTCCAAGGCGCAGGAGGCGAACGCTGCATGCGCCGCGTCGTCGTCGCAGTCGACATCAAATAAACCGGCGTCACCCCTCTCCTCGTCGCCCGACTCAACACGCGTCGCAATGTCCCTCCGCTCACCCCGCGCCCGCGGCGACCCAACATTCGCGCAGCTCGTCCTCGAGAGCTACGTCGAGCGCAAGTTTGAGCAGGGCCTCAAGGTCGAGGACGTGGGCAACAAGCTCCTCGTGCTCGAGAGCCAGGTGAGTCGCGGTGCTGGCTAGATAGCCGGGTGTGGGCGAAAGTGCGGGTGCGAGCGCGTCGCGGTCATGCAGCGTACACGCGCGTCTTGCTCGACCATGGCAAAGGCGCTGGGCATGGTGGCGAGGAAGTGCGAGGTCGCTCGGTGGACGGGGGTGAGCAGTCACTGCTGTGCTACCCATTCGCCGTCCATCAAGCTTCCTCGCCTCGTGTCCTCCCCATCTCTTTCGCGCCCGTGCCATGCGCGATACGCTCTCCCCCGCCTCGCCCCGCGCCTCCCCACCCCCCGCCCCGCACACAGATACTGACGATGCCCAGTTCCCAGCGCTCTCGCCCACGTTCCGCACCGTGCGCGCGCACCACAAGCTCCCGCTGCGGCCCATCAAGTCGACAATGCTCGGGCCACAGCAGTGCGTGCCCGACTGGGACGCGCCCCAGCAGAGCCCTCGCCCTCCTCATCCCAGTCCAGTGTAGCGCGTGAGCTTATGCCCTGCGCCTGCGCACTGCCGCCACATGGACCTTGAACGAACTCGAGCTCGATGACCTCGCACATGACCACCGATCACACGACTACGATCGTGCACGCACACACACGCCCACACCCCCTGCATAGATAACCTTTGAGTCCGCTCGCGTTGTATACACCCATTAGCATTGCATGTAGCTAGGTATGACTAGCCGTGGAGGTGAGGCAGACTGACAAGATTTACATGACTCACTCACACGACTGACATCACTGAGGGTACTGCACGTCACAAATCGTCCCGACTTTCGGCAGCCCTACATCCCATTCCCTGCGCGCATCATGCGGTGCATCACAGGCCTCGGCGTAGATCTTATCGGGTCATTGCGGCGGGCTGGACTGCCATGCTTGCGGACGCGTCACGATGTATCGGGCGCTCCGTTCGCAGGGTGCCGAGGGCCGGACACGCGGTGCCGGCGGTGGCTCCGATGGCCATGAGCCCAGCACTCAGCACCAACTCCGGCCGGATGCAATGCGCTGCATCCAGACGCTCATCTGGAAGCTGATAATGAACACTGGCCCACGGGGTCGACTATGCTTATACTCTGGAAGTGGTGCCTGCGCAGTCTGGACCGAAAACCACTTGGCCGACGTCGCCGTTGCCGCCAGAGGTGGCGACCACGCAACTAGCTATCAGCGGCGGCGTCGCTGCAGCTCGGCGCTCTTGACCCACTCGACTGCGACGCAGTATCCCTTCCCTTGTTCCCACCCGCGTAGACAACGCGTAGACATTGCACCGACCGACGCGCAAGGCGACGACCACAATGGGCATCTTCAACACGTCAAGAAAGCCGTCGCTCGACGACGATCCAGTCCGTACCTCCCATTGGGTTTGTTGTTGTTGTATCTCTAACGCCCCACCCCAGCGATACCAATACACCGACCCGCGTCCGAAGCTCCAGCATCCTTTCACGCTGCCACCCACATACATGGGCATGCTCGCACATGAGGCCCTGTGCGAGCTGCGATCTACAAGGGCAATCACCGACCCGGTGTACGCGCGCGCGGTCATCCACGCGTATGTCGACATCAAGAAGAAGAAGGCCGCGAAGAAGGGCCTCGGAAACGACTATGTCAATTCCAAGTTGACCATGCTGGAGCGTCAGGTGGGTGAAAGCGCGGGCGCTGGTGAGCATGCATGCAGGAGCTGACTCGGCGCAGGCGGGCGACCACTGGGAGCCGACGTTCCACCATATCCGCGTCATCTTCGACCTGCCCAACCCAGCCCTCATTCCGCGCCCGCAGCTGTCGGCCTGGGCGCGCTGGAACCAGCCGCTCATTCAGCCGCCGCGCCCCAACCCGCCGTCCTACGCGGCCTCGATGGGCACAGCCGGTGGTCCGCCTATGGGCGCGCCAGCGGTTTCGGCCGGCGGTGGCATGGGTACTCGCCAGCCTGTGGGCGCGGCCAAGCCGCTCCCTCCTCTGCCATCGCTGAATGAGAAGCAGTAGCTGTCGGCGTCTGTGTCCGAGATCGATTGACCCCGTGTTACCTGTCAGATGTATAATGCCATAGATGTGTATGCAGTCGGTGAGAAGTCGAGTGATCAGAGGTGAATCAGCTGAGCATATGAGCAGTACGTGATGGGGGCTGTGAGAGGAGAAGAGAAGAACGTGTGACAATGGGAGGGACAGAAGAGGATATCAAAGTTGCCCTCCTGCCAGCCAGCCGCCACGACGCTGCTACACCCGCCAGGGCGGCGGTTGATAAGGCGCCCATACAAGACGAGGAACGCGCCATGACTGCGTGTGCCGGGTCGAACATTGCGCGATGCACAAGTAGCAGCCGTTGCATGGCAGCCGGAAGCTAGTGCAAGCTAGCAACAACAAACGCCGCCGACGTCAGACTGCATTCGCCGCAGCAACCTTGCTAGCTAGCACCTCGGAGACTCGGCGGCGTGCGTCTGCCCCGTCCGAGACGGGGTGGCGCAATGACCTCGTGATGGCGCAGTGTTGAGCCTTGCAGAATCGCAGAGCTGTCTGTTTCCGGCCAGAGTCGCACGTGCAGTGCAGCCATCTGACGCGGGATGCTGGCAGCATTGCGACTCTCCCCGCAGCCAAGACTATCCGATGCACCAGCAACGCTGCGGCGACCCGCAGTGGTGATGATGATGATGATGGTCATGACTCAACAGGAATGTAATGTTCACCGAACCTGCGGACCTGCGGACGGCGGTGCAGGCAGATCGATCCAGATCTGTAGGCGGTGGTGGACCTGGGTCTGGATCGCGGTCTCATCGTGCAAGTATTGTACCTAGATATGCACTGCGAGGTCATTGAAACGGTCAGGCCCTCTGACCACCGCCCACAATAGCAGCGCCGAGCTCGTCTTGCATGCTGACAATGGTGACACTGTCCACGAGTGTCCGACTTCGGGACAGCGGCGGCGGACCTGATGTCATGGGAAGAAAAAAAATAACGCCACGAACCAGCACCTGCCTGCGCAGTTCGTTCGAGCCGCGGCCGGACTACGCGTCATGTATGCGGGCGATTTAGTGTTCTATGCATTGTATCCGATGCACAGCCTGCTCAGCAACTGGCACGGCTGCTGCTAGGTCCTTGGGCCGGATTTTAGGGCACGCAGCGGCCAAACATCGGCGCGAGGGACGCAAAGATCTGGTGTAGACCTCGAATCGCGGACAACGTCGTCGCTCGTGTCTGCTGCGCGTCGGACGGTGCATACTAATAACACTGATCAGGTGGACTGTTGTAGCCGTATCATACGCTGCCAGCTCACGTCGACACTTGTAACACTCATCTGCCTGCGACGACGAGCGACGACGCCACTGCAGCACAACAACACCGCACCAAAGTACCACCAAAGTACCACCACCTGTCTCACCCCTCCGACACCACTACCACACTCTCCTCTTCGCCTCTCGACGACTTCTGTCCTGGCCTGTTCACGACTTTGCTGCTCTGTACCACACGGCCACCCCCAACCCACCGCCGCGATGCTCAACCTCCGTGCGCGCGCAGTACCCCTCTTCCAAAAGGTCCGCGATGAGGTTCAAGGCAAGCCCGTCGACGGCAGCCGGACACCCCAGTCGCCGGCGTCCATGACCTCGGTGTCGTCGGTCTCTTCACGGCAGTCCGACGATGCGAGTGGCGTGCGCACGGCCACCGATGTGTTCGTTGCGATGAGCACAGAGCGGGCGATGGACGACGCAAGGTGAGCAATTCTTGGTGACGTGATGTGGCGCCCGGCACCCTAACCTAACAACTCCACCCCCTTAGGTACACCCGCTCTGTGGTGAAGCAATATGTCCAGACCAAGCTCCAGCACGGCCGGTCCAAGGAGGAGATCAGCTTCAAGCTCGCCGAGATTGAGCGGACCCTGTTGGTTGCGATGCGCGACAGAGATACCGTGAGGGTGCGTCTGCCCGTAAGGCTGCGACTACTATGCTCACACACGCCAGCTCGCCCAGGTCGCAACAGCTTTCGTGTCGGTACGATCAGAGTTCCACCTGAAGCCCAGTGCGGTGCTTGCGCGCGTCATCCGGTCGGCGCAGCGCCGCGCGCTGATCGAGGCCGAGGCCGCCGCCGAGGCAGAGCAGGCACAGGCGCAGGAGGTGCTCCCGCCGCCACCGTACGTGACCACGCCGCCGGTGTACATGGCCGCGTCGCCACTGCCGGTCGAGGACGCGCCGCCAGAGTACACGGCCGAGGATCCGGTGGTCGAGGACGCCGGGATCGTGGGGCCACCGCTCAAGGCGTGAGTTTGCTTTTTGGGAACATGCGAGGCTGCAGGATGCCCGTGGCGGGCGGACTGCAAGAGCCCGTGCTGTAGCGCGAGGGCGTTGCTGAGGCGGCCGAACAGGCGGAGAAACCGCACGACGGCCTAGGTGGAGAAGCGTTGTAGGAATCTGTACACAAGTGTATTTGTCAGAAGTGTTGTCAGCAGCCAGCGAGCCATGCAAGCAATGTGCGTCCATTGTGCCGAGAGGTCCCCGCCCCGTTCCACCGGCTTCCCCGCAGGGCCTTGGAACACGTCCGAACAAGTCCACTTCTCCGCACGCGTTTCTGTGCGGCGCCGGCATGGAGCACGGGCACGTGGACACACCGTATCTCGATCGGTGTTGCGAAGTGCGCTGGACGATGCGCAGCGGTGCAACGGTGCGGGTGGAGGATGAGCCGTACGCTGGCGGGCGGGGGAACCTCGGGAAATCAGCCGCGCGAGTGCCACTCATCGGCAGGTTTCGTTGCGTCCAACTCGGGGTCGGCCCGTGGCGCGAGAGGGCAGCAAGCGAGCCAGAGGAGCGGGAATCTAGGCTCGCTCGCATGTACGCGTACATGCTCGAGCCGGGTTCCGTGCAGCGCCAAGTGGAGTGGTGGAGGAGATGCACCGCAGATGCTCCTCCTCCACTGGCTCTCCACTGCTTCGGATCCTGTTGCACTCGGGCGTGGCGTCCACCTGACCACACGGGCATTTGGGAGTCCGGCCCCGCGGGAGGTGTCGTGCACCGTCCTTCCGCAGGATGCACCCGGTGTCATTTGAGAGAGAGGCAAGCCAAGGCCGATCGTGCGTACGGCGTTAGGTGGCGAGGTGGTGGTGAGCGAGGTATTTAGGTATCGCTCGCAGTGGGCTGCTTTTCAATGAACGTTTGCTCTCAACTTCATAGTGCTAGCCGCTGTCTTCCTCCATAGTCTTGAATAAATACAGCGTTTTCCATAGACTGCTGAAAGATAACGGAGTCGTAGGACTCGACAACTCCTCGCCAAGAAACCCTCTTTCTACCGCTTGTATTGATCCCACGGATCCACACACATGCGCTTCTCTCTCCCCATCAGCATGCCGTTCGAGACATCTCGCCGAGCAGTGCGCGCCTCTGTGATTCTCGTGCGTGCTTTCTGCTCTCTTCTATCCTCACATAATTAACATGCCCAGGCTCAAGGCGCCGACACTGTCAAGTCGTCTTTCGACGTCTCGTGCGCTCTGAGCACCAACCGCGCCTTCACCAGCCCACGGTAAGTGACTCGCTCTCCCACTATCTCCCCATCTAATACCCCCCAGATGGACTCTTGCCGTCCTCACGCGCTACATCGAGCTCAAGCAAATGAAGGGTAAGAGCAAGCCGTACATTGACGACAAGCTGCTGTCCCTCGAGCGCGACGTGAGTAGCTCCGGAGGCTTGCCTCTGTGCCCCACTAATCGTCGCCCAGTTTCCCCGTCTCTCCGCCGCCTTTGTGTACATTCGACGAGAGTACGAGCTACCCCCCTCCCGTCTCGCAAGCACCGCCACGCCGTCGAGCTCAGGCTCGACGCCGGGAGACGAAGACGAAACGGCGCCGCCGTATCTCGCCGACGTGCCCACGTACGAGAGCTCGAGCGGGGACATGGACGACGCGCTGGACCTCGACGAGTTTTTGGAGAAGGAGCCGGTGGCGGGTCCAGTCGCTGTTGATGAGGAGATGCTCGAGAGCAGGTCCTAGCCTGTTGTCTTCTGTACCATTCTTTGTATTAATGCTTTCCATGTGATCCTCGCTCCGTTTGGCCTCAATATGCAGGCCAGGGCTTTGCATCGACAACCAAATATATTCTAAACTCGTACTCGCCCTCCGCGCGGTTGGCCGCTGCGCATCGGCGCAACGGCGACTGTGCGAGAATCCAAGCGTCAACGCCACCTAGCTGCCTTTCCCCCTCCCGCCCCAATTCACCAAGCCAGCACCTCCAACCCCCTCTGAATCCCTCCAACACCTCTGCGTGCACCGCAAAAAATTGCATCGGCTCGCATGCGTTCCCATGTCAGCTTAGCACAAAGCACCAGCACGACGCACCCGCGCTGGTGCCACGTCCCTCTCGGCTCGGTCGGTTCCTCCGAACCCAGCCAGCCCGTCGCGAACCCGCCCCCACCGTCACGCCACAAACTCCCTCCGCGCCAAGAGCCAAGACGGGTATCGGCGACGCGAGCTCTGTGAACGATCGTGCAGCCATGCACTGGTGCGACCGGTGGTCGCGGGAGGCCGGGGCCGAGGTGGCTACTTCGGCAGGTTCGGACGCCTCCGAGGTGTGGCGGGGGTAAAAACCGCCCGAGGCGGCGTGAGGTCGGTCGCCATAAGCGCGGCTTGGGTGTATCTCACGTGGCAACTATTGTTCTCGGTATGCGAGCCGGTCGTGCTCCGAGCTCGGCTACGATGTACACTCGCATCATCTTCATGTGGATCGGTGCGAGGCCAGGTTGAGTGATAGGCTTGTGTGTCGCGGACCTCCTCCGAGTCACGAGCCGGCGAGGACATAACCGGCCGCTAGGCTCAAGTGCGACGGCAGAAGTTAGGATGAACATCCGCTGCAATCTCGGTATGGTATCGGAGAGGGCAGAAAGGCTGAACTGGGAAGCAGGGCAGAGACGTTGCCGCAGTGCGAGCAATGTGAGCGGTTCTCTGAAGGAGGTTCATGGCCGGTAGCCCCGCTCCAAGGGACGGCGGAGTGGGAAGAGGAACGATTCCCCGTAAGCAACACTTCGAGGGCTTTCAAAGCGCCGCTATCCCATGTGGAGGGGGAGAGCTGAGTGCGTAGAAGCCTGGCGGTTCGCGAAGGTGACTGACTGCACCGGATGTCTGGAGCGATTGTGCCTTGGCTACGATAGCCCCACGTGGCGCCAATCTCAAGTTTGCTGCCTGGTTCTTTGAGGCAGCGCTGTCCAACGCAGCGCCAATGAACTCGCAAGAACCCTCGGTAGCTTTCCCGGTGGTAGTCGGCAAAAGTGCTCTGTGATTCGGAGGCGACCAGACCAGACGGCCAAGAGCGGCGAGGAGCCACTCCCCTGCTGGTCGATCACCGGTTACTTGGACATTGCCATCAGTTCAGCCGTTCAGCCAGCGAGATGAGGCACCGCTGCGCTCTAGCATAGCCGATTGGTCTTTCTATCTCGGCTGTGATGGCCGTCACTTGACAATGACAGGCCGAAGATGCTCCAGCTGCGCGGGTGGCGAGGGGAGCCGGCGTCCGACAGGCTGAGTCACGGCGGGCTAGCGCGGTCGCAACCCAGTTCTTACTCATCTGCACCCAACTGCAGCGAGGAGGTGAGGGGACCCGCCAACCCCGAGTCACTCGTCTCCGCCTGGCTCCCCGGCCCGGAGCCAACGGCCCCGCGCGGGGCACGAGGATGTCCGGGAATGTGGACACCTCCGTGGAGCGCATACCCGCGTCAGCAGCGTTGCAAATGGCTTGTGCCGAGGATGCTCCTCGCCGCGGCGTGGAGGTTGATCATCCTCCACCACCTCCACGCGGCGGCGATGCGGACCCGAATGTGTGCTAGTGGAGGGGGGGTGGAGGAGCGTAGCGATTCCGAGGCTCCGAGGCAGCCGCAACCCGCCACGTTCGCCACGCGAGCGACGCAACGTGGCGCTGGCTCCCACGACACTCTGCGCACGCACACATTCGTCGCACGTCAACCCCGCTCATCGTTTCCACGCAACTAGCGAGCCGCACGCAGCCGCATTTGCCGCACGCCTCGCCTGCCGGCGGCAGGTGCGGCACCAGCGCCGGCGGTATCATGCTCGAGGCGAACTCACTCGCACCCCGCGAGCACCCTCGGAGGCTCGGGGGCAGCTGCTCCGGCCTCCGAGCGCCCTCAATCGCCACTGTCGCGTGGCAATGTGGCTCCCACACAACGCACCCTGCCTCCTCCCTGGTGGAGGAAGGGGATGGATCGGATATGCCCTGCTCTCTTCTGGTGGAGGACGGCGGCGCCATCTCGCCGTGCTGTATTGTATTAGCAGATAAGCCGAAGCTCTGCCGACGATTGCAAAGACCGTGGTCAGCCATCGACGCTGGAGCTAGGGCGACGCGGCCTGCGAGCCTGTCCTGTCCTGTCCTCCGACTGCGCTGCGGCTCCCTGTTTTCATTTTTCCACACATCCCTCCCTCGCTCGTCGGACCGGACATACAGATCTACGCGCGATGCGAGCTGACAGCGCACGTACAGCGCGGACCCGAGGCGCCAGCACGACGGCGCTTGCAAATCGGCTGATGCACACCCGTGGCAAACGGGAATGCGTGCGTGCTGGCGCGAGCTAGCGCCGCGCCGGGTGACCAAAACCCGATCAGTCAACCCGGTCGGAAGTGACCCAGTATAAAGCCCACGTTGGCCTCGTCGTCGCTGCCCGCAACAAAGCAGACTGCGGCGATCTAGGCATAAGCTTGCTGCCCGCCCGTCGTATTGACCGTGCATTCTTGCTCTATGTCTGACGTGCCGCGCCGCTGTACAACAACATGTTTGCCTCTATCCGCCGCGACTCGCCGCCCGGCAGCAGTGCGTCGAGCACGCACTCTGCGCGCGCGCCGCTCCCGCTCACGACGGCCGAGGGCGTGCTCTCTGCGCTTGTGAACGACCACGCCGACGACCCGAGGTGAGTAGACTCTGTGTGGGATGCCGCATGCGTCGCCGCCGCCCGCTGCGAGAACGAGAACAGCGCTCACGGCCCACCCAGCTACGCCCTCGACGTCCTCCGCACGTATGTGCGCTCGAAGCGCGAGCGCGGGCACAGCCTCGACAAGGTCAACGTCAAGCTCGCGTTTCTGGAACGACGGGTGAGTGTGTGTGGGGGGGGGGGGGGGGGGGGGGGGTGTGGGGGGGGGGGGGGGGGGGGGGGGGGGGGGGGGGGGGGGCTTGTATGGGAGTCAGCGACCAGCGAGCTGCCAGCAGCGGGCCAGCCTGCTTCCCTTGCAAGCTCGCCTCCCGCTACGCCCCAACCCAGACGACGCAAGAACCCCTGCTGACGCCGCCAGCTCCCCCACCTCTCACAGGCGCCCGCGTTCGTCTCCGTGCGGGAGGAGTATGGCCTGCGCGCGTCGTTCGTGATCACGCGGCTCATGACGCGCCTGAACCGCGAGCGCGCGGAAGAGGCCCTCGTGCAGCGGGTCACGCGGCGGTCCTCGGCCGACGCGCTCGACGTCGAGCTCATGCTCGTCCCGCCGCCCCCGTACGCGCCCGCGCCGCCGAGCTACGAGTGCGCGCTGTGCGCCGTGACGACGGAGGGGTGCCCGCCCGGCTATGTGCTCGAGTGTCTCTGCCCGTTCGTGGAGGAGCCGCTGGAGAGCTGGTTTCTGAAGAGATGACGGGGGTTGAGGCAAGGAGACAACACCGACCGACCAGCAATACGACGCACAGAGGTTGTGCTTTGCGTGAATCCGCCAGCCGCCCGCCAAAGTCGCCAGCCAGCGTAGCCAGCGCCATGAACCGCACCGCACCGGCTCTCCGCACACCCAGCCGCGACCAGCCACCGCGGCGCTTAGGCTGCGCGCCGAGCCGCCCACGGGCCAAAATAAACTTGTATGCCGAGCGATGTACATCCATGTACCGTTATCGCGAGTGTGATCGAGTGATCGATCAGGGTGGGTGTCGGAGGGAGTCCGACAAGGGCCGGGTGGGGGCGAGGCTGAAGAGGCTGGAGGAGACAGCGTCTTGATCAGTCGTGGTCCGATTGGTGTCGCTTTAGTCGCCTGCACATGCACACAGCATTCTGCGCTTGCACGCAAGCATGAGCACTGTCAACGATTGCGCAGTCGTACTCGGCGCCGCGTGCGGCGCCGATATGCTGACAGCCGCGGCAGATAACTGAGCTTGCGCTTGTCAGCTGTGCCATTTGTGGATCTCGCTCCGAGGGATTTCCGCGCTTGGTCACCCTGTCATCTATTGTCATCAGCGCGTTCGTGTATACTGCGCAATCGCTGTGGCTGCGATCACTGCCAGACCCTTGTCTTGGTCAGCGGCGATGGCGACATGATCGGCGGGGTCGTGGTGGTGGCAGCGATGGCGACCGCCGGGGACGCTGTATACTGGCGCCGTCGCCGGCGCAGCCGCTGTATTGCTCAGCTGCTGTCGGCGCCGGCGCCGGGTAAGCCGAGCTAATGTCCGCGTCCTGGCGAAAGGGCGAGATCGATGCATGGGAGGGAGCGCGGCTAGGCCGATGCGATGATGCCAGCGGTGACGCGCACGCCAAGCGTTGAGAGTGATGTGGAGCTGCTCGATACTCGGCAACCCAACAACAATGTCTCTGGTGACGCTGACGCAAGCTGACCGGACCGAAGAATGTCTTGAAACGAGACGCACCAGCAGCTCGAATCAGCGTGCGATTTGCGGCGGCTGCATCTCGCTCCGACATTCTGACACAGGTACTGTGCCGTCAGTCAGCGGCGAAGCGAGCCTGGCGAGCGGCTACTTGTCCCTGGAGCGGCCGCTGCTGTGGCGGCGCGGGCAGGCCGCCACATTCCAGGGTACACTCACCCCACCAGACGCACCCTCTGTCCTCCTGCCCTACGACCACATCTCGCTCCGAGCCCGTCGTTCACATCCGCTCGGGATGTCGCTTCCTGCAGCCGGCAGAGGCGATAACAGCGCACATTTTCGCCCACTACATCCACTGTGGCTGCGCGGGCGGCGGTCCCCGTGACGATGGGGGTGGTGTTTCTCAAGGGCCGCGACCGCGAACGCGTAACCGTTACTCAGCTCGCATCGATCCTTGGGAATGAATGCCTGTATGCCTGAATGGAGCTGCTGCACCGAGAGATAGATATAAAGCAACTTGTGCGGTCAGTGACCGTTCCGAGCGACTCAGACCTCATCACCACCGAGCATCTTCGGAGCCGAACGTCTCTACTCGTCCAACTTCTACCACTGCCAGCCAACAAGAAGCAGAGCCCACAGAGCCCAAGTTCCGACCGCAGTTGCTCGTCCACTTCGTCCACTTCGTGCACTTCGTGCACTTCGTCCACTTCGTCCACTACAAGCAAGGCCACCGCAAACACATTTATATCGCGGCCTGGTCTATTCTTGCCGACAAGCCACCAACGCCCGACCCCCGCCAAGCTCTCACCACCATAACCGCCCAAACTCCCACCACGCCAGCTCTGTCTGCCGCGCGCACCCTCTCGTCCCAGACGACAACTACCACCGCCTCCGCACCGCTCGCCACGCCCCCGATGCCGTCCCACCCCAACGCCACGATCGACGGCCTCGAGCGCGCCGTCGACATCCACTTTGCGCCCCGCGCGCCCGCCGAGTCGCCGAGCCTCTCGATGGCCGCGCCGGACCCGGCCGAGATCCGTGTCGCCGCCGACGTGCTCAAGGCGTTCCGCACCCAGCTCGCGATGGACGACTACTCCTACGTGCACGAGATTATCAGCGCATACGTCGCTGCCAAGAAGGCCAAGGGCAAGAGCCCCAAGGCTATCGCCCACAAGCTCGCGATTCTCGAGTCGCAGATCGAGCTCCTCCCCCACCGCAAGCTCGTGCGCGCTTTCGAGAGCGTGAGGGAAGAGAACGCATACCCCCGCAGCGTCATCCTCGACGAGCTGATCGCTCGCGACGCCGCCAAGGCCGCCAAACGTGCTCAGGCTCGCAGCGGCTCGTCGTACGCCTCGTCCCAGCACTCATATCCATCAAGCTACGTTGTGTATCGCGACGACCAGTCGAGCGTCCACGTGCCCGAGTTCGAGGAGTTCAAGGATTGAGCCACATAGCCAGCCAACCCAACGTCGAACCCACTACCGACTGTCATACATACACCGAGCCGGCGCCGCCATGCCGCAGCCGCCGCCCCGCGCCAGAGCCCGAGCCACCACCTGACAAGCCCCGCTGTGCTTGCCTGTTTCCAGTCCGCCCGAGAGCATCCTGACCATGTTGGCGTGTATCGGGATCTGGAGGCCCCAGGGCCAGGCTGCAGCCCTCTGCTGCAGCCATGTAGTTAATGCTACTGAAGTGTTATTGTGATTTGAAGTGATGCTGGGGAGATTAGATACGTGCCGGCGGGCGTGACTGGTCGGGTCGCCGGGTGGATTGTCGTGGAGGCACAGCGCTACTAACTAGGCCCAGCTGATGCAACCTCGGCTGAACCTTGCTGCTGAGCATGCTGAGGCTGGTGTCCCAGCTGGTTGCCTGCAAGCACATGCGCACAGAGCCTCCCCTCGGCCCACCGCGCCCACCGGCTACTGCACACGCACTGTTCGTCGCGTCGGCAATGTCATCGCGCTCCAGCCATCCGCCCGACGGCCAAACCACGACCACCAAGCACTCGGAACGTGCGTCTGCGTATCCCATCGATCCCATCTCTCGACGTACGCCTCGGGCGCGTCGCGCGCAAAGTGCGTAGGCGTGCCGGTGTGCAGTGTGAGGGGCAGATCTCTGCATCGCGCGGTATGGCGATCAGCGTGATATGCGGGTATGGCGCTGGGTACATGCACCGCCGTGGCGTGGATCGGATCGCGATCGATGCGACTGCAGGTATGTAGCAGCAGCACAGCACAGCACCACCGGCGTCGGCGGCGCACGCAGAGTCTATTCACGACTAAATGGGGTCAGGTCAGGTCAGTTGCAATCCGGATGCCGTGCGGGTGCCCGCTGTGGGTGGTGTAAACTGGGCCGTGTCAATGGCGCCAGTGTGTCGTCGCTTCGGACAATGACGGGGAGCCTGAGAGGGTCAGTGGGGTCAGTGCCGGGGTGCTTGCCGGGGTGCCGCAGTGGGTCCCTCTGGGGAGCAGCGACCCAAGGCCTCATTTTACCCCGCATATGTCGTGGGTGGCTGTCGGGGCTATGGCCGTTGTGCAAGGTGTGTGTGGTGTAAGTAGCCTTGACAACAGCAGCAGCAGCAGCAGCAGGAGCAGGAGCAGAATACGGATGCTCGGGCACTCTCGCTCGGTGAATGTCGCGGCCGTGGGTGTGTCCTCGGGCGAGAGGCCGGGCTGCTACAGCACTGGAGCAGCAGCGCGCACTGTCCGTCTCGGCTACCAGGCCAAACTAAGCTCTCGCGCACGCCACTGGAGCTGGCTGCGGCGGGTGGGTGGGTGCAATGCTCAAGGTTGACAGCATGGGCAATGTCGCTTGACTGACGCCATGGCCACCTAGCCAGCCAGGCGCGCCTCCCGAGACCCCCGAGGACCCTCGACCGCGCCGCTGATTGTTGTCATGATGCACCCGAACACCAACTTTTTTTTTGTGCAACGGGGCAACGGGGCCCGAGCTGGGAAAGGACAACAAGGCATGCAGCAGCAGCAGTAGTACGGCATGGGAGCGAGCGACGGAAACGAGGCGGTGGTGGTGGTGGTGGCCTGACGCCAGAGCTCATCTATAGATTGTGGATACCTCGTCGTCGCCGCGATACATTGTCCTCGTCGCCTTCGTCCTCATCGTCGCCGCCATCACGATACATTGTCCTCTTGTCGTTGTCATGCCAAGGTAGCACAACGCACTGCTACCCGCCTCACTCATCGCCCCGGCTCACCCTCGCCCCGCTCCTCGCGACCATCAAAAGAACAGAAGCAACAACAGAGCACACAGCTTTGCGGCGCCTGCGTCGACCCCCCGCCATCACCTCACATAGCTCAAAGACGACCTCTAGCTTATCTCTCTCTGCATAGACCCCACACACACATATCCCACACGTACACCACCATCACCACCACATCCACGCTCATTCACCATGACGACAGTCGCAGCCCGCGTCTCGTCGCTGCCCATGCACCGCCGCTGCAGCGCCGCGTCGGCCACCTCGACCAATGCCGCGACCGCCGTCGCCATGGTGAGTGTGCTGCCAACGTCTGTCGCTCACACACCGCAGTGCACGCCGTCGTCGTCGACACTCTCGCTGTCCACGCTCGCGCGCGCGCCATCACCCGACTGCACCGAGACGTCGTCGCCGCCGCCGTCGAAGGGCTGGTTCGCAGAGTACCGCCAGCAACGCCGCGAATCCCGCGCTGGCGCCATCATCCTCGCTGGCCCGACGCTAGTCAACTCGTCGTATGATGTCGTCGCCGTGCTCGAGACACAGCACGCCTTGGACGACCATGTGTGAGTGTTGCGGAGCGGGTGGGTGGGCATACGGGCGTGCATGCGTGCATTGTGTACGTGCGGCGGTCCGAGCGGTGACCCGACGCCCCGCCCCCCCCCGCCTCGCCCCGAGTCTGGAGCCTGTGCGCCCCGTGGACTAGAGCTGATAGGCAACAGCTTTGCGCAGCAGGTCGTGTCAGAGTACATCAACTGCAAGCTTGCGCGCAAGAAGTCGAAAGACTACATTCATTTCAAGCTGGGCTCGCTGGAGCGCAGGGTGAGTGGCAGCGAGCGACATCGTGGCGATCGAACCCCACTCACACACCCAGCTCCCTCTCCAGGCCGCAGCGTTCGTCGCAGCGCGCGAGGAACATACCCTCCGCACGTCGTACGTCCTGGTGCGGTACGCGCGCCTGCAGGAGGCGCGTCTCGCCGCGCGCGCCCATGAGCTGCGCAAGCTCTACACCCCTGCGCCGCCATACGCGTCCGAGCCACCAACGTACGTCGTTGCGCTTCTCGCGTCGAGCGACGACGCCACGCCACCAGAGTACGTCAAGGACGAGGCGGTGGACGAGCCGTGCGGCGACGAATTTGTGTGGGTCAAGATGGAGTAGGGGTGTGTGTGGGACACGACATGGCGTGCGGTACATGAGCACGCCAAGGGCAAGGCGAAAGAAGAAACGGCGAGTGTGGGCTCCACACACGCCCAGAAGAGAACAACGCGCAAGACATGCGCGCCTGCATAGAATCGACAAGACGCGTACAGGCGATAGACGCGCACGACAGATGACACTGAGACACGACACACGACACACCGACACATTGCCGGGGACAATGGTCGAGCGGAGGCCGGACCGCCGCATACCTGGCAGCGAGCATCGTATAGAGAGACACCGTTGTACATTGACTGTTGTGAGATGCGACCTGAGGGTGATAGCACGCACGGGGGCCCGGAGGGCGGTGTAGGTCGGCGCGCAGAGTCGGTGAACCCGGGCGAGCCGAACTTGGCCGAGGCCTCCGTCTCCGAGTCAGCACCGTGTCGCTTGTGGTCACTCGTCGCGCAGTGAGACCGCCGAGCGGTGTCAGGCCGTGTCAGAACGTGAGTGTCAGGCCGCAACGCGAGTGTCAGACCCGCCGCGCCAAGTTTAGAACGGGTCATGTGCCACGGAAGAACAACAAAGGTACGAACGTCGATCCCACCCAAGTCTTATAGTCGCAGTGTGCCGGGACGCGACGAAGCGAGCGGGCGGGCGTGGGCGAGCAAGCGAGAGCAAGCTTTGTTCAGCCGGAGGCTAAGCTACGCATTCTGTGCAGCTGTGCACGACGCAGACGCCTGCCAGCCCAGCCCAGGCCACGACGTCAGCCCACCGCCAAGCACTCAGCATTCTTGGCCGCCGATCGCAGCAGGAGCAGCATTCCGCGCGCTCTGCGCGTCTGTTTGTATGCTCCACCGCGGCGATAGTGTACTGTTGTGCTGCTCCAAACAGTGATGCAAAGCAGTGATGATATAGTGGAGCGCTGGTTGGCGCGGCGCAGCGTCCGTCGCAGCAGGCCCGCCCTCCGTGGGGAATGTCAGGGGCGATAGAGTGGGTGAGTGGGTGTGGCAGGGAACTGACGCAGGCGTGGCGCCAAAGCAAGGCAGCGACAGGGCAGTGGCCCCAGACACCAGTGACGACGACGACGACGTAGCCGACAAGCCAAGGCCCTGGGCCGCCGGGCGGTCGTAATGTGCTGCTGCTGCTGCGTGCGTAAGGCCGCAGGCAGCGCGAGGAAAAGCAAAAGCATCCAGCCAGCCGGCGGCATGTCGCGCCGTCTTGGGACACACTTGGCACCGTCCTTGGCATCTCTTGTGTGCGACGTCGCTGCATGATATATGGCGCGGGGTGGTGACGGCGGCGCGTGTGTCCTCGACCTACATCTACATCCCATCCAGCAGATACGTCGGCGACGACGAGCCGAGCCAGCACGACGACGAGACGGAGCGACAGCCGCGTCGACACCAGCATAAGCAAACCAAGCAAGCCTCAGCAACCTCATCAGCCGTCCCTTCCTCGGCAGCCTCCCTCCCCGAACCCCAACCCAGCACGCGCCCCACCATGGCCCCCATCCCCCGCGACCCGCCGCACATCTCGCGCCGCGCGATCCAGCCGTCGTCAATAAAGGAGAGCAAGGACGTCATCGGCGCGATCAGCACGCAGAAGGCGCGGCGGAATCCCGAGTGAGTCGTGTGTTTGGGGGTTCGGGGCAGGTGGGCGAGCGCGACGCGCTGCGCTGGCCTGCAGCGAGCGGCAGCTAGCGCCGAGGCGAGTATCCCGTTGCTCGGCGCGCTGCATCGCTGCTGCACTCTGCTCGCGGCATCGACGCTGCCTCGGCCATCCCCGTCCCCGCGGCCATTCCTCCTCGCCTTGGAAGCCGCTCACACACCCAGATACGCCCGCTCCATCGTCTCCGCGTACGTCGAGCTCAAGCGCGCCAAGGGCCGCTCGGCGCGCAAGATTGACACCAAGCTGCTCATCATCGAGTCGCAGGTGAGTAGTTTTCGGGGCGGTGTAGGCAAACGCCGGTGCAAGTCCGACCGGGCTAGGGGACGTCGTCGTCCACTAGCACCGTCGCCTGCCGCTCCTGCCGCCCGCCCCCGCCAGTATCACCAGCACCCGCTCACACCCACCCCAGATGCCCTGCGCGTCCCTCGCCGACGTGTTCATCTCCGTGCGCGAAGACTACAACCTCCCGCCGTCCGAAGTGATCGAGTACCTCGAGCGCCGGAGACGCGAGCGCGAGAACAAGTACTGGGAGGAGCACGGCCCGCCTCCGATGTACGGCGACGGCGACGCGCCGCCCGTGTACGCCGCGGCCGTTGGCGAGGCATAGGGCGGGGTGCGGTGCGCGGTGCGCGGCGCTAGGATGGCACCGGCGGCCGGCCGGCGAGCCGCAACGATCAGAAGACGACGACGACGAGGACAGAACAGCCCACGAGGGTGCACACGAAACGACAGAAGCTAGACACACACCACACTGTACCATACGCAATGCATAGGATTGTTGAGACTGCCGGGCATATGGCCGACGGTACCGCCGATAGCCGCTTCGGAGATGCGCGAGCTGCGGCATGTCTTCATCGCTGACAGAAATAGAACGGCTGACGAACACAGCTGACGAACGCACAACATACAATGAATGCATAGTTTACACGAGTCTACAGTCTGGGGCTAGCTGGCCGACGCACGCCTAGCGGCGGCGCTTCTCAAACGCAGACGCAAAGATGGCCTGCACCTCCGCGCGCGGGTCGTACGGCGGCGCGGGGTCGAGCGCGCGCTCGCGGGGCGGCGTGGAGCCGCCGTACGGAGCGGGCGGGGGCGCGGCGGTGCCGTACGGCGTGTCCTGTGACGCACGGTACGCGGCGGCCGGAGGAGGGGGGAGGGCTTGCTGCGGCGCGGGCGGGGGGAGCGCGGGCTGGGCCTGGCCGGGGGCATTGCCATAGTTTGGTGCGCCGCCGCCGTACACGCTCTGCTCGGAGTACGGGCAGTGCGGGCAGTTGCACGGCGGGTGCGGCGGCACCTGTTTGCCGGTGGCTTTGACCTGCGCCGTGTGCTCCATCGTCTTGGTGATTTTGTTCACGGCGGCGTACGCCACGCCGGCCTGGATGCCAGTCTTGATGATGCCCATGGTGTGGGGGATGGCTGTCGTGGGGTGGTGGGGGGTGGGTTGGGGGTAGCTGTGGTTGCGTTGCTGCTGCTTTCGCTGTCGCTGTCGCTGCTGATACTCTCCTCCATCCCACCCCGGCCACTATATACACCCTCGCTTCCCGACTTTTCTTATCGTCGCGATAGACACCGACTCGCGGCTCGCTGTCGCTTCTGCCGTCGACAACGGCACAACGGTGACTGCCACACGCCCTCGGCTCGCTCGGCACAGTGGCACGCATCGCGTCGCGTCGCTTCCCACCTCGGGCCAGGTCGTGTCGCACAATAATCATGATATCACCGTGGTGCATACATACACATGTACCGTGCACATGGCGCATGCACAGCCCGCAGACCGGCGGGCACCGCTGAAACCCCATTCCGCACGGCACACGGCACGCCCTCGGCCGGCACGATCGCACTGCGCTGCGCTGATCGCCACGGGCAAAGCGATCGATACCAGCGTTCCCAGGATGGAACTGTTAGCATTTCGTTTCATGCCGCTAGCGCTAAGCGCACTGCCATGCACCACGGTGCGGACGAGCAGTGCGGCTGCCGCCACCGGCCGCACCGCGCGGGCACGCCCGGCGCGGCGCTGACTGACCAACCCTCTGGCTCGCTGACTCAATAACAACGCCGCTGCCGGCGGCGGCGACTCTCCCTCTGCCCACTCACACACGATGGTCTGGGTCGAGCAATCTGCGTGCTGTTCGGCGCCTGGCGGCGGCGCCATGACCGCTCAAGGCGGCGGCGGTGGCGCGTACGGCGCGCACACAGTCGTCCTCCCCGACTGCCCCGATCCGTGGGCGGCGATGGCGCCAGCGCCAACCACTACGCCGGTGGCGACGGCGTACCCGTCGACCAACGGGTATGCGCCGTACACACCCACGTCCGCGCCGCCGACGCACTCGTTGTCGCTCGAGGACGCGGTGCTCGACGCCTTCGGCCTCGGCTTCGGCTCGTGGATGAGCCCCGCGGCGGCGGTGGCGGTGAAAACGGCCGCGGCGCCCATTCCGACCGGCACCACGCCCCACACGCAGGCCGTCACGCCGTCGCCGACGCCCTCGCCACCGTCTTGGAACCCCCAGTACAGCGGCTACATGCCCGCCGCGCTGCCCATCCCGTCGCGCCTGCCGCCTGTCCCGCGCCTCGGGAAGGTGCAGCGCCCGCCGCAGGCGCCTTCGCTCGCCCCAGCCCCGCCCCCGGCGTGGCCACAGGTAATTGCGCAGCCAATACAGCCTGCCCCGCCAGTGTGGGTGGCGTACGCGCCGTCCGCGCCGATGCCGTCCTCGGCGTACAATTCGACGCAGATTACCAACCCCGTCTTTCGTCAGTAACTCCCCGCCACACTCCCACAGTAAACACCCTCTACACCATCGCCACCACCGCTGCAGCCGCCCCAGCACTCCAAGTGGACCTCTGTATCCTTCCCACACTGTAGCCATAGAATGTATCGAACGAAGCATCTCGTGCGGCTGCGGGGCGGCGTTCGGGCTTGGGCTTGGCGGCAGCACACACGCGGCGCGGCGGCATTCTCGCAGATCCATTCCACAATAGCAATGCCCGCCCCGAGCGAGCGGGCGGTGGCGGGGTGGCGAGGTGGCGAGCACCGCTGACGTGGGAGCCGGCGCGCAGCGATGCCCCGGCCGAGCCGACGGTCTCCGACGTTGTCTCCACTTGCAGCAGCGTTAAGCCCGCAACAGATCAGGTGGGCCCCGGGGATCTCGGGAGCGCAGACTCGCAGTCGTGGGTCAGAGTTGTCCCCGCACCCGTAGTACTGGGTCGCAGCCGGCCGACCTGCCAAGCCGTTCACAGCTGCACGCGGTTCCAGCATGCGGAATGCAAAGCTTGCAGTGCAGCTTGGCCGCGTGGGTGGCACACAGGTGGCTGTATCGCACCCGTCGCAGAGTGACGACGTGACGCAACGCCGCTCCACTCGGCGCCGTTTTTCCGTCCAGTCATTCCCTCGGCACGGCGCACGCCGCCGCACTACGCAGCGTGGCCGATGGGGGCCGAGACGTGGTGACTGAAATGCATGCACGCATCCATTGTGTGTGCCAAGCACGCCGCCGCAGTGCCGCAGAGCGACGAGGGGTGGAGCGCAGATCCACGGCACGGCGGTGCCGCGGCTGCTGACGTCGTTGACGTCAGACTTGCAGCAAGACGTCACACCGTCGCCAAGACGCGCTGCGGTGGTCTCCAGCCGTCGTGTGATGATGACGCCGGTGTCGGGGCAGGCCCCGGCGTTAGAGCGTCGCGTGTCCTGGCTGTGATCATCGCTGTGTTGCAGTGTGTTGTTGTTGTGCGAGTCGTGCATACTTAAGGCGGCGCGCGAGGTCGTCTCAACCCCACACACAACAACAACAGCAACAACAACACACAATGGGCGTGAGTGCTCTCTACCTCTGCCTGCGGAACACCAACTAACCCCCTCCCCAGTGCGGATCATCGAGACAGCGCGGATACTACGACCCCATGGGCGGGCGCGGGTGCCCCCCTCCCCGCCGCGGACACGGCCACTGCCCCCCTCCGATGCGCCAGGCGCACGGCCCCGGCCCCGCGTTCGGCGGCGGCATGATGGGCGGCGGCATGATGGGCGGACGTCGCCGCGGCCGCCGAGGCAGACGATGCTGAGGAGCAAACACACATAACCACACAACCACAACAACCACATAACCACCACAAGTGTAGAGGCGTAAGCCGACCATGAGATAATGACGCGTAGCCGAGCCGAGTGGCAGGCAGTTATAGAGCCGCATGCAGTTGCTGAAGTAGTTACGGGCTGAGGTCAAGAGTCGGAAGTCAACGGATGTTCAAAAAGTCAGATAGGTTCAGTACTCGACTTTTCAGTGCCACGCCACGGCGCAGCCACTCTCCTGCACCGACACCCACCGACGCCCACCGGCACCCGCCGACGCCGTCCTACAACACCTCGCATGGCCTGCCCCGGGTTACAATCCTCACTCTAGTATCTATGCACAGTGCTTTGCTTTTACCACCTGCTCGCCCTCATGGCGGTCGGATCCGGGCGGCCGACCTCCGCGGCCGGACCACCGACCACCGCGCTATTCCGGGCGTGTCTTGTTCATCTACACTGCGACCTCTGCCGGCCGCGCAGCCTCCAAGCTCTCCACGCGCTCCTCGAGCGCTCGCCGCGCCTCCTCGGCCTCGGCAAGACGCGCACGCGCGCGCTCGGCCTCCTCGAGCGCGGTCGACAGCCGCGCCTGCAGGTCGCGGATGGTCGCCTCCGTGTCCTCGCGCTCGTACGCGGGCGGCGGCGCCTCGAGCTCGGGCGGCGGCGACGGCGGCGCGACGTCGGCGATGTCCAGCGTCAGCGGCAGCCGGCGGTCGCTGGCCGCGCGGGCTGCCCGGGCACGGTGGTACGCCCGTGCGAGGTGCGGCGGCGGGGCGCCGACGACCGGGCTTGCGGGGAGCGCGAACTCGAGCCGTGCGGTCTGGAACGTGTCGGCAAAGTGTGGGTACTGGCTGTCAGCGGGGTTGCGACGACATCGACAACGCACGGTGCGCTCGAGCGGGATGAGCTTGAGCTGCAGCTCGACCTTGGAGCGGTGCCGCCGCACCTTGTGCAGCAGGTAGGCGCGGATCACCTCGAGCCGGTACTGCGGCGACTCCTGCGCCTGCTCGGCGTCGAGCGCGACCCACACGTCGGCGGCCTTGACCATTGTGAGGGGTCGGGGTGGGGGCGGGCGTGCGCTTGCTGGTGCTAGCGGGCGCGGCGTGGACGGCCCAGCGGCGAGGTGCTCGGACGACGAGAGCGGCGGTGATGGGGTCGGTGGGAGGAGTGATGCTGACATTGCGGGTGGGGGCGGCCGGGGTTTGGGGTGGGCGGGGCTTGGGGCGACGACTGCGGGGGCTGGCGCGGGCAAGTGGGGGTGGAATGGGTAACAAGAAAGAACACAATGCACTCGCTACCGTTGTCCTTGTCGTCGCTGTCGGCGACGCCGAGACCGCCGTCGCTTGCGTGCTAAGATGCGTCTGAAGCGAGCTGGATCTTTGCCAAGTGGTGCCAAAGACATCTTGTCAAAGGCTTGGCATCTCGGCAACTCCACCAGCGTACTCCACTCGGCGGCCGCCGGCATTGACGATGATGCATGCATAGCTCCATGGACAGAGGGCTGATACATCTGCACGCTGCAATGCTCCATGCACGGCTGTTGTCAGTATGACTCGCGCAAGCAAGGGCTGGTACAATGGCCAGACCGCGAGGGTGCTGCCAAGGGCCAACTCATCCGTGCAGAACAATGAGTTCTTTTCGACGCCCAGCACTCCTCCTTCTTCTCCTCCACCCCGTCCTCCTCCTCCTTCGGGCCCCGGCCAGGCAGATGAGAGATGCAGGAGTGCCTGCCCGCGTCCCTCTGCTCCTTTGCCCTGCCCCAGACTTGTGGCTCGGGCTTGGCGCGCGCCGGGTGAATACAAGGCGACGTCGGCCAAGACGTTGGGAAGGCAACTGTTTCATAAATGCGCGCAGGCGCGCAGGCAGGCAGTGGGCTCGCAGTAGCAGCTCCGGCGCAGTGCATCGCAGCGTCTCTCCTGCGTCTGGGCGAGCTGGGCACCTCGGCGACGGGACACGGGCACGCGCTGGGCATCTGAGAAGCTGCAGTGCGTTCCGCGCTCCGCGTTCCCAGGCGCGCATATCTGTCTGCACCGACAAGAACGTGCTGCAGACGAGTTTATCCATGCATCCAGCCCGTGATCATGGTCAGGCGTGCAGGCGTGCGTCTCTCCGTCTGCGCCTCTCTGTCTCGGGGCAGACGAGCCAGGAGCCAGCCCCCCGACCCCACCCGTCCCGATGATGCGTTCACTGCTGCGACGAGCTCAAAGTGGCGCTGGCTGCGCTTGGCACTGCTACCCCACACCGGGTCGACGTCTTCACCTCAATTGTTGCTTGCTTTATTGTTCAATCTTTCTCCACGCCTTGCTCACGACTGACTGCGACTGATACCCACCACCAGCGACTCCGACTACATCGCCACTGCTTCGCTCGGCGCTCGCACAACTACACACTCTGCTACACCAGCCGACACCCCCACCTGGTCGTGTGACCGCCCCGCACCAATGGACATGGAAGACCTCGGCGCGTACCGCCGTGCAGTGCGCAAGTGCATGATCCTCGAGGTGGGCTGCTGCACAAGACAAAGCTCACGCCCAGCCCAACGGTGCCGCGCTCGTCGCTGACGCGTCCGACGTGCTCGTCGCGCTGAGCACGACGCGCGCGCTCTCAGATCCACAGTACGTCACAAGACCACCACTACGACCGCTGCTGACGACCCAGCTTCGCACACACCGTGCTGCGGACGTACATCGAGAAGAAGCTGCTCCGCAACCGCACCCGCCAGGAGGTCGGCGCAAAGCTGGAGCGCATCGAGAGCAAGGTGAGTGCTGGCTGGTGGTGGTGGTCGTGTGACACCTGGGTCGCGGCGATTGATTGGGCCACGGCGCGGCCACGGCGTCCGCTCGTCAGCGGCGCAAGGTCGCCCAACGCCGCCCCATGCTTGCCTTTAAGCACAAGCTCACACCCCCAGGTGCCCCAGTTCGCGGCCGACTTCCACGCCATGCGCGAGACGTACGCGCTCGGCCCGTCCGAAGTCCTCCCTACCCTCGTGGCCGCGCCGTGCCGCGTCGGCGGCGAGATGCACTGTCCGCCGCCATATGCGCCGCGCGGGCGCGACAGCCTGCCCGTGTATGTCGCTGTGCCGGCTGCATGACAGCGAGAGAGGGACGGGGGGCGGACGCCTGTTGTACCATCAGCCATCAGTTTCGAAATGCATGCGCGAGCGACATTCAGAGTGGCGAGCAGGGCCGGCGTGGTAGAGGAACAACAAGCAACAGGTCAGGCGCGTAACAGGGGATGGCGACGTCGTCCGGGGTAGACGGCGACGTCGGCGTCGTGTGTTCGGTTCATTCCTCGACTTCGGGCCGCAGCGTCGACTGCGCGACCGTGAGGCAGGACGCTGCGCCGTGAGGGCTCGGTGGCATGCCGAGAGCTGTGCACAGTCGGTCCGCCAGTCGGCCCGCGCAATCTTGCCCGCACGAGACCGAGGCTGTATACGCGCTGCACTATGCACCTCCGCTGTTGTCATGTCGAAGGCTGCTGAAGCATCGACGATGGCAGCGGCAACAGCAGCCACTTTGCATACTTTGCATGCTTTGGCTGCAACGAGCTGCTTGGGAGCCGTATTGTGTGTGAGGTGGGCAGCAGCACGCTCCACGCACCACGCCCACCCACCACCGCCTGCATAAATCATAAACACGGCATCACACCTGCTCCCACACAAATGACGACTATGCTCCAGTGGCGACGTATACGCGCGTATGGCGGCCGATGACAGCCAAAGGCGCCATCGCACGGCGCGAGCATGCCAAGGCTGCCTGGGTGCTTGGCCTTATCCGGTGCACTTTCCAGGGTGCCCGTCGCCGCGCAGCGATAACAATAGGGCTAGTAGAACAACAAGGCAGAGACAGGCAGAGTGCAGCGGGCCAAGACCGAGGCGAGGGTGCTCCCCCTGGGCAATTAGCGACAGCCACAGAGCGACTGCAGTGCCTGTTTCGTGCTGAATGTGCGAACGAACGGGAACTGCTGCTGAACTGCTGCACAACTGCTTGTGGGGTCGAACAAGACATCGTCCGTACCTCGGTGGCTCCCCCCTCCAACGCCGACAAGGCCGAGACAGCCCCACTTTATCTTTCTGCGCGCAGCATTGTCCAACTCGCAACTGCACTTTCACTCACTCACCCGCCGCCATGTCGTCGTCCGAGTCAGAACGCTCGCCGCGCTCAGAGCCCCAGCGCATCGCTGCTATCCAGGTAGGTCGTGCTTGTGAATTCGCTGACTTGGCCAGCCGGCGCTCGCGCCCGCCCGCGTCTCGTCGCAGGTCGTCCGGGCGCTCAACACTACACGCGCGCTCGCTGACCCCGGGTGAGTGGCGCGTACGCTGGGATGCTTGCACCTCGCGCCGCTGGCACCGCCGACGACTGACATGCCCCAGCTACGCCCACGCCATCATCACCACCTATGTCCAGACCAAGATGGGCCGCGGCAAGTCGACGGCGCAGGTCAACGCCAAGCTGCTTGTGCTCGAGCGGGACGTGAGTGGGCTGGGCTGGGCGCTGCTGCTCGCTGCTGACACTCCCAGATGCCCCAGTTCGCGACCGACTTCTACGCCGTGCGAAAACAGTTTGGGCTCGGTGATTCGGCAGTCCTCCCTGTCCCGACGAGCTCCCGGACCGTCTGCCGCTGCGGTGCTGCAGCAAGCAGGAGCGGGACAGACGAGCCAGAGGACGCGGCGCGCCTGCACCACCCTCCACCAGCATACCCCGGCCGCGGGGCGGATTACATTGGGCAATGAGGGAACGGCGATAGAGGCGGCTCACGCAGAGGCGGCTCAAGCTGAAGCGGCAAATGACTTAAAATCGACTCGGAGGATGGCAGATCTGGCCGACGGATCTGGGCTGCTGTCGCCGAGCACGGCGACGATAGAAGAGGCAGCAGGCTACGATACATTCCGGACGTCGTGGAGGACGAGTGCGATGGGCGCAGCGAGCAGCGAGCGAGAGATCCAACGCGGTGGGCGGGATCGTGAGGACGCGCGTCGAGCCAGGAGCCCGGCGCCCGACCGCCCCATAGAGCAGAGCAAGGGGTGTGCAGTATACGAGACAGACATGCGACTGTTGTGACACCAGCAGCGGATCTCGGCCCGGCGTTTCCAGGGCTTGGCTTGGGGAGGGACACAACCACCCCGAAAAGCCGGCCAGGCGTGCGTGCATTCCCGTTCGGCGCAGAAGATTCCCGTTCGGCGCGAGCGAGCTGCGGGCAAGGACGTCGGCGTGCACTGCATTACCTCGGTCACGCAGCCGATATCGGGCCCGGCGCGTCGGGTCTGTCGTGTCGGCGTGTTGGACGCGTGTGGGAGCGAGGACAGTAGTGGAGGTGGGGGACGCGGCGTGGCGGTCGGTGGCCGGCGCCGGCTTGGCGACCGGTGATAGCTGCCTCAACGCCGGCTGCTGCGCTGCGCCACGAACTGCGCTCCAGTGTTCCCGCTGGGTGACCCTGTTGGAGGACCGGATGCAATGCAGCGGTTTGCACGAGCTGGAGATATGCTGGATATGCGCTGCGGCCGACGAAAGCCCGCCTTCGGCCCGGCTCTCTGTCCGGGGTGTATCCAGCGAGATAAACGCCGCTGTCATTACATTCATGCCATCACTGTCCGTGCGATATCAACTATGCTGTAGTGTCCTATACTGTGCTTCTGATCCCTCTTTGTCGCCATTTTACAGTGTCCGTTTCACCCCTGTCGCCTAAGCGCGCTTGCGGCACGAGAGCAGGCCGCCGTAGATACGCTTGCCCGCCATGCCGATGTACGCCTCGCCGGTGGCGCAGCTCTGGTCGTTGCCGTTACGGTCCTTGTCGGCGAAGCCGAGCGCGAACTGGCCGTAGCAGTTGGTGCGCCAGGTACCGCCGAACTTGCAGTTGTAGCTGTCGTCGTACGCCTCGATGCGGCACGACGCGATCTCCTTGTCGGCTGGGAAGTCGAGGCACTGGCCGAGGCCCGAGTTGCCCGAGTTGTAGTCGACCCAGTAGCCCGTGATGCCGTCCTTGGCGGAGTACGTCTTCTCGAAGACGACGGCGCCGCCGCAGTCCTTGGGGCCGTAGCAGGTAAGCTTGGCGAGGGCGGGCTCAGAGGGCGCGGGGGCGGCCGAGGCGACCGAGACGACGGCGAGGGCGAGGAGGGTCTTGAAGAGCATTGTGGTGGTTGTGGCGGTTGTGGGTGGGTTGTGGAAGAGGCTTGTGGGTGAAGCTGGTGGTGCTCTTTCTTGTCAGCTGGGCCACACTCGTGCCAGACCACCCTACTCACTGTGGTAGAGAGTTGTGAAGAGCTGTGAGAAGTCGTTGTTCTGATGAGACTGAGACGCCCAAGTGGCCGTCTTATATACCTTGCAGCAACCCAATCTCGGCGACCTACTCGCCCATCACTGTTCACGTTCACACCCTCGCCCGCCTCGGTAGTCAGTTGACAACAGCTCCCCGATCACCACTCGGCAACGCAACAGTTACCGGGAGCGTGCAGGGGAAGCGTACGTGTGCTGGTGCGAGGCTGTGGGATCAAGCTTCCCGACAAGCTCGCCGGTGGGACCAAGCTCAGCAGCTGCGAGAGTGGGTGGGTGGGCGACGCGGCGTGCGCGCAAGACAAGCACGAGGCGATGCAGCGTCGCCGCGACGCAGCCGCGAGACGGCACGCCGAGCGCTTGCCGAACATTACCTCACAACGCCTCGTACTACCAGCCCGCACGTCCCGAAACCCAACTATGATGCTGGCCCTCCCTGTCGACGGCGCGCGAAGCGTGCAGCATGCAGCGAGCGACGTGCGCAGAGCCGTCGTCAAGGACCGGCAAGGTTCAATGACTGGCGGCTGGTCTGTCGCCTGTGCGCGTGCCTTGCGCCGTGGGCACTATCCACGGACATGGGCCACAAAGAAACAAGGTTTGCGAACCCTGGACGTGTCATGAACCTCGGTGATTCCCGTCCATGTCATGTGCGCCGTCGTCATGTCGGCGGCGCGTTGGCGTGCGTGCGTGCATCCTAGCTAATGTTGGTGGCGGGCAAAGCGCAGCTCGGCGCCAATGGCGATCTGTGCTCGTCGTGAACGACGACACGACGTTGTGAACGACACGACGCTGTTTCACGGCATTGCGCGTGCGCCTGCGCGGCATGCGTACCTCGAGCGCAGCGTGCTTGGGCGTGCAGGCAGTCGGCGAAACCCACTGTCCAAGCTGCCCCGCTGCTGCCCACAAGGCCCGAGCCACGCCGCGGACAAACTGCTCAACGCACCCACGACCCCCAACCCTCCCCCATCGGATCTCCAGTATGCATCGTTAGCTTCGCGGCGCGTCCGACATCGAAGGTTAGCTCTCGCCCCCACGCCCCACCGACTACGCCCACCAGTGCGAGGCCGTGCCCGGGTCTCACGTGAGTGCGGGGTGTGCCGCTGCACCCGGCGTCCTGGTGGCGTGGTGACTGGCCACACGGAGAAGGTTAGGTTGTGGCAGGGTGCTGTTCGGCGTGCGTGGGGCACGCCGTCCACCGGCGAGGGCGAACAGGGGCCGAAGCAGGGCCCGCTCGGCAGAGGGCAAGGCCCGCGCCGGATCATGCCATGCCGGAGCAGCTGTGGCCAGGTCGCCTCCGGATAAGTCTCGAAGGTTAGTGGAGACAGGCCAGGTCGACCCCGGCCCAGGTCGAGTGTTCTGCTGCGCCGAGAATCGACCCACTCTCGCCGAAGGAGGGCAGTTGCCCGCCGCGCCCGCCGCCACATGTCTCGCAGATAGGCTCAGCTTCGATTAATCGAACCAACACTCAGGAATGGCCTCCCGCAGTCGGTACCGGATGCTCAAGCACAAGCTTTGCTCGAGTATAAGCTTCCAGGATGGATGTGCAGGCGCCGTCCCGTGACTCCTACTGGCGTGGGCGACTTCGTGTGGGGTGCTAGAAGCAGCAGCGGGGCAGTCACATGTCCAGGGAAGCGCGACATTAAAGATGGAACCTTCGCGCGGGTACAGACCGGGCGTGCCATACCTTTGTTGTGGGTCGGGCCATGATCGCTGCCGAATGTTGGAGGTCGGGTGGGCAGAAGAGCAGCGACGATCTGCCGGCTGCCATGCCGATTGGGCACCAGAATACGAACCGAACGGGCGCACGGGTAGATATCTCGCCTGCAAGCAGTCGCCGATTGTCTTGGCGCAGCATCTTGAGGCGAGGAGGTGTGCGGGTGAGGTCCGTGGGTTGTCGAGGGATCAAGGGGCGTACTGAGACAACAGCGGTTTGGGGACTGTATCGCACGCCGAGGCGGATAGCCGCCAGCGACCCCAGGCCAGGCCTGTGCGCGCCGATCGACCGGCTTCAGCCTCGCCGACGCACGTTTGTGGTCAATGGTGTGCTCGAGTCTCGTCAGTGGTCCCCAAAGTCCAGCGAGGCGGCTGTCACAGGCCTTCAAGGTCATCTCTCTCGTGGGATCGCTCATGCGGCTGCCACGAAAGCGATCACCTCCCTCCGAGAGACAGTGCGCCCCGCCTTATCTCAATGGATATCCCCTCGTCCCAGTGGCTTGGACCTGTCATCGCGCCCCCCGATAAACCGGCTGGGCTGGCTCAATCTCGTGTCCCCACGACACCGGGTCAGAGTCGTCCGGGAGCCTCCTAGGCGCAGTCGAGGCAAATACAAAATGGGTGCGCCGTAGTCCCAGGGCGACCACGGTGCAACTCGTTTTGGCCCAGCCTGCCTAGGGTAGGCGACGCGCACAGGCCATACATGCAGTGGCATGGCCACTTGCAGTATGTGCATCGCACACAGTCGCTTGCCGCAGGCGTCGGAAAACCCGACAAGAGCTGACGCCGGTGGCTTGCGCCGGCTTGATGCTGCCCACCTCCGGAGACTTGGAATCAGCTGAAGGAACACCTGCGTCGACGTCTGCGTGCCTGTCCGACGCGCATGCATGCTCGCGCGCCGCTTGACGCGCCTGCTCGTCGTGCAGAGCAGCAACAGGCATGCACGCCGCACCCGTGTCGCTCCTCGGACGAGGCCGACAGCCCCGGGTCTTTGCTGTCGTCGGGTCGTCGTCGTCACAGTGGACTGACTCAGGAAATGACAAAACGCTGCTGCGAGTGACCAAAACAGGCAGCATCATTTGGCATCTCTCGCTATCGTTTGGATTTCGCGTCGTCGACATCTCGTCTTCTCGCTGTCGAGCATGCACATCGCCTGCTCGACATTATCAAAACACGCCGGCTGCAGCACTCCCGATCGCATATTCGGTCTTACTCGGCCTCGCCAAGACGGACAGCCAAGCCGTCAACAATCTCGGCGGAGGGCGGTGCATCATCAAGCTGACCGTGGATAAGAGCGCCGGCAGCCGCACCTGTTGACGCCTCTTCTCTCGACAGCAGCCCGCTCTGCCCAGCATCCACCACAATGAGCATGTTTGCATCGCGCCCCGTGTCTGCCGCAGAGTCGCGCCTCTCGTCGGCCTTCTCGAGCCCCCGCGTCTCGCTCTCGCGCCAGGTCTCGGCGTCGTCAGTGTCGTCGAGCACCGCCGCCGCCGCCGGCCCGTCGCGCATCGGGGCCCGCCGCGCCGCCAATGCCCAGTCCCGGCTTGAGCGGCGCCGCGCGGTGCCAGAGTTCATGAACCAGTCCGTGACGATCACTGTGAGCCGAGGGCTGCTGTCTTGACTGTTGCAGCTCATGCTGACCCGGTGCCAGCCCAAGCTCTCGACGCTCACGACTACGAAGGCTCTGGTTGCGGCCCTCGACCTCGACGTGTGCGGGCGCGACCCGGCGTAAGTGGTGCCCGTTTCGGTTTGCCGACGCTAACCCCGACCCAGCTACGCATTCAAGTTTGTCAAAGCCTACGTCGAGAACAAGAGCAAGCGGCGCGGAGCGGCCGTGCTGGCTGACAAGCTCGAGGCCGTCGAGAGAGCCGTAGGCCGGCAAACATGATGTTCGCTGACCCCCCAGAGACCAGAGCACGCCGACGCACTCCACGCCGCCCGGCTGGCGTTCAACCTCCCTCCGTCGCGCGTCCTCCCGCCCCCGTCGGAGCTCGCGACGCTGCTGCAGCACTCGACCCCGACAGCCCGCGGCGAGGTGACCGAGACACGGGGCGCGCGCGTCGAGGCGCTCCTCGGCGCGCCAGTCGCCGTCACTCGCCTGGACGCGGACGACCTCGACGTCGACGGCGAGGCCGGCCTGCCAGCGTACGCGAAGGACGACCCTGAGCCCGAGGCGACCAGGCTGCTCGACCTACGTCTGCGCGCCATCGCGGCGGGGAGCGCGGGCGTCGAGACACAACAAGACGACTACAGGGACCTGCCGCCGCCACCTCCCCCGCCACCACCCCCGCCGTCGCCTGGTCTCGTGCCCCACCGCTTTCCTGCGTCCGAGGCCGCGGCGATTGATGTGCTGCGATGTTAGCGACGTCACCCAAAATTGCAGTGAGGCGTGCAGGCCGTCCGTCCCCAGAATATATTCCTGTATCACCACCTCCACACCCCACTACCCCATCAAGTCAGCGCACTCTACAGAGTCCATGCATGCTACTATACAGCAGTGATTGAGCAACCTAGTTTAGTTTGGGACACGCTTGGCCTCTTCCAAGACGTAGACGCGGCCGGCCCAGTTGTCGAGGGTGATGGGGCCGTCGATGCCCGAGCCGACCTTTGCGCCGTCGTTGGACACAAGAAGGCGTGCCTTGCTCACGTCCTCACCCCACGCCTTGGGGTCAACGGTGATGGTTGTGCCGTGGCCCAGGCCGCCAGGACCGCCCTCGCCGCGCGCAAAGTTGAGGAGCACGAGGAGCTTCTCGCCCGTGTGCTCGTCGTGGCGGATGTACGAGTAGTTCTCCTCGCTCTCCTCGTCGAGGGGCACAAACGTGCCGTACACGAGCGCGAGGTACTCCTTGCGCAGGGCCAGCAGCTTCTGGTAGAAGTACCACACGCTGTCGGGGTCGGCGCGCTGCGACGCAACGTTCCACTGGGGATAGTCGTCGACGACGCGCATCCATGGCTTGGCCTTGGAGAAGCCCGCGTACTTGGTCGCGTCCCACTGCATCGGCGTGCGGCCGTTGTCGCGGCCCGCCTCGCGCAGGTCGGTGCGCACCTTGGCGATGTGCGCGTCCTTGGCCTCGCCCGTGATGCCGTTGGCGTCGCACCATGCGCGCTCGGCAGCCAGACGCTGCACCGACGACACGTCCTTGTACTCCTCCTCGGGCCACTCGCGGGGCAGGTTGACCTGGCCGATCTCCTGGCCCTGGAAGACGAAGATGGTGCCGGTCAGCGAGGTGTGGAAGAGCGCGTTGAGCTTGGCCGACTTGGCGCGCCACTCGGGCAGCTCGGAGCCGACACGGGTCACCATGCGGGGCTGGTCGTGGTTCTCGAGGCTAAAGAGGGTGTCAGTGCTACTCTGGGCTATTGAGGCTCGAGCCCACTTACTAGTTGGCCATCCAGCCGCCGTACGCGGGCAGCTCTGTGTGCCACTGGGTGAAGATCTGTTTCAACTTGGACAGCTTCCAGTCCTTGTTCCACTTCTTCTCGTACACCGCGCGGTCAAAGTACTGCGTGTGGAAGTTGAAGACCATCTGGAGCTCGTTGTTCTCGGGGCGCGAGTAGACGGCAAAAGACTCGGGGCCCTCCTTGCCGGGGGCCTCGCCGACACAGAACGCGTCGTAGTCCTTGAGGACCTTCTCGTGCATCTCCTGCAGGAAGGGGTGCACCTCGGGGCGGTTCCACGCGAGGTTGCCGGGCGCCTGGAACGGCTGGTCGGGGTCGTTGATGGGCGCGTCGGGCCATCCGGGGGCCTTGGCGATGAAGTTGATGACGTCCATGCGGAAGCCGTCACAGCCGCGGTCGAGCCACCAGCGCATCATTTCGTACACCTCCTCGCGGAGCTTGGGATTGGTCCAGTTGAGGTCGGGCTGCTCCTTGAGGAACTGGTGGAAGTAGTACTCCTGCGACTGCTCGTCCCACTCCCATGCCGAGCCACTGGGAGGGTCAGTCGCACTCTCGGACGCTTCCACACCTCACTTACAGTCCGAAGCGCGAGCGCCAGTTGTTGGGGGGCACACGCTCGCCCTTGTCGTTGACCTTTCCGGGGTGCCAGTAGTAGTAGTCACGCTTCGAGTTGGTCTTGTCGGCGCGCGACTCGGTGAACCACGCGTGCTTGTCCGATGAGTGGTTCACAACAAGGTCCATGACGAGCTTCATGCCGCGCTCGTGGCACGCATCACGGAGCGCGTCCCAGTCGTTGAGGTCGCCGTAGCGGGGGTCGATCTTGCGGTAGTCGCTGATGTCGTAGCCCATGTCGGCCTGGGGCGACTCGAAGATGGGGCTCACCCAGACGACGTCGATGCCGAGCTCCTTGAGGTAGGGCACACGCTCGGTGATGCCGCGGAGCGTGCCGTGGCCGTGGGCGGCATGGTCGGCAAAGGAGGCGGGGTAGACTAACGTCAGCTGTGGCGACTCGGGGCGTGCGTACTCTGGTAGACGTTGGCCTCCTTCCACCACTTGCGCTGGTATGCTGTAGAGTCGACGGAGCCCATGGTGTGTGAGTTGGATCTGGGTGCGGGGATTGAAGTCGGACTCGGAGTCGTCAGCGCGCTCATATTAACGGCGTTGGATGCGAAGTCGAGGTGCGACCGGGCCGAACGGTGTGCGTTGTGGTGGACGTTGGCCCCCACGCGCTCCGCACAAGGGGCAAGGCAAGCCGAAGTGGTGCCGAGGAGCCGAGGCGCCGGGCAGCTGTGACTGGCCCCAGCAGCAGTCAGTTGGGGAGGTTCACAGCGGAAAGTCACGCGCAGTGCGATGTCGGAGTGCTAGTGCTCGGTGCTCGCTCCGACCGCTCTCCGAGCCACCGAGCTCGACCGGCACAGCCGAGGGTTCACCGGCTTCATTTAGGCCATTAGACAGTCACCCGGAGTCTCGGATGGACTCTGAAGCGACAGAAACGGGCGAGCTGACCGGCACCTGTTATCTTTCCGGCAGCATACGCGCTGCTGGAAGAGTGGACGACTCCGCCGTCAAGGACAAGTGAGCCTGTGGGCCCTCGTGTCCACTCGGACGTCGGTCCGAGTGCAACAAAATCCGACCATGTGGCCCCATACGTGTCGGGTGGTGGCCGCCGGTGCAGGGAGTCGGCAAAACGGGCCCAGGCCGCTGGGCTGCACATCATCCAAGTGCACGGCCAGCAGACGTTCAGGAGGCCAAGCACGGCCCCTGAAGCCATTGCATTCTCTGCGATCTTGGAACTCGGCGCCACCTCCTACCAGGTCCGAGACGCTGGCCCCGCGCTGGCCGCCCAGATCCCGTCCGAAACGGGTCCCCGGGGGCTCCGCTTCGGACGTCGCTTGGCAGGTACTCGCCCGCCTAGATGTCTCCGGAGACAAGTTGGCCACCCTGCCGCTCGCACATCTTGCTCTCGCCCAAAGTCCACAGACGCCGGAGCCAGCGCAGCAGCTGGCCTGTTTATAAGGACTAGCGGCGGTCCCCCAAGTCGGCCCCACAGCGCTCAAGTCGACGCCTCCGCCTCCACAACTTCCCCGCGGTTCGACAACACAAGCAGCAAGAAAAGTTTCAGCAACGACATGTCCCAGCGCCCAGAGGTCAGCGCTTACGACGAGAAGGCCGAGGTCGACCATGTCGAGTCGCGCGATGTGATCGTCGACGGCGTGATCATCCAGAAGGCGACCGAGTTCTCCGACACTCAGCTCAAGTCGGAGCTCGACTCGTTCAGCCTCTGGAAGAGTGTCAAGGTGTTCAAGCGCATCATCCTCATCTGTTTCGCGGCCGGTCTCTGTGCTGCTCTTGACGGTACGTCGCATGTGCCTGGCCCAGCGTGCTGACGGCATAGGTTACCAGCACCAGATGATTGCCAGTATTGTCGCCAACAAGGGCTTCATCAGGCAGTTCTCCAACGGCGGCACCAAGCTCGACCCCAAGCACGTGTCGACCTTTGGTGGTGTCTACTCGGCTGGCATGGTCCTGGGTCAGTTCGTCGTCCAGTGGCCTCTTGAGTGGATCGGTCGCCGCGGCGGTGTCTGGGTCTGCTGTGTCGTCCTCGCTCTTGTGAGTAGAAGCAGGGTCGCGATCGTGATCGAGCAAACCCTAACCTCTCCCCTTCCAGGCTGCCATGACCGAGTGCCTTAGCAAGGTGTGGTGGAACTGGACTATTGCGCGTCTCATCGCCGGCATGGGTGTCGGTGCCATCCAGGTCAACTTGCCCGTGTACATCAACGAGATGGCTGCGGTCCAGATCCGGGGTATCGTCGTTGTTGCATACAGCTTGTGAGTGTTTGTCAGGTGTTGGTTTAATTTGGCGGCGGCCTTAAAGTGGAGGAATGGGAGAACTGGCAAGGCACGTGAACCGCGAAGCTGGTTCGTGGCACTCGGTCGCCTCGCCTCCCTCCTCTTACCTGCTGCCCAGCGCCCTCATGTACAGTGAACACGACTGACACACCCCAGCTGGTTCGCCTTTGGCCAGTTCTTTGCATCGATCGCCCTCTACTCTCGCAACAAAACCCACCCGTACGACTGGCGCGTGGTGAGTCTGCTCCCGCCCCGCCCCCCGCCACCCGCTGACCATCCAGATGATCTACACCCAGTTCGCCATGATCGGTCTCATGGCCGCCGTCTTCGTCATCCTCCCCGAGTCGCCCTGGTGGCTGGTCCGCAAGAACAAGCTCGAGAAGGCCAAGAAGGTGCTCACGTGGAACTACAAGGGCGTTCCCGGCTTCGACGCCGACCGCGAGGTGTCCATCATCGCCGCCACCATTGAGCAGCAGAAGCGCTGGGAGCTCGAGGCCAAGGCCCAGGGCCCGTTCGCCATTCTCAAGGGCCTCAACCTCAAGCGCTTCCTCATCGGCTGCTACCCTAAGGTCCTGCAGCAGTTCGCCGGCCTCGCCCTCTTCACCTCGTACGCGACCTACTTCTTCCAGCTCGCCGGCAACAAGGACCCCTTCAACGTCACTCTCATCCTCACCTGTGTCGGCTGGGCCTCAGTGCTGCTTGACGCTGCGCTCGTCGACGTCATCGGCCGTCGCCGCATGACCCTGATCGGCTTCAGCGGTGCCTGCACCGGTGTCCTCATCATGGCCATCATCGGCTGCTTCCAGTACGAAAACGCCAAGCTCGGCGCCGTGCTTGTGTTTGGCGGCGTCTTCGCCAACTTTTGCAACCAGCTCCAGGGGTCCACCTCGTACGCGTACCTCACTGAGATGCCCGAGCTCCGCTTCAAGGCCCGCGCCACCGGCTGGGGCCTCGCCTTCTGCAACATCTGGGCCATCCTCATCAACTTCTGCCTGCCCCTCATGATCCAGAAGTGGGCTGTCAAGGCCGCCTGGTTCTTCGTCTGCCTCGGTATCCCTGGCACTGTCCTCGCCTACTTCATCATGCCCGAGTCGATGGGCCGTTCGTCGGCCGAGATCCACGAGCTCTTCGTCGACCGCGTCAACCTGCGCAAGTGGAAGGGCTACAAGACGAACATTGAGCGTGACCTCGAGGCTCGTATGAACCACGCCCAGGGAATCTAAGCGGCGGTGTGAGACTGTGTACCGTGGAGTGAAAGTCAAAGTGTGAGAAGGGTTCAGTAGGGTTAAATGGGAATGTCATTGTGGGTTTCTTGACTCGGGAGACGCGCTGCTGCATCGCGCCTTTGTACTGTGGATGGTGTGGGGCTGTGTCGCCGAGGCCGAGCCTGAACCCGAGAGAAGTGAGCGTAATGACCCCGACCGACGCCCCGGACCGAGAAATGCCCCGTTGCGGGGCCAAGACCGTCTTGGCTGCTACCACTCCGTACCGGCCGCCGCATTCTGGCTCCCCGCAGTCCGGACCGGCTTTAAACAACACCCCGGTACAATCAGTGATGGTGTACCCCCTAGGTGCACGCGTCAATGATGAAATGCACCGAGAACTGGCCGAGTAGCTCTGAGCTCTCTCTGTCAAAGACCCGGCGGGTCATCACCGGCCCGCTGCCATGGCTGTCACCGCGAAGAACGGAGTTCTCCGTCAGCCGGGCCGATGCGAGTGGAGGTGGTGAGTGAGTTGCCTGTCATTCTTGTAAGGAACTCACTACTCATAACCTGAGCACATGACGCGCATGCTCACTCACATCAGCAGCCAGGTCGTCAGGTGGAGCCAAGGCCAACCGGGAGATGGGTGATGGGGAGATCGTTCGGTGCGAGACTGAACGGCGGTCTGTGAGCAAGATCATCAGCACTGAGCCCTACGCCGCGTCGACGGCGAGAGGAGCATGGGAGAGCATCAGTGAGATCAGGGGGGCTGAGTGAGATCGGCCATGTGAGGGGCAGAGCAGAGCGTGACTGGCTGTTCTCGCCAAAGTCGAGTGCATGTGGTGAGAGGATATCAGAGGACGGGGCACAGCGTGACCTCGGTGAGATCGACAAGACGACGAAGGTGTGTGCTGCCACTCACCACGGCGTCCTTCTCGACTTCCTCTGACGCCCGAGAACCTTCGACCTCACTCTCACTCGACACTAGCAGCTTCCTACGACCCCGACGACCCAAGATGCCGACCAGGAGCCCGAGCTACGCCAATGGCCACGCAAACGGCGCGCCTCCAAATGGTACGCCCTCTTCCCCAGCCGCTCACGCGGTGGCGACGGGCGACGATGTCGACGACAAGGATGACTCCGAGGTGAGCTGGCTGCACCCTGCAAGCGTGTGTGGGCAGTACCAACAACGCGCAGCTCGAGGAGGACACCGAGATGCCCGAGAACGACGAGTCCGACGACGACGGTCTCGCCAACCCCGTAGGCCCACTCAGCCGCGTGCGGGAAGACTAACGGCCATAGATGGACCTGGCCGGGTGGACCACCGCACAGCTGATCGACCTGCTGGGCGCGCACGCCAACCTCGAGGCGGGGAGACAGAACTACGCGATCATCGCCGCGCTGTCCCGTATGCTCGGCATTGCTGTTCCGCCGTACACGCCCGGACCGTTCGAGCAGCGCTTCCTCGAGCTCGCGCCGGTGCATCTCATCCTCGCCGAGCTTGAGGCCCGCGAGGTGGATGTTGCCACTGCTTTCACTGCTGAGGAGTAGTGGGCCGTGATGGGCGCGGGTCTGGTGCGCTGCTGCGGCCGTCCCCCCGCCGAAAAACAACGAGGTAGTGAGAGGCGATCCCGTTGGCCATTGAGATGCACTGTAGATTAGGCCACCCTCGTCCCCATGATCAGCTGCGATACAATCCTCAAGCTACACAACCGGCTCCGTCTGGGGCTTGGGCCGCATCGCTACAGCCGGGTCGAAACCCTTAAGCCTGCCGATGAGCGCAAACGCATAGTCCATGAGCGCGACGGGCGCGAGCGGCCAGAAGTAGCGGAACAGCCAGCCCGGGTTGCCAGCCCACATCTTTCGCGGCGGCTTCTTGGCCAGCACGGCGTTCGCGATCTTGCGCGCTACGTCTGCTGAACGCGCTCCTTTCACCGCTTGAACCTTGGCCTCGTCGGCGAACATGCGGTCCCACTCGTCGAAGTTGGGGAAGACGCCCGACGGCGTCTCCGAGCGGAGCGGGAACGACTTGTCAAGCTTGCACAGCGGCGTGTTGACCGCCACTGGGGATGGGTCAGTGCGTGTCGAGCGAGGACACGCACTCAGCTCAAGCGTGACGACGCGGATGCGGGTTCCGGCCAACTCGCGCCGCAGCGCGTCCGACCATGCCTGGATGGCGGCTTTGGACGAGCCGTACGCGCCGAGCATCGGCGGGCCCCAGCACGCGCCGCTCCCGACGTTGAGGATGACGCTGTCGTGGTCACCCGCGCTCAGGAGGGGCGTGAACGCCTGCGCGAGCGCCAGCGGGCCGAACACGTTCACCTCGTACAGCGCGCGCATGCGCGCCAGGTCTGTGTCGAGGAGCGGCGCGGTGCCCGACACGCCGGCCTGCTGTCAGTCGGGGCTCGGGGCGCACGCACGTTGTTGATGAGGATGTCCAGCCGCCCTGCTGTGGCCGTCACGGAGTCTACCGCCGCCGCGATCGACGCAGCGCTGGTGACGTCGAGCTGTAATGTCTGGCGTCAGTCGAGCTCAGGGGACTCGGCGCACATCGCACCCGGCGTCCGCGAGGGCCTTGAGGGTCTCGATCCGGCGCGCGGTCGCGAATACACGCACGCCGCGCGCGCGGAGCTCGAGGGCGATGGCCGCGCCGATGGACGTAGGCTCCGAGCAGCCCGTGATCAGCGCTACGCGGGTCATGGGGTGGAGAGGGATGGTCAGATGTCAGTGGGAAGACGGTGGGTGGTGGCGTCGTTGTGGTTCTTCGCGGTGGCTTGGCGGCCGACGCCTCGTCGCGAGCCTCGTGCACGGATGCTTGGTTGTGAGCCCGAGCGATGGAGAAGGGGTCGTTCTCATATGTCGCTCATGTGTGATTCATGGAGAATGCCATGGCGATGCGAGGGAGCAGGTGTGAGCCATGGGTCAGTTTGAAGTGCAATCCACTCGACAACCCGCACAGTGGTCATGCAACGGGGTAACATCGTCTTCGTCTCCTCTGCGTCTCCTCCCACACGCCACACGAGGCCATTCCGCCGCATTCGGGAATCTCCACCTATCCTCCTCATCGCTCATGCTTGCGTGCTTGCCCGGCGCCGATCCGGCCCGAGAGCCTACACGGAGGTCGGTCATCAGTTCGGTTGGCAGTGCCACGGTAGTGCAAACTCGACTGGCTCGGGAGCGGGAGCATGCATAGACGGCCGTATGGCATCGCCCGCCAAGCCCTGGCCACCCGACCGGACAGTGGACTGGAGCAACAGCACCACAAGTACCTTGCACGGCCCGTCCGGCATCCCGACAGCACGACACGGGGTGGCGTCAGCCGAGTAAACTGACGAACAGATACTCCGGTGTCCTCTCGGCCACCAGGCACGGCAGGCGGAGACTCCGTTCGCGGGATGGGAGCTCCAACTGGTCTCGACTCAAAGCATGATAGTAGCCGGCGGTCTCCGCCAAGCATGTGGAACTCACCCGCGATAGAGGGCGCTGTGCCTGCGGCCGGTGGAGTGACTTGTAACGACGTTGGACATCGGTGTCTCTGTTGGAGATGGAGTATTACAGATCGCCCCGTGTGGTGCTGAGAAGAACCGAGGGTTGCGCAGGAAGCTTGCGGTGGTCACGTCAACGTTGCTGTGGGAGTAGATCCGGTCGCTTGTGCTTGTCACGATGTGGGCGCACGTCACTGGACAGGCCGGGCCATCGTGGCTGGCTCGGTGGTGGGAGGAATGGTGACGAATTGAGCGAAGCCATGGTCAGCTGCCCATTCCAGATGGCGGCACACCACGTTTGCACCAGCTGGCTGAGCAGCTTGGCACAATAGCGACCGTGCTGCAACGCGCGCACGGGACAGCGCGCCGAGATTGTCTGGGCACAGCGAGACCAGATGCATTCCAGGCTGGCTGCTGCCATCCGCGGTACATCCATGCATGCATTCGAGGCGGTCAGTGCGACTTTGTCGTGGAGCGACCTCAAAACGGGCGGACGGACGGGTGGGCGGGCGAGTCCGTCGTGTCGTCGGTGTGACGGACTAGGCCGACTGACAACACCAAGGCGTCGGATGAGAGCCGCCGCTCTTTGTGCGGGAGTAGCAACAACTCTAGTCGCAACATTTGGCATGATGCGCGAGGTGCAGAGATAAGCCGTCCGCGGCCGAGTGCCGTCTGTGTCGGTGGAGCATGATCACTTGACCGGCGCCGGCATCCCGTAACGTGACCCCTCGTCTTGTTCACTTGGCACGACCGACTCGTTCGACATAAAGCCAAACAAGCGCAGCACGCGCTCTTCTTGCCACCAGGATAACAACTTCTACTGCTCTGCCAGCATTCACCAAGCGATCCCAGCTTCAGACCCACATAGCACATGTTCGACGCAAGCTCAATCTACTCCCCCCACGCCCCAATGAGCTCCTTCGGGTGGCTTAAGGTGAGAGAGGCTTGGCGGTGCGGCCAAAAACTGTCCCGCGCACCACTGCTGCCACGGCCGGTGGTAGCTCTTTGCGACAACCACTGACACCACCAGGACACCAGCAAGGTGTACGGCATCGTCACTGCCCAGGACGTGGACGCCGCCTTTAGCTCTGATCAAGCGGTGGACCCCGAGTGAGTGTGCGCAGGTGAAACGGGTCCGGGTTGGAGGTCGGGGGCGAGGCGCCGGCGGGCGAGTGGCACACGCAGTCGTGTCTCACCAACTCGCTCTTATGATGATCGAGTGGTCGACGCAATATGCATGCGACTAGTAGACGCGTTGGCCCCACACTGGGTCCCCCGCTTCCCACCCTTGACCCCCGCGATCGACCTGACCCGACCCCGCCGCCGAACCGAACCCACTGCAGAACCACCGCTAACCCCCTGCAGCTACCGCGTCCGGGTGGTCCACACGTACCTCGACACCAAGTTTCAGCGCTACGGTAACAAGCTCTACCTTGGGCCCAAGCTCGAGCTGCTCGAGATCAAGTACCCGGACTTTGCCGACACGTTCCACGCCGCGCGCCACGCGTGGCGGCTCGCGCCGAGCCCCATCCTCGCCGCGCAGCCGGTGCACAACATCGAGGCGGTCGAGCTGCACGACGGTACGTCGCTCGACGAGCTCGACCTCGAGCTCGGCCACGTCGAGAGCAACCCGTTCCCGCTCGACCTGCTCGAGGACGGCCTCACGCACCCCCTGTCGCCCGCCACGTCCAACTCGTCCGTCGCCTCCTCGCCGACGCGCAGCGGCGGCTTCCTCCGCCACCTCGCGTACGACCTCCCCGTCGCCCAGGCCCACCACGAGGCCGTCCCCACCCTCCGCGCGCCCGACCCAATGACGAGCGCCGTCGTCACTGGGCTGCCGCTCGCCGGCGGCCGCCGCCGCTCGAGCCTGCTCACCCGGCTGTCGGCCCTCCGTGCCAAGCACGACGAGCACGAGGGCCACGCGTGATTGTGCGATATCACGCCGCCGAGCTACGCGCCGCTGCCGACGCGAGGCGCGCTGGTGCCCATGGGGTGCCGGCTCGGTGCCGGCGCTGGTGCCGATCGCGTCGACCGCGTCGTGTGATTATGGCAGCGGCGTCGTGGTTCGCGCTGCCAAGGGGCTCGATAGTCGACACGCTCTTGACATAAGAGCCAGCCCGACACAGCCCAGTTTGAGACTTATGAGGCGGAGGGTGTTGGTGCTGCAGTGCGAGCCAGCACTAGGCAGTACTAATCGGACCCACCATAATATTGTATCTAGTGCATGGCCTACCGTCACGACCAACCACGTTGTTGTATTGTACCACGACTGGCTTCCAGGGACTTTGTGTTGTACCCTATGCATAGTAGGCATTGTTGCGCCAGTCGATCCGCGTGTCTCACTCTGCTCTAGCCAAAACGGTGATGGGCGTGCGTTTGAGGCTAGTGGGCATGGATGGCGCCAAGTCGTGGAGCAGCATGGGCACCAGAGGTGGCTGGGACCTGAGGCTCTGGGCCCGCCGCGACCGCCCAGTGTTACTCCGAACCCCGCGGTGCTGCTGCTCTAGCTGCCCTCGCCCTGCCCACTTGGAGACGGTGTGTGTGCGTTGGGCACAGAACACCGTGAACCCAAGGCACAGAAGCAGCAGCAACAAGGGGAGATCTTGGGCGGGCTAATGTCGCCGAGGGCACGAGGACGGAGGGGCATGGGTTGTGTACCTGCCCGTGGTCTTCGGTCGGAGGTTGGTGGCCAATGTAAGCCAAGAAGTTGCAGCTGGCAGTCAGTCAGCTGGTTCATGCCGTAGGGAGGCATGCACGCAATCCTCGTGCCCTTAGCTTCCCCTCGCCGCTGCGCCTGTGACTCGTGACACCTCTCATGCGGCGGGGGCCACAGCCACAATCCGTCGCTACCCTGGGCCAGTTCCAGCGCGCGCCGGCATCGCAGAGGAGGAGGATTCGCCTGCCGTTGACGGGAGGGACGCCATCAGACCCAAAGGTTTCTTGATCTAGACATGACCTCGACCAGACAGCGCCTGTCGCACGCGGGAGATGTTCACGGCATGCATGTGGACCCAACAACTGATGGTACAAATATAACAGACGCCTGTCCGCCTGCATTCCCCGTTTACGCTCAAGGCCTCTTTCAGCACCACCACTAGCCACCCACCCCCCGCCGTGTTGTGTCAATGTTGCCTGCCTGTCGACGGGCGGAGGCTTGAGTGGCGACGACGACGACGACGACGACGAGTGTGACTGTCACCGCCTGATAACAACTCTCCCTTTCACCACCCCCCTCCGCATAACCGAGCTCGGAGACAAAACAACCGCAGCAGCGCCAACCTCCCCTCCCCCGCCCCCACCCCCGCACAAACTGCGCCATGAGCCAAAACATGGTCGGGGTCGGCTGGGCGATGGGGGGCGCCGACATGTACACCTGGGTGAGCGGGGAGCATGGCATTGCTGGATGCACGAGCTGACAAGGTCGGCAGCCCGCGTACTCGTCCCACAGCAGCGAAAAGAAGGTGGAGCGGTCGCTCAAGAAGGGCATCAAGACACAGGAGCATGTGCGCATGGCCTTTGGCAGCAAGAAGTCCCACGATGAGGTGTGAGTGGCGGCATCCAGGCCGGCAAGAGCGACACGACTGATGGCGCCGCAGCTACCGGCGTAAGGTGCTCAACGCGTACTTGGATGCCAAGTTCTGGGACAGCAAGGACCCAAAGAAACTCGTGTACAAGCTCAACCGCCTCGAGTGCCATGTATGTGTGGCTGCTCGGGCTCGCGCTGACAGACAGTACCCGCAGTTTCGGGAGACGTTTGCGGCGGTACGCAACGCGTGGAATCTCCCCGACTCGACAGTGCTGCCGCCGAAGAAGGCGTCCGAGACAGCCGAGGACACGGCCGCGACGCCGCGGCCAACAGGCGCAGACACTCCCGCCTTTGACCTGCAAAAGTTCCCCGGCGTGCCCAAGACCGTGCCGGAGAGTGTGCACCGGCGGTCGATGAGCATATCGACCGCTTCGACGTCGACGGGGTCCGACTTCTCGTCCCCGGCTACACGGCACGCGGCGATGCTCTCCGTGCTCGACATCCACCGCGCGCTGGCCGAGATGAGCCTCGACCCCGAGCCGAGCGAGGAAGCGGTCGCAGAAGAAGAAGAAGGAGAAAGCTACGCCGACGAGTTCGGCTCCGAGGACGACCTGCCCCCGCCGTCGCTCGTGTCCGACGAGCGGAGCAGCATGCACACGTCGGCCCCGGCGTCCGTGTACCTCGGGTCCATGTCCAACCTGTCGACTTTGACTGTGACCGGCGCGACGGTGGTCACGACGTCCATGTCGGTGCGCTCGAGCGTCTCGGCGCCGAGCTCGCCACCCAGCGGCTCGCTGGCGCCTGTGACACTGCCGCCCTCGGGCGCCGAGACGCTCGTTGAGCCCAAGAACGCGTCGGCGCTAGGCTTCGCTCTCGAGTCGCCGCCGCGCCGGGCGGCGAGGCTCGGAACGCTGGGCAAGCGTCTCGTCGTGCACCGGATAACGCACAGCCCGCGCGAAGAGAGCGCGGTCAGCGAAGAGGGCGACCCGAGCTCGCCGCGCGTAGTATCCACGCCCGAGAGTGAGCGCGAGGCAAGAGAGCGCTCGCGCGCGCACCGCGAGGACGAGTGGCGCAGGGTCAAGGACGAGTCGACGGCGGCCGCATCGGCAGATGCCACGCCGCGCCCCGTCTCGTGGTTGAGGGACGACTAATTGTTCGCACATATACACGCATCGTTTATTGTAGCTGGCTGTATGGGTTATATGTATCGAGTAGAGCTGGGCGGGGCGGCGTAACGAGATGTCAGGTGGCGAGCGAGCCCAGGCAGGCCGATTGCGCAAGGGTTCGGCGTGTCTCCGGCGGACATGGAAGGGACGCATGCGCAGTGCACGGCGCCGGGCGAGGCTGAGAGTGCCGCGGGCCAGCGGCCTCGGTGTTCGTTCGGGCCGCGGAGCGAGAGGCGTCGGGGAGTGGAGCGCTGGCACCGAGCGCCAGATCGCGGGTTGGTCTGGTGATCACTCAGTGTACGCGATAAGGTGGGCTGCTCGTCTGCGGGGTTGGCCAGTCACAAATGCGCTAGGCTTGGCGCCTCCCCAATGTGCGGGTGACTTTCGGCGCTGCTGGGGAGCTGCGCGTGGGGTCAGCTGGGGCCTGGATGTCAACAATACTCTCGCGTCCATGCCCCGCGATCGCCAAGGTCAATGTGCCCTTTGAACAGAGGGCACGCGGGCTGCAAGCGACCGCAGGCGATAAAACTGCATGCCGGTGGCGGCTGCTCCACTGCGCACCTTAGTCAGTAGCGCGGTAGAGCTGTTAGCACCCGATAAGGAGATGAGCAAGATGGATTGTGTTGTGTTGTCTCTCCTCTCTCCCCAGCTTCCCAGCACATTAACCATGTGGCCACGCTACGCCGAGTATGAGGTCGACGTCGTCCGGCAGAGTGCCGACGGCTGGGCGCGTACCCCCTCCGGGCTCGTGCACGGCGGCAACGTCGGGGACAAGGTGGTGAGTCTGGGTCGGCGGCCTTTTGCTCAGACAACGGGCAACTTACGCTTAACGCAGATAACTCGCGCGATCCATGTCCGCCGTGCCTTCGACAGCGAGTATGCGCGCACGAGTCCAGCGTGAGTGGAAGTGGACGGAGGTGAAGGTCATCCTTGTGCCTCCCGCCGTCGTCCACCAAAACAACCCCCACCCACCCCCACCCGGCTCACACCACAGCTTCCGCCTCGACGTCCTCCGACAATACATGTACGTCAAGTACCGGCGGTCACGCGTACGCTCCGGCCCCGGCGCGGAGAGCAAGCTCGCACCGCTGCAAGCCAGCGTGAGTGGTGGAGGTGGTCCACGGCAAAACGTTCCGCCTGAACCGGGCACGTTGCTGACTTTTTTTTTTCTTCTGCTCAGTACCCAGCCTTCGCGGACACGTTTGACGCTCTCCGCGAGGAGATGGGTCTGGGCGGCGGATTGGGCGCGCGGAGATTGGAAGACAGCGCTCGGGCCAGCGACTCGGAGGAGGACGTTGCGGCGAGCGCGAGTGCGGCCATGACGCCAGGTGAGTTGCGCGCGCGGCTTCTGCTCTTCTCTTCTGTCCTGTTCTGATGTGACGCGCTCAGATCTGCAAGGCCCCCGCCCGCTCACGGACCGCGTGGCGCGCATCCAGGCCGGCCGGCGCGAGCTCGACGACTGGGTCGAGGCGACGCGGAGCAGCGCGTGAGGGGCAGCAAGGACGGGTGCGTTGTTTGCGGTTGGTGCAAAGTGGCGCAAGGTGCTGCGGATCTACGGCGCAACATTAGTGAGGTATTTATCAGGTCTGTATTGGGAACGGCGTTTGGCTCTGGCTGTCGGCTATGCAATGCAGATGCACAGCGTGAGGGCTTTGTGCTTGCGTGATTTCTTGCTTGGCCAGAGCGTTTACATGTACATCTGCGGTGCGCACGACGACACCTCACGCCTTCTCGCCTTCTGATGGCGGCGAGCGCAGAGTGTCCGCTGATTCCTCCGCATGCACCGGCCCATACTCCGTGCCACGGGCACTCGCCGCACAGAGCGCACAGAGCACCCAGCTCGCTCTGCTATGCTCTCCGCTGCATGCATCGGCGCTGCACAGTGTGAAACAGTGCAGGAGCGCTTTATCAGCGCGGAGATGGAGAGGCGACTCCACTTTGCCAGGGCAGGCGCCGCTTGTCGTCCCGACTTTGATACGCCACCTGGGCTCCTTGTTGCTCATCGCACATCGCACATCCTTCTCACAGCGCGCGCATTGGCATTGCTGCCATAGCCTGTACCCGGATCTTGTCCTCTCCGCGCCCATAAAGACTCGCCGGCGACTGCCCGCAGCGACAGTTGCTCATCCCACCAGCCCAGCACTTTATCAACAGCTAGCCGAGCCAGAGCTCCACTGCCCACCCCCACCACCCCACGCCCACCCACGCCATGTCCGTCCACACCACTCTCTCGGTCCTGTACGCCGACCGCACCCAGTACCAGATCAATGCCGCGCAGGCATCCATGCCCAAGTACGACGGCATCCTGGGCTCCGAGCCCCATGTGGTGAGTGGGCGCAAGACCCGATGGCAACGTAGTGGCCATAGTAGTGCAGACGCTCACGCCGCAGCCCCGCCGCTGGTTCGTCCTCCGCTCGTCTGACGTCCGCCGCGCGCTGGACTCGACTCAAGGCCGCGCTTCTCACACGTACGTTGCTAGTGGTGGTGTTGGCGCGACAACAACAATCGGCGCGCCCGCCGACGTCATTTGAAAGCCACTAACCCATTCCACAGATATCGCGTCGAAGTCCTCCGCCAGTACCTGATCACCAAGGAGCTCAACGGCTACCACCACGACAAGGCGGGCCTTCTCGCCAAGCTCAACGAGCTCGAGCAGAGCGTGAGTACCAGCTCGGCTGCATAGCGCGTGTCGCGCAAAACATGCGCTGCCCGCAAGCGCGGATGGCGGCTAAACCCCACGTGGCGGCCAATTCCGCCTGAACCTTGGCAACCCCCGCTGACAGCCACAGTACGGCCAGTATCCCGAAGCGTTCGAGGCCGCCCGCGAGCAGTTTGGCCTCGGTCTGAGGCGCAAGGCGTCGAGCACGACCGAGAAGGCCATCAAGATCAAGGCGTCGCTGCACGCGCTGCTGGGCGACGGGCCGGCGCCCTCAGATCCCTCGACGCGCCACGTGCACTTCTCGGTGCCGCGCTCCCCGCCGGGCCAGCGGACCAGCTTCGAGCTGTGGCAGGACACCCGCCCCCCGGGCGACTATAATGACAACTATCCCAATCGTGGCGCGTCGGCGCGCGCGAGCCCATCGTCTGTGATGATGGGCTCGGGCGCGTCGACGCCGGCACTGAGCGAGGGCGACGCCGACGAGGACGACCTCGTCACCCCGCCCATTCCCGGCAGCCCGGCTGAGCTGTCGACCGACGCCGAGGTTGCGGCGCGTGTCGCGCGCTTCCAGGCTGCCAAGGCCGAGATTGACGAATGGCTCGAGGGCGCCGAGGTCGAGGGGAACGTCGTGAGCGCATTCGCCAAGTAGCACTAGACTGGACACTGTATAGTACACCCACCCTAATCAATGCACTGTTTCTGAAGAACCAAACCAGAGCTGAGCGTTATCGTCCGTGGCGTGTCGTCGGCGACTGCGAGCGGCGCTAGCGGACGATGGCGCGCCCCGACGGAACCGGAGGCCAACAACGTGCGACGCTCGGCGGCGCCGACGCACGCTGCTGCACGCGGAGCATCGCTCCAGCGCCGAAAGCCAAACGCCGCAGCCCTGCCAGCCACTGCACTTGCAAACGCTATATCTAATCGAGAGGACTGACGCGGCACTGACGTCGGCAGCCCGCCGGCCCCCTCGCAAACCTTGTCGGCTTGCTGCGCCGTGAATAGCAGCTGGCTCGACGCTAAACGGCACGCGTTGTCGTCGAGGTCCTATCAGTGCGCGCTAGCCGTCGTGTCCTAGCCGTGGGCTGGGAACGTGCATGCATGGTACCATGCGGCGCCGAGCGACGGCGTCCGCCGCGTCATGTCCAACGTGTGCGCCGCGCCGGTCGGCCCGGCGAGCAGCGGTATAAAGGCCGCTGTGTTGAGAGAGACGACAGCAAGCAACCAGCCCAGCGCCAACCATGCTCACCAAGTTCCTCGTCGCCGCCGCCGCCCTCGCTACCGTCGCGCTCGCCGCCCCGCCCGCCGAGCGTGCGGCCTGCGCGGCCCGCTGCTCGACCAAGTGCTACTGGCAGTCGGACATTGACGACGCCGTCGCCGCGGGCTACCAGCACCTCCAGGACGGCAGCCTGGCCGGTAGGTCCACGCCCTGTGCGCGCGCTAACACGCCCAGGCAACTACCCCCACCAGTACAACGACCTCGAGGGCTTCGACTTCCCCACCTCGGGGCCGTGGTACGAGTTCCCAATCCTTGCCAGCTTCAACGTGTATACCGGCGGCGCGCCGGGCGCCGACCGCGTCATCTTTGACGCGAACGGCAACTTTGACAGCGTGATCACGCACACTGGCGCGAGCGGCAACAACTTTGTGTCGTGCTCGCTTTGAGTGGTGCGGAGGGAAGTATAGAGGGTAGCAAGTGGTGTAGAAAGAGCATTGAATGCAATGTCGTTGCCGACTGGGCCGTCCGTGGCACTCGTTGCCACATTCCGATGTGGTCAGCGGGTGGAGGAGGCGGGTGCCGACCGGCTTTGGACAGGTGCATGCGGATCGGAGTGTCAGCTGTAGCTCCACTATCCCGGCTTTGTGCCATGCACCGATCCATGCACGCTCGGTCATCGTGCCAACAGTAACGCGCGGACTAGCGCCGCGTCCTCACTAATCGGGCTGGAGCCGGCGTCCGGTTCGGTTGGCCTGTTCGGTGAGGCCTCGGTCGTGGCAGAGTCCTCGGTCGTGATAACACCGGTTGTCGTTAAAATACCACGCCGCATCGTGAATCTGACGACTGCATACTCTTCCATGATACAATCCTGGCCTAGCTAGACAACCAAACTCGAACAACACCGACACTGGCTCAAAGCCTGGCGCGGCGCTTGACCTCCTTGCGGCCCTGCTTCTCCCAGATCTCGCGCACCATCTTGGCAATCTCAAACTTGACAAACTTGCCGTTCGCGTTACGGGCTGGGGCTGTCAGCTGGGGTCCAACGCACATCATTCAGCTCAACTCACGCAGGGGTGTGTCCGACACGACGAGGATGGCGGGGCGCGCGGGGTGGCGGAGCAGCGGCTCGACCTTGTCGAGGATGCTCTCGGCGGTGGCAGACGCGCCCGGCGCCAGCGAGACGGCAACACCGACACGCTCGCCGTGGATGTTGCAGGGAACGGCGATGGCCGTGGCCTCGGCGACGCGGTCGTCCTTGTACACCTCGTTCTCGACCTCCTGCGACGCGATCTGGGCGGGTGAGTGCGTGTTCTCTTGTTGCTTGTCGCCAGTGCCACTTACGTTCTCACCGCCACGGATGATGACGTCCTTGGCACGGTCACGGATGTAGACGAGGCCCTCGTCGTCGTGGATGGCCATGTCGCCGGTGTCGAGCCATCCGTCGGCGTCGAGCGCCTCCTTGGTGGCCTCTGTCGATTGTCAGGGGCTGCTATGCTGATTGCCAGGTTCCCCCGCCACTTACTCGGGTTGTTGAGGTACTCCTTCATGACATTGCCGCCGCGGACAAGGAGGAGGCCGAAGGTGCCGCGGGGCAGCTCCTTCTTCGTGTCCGGGTCGACGACCTTGACGTCGCAAATGGGAATGGGGGGACCGACAGCCTCGGGCTGGGGTTCTTGTGTCAGCACCGAGCCCTGATGTGCTGACACAACACCACTTACGTTGTTGAGGTAGTCATCGCCCATGAAAGCGACAGCCACGGCGTTGGTCTCAGTCATGCCCCAGGCGTGGACGGCCAAGGCCGTGGGCCACTTCCTCTTGATGTCGTGGACCATGCGCTGCGGGGGAGGTCCACCGCCGTACAGGAGGCCTGCCATCTCGTGGCCCTCGAGCTCGGCCGACTGGAGCGCAGCCTGGACGATGGTGGGGACACCGGAGATGACGTTGACGTTGTACCGCTTGATGACGTCCACAACCTCCTTGACGTTCCAACGGCGGATGAAGACGAGGCGGTTACCGACGTGCACCGAGCGGAGGAGCATCGACAGCAGGCCGGTAACGTGGAACATCGGGACGGCGAAGAGCATGGTCTGCTGGACCTCAGGTGGGGCGATGAGCTGATGGGCCATCTCAACGGTGCCGCCGGCACGGAGCACAGCGCGCGCGGGGATGATGTTGCTGGTGATGACGTGGTGGAGCGCCTGGCGCTGGGTCGAGAGGACAGCCTTGGGCAGGTTGGTGGTGCTGGGTGCGTGAGTGGTGCATTCTGCCTTGGTGTTTGCACTACCTACCCAGACGTGAAGAGAATGGTGCCATCGCTCTCGGGGCCGAGCGACTCGAGGCCCTTGCCCGTCTCAATGACCTTGATGGACTCCGGCGAGCCGATAAGGCCGTCAAGGGACTGCAGCTGTCAGCGCTGATCTCTACCCACCAGCTCCGCACTCACGCCAATGACCTTCTGGACCTCGGCCGGGAGGTGGAAGATCTTGTCCCAGCAGTAGAACTTGCCGACGCCCTTGGCGCGGAGCTGCTCGACGTACGGCGCGACGGCGACCGACATCTCCTGCGAGACGAGGACGAGGAGGGGCTTGGTGAGCGACAGGCAGTGGTCCTGGATCTCGGGCTGGAGTGTCGAGTTGAGCATGACTGGCACACCACCCGCAAGCTCGATGGCGAAGAACGACTCAACCCAGCCTTCCGAGTTGAGGCCGCCGAGGGCGACACGCGTGCCGACAGTCACGCCCTGGTCGCGGAGCCAGGCGGCGCGCTCGATCGAGCGGGCGAGCACGGCCGCGTACGAGACCTCGTCGCGCGACTCGTACGCCGAGGGCTCGGGCGTCGGCGTCGAGAGGAACTGGCGGCCCTGGCCGGCCCACTGCGACAGGCGCTGGTACAGCAGGTCGCGGAATGTGCGGGGGGCCTGTTGACGTTGTCAGTGGACGCTGGCGGCAGCCGCATCGACGCATCAACGCACATTCTTCCAGTAGCGCGTCTTGCGGCCGTCAATGACGGCCTCCTCGACCTCGAAGATGGAACCGGGCGTGCAGAGCTCGGCGTCGCCTGCTGCGTCAGCAATGGGATGGCCCGCGCGCGGGGAGGGAGGAGCCCCTCGCAGCCGCCGACGACTTACACTGAGCCCAAGTCTTTTGAGGGGCGGCCATGGTATGTGTGGATGATGTAAACAAGTATGAGGTAGGAAAGAGGGTCAAGGGATCGCAGGGATGCTGCAGAGAAGTAGTCGAGATATCAAGAGAATAAAAAGACGCGGGTAGCAGCAGGATGTACGTCGCCTGCTGCTGCGATGCTACGGCGCGGCTGCTGTAGCTTGGATGCGGAGAGTGGGGAGTGGGGAGGTTGGGGTTCCTGGAGCACCAGGACGCCATTGCCGGCAGAACCGGAGGCGCCACGGGCCGTCCAGGCGGGCGGTCGGGCGCCACGAACAGACAGAGCCGACCGAACCTGCCCAGCCCTCGGCACGCTCGGCCAAGCCCCAGCCTCGCTTTACCGGGCCCCTCCTGCCTAATCACAAATGACTAAAGCATATCAGTCCCCAGCCAGGCGGGGACGGCCGCCCGCCGCTGCGGTCGCTATCCGACGGCCTTGTGCAGCTATTTACCCTCGTCTATGGATGGAGCATGCATCCCCAACGACGTGCGTGATTGATCTTGGCTTGTTGATTCGCTCTTATCCATTCTAGTTGGTTGTTGTCGACAGCTGGGCTCCGGCATTACCGAGATCAACATGCAATGTCGATGACACCAACTCGGCGGTTTGTAACCTTGGCGGCATTAGATGACCGCTCCTCCGGCCGGCTTGGTTGGCTTCATGGTCGATGGCGAGCTAGAGGGGAATGGCCTCTGCACCAGCCGCCCACATGGCCTCGGACGCGTTCCGCGTTCCACGGTTGCACAACCCATGCTGACCTGATCAAGCTCCGGAAACGCCTGGTCCGCCCACGCCGAGTCGCAGTCGCGGTTGCTACAAAGTGGCAAGTTTTCTCGGGCTGCTCAACTACAACTACTCGTCCTACTCGACGTTAGTCACCGCACTGTAGTGTCAAACACGCCGCCGCACACCCGACGCCCTACTAAAGAACAAGCTTAAAATCTCCTTCTGCTGACACGGTGGTCTTTTGGACTCGCTGCAGACAGCTCGACGACGTGCGCGCGCTAGGTGGGCAGAATGCATAGGGGAGGACACGTTTTCAACCGAGCAGCCGTACAGTGCTCGTAACGACCGAGATCCTCTCCCATCCTCCCCGCTCCTCTGCAAACGTCCCCACTCATCTGCACCCCAGACCCACCATCCCCACGACCGACCGACCTATAGCCCCCCTAGGCCGTGGGTTGGGTGCGCGTCATGGGTATTTACAACACCGGTCCGAATAATGCTTTGTGCAGCGTCAGAATACAACGAGGCTTTGCCATCGCTCCACCAGCTTAGTGCGGCGAACAGAATCATCTCTCGGCTTTTAGATCGGCTCCGTCATTTTCTGTGGGCTGGTGGTGCATCCAACTCGCGACTATAAAACAACATGTAGCATCTTCGCCGCCCAGTGTGCATCACTCCCCGAACAAGACGACAAGCATGTCCACAACAACCGTGTTAGAAACGAAACGGACGAACGGGGCGGGCGCCACCAAGCTGCAAGGCGGCGACGGCGCGAAGAAGCCGTACACTGGCAGTGAGTAGGCACGGCGGAACGCGTCGTAGGAGGCGCGACGACGCCCACATGCACACTCACATACGAACGCCGCTGACGCCGCCGCGTCCTGCAGAGGAGCACAAGTGGGCCATCACCAAGCCGCCACTGTTCAACAACAAGCCGGGCGTGTCATTACTGCACACGCTGTTCATCATCTCGGCCACGGTCGTCTTCCACAAGTCGCAGTACGGCAAGGACTTCTACACCTGGCTCAATGCAAACTACACGCCGTGGGAGATCAACGTGTATATCACGGCGGCCATCACGACCGTGTGGTACTTTGGCTGGGGGCTAGTCTTCATGGCGTTCGACTTCATCCCCGCGCTCAACAACCTCATCAAGCCGTACCAGATCCAGCCAACGACACCACCCATCCCGCTCAAGGAGTATCTCTGGATCATTGTCATCAACCTCCGCAACTGGGTGTTCGTCAACTGGCCCTGCTACGCCTTTATCGGCTACTTCTGCCCCTTCAAGACCAGCTACGAGTCGCTACCGGGCGGATTCATGACCTTCTTCACCTACATCTTCGCTCTGCTGTGTGAGGAGGTCGGCTTCTTCTACATCCACCGCTTCTTCCACTCGAAGCGATGGTACGCCTCGGTCCACAAGCTCCACCACCAATACACGGCACCTGTGGCCTTCACCGCCGAGTACTGCACGATGATCGAGCACCTGGTTGTGAGTTACTGCATCGTTTCGTTGGGCACCGTCTGACCTCGCCAGTCCAACCTCTTCCCCCTCTTCATCAGCTTCATCTTCCTCGGCTCGCACTGGTCCATGTTCCACCTGTTCTTCAACGCGCTCCAGTTCGACACGCTCTGCGCCCACTCAGATTACAACATCCCCTTCTTGTCCGACGCGCTCAAGCACGACTGGCACCACTACTCGTATACCGAGAACTATGGTCCCACTGGCCTGCTCGACAGCTTCTATGGCCACAACACCAAGTATGTTGAGTGGCTGAGCGAGATCAAGCGCCGCGACAAGGAGGACCCCAACTGGCGTCTCAAGGCCCGCCGCGATCTCGCCGAGCGTGTCCCCGCCGTGCCATTGGAGTAGGTGTGTTGCGCGAGTGTGATCAAGCTCGCCCGCCAGCCAGTGGCGAGCGCCACAAACACCATCATTTAACGGCTGGCTGCCAACAAAAATCAGCCTGCCGTTCCCCCAAACTCCCTCCTCAAACCCTCGAGCATCGTAATTCACCCGACTCGTGACGAAGCAGACATTTGTAAACTCCAATGTATTGGATAGGTCATGATACCTGTGGTGCAAGCGGTTGCTACTCCTAACGCCCCGGACAAACGGCGCCGTCATCTGCCCAAAGACGCCGACATTCGGGCCAGCCGAAGCCTTCGTTTCCGTGCCTTCCGCAGACTTCCAAACCCTAGCAGATCGTGCAGCGGCATCTAGATACAGACTACATAGCCGTCGGTATCGGCCGGATGCGTGGGGATGTGGAGGGATGTGGAGACTGCGGAGACTCTCCGTCAGCCTTCTGTCAGTGGCATCCGTCGTGTTTCATGACTGAGAGAGTGAGTGCTCGTGCCGCGAACGCGTCGTAGCCACCCGGCCGCCGCCCCACTCCTCCATCTACGTTGCCGGCGGCGTGTATGTCGGCTGCTTTTTGGTGTTGCGGCCCCATAGCCAGCTGGCGCTTCTGCGTGCCAAGTCTGTCAGCGGGAGTGTTGTGGCCAATCTGCCAGTGGGTCCCTCCACCACGGCCTCTTCATGGCCACCCCAACGGCCGCTTCATACCGCATCATGCCGCCCCAACCGAACAGGTTGGTTGTTGTTGACAAGACCTTGACCTCGTACGAAGTGGACGCGCGGGGAGGGGGGTTCTGGGAGGGGCGGGGATGCTCAACCCCCACTCCCCAGACACCAGCAGAGGTGACCTCTCCTCTGACCGCCTTGGTCTGAGTCTCGTTCAAGATGAGAGAGGTGAGGCAGAGGTGAGTGCGCCCCGCAGGCCCGCCGTTCCTTGCGCCCACCACGGGGACGGGGCGCCCGCACCTGGTCGACCTGACCATGCAGCCCGACAAGGCGCGCGCTGCTTCTGTCGAGGGTCCACCGGTCTAGCCCGCTGCGCGAGGCTCGAGTCTGAGATGGTCTTGGAACGGCGGGTTCGATCGACAGTGGTCCCGGCCAACGGGCGTGCGCGCTTCACCTTGGGACGCACACTACCACCTCCGATATGATACCCCCTGTAGGCACCAGGCGGTAGCCGGCCCGCTGTGCGGTGTACGTCGCAGGGTGCGCCGCTGCCTCGTCGCCTTGGACGTCTTGACCTGTCGGTTCCTTGCTGTGTGGACCGAGGCGAGGAAGACCTTCATCCCTCCTCCCCATTCTTATCCACTCCCAGCCCATCTGTCGTTGTCGGCAGCCTTGGACTCCATACGGTGCGGCGGACTGTAAATGGCTGGGATCGCTGACCCAACCGACACGAGAAGCGGCTGTCGACCTCAGCTTCGGTTCCAGGCCACCGTTCAGGCGCTGCCATCACCGGACATATCATATCGTTGGCTGCAGGGGCAACACCGGCCGGCACTACTGTCAGTCGGCGTCTGTAGCCGTGGCAGGACTTTGAGAGGGCGCAATGGTCGACGGTCGACGGTCGATGGTACGGGTTGAACACTGGTGTGGTCATCTACAACACGCGAGCCGTCGTCCCAACAACATCTGCCCTTCGGCTCCAAACCGCGCCCGCCCAGTCTGGACTCGTTCTCCTGGCGTTGCCCTTCGCCAAAGTGCCTGGGATGAAGCGACCCGAGTGACTGCTTGAGCTTGGCAGGCTTGGCAGAGGATAGACAATCCGCAGTCGGAGATGGAGGATAGCGCCGAAGGAGTGAGCGCAACAGTGAGTGTCAACATGTAGGCGGGACACGGCACCTGGCCAAGTCGTGCTCGGCGCTCATGATAGCGAGCACGCCCAGCACGCCTCGACGTCTCGTCGATCTTGGGCTACCTGTGCCGCCGGAGCAGGCGCCACACGCCGAGCATGTGGTGAGCGATCGGGATAGGGCGTGCGGGCACAGAAGGGCGAGGCTATCATGTCATGTGCTTCGGGGATTCGGAGCGAGGGCGGTGGACAATGTCGTCAGTGGCCGTCCGGCCTCTGCCTTGTCCTCTCGCCACCCGTCCGCCACCACTTGTGCGGCGCGTCCAGGAGCTGTGGCTTGTGCGCGGTCGACGCGCATGCGCGCTGACGACGAGCGCTTCGGAAGACGCTCTTAGCCCAAGCAGAGGCAATTAGGCACCCATGTCGTCGTCGTCGCTGCTCAAAGCTGCGGTTCTGACACGGGGATCTGATCTGGGGTGTTGGACCGCAGCAGCAGCGCGGCGGCATCTCGCCGACACTTAATTGTGTTCTCAGGCTAGCAGCCTGAGCCCACCTGCTTGCCTGCGGCGTGGAATACAAATGCAGCAGCAGCAATCGGGTGCGCTTGATGTCATGTGGCCTGCTCGTCCCAATCAGCGTTGTCGTGCAGCCGCTGAGCCCGAGCCAAGCTTGGCCTCTGTTGTCAATTTACGCCTTCCCACAATCCTCGTGACCCCGTCGTGATGGCGGATAAGGCAGAGGCACTGTGCTGAAGCCGCCTTGCCGCCTCCCTCGCCTCCTCGCCTCCTCGCCTCCTCGCCGTGTTGCATGCATCTGCCCACCTTGTACCAGGCGAGGAGGCAAAGTTCTGGAGCGTCGTTGCGCCCAAGCAGCAAGCGCCGGCGCGGTCAGCTGACTAGTGTGGCGGGAGGCGGCTCAGTCACGAGGTGTGGACGTCCGTCTCACCTTGGACGGCCTTGTCGAGTGACGACAGTGTTATTTCAAGCCTCTTAAGTGCGCTTGCTCGGTGCTGCAGGCCTCCCCACCCCCCAGCGTCAACTGTCCTACGTCCTAGTGACCCAAGCACGTCCCATTACCACTCCTCCAGCTCCAACCACTTCCAAGCCAACTGAAACAATGTGTGAGTTAAGCGACGAGCCAGAGTCTTGGCTTGGTGGCGCTGTGGCGGGTGTGGCCGGACGTGGTCAACACCCGTGGTGGCGAACCGCCGACTCCTCCCTTCCAACCCCCTCGCCCCCGCTCACACCACAGCGTCCCCAAGCAACGGATTCGGCCAGTGGGTGCGCCGCGTCTCGCACGACCTCGGCACCATGGGCCAGGGGCGCCAGCCGACCGAGGCCGAGATCGACGAGCTCGTGAACATGGGCTTCCCGCGCGACGTGTCCAAGCGCCAGCTGCAGCTGTGCCACGGCAACGTCAAGCAGGCGTCCGAGATCCTCGTGCACAACGCGCACCAGGGCGAGAACCACCCCGAGTGCCCCGTGTGCACGCGGACAGGCGAACACCGCCGCTCCGGCCTCGCGACCAACGCCAACCCCAAGGGCCCCCGCCTCGACTTCAGCGGCGGCCTCGTGCCCACCAGCTTGCTCGGTAGCAGCCCGACGCGCTCGTCCAAGATGTCGCACGCTCAGCCCGTGACCCTGCCTGATGTCGGCGACGAGGACCACGCGCCGGGCGCCTCGGGCGGCGCCAGCGTCAACGCCATGCTCCGCCGCCCGTCGGTCGCGGATGCCATCAAGCGCATGACCTCGCGCGACGCCGCGCCACCGGCCACGGCGGCGCACTGAGTTGGGTCGTAGGAGGCGTCTGCACAACTCGTGCATGCATACCACACCCGCTCCCAACCTCAGCCATGCCAGTCAAGCCACAGTCCACCACAGTCCACCCCGATGAGCAGCACCCTGCTGCCACCTGCCTGCCTGCCACGCACGCACGCACGTTTCACGCCCACCCACCCCCGAGGAATGACAACCGCCGATACCGGAAACCGAGTCGAGACCGAGAAGCAGAGATGTACAGAAGATCCAAGGTTACGCGAACGCCGTATGCATGTGTGTGATATTTGCGGACGCTGAGCTACCAGGGTGGGCAAGTACGCAACGCCAAGGTGACCCGCGGTGGTGCCGACAACCCCCTCGATTGCCTTGCCTTGTTCATGTCGAGACTAACCATTTCTGTCGTGGTGATACGACGCCGCTGCTGAAACATCTCATCACCTGCTCACACGCTCACATGCTCATCACAGTCATTGCATGTACGAGGCTGAGGCTACATTAAAGTTCTACGACATTAGGGAGGGTGACTGGCGCCAGGCGCCACTCTATGGCTGCTCGCTGCTCTAGTTGGTGCTCGCCGCTCTACTTGATGCTGGCTGCTCTACCTGTACGAGGGCTGCTGGTAATGCTGGTTATATGGCTGGTCGTATGGCTGCTGGTACTGGTACGCCGCGCCCATAGGCACCTGGGCCGTCGGGTTGAGGGGGTTGCTGGTTGGCGAGTGGAGGGGCAGCCTCTGCTTGCCACTAGGGCCGGCGGCCCACACGAAGCGCACGATACCATCCTCAAACGAGAAGGCGGCGAACATGATGATGATGACGATCTCCGGGACCACAAGAAGCACGTCGAGTGCCGTCTGCTTGACGATAAAGCCGGTGCTGCTCGTCGCGTTCCACACACGGTAGGCGCACTCGGCACCCATGGCGAGGGTCATGATCGTGAGGACGACGGCTCCGGGGACGACAGACGGCACGTGGCTGCGCGGCGCGGTGCCCATGCAGACGATAATCACGATCGCGAGCAGCGTAAGCGCAGTAACGGCAGCGAAGGCGGCGCCCGACGCCTGCCGCATGATCTTGGCCGTGTTGTACGCGCTCTGGTCGGCGTTACTGACGGCGTTGACCTCGTTGATGGTGCCGATGATGCCGAGGATCGAGATGCCCAGCAGCACGAGGTGGCGCACTCTTTTGATGGTGGACTGCAGGCCGGACAGGTCGGTCGCCCGCACGGCGGCGTACCATACCGCCAGGAGCTCGAGGATCGCCTCGCAGTAGAACAAAAAGCCGAAGACCACGAGCACGCCCGCGACGATGAGCAGGGTCTTGTAGTCGCTATCGGTGGGGTGGGCGCGGGTGACGATGAAGCGGACGATAAAGGTCGCGATGCGCACTGTGAGGGGTTAGTGGCGCCGTGGCGAGGCTTGGACTCACCGGCACTGAAGATGGCCAGCACTCGGTAGCAGAACACGGGCGTCGAGCCCTTGAGCATGCGCCAGACGATGGCGAGGGTGAGAACGGCGAACACGCCCGCGAAGACGAGCGACTGCACCGGCGAGATGTTCTGGCCCATGGCCGCGAACGGGTTGACGGGGGTGCTCATGGCGCCTGGGGGGGGGGGGGGGGGGGGGGGGGGGGGTCGTCGAGGGTGTGTGGCGGGTAGGTCGGCTTGCCGGTCGGTGTGCTGTACACAGGCCAGGCAGGTGTATGCAGCTTATCGCTCCAGGCGCTGGTGATGCCGAGCTGCATGCACCCACGACCTTTTATCGCGCCGCCAGCGCCGAGTGCCACGCCGAGCACCTCGACCGCCGCCATCTATTTCGAGCGACGGTCGCCGTCGCGTGTGGGCGGGCGCGGTGGTCCGGGCGGAAGCGAAGGGGTCCGGCGGCGCCAGCGGGGGTGGGTGTCGGGTGCACCGCCCGCCTGGGCCGCAGCGAGGCCGGTGACGCTCGATGCATGCGGGGCGGGGGTGGGGGCGCTCGCTTGCTTAGTGCTGCTCGCCATCAGTGCGAGTGGGGGCACTGCTTTGTGCTGCTGCTAGTGCTCCTCCGGCGGCCCGGCGGAGTGGCTCGTGTTGCGTCACGTCGGTGGATGCCGAAAATCGCCACGCCGAGAATGGACGCTGGCTGCGGGGCTGTGCTGCGCTGCGCCGTTGCACATGCATGTACAGTTATGACGATGGCATACATGCACCTGCATGCTGCATGTAGGTCGGTACTTGCTCGCCACGTGCAGTGCGAGTGCGAGGGGCGAGGCTCTGCTGGGCCGACGGAGAGATCGAGTCGCGCACTGCGGATCACTGCCGTCGCGTCGCTCGGTTTGCCGGCTGCTGTGCTGTGCATCTCCGCTGTAGATGTCGGTAGCGAGCTGCGAGCTACCATGAGACGCTTGACCGACGTCAAGGCCAGTATCCCACTATGAGCCGCCGTCATCCGCTGCCGCGGCGATCACCTCCTCCCCCCCCCCCTCTCCCCAAGTGGGGCTGAGTGGTGGCCAGCTCGCAGCTCGGAGTCCGTGAAGCGAGAGACATAGGTCGAGACTTTGACAGAGATACACTCATACTCGGCCCAGCAAGCACGCACGCCCGCCTTCATCTCATCCTCATGCACACCGCAGCACACCCGCCCCGAGACCACGGCCAACCCACGAGATAACGGCGTATCAGAGCTTCAGAGACGCCGGCCGGGGTCGGGCGGGGCCGGGATGAGGCGGATCGACATCGTCAGTCCTGCAGGTGGTTGATCGGCGGGCCAGTTACGCCGTCTGCTGCTCCTGCGTTGTCTGGCCAGCCAGTCAGCCAGCCTGCAGGACAGTATCTCTGCCTCAAAACGCTTATACACAAGCCTGCTGACACCCCGGGCGCCAGCGCCTCGACCGGCGAGAGCAGTACCCGTGGCGATCAGCCACCACGCCGCGGGGCCTCCTCTGCCTCCCTCGAGCTGGCTCCATGCGGCAGCTCGTCGTCACGATCAGAGGCCTGCTTCGCGTTTATCTCGGGTATCTTGAGCATATGCATGGGCACAGCGTCGCCATGCAGCACCACCTTCCGCGCACGCTCGGCGACACTGCCGCGGCAGAGCCCCACGCCCGACATCCCCCGCCGCACATCTGAGTGCCGGTGTGAGCCGGGAGCGCCGCCTCACGCCCCCGACGCCACTGTCGTTCTTGGCTTTGAGCGGCTGCAGCGGGCGGCGTGAACCGGCGTGAATCGCACAGCCGAGGGAGATATAGCCAGGCGTGGGGTGTGCTGCTCGCCCACACACCCACCACCACCACAAGCCTTACACCACTATGGAACCACCCACCGTCGAGACCGCCGTCGTCGTGTCGGCCCTCGTCTTCCTGACCACCTTCATCCAGCGGCACTTCCGCTGGAGCCACGCTGTCGACGACGCCGAGGCGCACCACGAGCCCCGAAGCGCCGAGGAGTACGTCGAGGACTCGAGCGACTCGGAGTTTGGCGTCGAGCCGCCCGACGAGGACGCCGAGCACCACCACAACTACGGGCATGCGCGCGGGCACGTGTGCGAGAAGGAGAGCGCGAGTATTGCTGCCACGGCGTTTGGCGCGGCGGCTGTGAGCGCCAGCTGAGTGAGTGGGTGGGTGTGAGGTGTGCCTCCAAGCTAGGCTGACCAGCTGAGAGCGACACCATGCCCACCCACACCGACACCAACGCCGACACCCACCCACTAGACTCGACGGGATGCCGGCCCCGCCCTGATGTAGACCACCATGCATGTAATCTAGCAGAGCGTGCGGCGCAAGGGCTCCGGAGCGCCCGGCTGCGTGTATCCGATGGCCGCGGCGCGTGCGCGCTGCCTGGCCGCGATTTGTGGCATCAGGCGGGTGTCAGCAGTGCTGCAAACCACTACACCGACATGCCTCAAAGGTGCCACAACACGATCGTCTCGCACCATCGCGTCGCCTCATGAACTGCACCACTGTCAGTGACATCTGACTGGCATGACAGGAGTGTACGTCGAGCGTGCGCTGTGCTTGCGAGGCCGCGATACGAGCGTGTGCCCCTTTTGTCACCGTTCACCTCGCCGGCGAGCCCAGCACTCACCCCGCGCCGTCGAGGCCATCACTCGCACTCTCACAATACACACCAGCACACCAGCTCGCACTCCCACAACACACACGGCCTCGCCACGCATTCGCACGGCAGACCACACACTCGCACGCCCGACACACAGCGTTGTCCCCTCGCTCGCACCGGCGTCCGCCAGCCCACACATGTGTCGTCGACAAACACTGGACGCGCACCATCACTGCTGTCGCCCTCGACGGCGGCGGCAGCGAGTATAAGACGTGCAATATCACACCCCTCTGGTCACTCCCAGCATCAGCAAGCACAATGCCCAACGACATCTTCGCCAACGCCAACGGCAACCAGGTCACCCGCACCGACGACAACGACCCCGACGGCAACGACCCCGACGACGACTACCCGCCCGTGTGGGAGACCTCGTCCGAGAGCGGCTCCGACAGCGGCTACAGCAGCGAGGACCCCGACGACGCGGCCGCGCTCTGAGACCGCGGTGTTCGTGACCCCTAGCCCGTGGTGCACCCTCGCACAGCTAGGAGGCCGACCCACCGCCGCGGGGGGCCTTTGACCCCGGCCGTTGTCTCGTTCGTGTTCGCTCCATAGATAGCTGTGTGCGAGGCTCGTACCACATACATGCAGATTAGTACACCGATAGTCATTAGCCTTGAAGAGGAGTAGGCAAGTCGAGTAGGTAAGGTTGAATTGATTGCGTGGGTGAAGTGGTCGGGGGTTGGTGTTGTGGTGCGTCGCGGCGCAGCATGCAAAGGGGACGGCAAGGTGCCGGTGCGGTGTGTGTCGTGAGTGCGAGTGCGAGTGGGCGTAAGCGCCGGCGTCGGCGTCGGCGTCGTGTGTGTATCCGGCGGCAATCCTTCGCCATCCGCGTCACTCGCCCCGCTCACTCAACACGCACACCCCCGGTTCGCCCCCACCATCTCCCGGATAGAGATGCTGTCCTGCCTCCGGCGCTTACGCACAAACGGCGAGCCGTAGCCCAGCTTGCTCTGCGACCCGACGGCGCGCAGCTGGCGCTCGCCGTACGACACGCCCGTGCCCGCCGCGTCGGGGTCGAGGCTGCCCGAGTCGATTGCCGAGAGGATGGAGCGCGCGGCGAGGAGGAAGGGCATGGCGGCGTTTTCGCCTGTCAGGCTCGATGTCTCGACAAAGAGCAGTCCTGGGGGCGTTAGTCGGTGAGCTGGGGTGGAGCGCGCTGGCCGGCGCGCGCTTCGTTCTCGCCACTCGCTGCCGCTTCTAGCCGCTACGCCGCACGCTGGCGCCCCCGCACTCACCGTTGTCCTGCGCGAACCGCTCCCCCTCCGCCGTCTCCACTTCCCGGTCGTCCTCCCTGTCCAGCTTGTTCCCCACCAGCACGATGGCAAGGTGCGGGCTCGCGAGCGCCTTGCAGTCCGCGAGCCACCGGGACAGGTTGGTGAAGCTCGCGCGCGAGGTGATGTCGTACACGAGGATGGCGCCGGCCGCGCCGCGGTAGTACGAGCGCGTGACGGACCGGAAGCGTTCTTGGCCGGCCGTGTCCCACAGCTGGTGTGCGTTAGTCAAAGTCGTGACGGTAACGCCGGCGCTGAGGACCGGGCACGGCGGCGTCGAGGTGCGCCCGGCCGGCCCCACACGCGCCGCCCACGCAGGCGTCGGAGCCCTCGGACCCACCTGCAGCTTGACGCTCCGGTCGCCTATTCGTATTGTTCTCGACGAGAACTCTACGCCGATGGTGTGCGGTGAGTTCTCCTTGACTGCGAGGTCAGTGGGGACTGCGGCGCAGCCGAGCGACGTACACGACTCATGGATGCACTGGTAGAGGAGGCACGATTTGCCGGTGCCGGCTTCGCCTGGGACGGTGGTCAGAGCATGCTCGCGGCGGCGGCAGCGGCGCAGGGTGTGCACGCACCGATGACGATGAACTTGAAGAGGTAGTCTGCGAGGAGCGGGTCAGCCGACAACGGCGGGCGGCGAAGGGCGGAGAGCAGTCACCCACCATAGGCCTCGACGAGCTCTGTGCCCTCGTCCATGGCGGCGTTGCTGTAGTCGTGTCTGCTGCTGTCGTCGCTGCCGTCGTCGTCGTTGCCGTCAAAGTGTCTTCTGTGGCCGTCGTCGCCGTCGTCGGCGTTGTTCGTTTGCGAGTGGAAGAGTGGATGGAAGCGAAAGGCGGCGGCGGCGGCTTGCTGGGCGGCTTGGCCTGGCGATTCGTTAATCGGCCAACTGGAACAACAACAACCTCGAGTCTCTTCTGCACACCACTCGCAATGCAGCAGCAACACCACATCCAGCACAACATCCAGCTCCCAACCCCGCCAGAAGCGTACGCATCGGGCTCGAGCTCGTCCTCGTCCGGGCAGCAGCTGCAGGTACGTTCGTCTCCACGCGCAGAGCTGATCCCCAGCCGCAGACCCTCCTCGTGCTCGTCGGCCTGCCGGGCTCAGGCAAGTCGACGTTCGCCAACGCCCTCGTCGCGGCATCCGAGTCGCCGGCGTGGCCACACACCGCGCGCCGGTGGGTCCGCGCGAGCCAGGACGACGCGGTCAGCAAGCGCCGGCAGGAGGTCGAGGGGGTCGTGGCGCGCGCCCTGGCGGACGGGCACAATGTTGTTGTCGACCGGGTCGACTTTGACGCCGAGTGAGTGGGCGTGGTGGGTGCGCTGGGCTTGGCATGGGCCGTCCGCGTATCGCTGTGTAGCCTGTTCGGCTGTGGCTGACTCCACTCGCAGACAACGAGCGCACTTTGTCAACATTGGCCGGGCGGCGTCGCCGCGCCCACGCATCTTTGCGCTCACGCTCTCCGCCACGCCGGCGACGCTGCGCGGAAGGCTATCCCAGCGCACGGGGCACCCGACGATTCCGGACGCAGAGCAGGGCCTCGCTGTGCTGGACAAGATGCAGCGCCTGTACGCGCCGCCGCGGCCGACGGGCGGCGAGGGCTTCGACCGGCTGTACACGCTCGACGAGGTGCAGCAGCCGCTGCCCGGCGCGGTGTGGACGCCTAGCCAGCTGCTCGACGTGCTCGCCCGCGTCGAGCGGGGCGCCGTCGAGCGTGCGCCCGCCGGCGGGCGCGATCGCGGCGCCTACGGCGGCGGATACGTGTACGGCCGGCACGGGCCGGGCGGGTACGCGGGCGGCGCGTACGGCTTCACGGGCGCGAATGCGGACGGGTACGGGTACCCCCCGCGCCGGGGCGGTCGCGTCGGCGGCGGACACGACGTGCAGCAGCGGGGGTACGACCGGGGGTTCGACCGCGAGCAGCAGCAGCAGGGGCTGGACCAGCGCCGGCTGTCGGCGCCGGCGCACCCCCCGCCCGGGTGGGCCGGCGGCGTGCCCGCGTGGGGTGCTCCTCGGCGGTCGAGCGAGCAGCACGCGTCGGTGCCGCCGCACATCATCTTCTCTGCGCCGCCGCGGCGTAACGGGAACGGGCCTCAGCCGCGGTGATAGCGGTGCATCATAAACCCCAGGAGATACAAAGGTAGTGTACAGTAGTAATGCGAATACAACGGCGAGCGCTGGCTCTGTCTGGTCTGCCTCGTCCTCTCCAGCGCTTAGGCTGGTCTAGCCACCTCATCCGCTCCGGGGCTCACTGCCACAGGCGTGGGCTGTGCGGCGCGGCGGGCGACGCATCGTACTCGGTGGCAGGGGACCAGGGGGAAGGCGACGTCGAGCGCGAGCTGCGGCGAGCGCGGTCGGCCGCATCGCGGGCCTTGCACGCGTCGTTGCGCGCCAGGCGCGCGTCGGCAGACGGCAGGTCGAGGCCAAACTCTGACCGCACCGACGTGAACGCGGTCGCGAAGTGGGGCATCTGGGCGTGGGTGTCAGCTTGTGTTGCAGTCTCAGCGCCCGCACACAACTCACCATGCGCTCGAGCTCGGCGAGCCGGCCGCGCACCTGCTCTCTTGAGCGGCGGCGCGCGGCGCCCTCGGCGACGTACGCGAAGATGACCGAGTAGGCGAACGCGCTCTCGCTCGGCGCGGCGTGGTCGAGCGCCGCGCGGACGTCGGCGCTGGACGCGTACGCCTGCGTGCGGGGGCAGGGGGTTGACGGGCCCGAGGAAGCGTACGAGGATGAGGTGGAGGCCGAAGACGACGAGCGCGAGAGGGTGAAGACGTGCGGGATCGCGTGGGTGTGGGTTTGGGCGTGTTGGCGGGTGGCGTCCATGGTGGTGGCGAGGGTGGGTGTGCCAGGAGTGAGTGAGTGTATGCAGTGAGTAGTAGCCTCTGGTCCTCGTCCTCGCCGCATGCATGCGCTACTTATATCTGAGCTGACAAGCTGACAAGCGAGTCGTCGACGCGAGCCGAGTGGTTATTTTTTTCTCAGCATGTGCTGGCTGACGCAGCAATCTCTCAGCATGCGTTGCGTGTTGTGCGACTTTGATCTCGGCTGACTCGCTCGCGTCTCGCGTCTGTCTGTCTCGACCGACCTCGTGGCCGGGACGGTCAGCGTCCACTCTGCTCGTCCACTGCCGCTGCCGCAGTGCATGCAGTGCAGTGCAACTCTGCCGAGCGCTGCCGAGCTCGTGCGACGCCGCACACCGTCGGGCTGCAGTCGGTCGCCGCGCCTCGGGCAGCGTAGCGAGCGCACAAAGTCCGCCACCGGGCGCCTGGCCGGCTGGTGCATCCGCCCGCCGGCCGAGACGACACAGCCGAGGGAGGTGTCCGACAACATCGGCACAGCGTACTCGCGGCCCCTCGGCCGTGCACTGCTCAGTCACTACTGTTACATACATGGCACAATACACCTCATACACTAGTTGTCAAGCTCGATCCACTCGCTGTCGCCGTCGCGCGCGCCGACGAGCCGGCGCACGCGGCCGTCGCGCCGCGGCTCGCCCTCGCCCTCGGTCACGCCGGCGAGTGCTTCGAGCTCGGGCGTGATCCGCAGGTCGTGTTTGCGGCGCACTGCAAGCGACGAGGGAGCGAACTGGGGCATCTGGGCGTCGGTTAGCCATGTTGCTGCAGATAATAATAACTGGGACAGTGGGGGCCACCGATCGCTCGGCGTCGCACCAACCCAACCCCCACCGCCGCCCTCGGCTACTCACTCGCCGCTCGAGAATGTGCAGTTTGAGCCCGATATCAGCGCGCGTGAGACCCCGGGCACGCTTTGCCTCCACATATGCAGACAACACGGACGCCGCGTACGCGGGGTCCTGGGCATGCACGCTGCCAAGCGCAGCCTCGACGTCGCGCGAGGTGGCGATGGGCGTCGTGCCCTCCTGCAGAAGCGGGGTCAGCGGCGCTTCGGCTAACTGTTTTCGCCGAAAGCGTACGTACGTAGATGTCCTCGCCGCGCTGCGACTTGCGTTGTGCGCGCCACGCAGACAGGCTGGACTTGGGCGAGGTGGGCTTTGTGGGCAGAGCGTTGCTGGAATCGAGCAGCGACGACGGCGCAGACGTGCCTGGGGTGTAGAGGACGCTCGTGGCTGTACTTGAGCCAGAGTCGGACATGAGGGAGGGTGGCATCGTGGGGGTGGGGGGTGGGGGTGAGGAAGGGGAGGGAGGGGGGCAGGTGAGGTGCTGCGGTAGATGCGGGGGGTAGTCGCTGCTGCTGCTACTACTGTTGTTGTTGTTGCTGCGACTGCTGCTGCTGCTGCTGCTGCTGCTGCTGGTGTCCTTCCCATCACCCCCGTCACCCTCTCCCACATATATACATCTTCCCAATGCACCCACCGCGCCGGCCGAGCCGGCCATGCACCGACTGCCGTGCAGCACCAGCAGCAGCAGAACCAGCCTACGCCGACTCGCCTGCATGCAGATATCTCCAACACGAATCCCGCTACGCCGGCGCGTGGAAAATCGCAACGTGGAAAAATCTTGCGAATGTTGGACACGATTGTTGCGAATGTCCTGCGAGAATAGGATATTACGCGGGAGTCGGTAGGTCATGCGCGTCGAGTAGAGCGCCCGCGCCGCCTCCCATAGGCTGCTGCGTTGACACCACCGCCGATATCGCCTATCTCAGCGGTCCCCGGCCCGCGAGCGCCCCCTTCACGCGCTCGAGTCGGACGAGGCCGACAGAGTGTTTTCCGAGTGCCTTAAAGAATGATTTCCGAGGGCCTGGCGTGGCGTAGACATTGGGAAATCAACAGCGAACGCGTGCTGCCGCATGGGGAGTTGGCAGAGGGAGGCGGGTTGGTCAGCGGCGTGCGCGCATTGTGCGTTGGGAATCACCGCCAATGTTGATCGCAACGTTGGTGTGTGTGTGTGTGTGTGTGTGCACGGTGTATGGAGGAGCTGGGCCGTGCCAAGAGATTGATCAATCTGCGCCTGCCTCGAGTCGAGGCAGGGGGGAGGTTGGCGGCTGGCTTGCCGGCGGTGCGTCACGCTGTCGGGGCTTGCCGACACAAGCTCGCTTGCGTGGATAAAGTCGGTGGGTGGGAGTGAGTAGCAGTGCAAGAGTGTCAAGAGTTGTGAGTGTGAGTCGGTGAGCGACAACGAGGCGACGAGCATGCGCTGTGCGAGTCGACAGCCTCGCAGGCCAGCGCCAACAGCGGCGAGATGGTGGCACACACCACGCCCAGCCACACACCACACAGCACACAGCAGCAGCAGCCACCCTCACACACCCGCGATGGCGAGCTCGCACTCGCTCGCACGCGCCGTGAATGCGAATGCCGACGCGCCGACGCACGCTGCGGATGCAGGCTTCCAGAGCAGGCCGGCATGCCGGCTCCTTTGCCGGCGTCATCGGGCGGTGCCCGACAACGATGACGCCCGGCCAGTCGGTCGGCACGCGCTTGCGCCGCGGCGTACATGAGTTGTGTCAGCCAACAATGCATGCCCGCGTGCACTGGCTGCTGGTTCTCTGGTTCTGTTATCCCTCTAACCGGCTACGCTACGCGACGCCGTTGCCGTCCTTGTCGTCCTGCGCGCCGCCGGCGCCGCCGCGCTCGAGGACGACGTCGGTGCCGCGCGGGACCGGCGCGCCAGCGTGGGCGTAGTAACTCGCGTTCGCGGGCGGGGCGTACGGGGCGTAAGCCACGTTGGGCGGCGGCGCCGGCGCGTTGCCTTTCGTCAGTAGCGCCGACGACGCGACACCCACCGTACACGCTCTGCTGGGAGAACGGGCAGTGCGGGCAGTTGCACGGCGGGTGCGGCGGCGGGAGCGCGCGCTGCGTCTGCGTCTGCGCCTTGGCGGCCGCGCTGGCCTCCATGGCCTTGGTGACCTTGTTCACGGCGGCGTAGGCCACCCCGGCTTGGATGCCCGTCTTGATGATGCCCATGGGGTGTGTGTGTGTGTCGGGTTGTGTGGTGGTGGTGCGGGGCGTGCGAGGTGCCGGGAGCGCGACGAGGGCGAGAGCTGGCGAGGGAAGAGTCTCTCCTTCGCGCGCTGTTATATCCTCGAGCACATCGTACTCATCCACGCCCTCGTCGCTTCTGCCCGCCCCGTCGCCACCAGACGCGATCTCGCCCCGGCCGCCCGCGTCGAGATCGATCGGCACGCGCTGCGCCACTCGACACCGCCACGCTGTGCGCTCTGCGTTTCATCTACGTCGCGTCGTGTTTCGGCGCGCGCGGTACCGACATCTGAAGCGACGATGTGCGATGACGACCGGCGCGGGGGCTGCGGATGGGCGTTGCCCAGGCTTGGCGAGGGCGTGTGTGTGGCGGTGGCCGCGCGGTGGTCTCTGTGCCGCCCACGCCTGCTGCGATCCGCTGCATACGATGCCTGCTACACCCGACTACAAACACGGTCGTGACGTCGTGACGTCGTTTCTTTACGATACAGAGCCAAAGGAGGGAACCTGGGACGGACAAGGGAACATGCACACTCAGTCTAGGCTGCTCGTCGACGCAGCCGCTACACATCGCTCGGGGCACGCTGCTGCGCCCACGGGCCGACCCAGTGCCACTTCTCGCCGGTCTGCGGGGTGCCCTCGCCCTCGGGCGCGAACCCCTCGACCACGCGCGGGGAGTCGCGGCGGCGCGCGCAGATCCAGTAGATGCCGCCCAGGTCGTCGAGGTAGTGGATGCCGACTTCGAGGAGCACGAGCAGCTCAGGCACGACGACGAGCACCGTCTGCGCGGCCGGCGTGCGCAGCCACGGCGCGGCGACAGCGACCCCGACGATGTACGCGCCCTCGAGGACGAGCGCGAGGCCGCACAGCACAAGCAGCAGCGTGCAGCCCCACCTGTTGATCGGGCGCGCGCGGGGCACGAGCAGCCACGTCATCCACAGTGTGGCTGCCAGCACGGCGCCCGCGACGACGAGGACGAGCACGCCCGTGGCGAGGAGGAGCGGGCTGGAAGCGGCGGCCGAAGACCCGCGCCGCACGCAGCCCGCGAGGCCGAGCGCGAGGACGACGGCGAAGAGGACGTGCCGGCCGGCGTGGACGACGTGCGTCGTCGGGTGCGAGATGGGCCGGTTACGGACGGTCACGTACCTGGGTGGGTTAGCTGGGCGGCTCGTCTTGTTTCAGCTGCTCACCAGTCCAGCAGCAGGCCGGTGACGGCTTCCAGGAGGAGCACGGTGCCGACGTGCAGGAGGCTCGCGGAGGCGACGGCATGGGGCTTGAGCGACGTTGAGCCGACGACGCCGCGCTCAGCGGCGACACGGTACTGCACAGCAAAGGTGGCGACGCGGACTGGGGCGTGAGCGAGCTTGTCTTGTCCGGTGGCGCGGGGCAGGGGAGTACTCACCCGCGGCGAGGAGAGCGAGAGCAGAGAAGACGAACCTGCGCGCCCCGACGCCGGCGGCCAGGCGGCCGAGGAAGAGCGCAGCGAAGAGCGCGTACAGGACGGCGTAGGCGATCGACTGGGCCTTGGCGGCCGGCGCGGCGAGCAGCTGCGTGCCTGTGGGCGGCGTGGTGGCCATGGCGCGGGGGGTGGATTGGCGGCTGTGGGATGAAAGCGAGTGTGAGTGGGCGTGAGTGAGTGATGAAGGAGAGTAGTTGGGCAAGAGCAGACAGACCCAGTGCGATGCGATGCGATCCGACGTGAGTGAGAAGCAGAGCAGCAGCAATGACGAGCAGGCCAAGCTCTGACCGAGCACAGCGCGCGCAGCCGCGAGCCCGCCCGGCGCCGTGGGGCGCTCCACCTCGCAGTGCGCTGTCCTGTCCTGTCCGAGCAGTATCGCGCGCAGAGCAGCGCGACGCAGAGGAGAGCAGAGTGGAGCGTAGAGCGAGTTGCGGGTGTCATCTCGCCGTGCCCGGTGAGCGGCGACTAGCACTCGGGCATGGCGACGACCGAGCCGGCGCCTCGGCAGGCCGGCCCGCGCTAGACTTGGGAAGCTGCGAGCGTGGCAGGTTGCTGCTGCTGCATGCATAGATGTGTGCTGCTCGTTACCATTGTCATATACTGCGCAAGCATGCTTTATTCTCGCTGTTGCTGCCGTCGCCGCCGCCGTCGCTACCACCGACTCCGACATCGCGGGCGCTTAGCTGATGCCGAGGGCGTAATGAATGTTCGGCCCGAAGCGGCACGGCGACTGACAACTCATGTCGACAGTTCATCTCACTCATCATCGCTTCGTCTTGTCTCTTCGTCTTGTCTAACCATCGCGCCCTCGGACCCGCACAGTAACGAGCTCGACCCACCGCTGCGCACCACCGGCCTGCAGCTCACAGCGCGAACACACGGTGCCTCGGAGACTCCGCACAGTCGCCTCACCACCTCCATCTCGACTTTTATCACCAGCTCGACCGTCGTCGCCACCTCACCTCCTCCCCTCTCTCTTCCCCGCCCCCTCCCCCCATCACCCAAAATGACCGCCAGCACACACCACAACCGCCAGAATGAGCCGCACACGCTCAACCCATACGCGGTGCAGGGCGCCAAGTGGCTCACGGCGCAGCACCCGAAAATGACAGACGACTACTTCCTCCTCTTTGACCGGTACCGCATGACGGTGGGTAGGAGCCGCCAGTGGCAGCGCTGACGCCAGCTCGGGATGACGGGCAAGGCGTCAAACGTCGTCGCGGCGCTGCAGTCGCGCCTCGCGACCACCAACCCGCAGTACGTCTCGCCGCCGACGCCAACGCGGCGCTGCGCGCCGCTGACACACCCAGCTACGCCATGGTCGTGATCCACTCGTACGCCGACTTCAAGTTCGCCAACGGTGCGTCGCGCGCGCACGTCGCACACAAGCTGTCGGCGCTCGAGGCCCTCGCGCCCGAGCACGCCGAGACGGTGGCCGACATCCGCGCGGCGTACGGGCTCAACAGGAGCCACATGACGGACGGCGGGCGCGTCGTGCCCGTCGACGTGGGGCCGCGCACGCGCGCCGAGCGCGCGCGGTATTTCCTTACCGGGAGGCAGCCGGACATTGTCCGCGCCGTGCCGAGCGCCGACGCGAACTCGCCGTTCGTGCCCCTCCCTTCTGAGCGTGGGAGCGCAGCACACCCGTCCGACACCGCCGCGCCCGTGTTCCGTGTGCGCACGGGCGAGCGCGCGCCCCCGCCGTATGCTGCCAACGCTGAGAGTGCGCGCGTGCGCGAGCTCCGCGGCCTGCTCGAGGACGAGACGCGTAGGAGAGAGGCGCTCGAGGCTGAAGTAGAGCAGCTCAAGGCTAGGCTCGCGGAGCGCGAGTAGGCAGGCAGCGAGCAGCAGCATAGATACGATAGATTCAACAGGGATACATTGGTCATCATACAGAGGAGTGCGGCGCAGTCGCCTACGCCTACTCCAACCCCCCGAGGTCCATCCCCTCGGCCAGAGGCCAGAACTGTGCAGCCGAGAAGATGACCTTTGTCAGCCGGTTCCCGCTGCCGTCCTCGCCGGGCGGGGGCTCGAGGTGCTCGTTCACAGCGGCGGGGAACAGGTCAGACACGTCGGTGCGCGACTCGGTCTCGGCCGGGGTCGTGAGCGGGCCCGTTTGCTCCGTGCTGTGGGCAACGTGTGTGGCTGCAGGCGCCGCGTCGTCGTCCTGCGGCGGCCACGGCAGCACACCGGACCGCCGGGCCTTGAGGACGAGCCGTCTGAGCAGCGGCGCGAGCGGGTAGCCCGGCATGGAGGGCAGCACGCGGACGAGCGCGTCGAGGTCGGCGCCGATTCTGTACTGGTCGCTCTGGTCGGGCATGAGCGTCGCCAGGCGCAGCAGTGCGCGCGCGGCAAACACGGTGCCGACGTCTGTGGGGTTGGTTAGCAGGCAAACAGATGTAGGTGAGTGTGTGCGCACGGTAGTAGCGATTGCCTGGGATGTCAGCACATACGCCCACAGCCTAGCTGCTCACCATAGACCACATTGTCCGAGTGCGGGCCGTGGATGAAGGACGAGACGATAAAGTTGGCCGCCTCCATCGCGGCGACGAGCAGTCTGGTCCGCTCCGCGCTCATGATCTGGATAGAGCGGCTCGAGATGCCACTAAGCAGAAGCGAGTTGGTCTGGAGGCTGCGGGGGTCAGATATTGTCTATGCTACCACGCTTACATGGCATTGGCTCTTTGCAGCTCCACTAGACATGGTTAGCAACGCACGGTACACACGCACTCACGCTGGTGGAACAGGAAGTCGTCTCTTCCTACACCACTCTCGACTGCACACATCAGCACTCGCCCTATCCACACACTCACCATAGTACTTGGACCAGTAGTGGTACAGGCTCTCCAAGCTGTCGTTGACCTTAAGGATTTCCATCAACGTCGGCGGCGCATCACGGATCCTGTCGATGTACCACGCGCGATGGAGCGTCACTGTGGGGTCAGCTTGAGCACGCGAGCGAGCAACGTTCAGCTGGACGCACTTCTCGGCAGCATGAACTCAATGGCCACGATGAAGCGGCTGTCAAGGACGGTGGTGTACGGCAACTTGAGGAAGTGGCGCAGGTGGTCGAGCGACTCGTCAAGGAAAGGGACGGGTCGGCCTTCACCAAATGCCATTCTGCACGCGTCAGCGCGTCCAATCACTCTGAGCGACCTACTCCATGCGCTGCTTCGTAATCTGAAGTGGTCAGCTTCTGCCACACCTGCACTGAACAACTCACCGCCAGCCAGCATCGAACGTCCCCGACACCGCGCCGAATACTCATGTCGGAGCGCGTGGAGCCCGGACCCAGGTTGAGGAGCACGGCGAGTTCGTTGTGAAAGTCCATCTCCATTGCCATACTCATGGCGTGGTCTGGTCGTCAGCTTTGTGCCTCTCGCACAGCTCACTGATTCGCCGCCACTGCATGTCGCTGAAGCAGCCCATGAGGCAGAAGGCCCTCACACAGTCGAGGCGGTTGATCGGGGAGAACAATGTCCAGCTCGCTGAGCGGTCAGCACTATCGTGCAATCATAAGCCCACCCATGACCTTGCAGAGCTGGATACACTGCAGGTGGAGCGCTGACACTTCCTTGTTGGCTTCCGTGCAGCGGACCATGAATGTGATGATTACGGTAAGCGTGAACGGGAAGCGCAGGCGGAGGCTGGCAAGATCAGCGTGGCTCTCAACTCCAAAACCGCATCGGCTCACCAGTCAAACGTATCCGTCTCGGCGTCGAAGATTGGAATGAAGGGGTGGCAGCTCTTCATGAACCTGTATTGTAAGCCTAGTGCACCCCGCCACCTTCGCCTTTGGACACTTACTGCTCAAATAATGCCCGCCCCTCCTCTTCACTGCAGAATCCTTCGTCAATGGGATTGGTGTGCGACGTGCCATAGTCCTCCCACACCGCGGTGAGGCGCTCCTTTGTGAGGTTGACCGTATCCGACTCGATAATGTCGACCGGGCGCCGCGCCGAAGGAGCGCCCATCCAAGTCAACGCAAGCCGGTGTCCCTCGTCCAGCAGCGTCGCACGCTCAGAGAGAACAGTCATGTCGCGGTATGGCTGAGACCGCGCGGCCATCTCGAGCGGGTTGTCGTCGTACGGCCCGTCGTCTACCTCAAACTCGAAGTGGTCCGTCTCGCAGTTACCGTCGTCGAAGGACGGCGGCTCGGGGATAATGGACACTGTCGGTGGGCCGCTGGTCAACGGCCCGCCCGTTGCTGGCGGAGGCGGGGCCGGCGTTACAGACTGCGGCACCGAGGGGGCCGACGCCGGGGCAGACGGCGGGCCCGACCCGCCGTTGTGGAACCCGTGCACTGGCGACGCACCCGCAGAGTTGGCGTGCTCCGAGTCGGATCTGCTCGACAGCCGCATGCGTCGCGGCCCTGGAAGGGGGTAGCTCGGCACTGACGAGGACGAGGATGTGGTGGGCAAGGGCGGCGGCGGCACGCTGCTGCCCGCGCCGTGGAGTGACGACGAGCTCATGCTCGGCAGCATTGGCTCGAACGTCGGGCTCGTGTCGAGCGCGAGGTGCGAAGGGTTCGGCGACAGCACCGGAAAGTCGATGCCGCTTCCATTCCCAGAGCTGTGTCGACTGGGGTACGTCGGCGCCTGTGGGGCGAATGTCGAGCGGTGAGCAGCTGACACCGGCGTTGGGGGGAACGACGACGTGTGGGCGTGCGTCGGCGCGAGGTGCGGCTGCTGCTGCTGTGACGACATGCCGTGGATAAGGGAGCGCATTTCGGCCAGCTGCTCCCTCAGCGACGTGACCTCGGCCTGGAGGTTGCTGGGGGGTTAGTGCCGCGGCGGTGGAGCACACTCACCTGTCGTCGGCGTCGGGGCTCGCGCCGGCGCGGCTACGCTTCCTCGGCGGCGGCGCCGCCCTGTCGTCCTCAAAGCCGGACCGGTCAAAAGTGCACTCTAGCTTGCGCGCCCGGCAGCGCTTGCACGGCGGGTTCTCCTTGTCGACGCACTTGATGCGCATCTTCTTGCAGTTGTCCTGCTGTCAGCGGCGAGCCAGTGGCATGCGACGTACACATGCGCCTGGGATGCGGGTCAGCCCTGGCAACACACCCAGTCCGCTCTGCTACTCACGCAATGAGTTGTCTCGCGGGTTGCGGATGAGATTCGCGTTGTGCGCCGCAGCCGACGACGACGATGCCGCCGGTCGAGGAGGGAGTGGCGGTGCGCTGTCGGACTGGGCCGAGAGGCTCCTCGGCTCGTCCTTGTGGTTGGCTGTCATGGCTGCAGGCGCATGGGTCTCGGGCCCGACGCTGTGAGTCTTTGGGTGTCCTTGGCCGACGTCTGGGCCTTGAAAGAGTCGAGTTGTGCGATGGACACGACAAAAGACAAAAGTCGGCTTGTCGCTACAAATGTCGCGAGTAATCAACAATCAGTGTGGTGCACCATGCGGTGCCGTGCCTTAATGCTTGGGTCACGTGATAGATCGCGTGGCACCCACGTGGAGTGCTCGACTCGTTGAATGCCTAATGCCTTAATGCCGGCGGGGGCTAGGAAGATGCATGCATGCATCTCTCCTTGTTGTGGCGACCCTGTCTACTCCCTGCCTTCCTACTGCTAGAACACTGTGCAAGAAGCATGATGCCGTGAAGATTGGAAGCAGAGGTGTGGCCAACCGTTGGAGCCTATGCCACATGCAACTGCAGGCAGCCCTCCGTACTACTCCATTACCTCGATGCGTGCGTGCACAACATTAGCAGCCACTTGCATCGACGGCTTGATCACTTTGCACCCGTACTTGCATCTCTGCATCTGCATTATGGATACGACGTCAGTGGCTCGTGGCCCTTTGGCCCGCCGGCCTGGATGGGCCCCAGGCGAGCACGGTGGCTTCAATCCGGGGAGGAGGGCAGAGCTAAACCTGAGACCCAGTTCTCTCGGCTTCTCCCGTCCATTGTGATTAGGCTGCCTCCTCGTTCCTGCACCCTGGTCACCAAGGTTACAGTTTCCACTATGCCCGTGAGTTTGTTGCACCGTCTGCTTCGGGTGTGCCGCGCCGCTGACGTGCTAAACAGCACGTCGGCCTCAGGGTGGGCAGCTGAAGTACGTTACTCCGATCATCCGGCGCTTGCAGCCTGAAGATCCCAGTACTGTGCCGAAGTGGCGTCGAGCAAAGACTCGTCGTGGTCGCCCACTACCTGGCGCAGCCTGCCTGTACCAACAGTTTACAGTTGGTGACCGGACGCCTTCCGCGACCCACGTACCTAAGGTGCCTGCGTGCATGTGTGTACGCCTGCCTGCTCAGGAAAGACCACGCGCCGCAGCCTCAAGCCAAGATTAGGTCGGGAGCCGTGGGAGCACCCGCACGGCCTCGTCCTGTAGGCAGGCATGCCATCCTCAACTCTTCTCGCACCTGTCGTGCCCACCTACACAGCGAGGTCCGAGCGTGGGCATGGTGTTTATCTTAAAGGAGCCGCAGCTGCTGTTGACATCACCCAACTCTTGCATTGCAGAAGGCTGCGTTGTTTGTCTAAAGCTGAAGCTCGGCTCGGTCTCCCATACCCCTACACCTAGCCACTTGACACGCCGCGACCACCACCATGAGCTTCAACTCACGGCAAGGCCGCATCATCCTCAAGGCGTCAGTCCTGCTTAACCTCGCCGTCGTCACCCTCGTCTTCTTCCTGTACACATTCCCGGCCGACCAGCCGCAGCCGGCGTCCTGGACGCGCCTCTCGCGGCCGCCTGTCGACGCCGAGCCCTCAGTACGCGTAGTCGAGAAGGTCGTCGAGAAGGTCGTGGAGCGGGTCGTCGAGGTGCCCAAGCTCGTCCCCGCGCCAACATGTTCCATGTGCTCTGCCAACTCGGAGTTGTGCAGCGAGCTCGGGTGAGTTGCAGCGAGGAGGCTCTCCGAGCGCCGCCACTAACCCCCACAGCGAGTCCTCTGTCGAGGCCGCCGTATCGTACCGGGGCACGAACCAGCGTCTCCGGCGAGTGTTGGCCAAGATGCGCTCCGGACAGCCGTTCAACGTCGCTGCCATCGGCGGATCAGGTATGTGTGAGCTGCTCCGTGCTGTGCCGGGCGGGCGGGAGGAGTGCGACGAGTGGCAGCGGGAGCGTGGCGCCGAGTATAACTCTAATCCCCGTCATTAGTCTCAAAGGGACACACGCTGCGTGACGCCCGCGAAGAGACGTGCAAGTTCAACTTGCACCGTCGCATCTTCGACCACCTCGACGCAAAGTTCCCCGGCAAGGGCGAGCCGTACATCGCAAAGCAGAGCACCGAGTCTAAGAAGGACGAGGGACGCAACGGCTTCATCAACGGCGCTCAGGGCGGAACAGGTGGGTAGTTACTCCGCCAAGCTTTTGAGTCTAAACATCCCAGGGAGCGACTACTTCTCCATGTGTTTCCAGGAACACATCCCTACTGATGTCGACCTGGTCATTGTCGAGCTCGGTGAGTCGCGCTGCGAAGTGACCGGTGCACCCGACTCACACGTGGCAGCCATCAACGACCAGAACTACCCCATGTTCCAGAAGCCGTTCGAGCTCCTCCTCCGCGGGCTGCAGGACCTGCCGTCGCAGCCGGCAGTCATCTACGTCCAGGTGCTCGCGCTGCCACTGCACGCGCTCGTGTCCGGCGCCGTGCCGCAGACCGCGATCGCGCAGTACATGGACGTGCCGACGCTGTCGCTGCAGCACGCGGTGCTGCCCCAGATCCTGCGGGACGAGGCCTTCTCCCAGCGCGTGTTTGCGACCAAGAACGACGGCGAGATCGACGCGCGCCACATCAGCCGCTGGGGCCACGAGAAGATGGGCGACCTCGTCAGCGCGTACCTCGACTCGCAGCTGTGCGAGATGGACCGTCTCGAGGCGGCCGAGAAGAAGCGCACAGGCAAGGCCAGCATCGACATTGACTCGCTGTACGCTCTCAACCCGCTGCCTAGGGTACGTTTTGCGTTGCTAGTCTGTGCTTGCACTTACACACCCCAGCTCCTCTCGTCCGACACGTGGGACCCTACGCGCGTCATTCCCCCGCTCAAGCCCATGTGCGCGTCGATGAACTCGAAGAACAAGCCTGCCCCGGTCAAGAACGACGGGTGGAGCGAGTGGGCCTGGAAGGACAAGGTGAGTGGAGTGGAAGGGGCCAGCAGGAGCACAGCTGACGGGCCAGAACTACATGGTCACCAAGACACCCGGTGCGACCATCTCGTACGAGATCCACACCGCCCTCGGCCTCGTGCAGCTCTTCTACCTCCGCTCGTGGGAGTTTCACCTTGGTGTGCTCAAGTGCTGGCTCGACGACGACGAGGCCGCGGCCGTCACGATCGAGGGCTACTGGGACCAGAAGTACAACATCGGGCAGCGGTACGACGTGGCCAAGGACGCGACCCCGGGCAAGCACATGCTCAACTGCAAGTTCTTGGGCAAGAACGGCAACCGCGCAAGCGGAGACGAGTTCCGCATCATCTCCATCATGAGCATTTAGACACGACGATATAGAGTTTTGTATCATTGTATTGCATTGCATAGGTTTCGTGCTACGTGTCGGCCGCCATGTGGACGGCGTCGAACCAGTCCTGGCCGTCGAGGTTGGCCTGGAGTCAGCGCGAACAGGCGACCGGCGACAACATACCCCGCTCTCGCCGGAGAGCTCGTTCAGGTCGAAAAGCGGGAAGAGGTTGTCCATGGAGAAGAGGTCGAACGGGTCGCTCGCGATCTCGGAGGCCGCCGGCGCCTCGCTCGGCGTCACCCCCTCGTCGTCGGGCTGCAGGCTGGTCGCCGCACCAAGAGGCCACGGCAGGGAGCCGTTGCGGCGCGCGTGGCGGATGATCTTGCCCATGAGCGCGGCGAACGGGTAGCCCGGGAGTCGCGGCAGCTTGGCGACCAGCGCATCGAGGTCGGCACCGACACGATGCAGGTCGACGTGCTCCGGCAGCAGCGTCGCGAGCCGGAGGAGCGCTCGTGCCGCAAACACGGTCGCGACGTCTGCGACGCGGCGTCAGCACGCCCACCAGCACCACACACACGGAAGTAGCGGTTCCCCCACTCGGCGTGCGCCCCCTGGCTGCCGTGCACGAACTCGGTGACGAGGAAGTCGGCGGCGTGCAGGGCCGTCACGAGGACATCGCGCCGGTCCTTGGACATGAGGCGGACATCGGTGCGGCTGCGGATCCCGCGGAGGAGCTTGATGTTGGTGTGCAGACTTCGGTCAGGGCTGCCCTCGGACGCACTCACATCGCGTGCGAGCGCTGGCACTCGACTGGCGTCAGTGGAGCGGCGTGGCGAGACACGCACGCTGCAGGAAGAGGAAGTGGTCGCGCGGGAGACCGGCGCGCGCTGGTGTCGGCTTCAGCGTCGTCATGGAATAACGCACAGTAGTAGCTCGACCAGTAGTGGAAGCGGCTCTCGAACGTGTCGTTCACACGCGCAATCTCGCCCGTCAAGAGGCAGTCGCCCTCCTCGAGCGTCCACACACGGTGAAGGGGCACTGGCGTTAGCTCAGCCGGCGCACGACGCACCCCGCGGCTGGAGGAACTCGATGGCGACAATGCTCCGGCTGTCGTTGATGTTGGCCAGCGGGTGGCGGAGGATCGCGCGCAGCTTGTCGAGAGGCTCGTCGACGAACGGCACCGGCCGGCCCTCGTTGAATGCGATTCTGTCTCGGGTCAGCTTGCCCCCGCGCGGCGCACGTACTCGAGCCGCATCTTCTGCAGCTGCTGTCAGCTACGTACACGGCCCACCACCCACCGCCATCCACACCCGTGCGCCATCCACGGCTGGCCGGTCGCCCTCGGCCTGGGCAGCGCTGCGGCCGGCGCCGAGGCCGGTGCGGATGAGGTGCGGGAGACACTTGTACAGCCCCATTTCGGCGCTGGGGTCAGCAGCACGGTCAGGCTGCTCACCCTAAGCTCAGAGCGTAGCCTGAGTCAGCTCGGCGCGGGAGTACACCCACTGATTGGCCGCCACGACAGGTCGCTCCACGACCCGAGGGTCACCATGGCCTGCACCGTTTGAAGGCTGGCATGCGGCGAGAAGAGTGTGGCGTTGGCTGGCGTCAGCGCCGTCGTCGCAAGCATGCCACGCACACATCGCCTGGGCCAGTGCACGGCAATGTACCTGCAGCGCGCTCGGTCTGCCATGCGCGTCTTCCACCTGTGTCGCGATGAGCAAGATGACCGTCAGCACGAATGGCGCGTCGCGTAGCCTGGTGACATCAGCGCCACACACGAGATCTGCTCACCGCTCGAACGTGTCGCGGGCCGGATTGAGGACTGGGACAAAAGCATGCGCGTGGGCCATGAACCTGGCGCGGGCGTCAGCGGGGGCCGTTGGGGCGACTTACAGACCGAAGAGCCGCCGCGCCTCCGCGTCGGTGCAGTAGCCGGCAGACACGGGGTCCAGGAGGCCTGCTTCGGTGGGGGCAGCTGGTGTACAGGCTGGTGGCGACGGAGACACGGTACGCCGTCGCTTGTGCCGCGAGGTAAACTGAGCGTCTACCTCACGACCTGTTGGGACACCACCGTCGTTGTCGTCCCCCTCGCTCTCCACAGCGGCCTCGTGCGCGTGGACCTGCCGCACGATGTGCTCGTGGTCCTCGTCCTCGTCGGGCGTCATGGCGGCCGCAGCGGCAACACCAGCGCCGGAGCCACGCACAAGCCCCGCCATATCATCGCGCAGTGCCGCCATTTCAGCCTCCAGGGCCCGCAAGCTGCGGTCAGCGTCGCGCGGCGAATCGCCCTACCGCTCGCTCGGCGTCGCCTCGGGCTCGGGTATCCCCGGCGTGAGGTTGAACTTGCATTCGATACGGTTCGCGCGGCACCGCTTGCATGGAGGTTGTTCTTTACCCACGCACTTGACCTTCATCCGCCGGCAGCCGTCCTGGAGTCAGCGGGGTCAGACCATACGGGGACGCACGCAGGCGCCTGGTCTGGTCAGTGACGGCGGACTGGGGGTGGCCTACGGATGCTCTTGTCGCGGATGTTGCGCACGGGTGAGTGGGACATGTTAGTGCGGGAGTGGGCAGTGCTGAGGTCGACCCCGACGCTCGCGGTCTTGAGTGTTCGCTCGACAACATCGACATTGCGGCCTGAGCCTTCGACCCCGGCTCAGTCGACACCCGACCACGGAGCCTCCGAGTGGCGGCGTCCTGCCCGCCGGCCAACCCCTATCTCCCGAATCTCCCCCGACCGGCTTCCACCATCTCCGCCATGCCATGCATATGCACACTACAAGAACTCGCTCGCGAGCACGAGGAACACGCTCGCAGTCCACGAGTATGCCGTGTCGCGGTTCGCCTCGCCTGTCAACGCGTTGAAGTTCTCCGCTGAGCCGCCAATCTTGAACGCGTTGCAAAACGCCCGGGCGATCCGGCTCGCCAGCTCCGTTTTACCGGCACGGCGCAGGCCATCGACAATGAGGAGCGTCGACGGCGCCCACACAGGCCCGCGCCAGTACCCGTCGCTCGTGTACTTGTCGCTGGTGATGGACTCGGTCGCGAGGCCGTAATCGGTGATGAAGCCGCCGGTCTCGAGGCGCGTGACCAGCGCGATGAGCATGTCACTCGGCAAACGGTCGCCGAGCATCAGCGGTTGGAGGAGCAGGAGGCTCGCGCAGTCTATGGCAGTGTCCGTTGGGACATGTCGCGCCGCGAACCGGTCCCCGGCCCACAGCTTCTCGACAAGTGTGGCGAACAACCCATCCGCGCGCGCGGTGTACGCCGCCGCCTTGTCCCTCAAACCCACGCGTGTAGCGACCCGCGCAAGCGAGTCGAGCTGCAGGATGAGGTGCGCCGCCAGGTCAGGTGACTCGACGGGCACACCGAGGTCAAACACCGTCGAGTTGTCCCAACCTGAGTCGTTGCCATGGTAGTACGCCGGGAGCTGCCGACCGGCGCCAACGCGCTCCGTAAGCCAGAACTCGGTCCACTTCTCGAGCTTGGGCAACGCGGCCGTCACGTCGGCATGGGTTAACACACCCGCCGCGTGCATCTTGTCGATCGTCCATCCGTGCACCGGGGGCTTCAGGAATGCGTAGGTGATCTCGCGGTCGTTGAGCGAGTCAGGCAGGTTGCCGCGCGGGCTCTGGTGCTCAAGCATGGTCGCAATCTGGTCCCAGCACAGGGTGGGGAACGCGCCGAGCGCCATGGCGTTGAAGCAGTGGTCCCATGACCACACGGACGCCATCCAGTTCTTGGACATGTACATCGCCGGCCGGGCGAACTGCCCGCTCGGCGCGACGAGCGTGTGCCACGTCACGTAGGCTGCCAGCGCGCGCGCATAGGCGTACTCTTCCGGCGCTGGCGGCGCCTTCGCCAGCCACTCGGCGTAGGTTGGCAGAGCAGTAGCGTTTGCCACAGCAACAGCGTCGTCCACCCGCTCCGTGATTGTCACTACTGTGCCAGGCGCCAGGTGGAAGACAACCGGGTCGCTCATATCGCCGTGCCACTTGGTCTCGACCTCGACCGAGCCGGAGATGACTTCAACTCCGAGGATGATGTTGCTGCTGCGCTTGATGAACGACCAGCGCGAAGCACCAAGGGGTGTGAGCGTGTCGTATGTGCCCAAGTTGGCGGCTGCGAGCGCGAGGCCGGAGGTTTTGGGTGCAGTAATGCGGACGACTGTGGGCGAGTTGAATTGTGCCAACGCCGGGTCGTCAGCTTCAGCCGTCGGGATGGCCAGCGCGCCGTCCGGCTCGAAGCTCGCATCGTACGCGCGGCCCGAAGGCGATGCTGGCAGAATGTCGAAGATCGCCGGCGTCGGTATCCCGCCATGCACGCTCCGCAGCCCCACCACGTCGCTGCGGTCGCGCACGTTGGCGAGGTAGTTGAAGGTGAGGTACGACCCCGCGGCGGAGAACGGCTGGCCGTCGAGCGGGAAGGCGGGGGACACTGGTGTCAGCGGAGCGGTGTGGGATGCTTACTTTCTGCGTGTATGCGCGGTGGTGGGGATGTACGGCTTCATTGTGCTGCCTGCTGGGTTGAAGTACGATGTCAAGGAGCAAGGAGGGGGATCGGGACGACCTCCGAGGCGCAGGGCCGATGACCGCCGGGCAGTCGGCTGTAGCCTATACTCCGAGTCTGCGCCGACTCTGCACCGACAGGGTAGTTGCCTCGTGCCCCACGGCGGCCACTCCGCTGACTTCTGGCTTCGAGAAGCAGAAGCAGGCCAACTGGACAACTCGGCAAGCCGACCACCGAACTCGGGGCTATGACAGTGGCACACTCGTCATGTGTCACTACAGAGGCCATGGCCACGGCACACCACGACGAACGCACCCCACGACGACCGCACCCCACGACGACCTTGATGCGCATCTCGTTCCGAGCGCCAGCCGCCACCAGGGCCCTCGCCGCCCGGCTAACCCAGGCGCGCACCGACTCCAGACCCAGCCGGAGGCCCTCGGCGGTGGCGACGGTGGGCGGCAATCCGACCGCCGAATCTCGCTCCGGCCCCGCCTCCTGACCTTTGACTAGAGACATCTCCGCACAGTATGCTGCACTTATGATTATCATCAACACACCTCCGCTGGATACATAAGGAGGCCCGCGGAGGTGGCGGGGTCCCCACCAACAACAACATGGAGGACAACACCAAGGCCATCGGGCTCACGGCACACCAGGTCGACGCGTCGACCGACATCGACCCCGACGCGCTGTCGTACGGGCTCGAGCTGGTCGAGCAGGAGAAGGTGACGCCCATCAAGACGGTGCTCAAGTCGCACTACAAGGCCGCGCTGTGGGGCGTGATGCTGAGCTTTGCGCTTGTCATGGAAGGTTTTGACATGAACGTCGTGAGTGGCAGACTCCTGGCCGGCCGGCTGACACCAGGTCAACTCGTTCTACGGCCAGCCGGCGTTCCAGCGCAAGTTTGGCACCCTTCAGCCCGATGGGAGCTACAATGTGTCGGCGACGTGGCAGAGCGCCATCGGCAACATGGCCTCGGTGGGCACGCTCATCGGGCTCATCATCACCGGATACTCGCAGGAGGCGTTCGGCGCCAGGAAGACGTATGCCGTGGGCATGCTGGCCATGATCGCGACCATCTTCCTGGCTGTGTTTGCGCAGAATCTGCCCATGCTGCTTGCCGCTGAGCTTCTTATGGGCATTCCGTGGGGTAGGGCTTTGAACTGAGCCGTGCTGACGCCGAGGCATGTTCCAAACCCTCTCCACGGCGTACGCGGCCGAGATCTGTCCCATCCGCCTTCGTGGCCTACTCGCGTCATTTGTCAACATGGCCTGGGGGATTGGTAGGTAGTCAGCGCGGCCAAGGTCGTTGACGAATCCCAGGCATCTTCCTCAGCTCTGGCGTCACGCGCGCAACTCTCAAGATGGACAGCAACTGGGGTAAGGTTGACTGTGTGGCAACATCACTGACCCCAGCCTGGCGCTTGCCGTACGCCCTGCAGTGGGTGTGGCCCGTTCCTCTGTTCTTCGGTGCTCTCCTCATTCCGGAGAGTACGTCTGTAGCGAGGAGGTTGAGCTGACCGCAGGCCCGTGGTGGCTTATCCGCAAGGGGCGCGTCGAGGACGCCAAGTGTGCGCTCACGCGCCTCGCCCGCCCGGGGTACTACGACGAGCGTAAGCTGGACGCGTACGTCGCGGTCATGAAGCACACGGACGACCTGGACCGTGCCGAGGCGGCCAAGGGCTCGTACAAGGAGTGCTTCCAAGGCACTAACTTGCGCCGCACCGAGATTGTGCGTGCCTCGTCCGGGTGACGCTGATGGTAGATGTTTGGCGTGTGGCTCTGCCAGATCTGGGATGGGCAGTACATCACGTCCTACGGCGTCGTATTGTGCGTGCACATGCTGCCAGCCGCTGACGGACCCCAGCTTCGAGGCGGCTGGCCTCAAGCCCGAGCCTGCGTTCGATATCAACCTGTCCCTAAACTCGATGTTCATCATCGGCACCATGGTCGGCTGGTGCTGTGAGTTGACGCAGATTCGGAGCTGACACCAGTGATCCCCCACTTTGACCGGCGCACGCTCTACCTCGCCGGGCTGTTGCTCCAGGCCCTGCTCCTCCTTATCACTGGCATCCTTGGTGTCGTGCCCAGTCGCCCTGGCACCACGTACGGTATTGGCGCCATCCTGATTCTCATCAACTTTGTGTACAACGTGACGATCGGCCCGCTGTGTGAGTAGTCAGCTTGTGCTGTCAGCCTGTGTTGGCAGTTGTGCGCGCTGACACTCCAGGCTACACTATCTCGGGTGAGCTGCCGTCCTCGCGCCTCCGTACACGCTCCATCGCAATGGGGCGGTTCGTATACTCGGCATGCTCGATCGCCGTGAGCCAGCTCAACCCGCGCATGATGAACCACACGGCCTGGTGAGCAGTCAGTCGTAAGTCAGCGCTGATGGCAGGAACTGGGGCGCCAAGTCGGGCTGGTTCTGGCTCGGCACCAACGCGCTCTGCACGCTCTGGTGCTACTTCCGCCTGCCTGAGACCGGCAAGTTTAGTTTTGCCGAGCTCGACATCCTCTTCGCCAACAAGGTACCGGCGCGCCGCTTTACCAAGGTCAAGATTGAGGGTGAGTAACCGTGCGGAACAGCTCTGATGGCAGATGAGGCGGGGCATGGTGCCGCCCACCCGTCCGAGGGCAAGCTCGACGTGTCGCACTCTGAGTAGGGCGAGCGCCTTGTGGAGACGAGTAAAAGGGGGGTGGGCGATCTGCAGGCGTCTCGAGGCGTTGGCGCCCCGTCTGCTTGTTTGCACAGTCGATCCAAAGGATATGCACAAAGTGAAATTACGACGACGCCATGCTACAAGTTGCCAAACACTGCGTCCCATATCTCGTCCTCCTCTTGGTCCTCGCGGCGCTTCTTCTCCTGTTTATGTGTCATAAAGTAGCCCTGGGGACCGAGCGGCGCGCCCGGCGCGTAATCCGTCCCCTTGAGCTGCTTCATTCGCTTCTTGTCCTTGAGGAGGCGCTTGTACTCGTCCCAGGGGAGGTAGTAACCGCCTGGACCTGCCACGGCTCCAGGGGGCATGCTGGGCAGGTGGGCGGATGTCGACGCCGACGGATTTTGAGCGGGGTACAGTGGGGCGGCGTGAGCAGGCTGGATGTTTCCGCCGTGCGCGTATGGCGCTTGCGCGTGGGACGTCGCGCTAGCCACAGGGCAGCCGGGATGGTGTGGGCATGTGCACTGTGGGGCAAGCGAGGTGCTGCCCTGGATGCGGCTGCCACTCGGATCGACGTACTGCCCCAGCTTGCGATACGCGTCTTCAACGAGGCCCATTGTGTGTGTGTGTGTGTGTGTGTTGGTGGCGAGTGAGTAGGGGTACAGCGTTCTGAGCATGGTGCTCGCCGCGTCGGCGCTCACTCTTATCCCTGCTTGCGCTCGGTTCCAACGTCGTTCAACGCACGCTGTATCATGGAATGCAGTGCTCACTTTGGTGCACAGGATTACTCCTCCACTCCTTACGCGTCCCACGCGCTCATTCGGTCCGGCGCCGATACTCTGCTGTAACATGTCGCACGGAGTTGCCGCGAACATGTCACATGCAGAGACTAGCCGCGGCCTGCCCCACTCTTTCTCGCTGCTAGCGACTAGCTCCTCCCTCCCTCTCGGCTCTTTTCATTGCCAAGAAAATGGCGCTATCCTGAAAAGTGGTCGCCACTCCCACGGCTACCCATTAGTGTCGTTTGCTGGCTGTTTTTGGACACGGCTATGGGCCTCAAACGGTGCATGGCACAGTCTACTATGTAGTCTACCATTTGACTAACACCCTGGTACTGTTACAACCGGCATGCACTGCCTTTAAAACTAATGCTTCTTCTAAATCGCGTACACGAACCAGTCGACGTGGTCGCCGTCGTCCTCGAACGTCTTCTTCTCGGCCTCGGTCCAAGGGTGGTCACGAGCAGCGTTGCGGGCAGCCTTCTTGGCGTTGGCGCGGGCGCAGTAGATCCACATGATGACAGCCATGACGATGACAATGCCGCAGTAGCCAAGGCAGACGGCGTGGCCCTTGATGTAGCGGGGACCGTCCTCCTTGGGGTAGATGAACGACGAGATGATACCACCGAGGTTACCGAACGAGACGATGATGGCAGTCGCGACGCCCTTCTTAAGCGAGCCACCGCAGTTGTTGGAGCCCCAGGCGACAACGACGGGGATGAGGGGGTAGACACCGCAGGCGGCAAGGAAGAGACCGGTGTAGTTGGCGCCGTTGTTGACGTCGGCGAGGAGGAGGATGTAGCCGAGGGCGGCGACAAAGGCAAAGCAGATGACCACGAGGCCACGGCGCTGGAGCTTGTCCGAGAGCCAGCCGGAGAAGACAGTGCAGAAAGCAGCGGCAACGTAGGGAGGAACCGACATGAGCTGAGCGCGGGCGGCAGTGTAGCCGAGAGCAGCAACGAGGGTGGGCGAGAAGAGGGAGAAGGTGTAGAGAGGAGTAAGAGTGCCGTGGAACATGACCGAGAAGGCCCAGACCTTCCAGTCGGTGAAGGCATCCCAGATGAACTTGGTCTTGTACTCGTGGCTGCAGCCGTCGTTGTCGAGGCGGAGACGGGTCTGGAGGACGTGGCGCTCAGCCTCAGTCAGGAACTTGGCAGTGTCGGGGTAGTCGTGGAGCATCCAGAAGGAGACCACAGCGACAACGACGGTGAGGATACCCTCAAGGATGAAGATCCAACGCCAGCCCTCGTAGCCGGCAGTGCCGTCCATGAGGTTGATCAGACGGGCGAGGAGACCGCCGAAGGCACCGGCAGCGGTGGCGGCCGAGAAGAAGAGGGCAATGCGCATCGAGATCTCGAAGCGGCGGTACCACTGGGTGAGGTAGAAGGAGACACCGGGGAAAAGACCGGCCTCAGTGATGCCAAGGAAGATACGGGTGACAAAAAGGCCGACAAAGTTCTGCACAAAGCCCATGCCTGCGGGTGAGTTAGAATCTGCGGTCTCCGCCGTCGCTGATACCCGTGCAGCAAGCGTCCCTTGTGGGGGTACGATCGCCACTGTACCACTCACCAATCATGACGACACCCCAGGCGATCATGATGATCGGGAGCCACATGGACGGGCGCCAGGCCTTCATGACCATGTTGGAGGGGACCTCGAAGATAACGTAGAAGGCGAAGAAGATGGCGAGACACGCGCCATACTGGGTAGACGAGAGGCCGAGGTGCTTGGACAGGCCGAACAAGTTGGCGTTACCGATGTTGGAACGGTCGAGGAAAGAGAGAAGGTAGAGGAGAGCGAGCCATGGGACGAGGCGGATGTCGCTGTGGCGGGTGGTCAGCTGGCTGTGTTGGGTGGAGTGGTGGCCGCCGAGTGGAGGCAAACTTACACCTTGCGGATCAACCTCTTGATGTTGACATCCTGGGCCTCGTAGTCGTCGGAGACGGAGCCTTCGGTCACGTCGCCAGCAAACTTGCCAGCAGCGACAGCGGGCGGCGAGCCCTCGACGTAGTGCTTCTCGTCCTTGTAGTCGGTAGTAGCCATGGTACGAGTGGTGTTTTCACAGGATGAGGGGGGCGGGTCTGTGAAGATGTGGCGAACCTTTTAAGCCTCGTCGCTCAATCAGTCTGAGCGAAACACCTGGGCGGTCTTTGTAATTCATTCCCCTTGTGCCGTGTCCGCCCCACCACGCCGGTCGTCGTATCGGTCGGTCGGCCGGTCGGTCGTCTCGTCACTGGCTCCATCGCACCCGTGTCGCCTGGGTCCATCCCTATTGTCATGTTGGAGCCCAGGACCTGGGATAGGGAGAGAATGCGGGCCGCAGGCACGCACATACGCGAGGAGGCCATCTAGCTGTTGCCTCGTTGGCCCGCTGATTGCCGAGGAAAACGAATAGGGCGAGGCAGAGGCGGGACCCCGAGAGCCCAAAGGAGACCAGGCCGGGCCTTGGCATGCCTCGTGCTGTGGGGGCAAGTACCGGTTATGCATTGAGCGAGGGTGCGTGCTGCGCGCTACGTGCGTGCGTGCGGCGGCGCGATAGGGGGGCGGCGGAACGGGGTTGGGCGCCCCGTGTTTGTGCCGGCGGCGTCAGAGTGGGTTCAGTGAACGTGTGGAGTCTTTGTCGTCGTTGTGCCACGTTCAAAACCCGCTACCCCGCAACGGCTCTAGCTTGGCGCTGGAACTGATGACAGCCACCTCGCGCCTCGCGCCCCCTGCGCTCCGCGCTGCGCTGCGCTGCTCGAGAGCCAGCACGCGCAGCGGCTGCCGACTACCCGACCTGGCGTGTTCCTGATCAACGACTTAAACGAGCCCATCCTACAAAGCGGCCAGGTGTGATGAGTTGCACTATGGTAAGAACCAATGACGATGAGACTGAAGTGTGACTTGGCCACCCTGGCAAGCGTAAAACCGATATCCCGACCCCCACTGCTGCGCGCCCACCCCCGCGTCTCTCCAAGCCTCTCTCCGCGTCTCACGCCGCCGGCACCATAATTCAAGGTTGTCTGCAGACCCTGATTAGCTCGTGATACTCGCCTATAGCAGCTGGACGTTCCCGTGCTCCCTCTGCTATCCTGCCCCTCGGTGTGCCGCTAGCCGCGAGATCCGGAGCAGGCCCCCGCCCCACATGTCTTCCTGGACCCACGGGTGCAGGGGCTTGGCACACGGTCGCGCAGCATGTACGACGATATCCACCCAGAGACGCCGCCGTATCGCTCGATGCGGGAACCCTAACAAGGTACCGCTTAAGGCCACCTACCGACCGCGCCAAGCCCATGAGACCCACCCACATGCTGGGCATCTCACATCTCGTGCCCGTCCACACCGTCCGCTTGGTCAGGCCGGCCACGACGCCGCCATACCCCGCACCTGCCGCACTGGACTCCGCGCCATTCCCCTGTTGGCGCGCCAAACTGCAATCACGCACGCACCCACTGCTGTATCATCGGCACCCACTCGGAGGCGTGCACCGTGGCGTTTCAGCCGGCGGGATCAGGCTTATGGCACCACTAGACAAGCGCTCAACTCAGGCTCAACACGCCGCACAGTGGGGTCACCGGCTCGGCGGACCGGCCTGCGCCAGCTACGTTGCCCTGCGCAGCATGCATGCATGCCCCGCACCCGGCAAAACCATGGGGAATCCAGCGGCGTGCCGCAGCAGCAGAGCACACCACCGATAGCGGCGGTCTGTGCAAAAAAGGCGGCCGCGATCCGCCAGCCGGCGCCGCCTCCTTTCATCAGCCTGCGCAAAGGTCGCTCCTCATCCGATACTGCTCCGAAGCGGCTGACAAGTTATTTGCATTATTTTGTCTTTGTTCTCGGCGGACACATCTACAATGACAACCACGAGCTCGGCACGCCCTGCTGAGCACACTTGGCGATTGGCGTGGACACGACAGCGCCTCCCCCGCGGCCACCAAGCCCCCAACGGGCACTCCGACCCTTCGCTCGGCAGCTGGTACCTTGCCCGCTGGGCACATGTCATGTTCCCACGGCCACTGGAGCGGCCAGCACACCGCTCTGAGCATGAAAATGAGGCCATCGCCGCCGGTAAAGACGTGGAGCCGGTCCTAGACGGCTCCAGCCCGATCCAAGTTTGGCCTGTGGCCGGTATCGCCGATGAAAATCGCTCACCGCTCTCGTCAGCGAGATCTGCCCCACAATATTCTTCTGTAACATCGAAAACCAGATAGGCCGGCATATCCGACTCGTGTCGATTCTGTGGCTGATAATCCCCTGTTAATTGCGTGTGGGGGGTGCGTGCGTGCACGGGGGAGAAATCACCGGCGGGGGTGGGGGTGGGGCCTGGTGGGGCAAGTGTCGTCGATCAACCAAGAGCCAAGCGGGGTACCTACCTGTTCCTCTTTCTTCCTCCTTCTTGTTTTTGCTGCCCCTCGCTTCGACTTTTCCAACACTCGACCCACCATGATGCGCACACGAGCAGCTGATAACAAATGCTCACTCTTATCAGATGCTTATGGCGGCCAAAGGAGTTCCTGGTTGAGTCATCCGCTGTGATTCCGGTATCGGAAAGCCTGCGATCGGAGTCTCGGCCGCGGATCAGCTCCGCAATGGCAATACCAAAGGATGCTCCACAGATAGCGATAGGCTTCTTGGTGCGCGCGTGCGGGCAAAGCGGCTGCGATTGCGTCTTGCCAGCGGCTGTGTCGGCATTTTTCGACCACGGGCCAGTCACTCGGCCGGTGGACACGGACGGGACGACGCTCGAGACGTGCGGGGGAGCGGGGGAGTGAGTCAGTGTCGTCGCACTGGCCATGGTGTGGGGAGTCGCTCTTTTCGCGAGCGGGCCCCAATGCCTGGGCATAATGCCTGACTCGGGCCTCCGCGCTCGCTGGTGACGGCCGACGTGTCGGCGGTGGTGACTTGGTGACTTGGCATGCGGAGCACTTCCACATCAAAGTGGCGGTCGGCGTTGTGTGGCTTAGGGCAGCTACATGCCTCCTTTCTGGCTGACTAAGCCTCCTCGCGTCGTGTTCTCTTCCCCGATCGGTAGCTTCTGTTCCCTAGACGTGGTGGCGTGAATCTCGACTTCGCTGTTCTGAGCAGCGGTAATCAAGGACATCAAGGATTCTCGAGTTCGGGACGCGGCAGTGGGGAAGTCGGCGGCTGGCAGCTGGTCAGACATCGTCTACGTGTTTCCCATCTCCCGACTTTCCGGTGTTCGACGGCTCAGACAACGTCCCCTGGTGTTCTCTGCCTCTGAGGTAAGTCGATGTGGTGTTGCCAACATCGCTGACTCTTCGCAGTCATGAACGCCACGAACTGTTCACGATCACATTAGCTGACCGCTACTGATGCCATCACCTCACCAGCAAGTCTGCAACGAGAATCAATGGCAACACAAAGGCTCATCTAACAATACTACATCCAGTGCAATGGTACTTCGAACTCAGAATGCAAATTATACTTGGTCTAGTAAGTTAATCATGGTGGTGTGGTTGTGATTGTGGTTGTGGTTGTGGTTGTGGTTGTGGTTGTGGTTGTGGTTGTGGTTGTGGTTGTGGTTGTGGTTGTGGTTGTGGTTGTGGTTGTGGTTGTGGTTGGTGGGGTGGTCGGTGCCAGCGTCTAAGCAGGGCAGACGCCCTCGCGAACCTCGGCAGCGAGTGCCTGGTCAAGGTCGAAAGCATTGCGGTTCGCGATGAACGACGAGACGTAGGCGCTGTCCGTGGGCTTGATGGACGGGTCGCGGATGGTGTGCGCGACGCGGGCCATGCGGCCGGGGGTGGGGATGCACTTGGGCTCCGGGGCGGAGGGGTAGGGCAGCGCAATGGGCGAGGGGACGAAGGGGACCGCGAGCGGGGTGGGGACGTCTCGGTCGGCGGAGCGCTCGGCCTGGTCGAGGAGGAAGCAGAGCTCGGCGGCGGTCAGGCCTGCCGCGCCCGAGGGGCGGATGGTGCCGGGGAGGCTGGCCTCGAAGGCGATGCACACGGGGCACTCGACGCGCTTGGTGCGCTTGAGGAGCTTGGCGACGCGCGAGGGCGGGTTGCAGCTCGCGCAGTCGGGGTGCGGGGCGACGCGGGTCACGGTCGTGCCGGCGGTCGAGTACGCGGTGAGCGAGGAGGCGAACGACTCGGTGGACGAGCGGGCCGAGGCGCGGGCTGAAGCGCGGGTGGTGGTGAAGGCTGGGGGTGAGCTGGGTCGGGGAGGGGAGGGGGAGGGAGGGACTCACACATTGTTAAGGCTTAAGGTAGGGCGGCGGTGCGCGAAAGAGTGTGGGTAAGGAGTGTGGGAGGTAGTCGGTGGACTTGGAAGCGGACGTTGAGATGGGAAGACGAGATGCGAGCGAAGGGGGGGGGTTTATATGCACAAACCGGCCCCCCGCCAGGATGCTCTGCAGTAACCAGCGGGTTGTGCGTTCTCCTCGCCGACGCAAGTGACGAGAACGGCCGCGATGTTGATGCGGAGACGGAGAAGTCGAGGTGGCGTCCTCGACGCATCGGGACAGAAGTGGGTGGCGGCCAGCACAGATTAGGAAAAGCGTAATTGACCCGCCTGGGGCGGAATACAATTCGACTTTGGCGGCATTACAACCAGTTTCGATTTCCCCCATCTGGCCCAAAGCGGATGGATGGCATCCACAACGTGAATGAATGCGCGGCGTCGCTCGCACCCCGACTGTAAAGAGAGCTGAAGTTCGGCGACTGCACGCATCAGGAGCAGCGGTGTGGCGGGGGCGTGCAGCCGGTGAAGCATCGTCAGCGCGGAAGAGGCTGGTGACTGGGCCGGCGCCGCCTCGTCGCGGCTGAATTTGAGTGGTCACCGATGGGCGATGCTTGGGTACTGGGCTGATCCGTGCATGCACTCATGCACTCACGAAGGGGCTGCGAGTCTTCGAACAGCAGAGAGGGGAGGGCGGGATAACCCGGCACTCGACTGGAGGTGACGATATAAAAGCGCTTTGACCATGGCCTACTGCCGAAACCGGACGTGATGTGGACTGCCGCCTTGGGATCGATGTCGCCGCATCTTGGGAAGCGGCCAGTCGACTGACGCACGCAGCGAGTTATCTCGACGCTCGAAACGGATGCCATGACTTCTCTGCAGGCGTAGTCGCGGTCGGTTGCATGCTAACCTCTCCCGGCTTGTCGCAATGATACAGCTGCAGTGGACGCCGTGGGCGGTGCCTCGGCTTGCCGCTCCTTGCGGCACATTGCGACATGCCGTCCACATGTCCACACGCCACACCGAGATCATATCTGCATCAGGGTTGCGCAGCCGCCTGCCTGCATCGGGGCGTGACGCGGCGCCGAAGCCCCGCCCCGTCGACTCGACTCCCCTCGGCTTGCCGGCCTCGGCGTCACGGCTGCCGACGACGCCGTTCTGCCACCGCCGCTTCTGGCCATTACGATACCATCATGAGTCATGACAACATACATCGATCCTATCCTATGCAACTGCGCTTTCCAGTGTCCCTATGCGTGTGAAACCTATCCTCTGCAGCACCTTACAGCTCCTCCTCCTCCTGCCCGAACGAGAACACGCGGAACATGTCTGTGGCAGTGTCAGTGGCGCCCCTACCAGTCCCCCAACGCCCCACTTACTCTTGGGGTACACAATTCTGCGGGTGCGCGCGACCCAGCGGATGCTGGTTCTGGGGCGGATCCACTCGTCGTCGTCGCTCGCGTCCTCGGCATCCGTGCCCGTGTCGCCCTCGCGCGTGAGCGCCTCGTACACGCCGTGCGCGTCCATCCAGCAGCTGGTCGACGTGGGCTTGAAACCCTCGGGGCACGGCTGGCGCGCGAGCACGAGCGCGGGCAGGTGCTCCGGGTGGGCGCTGAACGCGCGCGTGTCGAGCACCACGACATGGTTGGGGAGCACCAGCCCGATTCGCGGGCCGTGCACCAGCACGTCGGCCTTGTTGGGGTCGTCGAGGCGGATCGCGATTGTGTTCTGCGCCATGTGCGCCTCGCGAGCCTCGCGGCCCATGTTGCGCGCGGCGGCGAGCACGGCGGCGTAGTTCTTGATCACGACGACATGGTTCGTCGTCGTGGCCACCAGGCCGGCAGCCGAGAGGCGCACGGAGACGGGCGCCGTGAAGTCGAGGTCGGCAACGAGGCGCGTGAACTCGGCCTCGTGCGGCAGGGCGCCCGACACGGCAACACGCTGGCCCTGGGTTACACAATCCTGCACACCGCCACGCAGGACGTCGTAAGAGGCATCGATATCGTGCGCGGGCATGAGCTCCTGCCCGAGGTTGAAGACGGCGCCGACAGTCGAGGCCGACAGCGAGGCGACGTACCCGGTCTTGCGGGAGTATACGTGCAGCCCGTCGGTCGCGTACCCCGCGAGCGTCTCAGCAAACGTGCACGACGGGCCCGACGCGACGAGCCACTCGCCGTCGCACACGACGAGGCGCTTGGGACCGACGTCGCCGGCAAACGTCTCGAGGGCGAGCTTGTTCTGCGAGCGCTCGGGGAACGATGTAAACTCCGCGACGTTGTCCTGCGCCGTGACGCACGTGAGCGACGCCGTCGTCTTCGCCGAGTTGGCGCCAGCCGCCTGAGTCACGCTGAGAAGCGGGCGTGTGTCGAACTGGCAGAGGTATCTGAAGCCAGGGATGGGACACTCGGGCGCCTCGTCCGCGGGGGGAATCTTGAACTTCTTGGCGGCCTCGAGGCCGACCCACACGTCCTCGCACACGGTTTCCTCGCCACCCGAGTCGCGCACCACGCGCTCGCGGCGAACAATGAGCCCGAGGGCGCCGCCGTCCTCGATGCGGTGGTGCGGCGCGTCGACCTTGGCCGTGACGGTCAGGGTGTGTCTGTCGACGAGGAACAGGCGACGCGAGCGGCCGGCGTACAGCGCACACCAGAGCCCCGTGTTGTCCGCCGAGGGGGCGAGGAAGCTGAGCGGCGAGTTGGGGGGCAGGCGGAAGCCGGGCACATAGCGTTGTGTGTGGGTGCCCGAGGCCCACGCGTGTTCCGTCCCGATGTGGGCGAGGGCGGTGTCGTACCATGGAGACACAGTGGTCGCAGTGGTCTCGGTTGTGGGAGGGGTGGCCTCGCTCGTGGGAGCCGCCTCAATAGCCTTGGTGCGGCGACGGGCCCTCGCGAGCGCCTTGTCGCGCTCGTCGGCCTCGGAGCGGAGGTACGCCTCGCGCCAGAGCGTGTCGTTGTTCGACGCGAGCAGGAAGCCGCGCCACGCGGTCGAGACGAGCGACGCGGCGTGCAGGTCGCGAATGGGGAGGTGCGCGAGCGTGGCGGTGATCGTGTCGCCGTCGAGCACGACCAAGGGGTCGCGCGCGGGCATGGTGGGTGAGGAGGGAATGAGAGAGAGAGAGAAAGAGAGAGAGTTGTCGTGTTGTCGATGTGTAGTGTTTCCGTGTTGCCGTCTTGCCCGCTGTCCCCATGGTGGCTGCCTGCTCGGCGGTGGCGCAAGCCTCAGGGCGCGCGGGTGATTTCTATTCGGTCTGTCCTCGGTGTCATTACAAATGGTACAACGGGCATTAGGAGTCGTCACGTGCTGCCCTCCAGGAGATTAGACCAAATGGGTTGTTGTAAATGGGGCAAATAGTCGATTCCCATGGGTGTCCTCCCTCCTCCCTCCTCCTCCTTCGTCATCCTCATCCCTCCTCATCATTGCCGAGAAGCGGCCTCTCGAGCATCCAGATATCCCACGGAAGTGTTGAGGGACAGATGCTGAACATTTTAGAGATGTTGGCGGCATGTCTGTGCTGGCCCCGCCGAGTGCAGCCTCCTCCCCGTCACTCCCTCCCCTCCAGCCTCCTCCTCGCTCTCTCCGCATGCACTGTTCTTCTACTACCGCATGTTCGCTCTTCGCCTCGCCGCTGACATGCTCGCGGCTCACTTTTGGCCCATCGGGATGGCCTTTGTAACTCGTCCCGGCTTGTGACCACGCCGTGGGACGCATTATTCAGCATTCACCCAGCTGGCCTAATGGCCGCGGCGGGACCCCGCTGCTAACAAACGACGGCATATATGGAGTGACGTGTGTCCGACATCCTCTCCATCCCTCTACTTTGTATCTATCAACTCACCACTATGGCGACCAAACGACTCGGAACAGTCCTCCCCCTCGGCGGCCAGCCATGGCGCGGCATCGGCCCCTTCGTCTACGCCAACCACCATGTCGACCGCTACCCGGCCGGCACCAAAACCCTCGGGCCCGACCCCGCGCTGCTCAAGGGCCGAAAGGTCGGCGACGACTTTCACGACGCGTCCAAGTCGGGATGGAACATGTACATGGCGACGGGGCCTGTCCCGTGAGTTTGAATTGGGCGGGCGCGGTGTGGGGCTCAGGCTGACGAGCGTTTCGCAGAGGCTTCCCAGCACACCCTCACCGCGGGTTTGAGACAATCTCGATCGTGAGCATACATCTGCTGGACAAAGCTCTGACGCCAGGTCCGCCAGGGTATCATTGATCATGCCGACTCGACTGGTGCAGGCGCGCGCTACGGCGCCGGCGACGTGCAGTGGGTCACGGCTGGCAGCGGGGTGCGTCACTCGGAGATGTTCCCGCTGTTGAAGCAAGACGGGCCGAACACGGCCGAGCTGTGAGTAGCTGTCTGGTCTGTTGAACATCTCGCTGACCGGCTTGCAGGTATCAACTCTGGCTCAACCTGCCGAAGAAGACCAAGTGGTCACCACCCGAGTTCACGATGCAGTGGGCCGAGGAGGTGCCCAAGGTGACGCACACGGACGGCGGCAAGACGGTCGTGACGATCGTGGCCGGCGAGTACGGCGGCAAGAAGGCGCTCGCTCCGCCGCGCGCGTCGTGGGCCTCAGATCCTGACTCGGACCTCGCCATCTGGCTGATCGAGATGGAGGCCGGCGCCGACGTCGTCCTCCCCCCGCCGCGGGGAGCGGACACCAAGCGCCTGCTGTACGTGCACGGCGACGGGGCCAAGGTGCGCATTGGCGCAGACACCGTCGACAGCGAGCACGGATTCGAGCCCGCCACCGAGGCCGCGACATCCCCGTTGCCTGTGCACGCCGATACGGCGTCGAAGATCCTCGTCCTCCAGGCGCGCGAGATCAACGAGCCCATCTTCATCAAGGGCCCGTTCGTGATGAACACGCAGGAGGAGATCGCGCAGGCGTACAAAGACTACAAGGCCAACCACTTTGGCTGGAACGAGCGGTGGGAGACGACCAGCCCAAACTGGGGCCCGACCGAGACGCGCTTTGCAAACTTTGGCGATGGCGTCAGGACGCGTCCGCCGTCGTCGTCGTAGCGCAGGCATCAAGGCAAGGAGAAGTAGCACCGAGGCTGTGTTGTACCACCATGTTATGCCGAAGTTCCACCTCGCGCGACCAACCGCGCCCGCGCCAGCCCGACCGCAGCGCACACGGACCGCTGACCACAGACACTGACCACATGGAGCGCAAGAATAGCTCTGCCAAGGGCCCGAGTCCGACATTGCGATGCCGGCGGCCCGAGTCCTCGGGCAAGCGCGGCGGCCGGCGCTCGCTGCGCTCCCTCCAGCGCACTCTGGTCGCGCGGTAGCGACCTGCGTCTCCTCACCGTCGTCCTCACTCTTAACTGACACACTCACACTCACGCTCGCTACCCCCACGTTCGTTCAATGCCCGCACTCTCGCTCCGTGACGTCGGCGCTCTCGCCCCGCCCCAGCCCCCCTCTCCCGCGCCGGCGGCCCTGCTCGCCACGCCGCCGCCCATGGTGAACCCGTTCGCGGCGATCGCAAACGGCATCAACAAGACGCAGAGCATTGCCTTCACGGTGGTCTTCGGCATCCTCACTATCCTGCTCGGCGTGCGCTTCGTCCGCGGCGTCGCCAAACACCGCTTGGTCTACGCCTTCCTCATCATCATCGGCGCAAGTGAGCCCCACGAGTGATACAAAGCTGACGGCAGTGCGCGTCGCCACATTCATCTTCCGATACTTTGTTGCCGTGACCCACCCGACCGCGTCGAGCTTCCAGGCACTCCTGATCGCGTCCGGCGTCCTCCTCGTCGCCGGCTTCCTGTTCATCGTCGAGGCTATCATGCAGCTGCTATGGGACTGGTGCGTACACGGCATATCACGGGCCAGCGGCTGCGCTCGCTCGCTGGGGCCCTCGGCCGCCTAGAGCGGTGCATGCGCTGCGTTCGGCAAGTGTGCCGACAGCCCCCTTGTCCCGCCTCCCCCGCTCACGCCCCGCCCCAGGTTCTGCACGGTGCGCAACCTGTCCATTCCTGGCCGGTACACGCGCAACATGAACCGGTCGCGGCACTGGCTGCTCGTCGTCATTTCGACGCTGGGCATCGTCGGCGCCGTGCTGCAGATCACCAGCATCTCTAAGGCCGACAAGGCGACGTTCAACACGGCCAAGCAGCTGCGCCTGGCGTCGGGCGCGCTCTTCATCGCGCTGTGCTTTGCCCTGATCGGGCTGACCGTCGTCGTCGCGTGGCTGCCGGTGCTCCGCCCCGAGCCGGTGGCCAAGTGGCCCATGATCGCCGTGCTGCTCCTCTCCGCCGTCGGGCTCATGCTCGAGAGCGTGTACCGCGTGTGGGCTGCCGCCGTGCCCACCGGCTGGGCGACGACCCAGACGGCGGTCGACGTCATGATCGTGCTGCCTGAGGGGATGATCCTGCTGCTCGCCATCTTCCTGCGCCTCGACGACCTCGGCCAGGTCGCCTTTGTCTGCACCCCGCGCAACCCGGTGGCCGCGGTCGTCGAGGAGCAGGAGGAGCCGGCGGCGTCCGACGCGACCCTCGCCCCAGCACCCATCACACGCAAGCGCGGCCTCACGGTCAGCGCACGGACGGACGACTTTGAGGAGATCAGCCTGCACAAGGTGCAGAGCAAGCAGGATGTGAGCGGCTCGTCGGTTGATGTCGTGGATGCGTCACGCGTGGCGGCGCACTAGATTGCCGGTGCTGCCGCTGTTTGTATCCACATCGGCGCCATGCCTCTTTGGCCATGTACAGTTAGTATGCAACGACATTACTTGTGTGAGTGTGGAGTACGAGGGGCTGGCGGCGCCGCTGCACGCCACCGCGTTCATGCCGACCGCAGCGCCGCCGCCGCCCATGTCGACCGTCTTGCCATGTCCGTCCGTGCCCGTTCATAGCGTAAGGTGGTGCGAAGCAACAACCTAATCGGCACGCGGGTGTTCAACAGCAACCAGCCGTCGCAGAGGTCGTCGTCGTGTACTAGCTGCACAGCGCTGCGCAGTTGCCATCCCCCTGCAGTGCTATGCACACTGAGCGTCTATTAGATAAGAATGCCAGGATACCAACCCGCATACTGTAGAACAAGCTCACGGATGAGAATAGACACAGGCGGGCACTTGCCACAAGTGACTGCCCTTGCATAGGGCAGGCGGGACGTGTCGGCAAGCGGGAGGCGGGCGGCTGAGTCGTGAGAAGGACGCTGGGCGGCATGCATGCAGCAAGCGTCCCTGGTCGAGTCTAAAGCCTTGGGCTGGATCCCGCCGACGCTGGATCCACATCCAGCGCTGCCTGCCCCGTGCCTGTCGTACATAAAGTGGCTGGACACTCTACTCACAGACACGCAACACGTCCCTTGGCACGACTAACCTCCAGTAAACAAGCAGCCTGATGACATCCATCGACCCGTTTCAGGCGTTCTGAAGCACGCAGCTCCCGGCATGCGGCATGGGGGGTGATGAGGTGGTTGGCTGTGGACGGTGACTGCTGTTCCTTGTCGCGGGTGGTGCGACGGAGGGGGGGTGGTGGGCTGGGGCTGAGGCCTGCAACAAGGGAGGTCACGACTGCTCATACAGGCAGCTGCAGCAGCACAGCAGGTGTTCATGAGCCTTAATGAGGACACACAGTGTAATGTCCCCCGCCCCTCGTGTACTTCCCACTTCCTCTCATCTCAGCCATGTCGAGTTCGAGCAGCCGTACGCGCGCGACGACAACGACCGAGCACTGGACAGCGACGGACGAGGCCAGCGCGACGGACAGCGCGTGGGCGTCCGACGTGGCGTCCAGCATCACCGACGAGGTGACCGACTCGCTGACCTCGTTCACGACCCACACGTGGGAGGCGAGCAGCAGCAGCACGCGGCGGACGCGGAGCAGCACGACACGGCGGAGCACGACGAGCCGGCACTCGACCACCACGGCGGCGTGGTCGCCGTCGTCGTCGGCCGTTAACGCGACCTCGACCTCGGCGGTGACCAACTCGACGGCGCTGGTGCTCCCCTCGTCGACGGCCGCGCTGAGCACGAGCAGCCTCGTCCTCCCGTCCTCGACGTCGAGCGCCGCGCCGCACCCCACCCCGACGGCGGCTTACCAGCCCATGCGCGCGAACCCTTTCATCGCGCAGGCTACGGGCTTCAAGAAGCCCGAGAACGCCATCTACGCTGTCATCTACGCGCTCATGCTGTGCGGGCTGCTCGCGCGCATCTGGCGCGGCGTGCTCCCCAACAAGGGCACGTACATTTTGTTGGTTATCCTCGCTGCGAGTGAGTCGCCCGTGCGGGGAGGAAAGAGTGCTCACACCCCAGTGCGCGTCGCCACGTTCGTCGTCCGCCACTACGTCGCCATCACGCCCCTCTCGCTCACCGTCTACTTCAAGGCCCTGCTCATCGGCTCGGGCGTGCTGATCGTCATGGGCTTCCTGTTCATCGTCGAGGCGGTGATGCAGCTGATCTGGGACTGGTGAGTTGAGCGCCCGCGCGCCGCTGACGCCAGGTACTGCGTCATCCGCGACGTCGAGCTGCCGGGCCGCACGCAGACGATCATGAACCAGAGCCGGCACTGGATCCTCGTCGCCTTCTCGCTCATCGGCATCGCGGGCGTCATCATGCAGATCGTGTCGATCGACAAGGTGCTGCACAACGACTTCGCGCTCTTTGACAAGGCCAAGATGTGCCGGCAGGCGAGCGGCGCGCTCTTCCTCATCCTGCTTGTGACCATGTTCGTGCTTGTCTTCGTTGTGTGGGCGCAGCGCCCGCACGACCCACGCATCAGGAAGCTCCCGACCGGGCTGCTCCTCGCCGCGTTCTCCGGCCTCCTCATCCTCGAGGCGGTATACCGCGTCTGGGCGGCATCCGACGACCAGGGCTGGATCAACAAGCAGGTCGCGGTCGACGTGCTCATTGTCATGCCCGAGTGGTTTATCCTGCTCGGCTGTATCTTCCTGCGTCTCGACGACCTCGGCCACATCACGCACATCTTCGACCGATCGGAGGGCGAGTTTGACGACAACGAGAGCTTCAGGAACCTCCACTACCGCAAGACGGCGGCCGAGAGCTACGCCGGCTACGACACGAGCTCGAGCCAGCTCGAAATCAACCGATACCTCGCGGCTGTTGAGTCGGGCGACAACAACCGATACCTTGCGGCTGTTGGGTCGGGCGACAACAACCGATACCTTGCGGCTGTTGAGTCGGGCGAGAGCAACCCATACCTCGCGGCTGTTGAGTCGGGCGAGAAGTTGGAACCGATGAGGACAACGGACACTGGCCGGGATTGACCCCACACACTGTAGACTAGGCGATGGACTGTTTCCTTATGTGGTGGGTGGTGACCACGCCACCAAGCGCTCTTGCAGACAATAGCGAGACGAGCTTGCCCCAGAGCGCACGCATCTGACCCCAGAGGATATACATCCTTTGACTCTCACGTTTCCTGACCACCAGACCTTGCTCCCTCTTGCCCCGGGATTCATCAGGAGAGGTACTCATGTGCCCGAGCGCCACCCACACCGCTCATCTGGGTGCGAAGCACACACTGACGACAAATTTCTCAGCGACAGCTTCTGCACGCACACCCGCACTGACCCAGCCCGGGTGCAAGGACTGCTCCACTGCCACAGCGCTGCCACGGGGTGGTGGCTGCGACGCCTTGCCCTGCGCGACAGCCCTCCTGCCTCTCACCACGCACGCCACCGGCCCGTGCCACCCATCACCACGACTCGGCGGCACAACAAAGATGACTCCCGGGCGGAGAAGCAGGCACTCCTTTCGTTGTACTACTCACTATAAAGCGTGCTCAACCCCTTCTGCCCGTCACTCTTCCCAACAATAACGAGACAATGACATCCACCTCAGACGTCCGCGACACCAAGAAGGACGCGATCGTCTACGCCGGGTTTTACGCCGCGTTCTTCCTCTTAGTAGCGTACCGCCTCTTACGGGACAAGGTGCGCACCCTGGTCGCGTACCACGCCTTTGCGCTCCTCGCACTCAGTGAGTGGTGGGTGGTTCGGAGCTCGCTAACTCCAGCCCGCATCGGCGCCTTTGTCGCAGAGTACCATGCCCTCAAGCTCTCGCACGGCGCCCACACCGCCGCCGACGTGCTCCGCGTCTTCGCCACCTTCTTCTTCGTTGAAGGCGTCAGCGAGCTCGTGGTCCGGTGGTGAGTCGGCCGCGTAAACAATGTGCCAGGAAAAGACTCGCCCCGAGCTTGCATGCCCCTCACGCACAGTCGGCGGCGCGCTGACGCCCATCCCCAGGTTCGCCGTGCTGCGCTCGTACAGGGTCACGGGCCTCTCGCAGACCCGGTTTCTGGTGTACCACCTCCGCCACTTCATTCTAGTTGGCGGGCTGGGGATCGGCGTCGCCGGCGCCGTGCAGAGCATCGAGCACAGCGACTCGGCGCAGGGCCGAGCACTGCTCCTGTCCGCCGGCGGCATCTGGCTCGGCGTGGCGGCGCTCACGCTCGCCGGCGCGGTGGTGACCGCCGCCCTGCCAGGCAAGGAGCACACCCAGAGCAAGGCCGGCGCCGCGGCCATTCTGATCGCGTTCTCGGGCGCTGTGATCCTCGAGGCGGTCGGCACCGTGTGGTCGGCGTCACGCGCCAGCGCGTGGGCCAACACCGCGGCCGGCACGGCCGTGTTCGTCATCCTGCCCGAGTGGGCCGTGCTCATCCTCGCGTTTGTGTGGCGCATCGACGAGTTCAAGCACATCACGACGGTGTTTGGCGCGCACGGCGGCCTTGAGAGTCGGGTTCAGGTGCACGAGGCTGCGGTCGACGAGGAGAAGGGCGAGGGCGAGAAGGACGCGGAGAAGCAAGCGCGGTTCTCGACCGAGGTTCAGCGAGGCATCAAGCCCGCAGCGGTGCGTGAGCGTGAGCGCGAGACGACGCCGGACGACTCAGCGTCGTCTGCCCCCTCAGCGCCGCAGGACGACTACGTTCATGTCCGCAAGCGGTTCGGCCTCAAGGCCGTGCTCCACCGCAAAAGCGACAAGCGCGCCGATGCGGCCGGCGACGCTGCCGCCACGGCTGCTCATGCCGCGTAGGGCGTGGCGCCACTGGGCAGTGTGGAAAAACCTGCCTCCTCGATCTATCTAGCGCCGTAACAGAGCACACAAGCAATGTCGTATGCATAGGAGATGCCCCATCTGTGTCAGCACGCATGCATGCATAAACAAGCTGTTAAGCTACAACGAGTTCCGTCCAAGAACATCAGCCCACGCGGATGCCACGCGCCGTCTAGCGCCGACTTCGGATCCGAGCGGAGGTGGCCGAGTCGCGCGGATCGCATGACGACATGCGGAGCCAGTGCGATCTTTGTCGACTCTCGACATCGACAGCGACAACGACGGAACCGACAGCGATAGCGCGACGAGGACAGCCCCGAGGCCTTAAGGAGGGAGCGAGGGCAAGCAGGACGGTACATCCAGAATCAGAACAGAAGTGACGCCTTGGCACCACCGCCGACAAACACCCACACGACTCCTCAACCACTCTTACCACTCCAACAGCGACCGCGCCACACACGGCCCGACCCCACCCCCCAACTCCCATGACAACAGCCATCACCCTCGACGCCATCGTGGCGGCCGCACCGCCCGATGTGCGCGAAATCTTGGACGAGGACGAGGACACGCGCGCGTACCTCTCCACTGCGCTGCAGGGCAAGACCGGCGAGGACGCCAAGCGCGCCGTCGCGCCGTTTCTCGGCCTCGGCCAGAAGGAGCTCGACGCGCTGTTTGCGCGGCTGGCCGTCGGCGACGTGAAGCCGAGCGCTGGTTCCACTCCCGCCGACACGCCGGCCGACACGCCCAAGCGCGGCGCTTCACCCACGAAGAAGGGGCGGAAAGCTAAGGAGCCCAAGGCCCTCGCCGGCCCCGTCATCCAGGCGTACTCGCAGCAGTCGCGGTTCCACAACGAGACCCTCTCAACGCTGAGCAAGGACGTCGACCTCAAGGGCGTCAACGTGTCCATCGGCGACCGTGAGCTGCTCGAGGACTCGCGGCTGTGGTTCAAGGCCGGCACGCACTACGGGCTGGTCGGGCGCAACGGCGCCGGCAAGTCGACGCTACTCAACGTGTATGTCGCGCTGCGCAGACGAGAGCTGACGGCAGTATTGGGGACAAGTCGCTCGTCGGGTTCCCTGAGAACATCCGTACGCTGTACGTCCAGCAGCTCGACGTGCTCGACACAGACCAGTCGGTGCTTGACGCCGTGCTGGCCGCCGACGGCGACCGGCTTAAGCGGCTGCGGGATGTCACGGCGATCGAGGAGGCGACGACATCGGGCGACAGCGGCGCGCTGCACGCTGCGCTGCAGGCCTACATCGAGAGGATAGCGCACGAGAAGATCTTCCTGGCGCAGAAGACGGCGACGCTGCGCTCCGGCGCGCGCGGCAAGAAGGCGCGCGGAGTCGCGCTCAAGGCTGAGCAGAGCATGGTCAAGGAGGTCCACGACGAGCTGTACGGCGCTGGGAGCCCCGATGCCGACGTCGCCGCCAAGGTGCTGGAGAAGCTCTACTCCGAGCTGGATGCGACCGACGCACACTCGGCTGAGGCGCGGGCGCGTTCCATCCTCGGCGGGCTCGACGTCACCGAGGCCATGCAGGACGGGCCGGTGAGCGCGCTCTCGGGCGGCTGGCGCATGCGAGTTGCCATCGCCAAGGCCATGTTCGTGCAGCCTGATGTGCTCCTGCTCGACGAGTGCACCAACCACCTCGACCTGGCCGCCATCGCGTGGCTGCAGGAGTACCTCAAGAGCCTGGAGGACATCACGATCGTTTGCGTGTCGCACGACCGCGACTTTCTGAATGCCATCTCGGAAGAAATCATCCGGCTCAAGGAGCGCAAGCTCACGTACCACCCGGGCAACTACGACGAGTACGAGCAGACCGAGGACGAGCTGCGGAAGAAGCGGGAGCGGCAGCACGAGGCGCTCGAGCGGCGGCGGGAGCACGTCAAGAAGTCGATCGAGGGGTTCGTCAAGCACGCCCAGCGAACCCAGGATTCCAAGGTGCTCAGCCAGGTCGCGTCACGCAACAAGAAGCTCGAGCGCATGGCGGGCATTGACAAGACCGAGGACGGCAAGCGCTTCAAGGTGTCGTACTGGGCCGGGTTTCACAGCACGCTGCGGCCCGAGATCGAGCTGCTGCAGGTGGAGAAGGAGGTCGACTTCAAGATCCCCAACCCCGAGCCGCTGCGCGTGTCGGGCCCGCTCATCTCGCTGGCCGGCGTGTCGTTTTCGTATCCAGGCAAGAAGCGGCGCGTGCTCAAGAACATCAGCTTGTCCATCATGCCGAGCGACCACATTGCGCTGCTCGGCCTGAACGGGTGCGGCAAGTCGACGCTCGTGCAGCTGCTGGAGGGCGGGCTTGCGCCGACGCACGGGCACGTCGAGCGGCAGCCGCGCCTCCGCATCGGGCACTACACGCAGCACTTTGTCGACGAGCTGAGCGGTGTGGCGGAGGCCGCGCTATCGCTGCTCATGACGCGTGCGGTGGCCTTCCACGCCGAGTTTGGCCTCGACCCACCAAAGGAGGGCGACCTGCGCCGCTGGCTCGGCAGCTTCCAGGTCTCGGGCGACCTTGCCACGCGGCCGGTGCACACGCTCTCCGGCGGGCAACGCGCGCGCCTCGCCATGGCGCTCATGCTGTACGACCAGCCGCACATGCTGCTCCTGGACGAGATCACCAACCATCTCGACATGTACACGGTCCAGGGGCTCGTGACCGCGCTCACAGAGTACGAGGGGACAGTCGTGCTCGTGACCCACGACCGGCACTTTGTGCGCGAGGTCGCCGACGACGTGTATGTGCTTGACGGGGGCCGGTTGACACGGCTCGAGGGCGGCGTGGACGAGTATGTCGCCCAGTTTGAGTAGACGTTAGAGGGCTTGTAGTAGAGGCGTTGTACATAGAGTATGCACGGGGCGAGTACGCTGCCACGACCGACTCGGCACCGCGGCCGAGGGTGTAGGAGTTTCTCACCCAGGACACTCCGACCGGAGGTCGGTCAATTTTGCGTCGCTCTGAGCTCGTCACTTGCATGCGCTTGCCCGCCATACGCCATACCGCCATCGGAGTGAAGAGAGGCGAGGCGAGGCGAGGCGAGGCGAGGCGAGTCGAGTCATTGCGGGTGAGTGAGTGGAACCTCTGGCTGGTGCTAACGATGGCCGCGCAAGATAGGAGCGGGGAGCTAGTCTTGGCGAGTCTGCCTGCAGATTACGACGCGGCAGCACGCGTGCGACGAGCCACACGGGGTTGTCTACGCCTGCAACGCACCCCGCATGCTTCTTGGCCCTCGCTGTCGGCTGTTCGGCGTACAAACAAGCATCGAGCAGCCGCGCTGTGCTCGCGAGCATGCACAGCCAGGGCTCGCGACAGTCTGTTTGTCGCCCCCGAGCCCGCGGCCGAGCGGCCGAGAAGTGGCGTTACACTGTCCTGTCCAGGGTCGGTCCGACTCTTATCTTTGACAATTCTGCAATCTGTCTTGCTGCTCGCTTCCACACGACGACGACGACGGGCAAACGATCGTCCCGCTAGACCGGTAGCGGCGGAGGTGGGCAGATAGCTAGCGCGAGAATAAGAGCCAGCAGTGCATGCCGCGGATCATCACCGCCAGTTCTTCTTTACATTCTACCTCACCCACAGCACACACCATGCCCCTCATCCCCGACCAGCCGCACGCGGCGAGCTCGAGCGCGATGATTCCCGACGCGGCCGCGAGCCAGGCGTACCTCCTGCATCCGCCGCCGCTGGCCGACGACCCGACGCCCGCGCCGCCGCGCCTGTCGCTGCGGCGCGCGCGCGACGTCGCCCGCGCGCTGGAGAGCGAGCGCGCGCAAGCAGACGGCGAGTACCGCCTCGCCCTGCTCAAGTCGTACATCGACTTCAAGCTCACGTACCACGCCCACGCGGGCCTGCGGCGCAAGCTCCGCCCCCTGGAGCGCGCGTTCCCGCAGTACCGCGCTACGTTTTCCGCCGCGCGCGCGTTCTACTGCCTGCCGCCCGTCGCCGAGCCGCAGGAGGCGCACCAGCACGACCACCACCAGCACCACCACGCAACCGGCCTCCCGGGATTGATAAGCACCGCGACGTCGCTGTTCCACACGTCGCCCGTGTCCACGCCCAAGTCCCCCCGCCCGAGCTACGACTACGACCTGCCGCCCGCATACAGCGAAGAGCCGCTTGCGCACGACGCGCACGACGCGCACGACGCGGCCGTCATCGGCGAATTGCGGCGCATGGTCGAGGTCGAGCGCGCCGCACGGTGTGCGGCCGAGCAGCGGCTCGCGGCCGTCTCGTCGGCGTAGAGGAGCGGCCGAAGGCGCACTGTACAGACCACATGTTGATACACACCTATGCCACTGTATTATAGCCACTCTCCGTCGGCCGGACTCGTTGCTAACGCACCGGCCGCAGCACAGACTCCGAGGCCCCAGAGTCAGTGCACGATGGTGGCGAGGGTGGCGTGCGCCAGCGCGACCGACAGTCAGATGTGGGCCTGGTGGTGTCGCCCTTGCTCTCCACCACCATGCCGCTCATCCCCGACGACGACCGCCCGCGCCGGCGCAAGCACCAGCACGCGGGCATGATCCCCGACGCGGACCGCCCGCCGCCGGACGTGGTCGCCCCGGACGCGGGCAGCGGTGTGCGGCAAGCGCCAAGGGTGGGTTAGACACCACGCCAAGGGGGCTGACGCCAGCACGGCAGCCACAAGTACAAGGCGCACGAGGTGGCGCGCGCGCTGGCTTCCGACCGCGCGCTGCTCGACTCGGAGTGAGGACGGCAGCAGGGCACGCTGACGACAGGTACCGCTTCACGCTGATGCGCGAGTACCTCGACTCGAAGCTCACGCACCACGCGCGCGAGGACCTCGGACCGAAGGTGCGCCGGCTGGAGCACGAGGTGGGGATGCTTCTCTGGGCCTGCCGCTGACCCCAGTTTCCAGAGTACGCCGACACGTTCGAGGCCGTGCGGGCGGCGTACAGCCTGCCGCTGCCTCTCCCGGCGGTCGAGGGCAGCCGGTCCCAGTCGCCGCTTTCGTGGTTCTCGCGTAGCCCGCGCACGCGGTCTCGTGTGCCTTCAACAGCAAGCCTGCAGCACGCCCACGAGGACGTGTTCGCGCGCCACGAGCCCAGCGGGCCGCTCCTTCAGCCCGGCCCGCCGGCGTACACGCCCGCCGCGGTGCTCGCGCCGCTCGACGTCAACGCCACCATTCGCGAGCTGCAGCGCCGCCTCAAGGCCGAGGAGGGCGCGCGGCGGGAGGCTGAGCGCCGCCTCGGCGAGCTCGGCGCCGACGTGCCGCCCGCGATCAAGGTCGACGCGGCGTAGGGGGAGTCGGGCGGGGCCGATGCCGAGATGACAAGGTACCAGGGATTGAGGATGATGGATGGCTTGGCTTCCAGTGGTCGCTTCGAATAGCAGGCCAAGCATTTACCAAGGCGGTATCGCGGGATGCTGGCTAGAGGTGCTCAGCGTCTGCTCTCTCTCCGCTGTACCGGGCGGGCGGAGCGCTCTACCGGACTACCGGGCTGGTTGACGAGAGGACTGTGCAAGGGCAGGCCGCTCCACGTTGGGCGCCAGCCTCATTGGACATTAACTGCGGTGCTCCTGCCCGAGTCGGTGCACCGGGGACCGCAGCATGCGTCCGCGGCGGTCTTATCAGCAGCATACATGCCGCCCCCCGAGGTCAGGAATAGCTGCGAACGTGCAACTGCCGGCGGTTGTCTCATTTCGGGGGCTGCCGCCGAAAGTCGATGGCTGTGGCTGACCAATCCACCCCGCTCGACTCCACCGTAGTGCGTCCACTCGCCGTCGCTCGTCGCCGCAATGTCGTGCTCCCCTCGGTCGACGGTATCCTGCGATACACTCTTCGGATTCTACATCCTGGCACATGACTGCACAAAGTGCACGAAGCACATGATTGCATGGCAAGCAGTGGATCCTCGTGCTAGCGGCACCATGCCGCGGCCTGTGCCCGCGCCCCGCGGTAGTGCACCGCGGACCGAGCGGTGGCGGGAGGCCACACCACCACGCTCGACGCCACTGCATAAATACTTTGCGGCCAGATTTTCCACACGCAAGCAACGTACATCCCAGCATGAGCCCCCACCACAGCATGACCCCCCACCACCACTTGACTGGCACCACGCTCCTCCAGCTCGCGTTCGGCGACGAACGCGTCGACGCGGCAGACTCGGACGTGAGTGTGCCGCCACAACGCCACTAACGGCCAGGTCCCGCACGAGGTGCGCAGCAGCAGCGACGTCTGCAAGTACTTTGACGGTGTGAGCTCCCACCAGTACGTGAGCTGCCCCGGCACCGCTGACGCCAGCAACCGCGTCGCTGTGCTCGAGGCGTACGTCGGGCACAAGGACCGCACCAAGCTCCGCCCGACGCACGAGTACCTCGACCTCAAGCTCATCCCCCTCGAGCGGACCTACCCCCAGTACGCTGCTGCGTTCCGCGAGGTTCGCCGCGCACATGGACTGCGAGAGAGCCCGGTGCTCTACCCCGAAGAGGAGGGCGAGGGGCTGCCGCCGTACTCGCCTTGAGCGGTGTGGCAGTAGGATATAGAGTCTATAATCAGTGTTGTGTGTGTATAATACAGTTACGTGTCCGTGTCTTGGGTCAATGCTACGTCTCCGCTCAGCCAGATTCACAACTTGCATACGTTCTCACTACCATCCGCTTAGTACTTGTCGTTGTCGTGCTTGTTCTCAACGTCCTGGCCCGCAATAGGTCGCAGGTTCTGGTCGCGGCCCTCCTGGCGGTCGTGGTCGGCAAACTTGGCCGTCGTGTGGTTGAGGTGGCGGAAGTAGGTGGGGAAGGCGAGTGCGGAAAGGAACGACGCGCAGGCGAGCGCGACCCAAGGCCAGACGAGGTTGGGGTCGTTGATGACATCAGAAAGCGCAAGCGAGATGGCGCTCGAGATGGCCGTGGCGAAGAGGAACAGCGCGTAAATAAGACCTTTCATGCGCGCCGGCGACTGGGTGTAGGCGATCTCGTACGCCGTCACGTTGACAAACAGCTCGCCGATGGCGGGAACGACGATGGGGATGACCTGCCACCAGAGGTTGATGTTCGACACGTCCTTGCAGGTCGACGCGTACTTGCCACAGGGCGAGGTCTTGTAGATGCGATCCTGGAGGATGGCGGCGACGATACAGCCGATGCACGCGAGCAGGAAGCCGATGGTCATGCGCGTCATGGGGGCGATAGGCTTCTTGATGCGGATGAAGAACGGGTAGATGCCGTACGTGAGGATCGGGGAGAAGATGATGACTGCGGGTGTTAGGGGCGCGAAAGGGGATGGAGTGGCTCTACTCACTCGCAAGGGGGTTGAAGTTGGACGAGATGTCTGACGGCACGTTGTTGAGCACCATGGCGTTGGACATGGCGCCCATCTGGTTGCCGATACCGCCGTCGGAGAGGCTGGGGGCGTCAGCGGCCGAGCAGGGCGAGAGCTTGCTCTACTCACTTGAAAATCGGGATCAAGATGAACACCGTGCACGCCTTGATAGCGGTGCGGATCTCGTCGACGAAAGTGTCGTCCCAAAAGACCTTGGAGGGGTCGATGTCCCCGCGCTGCAGCAGAAGACTGGGCTTGGCGCGGTCCCACCACGCGTCGTCCTTCTTCCACTGGCGCCAGCCACCGTTCGACAGCAGGACCTTGACCACGCTCCAGGCCTCGAGCACGACCGAGCCCTGCGGCGGCGCCTTGTATACCTTGTTACTGGCCCACAAGAGGTTAATCGGCATGAGGATGTAGATGAAGGCGGGGAGGAGGAACGCGAGCCAGAAGCCGACGAGACGCTCCGAGTACGTCGTGGCAAGCGCGAAAAAGCCGCCGATGTTGATGGCCAGGTAGAAAATAACGAGCCAGCGCGAGAGCGTGATCTCGGGGTCGACGACGACACGCTCGCCGCTCTTGAGCGTCTTGATCGTGGGCCGCTTAATCGGCAGCTGGTCGCACAGCAGCGGCGCAAGCGACGGCTTGATGAAGCCCGCCGCGAACGCGAGGATCAGGATCGAGATGATGAAGGCTGCGAGCGAGCCATTAGGGTCGCGGATGACGCTCGGGATCGCGGGGATAATGAGCAGGATGTGCGCGACAGCGCCGATGATGGTGCCGATCCAGATGGCGCGCCAGCGGCCAAGCTTGGTGTCGGCGAGGATCGCGCCGAAGATGGGCACGACGTACGCGAGGAATGAAAAGGTCGTGGTCAGCGCATTGGCGGTCACGATGCCGCGGCCCAGCGCGCCGGCCTTCTGGTTAGCGCCGGCGGGACCCTTCGCCACGGCGCCGGTGCCGCTCCCGCCCTCTGGGAGCGGGTTCTTGATGAAGCTGAAGAAGACGCCCGACGAGCCGTAGTACGACGCGCGCTCGGCGAACTCGACGAGGCAGAGCGCGAGGACGACGATACTGGGGGTGTGAGTGGCGCCACGGGGCGTGCGGCTCGGGTCCGAGGGCGTGTGGCGAGGCGGAGGCGGCGGCGGCAGCGTCGGATATCCGCCCCACCCTGCTCGCCCCGGCTCCGCGATCAAAACTCACGGCATGCCCGCCGGCACCTTGCGCAGCGTGGTCAGCTCCTCCTCGGTCGGGATGGTGTCCGGGTCGACATCGCCGGGCGTGTCGACGAGGACGTGGGCCGTGTCGGCCTCGACTTCAAACGAGTTCTTCTTATCGGGGACGCCCATCGTGGATGATGGGGAGGGTGTGGTCGCGCTGCTGCAACTTATGTACCCCAGCTGCCATGCCCCATGCTGTTCCAGTGGTCTGTCTCCTCGCCTGCGCGTGACCAGGCCGCGCCCCCGACCCACTTCTGCTGCTCCCTCCGTGCAGCTCACGCTCGGGTCAGCGGCGCTGCGGTCGTCTGGTGCGCCATTGCCCGCGCAATGGTGTGATAAAGCTACGCAGACAGGCAGACTGGCAACCGTCGCGCGAGGCCCGCCCCCCAGCCTCCCCCTTGTCTCCATGTGCGGCGCGGCATCCACCTGACGCTATCGTATGGGGCTGCCGCCTAGCCAATGGCACCTTGGGCTTTGCGAATGGCGAACAGAGACACTATCAGACGTCTGCCGCGGTGGCTGCTGGTTGCACGCGTGCCACTTGCCAAGTGCGGCACGCGCTCCAAAATAGCCTGTTGGGAGCTCTTGTGTTTGCGACGAGGTGCGGCGAGTGCCTCACACTAGCGTTTCACTGCCTGCATCTTAGCGTCACCGGTGGGGGCTATGGCGCAATCGCACAGTGGGACCGGGGTACGGCACCATGTGGTGCGCCGCGATATCCGCAGTGCGCGGTTTGCGCCGCGCCTTCCGGTCGGCTGTCGCACAGATGGATGCAGGCCGTCCTCTGGTCACGGGTACCGGTGGCGGAGCCGCGCCCGCGTGCGACCACTGTTGATTAAAGCAGACGGCCGGCAGAGTGAACCAGGAAGGACTTGCTTGGCGCTGGGTTGCCGCGTGTCCTTCTCCACTGGTGAGCGCAGTCGGCATTTGGCGACAGTTGTCAACAGTAAGCGAGGGGTCAGTCTACATTCCGCGTCGCACGCGGAGGCACAGGCACCTGGCCTGGCCGGCGGAGGCGGGCCCGCCCGCTGCGGCTCATATAGTTACATGTAATCTAGATCATCAGTGATGATGACACTTGCCCGCCTCTGCGAGCAGGCATTCCCAGGATCCAACCCAAGTGCAGATCGACTGGTTGTGCACCTAGTCGCTCGTGTCGGCGCTCGACGTGCTGGCCTGGCGGCTGGGCGTGCGGCTTTTGGCCTCGTCGAGCGCGGCGAGCACAGACGCGTGCACCTTCTCGAACGCCGGCGCGTGGGTGTAGCGGTGCGAGCGGGGGAGCGCGGAGACGGCCTGGGGGTGAGCACGGACCTTGCCAAGCACAACCCACCTTGTTGTACACGAACTGGATGACGGCCTCGCTCGAGGGCGCCTGGGACGCGGGCTGCGCGCTCTCGTCGACAAGGGCCGACTCCTCGCTGCGGGCGGGTGTCAGCTTGCCGCTTCTCTTGCTGTCCCACGCCCACTCACATCTCGAGCACCTTGTCAAAGACAGCGAGGGTGAACGTCGGCGCGTCAATGTCCTCCCAGGCGCCGCTGTCGCGCGCGGCCGCCCACGTCTGGGACGCGGTGCGGCCGGCGCTGAGGGCCGGCGAGAGCTCAGCGGCAGGCCACGCGGCGCGGGGGAAGTGCGCGCTGGTGAACTCGGGCGGGTTGGCTCCGGGGCGGGGCATGGTGCTTAGTAGATGTGAAGTGAAGTGTGCTGGATGTCTACTGCGCTGCGCTGGGTTATAGGCTGGCACTGCGGAAATTCTTGGCTAGGGGGGATGGCATTCCGGCGACAGGAACTGGCGTCAACAAAGGGCCGCGACATGAGGGATGGATGCCTCGGTCGGGAGGTAGTCAGTCTGGCGTCGTCCCGTCTGCATCTGGGCCATCTCGGACGCGCCACATGCCTGATGAATACACGCGACGTGTGTTCGGCGACGTTCTGGCTTGCGCTCGGACGTGTGTGCATCTTTGGTTCTGGACCGGGTGTGGGTGTAGGCGTTGGCAGCTGGGGCATGGGCAGGACTGAGGATCAGGACGAGTCGCTTTCTACATTGGACCACGCCAAGGGCGAGGAGCACGAGAGCAGATCTGACTGCCCAATGCCGCAATCTCTCGTCGTCGACGAGGGGGCGGTCACCACCCCATGTTGCCTTTCTTGCTCGCCCCGAGTCACTCGCGAAGGGCCGAGGGAGGCCGGCGCCACTCCCTGCCGCCACTACGCCACTGTCTGCCTGTGCAGTGAGTCGCCGGCGACTGGGCTGAGCACACCCAGGACCGACCTGCATGCGCAGGGTTTAGCTGCGTGCGGCCCGTTCGAGGTGGTACGCTCTGCATGCATACAGTCAGTGTTCTGGTCGCAGGAGCACGAGCAGGAGCAAGATCACAGCAGTGACGGCCACGCCGCCTTGCCACTCGGATCCGAAAGAGCCGTGACGCCGCCGACACCGAGGATGATGACGGCGACGGGATGCATGACGAGCATGCCTACTTGCACTCATCGTCCTCCTCCTCATCGCCATTGGATGCTGGCCGCGTCGGACGCGAAGGCGATGTCGTTCCCGACTCGATGCCCGCTCCGCTCCCGGCTCGCGCGACCGAGCGGGTCTCTTGGCGCGAGTCGACACCACTCTCCCCGCAGCTCTTAACGAGAAACAACACCATCGCACCCATGTCTCATCCACCCTCCTCACCACCACCGTCCAATGTCGTCGTCGTACGCCCACTGGCAGCTCTTCAAGGCGCTCGCCGCTGCGTCGTCGCCTGACCCCAAGCTCGCGCGCCGCACAGCGACCCGCGTTGAGCAGTGGACAAAGGTGCTCGCCGGCATGGCCGACGGCTCGCTCACCATCGGCGCGCGCGTGCCCACAAGCTACCCGGCGTGGGTGACGCTCAAGGTTGTCACAGGCGGCTTTCCGACCGGCGATGCTGTCGCCGACCACCCGCTGGACGCGGACGAGACGGCCCTCGCCGCCGAGCTGGGCATCGCCGCTTCAAAGACCTCGAGCACGCGCGAAGCACTGTTCGCATACTTCCTCACTGACAGCGGCGTGTCGCGCCTCCTTGCCACCCTCGACTCTGGAAACTACCGCATCGACATCCCCGAAGACGCGGCCCTCCTCTCCATAGCGTACCTCGCCCGCGCGGGCGACGGTGCCGCTGCATTGGCGATCGCAGAGGCAACAAAGAAGTACGCCGGCAAGCTGCGCTTCATGCCCCGGATGGGCGTCGCCCCCAGCCTCCCCCTTGGCTGGGTATGGCGGTACGACGCGGCCCGCGCCAAGGAAGTGCTCGCCAGCAGGCCGAAGAACCCGCGCATCGAGGCGCAGCACGATGCGCTGGCCGTGTGGGCGCCGTTCGGCGACAAGGCGCTGGCCCTGTTCGCAGAGTATGCTGCCGGCGCGAACGAGGGCTGGGCTGCTGCCGCCAAGACGCTGCTGGCAGAGTACGACGCGCTGGTGGCTGCGCACCCCGAGTCGGCGAAGCACCGCCGCGTGTCGGGCGCGTCGTCCAACCTCGGCGCGCTGGTCGGCGCTGCGCGCAAGCTCGCGGCAGGCGAGCCCCTCTCCGCCCGCGAGGAGGGCCGCGTGCGCATCTCGGTCAAGGACATGAACGCCAAGCGTGCATCGGCAGGCTTTAGCGCCCTCCGCGCCTGGCAGGCGCGTGTCGCCGCCCTGCCGCCCCACGACGAGCTCGCTGCCGTCGCTGCCCGGCGGCTGGACGCACTCGATCTCTCTGCATCCGAGGGTGTGGTCGACCCGGGCGAGTTTGATGCGCCCATCACCGCCGCCGAGGCGAGCGCGACGGTACCGGCTGGCACTAGCCTCCCGCTTGTCGTCTCACGCACGCTGAGGCAGAGCCGCGCTGCGCCGGCAGTCGACCTCGTTGCGGACGGCACTGTGCCCTCGGCCGCGGACTACAGCAGGCTCGTGCCGCGCGCCGTCGCTCCGACCGTCTCCGAAGGATACGACGACGCAGTGCTCGGCCGCCTGATGGCCCGCCACCACGCCGCGTTTGCTAAGCGCCGCTCGCTGCTGCTGCTGCACTATGCCCACCAGGTGCGCGACAGCGAGCTCCCATGGGTCGCGCCGTTGCTACGGTTTAGGAAGCCACGCGGAGCCCTCGATGCCATCAAGAGCGTCGGGCAGACGTCCCTCGATGCGTGGCCCGGCACCATCCTACCCAACTCGCTCGTGTCGCAGCTCAACAGCCTGTGGCGCGCTTCGCTGCCCGCGGAGGCGAATCCACAGCCGTCCAAGCGCAAGCCTGCAGGAGAGGAGGACGTGAAGCCAAAGCTCGCTGCTCCCTTCCTCGAAGAGCTCGCTGCGGACATCTTCATGGGCGCTTTCAGCGACAAGTACGCCAAGGCAACGCGCGAAGCGGCACCGATGCTCGCGGGGACCGTGTACGCCAAGTACTACGACGTCGACACGGACGCACGAATCGCTACGGGCAAGGACCTCGGCGTGCTGTGCACCGAGCGCGTGGCCAAGCTTGGCAAGGGGTCGTGGATTGCGCAGAATGGCGCTGCGATCGAGCAAGCCCAGATCCTCACCACGCACAACCTCGCGGCGCTCGTGGCCTCTGGCGTTAAGCCGAACGACGGCGACGCGTGGGACTCGTGGGCCGTCGGCGCGTGGCAGCATGCGGTTCTGTCTCTGCGGCGCGCGGCCAAGAGCTACACCAGCCACCGGTACACGCGCGCGCTGGCGTACACCAAGGACGCGGCGTACGCGTGGCGTCAGGCGCTCTTCTTCCTCTCGCTCGCGGACGACACGCAAGGGTTCATTGACGCGGCGAAGAGCGGCCTGCGACCCAACGCCAAGGGCCTCGACGGGTGGGTCAGCAAGGTGTCAGCGAGCGTCATCGCCGGGCTGGAGGACGTGGTGGGCGGCGCGTCGTTTGACGCCGAAGGCAAGTCGCCCAATGGGCGCCAACTGCTCGGTTGGAGCCTCGGCAAGCACTGGGTGCTGGAGGACGTCAAGGAGTATGTGCCGATGCGGCCCAAGCCGCCGCCCCCGGCGTGGGCGTACCAGGGCGTCGCGATAAGCGGGGAGGGGGAGCACGAGGAGGACGGGGAGGACTGGCAGAAGAACCTCGACGGCGCGTGGGAGGCCGAGGCTGGGGACAAGCATGAGGAGCATGACGACAACGAGGGCGCGAAGCCGTAAACCTGCATCTAGACGACTGTGTTTTTCTTTCTGCATATGCATTGTATCATAGAGGTAGGCGACGGCGAGTGCGGCGGGTTAAGGCCGGGACGGGGCTAAGACGTGACGTCAGGAACGCGGCGCGTCGACGGCGAGCGACAGCGACGACGACGGCAACAGCGACAGCACCAACGACGTTGGTGTTTCAGCATCGCTCACATCGGCACAATGACAAAGGTGCGCTGTACCCCGTCCTGTATCGCACTAACGCGCCTAGCCCAAAGCCCTCCTCTTCGACTGCGACAACACGCTCGTGCTCTCCGAGGACCTGGCGTTCGGCAGCGGCGCGGCGCTCGTCAACCGCCTGCTGGCGGAGCACGGGGTCGCCAACGCGCCCGTGTTCACGGGCAAGCAGCTGATGACCGAGTACGTGGGGCAGAACTTCCGCGTTCTCCTGGCCAACTTGCAGAAGGAGTACGGGTTCGTGCTTGCACCCAGCGAGGTCGACGCGCTCGTCGCCAACGAGCTGAACACGCTCGTGCGGCGCATCGAGACGCCGGGCGAGCTGCAACCCTGTGCCGGGGTGCACGACGCCCTTGAGCGTGTCGCGAAGCTCGACACGACACTCGCCGTCGTGTCGTCCTCGGCGCTGTCGCGCGTCAACGCGAGCCTGAAAGCGACCCAGCTGCAGGACTACTTCGGCGAGCGCGTGTACTCGGCCGCGAGCTCGCTGCCGGTCCCGACGTCCAAGCCCGACCCGGCGATCTACACCTTCGCGCTGTCCGCGCTCGGCGTGGCCGCGGCGGACGCGGTGGCAATCGAGGACTCGCGCAGCGGCACGACGAGCGCCGTGGCCGCCGGCATCCCGACGATCGGATACCTCGGACCGTATGACGGCGACGAGCGCGCCGAGATGGCCCGCGTGCTCACCGACGCTGGGGCAACGGTGCTCATGCACGAGTGGAGCGGGTTCGAGGCCGCGCTCGCTGAGCTCGCGGCGGCGCGGAGCTGATGATGCATTGATGCAAACGCCGCAACGCCTCGCCAGGGAAGGAAAGGAAAGGAAGGGAAGGGCCGACTGACAACAGCTCACATCGACTCATACTCATGCTCGACCCGACCGCGTACCCCGCCCTCGCGGATGCGATCGTCGCCCACGCCGCGGCGCACGCACTGACGCTGGCGGCGCTGCGCGCGACGTCGAGCGGCTGGCGGGACGTTGTCAACGCGCACCTGCTGCGCCATGTTGAGTTGGAGATAAACGCCGACTGCAGAGACCTCGGAGCACTCGACACCCTCGCGCTCATTCCCCCCCGCGACGCGCGCTATCCAGCCTTCGCGACCTCGCATGTCCCGCCGCGCGACCGCACCCGCCTCCCCTTCGCGCCGGCGCACGTCCGCGTCCTCGATCTCGACGTGCACGACCGTGTTGCTGCGCTGCCCGCCGTCGCGGGGCTCAAGCCGCACACGTTGCGCCGGTTCGCCGACGGGCGGTGGAACGACGGCATGCTCGTGCGCGCGCCGCCGCTCGCGTGCGCCACGCTCGTCGACTTCCTCCGCCCCCGCGGCGGGGCGGTCGCCCTGCCGCCCGGGGCGCGCAGGTACGTGCTGCACACGGCGTGGACGCCCGCGGCGGTCGGCTGTGCCGGCCAGACCGCGCGCCTCGCGTTCGGACCACACGCCCTGCGCGAGGTCGTGCTCGTGCTCCGCCCACACTTGGCCCGCCCGGACGCCGCGCACCGCGGCCTGCCGGCGTTTGTACGCGACGTACTGCGCCTCGGGTTCGGCGTTGTGCAGGCCGGCGGCACGCTGACTGTCGTCGGCGGCGAGCTCGTCCACCCGCTCCAGCTTGGCGGGGAGGAGAACGACGCCCGCTGGAAGCTCGACCTGTTTGAGCGCGCGCTGTGGGGTATCTGGCAGGAGGAGCACGGCACCGTCCCCCCCGCGGGTGTGCGCGCTGTCCGGCTCGGGGACTGGCTCAAGGAGCTCGGGGGACGGAGGGACGCCGAGGGCGTGTGGCCCGCGGTCGAGGACAGTCGCGAGCCAGGCTGCAGCTGTTCCACTGTCCGTGCGTTCTCAGTCTCCATATAGCTACAGTAACACAGCTGCCACAGCCCACACCGCCTGACTAATGCTACCATATCGTATCTATGCTACAGTGTTACTACATCTTCACGGCGGAGCTCTCACCCTTCGTTGTCCGACCATGGCCAGCGTCCCTCGATGATCTTGCGACTCTCGCCGAGCTCCCTCCACCACTCGACCATGCGAATGACACGTATCCTCGACTTGACCTCCTCGTAGGGCCGTGGATCGGGGCCCGTGGCCCAGGCTTCGCGGATGACACCCTTGGCGAGCCACAGCGACAAGTACGAGCCGGGGTCGAACTCGTCGTCGGCGTTGCCGCCGAGCTGGAGTGGATGTACCATCTCGGCGCCGACGATCGTGAGCGTGCCGCCGCGCTTGATGACCTCGAACGCTATCCGCAGCGCTGATGTGAAAAACGCCGGGACGGAGCGGTACTGCTCGTCTGGGCGCCACTCGCGGCGCACGGTGGGTTTCAGCGCGATGACGACCTCGTGCAGCGTGTCCATGTTGTCGAGGCGCAGGCGTGTGTAGTGCGGCGAGGGGTACACTGCGTCCCAGTGCAGATGCAGAACATAGCGCCGCGCCTTGGGCGGCAGCGTGATGGCCATCAGGTCGAGCGTGGTCGAGTTGCGACTCTTGCGGTTGCGCGGGACGCGGACAAAATCGACGACTGTGCGGGCTGGGATCCACGCCGACTGCGGACGGCTGAGCGTGCGCCGCCAGCGGCGGTCGTTGAAGCGCCGCAGCGTTTCGAGGCGGGACAGGCCTGTGATCAAGGTGTCGGGGAGCGAGGTCGACTCGACCCAGTCGTGGAAGTCGAGGTCGAGCGTGTGCACGTACGCCGGCACCCACGGCAGATGGCCCTTTCTGCGGATGGGCGGGTCGCTCTGTGGCACGAACGCGGGGTAGCGCGCGTCGCGCGCCATGACAAAGGCGTACTCTGTGCGCGCGCCGCTGATGGAGTATTCGTCTGGCACCTCGACAGCCTCGAGCTCGGCGTGGGCCACTAGCCGCCGGTCGACGTTGTCTCGGAACGCCTTGGACGTTAGGCGGAATGCTGCGAGCGTGGTGAGACTGCACGAGTCGAGCACGAGGTCGATTACGTCGGGGTAGGCCGTATGGTTGAGCACGGCGGGCATGGTATGTGTGCACAGTGGCAAGATGGGAGGCGCGAGTGCATCGTGTTGTGGATGCTGCTTGCTGGAGCTAGCTTCTGTGGCTACTCGTTCCCGCGAGGTAGACGTCACAGAGGTGACATGCGAGCGCTGCCGCGTGGCTTTGGCTTTTCTTGGGTAATTGGGTGGCGCGTGCTGCTTGCTGCCTGCTGCGTGCTCGTGGTCAGCAGGGCAGGTAGCTTGCAGGCAGAAGGCCCTTGAGGCACCGGAGGGCCGGAGGGAGATAGCCACCCAGCCAGCAGCCAGGCGGGAACAGTGGTGGCTGCTATTCGCACTAAGCCCTCTCCATCCCACGCTGGCAACGAGAGAGGGAGCCACGAGACCAGGCTATGCAGCCCGCGCGCATCTCACGCCATCCAAGCCACCTGCCGATTTGTTTTTATTAGTTTTTGGGCGGCGGCAACTAACCTCGTGCTCGTCATTGCTCCAAGTCGGCGCATGCCGCAAAGTTGCATCGTATCGCGCCTTATGGCCGGCCACCTGCCGCCTAGCACGTAGCGCGCCTGCTGCCTGCTGGGTGTTGGTCGGTGGAGTGGCGGCTCGCCGGGCCCCACACACCCACGACGAGCCCACCGATTGCGAAAACTGTCGGCCGATAAGACTTTGGAGTGCTGGGCGCGTCGTATCGGAGCGTGCATGCATGTTTCTTGGCTTTTGCATCTCTCTGTCTCTCATCTCTGTGCAGTTAGGCCTTGTGAGCACGCCCCGCCCATCGCCCATCGCCACCATGCTCGTATCGCGAAACCTCGCCGTCGTCCAGTGGCTCCTCGCGGCGATCACGTTATATTGGGCGACAACAACGTGCCGATCGCTGTATCGCGAGCTGCCGCCGATCGTGTACAGCGACGACAACACCAACGCGACGGCCGTGCTCGACGTCGAGAGCGTGCTCGAGGCCGCCGCGACAGGCTGGCGGCCCGCCCTCGGCGACAGGCAGCACCACCTCCGCTCCCCGGGCTCGGGCACCATCGCCGGCGCCACGCCACCGCACGGGACGCCCAAGCCGGGCACCGCGCTCGACGCGTACATCGCCGAGGCGCTGCGCGGCGCGCCAACGCGCAAGGACGCACCGCAACCGGCGCGCGAGCACACCGCCAACGCCGCGGCGGCGCGCACCACGGCAACGCTGCACGCCGCCGGCGCACCGCACCACCGCGCCCACGCCAACGGATACCTCCCCAACGACGTGGTTGTGCCCCCGCCCGCGCCGTCCTGGGCTTGACGGGATGGATGGCGTGCGCGGCGGTCTAGACTAGACTTAGACATGTAGAGTTGTGTATGTAGTGCGTGTGTTAGTGCCGCGACGCCGCGCCCGCCGCGCCGCAGCAATTGTTTGTTGACATGGAAAGGTGGCGCCGAGTGGAATTTAGGGGGCCGGAGGTACGTCACCGGGGGGACCACGATCGAGTCGAGGTGTCCACCCCCCGTTTATCGAGTCCGGCCGGACGCATGCACCCAGGCCAAGTCGGCGATGGGCAAGCCCGTGTCCATGCAACCGTCCATACTCCAATGCCCACCGACACCTATCGATGCCCGTTGACGAAGGGCGCGATGGCGCACAACCCGCCGCGACCCAACGAGCCGAGCTGGAAGCCCTCATCGCCGGCCTCGACGCCGTAGGCTGGGGCTACGACCTGCAGGTGGATGGCGATGGCGCGCTCGCTGTCCGCCCGCACGACGAGACGGACCTCGGCGACGAGTATGACACCTACGGGTATGTTGACGTGCTGGGCGACTTCTCGGCCGTCATCGTGCGCCACCTCGGCGCCGTCGACGCGTACCTCGTCGACGAGGGCGATTCCCGGACGGTAGGCCACAGCGCGGCCGAGGTCCTCGGCGCTGGGCTGTCGCCGCGGTTAGGTAGGGCAGCGAACTACCCCGCCAACGTGACCCCGCCCGACGCCGGCATGCTCGCCGCCGTGCGCCGCGTGCTCGCCGCGCTTGAGGGCTGCAGGGCGCCGTACACGCTCGCGGTGAGCGGCGGGAGTCTCCTCGTTGACGGTGGCATGCGCGCGGTAAGCAAGGCGTCCGAGACGGCGCACGCGTCGGGCGGCTATATCAGCTTGTTCGGAGGACGCGTCGACGAAGCCCAAGTGCGCCGCGGGATCGACGGTACGCGTGTTGTCCGTCTTCCGCGACCTGAAGGGCGGTACGACGCGGCGGAGATCGCCGCGTTGCTGGAACGCCCAGAGCCCGTGCCACCCCCGCTCGAGGATAAGGGGATCGACTGGGATAACCTCCTCCGTGGGGCGGATGAGGAGGTGGACGACGGCGCGGCGGAGACGACGTGGTCGTGAGCTGTTCGGCTCGCGTATTCGCCACCGAGCACACGCTGCAACACGATCTTCAGCGACGCATCGGGCGAGAGCCGGTGGCGAGGCTGGCCACCCGGCCACCCATGCACCTCAGCCGCCCGGCACCTCCGGCAGTCCATCACAGCGACCTCGTCGGCAGCCCGATAGCCCGACAGCCCGACACCACATCAGTCAGCAAGGTTCGCGCAAGGCGGATGGTCCGCGGCCGCGCGGTCGCCATCTCACTGCCCTCCGTCCAGCACCCACACCGCTTGGACGCCGCACACACTGCGCCGCGATCGGCTGTCCTCCGCTGTCCGCGTCGACCTTCTCCCAACGGCGGCGTCCAAGGTTTAGCCCGGGACCGGTCAGCACGAGTCCACACACTGCGGAGGTGCTGCTGCTGCGGCTGCGCTGCGAGCTGCCTCGATCCCGCACTCCGGTCGACGACACCCGTCATCGGCCCGAGATTAAACGCAGGCGACGTGGGCGTGGCCGTCGTGACCACAGCCACATCCACGGCGGATAGCTCTCTACTGCGGCCTGGCTGTGTCGGCACCGCGCTCTATATTTGGACGCGCACACGACGAGATTGGCACACACTCGAGATGGCACACTGCCAGATAGCACACGGCACACAGCACACGGCTGGATAACACCGAGCTTGCCCGCTCTATCCCGTGCTCGTCCGCGCGAAGCAATGCAGTGGCGAGGCGATGCAGCGAAGCCGCGACGCAGAGAAGCAGCGAGACAGCACGGGGTACAAGTACCGGCTGAGCGCGTCGCTTTCGTCAACTCACCGGTCTTCCACTCACCCCCTCACCCCCACCTCACCCTTGACCACCGCCACCAGCCCCCGCCACCCCCCACCCCCACACCATGGTCTCCGCCGGCGACCTCATCCAGACTGTGCAGGCCGGCACGGCGTACGCGACTTTCCTCACGCTTGTGCTCGTCAACTCTACAGCGCTGTTCAACGCGTCGAGCACCGCCGCCAGCGTCCTCGGCGCGACCAACGACCTGACGCGCAACGTCGCCGTCCGCTCGTGGAGCCACGACCTGGCCGTCACCGTCGGCATCGGCGCGAGCGCATGGGACCAGCTCACGGGCCTGCCGCGCCCGGCCGAGCTGCGCACCTTTGAGGCTATCGACGCGGCGCAGTATGCGCCCTCGACGCCGGGCGACATCTTCTACCACATCCGCTCGGGGCGCGCGGACCTCGCGTTCGAGTTTGAGCGCCAGCTCCTCGACCAGTTCAACGGCTCGGTCAAGGTCCAGGACAAGGTGTCGGGCTTCCGCTACTTTGACGCGCGCACGCTCCAGGGCTTTGTGGACGGCACGGCCAACCCCGTCGGCGGTGACATCGACCCCGCGACGCGCGTCAACGGCACCCTCGACCCCAACGGAGCGGGCGGCAGCTACCTGCTCACCCAGAAGTACTCGGTCGACCTGGCCAAGTGGAACCGCCTGCCGACCGAGCAGCAGGAGAAGGTGTTCGGGCGCTCCAAGCCCGACAACATCGAGCTGCCCGACCAGCCGGACGACGCGCAGAAGCCCCACAAGCAGCTCACGACGGTGATTGTTAACGGCACGCAGCACGACATTGTGCGCGACAACATGCCGTTTGGCAGCCCGGCGGAGGACGAGTTTGGCTGCTTCTTCATCGGCTACTCGGCTGCCGTGTGGGTCTTGCAGCAGATGCTGGACAACATGTTCATCGGCGTCCCGCCCGGCAAGTACGACCGCCTGCTCGACTTTACCAAGGCCGAGACGGGCAACTACTGGTTCGTGCCGTCGCTCGCGGTGCTGAATGGGCTCGGCGGCAACTAGAGGGCCGTGTGGGCGTGAGCGGGGGCCGCAGGGGGCCGGACAGTACAAACATTGGCGATGAGAATGTATCTGTGTGTATGTGTGGCGCCAGCGCAACGCGCGATGGAGAGATCCGCGAAGTGTTGGCGCGCCCCGCATCGCAGCCGCAGCCGACCGTCTTATCAATCGCATAGTCGTGTGTCGTAGCCGCGCAAGTCAAGTGACTCCAGCTGCAGCACAGCGCGCTTAGTAGCACGAGCCAGTCACAAGACGGCCATCGCACCCCAGCCAGCCGAAGGATGCCGGCTGGCCGACAGCGGCGTTGGCCGCGGCGCTCGGCCAGTCGGCCCGTCGTCCGGGCCCCACAGCGACGCCGGTATCGCGAGTATAAGACCGCGCGGCTGTCGATGCTGCAACCGCACAAGCAGCAGCACAACAATGACACGCACCTGCGACTCGGGGTGCGCCACGGCGTGCCACGACCCAACCACAGCGAGCTGCAAGGCGCCAGCGACAGCGACAAACACCTCGGCTCTGCCGCGCGGCGCGGTCCCGGCCCCGACATCCCCGCACTTCCTGGTCCCCGGGCGCGCGGCCGCTCCGCTGCTGTACTCAAACACGGCCTTGTCATTTTGGGGCGGCGTCGACGCGACAACCGGGGAAGTCATCGACGTGACCCATCCGCTGAAAGGCCGCTCGCTCGCCGGCAACGTGCTCGCCATCCCGCGCGGGCGCGGGTCGTGCTCCGGCTCGCTGGTCCTCCTCGAGCTCGCGGTGAACGGGTGCGCGCCGGCGGCCCTGCTGCTGGAAGAGGCGGACCAGATCCTCGCGCTGGGATCCATCGTGGCGGATACCATCTTCGGCGCGCGCGTGCCCGTCGCCGTGCTGGGCGAGCGGTTCGCGACCCTCCCAACCTCCGGGGACGTGGAGCTCGATGGCAGCCGGCTGGTCATCAAGTCTGCCAGCGGCAGCCCGCGCCGCATGGTGATCCCGCTCGCGCAGCCAGCCGACAGCGTGCGGCTTACTGAAGCCGACGAGGCGCTGCTCGCCGGCGCACGCGGGGAGGGCGCGGCGCAGGCCATGGCGATCAACCGCGCCATAGCCGCGCTGTACGGCGCCGAGGCGTTCGTCGACATCACGCAGGTGCACCTCGACGGCGTGTTCTACACCGGGCCCGCGGCGCTGCGCTTCGTGCAGCACTTTGCGAGCATCGGCGCGGGTGTCGCCGTCCCGACGACGCTCAACGCCGTCAGTGTCGACCTGGAGCGCTGGCGCGCACTGGGGATCGACAGCACGCTCGGCGAAGAGGGCACCAAGCTCGCGGACGCGTACCTCTCCATGGGTGGCGACGGTGCTAGCATGACATGCGCGCCGTACCTCCTGCCCTCGGCGCCGAGCCTCGGCGAGCAGGTCGCCTGGGGCGAGTCGAACGCCGTCATCTTCTGCAACAGCGTGCTCGGCGCCCGAACACAGAAGTACCCCGACCTCCTGGACCTCTGCATCGCACTCACCGGGCGCGCACCGCTCGCCGGCGTGCACATTGAAGCGGAACGCGTGCCGACCCTCGCGCTGCGACTCGCGCCCGCGCTCGCGGGTGTCGATGACCAGCTGCTCTGGCCGCTGGTGGGGTACCACCTCGGCCGGGTCTCGGGGGCGCGCGTCGCGATCGTGTACGGCCTGGACAAGCGCACGCCGCGGACCTCGGACCTCAAGGCGCTCGCCGCGGCGTTTGGCACGACGTCGTCGTCGCCCATGTTCCACATCGAGGGCGTGACCCCCGAGGCGCCGGTCGGAAGGTTCCCGCCGCCGAGCAGCGTGCAGGAGATCACCGCTGCGGACCTGCTCGACGCGTGGCGCACGCTCAACACGGGCGCGCGCGGCCCCACGCCCATCAGCGTCGTTGCGCTCGGCAACCCGCACTTTGCGCTCGACGAGTTCGAGCAGCTCGCGCGTCTGGTGGAGGGCCGGAAACGCACGGCGCGGGTGACCATCACCGCCGGGCGCGCGGTCACTGTGCAGGCCGAGGAGAAGGGGTACCTCGCCCCGCTGGCCGCGTACGGCGCCGACATCATCCACGACATGTGCTGGTGCTTTGCGCCGCGCGCCGGCGAGTCGGGCATCGTGACGGCCGACGACAGGTTCCTCGTCACCTCGTCGGGCAAGTACGCGCACTACGGCCCGGGCATCCTCGGGCGGCCGGTGCTGCTCGCCAACCTGGCTGCGTGTGTCGACGCCGCCGAGTCGGGGACGATCGACGTGCGTCCACCGGCCTGGCTCGGCGGGGCCGATGTCGAGGTCGGAGAGGAGCCATAGCCCACGGTACCACTGTACACTAATGCATGTCATACACCCACGCCGCTACAACTTTGCCTTCTTCGACTTGGCCTTCTGCGCGTCAAAGAACTTTTGCAGGTACTCCTTGTGCTCGTCTGACGCGAGCGTCTTGTTGATCACGGCCATCTCCTTGGCATTCACCGCGTGCAGCTGGGCGCGGACCTCAGGCGAGCGAATGAGGGCCTTGGAGATACGGATCGACGCGGGCGACAGACCCTCGAGCTGCTGCGCGACCTTCTCGACGACGGCCTCCTGGATGCCGTCCTTCGGCAGGATCTCGCGGAAGAGCCCGGTGTACTCGAGCTCCTTGGCCGTGATGGTCTGCGACAGCTGCAGCAGGCGCGTCGTCATCGACGGGCCGAAGATGGGCGGGAAGGTGACGGAGCTGCACGCCTCGACGTTGATGCCGATGCGCGAGAAGGGCGTCGTGAAGGTCGCCTCGGGCGCCGCGTAGATCAGGTCGAAGTAGGGGAGGGTGGTGACGGCGACGCCGAATGCGGGGCCTGGGGTGTGAGCATGAGTGCGGGTGTGGTGTCGATGCGGGTTCTCTCTGTTCAAGATCACTCCCTCCTCTGACCTCTCCCTACTCCTCGCTCGGCCACCCTGTTGCGCGAGCAAGACATCGCCCACCCACCCACCCCTATGATCGCTTCGCGATCAAGAGTATGCCACCACCCACCCCTCCACCCGGCTCCACCTCCCCCGACCCCTCCACGCCCCCCCCCCCCCCCCACTCACCATGCAGCGCCGTCGCAATCAGCTTCGGGAAATCAATCAGCGTCGAGATGTACTCCCGTGCACCGAGCAGGCCAGGCGACTCGGGAGCCAGACGGTCCGGACCTGCGAGCACGGCGCCGGAAGAAAAGAAGCGGCCGTTGGCGGTCACGACGACGGCGGCAATGTCCTTGTCGTCGCGGGCAAAGTTGAGGCCGTCGACGAGGTCGCGGTCTGGGGTGTGAGTGGGTGGGGTCAAGGCATGCTCCGCGCGCGCGCTACGCCGCACACCACGCACACTTCTTGACCGTCATGCTGTTGAGGTTTTCGGGCGTGTTGAGGCGCAGCTCGAGGATGCCGGCGCGGTGGACGGTCGCGAGGACCTCGGTGAACTTTGGGAGGCGGGCAGCGGCCATGGTGTGCGGGGTGTGGGGGTGAGTCGAGGGGTGTGCGGGCGTGCTGTCGCGTCGTCGCTGTTGATAAGTACAGATGAGATGAAGCGTGACGACGGCAGCGATGATGTGATGTCGAGGTGGTTGAGGTTGTCGGCATTACGACGGCCCGCACAATACCCGGACAATGACCGGTGCCGGATGACCGATGCCACCACCGAGCAGCACTGCGACGACGACGGCGACAACGACAGCGACAACAGCCGCGGCCGAGACAGTGTGAACGCTGTAGATAAGCGAACACCACCGAGGTGCAGACCGACATGTTGATGCATTGCTGCATCGGCACGAGGACAATCACGGCCAGCCGAGCAGGCCCAGCCGGCTCCAGGCGTGCCCCCCACCAACACCCCACGCCCCCACCCCACCCCACCCACCCTACCCCACGCACTCGATACTGCTTCATATGCATACTGCTGCTACACTACCAGGCCGCGCCCGCGCCCAGGTTCTGCTCAATGGCCGTGTCGATGCCCTGTGCCACGGTGCGCGGGGTCACGCCCGCCGGGTCGAAGCGGTTCGGCGACGTCCAGTGGCCCTTGCCCCAGTGTGTCCTCCATCCCGCGCCGAGGCCGGGGCCGGGCCCGCGCGCAACAGCCGCCGCGACGTCGTCGTCGGTGAACGCAGCGACCTCGGGCTTCTTGCCGTGCTTCTTCTCGAGCGCGGCGGCCAGCTCGGCGCCGGTGAACTCGGCCTCGACGACCGTGTACTTGCTCTCGAGCTTGTCGAGCGTCACGATCTGCGCGACCGCAGCGCCAATGTACGGCAGGGACGAGAAGCTGAACTTGGAGCCGAGCGCGTCGCCGTACAGCGTGAGCTTGTTGTCGACGGCGTTGACGCCGAAGCCGCCGAAGAACGAGTCCTCGAACAGGCCGTTGCGGATCGTCGTGACGGGCAGGCCGAGGTCCTCGGCCTTGCGCCTGAGAGCGGCCTTGGAAACAATGTACTGCTTGGCCGGGTCGGTCTCCTCCTCGGGCGTCCAGTTGGCCGTGAACCACGACGGGATGTAGGCGGTCAGCGCGGGCGAGAGGGTCGTCAGCGCGCGGAGGAACGGCTCGCCGGCGGCGGTTCCGGGGGTGGAGACGCTGGGCGGGGGGTGAGCTGGATGCCAAGCGGAGCACATGACACGACTCACACGAGCACCTCGACGCCCTTGAGCGCCGCGTGGATGTCCGCCTCGCTCGCCGACGCGGGGTCGAGCACGCGCTTCTCGACGGCGGAGGGCACGGCGCTCACGTCCGAGCTCGCGCGGTGGAGCACAACGAGGCGCAGCTTGCCCGCGTCGTGCGCGGCGGCGAGCTGCGTGAGGAGGTTGGAGCCGAGGGTGCCGGTGGCGCCGAGGAGAGCGACGGTGCGGGAGGGCATGGTGTGGGTGTGTAAGGGGTGTTTGCGGTACTGGTCTGTCGACGAGAGGTGTTATGTAGTTCGTGCTGTCGGGCGACGAGCTCGCTGCTTACTTCATCGTCGTCCGTCGTCGCGGTGATAACGCGATCATTTGCCAATCCACCCCTCGGACACGCCGTTGCCGCGTCTTATCACCCCACCGGCTGCGCTTCGCGGCTCCAGCTCGGTCGCGGGCGCTTCGGCGCGCTTAAGCTGCTGCTGCAGAGGGGGTGCACAGCGCGGCGTGCAGCATGCATGCAGCATGCATGCATACACGTAGCGCGCTGCTTGCACCCGACTGATCGGCTTCGGCCGGCCGCCTTGCCGGCTTGCCGGGCCGTGTGGGGTCCCCAGACTTCACTGCCGTACTGGGTGGCAGGCTGCTGTCTCGGCTTGAGTGTCACGAACGCACCCACAACGGCATTGTCGCACGCCCCGAGGCGAGGTGGTCCCCGCAATGGCCTGCAGCCGTTGTTTGTGGCAGATCGGCAGTGTGGCGCGCACCCACACCCGGCCTCGCACCATCACAGCCCCCTCGAGTGACACCAACAACACTGGACGTAAACAACCAGAAGTGATGGTGCGGGCCGCAGTGATGGACTACAGATGTGATGTACAAGAACAGTGGCACTCTACAGTGGCTTGACCATCGTCCCCTATCACCACCGACAATGCTCCCACCACCGAGCTTTCCCCGCACGCGCTGGTCCGCCGACGCCGTCCTCAGCCCGCTCGTCACGCCACACGCGCGCCGGCTCCGCACGGCCGCCCGTAGCGCCAGCATCGCATGGGAGCTCGCCGCGCTCAACCGTAGCTGGAAGGAAGTGGACGTTCCCTGTGTCTGTCTCTGCGTCCTCGCCAAGGCGGACGAACTGTAAGTCGCGCCGGTTCCGCAAACCGCTGACCTCAGTGCCCCGCCGCGCCTCGATGACTACTCCATCAACGCCATCGTATGGACGGCGTACGAGATGGTGAGTGTGTATCAGAGAGCGTGCTGACGCCAGGCGAAGGAAGCCGCTCCGCGCAGACTCACCCTCCCGCCGTACGAGGTCGTGTTCGACTTCGTGTCCAAGGCGCTGAACATCATGGTGCTTTCGCCAGCCGAGGCGGGGGGCATCACCCTTACCCTGGGCGACGTTGAGCTCGAGGACGAGAAAACGAAGCAGGGATCAAGCGGCCTGACGCGTAGTGAGAAGCTTGCTGCCACCGTTCTCCGCTGCACGGCGCTTATGGCGGATGTGGGGAGCGCGAGCGACGACGACAACGACGACAGCGACACGGCGAGCGATACCTCGCCGGATTGGAACACCTCGATCAAATCAATAAGCACCGCGGTGTGGTCGGCCAGCGACACGGCCAGCGACAAGGCCAGCGTGGGCGGTACGACAGCGGTCAACAGCCCCACCCCGCTGCCCGGCCTCAGGTTCACAAACAAGAAGCGGCCGTACACCTGGCCCATGCTGGAAGCCTACACGGGCACGGTCCCGCTGCTCACGGCCACCCGCCCCACCCCCAGCCCCACGCCATTAACGGTAGCGACCAGCTTGCCATCTTGCGACGTGCTGGAGCCTGGTCGCCTGCAGGTGCCCGGGTGCGGCGTGCCGTACGACGAGCTCAATGCCGATGACGCCGATGACGACGGCAACGATGAGTCCGACTTGGGTGCGCATTCGCAATCTGCCCCGTCCGACTCGGACTCTGCCTCCTCCGACTCCGAGGTGCTGTGCCACCCCGACTGCCTGGACCCCTTCAACTGCCTGTACGACGAGAGCGAAAGCTGGGAGGGATACTTGCCCGACGGTACTGTCGTCGAGCTCGCGGAGGTTGTCGACAGCAGCGGCGACAACATCGAAGCCTACAAGCTCGACGACCTACTCGACATGGACGAGGCTGATGCCTTCGAGGACGTGATCAACGTGGACGGGGTTGGCGACCCCGAGGACCTGATCGACATGAGCGAGATCAACGCCCTCGTCGGGGTGATCGACGCTGAGGCGCTCCCGGACATGGACGACTTGCTCGCCAACCTCCATGCCGAGGCGGAAGATGCCACAGACGACAGCGAAGAAGACAGCTTCGAGTATGACGCCCCCGATGCGTGTGCACCATAGTGTGTACGCTAGGAGCATCTGTACCCCCTATTTGGCCGAGATTGATTCTGCAGTTGTATTTTTAGTTGCATAATGTCAGTGATACGGCGACTGGAGACGGCTCGGCGTGCCGCTTGGGCATGTCGGAGGCGTGCCGACATGACCGGGCCGAGCGGATGACGATTGCGGACGACGCCCACTGATTTCCAGCCGCGCTCTTCAACATCGGCCTCGTCGCACTATGCCTCACTCCGCCGCCCACTAACCCATGCTCCATACCCGGCGCGCCGCTCGCCAGCTACGCCCACTGCATACCATGACGGCACAGACGCCGCGCGAATCACTCACGCACGCATGGCTCGCCGCAGGTCTGCCCGAGCCCACGCTCGCCGCGTTCGCCTCGCCGCCTGGCCCCGAACCCGCCCTGCCATCAAGCTACAAGCTCGGCCGTGCGTATCCCAGTGACCACAGCGCTGACCCCAGACCTGGCGCAGGTGTCGATCGCGCTCGCGGCCCTCGGCGCATCCCAGGTCCAAGCAGACAGGCTGGGCGAGCCGCCGCGCGCTGTCTCCGTCGACACGCACACCGCCGCCATCGCGTTCAAGTCGGACCACTTCACGCGGCTCGACGGGCAGCCCCTCCCGAGCCCTTGGGGCCCGATCGGCGGGCTGCACGCCGTCGCTGATGGCCACGTGCGCATCCACGACAACTTCCCGCACCACTGCGACGGCGTGCTCCGCCTGCTTGGGTGCACGCGCCGCCCGCCGGACCGCGCCGAGGTCGCGGAGAAGATCAAGACGTGGGGCAAGGTCGATTTTGAGGACGCGGCGCATGCCGCCGGGCTGGTCGCTTACGCCCTGCGCTCTGAGGACGAGTGGGCGGGTGAGCCGCAGGCGGACGCGACCCTCCCGCTGCCTGAGATCACACGGAGCGGGGAGGGCCACCACGCGTCGCCGAGCTTTGCGTCTGCCCCGCGCGAGGCGGTGGCCCGTCGTCCGCTCGCTGGTCTCCGCGTGCTCGAGCTCACGCGCATCATCGCCGGCCCGGTGGCGGGGCGCACCCTGGCCGCGTACGGCGCCGACGTGCTGTGGGTCACGTCGCCCGGCCTGCCCGACCTGCCGGCTGTTGACCGGGACGTCGGGCGGGGAAAGCGCACGGCGCAGCTCGACCTGGACACGGAGGCTGGGCGACAAAAGCTCCGCGAGCTTATTGCTGGCGCCGACGTCTTCCTGCAGTCGTACCGGCCCGGCTCGCTGGCCGCGCGGGGGTTCGGGTACGACGACGTGCGGGCCATCAATCCGGGAATCATCTATGCTTCGTGCGTTGGCGCGGGGTGACATGTGCTGACGGAAGGCTCTCAGCATGGGGCCCGCATGGCCCGTGGGCCGGCCGGCGCGGGTTCGACAGCCTGGTGCAGACAGCGACGGGGATGAACGCGTCCGAGGCCGCCGCGGCGGCAGGCGACGTCGTCGCGCGCCCGCTGCCGACCCAGGCGCTGGACCACGGTGCGGGCTACTTCCTCGCATTTGGGATTCTCGCTGCGCTCCATCGCCGGAACACAGAGGGCGGGAGCTACGACGTGCACGTCAGCCTTGGCGGCGTGCAGCGCTGGCTCGTGGCGCTCGGCCGGCTCGGCGGCGCGGGATTTACCTGCCACGACCCCGCGTTCGAGGACAACGACGTGCAGGCTCTCCTCGAGATCAGGGAGAGCGGGTTTGGTGCGCTCACGTCGACACGGCATGTCGGGCTCGTTGACGGCGCCGATGTGGGGTGGGACATGATGCCACAGCCTCTCGGAACGCATCGCCCAGAGTGGTTGTAATGGTTGTTGTAATCGGCGACGGGCGATTAAGAGCCACTTTGTAATGCATCTACCAGCGGACCCAAATTGAGCCGCCGTCGGAAGTGCTCGACGTCATTGCCGCCAAGTGTTGGATCGGCTGCTTGCTCGTCCATCGCACTCTTCTCATCACTGACAGCATTCAACTCGGCTGGCCTGCACGACGCTCACAATGCAGACGAGAACAGCAGCATCATGGGGGATCGTAGCACGCGCATTTAGGGCCTCTGCTACGACCTTCAGCCCGGCTCCAGCAGCACGGCCACGGCGCGCGCTCACAACAACCGCCCTCACGCGACCCGAACGCACCCGGCCCAGCCCCGTGCCCTTGCTCAACGCGTCGATCATTCCCCGCAGCACCCTCACACCCCCTGTTTCCCGCCGCCCCATATCCACCTCGCCCCCCGCCCGCGCGCCCGACCGGCCCAAGCTCGAGGCCAAGACCCTGCTCATCGTTTACCACTCGTACACAGACGGTACGCGGCAGATGGCGCAGGCGGCGTGGGAGGCGGCGACGACCGTGGCCAACGAGGCGGATGTGCGGACGTCTGTCGATCCCAACGACTTTGGCGACGCGGCGCAGCTCCCGATCCAGGTGCAGCTGGTGCACGCGGCCGACGCTGAGCCCGAGGACCTGCTCAACGCCAGCAGCTACATCTTCGCGACGCCCGAGAACCTCGCGTCGATGAGCGGCGTCATGAAGGACTTTTTCGACCGCTGCTACTACCCCTGCCTCGACAAGCTGAACGGGCGCGCATACGCCGTGCTCATCTGCGCCGGGAGCGACGGGGCCAACGCCCTCCGCCAGCTCGACCGCATCGCGACCGGCTGGCGCCTGCGCAAAGCGATGGACGGGACGATTGTGTGCACGCACGCGCAGACGCCCGAGAAGATCCTGGCGATCAAGAGCATCCCAGAGAAGGATTTGAAGCGGTGCCGCGAGGTCGGCGAGGGCATGGCTGAGGGGTTGGCCATGGGCGTGTGGTAGGAAGGCGAGGGGCGAGACAAGGCAAGTTCAGAAGTGCAGGTGTGAGGTGCGTGGAGCAACCGTGGTACTCTCACACCATAGCGGCGATGAAAGGGTCGTCGCGGAGACTGGGGACAGTGGCGAGCAACTGATCCGCGACTGGCACGTCGCAACGGACGACTGGGACGACTGACCCACGACGAGGACTGACCTGTTGACAAACGGAAACTCGCCAACGTCTACCCGAGGACGAGAACCGGGCACAGTGACAGCAATGGAGGCGTAAAAGACGAGGCATGGCGTGCGGCAAGCCGGTTTGACGAAGCTGACCTCGGTTAGATGTGCCAGGGACTCGAGTCGTGGCGGACATGTTGCTGTCGATGGCTGCCGTCTTTGAGTCGTCTGTTGGCCATCACAGCGGTTGTGGCCGCTGTCGTGGCAGTCAGCTGATGCGTGCCCGCCGACGTCTGTAACTGGGATTTTGGGAAGAGTCGGGCGTGGTATCGGTTGGGACCGACTCGCCATTAGCCTGATCTGCGAGGAGACAACGAAACACGCTTCTACGTCATGAGCTCTCCACCCACCCACAAACCCCTCCCGACCTCCCCGGGAGGTCGCTCGGGGCGTGGGGAGTGACTGCGGGCCAGAGCCGCCTGACACGGCTCCGGGCTCCACAGTGTGAACGCATACGGCAGCGGCCGGGCACCCCACGGCGGCCAGCGGGCGTGCAGCGGCTCCTCGTCCTCGTCGTCACCGTCGCTGAGGCGCCCCGATGTCTCCCGGCTGACCAAACTTCGGCACGCTCTTTCTCCCCTCTGGTCCCCACCTCCGCAGCTGGAGCGGCGCCGCGGGCCGCCGTGGAATGTGCGTTTCGTCGCCGCGTCGCTCCCAGAGCCGATGGGCCGACAGTGCGGCGACTGCCAGGCTGTGGGGCGTGCGGGGCAGCGGTGTACGCGCCAGTAGACTCACGCCGGTGCCGCCGCCGACGTCGCCGTGCCTCGCTGCTCGCTACCGCTTGTATCGCGGCTGCATTCGCAATACTTCGGCTCGCTCCTGGGGTCGGTCGCAGCATCGCGGCGGCTGCCCGGCGGGCGGGCTACGGCCTGCGGCAAGCCGGGCGCCCATGACGCCGCGAGACAAGGTTGCACGGCCGAGTCGGTCATCTGGCGGACCTGAGCCGACACTGGCAAACTTTTTGTCCCTGACGGGAATAAACCGTCCTCGATGTCCAACGCTCCGAGTGGATTGCGAAGAGGTGGGCACGCTGTTTCGAATTCTCGCCGCTCGCAGCAGCTTTTTCATCCGACTCTGCTCCGCTACTGCTGTATGCATGCAGAGGGGCGGGCGGCGTGTTGTAGCTCTGGCCACACTGGTGCTGGGTGGTGGGTGTCACCCGAACGACGAGCCACGTCACGGGTGGTATGCCAAGCCGCCAGCTTGTTCCAAATGCAGATTGAGCGACTGGGCACACGACCTTGGTCACCGTAAAATTTTACCGAGGTAGCCATCGCTCTTTGCACGCGGCGCATAGCTGAAACCGACGACGTGTGCATGCCCGTCCTCGCACCTGTAGATTTGCGCAGGGCCAGACAGCCAGCATGCACACACGCCGCCTCCTCTCGAGTTCCGGCCGGCGGCGTAGAGGCGGGAGACGGCCCTCCCGGCGGCGGTACAGCGGCACGCTGGTCGTCAGGACGCCAGGTTGTTGACCATGTGCCTCAGGGACAGGCCGGCCGGCGCCGGTGCCGCCTGCCAGGCTGCCGACGGACGTCCTTCGTATCGGCAACCTACACCGTCCAGGGGCACAGACAGCGATTGACAGGGGCCGACTGCAGCCGATTGGAATAATCGCGATGGGAAAAACAGCAGCGCGCATCCTAAGCGAAGCGAGCTGTGGGTGGACCCCGAGTCAGACGACGACGACGACAACAGCGACCGAGGCAGCGAGACGGCCGGCCACCGCCTGCCCACGCACAACACGGCGATTCCGAAAGCCTTGCCTGCCAGGCCACTCGCCCGCGGGCACCGGGGTGTCCGCCGCAGCTGAGCCAGCTCGTCGTCCTCGCCAGCAGCTCGCCCGCCGGAGAACAAGCCCCACGAAAGGCCGAGCCTCGAGCCCCGCAAACCCCCACAGGTCGTGGGCTCGCAACTTTGTCAGCTTGCGGTTGGCCCAGGGTAGATATAGGATTTTTCTCTGCTCTTGTTTCTCATTCTCCCGTCCCCCTCATCTCACACTATGGAGTCCAAGCACGACGTTGAGAAGACCGTGTCCCACGGCACCGAGGTCACCGGCACCTCGTACGGCAACGAGAAGCACGCCGAGTCGGTCGCCGCCCACAACGTCGACAACGGCCTCGACCCCATCTTCGAGTCCAACTTTGAGGTCGACCCCTTCCACCAGCAGCGTGACGCCAAGGACGACGGCGACTATGTCGACTTCCGTACCATGGGCTGGTTCCGTGCTGGTCTGATCGCCACTGCCGAGGTGAGTGGCGGCTGTGGGCGGGGAGGGGGCGGGTGTGGCTGGCTTCACTACACACCAGTGCCTCTCCCCCGCGCCTTGTACACCACCCCCCGGCACCACTGACACACCCCAGAACATTGCCCTCGGTATCCTCTCCTTCCCCTCCGTCTTCCAGCGTCTCGGTCTGGCTGGCGGTATCATCACCACCATCGGCCTCGGCACCATCGCCTTCCTGACTGCCTGGATCATGGTCGACTTCAAGGTCCGCCACATGGGTGTCATGCACTTCGGTGACGCCGGCGGTGTTGTCTTCGGCAAGTGGGGTGCGCGCATCTTCGGTTGGGGTATGGTTCTCAAGGTGAGTAGAGGCATCGTGGCGGTTCATTCGCCGGGCCTGGCTTGGCAGTTGCAGTCGCTGACTTTTTTGCAGGCCACCGGTCTCGCTGGCTCGCACGTCCTCGTCGGCCAGACCGCCTTCGAGTTCATGACCAACCACGCTATCTGCAACGTCTGGTGGGGCTTCATCGTCACCGTTGTGTCCATCGTCATGTCGTACAACCGCCAGTGGCACAAGCTCTGGTGGCTCTCGTTCGTTTCGCTGGCGTGCATCTTCATCGCCTCGTTCATGAACATGATTGGTGTTGGAATCGGCCGCCACTCGGCCAAGCTCGAGGCTCAGATCGCCAAGAAGCCCGTCGAGTACCACGCCACCCCCACCAACCCCAACCTCACCGACGTGCTTGGTGCCTTCACCAACATTGTCTTCGCTTACGGCGGTAACATGGCCTGCTTCTCGTTCTGCTCTGAGATGAAGAAGCCCAACGACTTCAAGAAGTCGTTCGCCATGTCCCAGATCGTCGCCACCATCTCGTACATCGTCGTCGGTACCGTCATCTACTGCTACGGCGGTGACTACACCACCTCGCCTGCCATCGGCATGCTTGACCACAAGCTCGGTATCGCCGCCTATGCCATTGCCTTCGTCACCATCATGGTCTCGGGTATCCTTGGCGCCAACGTCGGTATCAAGTACATCTACGTCACGACCCTCCGCAACTCGCACCTTCTCACCTCCAAGTCGTTCAAGGCCCAGATGTACTGGATGCTCATGGTCGCCATCATGTGGATCGCCGGCTTTGTGCTCTCCGAGCTCATCCCCTTCTTCAACCCCCTCCTCACCATTGTCTCGTCGCTCTTCTCCGTGTGGTTCGTCTGCGGTGGCGCCGGCTTCCTCTGGATCTACGACAACCACCCCCGCTTCGCCAAGGAGGGCGAGAAGGAGCGTGCCATCGACACCCCTGCCAAGTGGTTCTTCTACATCTTCTCCCTCTTCGTCATTCTCATCTCTTGCGCCATCACCCCCCTTGGTCTCTACTCGGCGGGCATGTCGATCAAGACGGGCTACTCCAAGGGCTCGTTCCACCACCCCTTCGCTTGCTAAAGGGTTTCTGCCAGTCTTGTGTATTAAGACTCCTCTTGTTATTGTAGGCGGTATCTACATTAACCACATTGCGCACTAGAGAAGCGCGGCACACATATTAGCTCTCATAAACTGTATTCAGGGGGCCTATGCAATAATGTACAATACTCGAGCAGTGGTGCAGAGGGTGAAAGTGTACGCGATAGTGGATATCCTCGAGGCGGACATTGCTGGAGATACAGCCAGGGTGTGTGGCGCTGCTGGTTCATACCAGCGGATATCCTTTGGTGTAAACATCCCTAACAATCGCCGAACAAGACTGATCCGAAGGCTTCGGCGTCGGAGTCGGCACAAAAACCCAGGTTCTCGACTGCATGTGCCCTTTCACGGCTTCGGCATGGCTTCGTCGGCGGAGGGAGAGAGGGAGGGAGAGACCATTCGGTCGGTCCAAGGGGTCGATTGGCAATGGGCGCAACATTAATAGCAACAGTGATAGCAACGAGGGGGTCAACGGCCCGAAGAGCTTGATGCTTAGTATAGCAGACTTGAACTGAGCCAAGGGGGCCAGTCAGTTCTCCTGACTTGCAGGCATCAAGCCGAGGGCGACTGAGGCCAAAGGTGCTGATTTCCTTCGCAGTCCGCCAGTCGAAGGTTTGTATTGTTGTTGTATTAGTCGCCTGTAATCAACTGCTGCGGCCAAATATAAATGCCACATAGCGGAATGTAATCAGTGGGCAATGTTTGTGCTGGCGCTCTAAAAGCCGGCCCGAGATGGCTGACACAACGCACTGCACACAAACAATAACCCAACAACATCGCCATCATATGCATACTTCCGACGTGATGAGCGTCGTAGTAGCCGTTCATTGTCGGGGAGATCCAGCCCACATCCGCGCTGGAATGCAGCCCGCTGGCCGCTGGGTAGGGCTGCAGAGGCGCAGAGGGCTGGAGATGAGACCCTCCCTCCAGGAGCCCGGTTGCCCGCCATCAAGCTTGTTTTCGCGCTGGAACATGCCAATCGACAGGAACTGGGCGTCGTGCGCTGTTCTGACGTTAGCGACGGCTGTGTCGGTTCGTGAAGGTTTGGTTGCGCTCCGGCAGCATCCAACTCGCGGGTCGCTGATAGCGACCGCGGTCGTAAAGGCCGTAATGCAGTGTTGCACGTGTCGACGACGACGCGGTTGCGCGGTTGCATCCTCTTGCTCGCTCATCATCGTCACTTGCATCAAGTCAGCCCACTTGCACGACACCAAAATGGACAATAGAGCGCCCGTAGAACGCCAGCCAGCAGAACGCCCGCAGAACGCCTGCAGGGAGCAAGCTAACAAGCACAATGGTCCATGCCAAGTCGCCGCTGCCCTCCCGCCGTCCCCGCCCCAAGCAGGCGTGACTGACTTTTTTTTCCTGACCTGGCGCTGCGCCATTGGCGCCAACCCACCACCGCTATTGGGCTACGCACTTCTCGCCATCTCGCTGAATGGGCGCGGCGTCCTTCACTCCTGAGGTCTTCATGTTGGCGTCTGCCTGGGGTTGGGGTCGGTGAATGCAGTGGGCAACACGAGTGGCCAACGACAGCTGCAGCACGCAGCTGGGCACCCTGGTGGTGGGCGTGGTGGGCAGGCAGCACCACCACCATGCACCCCAGTCAAAACCATCCTGCACCCTTCTCTTCTCTTCTTCTCCACCCACGATTCTCTGGAAGAATCACAGTCACCTACCCCTCACCGAGCTGGCCTCGACGTTACGACCCCCTACCCCCTACCGCCTCTAATCCTCTACGACCTTGACGACTCGCGAGCGATTCACTAACCCCAGCCCCACCCACAGCTTTTCCCCCAGCCATGTTCGCCGCCGCCGCCCTCACGCTGCTGGCAGCGTGTGTCGCCCCGGCCCTCGCGCACATGGAGATGCAGTACCCCGCGCCGTTCCTGTCCAAGTTCAACCCCAACACCCTGCCGTCCAACATCGACTGGTCGATGACCAACCCGCTGCACGCCGACGGCTCAGACTACCCATGCAAGGGGTACAACCACGTCCTGGGCACGCCCGAGGGCGCGGTGACGGCGACGTTTGCCCAGGGCGGCGCGTACAACTTTACCATTGTCGGCACCGCGTTCCACGGCGGCGGGTCGTGCCAGGCCTCGCTGAGCTACGACGGCGGCAGGACCTTCACCGTCATCCAGAGCATCATCGGCAACTGTCCCGTCTTTGGCAGCGGAAACTTCGACTTCACCGTGCCGTCTGACGCGCCCGCCGGCAACGCTGTGTTCGCGTGGACGTGGTTCAACAACATTGGCAACCGTGAGATGTACCAGAACTGCGCGGCCGTCACCATCACGGGCGGCGGACACCGCAAGCGTCGCCTCGATATTGTGCAACCCGCAAAGCGTGATTATGGTTACGACCAATTCGCCAATCTCCAGGATGTCTACGAGCCCGTCGCCAAACGTTTCACCCCCTTCTCGGCCCGACCGGCAAACTTTATCGCAAACGTTGGCAACGGCTGCAGCACTGAGCCGAACAAGGATGTCATGTTCCCCGACCCCGGCCCGGATGTGCTCCTCAACTCGAACAACGTCGCGGATGTCGTCGGCGTGTGCAAGCCTATTGGCGGTGCTCCGACCTCTTCGTCGCCTTCGGCTACGCCGACCAGCTCTGCGACGTCTTCCGCCGAGCCTACCACGACTACAGCCGAGCCGACTACCACGCACGAGCCGACTACCACTCCGGAACCTACTACCACGCAGCAGCCCAGTACCACGCCTGAACCCTCTTCTTCCACGTCGTCGAGCTCCGAGCTCCACTCTTCGTCAACCGAAGCCCCACCCTCGTCTTCGTCGAGCGTGGCACCGACATCGAGCTCTCAGGCAGAGCCATCATCAGTGTCGACCTCTTCGACCACCCACACCGAGCCGACTTCAACCTCGGCACCGTCAGAGGCGCCTTCAACGACTCCCTCAACCACCCCGTCGCCGACCTCAACGTCGGACTCATCAACATCCCCCTCTGCGCCTACGCACTCCGGGTTCTCTTCCGCCTCGTCTTCGTCGTCGATTCACGCCACGGCCTCGCCCACTTCCACGGCGCCGGCTACGACCAGCTCGCCCTGCGCGGAAGCCACGATCCTCCGCCGCGGCGTAGCAGGCCCCGGCAAGTTCCTTGTTCGTCGTCGCCGTGCCGTGTCCGACTGAGCGGGTGCGTGGCTGGCCCACCACCCCGTCCCTAGATGAGCATAGAACCTGGTCGCCAAGCGGCCAGGTTGCATTCAACACCTTACTACCGCATTTGGCCTTACAGTGGCCGTAATTTTGATTGTAGTCGTCACCCGGATAGCATGCAGAAGATGTTGATGAGGGGTGTGTGTGCGGGGTGTGTCCGTCGCGTTGTTGGCGTCGACAACGAGAGGAGAGTGTGTGTTTGTTGTCGGTGGCAGAGTCGAAGTAGCCTCAGCCAACTGGAAACAAGCCTGACCGATCCATGCTTGCTTATTAGGAACTGAAGGCACGTTCTTTCAAGAGTCTCGACCAGTCGCCAAGCAAGCAGCGGTATTAAGCACAGCGTCGTGCATCTGCATAGAGTTGCGGGAGAGGGCGGAGTGGCTAGAGGCGCCAGAGGGGCCGTTTGAACCGCGCGGCCATGAGCCCGCTATCTGGCACCGAACCCCCTGGCATCTACTCCTCTCGGCGCCGTGCCACCGTTTCATCGGGCCCGTACGAGGGGCCCGAGGCGCTGCAGTCGCGCAGGTGCACTGAGCTGAGAGCAGTGCTTGTTTACACGGGCTTGCTCGGCAGGCACTGTAACAGGGAGCGCGACGCGACCGTGTCGTCGACGCGCTCTGCGTACGTGCGTGCGTGCTGGTGGGAATGCAGGCGAGGAGGAGGACAACATCGCGGCGACTTTCGCTCAGCGCGGTACTCCGCCCCATACCTTCCCCTTGCTGGACGCGACTTCCGCCCCCTCCGTCGTCGTCTCAGCGTCGCGAGATGCAAACACTGCCGCGAGGATAAAAGGCGGCGGGGTGAGTACTCACACCTCTGAAGCTCTCTCTCGCTCAGTGTTTATCCCAACTACCCACACTCGTTTGCAACCACCACCGTCATGTCCCAGCCGGCCCAGACGCCCTACACCGCCCCCGTTCAGTCGGCATACCCCGCGCCCGGCGCGCCCGTTTTCCCCCCTGCTGCTGCCGGCCAACAGCGTGAGGGCCTCAGCACGGCTGACAAGTGTCTGCACCCGTGAGTCGAGGCATGTGGCGGAACAGCAAGGAGACTCGACTGACGCCCGCCCAGCACCCTCACGACCATCTTCGCCGTGCTCTACGTCGTGCTCATCATCCTCTCCGGCGTGGCCTTCGCGTCATGGTCCTCGTATGAGGAGTACGGCATTTGGAGGAACAGCGCCCTCTCCAGCTCCATCTCGATGCTCAAGGCCCTCTCCATCATCAGCCTTATCATCTTCCTCGTCCTCACGGTCTTCGCGGTCGTCGCGAGCATTGGCACGATCAGCTACGCCTCCCGCCGCTCCATCCCCTTCAGGCCTGTCATCTACAACATCGGCCGCTTCACTTTCCCCATCATCGCCATCATCGGCCTCATCATGAACATCATCTCGCTGGCCAAGGCCGGCGTCTATGGCAACGGTATTGTGTCGATCATCTTCAACATCATCTTCACCGTCTACATGACGTATGTGTTCAACCTGCTCTACAAGCGCAAGATCCAGCAGGACAAGTACGGCTCTAGCGCCGGCTTCGAGAAGTAGACTAGGAGTAGACCTCATCGCGTTCTATGTACCTGTTTCTGCTTGCACAGTCGTCATGGGACGCGGCGTGGGCTGGAGCCGAACAAGCTGCCAGACCAGCTAGAATGGCGAGACAGAAGACGTACTGCATTGCATTTCGGGGTGCTGGTCGGTCTCGGTCTGAAACAAGCATTGTCAGAGGCCTGGAGCAGCTCTCAGCTGCTGCCTGGTCTGCGTGACAACTCCGATCGCGACGAAATTAATCCTATGCATACGGGGGTCAATCTCGATGAAGCAGCGGATTAAGCAGCGCTTGCAGCGCATAGGCAGTGCAAAACACCAACTCTACAGCACCGCCGCGCACCCCGTATCAGCTGTTATCCCGTGATCTCTGCCTGGGACGCGATGGCGGGGAAAATAGCGTCCCAAACCGCGGATGGCGGCTAGACGTGCCCGCCGTCGCGCTCATGCCCGTCACTGCTCCGGTGCCCACAAGGCCAACTGCCGCCAGGGACTATTTCAGCTCTAGTCGTGGCTTGGCACCCGTCCTGGGGCCGTGCACGCTGTACACTCAACGAGCCAACAAGCCGGGTTCCTGCGCAGGAGGTACCCACGGCAGCCCATCAGTTCGCGTCGACAGCAGTCGAGGCGGTACTGCTGGGCTGTCGAGTGAAACCGTCGAGGTTCCAAGGCCGTGCAGCTGCACTGCTGGAATGAAGGTTAGGGGCCAGTGGCACTGGCGGGGGGGTGTAGCCGCGGCTCCTTGTTGGGCTTGGCCTCATCGCTTGCTGATGGGACGCTTGAGGTCACCTGGAGGCATGGAGGCAGTCGTGGGGTTGTTGGCGTGCCATGAACGCGAAGATATAAAGGTGGGCACGGTGCAGGTGAGAAGGAAGCCCATCACCCAACTCTGAACCCATCCTCGCCACGCACACAATGGAGCCGTACACCCCCAGCCCGAAGCGCAAGATGTCCTGCATCGACAAGGGCGGCCACCCGTGAGTCGCGCCACGATCAATCCACGACGCGTCTCTAACCTTCCCAGCACTTTCACCACCATTCTCGCGGTCCTGGCTCTCATCGCCGTCGCGTTTGACGGCATGGCCATCGCCGGGGCCTTCTTTGTCTCCACCCAGGCGGTGTACGCCATCGCACTCATCTTCGACCTGTTCAACCTCGCCATCGGCATCATCGCCTCGTGGTCAACAATCGCGTACTCGGTCCAGGGCAAGTACCCCCTGCCGCACAAGTCGTACGCCGTGCTGCAGTGGTGTGCCCTGGTCGGAGGTGTCCTCCGCCTCATCCTCGCCATCGCTTCCGCCGCCATCTTCCTCACTGTCGGCTCCATCATCGGCATCATCATCGGCCTCATCTACTCTGGCTACTGGTTCTACATCTACCATGTCATGTACCAGCGCACTGGCAAGAACCCCAACTACCACACCGGCACCGGCTACGAGGCGAACGTCGGCCTCACCACCAACGTGGCACCCGTCGCCAACCCCAAGCCGTACTACGACGCCGGGCACGCCTACGCTGCCGTGGGCACCCAGTCCGCCCAGCAAGTTCAGTATGCTGTCCCAGCCCAGCAGGCCGTCCCAGTCCAGACCTACACCTACCCCTCGCCGACGCCGCAGCCCCAGCAGCCGCAGTACCAGACGTCGTACGGCCGCTAAGCGGCGGATCAGTGTCGCGGCTCGCGGCTGAGGAACAACTCTATCCACATACATAGGACAATGAATGCATCGTGGTTGGACGTACACGGTGACTTCCGTGCACCGTGTCTGTGGCAGAAGTCTTGCTGACGACCTGCGTCTGCGCTCGTTGTCCTCGGCGGTCTCGGAGCGGGAGTGTGGCATCGTTCGGATCCGAAGCGTTATCGAGTAGACGCGCCTCCGACCTCCGACCAAACTGCCAAGAACAGCCGGACTCGGTGTGCACAGCGACAAGCATCTGACCGTCTGATGTGGAGAGGGCTACAGGAGTATGCGGAAGTGCGGGCAATGCTACGGGCAACGCTGGGTGACTCGCGGTGATCGTCAGTGGCACTTGCGGAGCCGATCTCTGATGCCTCCAGTACATAATAAACGGCCACAACGCCCGACTCTCTTCCAGCAACCTCATGATACTTTGACATTTCTCTGATATTTTGACCCTGTTACCCACTTGATGGAAAGTAGTACCCACCAATCGATACCCTCGTCCCCCGGCCCGGGCCATGACCCCGCGGCTCAGGACAACGCGCTCGCAACAGAGCTCGGCATCGCCCCCAACTACAGCGTGTCCGAGGTCCTCGCTGTCCCCAAATCATCACTCGAGATCCTAACCGAGCCTAACTCTCTCGCATCGCTATCGAGGCCGCGTAAATCCATCCTTCTGCTCTGCTTTGTGCGTTCCCGGCCTTCCACGCTGACCCCAGTGCCTGTCCATGTTCATCGACTCCTCGGGAGCCGCCGCGGGCCAGCTCCTCACAGAGCCGATCGCAAAGGACCTGCACATCAGCCTGGGCAACACGCCGTGGGTGATCGGGACGTACTCGCTGGCGTTTGCGTCCACGCTCCTGTTCGCAGGCCGCCTGGCCGATCTGTACTCGCCTGCCCGGCTGTACACCTTCGGTTTTCTCACGAGCGGTGTGCTGTACCTCGGCATCTCGTTCGTGCACAACCAATACGCGTTCTTCGTGCTCCGCGCGCTGAAAGGCGTGTTGGCCGTCCTTACTATCCCGTCGTCCATCAACATGATCAGTGGGTTCGAGTCTGAGACCACAAAACCCGCTGACGCCAGTCCAAATGTACCCCGACCCCGAGGAGCAGGGCAGGAAGCTCGCACTCTTTGGCACAGCAGGAGCGCTGGCAAGCACCCTGAGCTTGATCATCGCCGGTGTGTTCATGCTCGCGTCGTGGCGCTGGTGGTTTAGATTGTGGGTGCCGCGCTGCTCAAGACACTGATGGCTCCAGCACCTCGTTCATCGTCATCCCGTTCTCCATCCTGTCCTTCTGGCTCCTGCCAAAGACGCGTGCGGTCGCGGGCGACGTGTCAAGTGGGGATAAGTGGAAGCGCATGGACCTCGGCGGCGTGTTTCTCCTCGGGTCGATGCTGGTGTGCTTCATCCTGAGCTTCACGCAGGCGACGAGCTTCGGGTGGTCAAGCGCCCAGTTCATCGCCCCGCTGGTTATCAGCGTAGCCCTGCTCCCGGTGTTCGTGGTGTACGAGCAACGCATGCCGCGGGGGTACACGCTCCTACCGCACAACATCTGGACGTTCCCCAACATTGGCCCACTGATTCTGCAGGCGCTGGCCCCGTTTGGATGTGAGGCGATGTCCTGTGACTGGCGACTAACGACGCAGGGTTCACATGCATGCAGCTCGGCCTGGCGACGTACTGGCAGGACGTGCTTCACGAGTCTGCCATCCTCTCGGCGGTCCGCCTCCTCCCGCTCGGCGTCGCCTCCACGGCAGTGGGCTTTGCGTCGCAGTACGTCCCGCCACTGATTGGCGAGCCGCGCCTTGCGCAGCCCATCGCCTCGGCCCTCACGTTTGCCGGGAGCATGCTCGTCGCCTTCAGCGGCGGCGGCAAGGGTGCCGACTACTGGAAGTGTAGGTCCAATCGCGTGCAGAGCTGATCCAAGTCATCTTCACTGGCGGTGTCATCGGTGCAGCAGGCTGCATGGTGGTGTTTGTCGGCATCAAGTGAGTGGCTCCAGTAATGGTGTGGCTGACCCTCGCAGCACAGCCATGATCCAGTCCTTTCCCATCGAGTTTGCAGGCGTCGGTGGCTCGTTTGCCAACGTCGTCTTCCAAGTCGGCGGCGTCGCGGCCATTGCAATCCAGAGCGGGCTCCGGTCCGCTGGTGGCGCTGCCGACGACTGGAGAGGATACACGTACGGCTACATCTTTGTGTCGTGCTTCATCCTCTTCACTGGGCTGGTATTCGCGCTCTGGTACAGGCCCGGCACGCCCAAGCCGGAGACGGCGACCGAGGAGGCTTAGGCGCGCTGGGCTCTAGCCACTCTGTCATACCACTCACTCAACATGCATATGTAGATGGTGTTTACCCAGTGTCACAGTGTTCCTGCCAGCCGCCACCGTGCCACTGCTGCTGACACAGCACAGCACGACGACACCACCCCGTGGGATGGGCCTGGAGACTCATGATCGGTAGCATACCAGTTTGGACTTGGTATGATTCCGGCGTCGCGTGGCCTCGGGAAAGAGGGCTGGCCGGGCGGTCTGGAGGGCTGGCCGGCTTGAGGCTCGCGGTCGACGGGCACGCGGGCAGAGGAAAACTCGTGGTGCCGTTCGGTCGTTTCAGGACACTTGTTCGTGATCCGAACGCCTCATCAATGTCCTCGTCCCGCAACTATCCTAGCTCTCAACGCCACTGCAATGTTTCGCGTCTCGAGCACACGCGAGATACTCATCTGCATGCAGCGCGCTCTTCAAGCGCACACTTGATACAGACGCGTCGAGACCTGCATGCCACGCTTAAAGTTGACGAATGAACACGTATGAGCGGGCCAGCTGCGCTCCGACATTTCGCATCGGACGGGACGTCAGGTCCCAGGGGGATGCTGGCACTCTCGTTCTCCTCTCCTCTGCCTCTCCTCTCTACGTGCTTGACAACAACAGCTTGGCCAGCTTACGCTCTCGGGCCAGGCCCTCGTCCCCTGCACAACATGCATCAAACAGCAACTCTGTTTCCACTTTACTCATCATCAGTCCTCCATGCCGAGGATCCGTCTACACGCCATCAACTGACATGAGAATACCAGCTGCGCCGGCGGGAGCGAGGTGGGTAGTAGCGCAAGCACAGTAGTGCAGGAGAAAGCCTCGGCTGATTGACCTATCCCCAGCCTTGCCGCTCCCGTCCTCACGGTGCTTGCGGCCTTTGTCGTCCTCGTGTTTGGCTTTGCCGAGGCGTACTGGACCAACCATGCAAGTGACTGGGGTACGTGTGGCGTGTGGCCGTGCAGGAGTGCGTGGCGGCGCTGACTGTTGACAGACACGTACCGGATGTTCGAATCGAGAGGGTACAAGAACTGGAGCACGCCGGTGGCCATTTTTCTTATCGGCGTTGCCATCATCGGCTTTGGGGTGGGGTGGTTTGGCTTCAAGAAGAGGCAGAGTGCTCGTATTCGACGGCCCATCGTCTGCCTCGCGCTCGCATCGGCCGCTCTTCCCCTCACCCTGCCACTTGCAGTCATCAACATTGTGCGGAGATACGTGACAAAGTCGTTTATCATTCACAACTGCGGTCTGCAATGGATGGCGACGCACAAGGTGTCGTCGTCATTTACGCTCGATCTGGAACAGAGTAGGTCGCATCCTCGCGTGCCCCCACTGACCGTCTAGCCTGTGAACCGCTCTGGAAGCGCGACACAAACTTGTGCATCGTCGCGTCTGTCTTTCTCGTCCTCTACGCGGTCTGGCTTACCGGGTACGGCATCTGGGCGTACCGCGGCCTGTCGACGCCTGCCCGCCCGCGCATCTCGGCGCCACTCAGCTACATCGACGGTGGGCCGCGCAAGTCGGAAGCCGACACGATCCGCAGCTTTGGCAGCGTTGTGAGCTTCCACACCGGAGCGCCGAGCATGTGGACCACCGGGACCCACACGCTGCCGTCGACGCCGCAGAAGATGCAGAAGCTCGGTGACAGGACCGAGGTGCTCACCGACGCCGAGGTCGACGGCGGGAGCGCGCTGCATGTCACGGTTGACGAGGAGGAAGGCGACGACGTCTTTCTCGACAAGCCGCGCGCCCACTTCCTCGTCGCCGAGGGCTCGACGCCGCGTGGGTCGAGCGACAGCGCGCGGGACTCGTTCAGGACAGCACCAGGGTCGTTGCGGACCTCGTTCCAGCCCGACTCGCCCGCCCGCGAACTCGACAGGCGGCTGTCGACAGGGCCTATCGGAGAACGCCAGTACTCGGTGTTCGAGACCGACTCGTCCGCCGACGGCGAGAGCAGGAAGAGCATGGCGACGACCATTGGCAGTCCGAGCCCGAAGCGCAAGACGCTGCCCCCGCTGCCCCAGCTGCCCCCGAGCGCGAGCGCACGGAGCAGTGCCAAGGCGAGTGCGAGGGCCAGTGGCGCACCGAGTGTCGCCAGCGGCCGCAACGGCAGGCTCAGCAGCCGTATCAGCGATCTCCTCAGCGGCATGCCACCACCACCGCCTATCCCGGCAGGCGGCTTCGACCTGGGACGATGGGCTCCAGGGAGGATTGGGGGAGGAACGACGACACCGACGACGACGACGACCGCGGCGGCGGCGGCAGCGGCGACAGCAGCGACCGCCAGCGCCAGCACCACCGAGCTCACGGTGGTCGCGGCAACCCTGCCGCCCCCACCCCCGAGCTATGCCGGCGACCGGCGGAGCGCGCGCAACTCACGCCTCACGACAGGCACCAACGCCAGCGACCGACTCACGAACCGGGGTAGCGGTGTTCCCTCCGACTCCGGTGTCACGCCGGCGCTGTCGATCGGGCACAGCTCGAGCGAGAGCAGCAGCGACGACGAGTCGGAGATGGGCCACCGCGCGTTCGAGCCGCTGCCTGCGTTTACGCCGCTGCGGCTGAGCTTTGAGCTGCCGGAATAACGTGGGGGAGAATAATGAGCGATGTATGTATTCTGTAGGAACGTTAGATCATGCATGTGACGACAGTAATGCGAGTACGGGTCAGCGGGTGGATGGCGGGTGGATGACGGGCTGGGCGGGACATGTGAGTGGGGCTTGGCTTGGAGGCGTCTGCTGGGGGTCAAGGGCTTTGGTTCCCGTACTCGTAGATGTGTCAGCTCCTGCCTGTTAGACCTCTAGCCTTGTTGTAGTCGAAGGTGTCTCATAGCGAGTAAAGGCGAGAAGTCGTTGTGGACAGGTCACCACCGCCTCGGTCCTTTCGGCGAGATCCGACAACCTCTCCGCCCGACACAACACGTCGACTCGGGCAACAACAACCTTCATCTTCCATCTCACTCGCTCCCCCCACGATGCCGCCCACACCCGTGATTCTCGACTGCGACCCCGGCCACGACGACGTCTTCGCCATCTGGCTCGCGGTGGGCAACCCTGCACTCGACGTGCGTGCGGTGACGACGGTCGCGGGCAACGGCTCGCTCGAGCACACGACGTTGAACGCGCGCATCGCACTCTCCGTCGCCGGGGTGCACGGCATCCCCGTCGCTGCCGGCGCCGCTCAACCCCTCTCGCGAAAGGCACATGCCGCGGTCGACATTCACGGCGAGAACGCGCTCGGCGGCCCGGCGACGCTGCCCGAGCCCACGGTGCCCCTCGACCCGCGCGACGCTGTCTCGCTCATCGCGGACACGCTGCTCGCCTCGGCCGAGCCCGTGACTCTTATCCCCACAGGGCCGATGACCAACATTGCCGCGCTGATCACTGCGCGGCCCGAGGTAATCCCACACATCCGCGAGATCATCTGGATGGGCGGCGCCGTCGACCGCGGCAACATCACCCCCTACGCCGAGTTCAACGCCTGGGCGGACCCGGAAGCGGCCGACATCGTGTTCAAGGCCGCACAGAGCAAGCAGGCTGGTGGACACGGCGTGCGGCTTACCATGGTCGGGCTCAACATCACGCATCAGGCGCTCGTGACGGACGAGGTGATCGCGCGCGTCGAGGCCGTCGGCAACGCGACGTCGGCCTTCGGCGTCCAGCTCCTCAAGTTCTTCTGCAAGACGTATGCCGAGGTGCAGGGCATGCCCGCCGCGCCGCTACACGACCCCGTGACCGTCGCCATCGCGATCGACCGCGCCGTGGCGACCGTGCAGCGTACGCACGTTGCGATTGAGACAAAGGGCGAGTACACGGCCGGCGCGACAAACGTGTACCTCCTCGACCAGGTCAAGGGACGCGACATGAACGTCGAGGTGGCGATGCAGCTGGACGTGAAGCGCTTCTTCGACCTCATCGTCGAGGCTGTAAAGCAACTGGCATAGACCTTGGAGCGGCGGGGCGAGCATGAGACCAAGAAGCATCGCATCAAACTAGAGAAACTACATGCAGCATTGTTAACTCGCATGGGTTAACGGCTTCGCGCTGCTCGCCAGCCGGGTCCGCGACCACCGCCTGTTGCATGGTAGGCTCCACCCGCCTTCTCCACTGATTTGCGCTCGCGGCCGCGGGCCGCCTCGAGAGATGTCCACAAAAGCGTGCCTCTTCAGCTGATGACGAGGGGAAGGGTTTAAACGCCGGTCCCGAGCAGCCGACTCAACTCGCAAGTCAGACCCATGTGGTCACCGACCCGCTCAGGTACAAAAGTGGACGTGAGTGATGTGCATGCAGACTCCTCTCACGGCCACTCATCGCAGTTACTAGCGTCACCGCGGTAGCTCTCGCACTCGCTCTCGCCATGTCGACACAGCCTGCTAGTGAAAACCGAGCTGATCGCCAAACCCGACAGCACGCTGCGCTCACACGCCTCATTGTCGCCTTCGACGCGATCGAGAAAGAGTACACTCTCGGCGTTGATGCCAATGGCGCACTCATCATCCAGATTGTCGGTTTGCCGAGTAGCTGCTGCTCATACGGACGGCCGGAGGGTCGTATACGGGAAGAATTCTTCAAACGCTTCGGAGACGCCCTCAACGCTGAGGCAGAATGGGTGGACGGGTACATCGTCGATATCGACCATGGAGTAGCGCGGGTCGACCATACCGCCGACGCCATTATCAGTGCCGGACTATCGCCGCGCCCCGGCCGCTTCCAAAGCCGTGAAGAGGCAGAGCAGTGGTATGCCGCCCCTCGTAGCAACGGAAACGGCGCTCTCAAGGAGGACGCGTACGCCGCGCTGAAGGACTTTTGTGCCTTGTACGCCACACATGAGTCAAACTTCGAAGCGACAGAGTGGCGTGCCCTACAGCGTACCGCCCTACAGGCTATGATCGACCGGACCACCGACCCGCTGTACGAGCTCTTCATTGACCCCAAGGGGTACCTGGTCGTCCGCAGCTTCGATTCAAGCAAGTTTGCGGACGACGAAAGCAAGCGGCGCTCTCGCGACGACAACCTCCGGCTCACTATGTTTTCACCCTTCATATCCTCCTACCATCGGCCTCGGAGTTTTATGCACGACGCCCGCCGGATCAAGCGCGGTGTTGGTGGTCGTGGACCGTACGATCCCGATGACATCTTGGCCGCTGGGCTCCGGGGCGAACCAGGGTATCGCCCGTGTTTAGAGACTCTGAAGCAAGCAGGAGACAAAGCCAAAGTCCTGGCCGCCGCCGAGGAGAGGACGGTGGTAGACTCGCCGCCAAACGCCGACATTAACCCACAACACGCTTCCCTGGCGCGCCTCATCGCGGGCCTCGATGCTCTCCGCCACCCGTACGAGTTCTTTATCGACGAGAACGGTTCTCTAGCCGTCCACATTCTCTACCCGCGAGGTTCAATCGTGTACTATCTCCAGGACAGCTGTGAGGAGCGGGTGGAGGAGCATTGGTACGAGCGCTTCTACATTGTCATCGACGCCGAGGCCGACTGGGTGGACGCGTACATCGCCATCGTCGAGAACGCGGAAGACCTCAGACTGCGCCGCGTCGCGGGCAGGCGGCCAGAAGATATTCTGGCTGCCGGGCTCTCTGAACGCCCGCGGCGCTTCCAGTCGCGCGAAGCCGAGCTCGAGTGGCATCCAAGACTTGCGACCCCACCTCATGTACCTCTCGAGTCAAGCGAGAAGCGCCGTGCCCTCCAGATTCTGCATTGTGACGACTGGGAGTCGGACGCATGGCGCGCGATTCAGCGCACCAAGCTGCAGGAGCTGCTCGACCGCCTCGACTCGTCCGAAGTGCGATACGAGCTCATTATCTGGGACGGATGCCTCAAGATCTGCACTATCCGCTCGACCGACCCCGAGGGCCGAACCTGGAGCTTGGCCCAGGAGTACTCTGCGTACTTTTACGCCTACGCGATGCCTGTGAGAGACTGGTACAATTGTCGCCGGGTCAAACGGGGTGTCGCTGGCCGAGGGCGGTACAACCCCGAGGATATCATCGCTGCTGGGCTCGGGGGGCGGCCCGATTGCCGCACGGTTAGCGATACGGAGAAGGAGGAGTTCAGGAAGTTGAGAAAGAAGGGAAGGTGGCGGGGATTAGCGTCGCCGTAAGACGACGGCGCAGACATTCTGTATGAGTTATGACAGACAAGTAACAAGGCAACTTGAGTTTTTGGGCTTGCGGGCAGTCTTGGCTGGCGTTTCTTCGACCTCATCGTCGAGGCTGTCAAGCGACTGGCAGAGACCGTGGAGTGGCGGGGAGAGCATAAGGCCATGAATCATCGCATCAAACTAGAGAAACTACATGCAGCATTGTCAACTCGTACATATGGGTCCGCTTCCCACCTACATCACCACCTCAGGTTCAAGGCCCGGGTTGCCTGGAGAGACGTCCAGAAAGCGTGCCTCTTGAGCTGATGTCTGACAGGGGTACACAGGTTGAAACGTCGGTCCCGAGTGCCGACTCGAGTCGCAAGTTGCAACTTGTTCGCCACCCACTTGCATCAGGTACAAAAGTCGACAGGAGTTTGAGACAGCCCCTCGGTGGCCATCATGCGCCCACTCGTCGCTGCCACCAGCGTCACCGTGTTAGTGGTCGCTCTCGCACTCGCCATGTGGCCACGGCCCGCTCCTCAAACCCGACCTGCTACTCAAACCCGACCCGATCACTCAACCCGACTCGCTCACGAAACCCAGCCCGTTCACCAAACCGAACAGCACGCTGCGCTTGCGCGACTCATTGCTGCCTTCGATGCGCTCAAGAAGCCGTACGCTCTCGGCATTGATGTTAACGGCGCACTCATTGTTGAGATTCTGGAGCCGCTACCTGACCTTTGGACCGACGAGAACATTCGTGAATACGACGACCTGAACAAGCGCTTCACAGATGTACTCGAGACCGAGGCGGAATGGGTGGAGGGGTACGTCATTAGGATCGACCATGAATACGCGCGCGTCGCCCATACGCCGGACGCCATCCTCGCTGCCGGACTGTCGCCGCGCCCGGGCCGCTTCAAGAGCCGTGAAGAGGCAAGGGAGTGGTATGACGCCCCTCCTAGCAACGCACATGACGCCGACGAAGAGGACAGGCGACCCAAGTACGAAGCGGACGCCGCACTGAGCGCCTTCTGTGCTGCATACACTGCACATGCGCCCAACTTCGAAGCGACAGAGTGGCGCGACCTGCAGCGTGAGGCACTACGGGCCATGATCGACCAGACCGCCGACCAGCTGTACGAACTCTTCATCGACAACGGGGGGAACCTGGTCGTCTCCGCCTTTGAGGAGAGCAGGATTGGGGAGGCGGATGACGAAGACGATCTGCGGAGTCGCTACAACAACCTCCTTCTCACCATGTTCTCGCCATACATAACCGTGCATCTCGGGGGCCGCGAGGGGTATGATCACCAGTGCCGCACGATCAGGCGCGGCGTCGGTGGTCGTGGACCATACGATCCCGATGACATCTTGGCTGCTGGGCTCAGGGGAGAACCAGGGTACCGCCCGACTCTGAAGACCTTGGAGCAAGCAAGAGACAACCTCAAACTTTCGGAGGACACAGAGGAACGGACAGTGGTAGATTGGCCAAACGCTGAGGTTCACCCACAATACGCCTCCCTTGCGCGCCTCATCGCGGCCCTCGATGCTCTCCGTGACCCGTACGGGTTCCTCATCGACGAGAATGGTGGCCTAGCCGTTCACATTCTCTATCCGCCGGATGATTACGCCTACCCCTCCTATGAGGAACACCTGGCGTCGTTGTCATGGTACGACCGCTTCGACAATGCAGTCAAGGCCGAGGCCTACTCCGTGGACGCCTACAGCGTCACGGAAGACTTCGGACTGCGCCGAGTCAAGGGCAGGCGGCCAGAGGACATATTGGCCGCCGGGCTCTCGGAACGTCCGCGTCGGTTTCACTCGCGGGAAGCGGAGCTCGAGTGGTATCCAACACATCTGGCCGTCAGGCCGGATATCCCTCCTGAGTCAGCCGAGACACGTCGCCACGACCACGAAACTTTCCGCCGTCTCTACGCGTTGCACCTTGACAACTGGGAGTCGGATGCGTGGCGCGCGATCCAGCGTACCAAGCTGCAGGAGATGCTCGACTTCCTCGACTCATCTGACGTGCGATACGAGCTCGTTATGAGCGACGGCAGGCTCGGCGTTCAGGACGTCCATTTCGACTACACCGGCGAGCAATTGTCACCGGTCTCTAACATCACCATCAGGTACTGTGCGTACTTCTCCATCTGGTCCGGGGGACCAGAGGGCTATAACTACCGGATCAAACGTGGTGTTGCTGGCCGAGGGCGGTACAACCCCGACGATATCCTCGCTGCTGGGCTCAATGGGGACCCCGGTGGCCGCTATGATATGACAGAGGAGGAGAAGAAGGAGTACAGGAGAATGGCGGAAGCGGAAGGTGATGGCGTGTAGAGCCGCCTCAAAGCGCCTGCACAGACATTCTGTATGGGTTTGGATAGATAATTAGAAAGACGACATGAGATGGGCTGCCGTCCAGCCAGCCTTGGCTGGGTGTATCTACCCAGCGCTGACGCTGCCGGGCAGCGAGATCCTCTGCATGCAGTATCGGTGAGGCAAGCGGTTCGATTGCAAGCCGCTGCGTGCCGCGTTGCCGCTGTTGGCCGTCATCGCTTGCGGTCCGCCGAACCGAGGCATGCAGGTGTAACAGGATGTCGCCACGCGGTGTCGATTAAACGACGTCATTAGGGCATTGCCGCCGAGACACTCTGCGGGGCTACATGTGGGGACAGGAGGCTAGTGCATTGTATGGGGAGCAGGGAGAGCATAGTAGCGAGCGCAGCAAGCCATGCATGCGGCGGAGAGCAGACCAAAATCATCCAAGAGAAGGGAGTACAACGGGCTAGGCGCATACAACGGGCCTCTCAGAGGCGGCAGAACAGGCAGAACATGGCAACGTGAAGCGTCCGGGTCGGGGTCGGTGTCGGGGACCGGGTCGGGGTTGAGGTCGGTCTCGTCGGGGTCTATCACAGGTCTAGGGAGATGCGGCGTGGAGGCTCGCGAGTCGGGGGCGCGTGCAACGCCACGAGACATTTTGGCGGGGTGGATGAGGGACGGTGGGTGCGGGGCGGCGGTGGTTTGGCACAAGTCTCGGCGGGGGGGGGGGGGGGGGGGGTCGGCGGACTGAGGGCCGAGGCAGGTAGCATAGCCAGAAGCGTATCCGCTCGGCTGTGCACGCCGTGCGTCGCGAGTCGTGTAGCGTACGTAGGCAGGCGGAGCAGATGCCGGGCCGGAGTCAACGGCGGCGTGCAGGCCGCTGGCCGCAGCCCCTGGCTACGACAGCTGCACCCAGCGCCGGGGGTCGGGGTCAGACGCCGAGACGTTGACGTCGGGGTCCTCGCTCTCGCGCCGCCGCTTCATCTCCTTGACCATGCTGTCGTCGATCCACTCCCAGCCGAGATACTTGCTGCGGGCGTGAGTCTACAGCATCGCAACACGACCTACCCCAGGATGTACTTTGGCGACTTGGACCGCAGGCGGCTGGGCAGGTTCTTGAAGCCGTTCTTGATGATCCATGTGCGCTCGCTGCGGAGGCGCGGGGGCAGGCTGGGGTCAGCGCGTGGGGCGACGGCGAGACTCACTCATCCGCGTCGAAGCCGTCGAGATCGCTCGCCCGTCTTCTCAGCGACAGTATTGGCATCGGGGGGCGGGGGGCCGGCGGAGGTCGTTGGTCGGTGGGTGAGGGGCTTGGTCGTGTTCGTGCTCGTGGTTGTAGTCGTCGCGGTGCTGTAGTCGTGCCGATGCAACAGTCGCCGCCTCGTCCTTGTGCTGGCTGGCCTTTAAAGCGGTCACAACACCAGTCGCCCGGGCATGGGGATTTAAATGCGCACGCAGCAGCATGCGTGGACCTCGCTCGATCAAGCGCGAGCGCGCGAGCAGGTGGACGCCGGGGTTCCCGAGCGCCATCCAGCCAGCCACGCGCACGCAGGCAATGTCGGCGGAGGCGCAGCAGCAGCACGTTAGGCCAGCTCACATTCCAAGCCCCCACGCACGCCAGATGCAAGGCCGCCTGCCAAATGCTATACTTGGCGTGCTGGCACATTGACAGCGCGGGGACTGCACGGCGGCGGCGAGGAGGGGCGCCGGGCCCCAGCCTGGGGCTGTTTGGGGGTGTGGTACGTGGTGCACGCCGCCTCGTCCTCGGCGAGGTCAGCTGCACGCGGGCGCGTGATTGGCTCTGCAGCCTTATCTGCGCCGTCCGTCTCGTCCCACGCATGCCCATTGGCCGGAGGCTGCACGTCACGTTATCTCGCGACGGCGGTGGACGCATCCTTGGGGAGGAGGAGGCAATAAAGTAGTGTGGTGGCCCCGGGTGCGCGGGTGCGTTATGGGGCTATCCGGCTATACGCGCCAAGGTGCCACGCGGGGTGGCGTGCTGCGGCGGTGGCACGCACGTCAAAAGCTTGGCTTCGCAGCCGCGCCGCTGTGCCCGCCGCGCTGGGAGCTTGCGACACGACGACGTGACCGCGTATCGAGTAGCGCGCAGCCTCGTGTCGGGCACCCGGCCCGAGACCTACCGCGACCGCTTGCGGCGTTGACTGCGCGGGCATGCCGGGGCGCGGGCGCACGCGCGACGCGTCCAGCCATGCCAGCCCAGTCAACGGCGCGGGCGGGCGGGCCGGTGGGGCCAGGCTGTCTTGGCGAGCGGGCGGCGAAGACATGTCAGTCTTGCTGTGCTCGTTAGCACTCCTGCTTGACTGCGACCGAGGCCGCTGTTGCGAGAACAGCGTCGACCACCACCAGCCTTTATACGCGCTGGCGGGGCCACTCGCCCCGCCTTGGCAGGTGCCCTCGCACCCGACCCACCTATCGCGTTGATATCCAGCCGGCAACGCGGCTGAGGTGGTACGCATGGTCTCGGGACGCTCAGCAGGCGACCTTCATGCGCGCGCATGTAGCGCCGAGGCCGATATCGCGTGTGTGTGCCAGACGCGGCACGGCGGCATCGCGGCCCGTGTGGCGCGGCTGATTTGTGGCGGGCGGGGCGAGCTGGCGAGCGTCGCCGGCTGGGCGCGCATACCAGCGTCTTATGTAGCTCGGACGACATGAGCATGCCTTGTGTTGGATTGGTTCCCGCGTTGCGCTGTTGCGTTTGCGCCGCGCCAGGCAGCCCCTCGCCGGACGCAGCAACTCGCCCGCCCCGCCGCGGGGGGACGAACCCGGCCGTGCTGGCGGGTAGTGTAAAGTGCGCTGCGCTTGTGCGCGCGGTGCGACCCCCTCCACCCCGCCACTCGCTAGTAGTGTGCCTGCCATTCGTCTGTCAGCTGCTCGGATCGGCGATGCCTCGCGCCCCATGTGCTGCGTTGCGGCTCGTTTGTTTGCAGATTTCTGCGTGCGAGAGCAATCAGCAACCCGCAACGTGAGCAACATTTTGTCGGGGCCGGGCCGAGATTTGAGTCACAGCCGCGTCGCTTTCGCCCGAGTCCGATGACAGCGCGACCAGGATTTTCTTTTACACTGTCCGCCCACAACATTAACCACTATGCATCAACTAGTTCATCCATGTTCTGCAATGTAATACAACAGGCTCTCCGCGCCCCGCCGCTCAACTTCCGCCTAGATCGGGTTCAGGCCCGCAAACGCCCTCAGCTTCTCAAAGATGACTAGCGAGATGACCGTGTGCGGCCACAGCCGCGTCCAGCAGCCAATGAAGCCCTTGTAGAAGGCCATCGGGCCCTCGTACCGCAGCATCTTGGCCGCGCACTCGAGCGACGACGAGTACTGCTTGGCCGCGTCGTTCATCATGCGCACCTTGACCGTGTCGATGGGTGCAGAGGTCACCGAGCACGCGAAGCCGGCAAACCCGGAGCAGACGAGGTGCGTAAACAGGCCCTCGGGGAACGTGCTTCCGTAGTGCGTCCGCAGGAAGTGCTTGGCCACGTCGTATGAGCCGAGCTGGGACGAGGTGAGGACGCCGGCGCTGGGGGTGGGTCAGCGGGCGGCTGCGATAGGCGCGTTCGTGCGTCGGGATGCCGGCGCGAAATAGTGTCGGCGCCCGACAGCCCGACTCGCTGTCCAGTCCAGTCAACCCCTAAGCCGCGGCCATCGGCGACGCCGCCTTGACTCAGCTTCGGCCCATATCCGTCTCGTTTATCGCTGCCAGGGACGTCCGCTCCAGCAGCGCCGAGCGAGCTCAGCTCGCTCGGGAAGTCGAACCAGCGGCGCTGCCCTCGATCATCCCGAGCATGTCCACAGAGGCGCAACACGGAACTGAAGACAGACTCGCCATGCCATCCCCCAGAACTCCCCTCTCCCCCGCGCGACAGACTCCCCAGCGTGCGGCTTCACACCCACTCACCGAATGATAGTGGGCACCACGGCACGGTAGAACCCGCGCACCCCCTGCTCCTGGTACACGGCCCTCGCGTGCCCGCGGAGGCTGAGCGCGGCGCCGCCCACGGCCTGCCGGCGCACCTTGAGCACGTCGGCGGGGTTGGCGATCGCGGCGCCGAGGCAGCCGGAACCCAAACCCGCGCCGAGCTTGACCACCACGCTGTGCGGGTCGAGGCTGGGCGAGAGGGACAGGATGCCCGACTTGAACTGGTCGTAGCAGCCCATCCGGATGCCGCTGTACGACAGCTCGCGGATCATGGATGCCTGGGGGAGTGTTAGTGCCGACACGGAGGGGCGGGGTAAGCCCCACCACACCACACCCACCGACACGCCGTTGTAGATGCTAAAGAAGCCCTCGTTGCGCACCATGTCGACGAGGGTGCGCACAAACCCCGGGCTCATCCCGCTGCCCTGCTTGATGAAGAGCTGCTGCCGGACTTTTACCAGGTCGGCCGGGTTGGTGACCATGGCGGACGTGGCGTTGGCACAGCCTGGAGTCGGGGCGGCGCGTATGGGCATGGGCACAGAGCAGGACAGAGACGCACACGGAGGTCAGCACTTGTGCGTCGAGCGGCACCACCGACCCACCCGCGAGCAGCATCTTCAGCCCGACCTCGTGCGCGGGGTGCATGCGGTTCGGGTGCTCGTCCAGCGCCTCCTGCTCGACCACGACGGATGCCATTGTGTGTGGGGTGTGTGTCTAGAGTCTATGCGTGCGGTGGGTCGCGGTCGAGGTCGAGGTCGTCGTCGTCGTGTTGTCTGTCGAGAAGGCGGATTACCCGAGCACGCTGTAGCCGACGTGTTGCCGAGTCGCTCGCCGAGATGTACGCCGTCGTGGATGCCCTTGCAGTCGTCGACGAGCACCGCACTGATTATACCGAGGATGTTAGTGAGATGACAAGAACAAGTGGGACAAGCGAGAGATGTCAGCAGAGTGAGTGCGGAGGTGGGGTTGGCACCACCGGTTCGGACCTAGCCGATGCCGAGAAAGGGTCCTTGGGGACAGAGGCAGCGCTCGTGTCAACAACGACGACGGCGACGACGAGCAGGGGGGCAGCGGCGGGGCAGAGCACAGCCATACACACATAATACACACAGTGTACATTCTATAGTTTGTGATACACATGGATGGACTCGCTGGTCATCCTTGTTATGTCGAGAAAAGCTCCTGCCGCTGTCCGCTGAACAATGAGCCGCCCGTACGCGGTCTTTTCGCGTACGCGCCGCTCGCATTCCGCTGCACACGCACCGACGCGTTCCAGCGCCGGCGCCTACTCGTCTGTAGACGCGCCGAGACCGCGTAGCGGCTAGTCCGCGCCAAACGTCGCCCGGAGCACATCCGCAGCGAGAGCACCTGAGAGCGGAACTGGTCCGCGGGGGCCCACACCGCGACTGGGCTTTGCTAAAGGTTACCGCTGCGCCTCCGACTTGCGCGCCGTCGACTTGCGCGACGTCAACGGCTTGCGCTCCTTGTCCCGCGCCTCCAGCCCCTTGTCCAGAAGCTCCTTCGTCTGGGCGGCAGTGAGGCCCTTGACGCGGAAGAACGGCGCCAGCTCGCGGCTGAGCTGGCCGTTGAACTTTTGTCGGCGGGGCGCGGTGGTTACTGCCGCAGGGGTGCGCTGGCCGGCGATCACGTCGGGGCTGGGGTGCTCGACTTGCACCGACGGCGACGGGGAGCTCGGCGTCGGCTTGACTATCGGGTCCTTGTCACCTTCCGCTTCCGCCGTCTCCGCCTTGATTTCGTCCTCCTCTACCTTCGACTCTTGACTTGTCCTGCCCTGGCGGAACCAGGACAGTGGGTTGATACGGCTCAGTAAGCTTGCAGACGGAGTCGCTGGGGTCTGCTCCTCCGCCTGCACCGCGGTAGACATCGACGGAGACTGCCGAATGCGTTTGACACTACGCGGAGAGGTCTTGATGGCAGAGTCGCGTGGCTCTGACTCTCGGCGCCGCTTCGAGACCTGAGCAGGAGTGCGATCGACTTCCGCTGGCGCGAGTGCAGTGGCACGAGCTGGCGTGTGTGCAGAGGATGTCGTCGGCTGGATCGGCGCGGCATGGCCCACGTGATCCTCGGGCTCAGCGCTAGAACGCTGCGATAACGACAAATCGATCTCCTCGGCGTGCTCGCGCGAATCGGTGGCCGTGAGCTGGGGGGCGGCCCCACCGCTAGACTGGGGCGGCTGATCCAAGTCCCCTGCGTTGTCCAACGGGGTGTTCTCCTCGTCCGTGGCAATGCTGTCCTCGGATGACTGGGATGCCGAGCGGTCGGATCCTGCGGCGTCGGAGCGCTGGCGGCGCTCGTAATCTGACAGGTCGTCACTACCGACGGCCGATGTGTCGTCGCCGTCGCCGTCGGCATAGTCTTCTTCCAAGCCAGCCATTTCCTGGACGCCCTCGGGCTGGGGTTTGCCAGCAAGCTCCCGCTGCGGCGTCTGGAACGACGACTCGCCGCGTGGTCTCCGCCGTACCTGCTTGCGGCGCTGCCCATGGTCTCGACGGATTACAATCTCGTCGTCGTCGCTGCTGAGGCTCTGCGGCGTGACGTGCTTTGGCCGGGCCGGGGCGGCTGGCGGTGCCAAGTGGACAGCGGGAGCTGCGGGATGGGGCCCGGGGTCGTCCACAATGTCGTCGTCGGAAACGATGACAGCGCCAACCCCGCCGTCGTCGCGATCCTCGGCGTCGTCGTGGTCGGGCACGTTGTCGAGCCCGTCGTCGTCGATAGGCTCGGCCCAGATCGCGTCGTCGGGCGAAGGAATGGCGGGAGCCAGCGGCTCGTCGTCCAGTGCAGGCAGGTCTTCGTCCGGCCGGCTGGCCTCGGGCAGGTTGACCTCCGCTCGGTCGACCTGCACCGCGTCCAGACCCCCGCCATCACTCTCCCCCGCCTCAACGCCCACAGACGGGATGTCGAGCCCAAACACCGTAATGCCCTCCAGCTGGGCCATCTGGCCCGGCGACGGCGGGTCGAAGAGCACCTGCGGGAGGCCCTTGGCGCGCTGCTTCACGCCGCCGGCGTCAAAGCGGCGGAGGAAGTCGTCGAGGGTGATGACGCCGGGGGCCGCCGAGCCGCCCGTCGACGCCGTCTCGTTGGTCGTCGACCACGCCGAGGACTGTGTCGGTGTCAGTTGGTGCATCCACTACGCCGCCAACTCACGAGCTGGTGCGAGCTCTCGCTCGAGACGCGTGATCGTGCCATCGGCGCCGGCAGCGCCTTCTCCGGGGTGGGGTCGGACGCCGAGCTCGAGCTCGCGCCAAACCACCACTTGCGGAGCACGCGGTCGACCGCGTCGTCGCGGCGCACGTCGGCGACCTGGGAGTAGAAGACGGGGTCGTGCCGGTCTCCGCTGACCACGTCCCACGCGAGCGCGTGCACGCTGATGCGCGGGGTGTCGTGACCCGTGAGCGGGGGCGCGATGCGGAAAGAAAACGCGCGGAGACGCACCACGGCGCGCAGGCACGAGGTGAGGCTCTCGGCGTGCTCCCCGGCCACGCTGGCCTCGAACGCGTCGGTCGCTGCTGCGTCGAACGAGATCGGGATGGTGTGCGTCCTGTCCGAGAGTATGCCGTGAACCGTCGCGTGCGGGTTGTCCGCCGTGCGGTAGGTCGTGAACTGGTGAGTCAGAGGGGAGGGAAGACACGACGCGTGCGGCGTCGGGCTGCGCTTACCTTGACGAGCTGGCCGCACTTTGGGCCGCCGGTCCACGGCGTGCTCGTGTCCGCGCCGTGCTCCCTGTCGTGCTGCACGATCGACTTTGCAATCCACGACGCGAGAGACTGGGCCATGGGGGGAGAGGGGGGTGGAGTGAGAGAAGGCGAAGGACAAGACGGCGAAGACAGACGCGCCGACTTTGTTGTTGTTCAGAGTCGCATCACGTGACTCACGTCCTCGATTATGATACAATGCATCATGCTACAAGAATACTAGATGGGCTGGCTCGCATCGAGCGAGGACGCCTCCGGGACAGCCGTGGACTCGAGGGCACCGTAAAGCAGGCCCGAGTCAAGCCACGACAGGTCGGTCTCGAGCCAGCTGCTCGTGACGCCGCCGCCACCCAGGCCGAGGCTCTCGAGCAGCTGGTCAGCAGAGAGCGGCGCCTCGTCGCTGCCCGTAACGGGGATGTTGAGCGCCTTGGCGACAGCGGTGTACGTGTTGGACAGCATCGGCAGCTCGCGGCTGGCAAGCAGCAACAGCGTGATGATCCGGCGGAGGGCGGCCTCGGCGACGTCCCACGTCCAGCCGAGGTACGCGGCCACGAGCGCCTCGACGAGCGAGATGGCGTACTGCGTCGCCGACTCGAAGATCTGGTGCGCGCCCTGCACGTCGCAGAGGGCGATGCGGAGCAGCAGGCTCACGCAGTTGGAGATGTGGTGGGAGGAGTCTGGGTGTGAGTTGGGCTGTATGCGAAGGGCAACTCACAAGGCATCCAGAACAGGTCCCGATCGCCCGCGCTGAGGTTGATGACGAGCTCGGCGAGACGCTGGCACGCTTCGAGGCCATTGTTCAGCACGGTGAGAGTGTGGGGCGCGCGCATGTCCGTCAGGCTCTCAATGACGAGGCGGTTGGTCACGACCATGACGCCGAAGACGGAGAGCTGGAAGGATTCTGGGGTGTGAGGGGTGATTTCAAAGCACTCTCTACTCACTAACGCCCGTGGGCAGCACTTCGGTGCTCGACCCTTGGACCCAGGGCATCTGCAGGTCTGGCTCAAGCGTCCGCTCAAAATCGACGAGCTGGGCGCGGATCTCCTCGAGGCGGGCGAGACGCGTCACGCCCGTCGGCGCGTTCACGACCGCCTGCACAGTGTAGAACTCGTCGACGAGCTTGTCGACAATCTCAGTCAGCCTGCAGGTCGCAATAAACGCCTCGTACGACAGGCGGGTCGAAGGTGACAGCCCCGGCGCGCCGTCGGCGTCGTGCAGCGTCGGCAGCGACACGTTGTAGTTGCTTTTGTGGAGGTTGCTCGGGCGGCCATAGATGAGTGCGCGCCACTTGTCGTGGATGAGCAGCGTCCACCACAGGCGCTTGCGCACGCTGCGCTCCCAGAGCGGGAGGGTCCAGTTTGTCGGGTCCATGTGCAGGCCGAGGAGGTGGGCGGCGCCGGCGGCTCGCGCGAGGCCGATCTCGCTCTGGCCGACGTTTTCTGCCGGGCGGGAGGACAGGATGAGCAGTGCGAGCTGGATTGTCCTCAGGCGCGGCTGTCTAAACTCGTCCTCGAGCCCCACCAGCCCCTGCGCCCACAGCTGCTTGTGCAGCGGCCGCAGCTCGTTGATGTACGGCGTGGAGTGGGCGACGATGCCGGCGAGCAGCGCGAACGGGACGGGGCCGTTGCCGCCGAGGCCGGCACACGCGGCCTCCAGGCGTTTGGCGTTAACAAACGGCAGCGCAGGGAGGGTCACGACGGTGAACCTGGGGGTGGGTGTCAGCGTGTGGTCGCAGTGTCGTCGGCCTCATCGCGGCTCACTTTCCCAACGCCTTGTTCAGCATGTCGTCGCCGACGCCCGCCGCCTCCTCCATGACCATCTCGAACGCCTTCTGCGCCGAGCTCGGCCCGCGGCCGTAGAGCAAGCTCGGGTGCTTGATAAAGTACGCCGGGAGGCGCGAGCTTGCCGAGACCTGGCGGAACGCGAGCGTGGCCTGGCGCGCGAAGGTCGCGCTCGCGAGGCCCTCAGCTGCTGGATTCCGCAGCGTAAGGCCGAAGAAGGCGCCCGAGCCGACAAAGTGCGACTCGTCCTCTGCGTCGTCGGCGGGGTCGAGGGAGGGCGGGAGCTCGACGCCGCCGGACAGCGCCTGGTGCACGAGCGCGTCGCGCGTCGTGGCGTGCGCGCTGGCCGGCGGGGACGGGTACCGCTGCAGATGGGGCGGCGGGCGCGCGAGGCTGCGCAGGCTGTCCTGCACGAACGGCGAGAGCGGGTACGGCCCGTTGCTGTGCGCCTGGGCGGCCGACGAGCCGGGCGAGACGGACGGCGTGCCGCGCGTCGCCGAGGTCACGGATGGCCCGCCGGCCGTCGGGGTGAGCCATGAGCCTGCTGTTGGGAGAGGCGCGGGCGCGAACGGCTGGGGTGTGAGTGTAACAGCATGGGAGATGCGACCCACCTGGGGGTCCTTTGGCGCCGCGGCGGCATCGCCCTTTGGCTTGCGCTTCCTCGTCGTTGGAGGGAGGTGGAAGGTGCACTCCTTGCGGCGCGTCTTGCACGACACGCAGGGCTCGCCCCGGACGGGGATCATGCATAGGTGCTTGTGCCGGCGGCCTGCGGCGTGAGTGTGGGGTCGGGTGGTGGGGTGGTGGGTGGGGCTGGCTGGTTGTCGACCCGGCCATGCCCCTCCCGCCAACCGGGCTGCCAGCAGCCCGCGTGGCCAGCCAGCTGCATCCACAGCTCGCGAGGCCGAAGCATACTGCATGCATTCGACGATAAGCGTCACTTACATGCATCGCACGGCCTGTCCAGCCTGGATCGGGGTTCACGACCCTTTGGTGGGCCTGCGGCGAGGTCAGCACGCTGCCAAGATCCGGACGGCTTTTGGCCGCGGCGAGGCGGCGGCCAGCAGCGATGCGTGCACTCACTAGCTGATCGGGCCGTGCCCGCGAGCTGCTGCTGCGGCTGCTGGTTATCTGGCGGTGGCTGCTGCGAGGAGCCTGCAGCTGCAGCACCTGCTGATGGAGGCATGGCTGACGACGATGGTGATGGTGGTGATGATGATGAGATGCAAACGACGAGAGTGGTGACCACCTGACTGAGACACACAAACACCCCGCACACAGACGGGCAAATGCCCGCGCCGCAAAAAATAATATCACTCCCAGACGACGGCCTCGCAGAGCATCGATCCGCTGCAAGCAAGCGTACTGATCGCCGCCGTGTTGGGCATCGGCGACGCTGCTGACCTGCACATCTGCATGCATAATGTGTAACAAACCACAGGCAAGAGCGTGGAGCAAGCCTGCTCGCCTCGCTCGCCTTGCTCTTCCCGCTGCCGCGAGAGGAGCCACCCCCGCCCCCTCAACCCATCCACATCCCACATTCCCCCTAGTCGCTCTTCCAGCCGTCGCTGTTGCGCAGGATCTTGTACATGAAGCGGATGACACTCAGATGCGCGTCGAGGTGGATGCGCTCGTCGACCGTGTGGAAGTTGAGGATGTGCTTCATCGACGCCGGCGCAAAGCGGTAGATGTGCGGCGACGAGTCCCAGTACCCTGGTCGTGTCAGCGCGGCCACACGCAGCACACTCACACTGGGTGTCAGTGAACGCCGTCATGGCGCTGGGGACGACCACGCTCCCGGGCCACTGGTGCCGGATGGTGCCCGCGACCAGGTCCCACGCGGCGCCGGCGTCGGGCGTGATGGGCGCGGGCTCGAGCACGACGCCGACGGTCTCGAGGCGCACGACGTCGCGCGTGGCGAGCGGGTTGGACCCGAACGCGTCGAGCGTGAGGTTGTGTGCTTTTGCGACGGGCGTGAGCGCCGCCACGAGGCGCGAGAGCACCGTCTGCGACGTCTCGAAGAAGACGGTGCGGTAGTTTGTCAGCGAGGACACGACCTCGGGCAGCGCGTTGTACTTGATGCCGCCGTTGACGACGGTGATCGCCTGGGCGTTAGAGCTAGCTCGCTCCACCGGCACCCACCTGCGTCGTCTTGAGGAAGAGCGCCGCCTCGGGGCTCTCGGCGAGCTCGTCACTCAGCGAGTCCCAGCACTTCTGGCACCGGACCTTGCTCTTAAGCTCAGCGTCCATGTTCCCGTGCTCGGCCGCGCACTCGAGGAACCCGAGCAGCGGGTTTGCCGCGTCGAGCTTGACCGGCCCCGGGGCCGCCTCCATGGCCGTGAACAGCGCCGCGATCAACCCGATGCCCGTGTGCGGCGGCGGGCGCGAGGAGTGCCCGCCGGCGGTGTACAGCGTCATCTTGACCGTCAGACAGCCCTTCTCGGCGAGCCCGACGCGCGCAAACTCGCGCCCGTACGCCTCGTCGACGCCGGTGAAGCCCTCGTCGAGGATGAGCGCGATGCCGTTCGGGCCGTACCGCTCCAGCACGACGGGGCCGAGGTGCGCCGCGCCGCGCTGGCCGAGGATCTCCTCGTCAAAGCCAAAGGAAAAGAGGATCGTGCTGGCGGCGTGTTAGTGGGCGAGGGAGACGCCGCGCTTACCGCTCGGGCACAAAGCCCTCGGACAGGAGCTTCTCAGCGGCGGCGAGCTCGGCAATGAGCTGGGCGTTAGTATCGCTGCCCCCACGACGCGCTTACAGTCGACTTCATGTCGGTCGTGCCGCGCCCCCACACCCAGCCGTCGTCGTCGAGCACGGCGTCGAACGGCGGGTGCGTCCAGTCGGCCTCGGTCTGCGGGTTGACGGGCACAACTGGGCGTGTGTCAGCGGCGTCACAGCGCGGCACCCACCGTCCTGGTGCGCCATGAGCATGATGGGCTTGAGGGCCGGGTTCGAGCCCTTCCACGTGAACAGCAGACCGTGGACGTTGACGTGCTCGACGGGGACGTGCTTGTGGCTGGCGTCAGCGGGCCTCACACGCCGCGACTCACAACAGCGGGAACGTCTTGCGGAGGTACGCCTCGAACTCGTAGAAGACGTCAAACGACGGGTCGGACGCGTTGAAGCTCATGCCGTCGAACGTCTCCGTGCGCTGGGGCCAGGTCAGCTCGGCGGGAGTGATGCCCTCACGATCCGGATAGCGCCCGCAAGGCGTTCGTACGCGAGCGCGCGGTCCGCCGCGGAGTCGGCGGGAATCTGGAGCGACAGTCAGCTATGCCGTCCGTCCGGCTCACACCGCCCGACCCACCCAGTCGTCGCCGACGTCGCGCGCGTCGGGCTGGACGGGACAGCGGACCGGCGAGTCGTGTGCGTGCTCGTGCGGGGTGTGCGTGTGGCCTGCGTGCCGGCACACATGCGGCGCTGCGGCGGAGTCGGACTTCAGAACGCCCGGCACGGCGACGCCGCTGCCCACACCGCCCGCGCCGCCGCGCTGGCCGAGGTACAGCCCGGCGCCGAGCGCGGCCAGCGCAAGCACCAGCGCGCGGCCCCACCCCGTCGTCTGCTGCTTTGTCGTTGCGGTTCCAGCCATGGCGGAGAGTGCAGTCGCGCAGAGTCGCACGTCCCGGCTGTCGTTTATGAGGCAGCGCCGAGCCTCCGACCCACCCGCTGCCCCACTTTCCATAGCCGCCGGCCGGATGACTGATTGCCGCGCTGCGCGCTTGCCCGCGGTGCGGGCGACCGTCCAACCATGAGTTGCAGGATGCCTTCTTGCACCATGCCTTACGCCGTGCAATGTGCGGCGCAGTCAGAGTGCGCCTCACGCACGCACACCCACACGCACATACGTGTACGTTTATGTCCGGGTGCAGTTCTGATCTGCGCTCTGCGGTCTGGCGGGCGGGTGCGCCCCGTGTGTGGTGGTTCGCCTCCATCGCCTAGGCCACAACCACAGTCAGTTCGCAGACGGGTCTGCTGCCGCGATGCAGAGATGGGGTCGCACAGCGAGCAAGGCATCTGACACAGTGTCTAGCATCCTATGTACTTGCATACGTGTTGACTCGCCCGATGAGACGCGAAGTGCGCCTCTACGTTCCACCAGCTCTGTAGCCGTCCCCTTGCCCGCCTCAGTACTCCCAACCTCAGCGTCCTCCGCAGCGAACTGACACGGCGACACCTCAGCACGGAGACCTTCGGCCCCACCATGCCCCCCACCCCCGCCGCCACGTTGACTGCGCCGGCATGCCGGGCGGTGCGTACAGCGCCAGCCATGCCGGCCCAGTCAACGAAGCGGCGGGACTCGTGCCGTACTTTGCCATGCCACGCCGCCGCTGCTGGTATTTATGCTAGCCTTCGCGGCGCTGACTTTTCGCGCCTAGGGCCAAAGTCGCCAGCCACTCGCACCGCGGAGAGCAGTCGCGTCGTGTGATTCGGCCATGATTGCGTGCGTGCCGCGTGCGTGGCCACGAGCTAGCACTCGGCACACGGCAGCGCTGCCGTCCCGTTGGCCTATCTGTTCGCCGCGGCCAGGCGGCCAACTCGCCCACGAGGCAGGTAGGTTGCATGCACTGTCACCCCATCGCCATGCATACCACACCATGTGGACGCTACGGTGCGATGCGACGCACGCACGCACGCACCAGGAATCGCCCGCAGCACACCCACCCCCCCATGACGGCGTTGGCCGCGGGCGACGGACCGCAGCAGGGCGATAAGAAGCCGACCGGCTCGAACGCGGGAATTGGCCGCGTCGTACAATGCAGAGCTGCAAGAGCCGGCAGACCCGATGCACGCACGCCTTGGCGTTGCGGCAGCAGCATGTGGGGTGGTGGGGTGGGGCCTCTGGCCGCGGTGCAACGTATGCAGCCAGCCCCGGACTGCAGCCCCGTATTGTTGTCGCGCGACATAAAGGCGGCGTGAAGAGCGGGTCAGCAGGCAGCACACACACAAGCACACGCACACAATGCCCGTCCCCGACAACAACCTGCTGCACTTTACGCCTGTCGCCCCGTCCCAGATGGACCTGGTGGGTGTAGCTATTGCGGGGTAGCTGACACCCCAGCCGTACGCCGACCTGGCGGTCATCGACATGAGTACCTGGCACGACGGGCCGGCGGCGCAGAAGGCCATCGCGGACCAGCTGGCGCACGCGATGCACACGGACGGGTTCTTCACGCTCGTCGGGCACGGTATCAGCGAGGAGGAGATTGCGCGGCAGGTGGACATTGGTTATGTGAGTGGGCGCGGAGCAGAGACAGGGCCGTTGTCCGTCCGTTTGGTCCTCTGGCTGGCGGCGACGCGCCTGCGCCAGACGACGCACTCGCGCTGACGCGCTCGCGCTTGCCCAGACCGTGCTCCAACGCACCCCGCTCGAAGAGAAGAAGCGCCTCCGCGCGCAGATGCAGGAAGAAGGCAACTACCGCGGGTTCAAGCTGCGCGACTACTACGAGTTCGGCAAGGGCGTGACCGACAAGATCGAGCAGTTCAACTGGTACCGCGACATGCAGAGCCAGGAGTTTCCCAGCACCATCCTGCCGTTCTTTGACGAGGTCAAGGGGTTTACCGAGACGGTGCACAAGAAGGTGCTGTTTGAGTTGTTGAGGGGTGAGTTGCGGGGGCCGGCCGTGCTGTAGACAGACCTGACACCTGACACACCAGTCTTCGCCCTCGCGCTCGAACTCCCGTCCGAGACGTTTGTCGACACGCACAAGTTTGACGTGCACGACGAGTCGTGGATGCGGTGTGAGTGGCGACAACAGTCTGTCGCGCGGCCTCCCTGACACCCACGCCCAGACATGGCGTTCTACGACGAACACAGCAAAGAAGACGAGGACAAGGTCAACGGCGTGTGGCTCAAGGGCCACCAGGACTTTGGCTGTGAGTGTGTGTGGGCGACGCGGCGCCTGCTGCCTGCTGCTACTATTGCATTCTGCTAACACCCACGCCAGCCCTCACGTTCGTCTTCTCCCAGCCCATGGCGTCGCTGCAGGTGCGCGACGACGCCGGCACCTGGCGCTACGTGCGTCACACGCCCGGCGGCATCATCGTCAACTGCGGCGTGTTTATGGAGTGGTACACGGGCGGGTACTTCAAGGCGGCCAACCACCGCGTCGCCGCGCCGCCGGCCGACCAGCGCGGGCACACGCGCTGCGGCGTGTTCTACTTTGCTGTGCCGAATGACGATGAGCGGGTGGGTGTAAAGGCCGCCGCCGAGGACGAGGACGCTGACGCTCGCTCGCCCAGCCCAACACGCTCATGCAGTCGCCGGTGCTCCAGCGCGCCGGCGTGCGCCGCATCTTCGAGTCGGACGAGCACGCGCTCACGTCCAAGGTGTACTCGCAGGCGCGGATATCGCGCGTCGGCAAGAGCGAGACGTACAAGCGGCCGTGGGGCGACGGCGAGGTGGTCGTCGAGGTGATTGGTGAGTGGGCGTGGGGGTGTGGCTTGGGTTCCGGCCGTGCTGACCCGCGCAGCGGGCGTCGAGGTGCCGTGGTACGGATGAATGCAGAGTGTGGTTTGAGTATGGTTGTAGTTGTGCCGGTCGCGCCGTGTCGGTCGTTGTAGTCGAGTCGGTCGAAACATGGTCTGTGATGCATCGCATGTCCGCACGGCTTAGTAGTGCCCGGCGTTCGCGAGCGCCTCCTCGAGCTCGGCGATGCGCGCCTCGGCCGCCGAGAGCTGGGTGACCAGCCGGATGTTCGCGTTCTCGGCCATACCGAGGCGCGCCATGACCTCGGCGTTGGCGGCCACGCCGCGGCCCGCATCGCGGCGCGTGTACGGCGGCGGGGGCGGCTCGGCGCCTCCGCTCGGCGCGCGCACGACGGGCGGGCGCGCGGCGCGCTGCTGCGCCTGCTGCTGCTGCGGCGTGGGCTCGCGCCGCCGCCCGCTGAGCCGCCGCACGATGGAGCTCGAGGGCTGCATGTACTCTGTCACGTCGATGTCGGGCAGGTGGTTGAAGCGCGCGAGGTGCGCGCGGCCCGCGGCGATGTTGTCGCCGTGTTCTGGCACCTGGGTGTCAGCGGTGCACGGCGCAGTGCGCCCACCTTATCCGCCAACGCGTTGAGATCCCGCGCGATCTGGTTGGCCGGCACGCCGGCCTCGAGCCGGCTCTCGACATAGTCTGCGATCAAGGCGCGGGCCGAGCTGAGAAGGTGTGAGTGAGGTGTGCTGTAATCAACTCGACACGGCCCACCCACCGCCCGTTGCCCCCCGGGTCCATGCGGCCGAGCTTGCGCGCAGTGTACGAGGTGCTCATGACCGACATGGTGTGTGGGGAGGTGGGAAGGGCGTGCGGGCGTGATATAGCCTGGGGGTCAGCGCGCAGCTGCGTAGCTCGGTGTCTGGGCGACGTTGTGACGTTGTGGGACGATGATGTGGGTGGGGTGCTGTGGTCGCAGCAAGACGTCATGGCGCGCTGCGAGATACGTCGCGCCGCCACGGCCAGGCAGTCTTCCAGCGGGGGTCAAGTAAGCCTGGACTGTGGTGACTGCATCGAGTACACGAGGGGCAGTGCGTCTGCATGCATACATGCATACTTGCTCGCTGCCTTGTGTACATCGCGTCGTGTACAAAACGTCTACAGCCTGCTGCGGTGTGGCGGTGCACCGTGTCTTTTTTTCGCCGTGGCGCCGACTCCCCTCGCCACTCTCGCCGCTGTCCATCGCACCGCCGCCGCCACCTAATCCATGCCGTCGCACTCAGACCCCATGTGCCGCTGGGCACCAGTGCGCACGAGCGAGGAGTGGACGTAGCAGTCGTCGGTCGTGTAGTACCACAGGTGGTCGCCGTTCACCGCGTGGAAGGAGGTGCTGTGGCACCACAGTCGCACCTTCGCGCCCTGCTTGTACGAGTGCACAATCTTGAAGTCGAGGCCGGGATTCTCCCGGCAGTTGGCGCCCTTGGCTGGGATGATGCGGTACGGGCCGTACAGCTTCTGCTTGGGCGCAGCGAGCGCGGCGCTCGCGAGGGCGAGGAGGGCGAGGGCGAGGAGGAGGAGGCGCACTGCGGTCAGCGGGGGTGGGTGGGTACGCTGCTCACTTGTGGTGTGCTGGGCTGTGGTCGGGCGAGTATGCAGCCTGCAGCCCACCGCTCGTGAACTCGCTTTTATACGCTGCATGCGCTCCGTCTGTATCACCTCTCGGCGTCACCTTGAGCCCGATGCCGACACACGGACAGGGGTCGGGAGTGTGTCGCGCAAAGCGGGCACACGACCCCGCCGCCTGTGACGGCGCCTTACAACACCCCGCTCGCCCACCTCACAACGCCCAACTCTAATCGTGCATGTCGTTGTCGTTATCATACAACTATGGTACAGTGCAACCGAACCTCTAACCCCGCGCCCGCGCCCGCGCCTACGCCGTCATCGTGCGGCTGGCGCTCATCGCGCGGCGGTGCCACGGGGTATTCGCGCGCTGGCGGCGCATGACGCCCTCGAGCTCGGCGCGCTCGCGCTCGCTCTTGTCGGCTTGCAGCTGCGCGCGCGCGACAGCGCCCTGGAGCTCGGCGAGCTGGGCACGGAGGGAGCGGTTGGCCTCCTCGCTCGCGGCTAGGCGCAGGCTCAGCGCCGACATGTCGGCGTCGTGCTGCGCCTCGACGGCGGCCAGGGAGCGCGCGTGCGCCGCCTCGAGCGCGGCGAGCTCGGGCCCCGCTTTGGCCGCCAGCGCGCGGCCGTGTGCCGACGTCGCGGGTGGGGAGAGGGGCACGATCGACGCGCGCGAGCCGGCGCGGACGTGCCCGCCGGCCGCTGGCCGGCTGGGCGGCGCCGGCGCGCAGGTGCAGCACGGGCGCAGGACCGCGCGCTGTGGTCGTCCCGGCGCGGGGGACGGGGACGACGGTGAGGAGGGGGAGACGACGGCGAACGAGGATGAGGATGAGGAGGACGCCGACGAGAGCCACGAGGCGTCCGAGTCGGAGCTGGCGCGCGGGCTGAACCGCGCGTAGTGCTCCCTGCCTGCCTCGACGCAGTCGGCGTGCAAGGGCACCTGGGGAGTGAGTATGTGCAAGGCAAGCCGACGCCGCCGCTCACCTTGGCCATGACCTCCTCCTGCAGCCGGTCGAGGTCGTACTCGACGCGCGCGGACAGCCCGCACTCCATATGCGCGTCGACAAAGTCTGCGACGATCGCGCGCGCCTGGCTGGGGGGGGTGAGTCGGGTTCGCGGCACACCGGCGAGGACACACCCCACACCACACTCACCGCCACTGGGTCGCGTCGAGCGCACGCAGCCGCTCGACCGTCAACGAGGTGTGCGGGTAGCTGGCCATTATGCTGGCGTTTGAGATGAGATACGAGACGAGGCAGACGGGCGGGCAGAAGTACACCCCGCGCCGTTTTGTTTACTGCGGGGTGGCGGGGTGGAGTTTTGCCTCGCCGGTCGGGTGGATGACGTCGCGGTGACGAGAGAGTGGCGTCGGGTGGGCGGGGCGGCGGTGGGGAGGGAGTCGTCTGCGGCAGCGGGGTTTGCTTTGCGCAATGCTACGGGCGCTTGGTATGCAGCAATGTGAAGCAGAGAAGAGCATGCATGGGTGGGGTGGGTGGGTGAGGGCTCTCGTCGCCGTCGCCGAGCTGCGCGCTAGATGCTAGGCCCCGTTGTTTGCTGGCGACTCACCTCGGCGACGCGCCGTCCGACATGTCGCATCCAGCAGGAACACGATGCATAACGTCGACTGGCTGCGGCGGCGTGCTGAATCGCGCGCCGCGCATCCATTCCACACTGCTCGCTCACACGCTTGCAAGACTAGTGCCGCGCAGTGGCCGCTCACTCACCGCCCACTCAGTGCCGGCCGCTGCGCCACCCAATCGACCAGTGGGCGTGGTGCGCCTCGGGCCCCACGCCGCCGCTGCTGCTCGACGGCGACGTCCCCAGCCGCCGCTCAATGTCAGAGTATCGCCTGCTGGCGCCAAACTCGCCCGGCACGAGCTCGGGGTCGAGGAGCGCGAGCTCGTTGTGCAGTGCAACGGTCTTGGGAGACGCAGGGGGGAGGAGGGACTGGCGCCGTGTCGTGGCCGGGCGCGGTGGGGGGAGGGACACTGCCGGGTGGCTGGGGTCGACGTACGGCTCTGGTTCTCGCGGGGGCGGAGTGCGGGGTGCTGGCGCGGGCGCGGGCGCGGGTGCCGGCGCCGGCGCGGCGCGCGCCTGCGGCCTGAAGATGAACGGCGTGAACGAGTGCCGCCGGGGCTTGGGCGGCGCCGAGGGGGCCGAGTACGGCGGCGGGGGGGCCGGCGCGGGCGGTTCGCGGCGCCAGGTGGCCTTCTCGCCTAGCGGCGCGTCGGCAGGCAGTAGGGGCGCGAACTTGGGCGAAGAGGACGCCGGGGCGAACGCCGGCAGCGGCGTCCATTCTCCCTTGTTCGACGAGGAGGCGGCAGCCTGCTGTGCTGGCGGCTGCACGAACGCCGGCCGTGGTGTCCACTCGCCCTTCGGAGGTAGGGCGGGCGGTGCCGGCGGCGGCACGAACGCCGGCAGCGGCGTCCAGCTCGGCTCGGCAGCCGCCACCGGCTGAGGGCGCGGCTTGCTCAGGTCCCGGCGGACGGGAAACGACGGCCCGGCCACGGGCTCGGTGTCCGCGTCGAGCGGGGGGGTCAGCAGCGGCGGGGACGCAGGGGTGGTCGGGACGCTCAGCGGCGCGGCGGCCATATCCCCCGGCTCGTCGACGACCGCGGGCTCCTCGGGCTCGGGCTCGGGCTCGACCCACTCGGCGAACAGCTTGCGGTCGTTGAGCGCGGCGATCGTCGCCGGCCCGCTGCTGCTGCTGCCCTCGTCGGGCTCGCCGACGGGCGGGAGGGCCGAGTGCTGGCGCGACGGCAGCGGTAGAGGCAGGGGGAGCGACCAGCGCTTGCGCGGCTGCGGGGCCGGGCGCGCGGGCGCGCCGGCCTCGTCGTCGTCGTCGAGCGGGAGCGGCGCCCATCGCGGCGGCGCGGGCGTCGACGGCGACGGCGCGCCAAACGCCGCGAGGCTCGACTCGGTTGCGCGCCGCTGGTGTCCCTGCGGGGGCTGGTGCTGACCCGCCTGCCGCTGCCGCTGCCGCCGGCACAGCGCGTTGCTGCAGCTCGGGTCGGCGAGACACGGGGGCGTGGGGGTACGGGCCGGGGGTTGCCGGGGGCTCGGGGACGAGCTCGAGCTCGCGGCGGCGTTCGCGGCGGCGCTCATGGGGTGTGGCGCGGCGATGCGGTGCGGTGCGTGCGATGCAATGCAATGCAGGACAGTGGACGGCAGTGTGCGCTCCAATGCTGTTCAGCCACGGCGCGTCGTGGCCGCCGTTGTTGTCGTCGTCGTCGCCGGCGTCGTCTGTCCTCGTTGAGGGGTGCACCCTCAAAGCAACGTGCGGTGATGTCACGGGGTGCGTCGTCGTCGTCGTCGTCGCTGCGTCGTGCAGGTTTTGCTGCTGCTGCTGCTGCTGTCGCTGTAGCTGCTGCTTGATGAGCAATGTGAAGATCCAAGATGCATGTTGGTCTGGATCGAGCGGGAGATCCAACAATTGTGCTGTTGTCGGGATGTCCTCGTGACCACCGATGACGGCCATCGACCCCGCAGAGAGCCGGGGATCCGCAGCTTTTGCTTTTCCCGCTCCAGCTCCTTGCATGCATGGCACAGCACCACCCCACCGCAACAACACACGCCCTATGCATGGCGAAACAACAATGTACAACAATATAGTCCATATGAATGAAGTGATGCAAAGGGGCAGGGGGGCGGGGCGGCCAAAGGGCAGTCACGACCGCGCCTGCGTTTCGTCCTCTCCGTCGCCGCTTCCTCCCCGTCCTCCCTCTCCTCGTCTAGGCAGTGATCTGGCGCACAGCCGGCGTGCACGCCCCGGTGTGCTCCGTCGCGCCGGCCGCAGCGGTGATGGCGCACGACGCGGCGTCCTCGGCAGCGGCCGCCGCGGCCGCCTCGGCGCCCTCAACGAGCCTTGCCTCGAGGTCGCGCTTGGCGTCGACGGCCTGCGCAAGCCGCAGCGCGAGGCGCTCGGCGTCCTGGGCCGAGTACGGCGGCGGGGCCGTCGAGCCGGCCGGGACGGACGGGAGCTCCTCGCGCGGCGCGTACGGCGGCGACGGCGCGCGCGGGATGTCGTCGTGCATGAAGACCGGGGGTGCGGGCGCGGCGACGAGCGGACTCTGCTGCATGCTTCCGCGGCGACTGAGGCCGTCGGCGTCCGATGGTGGGAGCGACGCCGAGCGCGGGAGCATGCCGAGGCCGAACATCTCCATCGCGGTCTCGAACGTGTCGGCGTGCGACGGGACGTGGGCGGACAGCGTGCCCAGGCGGCGGAGCACGTCGGCGGGCCGCATGCCCGCGGACAGCTTGGCGTCGACGTAGAACGCAACGACGATGAGCGCGTAGCTGCGGTGTGAGTACAGACAGGCAGACTTGCCACTCACACTTGGTCGCTCTGGCCCTGCGGCGTCTGCAACGCGGCCATGACCTCTGCCGACGTCTGGTTGGGGTCTGCGTCGGCGGCGTAGCGCGCGTAGAGGGTGTCAAAGTCGGGGTGTGATGCCATTGTGGTGGGGGTGGGAGTGGTGGGTGAGAACGAGTGTCGGGATGAGAGTGCAATGCTAGTTGTTGTGGTGATGCAAGGCCCAAGGCCTGGTGTATGCGGAATGTATGCTGCGCGGCGGGGTGCTGACGAGTGCGAGTGCAGCAGCAGCAAGTAATATATGCAGTCGCTCGATGTCAGCGGCAAGAGACAACAACAAGTGCTGTACACGAGCCGGTGCAGGCAGGCAGCAGCTGCCAGCGCCACTGAGCGACACCAGGGCCGCAGGCAGCTGACATTGCCCTGCATGCCCTGGGTACCCCGCGTGCACACCGCCTCGCCGGTCCAGGCTGTGGGCTGCGGCCATAGGAGGCAAGGTGGACGTGGTTGGAGCGCATGAGCGCATGAAGGCAGCGTACCCCCCTCGACCCCCCGCGCCACCCGCGCCGCGCCACGCAGACGACATCAGCCGCGCAGGGAATTTGCTGCACCGCCACTACTCTCTCGCTGGCTCAAGGTGGGGCTTGGCGTCTGGCCTTTAGGCCGCATGCATGCATCAGTGCAGTCATCACGTCTCATCAGGTGCCTGCTATGCATGCTGCCTGCTGCTCTGGGCACACCCCGCCCGTCCCACGGCCCCCACGCGGCCTCCCCCACCCGCACACCGTCGCGGATCCCCCGACTGCCGCGCCGCACCACCGCCATGCGACGGCTACCCACCGCTGTGCCGACAGCCGAGGCCATCGCCACGCCGTCAGGCGGCCCCGCGACCCCTTCCAGCGCCGCCGCCACCCCGTCCGTCCCCGTCCGGGCATTAGAGCATCGCCGCGCCCGCCGCATGCATACATAGCTGTCCGTCCTCGTGAAACATGTCCGCTTCCGCAATACAAACACCGTCTCACGCATCTTGCTACATTCGTACACCCGCTCTGCGTCCCATCTCGCCCTCGCCGTAGACCGCTGCGGCTGCCGTGTACGCTTCCCACTCGTCCTCGCTCTCGTACCCGCCCGCGAGGCTGGCCGCTGCGCGCAGCTCGCGGGCATTCGCGTCGTCGGGTTTCCCGTCCGCAGCATATGGGTCGAGCCGCATCGTCAACTCGTGCGCGCTCACGGCTGTGCCACGCCGCTCCGCCGCTGCCGGGCGGGGAGCTAGCCGCGGCGGCATCGGCTGTGCCGTTGACGCTGCTGCCGCGGACGAGCGGCGCGCGAACCCCGCCAGGGCGTGGTGGTGCGCGAGCGTGTGTGCCGCGTCGTCGCTTGTCGCGGACCGCGGTGGTGGTCGTGACGCGAACACGTCGCCTGATCGCACAGTCGACGACCCGGCCCGCCGCCGCGCCCGCTGCGGCGACACGTCCCCGTCGTCGTCGTCTGGGCCGAGGCCCAAGTCCGCGCCGACGCGCACAAACGCGTCCGCATACTCTGGCACGCTGGCGGCCAGGCCGAGCAGCTTGGCGCGCACCTCGGCGCGCGTCTTGCCCCGCGCGGCTTTGAGGCCGAGGTAGGCGTGCAGGACGGCGACGCGGGAGCTGGAGAGGGTCAGTCAGCATGAGGGACGAGAGACGCGACAGGGCCACCCGCACCACGCCCCACTCACTCGCTACCGTCGGCCGCGTGCAGAGCCACCACCGCCTGCTCGGCGCTCCAGATGACGTTTGAACCGCGGCGCTTGATGCTCATGGTGGTCGAGTGTGTGTCGAGGATGTGTCGCGCTGTGAGAGCTCGCCGCTGGGCATAACAAGGAGCGTGCTGCAGTCTGTTCGCCGCCTGCGCGTGACCATGAGACGTGGTAGCGCGTAGCGTAGTGCAAGTCGGAGTGCAGTACGCGGAGGCCGGGACAGTGAGCCACTGGCGCGACAGGCTGGCTCGCTCGCTCGGGCAGTTACCACGCGTTGGCGTGTTTCAAGCTCGCTCCAACCCCGCTACTCGCCCCACATGACTGATTCCTGCTGCATCTGATAGGCTGCAGTGCGGTGTCTCGTGGGGGAGGAGCCAGAGGACGAGCTTATCGCGCCAAGGGGTGTTTGTGCTGGCCAGGCCATGATGGATGCTGCGCACGCTCGCAAGTCGCCGCGCGCGCTCCAACACACCGGATGTTGTTGTTGCGACTACGCGGGACGCGACGCATGTGGGGCGGGGTACGCACACTGCGGCGTCGGCGTCGCAGCACGCACCGCACGGCGCGTCATGCGCTGCGCGCGCGGCGGTGCGCAGCGCAGCATCACAGCCACTCCAACTCGCTCTTAGAAGCCCCTCTCAACCCGCCTACACCCGCTACACCACCCAGCTACAACGTCGTCCCGCCCAACCGCGACGCAAGCCAGCGGTCCGTCTTGTCGTCCCACGCCTCCTCGACCGCCGGCGCCGCCTCGAGCCCGTACTTGGCCCGCACGGCGTCGAGCAGCGGCGCGTGCTGCGGCGCGAGCTGGCGCATCTGCGCGAGCTGGGCCGCGATCGCGCTTGCCCCGAACCCCATGCGTACCTTGCTGTCGATGTAGTAGTACAGCACGGCGTGCGCGTACGGCTCGTTGCGGAGCGCCAGCGGGCCGTCGAGCGCGGCGAGCGTGTCGAGCGTGGACGGGTATGCGCCGACCTGGCAGCGTGAGCGGTACAGCACAGGGCGGCAAACGGCAATCCCCACCCACCTGCTCGCGGTACAGCGCGATCAGCGCGTCGGGCGACGTTCCGGCGTCCATGTCCATCGTGTCGTGCGACAGCTCGGGCGTGCGGGTGCCGTCGGCGTGGGCGGTGGAGAGGTGGGGCCAGCGCGCGGGCGCGGCGTGGGCGTGGTGATGGGGATGGGGATGTGGGCGGTGGTGCTTTGGCATTGGGGCGAGTGCGATGCGCGGCGGCGGTGGCGAGGCGCGGCGAGCGGTGGAGGCGGCGTGCAGTTCGGCGTCGGCGTCGTGTCTCGGCGGCAGCGGCGGCGGCGGCTACAACACTGGTGGCTCGGGTGGCCAAACTGGAATGCATGTGCATCTCGCGGTCGCATGCAGCGGCACATGATGCATGCAGCAGCAGCGAGGTGCGAGGTTGCAGCGTTGTCCAGCAGACCTACCCTCCTCGTTCTCACCATTCCACCATGACGACATGGGCGGCAAACCCGGCCTGCCAGTGGGCTCTCGGCGTCTCGCTCTACATCTGCCATTCTGCACCTGGCTCGACGCTGAGCCCAGCAGCTAACACCTCATCCACGTCGTACCGCCCACGCCCGCGCACACCGCGCTTGACCCGCCGCGCATCGTACATGCCGCGGCTCTGAGTCATGTACCCCGAGATGTATCGGGACGACATGCACCCGAGGAGGTCGTCGACTATTTGTCGGGTGTGCAGCTCGTCCCAGTCGTCGTCGCCATCGCCGCCCCGCTCTGCTTCCTGCGCCTGCTCTTCGCGCGTCTCGGCATGGCAGACGACGAGCTGCCCCTGGCTGTCGACCAGCAGCTCGTACAGGCGCTGTTGTCGGTCTAGGCAGTCGATCATGGTCTGCACCTGCGCGCGGTGGAGGGCACGCCATGCGGTCGAGTTCAAGTCGTGCCGGTGCGCTGTGTACGCCTCGTGGAAGTTGAGATCCGCCTCGTCCTCGTCCTGCTCTTCCCCACCCAGGTCGAGCTTGCCGTCATTCGCAAGCGCGGGAAACCACTTGCGTGCCGCCGCACGCGTGGCGAACCGGCCCGGCCCGGCCGCGACGACAGCCCAGCGGCGAGCACGGCGGCGGGTGGGTGCGCGACCGGCGCGGCGACAGAAAACGTCACGACATACCCGTCGACCCAGTCCGCCTCGGCGCCAAGCGCGTCGTTGAACCGTCCAAGCCACGCCCAGCGCACCAGCATGTCCTCGTAGCTCTCGTTCTCGGGCTCGGGCGGCGGGTGCAGAATCTGCACGGCTAGCGCGCCGTTGTCGTCCACGCCGAGGGCGTAGGCGTCGTTCAGCGCGTCGAGGGACGCAATGAGGCGCGCCAGTGCGGCGTGCTGGGAGTCGGCAGACGGAGCGCGCCGGAGCCACATGGCGAGGGCGAGCCCGAGGGCGGCAACGCTGGTGGCTGCCACAACAATTGGACGCATTGGGGTGTACGTCGAACGGTGGGCCTGGTCGTGCTCCCGGTGCTGCAGCTTGCTTTTGTAGCATTTCTGGGTGGCAAATGTCTCAGCTGCATGACCGATGTGTCTGCCGCAGGGCCGTTTGCTCTGCGCTCGTTGGTCAGTTGCCGTACCTCGCGGGAGAGGGAACGTCGCGGACCCGACGCAGCTTGGAGTCGCAGATGGTTGGAATCCCCTGCAGCCATCGAGGCCGTTCTTCTACCTCGACCTGGTAGGCATTGATACGCTGCGCCGTCCATCTACATAGACCATGTGTGCTCTCACGTCCTGGCGTCCTTTGATGCTCAGCCCAATGCCAACGGCTCACAAGGCTGCCACGTACACTCACCACCGCGAACCCCACGCGACAATAACATGTCATGAATCTACTACAGCGCTCTCGTACACTACAGCTGTACTGCTATGCACGTTTCTCAAGCTCCTCCTCGGCTCTCGGCGTTTTGCTCTATCATACACCATCCTGCACTGGTTCGTCTCTCGACAGGCACTATGCATGTCTCTTCAGCGTGGCGCTACAGAGTTCTACCAGTGGCAGGGCTACGCGGGGTCCATCCCTGGCCTGACGCTGAGCCCAGCAGCTAACACCTCGTCCGCGTCGTACCGCCCACGCCCGCGCACACCATGCTTGACCCGACGCGCATAGGGCATGCTGTCGCTCATCATGTAGCACCACGAGAAGGACCGGCTGTCGCACGCGAGGGCCTCGGCAAACAGTTTGTTCAGCTCCGAAGGGTCGCCGCCATCACTCTCCGCCTTGCCTGCTTCTTTCTGCGCCTGCTCTTCGACGTCCTCGCCCGTATCCAAAGGGCAGATGACGAGGCTGCCTTCGCTTTGGACCATCAGCTCGTACAGGCTCTGCACTCGGTCCAGGCGGTCGATCATGGCCTGCAGCTCGGCGCGCTGGAGGGCACGCCATGCGGTCGAGTTGAGGTCAGCCCGGTGCTGCTCGTACGCGTTGCGGAAGACGAGATCCGCCGCGGCCTCGTGCTCAGCCTGCCCTTTCTCGCCCAGGTCGACCTTGCCGTCATCGGGAAGCGCAGGAAACCACTTGCGCGCCGCCGCACGCGTGGGGAAACGGCGAGGCCGCGACGACAGCCCAGCAGCGAGGACAGCGGTGGGCGTGTGATCGACGGGCACGGCGGCGGGAAACGTCACGACGTACCCGTCGATCCAGGCAGCCTCGGCGCCGAGCGCATCGTTGAACTGCGCGCACAACGCCCGGCGCCTGTCCTCGTAGGTCTCGTCCTCGGGCTCGCGTGGCGGGTACAGCACCTGCACGGCGAGCGCGCCGTTGTCGTCCACGCCGAGGGCGTAGGCATCGTCCAGCGCGTCGAGTGATGCGATGAGCCGTGCCAGTGCGGCGTGCTGGGGGTTGGCGGGTGGAGCGCGCCCGAGCCACATGGCGAGCGCGAGGGCGACCGCCGCGACGCTGGTGGCTGCCACAATTGGACGCATTGGGGTGTACGTCGAACGGTGGGCCTGGTCGTGCTCGCTCCCGCGTGCTGCGGCTTGCTTTTGTAGCATTTTGGGTGGCAAATGTTTCTGCTGCAAGGCCTTTTTGCTCTGCGCTCGTTGGTCGGTTGCCCGTGCCTCGCGGGAGAGGGTGCGTGGCGGATCCGAGGTTAGACACGGCAGCGCAGCGGCGTTCGGCCTCTATGCCTTGACGAGGATAGCATCTACATGAAGCACGCGTTGAACTGTCCATCTAACGTGTGTGCTTTCTGGCGTCCTCGCTGTCCAGAGCAAGCAATGAGAGCTGGCCATCGAGGCTGTCGTTCTATCTCGACCTGGCTGGCCTCGAGGCGCCGCGCCGTCCATCTACATAGACCATGTGCGCCCTCTCGCGGCCTGGCGTCCTTTGCTGCTCAGAGCAATGCCCGCGGCTCACGAGGCCGCCACATACACTCACCACCACGAACTGCACGCCACACTAGCATGTAATGACTCTACTACAGCGCTCTACAGCTGTACTACTATGCACGTTTCTCCGGCTCCTCCGCGAAGTGTCCCGTCACGACAGCGAGGCCAGCACCAATCACGTCGTCTGCGGCGTACCGCCCGCGCCCGCGCACGCCGCGCTTGACCCGCCGCGCATCATACCTGCCGTAGCTTGAACCCCCCGACACCGAGATGTGCGAGGAGTAGCACGAGGCCATTTCTTCAAAGCCCCGTGTGAGGCCCCCATCGTCGAGCTCGCTGTCGACGGCGTCTTCGCCCGTTTCGAGGGGGCAGAAGTTGAGCATGCCGTCGCTGCTTACCAGGAGCTCATACAGGCTGCTTTGGCGGTCCAGGCAGTCGATGATGCCCTGCAGTGCGACGCGTTGGAGGTCACGTACGGCCGTCGCGTTCCCGTCACGCCGGTACTGATCATACGCGCAGAAGCCGAGCTGCTTCTCGGAGTCGAGCATCTCCTGCTCGATCTTGTCCTCAAGCCCAGGACACCACCTGCTGGCCGCGTTGACCGCAAGCGTGAGAAACCACAGACGCCAATTGCGGGCCGTGCTGTCCGCGAGTGCAGGAAACCACTCGTGGGCCTCCGCACGTGTGCGGAAGCGTCCGGGGCGCGGCGACAGCCCGGCAGCGAGCACGGCGTCGGGGGTGCGCTCGTCCACCGCCTCCCCCTCGGGAAACGTGACGGCGTACCCATCGATCCACGCCGCCTCGGCGTCGACCGCGTCGCTGAACGGGTAAAGCCTGTCCCTGTCGCTCCCGTTCGCGGGCTCGAGCGCCGGGCGCAGGATGTGGACCGCGAGCGCGCCGTTCGCGTCAACACCAAGCGCGTACTCGCCGCCCAGCTTGTCGAGTCTCGAGATGATGCGTGCGAGGGCGGCGCGTTGGCCATCCCGCACTGCCGGGTCCATGTCGGTGTGGGCTGGGGCAGAAGGGGTTGTGACAGGCGCGTGGCGCGCCCATAGGCCGAGGGCGAGCGCGAGGGCGGCGACACTCGTGGCTGCCACGATGGGACGCATGGTGTTGAGCGGGGCTGGTGGTCTTCCGCTTGCCGCGGCTTGCTTTTGTAGGCCTCTGGGTGGCAAATGTTTCAGGTAGTTGCTGGGTGCTCGTTGGTCAGTGTTTGTGCCTGCCTCGCGGGAGGGTGCCTCGCGGACCCGAGGCTGCTCGAGTCGGCGCCAACTGGAATCCTCAAGGACAGGTCATGTCTAAGATGCTCTGAGGGCAGATCGTCACCCTCCTCTTGGTTGGCCTCATCAACGCCGAGCTCCACGCGATCGCACGCAAATGACATGCAACGACTCTACTGCAGCTCTCAACTCCCCCTGTCTAGCTTGTCCAGATCAACGTGACTCTCCGGTCTTCATTCAAGCTCATCCAGCTTCTCGGCGCCACTAGGTGGCCTCGGTTCAGCGGCGAGCCCGGCTGCTAAGACGTCGTCTGGGTCGTACGGTCCTCGGCCACCCACTCCGCGTTTTACGTGGCGGACACGACCCTCTGGGACGGTGCGGCAGCCGCTAGAAAACGAAGTGAGGATGTGGGGTGCGACCTTACTGCATACCCCGGCTGCCATGTAACGCCAATTCCTCAACTCGGAATCCAACCTGTTGGATTCTTGGGAAAAGCGCCACTGATAGAGCGGGCAGATGTTGAGAGCCCCCGTCTCGATAACGACCAGCTCATACACCATGTCAAAGTGGTGCAGGCCGTCCAGGCAGTCGAGGAGGGCCTGCACACGGGCACGCTGGATGCTCCGCCACCCCGGCGATTCGAAATTGCCCTTGTACTCGACGTACTCGGCGCGGAACTGGCGACTGTGGGCGCGCCAATCCACTGCTTTGGCCGTTTCCTGGCGATGCAAGCTGGACTGCAAGCTCTCCTGAGTAGGAGGGAACCACTCCCGCGCGGCGGAGAGGGAGGGGAAGCGGAAAGGGCGCGGCGAGAGCCCAGCAGCGAGGATATCCTCGGGAGTGTGGGATATCGGCCCACTCGTGTGGTCGACACGGCCGACGTACCCGTCGATCCAGTCCATCTCGGCCCTGATGGCAGACATAGCCTTGTCCTCGTCCTCGTCCAGGCCCTCGAGATAGAAGCGCTCGGAGCGGTAGCTCCTACCCTCGAAGGTGGGGCCGTCGCCCTCGTAATCGTATCCGGGTGGCATCATGATCTCGACAACCAGCGCACCATTCACATCCACGCCAAGCTCGTACTCGCGGAGCGTGTGGAGTGTGGTGATGATGCGTGAGAGGGCGGCGTGTTGGGCGGCGCGTCGGGCGGCCGCACCCATGGGCGGTTGCCGGGAGACGGGATCTGGAGCCGGAGCTGTGAGAGGCGCCTGGCGGGCCCATATGGCGACAGCGAGGGCGAGTGCCAGCGACGCAAGTGTGCTGATGGCCACGAGAGGCCTCATTGTGGCCTAGAGAATGACGGCGAGGTTGGCGATCAAGCTGCTGATGAGAGTTGTAGCATGGTAAGCGGCAAGAACAGTCTCGGAAGGCTGGTTGGGGTGGCAGGGGTAACAGTCTCACACCTCTTGTGCCTCGACTCGCGGAAGTGACGACCCGGATCCGGCTGCTGTGGGTACATCTTTAGTATGTATGGAGTGCAGATAGATGCAGTCGGAACGACACGAGCACGGCCAGTGGGGTCTGCATGAGAAGAGCAAGGTCACTGGTACCAGGCGACGCGACGTCGACATGGCTGACTTGGCAGCGATGTGGACAAGAGTCGGCCGTCTCGGCGGCTCCACGGTAGCACCCAATCCGAGGCAGCACATTGCGATATCCATCACGGACGAAGGCAACATTCACTTGCGAGACCAGACGATCCACAGCAGCTAGGCTGGCGCTGAAGCATCGCGCATGGCGCAGACACCGAGACACATGACGGCTCCTTCGCCGGCCTCACGAGTACACGCCGGCGCTGCCCCGTAGCCATCTCCGTTGAATGCAAGTCGCCTTCATCATGATACAAGTACCTCGTCTCTACGTCTGCCTTGCCCAGCGCGGCCAGCACAAGCCTTCGCCACCTGCACCATCAGCACAGCACGACTTTGCCAACTCACCCTTCTCCCACACCCTCTAGGTCAACGGAATCATCACCACGTCCTGGTACGCCTTGCGCTTCTGGAGATCCGTGTACCAGCGTCCGAGGTTGGGCAGACTGGGCCGCTCGACAGGCAGGTTGAAGTACGTGTAGATGAAGCATCCGAGCGGGATGTCGCCGACGCCAAACTCTGCGCCGGAGAGGTATGCCGTCTTCGCGAGCTGGGCGTCGACGATCGCCATGAGCTTGTTGACCTTTGCGAGGTTTCCGTTGATAAGCGCCATGTCGCGTTCGGCCTCGGGCGTGCGGAAGAAGCCCCAGAACACGTCGCGGTAGATGCCAGCGAACGTCGTCGACGTCCAGTCCATCCACTTGTCGCCGGCAGCACGCGTGCGCGCGCTCGCAGGCCACAGCTCCGGGTGCCCGCTCGACACGGCGTACTCGGCCGCGAGGTAGCGCACGATCGCGTTCGACTCCCACAGCACGAGGTCACCGTCCTTCAGCAGCGGGATGACGCCGTTCGGGTTGAGCGCGAGGTACTCGGGCGTGTTGTTGACGCCGTGCTGCAGCCCCGCCAGCACGTGCTTGTACTTGAGCCCCAGCTCGGCCGCGATCCACAGCGCCTTCTTGACGTTGTTCGAGTTGGGGCGGCCCCAGATTGTGATGCTGGAGGACATGGTGCGGTAGTTGATGTAATGCTGCGAGTGAGTCGAGATCGCGCTTAAGACGTCAACCCAACCCCACCCCACCCAACCCCGCCCCCACCTTGGGGGCGGCGTCCGTCCACCGAATCTGTCAGCAAAGCCCACTCCGGGACAACCGGGACGGCGGTCGGCGCAGGCTCGCTTCGGCGTCCCGCCGAGGGTCAGCACGTGGGGCCTCCGCATCGTGATATCCGCAATCCGTAGTACACTCCGAACACACCGAACACTGCTTCCCGAATACAAAAGTGTCCATCGGGGGGTACTAATCTACTACAGGACCGCGGGCATCGTGTGCGGCGGTCGAGCGGGTTGCAGTGCGCCGGCGGGCATGCAAGCCAGCGCCGGGTGCAGGGCTCTGCCCATGCAACTACCCTCGCGGGTGCGCCTACTGACACGTGGGGATAGTGAGGGGCTGCTTGAGGTTGCGGTCCTTGTCAAAGAGGCCCCAGTAGGGCTCGACGCCACCGTACTGCTCCTTCCACGGCTGGTCAAAGCCCTCAAAGTAGAAGTACTCGGTGCCGTTGGCGTTGGCCTCGCAGACGTACGTGTCGAGGAAGGCTGCGGGGTGTCAGTAGTGCAACTAACTCGAGCAAGTGTGCCACTGCTCACTCTGGAGGTCGGACATGCCGGCCTGGGCACCGCCGAGGGTCATGAACTTGGTCTCGTTGGCGCTCGTGGGCCAGCCAGTCTCAGCGAGGTACATGTTGGGCTTGTTGGTCGCCTGGGCCGCGACCTGGACGTTGTGCTCGTCAAAGTACGACCAGGTCCACTTGGCCGCCTGCGCCGCGGGGAGCTCGCCGAACCACGGGTGGACGTTGGACATGAAGAAGTCGATCTTCTCGGCCAGCGCAACCGAGAAGACACTGCCGGCGTCGCCGGTGCCGACGGGGATGTGCTTGCTCAGGCCCATGCCCTGCAGTGTCGTGTTGAAGCGTTCGATGCGGTCAGACAGGTACTTGAGCGCCGTGTTGTACGCCGCACCCGAGGTCGACGAGCCGACCTGGTTGAGCATGTACTCGTTTCCGACAGCGATCTGGAGGCAATGTCAGTTGACTGGTCGTGTGGTCGTGTGCGACGCTGCCGCCACACGCAGCGCCCACGCCCCGTGCGCACTCACGCCGTCGACCATGTCAGCGCCGTACTTGCTGATCGCGTCCGTCAGGTTGTTCATCTGGTACGTGAAGATCGTGTCGTCCTGGTTGACGTAGATGGCGGGGTACACGGTCATGTTGACACCCGTGTCCTTGATGGCCTGCATGACCAGCGCCGTCACGTTGCAGTTGGCCGAGTAGAGGCGGAGGCGGGTCGTGAGCTGCGACAGGATCTGAATGTCCTTCGTGACTTCAGACTGCTTGGCACCGCACATTGGTGGAACCGCGCCCTGGAATGAGGCGTCAACAATGGCCAGGGAGTTGCGGGGGGGGGGCCAGTGAGACAAGTGGTGGACATTGTCGGACGTCGGCGTCGCATTCACGCCCTTGGACGCCGCCGCCGCCGCCCCTACGACGCCTCACGAGCGCCGCCCCGAACAGCCACACGCGTCCAAACACCACTCACCTCGGGGTCGTACGCCATGCCCCAGAAGACCTTGTGCAGGCGGTCGTCCTTGGTAAAGTCGCCACCCGACCCGCCGCCGCTTCCGCTCCCTCCCGACCCGCTGCTGCCGCTGCCGTTGTTCTTCTTGTTGTTCTGGCTAACGACGACGCCGGCGACGACACCGGCGATGATGGCCGCGAGCAGGATCGCGCCGCCGATCCACCACCACTTCTTCTTGCTGCTCTTGGGCTGCTCGCTGCCGTAGTATGCGCCGCCGTCGTACTGCTCCTTGCGGCCGTTGTTGATGAGGTTGGAGCCTGACTCCTGGGCCCAGATCTCGTCGGCCGTCATGTGCTGCTGGCGGCCTGGCTGCGCGTAGTCGTTGCCGTACGCACCCGCGCCGTTGTTCTGCCCGCCGTACTGGTTGTAAGCCATTATGGGGTGTTTCGTGTTAAAGAGTGGAAGAGAGTCGTCGCTGTGTTGTTCGTCGTGTCGTGGTTCTGTATATACACCAGGAGGGGGCCAAGCTCGCTGTAGAATGTCAAGAGCAATGCAATGGGAATGAGTGAAGGACAAGAGGCTAGCTTGTGGCCGTCTGTTCACACTCGACTGTAGATGCATGCCATGCTGCCCGCCCCGCTGTCGCCCCAGCCCCTCCTTGGGTGTAGAGCTTGGCGACGTGTGGCTCGCCCGCCCTCGAAACGGGCAGAGAGACGGCAGGGACAAGTGCCCATGCCAAGCAACGACTCCAGGGTGCCCCTAAGAAAAAGTGTCTTGGATGCGTCACGCCCGACCCGAGAGCCACCCGGCGCACCCGTCTCACAGCTTTTCTTGGAACCTGCTGCGTACCTGCTGCGGCCTGATGTCCAGCAGCCCAGAGGCACTGCTGCCAAGGCTCGTTCCCTATCGTTCCCATGTCGCTGAGCGTCATCTTGATGGCTTGGAGCATGTCATTGATGGCGGGGCGGGTGGGATGCTGGGCATTTCGGTGACCTCGGAGAGGCGCGAAAGACTGCCTCCCACGGCGCGTTGCTTAGGCTCAGACGTGTCGCCTCCCTCGTCTCGCCTCGCGTCGCCTGCCTCAAGTCCCCGCCCGTTTAGAACTTCTTCCGTCTGTCACATTTAGTGTCAACATGGAATGCTCGTCGGACGTGTTTGTGGCATGCACCAACACGCCGCAACGTGTCGTCAAGCAACCAGGAACCCCGAGATCAGCCACCGCTGCGCGCGGCTCCGAGCTGACTGATGATCTGCAAGAGAGGGGTGGCTATCGCTGTCGATCTGTGTTGAGCAAGTCTGTGGCGGCGATAGAGGCCGACATTCTGCCCACTCTTGCCCAAGCACACAGCCATGACCCTTTGACTGCGCAAGCCAAAGCTCCGCCCGCCGGCCCTTGCGTCATGGGTGTGATCGTTATGACCGCTCTCTCCGCTCTCTCACCGAGGCACATTCAACGCGTCGGGCATCACACTGCTCCCCGAACTGCCAAGATGTGCACGGGTCATCGCCCCGCACTGACCGTCTTGTTGTTGTCGTTTGACCACACCTCAAGATGACACGAGACAGCGACGTTGTGTTTGGCCTGGCCAACGTCCCAGAGAGCGAGTCGCGGGCGTACCACTCGAACAAGGACGTGCGTGAGGCAGTGGCGTGGTTGGACGACCGACGGCAGCTCACACACAACAGAGCATCTACCCTCTTCCAGCTGACACGGCCGAAAGCGACCGTCTGACACTCCAACACAAGCTCATTGTCGGGCTCTTCGGTGGCCTCCTCCAGCCCCCAGTAAAGGAGCACCTCGAGTCGCGTGACCACCCCTCAGTCGTCGACGTTGGATGTGGCCCAGGCGACTGGATCAAGGTGGGTCAACAGCCACGACAACGCCCCGCTCACTGCGCTAGGACATCAAGCGAGACTACCCAGACGCCGAGTGCTCGGCGACAGACTTTGCCCCGACGTATGTCGCGGACCCCGCCGTGTCTGTGGCCTTTGAGTTTGGCAACGTCCTCAACCGGCTGCCTTACGATGATGGGCAGTTTGACGTCACACACATGCGCATGATGGTGGCTGCACTGCGTGTGGGTGCCACCCCGGACTCGAGACGCCACTGACCCCACCCCAGGCTGACGAGTGGCCGCACGCCATTGCCGAGGTCATCCGCATCACCAAGCCCGGCGGCTGGATCCAGCTCACCGAGCTCGAGCTCAAGTTTCACGCGCCAAAGCCCGTGACGGGCGAGATCAAGGAGCTCGAGGACGAGTGTAGGTTGTCACTGGCAGCCAGTCCCCGCTCACGCTCAGCCCAGGACAAGTTCTTTAGCGCCCGCAAGAGCGAGTACTTTGCCGCGCACCGCCTGCCGCAGTATCTCACGATGGCGGGCCTGCCGTCGGCCAGCGTGCAGGTCAAGCGCGGGTACTGGGACCGCGCCGACGTCGGCGGGCTGGGCGAGGCTGCCTTCAACAGCTACTACGCGGTGATGCAGGCGCTCGCGCCGGTGCTGGCCAGCATCTCGGGCCACTCGGTCGCATTCGAGCGCGAGCGCGCGAGCCGCGCCATGGTCGAGGGAGAGGCGCAGGGCGTGTGGATGAACTGGGTCACGGTGTGGGCGCGCAAGCCCAAGGCGGGGGAGTTGTGACTTGTTCAAAGGTGATCGTCATGGTTGTATGTAATCGCTGGGAGCGAGAGGTAGTCGATGCGAGGTTGTTCAGTCGTACGCATCTGCGTGCTTGCGACGGATGCAGCTCGTGCCATGCCGTAAGAGTGCTCTGTGCCGGCCAAGCGCCAAGATGTGCGTTGCGTCATCACCACCACTGTGCTGCATCTGTGCTCCACTATCCACCCCTCCCCTTCTCCCATCCTCACTCAGGTGACCTCATTAGCCAAGATGCTTCTACGAAGTGGAGCTTTGCACGTTGGCTCGGCTGTGTTCGTCGGCGTCTTGGTGGACTGCAGTCTCGCAAACAGCCTCTCAAGAGGAGGACGCAGCACTCGCTTCACTCCCCCCAACACACCACCACCATGAACACCTGCTCGTTCAACTACAGCACCAGCATTGTGCAGTCGTGCTGCACGACGGCCAACATGTCCATCTCGGCCGGCAGCACGATCGTGACCTGCGGCGTCAAGGACGAAGAACTCGAGTCCTTTGGCCGCTGTCTGGCCACCAACGGCGTGTACCAGCAGCTCTGCATCACCAACTCGCGCGCGGCCAAGCCAGCAAGCGGCGCACGGCAGACGGCCCTCGGGCCGCTTCCTCTTCTCCTCGTCGTCCTCGCGTTCTTCACCGCCGTCGTCAATGCCAACAACGACCCGCGCCGCATCTACCCACGCGCCAGCCCGCCGCGCGAGGTGCCAAAGTGCACACGCTTCGACATGGACAAAGACTCAGGCAGGTGGCTCCTGAACGCGACAACGACACGCGCGATCGTGAGCGAGAAGCTCGCCTGCGGCACTGGGCCGTGCCCACTGGACGCGACCATGACTGCCGTGTTTTCTGTTCAGTTCCAGCCGCCATCCAACGCCAGCGCCGGCACGATCGACAGCGCGGACATCGTCAAGGCCCTCGGAGGCAGCTACAACGCGTCGGCGACGAGCAGCACGGGAAAGGGCTTCTTCCTTCCCTCGGGGCAGAGCGGGTACGTCGAGGCGTTTGCGCTGGCCGCGAGCGTGCCCGGCGTGTTTCGCGACTGCTCAGACAAGAACGAGTATGCGGGGTCTGTGATTGTGCCGGACGCGGCGAGGGTTGCGCGCAAGGTCACGTTCGGGCAGTAGGGAGGTGCGTGGGGAGTACGGAGGGAGCCGACGAGCTGTGTACTTTGCTGTGTCCCATGTATTTCTTGCCATCAAAGCGCGGCTGGCCGAGATAAGCCAGCCACAGTCACGCAGCGGGCAGTGCCTGCAATGTGCTGCTCGCTGCCTCACTGCCTTGCATATGGCGATGCAAAGTGCAAGCAGCAGTGGCCTGTATATAGCCCATAGCATCCCATTATGTCGCCCACCCACTCTCAATTGCAGAGGGTGGTTGCATGCCCGTCTCCGTCTCCGTGTCGTAGGTCATGTGGTACGCAGGTCATGGCCAGGCAGCTGGCTGTTTGTTTACGCATTGCGCAACCAACCTTCAACAATCACCCGGCCTCGGTTTCACCATGCCCGCTCATGACCGCATGCCCGCTCCAGTGCTGCATTCGCGGCTTCTTGACTCCAGACTCGCATCTAACGTCGTTCCAACTCACTACTTACTGTGCATCCAGTTATAATCGAGTCGCGCATACCCCCACGATGTGCTCGCCCCTTCAAGACGACGTCGACGACAAGCCAAACCACCGGCCTCCCCCTCCCGCGGGCCAGTACCCTCCCCCTCCCCAGACAGGACAGCTCCCACCTGGCCAGCAAGCGTACCCGCTGCAACCAGGTCAAGTAGTCTACGCCGTTGCTGCTCAGCCCGGCCAGCCAGGCTACGCGCCGTATACGGCCCAGCCGGCCCAGTCGCCCTACGCACCGCAAGCCCAGTCGCCCTACGCGCCTGCAGCCCAGTCACCCTACGCTCCGGCCGCTCAGCCCCAATCACCCTATGCGCCTCCAGCGCAGGCCCAGTCGCCGTACTCGCCTCCAGTTCAGGCCCAGTCTCCGTACTCTCCCCCGGCGCAAGCCCAGTCCCCTTATGCGCCGCCACCACCAGCGCAGTCTCCCTACGCACCCCCAACGGCAGCTGCACCTGCGGCGTCGCCATACGCGCCGCCCCAGTCCCCGCCCATAAACCCAGTCGCGTCGCCATACGCCCCGTCCCAGTCCCCGCCTGTTCACCCCGTCGCATCACCGTACGCCCCGCAGTCTCCACCCGTCCACCCCGTCGCAGTGCCACAGTCTCCGCCAGTCCGCCCCGTCGCCTCTCCACCTGCGGCCATGGTGGCTCCTACTTCGCCTCCGACAGGCCCCGCGGCCATGCAGCAGTTCCGCAACGAGATGGGTCGCCTGCGGCCCATCTTCCCCACGCTGAGCACCTTTACGGCCCGTGGCGAGCTGCACGCCAAGCTCCTCCAGCGGCAGCTCGTCGAGGCGACAGAAGCGCTGGGCGACGACCACCGGTTCGACGTCAACCTCGCCACGGGCGAGCTGTCGTTTACCGACCCCGATGGCAAGCAGCTCCTCACACGCTGCCACCTCATGGCGTCGATCGCCCCTGGTCCCAAGTCGGTGCTCTGGGGCTGGGCCATGCCGCGCGGCGACGACGTCAGCCGCCAGCTGCAGCAGTACGGCCAGGCGCACGGGATCAAGGAGCTCGCCGAGGGCGAGGTGCAGTTCCCGCCTGGCTTTGAGGGCGACTACCAGGATATTACAGACCTCGCCCATGAGCTCGGCCAGCTGTGCGTTGGCGTCCTTGGGCGCGGACCGTACTACACTTTCGAGTCGGGTAACGGCGGCCGCGTGCTCGTCCTGCTCGATGGCCCGTTCCCGCCGATCACAGTGAATGATGTGACTATCGGCGCCATGTCTGCCATCGCTGGCGGTCTCATCAATGCCCGCGAGTCGGTCCTCGGCCTCGGCTACGCGCGCGGGTTCCGCGTTAATCAGCCCGACGCGAGCACAGTCGTCCTCAGCGATGAGCGATCCCAGGTTGTGTTCACACTTGACAGCCAGAACCGCATTGTCCAGTTGGCTAGTCAGTTGGGATGAAGAGAGGATACTAGGGATTGTGCAATGCAGTCAGTGCAACAGCCTGGGCCGTGCGAGTTGCCGTGGTCTTGCTCGCCCCCGAGCCCCCATCTCACCCCGCTGGGGCACCTGGCAAACATGGAGCCCACTGCTTACTCTCACCGCTCACTCACCCACAACGATAATGGTCGGCCACTCGTCGCATATCTACCCCTTCAGCGCCGACGCCAAGGAGGCGGCACGCGAGGGCGACCAGCATCTGCTCTTCAGTCTGCTTTTCGGCGCGGAGGTGCTTGCGCCTGTCACAGATGTGCTGGAGCAGGGCGGGAGGGTGCTCGATGTCGGGTGTGGCCCCGGGACGTGGATCGAGGTGGGCGTGGATATCGCAGCAGCGCGCTCATCACCTCCAAGGCCGTCAAGGAGCGCTACCCTGCTGTCGAGGCAATCGCGGTCGACTTCCACCCAACCTACACCCCGCCGCCCGACTCTGGCATCTCGTTCACCCTCGGCGACGTGCTGGAAGGCCTCCCGTTCCCAGACGACCACTTTGACCTCGTGCACCACCGCGCCATGATCCTCGCGATCAAGGTGGGTTCGTGCCGACCCACCCCCACTCACGCGCACAGACGGATGAGTGGCCGAGTGTAATAGCCGAGCTAGCACGGGTCACTAAGCGCGGCGGGTGGGTGCAGCTCACCGAGGCGCACCTCGACATCCAGGCAAGGCTGGGCATGACGCCGACGATCAGGCAGTGGAACGAGCAGGGTGGGCGGGGGTGAGGTACTAGCTGATACCGTAGTGGTGCGCGGCACGGCGCTCGAGATCGGGTCTGACCCCGACGTCACCCCCAAGCTTGCCACGCTCTCTGCGGCCGCCGGACTCGGCGACCAGGTGACGCGCTTCATCCCCGCGCCACTGTCGCGCACCAGTGCAGGCGAGATTGGCCGGCTGATGGCGGCCGACTTTGTGGCTGTCATCACGATGCTCGCGCCAGTGATCGCCGACAACGTCGGGCGCGGGGTGAGGCCTGAGCAGGTCGTGCTGTGGGGCGAGAGCGTGCTCAGCGAGGCGGACTGGCACGAGGCATACTTCAACTTTTACACTACCTCGGCCCAGAAGCCGCTTAATGGAGTCGGGGAGGGAGAAGTGCGGTGACAGGGCTTGGCAACATGATGCATGCATCGACAGTGCTGTGCTCAATGTCTTGGAGTAGTGCGGGAGGCATGGGATAGGGGGACAGTTGGCTAGAGGGCGCGGTGGCGCGGTGGCGGCACAGGCGGCACGTGGTGCCAGTTGAATGCTTTAATGCGGTGCCGACGTCACAACCTATAACAACAAGCTCTTGGCTCTCCTCTCTGCCTCTCATCCACTCCGACCACAACCATGTCCCCCGTCAAGGACACCGACAGCGACACACTATTCAGCGTCACGTCCAACACCAGCACGCTCGTTGCAGACCGCTCCAACTTGGTGCAACATCCCCCCGCCAAGCCAAAAATCTGGAGCGAACAAGGCGGCTTCTTCGCCGGCCTCAAGAGCAAGCTCGTCCCCGGGGTCGACAAGGCCTCCATCGACCTGCTGGTTGCCGAAGGCTTCTACATGTCACAGGTAGTGCAGGCCCTCCGCTACTACGAGGGCGACGTGCCCGCCGCGCGCGAGATCCTCATCCACCGACGCGACCACCGTGTCAAACTGGTCGAAAGCGGCTGCGACAGGTGCGCCAGGATATGGGCGGCGCGTGAGGCGCGAGGACTCGACCCGAGAACTTGGCCTGGAGAGAGCGCGTTAGGGGGGATGGGGTATTAGCTGCTAGGACTGTGCATGTAACCATTGTTGTACTCGCCGCGCCGCCGCGCTGTTGGTGTGACAGCTCTTGCCGAGCGAGCCGGCCCGGCAAGTTGATGTCAACGCCAACAGGGCCGACGCCACGTGCTTCGGCCTTCCCACCACCACATTGCTCACCTTGCTCAGACGGCAAGCTGTTGGTGTCGACTATGGACAACGGCGCAACAGACAGTGATAGAATTGACACTGAGGACAGCAACTGCTGTACGTTGAAGAGACGCAGGTCGCAGGTCAGAAGACCGTGATGCCCTGTTGGCCCGAGCAAAGCGGGTTGTATGGTGCAAATCGTGAAGTCTGGACAAAACGTCTGCTACTGAGGACGATTTGGATATCATCAGTTAGTATGCATCTTCTGAGAGTCGTCGTATGAACCATTGCATTTTTATGTCACGGCCGGCTGGTCGATAACCACCCCAATCTCTCTTGTTATGCGGATCACCTCAAGCCACAGCCTTCGCGGCCTTCTCCGCCTCCTTGGCCTTCGCGTCGAGCAAATACGCAATGGTCTCATGAAGAGTGTCATCCCTGCGGCGGTACTTCAACCCGAGCACACGAGTGGTCTTCGACCCATCGTACACAGGCGACTTGGCATCGAGGGCGGCGCGGAACTCGGGGCTCGCGTTGCCCGTGTTGACGCCCTTTGCCACCAGCTGCGGGAAGTCCGCGGCGGCCTTTTTCCGTCAGCACGAAACGGATAACAAGGCAACTCACGAGTGCAAAGTCATTGCCGAAGAGTGTGTCTGCCGAGACGATGAAGCGTTCACCAGCCGCCTCATCCGTCGTGAGCGCGAGAATGGAGGCGCGTGCCACGTCGCGCACGTCGATGAAGTTGTCGTAAAAGTAGGACAGCTTGTCGTCTGTCTGCCCTGGCTCGAGCCAATGCAGCATGAACTCTGACATTAGCCGGATCCGTGTCCGGGCACTCACGGATTGTGCTTGAAAGCTCGTACTGGATAGGAGGCCCCATGTTCTGCGTGTGAGACCGAGGACACGGGAAAATACACACCATGGTGGGAAGGATGGTCACGCCATCAAAGGCCGGGTGCTGCTTGTCGAGATACGCCCAGAACGCCTTCTCCTGCTCGAGCTTGGACGCCCCGTACTTGTCAAGCAGGTTGGCATCCTTGCCCTGGCTACGGACCTTGGTCGCGAGCTCGTTGTTCCACGCTAGCAAGTGTCAGGCGCACAAGGAGGAGGTGCCAACTCACTGTTCTCGTCCAGCGTCACGGGCAGGTCGAGCGGGGCGAAGCCTGCCGTGACGGGGCCCACGGCGGTGATCGAGCTGGATGTCAGTACGACACAGAGACAAAACCCACCTCATGAGAACGAAGCGCTCGACCGAGCCCGACGCTGCGGCACTCTTGAGGATGTTCTCTACGCTGGCGACGGCCGGCTTGATAAAAAACTCCTCTGGGTCGGCAGCGGCAATCTCGTCCGTTGGGATTGGGGTTGCGAGGTGGATGATGCCGGAAACGCCCTTGGCAGCGGCATCGTACGCGCCAGGCTGTGGTCATCAGCGAAGCTGCGTTCGGACAACTCACTGCAGTCATGTCGGGGACGACGACGTATTCAAGCTTCTCGCCTACCAAGGCCTTGAGGTGGTCCCCCTTTGCAGGGGAGCGAACTGTGGCGCGGACACGGAAGCCACTGTCGGCAAGCGCGACGACGGTGTGGGTGCCAATGAAACCGGAGGCGCCGGTGACGAGGACAATGGAGTTGGGTGCGATGGCGGGCATAGTAAGGGGGATGCTGTCCGGGTGGGTCTGTTTGAGGAGAGTATGTCTTCTTGGTCGGCATCGCCAGCTCTATATGTATGTACCATACACCTCTGCCACCACCTCTGTGCCCTTCGGGCACGTTTGTCATGATGCTGCATCGACATGTCTGATGTCTGACAAAGGGCGGCGTCAGCGTATGTCCGGCAACTGGAATCAGCAACACATGGCGACGCCCACGCCGACGCCGGAGGCCGTGGCGGAAGTCTTGGCGTCGGCGCAACGTGCTTACAATGTGATCCAGTTGCCCCCAGATATGGATGCCCAGCCGGAGTCAATCGCGGAGTTGAAGCGGCGGACAGGACAGATCGCAGGCCACGGTGTGTGGCAGAGCCTCAGCCACGTCGACCCCAAGGGGTATCAGTCAGCGCCGAGGCTCGGCATGAGTAAGACTCTCGCTTACTCCAATCATGTGTCATCTCCTGATTAGTGCGAGGTGCATGTGGATATCCGACGTGGGCGTGAGCAAGGCTTCAGCTCCATAGTGAAGCTGGCGCATGCATATCCGAAGGTGTAGATCGGATGTACACAGACAGATTCTACCCTAAACCAAAACCAGGTCACATGGTGTACAGTAAAAGTTGTCTCATCATGACGCAGATGAGGACCTAATGCGGTCGTTCTTTTGGGGAATGTGGTGTGCAGTGCATGTGACTGACTGATCTACCAGCTATGGAGCATGACCTCGTTACGACTGGCAGATCGATTTTTGTCTGCCAGGGCTGACGTTGTGACGCCGGCCATGACGTCGAGAAGGCGGGGAGGAGAGGTACCAGGAATGCGGTGATATGGTGACGGGAACGCCGACCAGTTCCAACATAGCGGAAATATGGTCGACAAGGCTGCTGCTGCTAGTCGCCGCACAGTCATCACTAGACTCACCTCGATCCAGTTTGGTGCACTCGAGCCCGCATCGTCTCTGCCTGTTCGCAGCCGATTACACTACGCTGTGTGGTGGTGCTTGTGCCGCCTCGAGCGCCCTCCACCAGTGGCTCCGTGCCGCCCACCCAAAGACGAACCATCATAGCGGCGTGAATGTCGTGCCCGAAGTGCAATAGCTCCTTGGACATTGCCAGATCAACGATTGCAATACCGACGGCATGCCCCCAGCACACTCTGGGCACATGCTCCTGCGCCCGTCCGAGCTAAGCGCAAGTAAGTGCTGCTGTAGCTGAGACGTCGGACTAGCTGACTTGCCAAGAGGCGTGCGATGGTGGGTGGGGGAGATGGGGCCCGCCTGGATGCCTCTCGATGCCGACGGATATTGCTGACGCAGGTTATCAGCATGCCGCATCCGCAAGTGAGTAGTTGTGGTAGTGGACGTGGAGTTGCAACTCGCCCGTCTGACAGGCAGAATCGGATGTGATCGTGCGACAAGCCTCAACGGACAGTGTACCGGCTGCTCCAGGGCCGATATCCCTTGTGAGCTCTGGCTCCTACCCGTATCGTCGCTCACACAAAGGCACCTTTACGCACATCCGACAAAAGTCAGGCCCAGCTCCAGGATCGCAGCGCAGAGTGATCTCGCCAGCGGCGCGCTCAGCGGGCCTACCCCTGCAGCCTGCCCAAGCCTTGGCAGACTTTCCGGGCACGATGTTTACGCGCTCCGTGGAGGCGATGGCAGCTGGCCCGCGCGCCCCAGTGCTCGACATGCACATGGATGCTGGACCCTCCGTGATGCCCGCGGCACCCTCGGTACAGCCGCCGCCAGCACTCGATATGCAGACGTCGCCGGCATACCTCTCATCCGAGGGGCGGCCCAATCCGCTTGATCAGCTGCTCCCTCGGCAGACGCTCGAAGCCATCGTCAAGCTGTGGTTCGACTATGTCTACTGGCTCATACCGTACCCGCACCGCCCGACCTTTGAGCGCGACCTCGCGGCCCGCCGAGAGGAGCGCGAGGGCGAGGAGGAGTGGACCGCCATGGTGGTCGCCATGGTCATGTTCACCATCCTCCACATGCCCAAGAACAACGTGCCGCTGCCCGCCGAGGAGGTGACCGACTTGATGCACACGGCGTACACTGCGTCGGTAGAGTATCTCGGCAAGCCCTTCCTGACATATACGTCCAGCCGATGTACGTGACGTCGAGTGAGCAACGCGTTAGCCTGCTGACACTGGCAGTGTTTATCCTCTTTGCGTGCGTTTGGGTCCTCGACCCTGATGCACTCTGCTTACCGACTCAGTGTGATGGCCACAGCCTTCAGCCTGGGCTTTCACAATTTCTATCGATCAATCCAGGGAAGCATGTTCTGCCTCATGCTTCAGAGCAACCTCGATCGCGAGGCCGTGAGTGCGACCGTACCAGCGCTGTGCAAGGCCTGACGGCAGTCCTACGTTACGAAGGACCCAATAGAGGGGACCATGCTGCGCCGCATGTTCTGGGTGATGTATGCCGCGGACCGCTCAGGCGCCATCCATGAAGACACACGACTCATCTTCAACGAATCGTTGTGTGCCGGGCTCGGGCTGCCATCAGTTGTTGACGACGAGCAGCTGCTACATGCAGCGACAACTGGGACCCTGCCCGGGGAATCGGTCAGTCGGTCCACCGTCTCGCCGTTGTGGGGCTTCTACTACTGCTCGGCCATGTACAGAAGTGAGTTGGGCACGGTGCGCCGTGCGGGAGTTCTGCTGAAGCCTTAGTATGTGGCAAGATCCTCGCGAGGCGAGAACAAGACACCGTCACCCCGCCCTCGGGCGCCACGCTCTTCACCCGGATTGCAGAGCTGGACATACTCATCCAGGAGCTCGACGACGTCTTCCTAGACATCCCAGACTACCTCAAGCTCAACACCGACCTGGATTCTGAGAAGTCTCAGTGAGTGTGGAGTAGATGCCGCGGTGGCAGGAAGCTCACACTCCAGGATCTCGTTTCCACCCGCCACCTGGCGGCAGAACAACGACATCTCTCTCACCGACCACGGCGTCTTGGTGCAGCAGGCAAACCTCTATGTGACGCAGCAAGCGATGCGTATGGCTGCCGTGCAGTACCGCCGGGATCTAGTCCAGATACGCTGGCAGTCTCCCGTGGCCCCGTGGCCCGAGGACCACTCGGCCCCGGTGTATTCTGACGAGTACCGCGCGGCCAAGCTGCGGCAGAACGAGGCAACATTCCGCAAGGCTCGCGACCTTGTCGTGTCCAACCTCCTCAAGGTGCTGCGAGCGCTGCCGATTGAGCTGATCGGTGAGCCGACTCGTGCCAACCGTCACTGACAGCAGCCATCAACCACTTCCCCGGGCTGAGCAAGATCCGCCAGGTCGCGTTCACGCTTCTGCCTGACATTGAGACGGCAAGCGCGCAGCAGGCAGGCGTCGGGGGGATGCCGTCGGGTCCGTCCCTGTCGCTCATGTACTTGCGTGCGTGCAGGCGTTGGGATGCAAACTGACACGCGCAGGCCAGTACATCGACTACCTCTCGCGCCTTGACACCATGTCGGCGGCCACCCCGTCGCGCGAGAGACTCCATGCTGCGGGTGTAGCGAGTACAGCCTGAGCTCACCAGCATACACCTCTATACATGTATCTGTGTTGCACCCTACGGGTGGGGCGGATGAAGTCCGCTGCACGACAACGAGTGATCGGAAGTACCCGCTTCCATTTGTCCACAGCGACAGCCGGCGAGCATGAGGGTTTGCCACTTACCACTCGCCACATGGCGGGTCTCGTCTAGCTGCAGGGGCATCGTGAGCAGCATGCGCGGCGCTGCGTCCACAACGCTGCGGCGCTGCAAACACGACAGACTGCCTGGAGCTCCAGCGGCAGACGCTGTGGCCGGATGTCGGCCGGCCCGGCCGGTTGGCGAGCGTGCCGAACCCACCCTGGGCCGATAACGTGCTCGCTGCTGCCGACCTTTGTTCGTTATTATCGCGCCGCGTCGTCTGCTGCTCGCGCCGCGTCTGCTGTCATTCGCGCAGAGAGCCGTGCAAGACGCGCAGGGCTGCGTCACGGGCCCAGGGGGAGCAATGGCAGCAGCAGCAGCTATGGCGCCATCGCTCGTGACTCGAGAGCTCGCAGCGTCCTGGTCGCGTCGGGGGCGGAGGCAGGCCCTGATAGCCGAAGGTCCTTCCGCCCGAGCTCATGACGTGAAGCAGCTCGTCAAAAGTTGTCGCGCCGTTGCGAGCGATGCCGCTGCAGCCGCCGTCATGTGATGGGGTCGTCTGGTCTGCAGACATTTTACTTTGTCTCCTTGTTTCTTGCTCAACTTGGACCCATCTTGCTGACCCTCTTGGCTGCCATCTCACCATGGCGATCCCCTACTACTCTCACTTCCGGACCCTCCCCGCCCCAGAGGTGTCCATCTTCGACTTTCTGTTCCCCGACCCGTCGTCCCCCGACTCGACCTCGTCCGCCAAGATCAAGAACCTCGACCCCGAGCTCCCGGCGTACATTGACGGCTTTACAGGCTACACGCTGTCGCGCCGCGAGCTCAAGGACCATGCGCTCCGCCTCGCGACCGGCCTGCGCACCCTCGGATTCCGCCGCGGCGACGTCGCTTGTCTCTGGGGAATGAACTCTATCCCATGGGTCGAGGCAGCTTACGGCCTGCTCGCCACCGGTATCCGGATCACGCCGGCAAACTACGCCTAGTGGGTTTGAGTCATTGCAAACGAGCTCGACGGCTCGAGCTCTGACCTCGTTGCCCTTACTGACGTGCTGCAGCGAGCCCACGGAAATCGCCCACCAGCTCAACAACTCCGGCGCGCGGCTCATCCTCCTCGACCCGTCCACGCTCGAGCGGTTCGAGAAGGCGCGTGCCCTGCTCGACAAGCCCATTCCCGACGAGCATGTGCTGCTCCTGGCCCAGCCTGGTGCGCTGCCCGCGGGCACGCCGTACAAGTCGCTGTACGACCACTTTGGTGTGTCACCCAGTGCGCCTGAAAAGTTCAACGGCGCGGACGCGCACGAGACGGCTTGGCAGTGCTACTCGTCTGGAACGACGGGTCTGCCCAAGGGCGTCGAGACGACGCAGCACAACATTGTGGCCCAGCTGCAGGGCCTGGCTGAGATCTACGAGCCTCTGGAGAGCGGCAAGGATGTTATCCTCGGCATCCTGCCTATGAGCCACATCTATGGCTTGGCCATTGTCCTCCTTCGCCCAATCACTATTGGCGTACCGGTCGTCGTGCTGCCAAAGTACGAGGAGCACAGCGTGCTTAGCGCTGTCGGCAAGGTGAGTGCGGTGAACGCGTTGTGAACACCCAGCTTACCCCACAGTACCATGTCACCCACGCGCCCGTGGTCCCGCCCATTGTTCTCAGCCTTGTCAACTCGCCAAACGTGCACAAGTATGACCTGTCAAGCCTCAAGACGTTCCTGGCCGGTGCTGCGCCGATGAGTGCCGAGCTGTCCCAGGCGTTCGAGAAGCGCTTCCCCCACATTGCGGTCATCCAGGCGTACGGCATGACCGAGACGTCGCCAGTGCAGACTGCCATGTCGGCGGCGCGCTCCAAGCCTGGATCATGTGGCCAGCTCGTGGCAGGCTTCACGGCACGCCTCGTCGGCGAGGACGGCAAGGACGTCGACCTCGGTGAGCCGGGCGAGCTGTGGGTCCAAGGCCCTTGCATCATGAAGGGCTACTGGAAGAACCCCGAGGCGACGCGTAAGACGTTCAGCGACGACGGCAAGTGGTTCAAGACGGGAGACATCATGGTCGTCGACGCCGACGGCTTCTACACGGTTGTGGACCGATCCAAGGAGCTGATCAAGTACAAGGGCTTCCAGGGTGAGTGTGGACGCGCGGGTGACAAGACAACGTCGCTGACATGTCTAGTCGCGCCGGCCGAACTCGAGGCACTCCTGCTGCAGCACCCCAAGGTGCACGATGCGGGCGTGATCGGTGTGTGGGAGGAGTCGCAGGCGACCGAGCTGCCACGAGCATATGTTGTTGCCGCTCCCGACTCAGGGGTGAACCACGAGCACGCACACGAGCACCACAGCTTCATCGAGGAGATCAAGGCGTGGGTTGCGGCACGGGTCGCCAACCACAAGAAGCTCCGTGGAGGTATTGCCGTCGTCGAACTCATTCCCAAGTCGCCCAGCGGAAAGATCCTGCGCAAGGACCTGCGCGCACGAGCCAAGACCGAGCTCGAGGGCGGCATCAGCAAGCAGGCCAAGCTCTAAGCGGGGTGCCAGACTGTCTAGACACGATGCATTGTTGTACTACTGCACTACACAGCCGGCGCCGCCGTCAGGTCGGCTTGCCATGAGGTTGAACATCCTCGCGACAGCAGGGAGGTCCTCAGGCATCAATGTCCGCGAGTAGCTGATCATGCACCTGAGCGTCTCGGCGCCGAAGCGCGCAAACGTCTCGCATGTGGCGCCTGGCGGGTTCATCGTGTGCTCCTCACGCAGCGGGAACCACAGAGGCGCGACCTTACCGCCGACGCGGGTGGCACCCTCTGCCGACTCGAAGTCAACGACATCGTCGCCTGCCTGCGCCCGCATCACCTCATTAGACATGACAGCCCACTTGGTACCCGCGACATAGCGCTCGCCGGGGATGCCACCGATCCCCGCCCAGTTCTTCTCGGCCGTCTCCTCGTCGGCGTACTCGTACATGTGCTCGCCCATGATGTATTCCATCGGGGAGCACATGACCATGCCCTGGGCGAGGACGTGCGTGTTGAAGAACTTGTCGCCGACACCCTGCATGCCGAGAAGGAGGTCGGGAACGTCCTCGAGGCCGACGAGCGCTGTGGCCTTGTTCTCGCGAATGAGTTTTGGCAGGTGCTCGAACAGCGGGCCGAGGAGGCCGAATGGCTTGGGTCCATTCATGACGTGACACATGGTAAATGACACCGCCGTGCTCGTGTTGTCGCTCCGCACTCCAAAGTCGGTGCGCTGCGCAAAGGTGAACGCAATGTGGATCCCCTTGCGCTCGCCGATTTTGTACCGGATCGAGTAGTAGCCCATGCGAGCCGAGTGGATGAGGTTGATGACATTGAGGTGGATGTGCGGGGACGGTGGGATGGGGGGTATGGTCGGAATGGGGTCGACGCATTTGCGGACTCCCTCGTCGTCGCCGTCGCCGTCGCCGTCGCCGTCGCCGTCGCCGTCGTCCTCGTCGTCATCGTCGTCATCGCGCAGGGCAGCCGTCCAGAAGCCGTCCGGCGTGATATCTACATAGTCGACAATCGTGGCGGCGGGGAGGACGGCAGTGGACGGCCAGATCCGGCGGCAGTGCCGCAGCTTGCCGTCGAGCGCGGCGGCGAGGTCGGGGAAGAGGGCTGCAGCGTCGACGGCACAGTGGTAGTCGACGACGGTGGTGTGCTCGCCGAGCAGTCGGCTCCAACGGGCCCTGTCCTCCCCAGCGGCCTTGTGGAACGGAACCGCAGGCATGCGGCCGTGTACCGAGCGGATGTCTAGCCGCTTCGTCACCGCCGCCGCCACCTCGTGCGGCACGATTTCCTCGTCCAGTGCCCCCTCTGGCCGGTCAGCGTCGTCAAAGATGACGTGCGCGTAGAGGTACTTGTCGGCCCTGTCGCGGAAGACACGGCATACGGCGCGGAGCGCCAGCGCTGTGCCGTGGTCTTCGTCGCCTTCGTCGCTGAGCGCGTGCCCAAAGATGGTGTCATAAACGTGCGGGAAGCCCGCTGGGTCAATCCGAGGCGGGCCAGTGATGGCGGCTTGGGCAACAGGCTCTGGCCGTTTCGCATGGCCGTTGACCGCGGGGGATGCAGAGACGGCTTTGCTCGCGGGTGGTGCTGCCTTGCCGTCGCTTAGGTCGAACGAGCCGAAGCGTTTCGCGAGGCTCGCGACGCTGGGCCGCGGAGCATCATCGTCGACGGGGCTCTGGGGTGGCGATTTCGACAGATGGGCGGGTTTGGGCATTGGCTTGAGCGGCGCGGCCTTGGCCTTGGGCGGCGCAGGTTTGGGCTTGGGTGGGAACTTGACCTTCTCTACTGAGGCCGCGACCGTGAACATGGCGTCGAGGACCTTCTCGCTCGTCTGCGCCCAGGGGTCAGGGGGCGCGCCCGGGCGGCGGAAGGTCACGACTGTGGGCCGACCTGGGACCATCGTCTTCAATGGTGATAGTGACTCCGAGTCCGGCTGTTCGTCTGACTCCCCGTCTGACTCTGCGTCTGGCTTTGGGGCGGCTGAAGACGTTGGCCGGCCAGGTAGGGGAGGCGGAGGAGCGGTGCGCGCCACCGGGGAGACTGGCGAGGCCATCGTCGATTGCTGCTGTCAGCTGTGTCTTTCGGCTGCAGGCTCACGCGTCGTGGAGGGAGGGGCGGCGGAGCGCTCATGATCGGTTGCCAATGTCAGTGACGACGAGGGTGCGGGGAGCTCGGCGTCCGGCACAGCGTCCTGTGAGCTATTTGTACATGCTGCAGAGGCAGCGAGCAGCGGCTGTTGTCATGTTTGAACCGGCTGGTCGTTCCTTGCGTTCCTGGGGTCCCACGATGCTGTCATCATGTGCGTGCTAAGTCGTCGACCACGCGCACCCACGCACCCGGAATCTCGCTGGCGAGGTCACGCGCTCGGTGCCGGGCCAGTAGCGGACCCGGCAAGCTGGCCCTGCACCGAGTCGGTGTAGTCGCTGCAGTGCCGGTGTAAGGCGTCTGCAAGAGGCACGGTGAGCGGGACTTTCGAGCGGCGAGACGCAGCTACTGATCGGACATGCAGTGTTGTGATGTTGCCATTCTGCATGTACACATTACTGTTGTGTCTGTGCACTCACCAGTGACCAACAAAGCAAGGTCGAAGCACGATGGAACACACCTCCACGATCCAGCCCACGGTAATAAGTGTTCGGACTCGTCATATCTGGGTCCGACGGCGATGCCACGCGATTGTCCATTCCGCACCAACCAAGGAATGCACAAACATCAGCTCGCTACTGAATGTTCTTGACATCACCCACTACCTCAACGATGCCTGGAGATCGCTACACCACCCCAGAGCGCAATGCTATCGGCGCAGAGGCTCAATATGGCACCCCAGCAAGGCTCAAGAAGCAGTTCAACATCAGCCACTCTCAGTTCTACAACTACAAGAAGCGCTATGCAAAGGGCAGCCCCATGAAGACCAAGAAGGCTAGTGGTCGTCCTCCCAAGCTCTCAAGCACCCACAGCGGCGAGATCAGCAAGATTATCAGTCAAAACAGGCGCCTATCACTAGACCAGCTTCGCCTCAAGTGTGCCACAGTGGCACCCAAGGTGTCCCTCAAGACCTTTCGTCTGTTTCTCCATGGAGACGGCTACAAGCGCTACATTGCCCTCAGGAAGCCATTGCTGGGGCCCAGGGAGAGGCGCCTGCGCCGCCGCTGGCATCGCTTGACCCGCCAGGTCAACATGGACGCTGTCATCTTCACAGATGAGGCACAGGTCTGTATTGGCAAGCAGGGTCGCATCTATGTGACCTGTAAAGCCAATGAGCGCCTCCAGCCTGCCTGTCTGGCTCCCAAGATCCGCAAATCGCCTGGTATCTTTGTCTGGGCAGGCATCTGGTACAATGGGCGCACCCCACTGATCAGGCTGGACCTCTCACAGTCAGAGAGCAAGAGAAAGGGCTTCAACAGCGAGCTGTACAAGCAGCAAGTCATCAGACCGCACCTTGGACCGGCATTCAAGCGTCTCAACAACAACTGGAGGGCCCATGGGGGCGCCTGGGTCATGGAAGATGGCAGCAGGATACATTTCAAGCCGATCTGCCGGGCAGAGAAGGGCAGGTGGAACATGAGGTGCCTCTACCACCCCCCCAACTCTCCTGACCTCAACCCCATTGAGCATGCTTGGGCAGAGCTCAAACGACTCATAGCCTTGGAGCAGCCTCCCCCTCACAACATTGAGGAGCTCTGGGAGGTTGCACAGCGTGTGTGGCAAGCCATGCCCACTGAGTTCTTCAACAAGTTGATTGAAACCATGAGGTTGAGGAGGAGGGATGTGAGGAAGAACCTTGGTGGCGCGACTAGATTTTGATGCATCGTTTCAAGACTCGACATGCATACTCTACTCGACCAGGGCTATCTAGCAAGCTACAGTACGCATGTATAGCTTCAGCGGTTGTGGAGATATATGTCGTCGCCAGAGTCGCCGTCGAAATCAGTGCCACCGTGCGGAATGTTTGTACGAACACTTACTACCGGGGGCTGTCCCGAGCTTCTGATGACGTTTATCAGATAAACCGACGCGACGATCTTCGGCCGAAGGCGCAGCAGTCTTGGCTCGCCGCAGCCTTCTCGGTTCCCGTACCCGCCGGCGCGATACGACCGGCCGATCGGCCTTGTCGGCGGTCGGCAGAGTGACAGTGGCTCTGTGGCCAAGGACAGCAGTACTAAAGGCAAGAGCAAAGGCAGGGAGCCGCCCTCGCCACCAACATGACGACAAGCACGCAGAAGAACGTTGTGATTATCGGCGGTGGGTCACCTGCGTTGTCGATCACTGACGCCAGCCTCATTTGCCGGGCACGCGCTGGCCAACCGTCGGCGCTGCCGGCCGCCTACCGCGTCGTACTGGTCGAGCAGAACGACTTTGCGATCCATCTCCCGGCGCTGGTCCGCGCGGTCGTCCTTCCCGGTGGGTGTTTGTCGTTAGCCGCGGTGGTTGACTCCAGGCTCGGAGAACGACAAGCTCACGGGCCGGCTGACGCAGGGCACCGTGTTCCCGAAAGGCTCGCGGCACCGGCTTATCTGCCCCGCCAAGGTGCTTGCGCTGCGCGAGGGCAGCGTCCTCCTCGACACCGAGTTTGAAGGCAGCTGTGAACTGCCGTTCGAGGTGGGTCGAGGCGCCGGAAACCTCGCTCATGCTAGCGCCTCGTCATCGCAACAGGGGCAACCCAGGCGCCACCGCTTCGCCCCGCACCAGGCTCCACGCTGGAGGACTATCGTGAGCTGTTGAGGGCTGTGCAGGCCGACATGGGCGCGGCCGAGTCCATCCTTATTGTCGGCGGAGGCGCGGTCGGCGTTGAGGTCGCTGGCGTGGGTATTGTGCCATGCTGCCGAGCTGACTGCAGGAACTATCGCACCACTATCCGGGCAAGAAAGTCACCCTCGTGCACTCGCGCCCGCGCCTGCTGCTCACCTCTGACTCGGCGCCCCGCAAGCCCGGTGCTGAGGGGTTCGCGTATGCTCCGACTCCAGAGTGGGTGGGGGAGTCGCTGGGGGAGCAGCTCGTCGCACGGGGCGTCAACGTGGCTCTGGGCGAGCGCGTCGTGTTCCCGACGGGGACAGTCACCAACAAGGACGAGTGGGACGGGCGCACTGGAAAGCTCGGCCGCACACAGGCCATCCCGCTCACGTCTGGAGACATCGTCGAGGCAGACTACATCTTCGCGTCGCCGGGCAACGCGCCCAACTCGGCGCTCGTCGCGACAGTCGACCCCAAGGCGACCAGCAGCGGGGGCCACGTGCTCGTCGACGGCGAGTTCCGTGTCCAGAGCGACAAGCCTGCGCTGGCGCGCGTATACGCGCTGGGCGATGTTGCGAGCAATGCGGGCCGCAAGACGGCCGGGCTGGCAAACTACGAGGCGTACTATGCCTCGCGCGCGATCGTAGCACACGTCAAGGCGCACGAGGCGGACAGGGAGGAGAAGGCGCCGGTGTATACCGCCCCGGATCTCCGCAGCATCGTCGTGCCGCTCGGCGACGGCACAGGCGAGAACATCGGCGCCGGCGTGCTCGACCTCCGCTGGCTCGGGGTTTGGGCTGCCCCCCGCTGGATCATCCGCTGGTTCGCGAAGGACTACTTTGTGCGCCACTTTCACACCCTGTTCAAGGGGAGCGACGAGTACCGCTAAAGCGTGGAGAGTTGAGTTGTAGGACACTATGCAGAGATTGTACAACGGTGTGACGGCTTCTACCACGGCTCGGGCTACAGCTTGGCGCGCGTCTCCTGCCGGCCCTGCGCGTCCCAGTGCCCGTGGACGATCTTTTTGATGTCCGCCTTGAGGATCTTGCGGTTGGCGTTGCGGGCTGGGGAAGGTATGAGTGGTGTGCGCGGGACTAGAGAGCCGACTTACGCAGGGGCTCCGGCCAGATGACGACGATGGCGGGCTGCGCGACGTGACGGAGTCTGGGGTCAGTGGGGGCTCGGGCACGCACACGCACCTTGGCCTGACGGCCGCCTGGATCTCCTCTGCGGTCGCCGACGCACCGGGCGCCAGGCTGACGGCCACGGCGACGCGCTCACCCATGCGCTCGCACGGAACAGGGACGGCCGCTGCCTCGGCCACGCGCCCGTCGAGGTACACTGCGTTCTCGACTTCCGCCGATGCAATCTGCTGTCAGCGTGGAAGCAACGCGGCGGGCTCACGTTTTCACCACCGCGGATGATGACATCCTTTGCACGGTCGCGGATGTACAGATACCCCTCGGCGTCGATGCTCGCCATGTCGCCCGTGTTGAGCCAGCCGTCGGCGTTGATGGCCTCGGCCGTGGCCTCTGAGCCCGGCGTCAGTGCCGCGCCTTGCCAGCTCACGCAGACTCACTCGGGTTGTCAATGTACTCCTTCATGATGTTGGACCCGCGGCACTCGAGGAGGCCCATCTCGCCTGGGGGCAAAGGCTGCTTGGTAACGGGATTGACGACACGAATCTCGGCGATCGGCACGGCGAGGCCCACGGCCTCAGGCCGGTCAATGTAGTCCTGGCCCGCGACGCCGGTGTGCAAGCCCGCCGTCTCTGTCATTCCGTACGCATGCTGAGCTGATGCGCCCGCCCAGCGGTTCGCAATGTCCGCCGCCAGACGCTGCGGTGGCGGCGCGCCGCCGTACGTGATGCCCTCGATGATGTGGTCCTTGGGGAGCAGGTTGCTTTGGATGACGGCAACTGCGACGGCCGGCACACCGCCAAAGAAGGCGACCTTTTCCTCGACCATGAGGCGCGCGGCGTCCTCAACGTTCCACCGCCGGACGAAGACGAGGCGTCCGCCAACGACCCATGCGCGTACCAGCCAGCCGAGGGATCCCGTCACGTGGAAGAGTGGAACGGGGAGCAGCATCACCGGCTGGACCTCAGGCGGCTCGGCGACGGCGAGCGCAGACTCGAGCGGCTCGCCCGCCCGGAGGCGGGCACGAGCGCCAGCTACATAGTTAGTCATGCGGCGTGTGGAATCGACTCACGGATCGAACCCGCCAACACATGCACCAGACACTGGTGCTGCGTGAGCATGACACCCTTGGGCATCGACGTCGTGCCGGACGTAAAGTAGATGATGCCGTCGGACTCGGGGCCGTAGCCTTCGAGGCCGTCGCCGCGCTCGACGGCAGCAACGACCTCAGGCAGGGGGTTGACGCTTGTGATGTCGGTCACATTGTCCTGGACCGGGCGCGGGAGGTGGAAGACCGGCCCCCAGGAGTAGATCTGGCGTTAGCCCCTGGTCGCACGAGCATGACTCACCTTGCCGACACCCTTGGCGGCCAGCTCGCCGGCCAGTGGCGCGATCACTTCGGCGTACTTTGGCTCGGCGAGGATGACGGCGGGCTTGGTAAGCGCCAGGCAGTGCGCCTGAACGTCGGGCTGCAGGCTCGAGTTGAGGAGGATGGAGCAGCCGCCAACAAGGTTAACAGCGACGAACGCGGATATCCACCTGTGGTGTGAGCGCCAGCAGCCGCACGCACTCACTCTGAGCTGTTGCCGCCACCGATGGCGACGCGCGTGCCGACACGCACGCCCTGCTGGCGGAGCCACGCGGCGAGCACCAGCCCGCGCGCGTACACCTCGGCGTACGAGACCTTCTGGCGCGCATAGTACGCCGCCGGCTCGGGCACCGGCTCGGACACGAGCTCGCGCCCCTCTGCCGCCCAGCGCGCGAAGCTCTTGCCGATAAAGTCGCGGAAGGTGGGCGGCGTGTGCTTCCACGTCTTCATGCGCCGCCCGCCCAGCACGCGCTCCTCCATCTCGAAGATTGTCCCTGGGGACGTGAGGAGCGCGTCGCCTGTGTGTGTGAGCGCGGCTCTCTCATGGCCGCACGCGGTACTCACACTCTGGGATACTGAGCTGCTGCTTCTTGGCCATGGTGGGATGAGTAATGCACACAACTGATGCGGGGCTCGGAGTTGCTATGCAGCCAGTGTGGGGTATTTAGTCGATAGGACCGGCCCGGCCCCATGGAGACATGTCGGCCTGATGCGGTTACCCGCGCTGAGGGTGGGTGCCACGGCGGCTAAGAATGACCGTTAGGGCGGTTGTTGTGCCTCTCAGTGTCTCACCGCCCAGCTGCCATCCGGCATGCCGCCGCAGCCGCCACGGCGCTCGCTTACTGCCGCTCTAGTATCCGACTGGCACACGACTCGTAATCAACAGCTACAACGGATACACGGACAATATCTAGAGTCTCGCTTATGCCGAGTGCACGACCCTTTGCCACGCCTATGCCGAGTGCAGCAGCTTGGCCACAGCAGGAACGCGATCGACAAACGGCACGGCAGCGGCCAGGGCCTTGAGGTAGACGAGAACGCTGGCCAGCAGGACGGCAACCAGGTGGCGCAGGTTGGTGCTCGTCTCTGACGGGTTGAAGAAGAGGCCAAAGGCGAACGCCACGAGCACCGACACGAGGGTGCGCCGCCTGTACTGCGCAGCGACGAGCTCCTCGGTGCCGTAGAAGTCGTCCCAGATGGGCGTGTTGTGCTCGTACCACAGACGCTTGACCGAGCCAGGGTAGTGGGTCTGGGGTGTGAGTACGTGTGCGTGCGCGGCGCGAGCGCGCGTGCATGCCACCACTTACAAAGATGCGGCCAGTGCCACCGTCACCGCGCCAATAGTTGCGCACAGTGGTCCACGTCGTCTTCTCGAGCCGGCTGGCAATCAACGCGTCGTACTTGTCCGTCGCGCTCTGCTTGGGCTCAATGGCGTCAATCTCGTACTCGTACATCGCCTGCACGAGCTGCGCGATGTAGTTGGCCTGGATCTCGACGACGGCAGTAATGGACACTGGGAGTAAGCGACAGCCACACATCCAACACTCACTGTGGTTGAGCCCGAGGTTGTTGCCGAGAAGCATCATAAAGTTGGGCAGGCCGGGCATCATGACGCCGCGGTAGACCTTCCACTCGGCGCGCGACTTGTACTCTGCCGTGCTGATGCCAGCGTTGACGAGCGGCGTGCACCCCTCGGCGTCGTAGCCCGTAGCCATGACGACGACGTCGGCGTCGACCTCCTTGCCAGTGTCGAGGACCATCGCGTTCGGCTTGAAGCCCTCGATGCGCCCAAAGTGCGCCGAGACATGGGGGCGGTTCAGGGCCGCAAAGTAGCCGTCCTCGAAGATGAGGCGCTTGGCGCCGAACGGGTGCGACGGGATGGCGTTCTCGCGCATGCTCTTGGGGTACCGGCGGAGCATCCACTTGCCGATCCACTGCAAGTCGCGTTAGTACATGTGCAGACGATGGCCGCAGGTGACCCGACGGACCTTTTCGATGAAGTAACGGCTCAGTGCACCGTCCTTCTTGAGCGCCCAGTAGAACGTCGAGTCCATGATGGTGCAGAGGAACGCACGCTCGAACCACTGGAACGGGGGGAAGGCGCGACGGAGCGCCTTGCGCCACTCGGCATACGGGACAGAGTTGCGCGGGTGGCCCGGTGGGCTGGGGATGAACCACTGCTTGGTACGGGCGACCGAAATCACCTCGATCTCTGGGTCGAGGCCGAGTGTGGCGACAATCTGGACACCGCTGCACCCGTTGCCGATGACGGCGACCTTCTTGCCGTGGAGGTACTCGTTGGTGGCCTCCTCGGGCCAGTTGGCCGCGTGCCACACCTGCCCGTTGAACTTGTCGACACCGGGCAGGGTGTTGATCTTCTGCGGCTCGGAGAGGAAGCCCGACGCAGACACGAGGATGGCGGCCTCGATGTCAAAGAGCTCGCCGGTGTGCAGGTTGCGCAGAGTGACAACGTAGACCTTGCGCTTGGCGTCCCAGTCGGCCTTGACGTACTCGCGCTTCAGGTGGAAGCGGTCAATCAGGTTCTCCTTGACCACAATGTCTTGCCAGTCTGCGGTGTGAGTCAGAGGACACAGCACAGGGGATAGACGCTACTCACACGCCTGGATCTCCGCGCGCGGAGGGTGTGTCTGGGTCCAGTTGGGGTTCTGGAACCGCGAGTGGCTGTAGACAATGGCCGGGACGCTAGAACGGTTAGCTGGTGGTATGGGGCCGGTGATAAGACATTCGCATAGGGGATTCCCGGGATTGCCACGGGTAGGCGATACTCACTCGCAACGACATCCTCTGGAGGGTCAGCAATGGCCTTTGAGGCATCAGACTCACGGGTAACGGTTGGTCCACCAGGTGCCGCCGATGCCGTCGAGGCGCTCGTACACCTGCTGGGTGAGGACCGGATCGCCGCCTCGCATGTGCAACTCACAGCCCAGTTGGTCAATCCCCTCCTGTCGAGCTCAAGACCGAGGCTGATGGCGCTCACGCTGACAGTGAGCACAGGCTTCTCGCCACCACTCACCCTCCGCCGATGATGCACACCGAGGGTCCCACTCCGTTGTTGATTCTCGCGGGCATGATGAGCAGTGAAGGCAACAGTCAATGGTCTTCTCCCCGGTTAAGTCTCTGTCCGACTTTATATCAGCAGGAAGTGTCTATCGATCATGCTGTGAGTGAGTGGCCCGCATCCCTCGGCGGCCGGAGCCGTACCCCTGTCCGACGCAGGCTGCGCTAGTGGGAAGGATGGTGCGACGCTGGGCACGACGAGAGACAGGTAAGTGTCTGGCTTGATGCCGACTAAGAACTGGGCTAAGGGGATCTGGGTCGACGCGCGTCAGCTGCAGCCGTCTCGGTCGGTGGAACGGTGGCCGAACAAGCCAGCGCAAGGCGCGCAGAAACAATTGGTCGCGTGGGTTTTCTTGAGCACGTACATGGAAGCGATTCCGGGGACTCTCGGAGCACGCCATGCTCTACCGGCACGTCTGTGGGCTGCATATGGTGCATGTCGGTGGGGCGATGGGGGTGATGGGTGGCAGAGCAAGGAGCCAAGGAGCCGAATGTAGGCAGCTCGCCGATGAGAACAAACAAGGCCGGCGCCGTTCGCCGAGATACGGCGGGATCAAATCCACGCGATATTGTTATCACGTGACGTCATTGGTGTGGCACTGGGCGGTGTCTAGCTTGCACTTGCTCGCACTCGTGTTGCTCGCATGCAGCGTTCTGCGCCTGTAGACTCCTAGACTCCAAGACTTGAGCATGCACAGAGTTCCAGAAATCCACATGATTTCGCATATATGTGCAGTGTGCCAGCGTAACGCCAGCACAAACCTGCAGGCTGATCGTCGCGCTCAACGCCTTGGTCGCTGCCACGCCCCACGAGAACCGTGCGAAAGGGCAGCTGGCTTCCAGGCGTCACCTTGGCATCATCGACGGCGACTATCGCGCCTGATTGGGACATTTGCTGTGCGCACTTGGTGCGAGGCCTGCGAGGGAGATCAGTGCGACCTGCCGAAATCAGCAAAGAATGCGCGCCGATCCGTCGTCTGATCGGCTCATTTCAGCCACGTTGACGCTCGGACCGACTGCACTCAGCCAGCCAGCGGCCAGCCAGCCAGCCAACACACGCGCCCGTCACGATCACTCTCGACGTCACGGCGGTGCAGCACGACAACGACGCGACAGCGGCGAGGAGGAGGGCGGCGGCGCGGTGCGAGCAGACACCCTCTCTGGCTCTTGGCTATAAACATGCGCCCTCAACGTTTTCCCTCTCAATGCACTCCTCGTTTCTTCCACTTGACGCCAACCACCCCTCCACGGCCCCCCCTATCCCGTACCACTAAACCTTCATACACACTCACACATTCACACAATGGGCATCCTCGAGCAGATCACTCACGGCATCGAGAACGTCGGCATCGCCGAGGACCGCGAGCGTGGCGAGAACGGCAACGAGCCCAAGTCCTTTGTCCAGGAGCACAAGAAGGAGCTGGCCATCGCTGGCGGTGTCGCCGCCGCTGCCGCTGTTGTCGGCGGCGGGGCCTACGCCTACAACAAGCACAAGGAGAACGAGGCCGACGGCCAGCACCAGCAGGGTGCCTTCCCCGCCGAGAAGCAGTCCTTTGGCGACAGGGTTGGCTCCGAGCTCTCGCACATCGGTGGCGAGGTCAAGTCCTTTGCTCAGGAGCACAAGACCGGCCTCCAGGTCGCCGGCGGCATCGCCGCCGCCGCGGCCGTGACTGCCGGCGGTGTCTACGCGTACAACCAGCACGAGAAGAACAGGGCCGAGGAGCAGGCTGCCGGCACGTACGAGAGCGTCAGCGACAAGGTCAAGGACTTTGGCGGCAACGCCAAGGACTTTGTTCAGGACCACAAGACCGGCGTCGCTGTTGCCGCGGGTGTCGCGACCGTCGCTGCCGCGGCTGGTGGTGCGTACGCCTACAACCAGCACAAGAAGAACGAGGCGAGCGAGGGCGAGTATGTGATGCTGGGCCGTTACTGATGAGGACAGACAACCAGGCCACCGAGCAGCAGGACGAGAACGGCGGCTGGTCGAAGGGCAAGATTGCGGCCGTGGTCGGCGGTGGCGTTGCCGCGACCGCCCTGGCGGCGGGCGGCGTCTACGCCTACAAGGAGCACGAGAAGAACGAGCGCGAGGAGGAGGAGCGCCAGCGCGACGAGAACAACAACCGCGACGACAACAACAACCGCGACGACAACAACAACCGCGAGGACAACAACCGCGAGGGTAACAACCGCAACGACAACAACCGTGACGACAACAACGACCGCCAGGGCAACACCGAGAAGACCGACTACGAGCGCGGCCTCGAGGAGCACCAGCGCCAGCTCGAGGCGCACCAGCGCGAGACCGACGCCTACCTCCGCTCGGTCGACGAGTACCAGCGCACGGTCGAGCACCGCGGTGGGTAGCTGGTGCCGGGCGTTGCTGACAGGGGCAGGTTGATCCAACTCGCACCGCACCTGGCCTCGCAAGGCCATGCAACGACGGACGATGAGCAGCACACGAGCAGCAGACGAGCGTTGACAGATGAGTAGCATGAGTAGTTGATGCAAAGAGTTACATTTGTGCCGTGCCTGGTGATTATACTTGGTTTGCTGCAGCCATCCGGCGGCCCGCTCGGCCGCCGGTAGGCGACTTGTTTGATCGCTCTGCCCTTATCCCTTAAAGCCCAAAGTATGCCGCCGAGAGGAGCACGCCGGCGAACAAGACGGCCATGACGCCTTCGCCTGTGATCGGGAGCACGCTCGGGCTCCAAGCGAACGACGGCTCGTGCACCCGACGCGGTTGAAGTGGTGGGGATGATGGTGGTGGAGGCGGTGGTGGGGACGACTGTGGTGAAGTGTTGTCGGCGTGGGTGTCGTCCGCTGGCAAGGTCAGCGCGGCATGGCACGACACTCACCTCCAAGCTCGTCCTCTTCCTCAGTCTTGACGACGACCTGCGCCCGTATCCGACTTCGGGAGAGCGGCTTTGGTAGTCTCGGGGAAACCGACACCGACTGGGATCATTGTCAGCGCCGAATCCACACACGTCGCGCGCGTCGTCGCGCCTCACCTCATCGCCCTCGGCGGCCGCGTCCAGCGCAGCGACGAACACGGCGGCGAACAGCAGTAGCAAGAAGGTCGATAGCCTCATCGTGGGTGGAGTACTCGATGCATGGCATCACCAGCGCAGTACTGCCCACCCGGCAGTTATATGAAACGATTCATGGTCGCACGACTGCGTAGGTCGCGGTACCGTGGTCCAGGGTCGGCCGAGGACCGAACGCGCGCACCCAACATGGAGGCCCCGAGGGCTTGGCAGCGCGGGGTGGGGGAGGTATGCACAAGGCACCCCGACCGAGGTGCATAGAGGCTCAGCTGACGCCATGCCGCCGCCGATCTGGTAGTCGTCGCAGCCGCCCGCAAGCCAAGCATTCCCAGAAAGTGCGAGGTCGGCCGCCGCGTGCTGCGGAGGAGGACCAAGTACATGACATTTTGGTGGGCGTTGCTCGTTCACACGTCACTTCCCACTGACACACACGCTGACCTCGTGATTGATGCATTAGGCCCCGCGTGGCCGCACTACGAGTGTACTTTTGCATGCTTTGTGCATGGGCGACTAGAGAGCCACGAGCGCCGCAGCAAGCACGGCCGCGCCGGCGACAGCAGTGCCAGCGGTCAGAGCACGCGCACCAGACGCCGCCTTGGCGCTGGCACTGGCACTGGCGCCGGCAGCCGACGACTTGGCGGCAGACGACTTGGCCCCAGAGGCCGAGCCAGCCGCAGCGACGGCCGCCAGCGTCGACGGCGCAGCGAGGGCGGCGGTGGGCGTAGCGGTGATGGTCACGTTCTCGCCGTCGGCACCGCTCTGCGCGTCGGTAAAGTTGCTGCCGTGGAGGACGAGCGAATCCTTGGGCGACGCGACGTTGAGCAGCGCCGACGTGTTGCTGCACGTAAAGGCGGGCTGGTTGTAGGCTGCCGCCTCGACCAGTGAGACGTCGGCGCAGGTGTAGTAGTACGGGCTCGAGTCGTTGCCGTAGAACTGAGGTCAGGGACTGACTGCACAGATCTTCGCGCTCACCTGGTAGATGATGAGGAAGGTCACGTTGGTGCCGGCCACCTGGCCGAGCGAGGTAAAGTCCGGGCCGGGGGCACACCACTCGCCGACGCTCATGTCTAGCACCGTGTCGGTGTAGGTCGAGAAGTCGTGGAACAGGGTCGCGTCGGTCTTGTTGGCGTACATGATGTTGACATTGGCGGCGAGGGTGGACGCGTCGATTGAGATCTTGCCGCCGGCTTGACTTGGCGTCAGCTGGGGAGCAGTCGCGCGCCACGGCTACACGTACAGAGAGGGAACGGCACGCGGGCGCCCAAGTCAGCACCTCCGCATGGGTATGCGGTCGCCGAGGACGCGGTGAAGGGCCGCGGCGGCGGGTACGCGAATGCCACAGGGCTGGTCTTGAACGACTGGGGGTTAGTTGGAGACAGAGGCGGCGCTTACCGTGATGTCGGGCGTGGCAGCGGCTGAGGCGGCGCCAGCAGCGGCGAGGAGGCTGAGGACTGCGAGCATGGTGGGCCGAGAGACGATTGTCGAGTGTGGTGGGTCGTCATTGTGCCGCCTCACTTGTCATTTATACCTACCATCACGCCAGGTAAGTGTCATGCGACCGCACACCGCCCGCTGTCCTCGCTACGACCACGACGCGCTCGCTGCATGCACCACCACGGTCAGCAAGAATAGACCCATCGGCCGAGGTGGCAGCCACAGCGGGGTTCTTGGCGGATGCCGCCGTGCTTGAAATAGCACGCGCGGTTATCTGATATGTCGAGGCAATCGCCGCGGTTGTGGCCGCTCTCGGGCGTACGGGCGGCATGGTGAGCATGCGCAGTAGCCTGGGTCGGCATGCATGCGCTGGGGACAGAGCCGAGGTGCGGTACTTGTGCCGCGTTGCCCTCCTGCCGGGCGCTCATTCACCACAGCTAATCAGATAATGCGCCCGAAAGTGCTGTGCGTGCTGCGCGGTGGACGTTGTCCGGTTCGCATCGGCGCCGAAGGCCGCCACATGAGTTAGCGAGCAGGCCGCGCAGGTCCATCGGGGTCTGATCCCCTCGCTCACATGCACCGACTCGAGAGCACGGCTGCCTCGCTGACGCAGCTGCCTTGTCGACCGAAGTGGCGACTGCAGCACATGACCACACTCCGCCACGAACATCGAGTCGGCCGACAAGGCTTTTGCAGAGCGCAGCGATGGTGGCAGCCACACGACATATCAAGGCTGGCGGCGAGCCACTCGGCCTCTCCCACCCCTCTCAACAATTCTCCAGCCAAAATGCTCGCCGCTGCGTTCGCCCTTCTTGCCGCGCTCGCCTCGGCGTCGCCCATCGACAAGCGCACGACGCCCAACGCCCTCATTGCGGTGAGTGCCACACCTCTCCTCCGCTGACCCACCCAAGGGCTTCACCTCCAGCCCGATGCAGTTCAACTACCCGCCCCCGCGCGCGGGTTACAATGCCTCGAACGCCGCCTACGACCCGTGTGGCGGTATCGCCGCGGGCGCGCGCACCAACTTCCCGCTCTCGGGCGGGTCGGTGTCCATCCAGAGCCTCAGCGTCGCGGCCAACGTGCAGGTCATGTACGTCAAGAACGCCGACCCGACCCAGTTCCACCAGTTCAGCAGCTACGCCCCGACCATCCTCGACATGAGCCCTGGTGGATTCTGTGCGCCGGCGCCCGACTTTGGCGCTCTCGGCATGGCCTCGGGCGACGACGTCACTCTCATGCTCTTCTATCAGATGTACGGAAGCGAGACGTACTACTACCAGTGTGCCGACCTCTCGCTCGTCGCGGCGAGCGCGTACGCCGCACCCCAGTTTGCCTGCTCCAACTCCTCGGCGCTGCTCACCCTTGCGTCTGGCGAGAACAAGAACATGGACGGGCAGAGCGCCGCGGTGTATGCGACGGGTGCCGCTGGTGCCGCGTCGGCTGCCACCGCCACCGTGACGGTCAAATCGTCGTCGTCGAGCAAGCTCTCGACGGCCGCGGGTGGCGGTATTGGCGCTGCTGTCGGTGTGGCGTTCACCGCCGCTGTCTTTGCCCTCGCGTGCGTTCTCGGCTTTGTCCATGTCGGCAAGCGCCGCGTCACCCTCAACGACGCCGCCTCAGTCTACAGCGCTTCGACTGTCCAGACTGACCTCAAGGCCGAGGTCCAAGGCGAGGTTCGCGCTGTGAGGAAGTAGGCCGTATCGTCCTCGCCAATGCGTCAAGCCATACCAACTCTACAAATCCTGAATGAATCCAAGCCCTCGTCGTCATCATTCTGCCTCGCCCGTCTGCCGCATTATATCTTATCGTATTCATGCTGGGCAAAATGCAAATAATGATAATCTAAATCTACAGCATCTAGGCAGTCGACACCTGGTTGGTGTGCTTGTCCTGGAAGATCTCCGAGTCGGCGTCGTCGCCGCCGTACTCCCAGAGAGTCTGGTGGGGCTCCTTCTTGCGAAGGATGTAGTGGCGGAAGTGCCAGCCGAGGTTCCACAGCTGGTACTTTGCGTGGACGCCAGTGGGGACCGAGAAGACCTGGTCCAGCTCCTCGAGGGTGAGGCCCTTGGACTCGGGAAGGAAGAGGAGGACACAGACAAAGAGGATGGCACACCAGCATGCGTACCAGGCGAACGTGCCCTGAGGCTTGAACGCCTCGAGCATGGGCGGGAAGGTGAGGCCGACGATGAAGTTGAAGGTCCAGGTGACCGAGGTGGCGAGTGACATGCCAATCTCACGGACGTAGAGGGGGTACACCTCGGCCGAGTAGGTGAACGGCACAGGTCCCTCGCCAGACGAGTAGAAGGCGGTGTAGACGTAGATTCCAGTGGCGATGAGGGCGATACGCGCCTTCGAGTCCTCGGGGATCCAGAAGCAGAAGCCGACAAACAGCAGCATGATGGCCATGACCGGGAAAGTGCTCAGGAGCAGAGGGCGACGGCCAAACTTGTCGATCGTGAGGATGGCGGGGATGGCGAAGATGCAGTTGGTCATGCCAAAGCCCCACGAGGCGAGGAGGGCCGAGATCTCGCTGAAACCGGCGTTGGTGAAGATGGTGGCGGTGTAGTAGACAATGGCGTTGATGCCGCAGAACTGCTGGCCGAACATGAGCATGAGGGAGCCGACAGCGGCACGGCGGTTGCGGAGGACGGTCCAGAGCTCGACGAAGCGGTTGCCGCGGCGGACAGTCGACTCGTTCTCCTGCTGCAGGATGAAGATGTAGTAGATGTCCCTGGCCGCGATGACCTCGCTTCCGCGGAGGCGAAGCATGGCACGGTAGGCCTTCTCATACTTGCCCTTGGCCATGAGCCAGCGGGGCGACTCGGGGAGGAAGGGCATCTGGATGAGGACGACGAGGGCCGGGAGGAGAGGCGCCGCGAGCATGAGACGCCAGTTGAGGCCGGTGATGTGCGGCTTGTTGGGGACGTGGAAGAAGGCCAAGTCGGCGACGTATCCGAGCATCTGGGGAAAGTGTCAGCGGAGGAGAAAGGCTGGGTGACACGCTGCCACTTACAATGCCGAAGGCAGTCCACACCTGCCACTGCATGACGAGAGCACCACGAATGGGTGCAGGCGCGCACTCGGCCGAGAAAATGGGGACAGTGGACGAGTTCGGACCGATACCAATGCCGAGGACGAAGCGGGCGATGAGCAGGTGCCACCAGGTGTTGGTCACGGCCTGCCAGATGCAGCAGATGATGGAGACGGCCGAGCAGAACATGATGGTGCCACGGCGACCAAACACCTTATTCAGAGGGTCGGTAAGCCAGCATCCGAGGACACCACAGCAGAGGTAAGGAGCAGCGTTGACGAGACCATTGAGCCAGCGGTTGCGCTCAGACTCGGCACCGTCGATGCCGAGCTGCTGGGGGTAGAAGAGCTGCGCACCGGAAATAACCGACTCGTCCATGCCCTGAACCGCGGCGGCGACGGAGCAGGCAATAACAAGGTTGTAGAAGGTCTTTGGCTGCCAGAACTTGCGCTCCTTTTCGCGGCGGAGCTCAAACTTGTCCTCGTCGGACAGGATCGACAGCGATTCGTACTCGTTGGGCGACTTGGCGACGAGCGCACCCTTTCGGAGGTACTCCACGGGGAGGTTGTTGGCCTCGGCGAACGCCTGAGCATGGGCGAGCACCTCGTCGGCGCTGAGATCGGCGAGTGGGTTGGCCGTCTCGCCCTTCCTCTTCTTGACCGACTGGACGACTGTCTCGTTGATCGACTGGGGGGCGAGCCCCGACCCGGTGGCCTCACCAGCAGCGGGTGTCTCCACCTGCTGCTGGAAGGGCTTGCCCTCAGTCATGGCCGCTGTGAGCGGGAATGTCGACTGGTTTTTCCAACCGTGTCCGTGTGACATGTTGTGCGGTGGTGGTGGTGGGGGGAGAAGAGATGGGGAAGCTGGAACGCTCGCACGAGCTATTAAGTAGGAGAGAAACGAGGGGCGGGGGACGGGGCAGGGGGGCTTGCGACTGGGGGACTGCTGCGAACTCTTTGCAAGCACGCTCGCCTCGGGTGGGGCTCAAGAGGGGTCGGGTGCGACAACTTGGCGCGCCGCGCGCAGAGCAAGGGGGGCCAACTGTCCGCTTGGAGCACGCAGCAAGGTCAACGCCGTGGTCTGACGTGCCCCGAACAAGCCAGCCCTGTAGTGCGACGGGGCACGACAGGCCGGCCGGCGACTAGGAGGAGTGACGCCGACCGCCGCCGCACAGTCGCGGCGCAGGGACAAGGTTGACTGGCGTCAGAGAAAATTGTCAATGCCCGCCGGGACAGTGTGGGTGCCTTGCTGTCCCCTACCCGCAACCCCCCAGTACCGGCGGCAGTGCGGCAGTGGCCGGCCGGCGGCCTCGCATGCGCTGAGGGTGAACAAGGGTTGGTTGCGGTGCTGCTTGCTTGCATCGCCAAAACAACAGTGGTAGACCGTGGCCAGTGACCGCCATTATTGGTCGAGAGAGGTCGGTGAAAACTGGCGACCCTGTCCACGACATTCGTTTGCCGCCGGCAGCCGTTGATGCCCTTTTGGCTCACTTGGCGGGCTTGGCTCCGCTCGACTTGTGCATGTGGGCCCAGCTGACGGCATGCTCGCGTCGGACCGACGTCCGCGGTGGCCGCAAAAACTCGCCCAGACGTCGGGAAAGCCAGCGCACCGAGCGAAAATGAAGAGGAGACTGCGCGGAATTAGCCGATCCGAAAACCATCCTCGGTGGCAAACCTCCTCCTCTGTCCGGCTCCTCTGCCTCCGACGTCACTCTGACATTCTCGAAGACAGAATCCAAGCCGATCGCGTGCACCCCTGCTCTGCTGCCCTCTGACACGGCTCCGTAAGGCAACAGTACTGTCATGATGACTCACAGGAAAAGCTACAAGACGTGCGTTCCATCTGCCGTCGGACCCTTTAACTTTCGACCCTGAGGCAGACGTTGCCGCCGGCGATAGAAAGGCGGAAAGTCACGAGCGGCAACTGCCTGTAGTGCTACTGCGCTGGTGCTGGCGTCAGTGGCTTGCCAATCGAGGCTGGTCTTGATTGGGAGAGTGGAGCGCACTCTACTTGCACAAAATAGCGCCCCCGCACGACTTCCCCCGGGAACGGAGGCGAGTCGGGGGTGCCTCGGGGGCAGCTGGGGGCGACATGGCTGTGCAGGTGGGGATGGGCCGCAAGCAAGTGTGCGCACGCCGCCGCATCATCATCGAGCCCACTGACATGTACTTTGGACCGCGTCCGCGGGTGGGTCTAGCGGGTACCTGCTCAAGTGCCCGGCCCCATAGCGCTGACTGTATGCTGACTGTTTGAAACGCTAGCACTATGTCCCGTCCCCACAAACCTGTTTAGGAGCGTAGCTCGGCAAGGTGGACGGGGTGTCGGGAGCCCAGGTGTGGGGCTCATTTGGGCCTTGGAGGCACTGCTGCGGCAACAAGCTTTGTTGTTTCGATCGCTATGCCCTCTTCACTGGGGCTGACCGCGGTGTATCTTTATTCACACCTTACTCTACGCGCCCTGTGCCCAACCACTGTCCGCTGACCCTGGCGAGTCGCATCTCCTTGGAGACGGGCGATGGCGTCCTTGAGTAGACCACGGGCGACCCGCGGTGGCAATGGGACTCAGCACGAGGCCGGGCAGGCGGTGGAGACTGTCCCTGTGCCAGTCAGAATCGGTCTAGCTCATGCTGATCTTGTCAGACTCACGGGCAGATAGAAAATCTCCATGGTGTGTCAGCTTAAACCCCACACATTTGCCGAACGACGTGTCCACAGCGCGTGGATAAACTCGTCCTGTGGACCGAGGGCATCGACATCGGGGCTGATGGCACGAACGACAGTTGTAGCTGCCAAACGTCTGCGCAGAGGTGACCTGGGTGTGGCGGGAAGACGGTGTCGAGAGTGAGGTCAACATATTCACCATGGTGCGGCGAAGGTTGCCGACAACAGCTTTAGCGTCGCGGTCATCCAAGCCTTGGTGAGGCGAATGGCGTGCGGCGAGGCAACAATCATGACCTTGTCCCTCTGGAGCTTGGGGTTCGACATCGCCATTACTGCGGTAACTGCGGTAGGGTTGCTCACCACCGAGTTGGTATAGATAGGGACATGATCCAGTCTCGTTTGTAGCCTCGCTGATGCCAACGCAGAGGCTCGCGGTCCGAGATAGCAGCTGAACTTCAGTGATAACTCGGCACGCCTCGGAGAAATCCGGCAAGCACCACATCACGGTACGGTGGCAATAACACGTCCGCCCGTAAGCACCAGCGACGCAGAGTAACCCACGGACTACGACAGAATGATTTACAAGGTTCTTAGCTCCCTGTCACCAACGTCGATGCGTTTGGGAGGCCAAGTGAACGAACAATGCGACTTTGAATGGTCATTGTCCATTGTTTACACTGACGTCATCGAAGTGCTATAAAGGTCGCGCACCGTCGGCCTCCACCGGCCGTCCCCGCGTGGTGCAACAAAAGTCGACGCCAAGTCGACGAGTTTGACTCTTGCTCGCTCGTCTATCCGACGACCATCTCCCACAGCAGCAAGTAATCATGGCGTCGGCAGCTCAAGACACCGACTACAGGCTCCCCATAAATGTCTACCCGGCCCACTACGACCTCGCAATCAAGACGGATCTCGCGGCGCAGCCCCCGTCGTTCTCCGGCGCGGCTCGTATCACTCTCGACATCCTCGAGGACACAAACAACATAGTTTTTCACCTCCACCCCTCGCTCAGCGTCACCGATGTCAGGTTTGGCCTGCAGAATGCCGAAACCAAGCTTCCTTTGTCCGCCATCTCGTTGAACGAAGAGAAGGAGCGTGCGACCGTCGACATCTCGTCGCTTGGCGGCGCCAAGGCTGGTTCCAAGGCCAAGCTCTCCATCAAATGGGAAGGCAAGCTCGGGAGCATGATGGGCTACTACCGATCAGACGGAGACCCAGACAAGAATGGCAAGAGGCCACTGTGAGAAAGTGATGGGCGGCAGGAGCTGACCACTTAGATATGCCCTAACTCAGTTCGCTCCTACCTCTGCTCGCCGCGCCTTCCCCTGCTGGGACGAGCCGCTCCTCAAGTCCACCTTTGGTATTGCGATGGTTGCGCGCAGCAAGGAGACGGTGTTGTCCAACATGAACGCGACGTCGACGGGTGCATGGAGCTCGGATGATCTGGACGCGGCTCTGGAGCACAACACGAACGCGCCGACGCCCAGCGCTAGCAACGATGACTGGGTTATCACAAAGTTCGACACCACCCCCAAGATCTCCACCTACCTCGTTGCATATGCTTGCGGCGAGTTTGGCCACCTCTCCACCGAGTTTCACTCCAAGCTCACTGGCAAGACCATCCCGCTCAAGATCTACGTCACGCCAAACCAGCTTGACCAGGCCCAGTTCGGTCTTGATGTCGCCAAGTGGGCCTTGCCGGTATACGAGGAGTTGTTCGAGATTGCGTATCCGCTACCCAAGCTCGACACTCTTGTGGCCCATGACTTTGAGTACGGCGCAATGGAGAACTGGGGCTTGATCACCGGCCGCACCACTGCGTATCTCTGCAGCGAGCGCTCGTCCCTCGAAGCTATCAAGCGCATCGGATCGACGCAGTGCCACGAGGTCGCCCACATGTGGTTTGGCAACATTGTCACCATGAAATGGTGGGACAACCTCTGGCTGAACGAAGCGTTCGCTACGCTCATGGGATCGATCGTACTTCCCGAGCGCATCTGGCCAGAATGGAAGATGACCTCTCAGTTCATCAATGATCACTGGGCGCGGGCGCTATCTCTCGACTCCCGCCGCTCCTCTCACCCCATCGAAGTCGACTGCAGCGATCCCAATCAGATTGGTGAAATCTTTGACGCCATTTCCTACTCCAAGGGTGCCTCCGTCCTCCGCATGCTCAAGGGTGTCGTCGGAGACGACAAGTTCTTCAAGGGTGTGTCTCTGTACCTGAAGAAGCACCTGTACGGCAATGCCTCGACGAGTGACCTCTGGGCGGGCATTGCTGAGGCCGTCGGCGAGGACATTGGCGAGGTCATGAACAACTGGATCCTCAAGATTGGTTTCCCTGTCGTCTCGGTTGACGAGCTGCCAGATGGACAAGTGCGGCTCACCCAGCATCGCTTCCTCATCACTGGCGATGTCAAGCCTGAGGAAGACGAGACAGTCTGGTGGATCCCGCTGGAGATCAAGACTGTCACGGACGGCAAGACGTCAGTGGACCACGATGCTGTGCTCAACGCCCGATCTGCAACGTTGAATGTTGCTTCCGACATCTTCAAGCTCAACTCCGATACAGTCGGCGTCTACCGCGTCATGTACTCGGCCGACCGTTTGGCCAAGCTTGGTCAGCAGGCTCAGCAGTTCTCCGTGGAAGACCGCGTTGGCCTCGTTTCGGATGCCGCTGCGCTCACTGCCGCTGGGTACTCGAAGACGTCTAGCGCCCTCGACTTGATCAAGGCACTCGCACCGACTGAATCCGAGTACCTCCCATTCTCGGGTATTGCCGGTTTCCTCTCTGGCCTGGCCGCCATTTGGTGGGAGGATGACGCCGTCCGCGCGGCCGTCGACAGGCTGAGGGTCGCGCTGTTCCGACCAGTCGTTGACCGGTTGGGGTATGACCACGGCGAGAAGGACGAGCCCACCGTCAAGCAGCTGCGGACACTCGCAGTTAGTGTTACTGCGTCGGCTGGGGACAAGGATGTCGTCGCCGAGCTCAAGAAGCGGTTCCAGCCCCTCCTCAAGCACGGTGATGACTCGCGCATTCCCCCGGACCTTCAAGGAACCGTCTTCCGACAGGCAGTTATCCACGGCGGGGCGGCCGAGTATGATAAGCTGGTGGCAGTGTACAACAACCCTCCTAACCCATCGACCAAGCTTGACGCGCTGTCGGCGATCGCTTCTGCCAAGGAGCCAGCTCTGCTTGACAGGTCGTTCGAGATGCTCGCGAACCCACAATCGGTCAAGGACCAGGATGTTGTGAGTGGTCCATGTTTGCTTGGGTGCTTACGGATCACTACAGGCCTCGTTCCTCACCGATCTCGCCGCTAATCGCGTTGCCCGCCGTCGCACCGTAAAGTACTTTGAGGACAACTGGGACACCGTGGGTCACCCGTCTTGTCGCAACTGTGCTAATCTGGGATAGCTCAACGCGCGCTTCAGTAGCAGCATGGGCCTCAAGGGGGCCATCGCTGGAGTCCTTGGTACGCTGTCGAGCAAATCTGACCTTGAACGTGCGACCAAGTTCATCGAGAGCAAGGGTAAGTTGGTGGGCATTGCGCTGCTAACCGCCAAGACGTGCGGAAGTACAAGAACGGCTTTGCACAGGCACTCGAGGGCATCGAGGCGCGATCCAACTGGCTTGTGCGCGACGCCGAGGACACCAAGATATGGTTTGAGAAGCACGACAGAGTGTAAGAACCTATCGACTGGCTCTTGATTCTCCTCATCACGCATCGTTAGTTTGAAGTTGCCAACCCGCTAGTCATGTGCTGTACGAATGCATATTAAGACCACCAAAAGAGACGGGTAATGACAGGTTTTACTCTAATTTTTAAGGAGCCGGTGGAAGATGGAGTTGGGGATAGGCTCTACTACCCCAGCTTTTGTGCGATGATTGATCTAAGTACCCTTGAAGTGAGGAGCGTTGAGGACGATGCCCATGATGACACCGGCGAGGGTGCCAGCAACCGGGATGGTCATGATCCAAGAGAAGACAAGGAGACCAACACGCTGCCAGTTGACGGCCTTGAGGGTACCGTTGCAGAGACCGACACCAACAGTGGCACCGGTGATGCACATCGAGGTCGAGACGGGGAGCGAGTACTGCGAGAAGATGAGGACGGTGAGGGCAGCACCCATCTCCATCGAGCATCCACGCGAGGGCGAGTGGTAGGTGATCTTGTTGCCCATGACCTTCATGATGTTGTAGCCGTAGGTGACGAGGCCGACCGAGATGGTGGCCGAGAGCCAGACGAGCTGCCAGATTGGGACGGGGGCCTTGGAGGCGGCGGCGTTTCCAGTCTTCCAGGCGGTGTAGATGACAGCCCAAGGGCCGGCGGCGTTTCCAATGTCGTTGGCACCGTGGGCGAACGAGGCAGTGCAAGCAGTCAGAACCTGGACGAACGAGTACGAGTGCTCGACCTCGTTCGAGTACTTGGGGGCGTTGGCGTAAACACGCTTCATGCGGTCACCCTCGGGGGTGCCGTCAACACCAGACTGCGCGGCGTGGATGTCGTAGTTGAGGCCGTAAAGGAGACCGACAACGATGAGGGCAGGGATACGCTTGGCAATGATCTTGATGTTCTTCCACTCGTAGACCTCACCGGGCTGGAGAGGGTTGTTGTGGAGAACGCGCATGGCCCAGCCGAGAGGGCCACGGCGCTTGCGGAGCTTGGCGTGGAACTTGGCCTGGTTCTCGGCCATGATCTCCTTGTAGGTCTTGGTCTGAGCCTCAGCCTGGCCGTTGTAGGTAAGGGCAGTGTTGGCGTCAAGAGGGGTGCCGGGGGTCGAGAGAGCGGGAGGGGGAAGGGACTTGAGGACATCGGGCGAGGCAAAGTTGGCGGTCTTGGCGTCGGGCGAGCCGTAGGCGGTCTTCTCGTCGTCCTCGAGGGTGAGGTCGGCGTCGTGCTGAACGACGGCGTAGTCACGGACGTTGTGGTTCTGGCCGTCGTCCGAGGTCACGGGCTCGCGCTTGAAAAGGAGCGGGCCGAGGAACATGTGGTACCAGCGGAGCGACTGGTCCTTCTTGATGACGAGGCAGTAGAGGTAGGGAACGAAGAAGATGGCGGAAACGAGAGCAAGACCAAAGCCACAGCCGAGGGTGACCGAGACGATGTACCACTTGGGCTTCTTGTTGAGGCCAAGGTTGGGCGAGCCCTTGTAGACGATGGAGAGGGTGCAGATGGTGCCGGCAACGAGGAACCAGAAGGGCGAGGTGAACACCGCCCACTTGACGGGGTTCTTGCGAACGTGGACGACAAACTTGATCAGGGAGAAGATGATGGCACCAAAGCAGGCAGCAATGGTAGGGGCCATGCCAAGACCGGCGAAGATGGCACCGAGACCCTTGCCCTTGTTCCAGCCCCACTGAACCTTGGAGGCGCCGACAGTGGCAACTCCGACACCGGCGACAGCAGAGATGAGCGAGTATGTCGACGAGACATGGGCGGAGTGGTTGGTGCACCACATGACCCAGGACGAGGCAGCGGCGAGAGCGACGGTGAACGCGAGCATCTGAACAGGAGCCTCGCCACGGAAGGCCGAATTGGGGATAATGCCGTTCTTGATGGTGTCGGCGGTACGGGCACCGACAGTGATGGCACCGAGCATCTCAAAGATGGTGCCGAGGATCATGGCCTGGCGGTACGAGACCGAACGGGACGAGACCGAGGTAGCCCAAGCGTTGGCCACATCGTCTGGTGTGGGAGTCAGCGGTTGTAGGGTGGTGGCATGTGGTACTACTCACTAGCACCGTTGTTGAAGGCGTCGAGAACGGCGAAGAAGGTGCCGATAACGAGCACATAGGTGTACTGAGAGAGCACCATCGTGGCTGGTACTCCTGTCGAAGGCTAGATAAAGATCGACAAAGGGGTGCCTGTCAAAGAGCCAAGCGCGGCTGAGTGAGTCGAAATAGGTAGAGGTGGAAGTCTTGGAAGGGATGAGGAGATGAGGCCAAGCGTACCAAGCCTCCTTTTGAGCCTGGCGTGCTTGGCTCGGTTTGAGGGACCGCTTTTTTGTCGTCGTGTGTGTGGGCGTGGGTCTGGATGCCTGGTGTGTGCAGTGCATCGAGCCGGACGAGTGAGCCGCAGGCGCAGGCCGCCGCAATACAGTGTCACACGAGTGAGTGTCCAGAACGCCACTAGCCACTCAGAATGGCCACGATAATGTCTTGGCACCATCGAAACGTGCGTGGCCAAGACCATCGTCCGAGATGGGGGCGGCACGCTTCGTGTCCGGGCGCGGTCCGCGCTGCCGTCACAAGGGTGCCCCCCTCGTCTTCCGGGCGCCAGGCCACAGTGTGACGCCGGATGGGCGGTGATTGATCCGTTCGCGACGATATCGCACGTTCGTGGTTTGGGTGAGTGGCGTCCGGGGGCTCCAGCTTCCTACATGCCGGGAATTTCCTGCCAAGCCTTTTAGACAGGTATCTTTAGCGGCGTGTCGCGTGCGAGCGTGCTTGGGTGCAACTCGAGGCCTCTCCTGCTGCGCGACGGGCCCCCCTCTCTTCCCCGCGCTGCACGCAATGGCCTCTATCCGTGTCTAAATGCAGCTCTGGATGCATGTGCGTGCGCAGTAGATGGTGGTGATCCATGTGGCAGATGCACAATAGCGTGTCGCACCAGCACGTAGTGTCTTTTGGACGATTCTCCGCGCCCTGAGAGCAGGCCCAGGAGCTATCGCTGGTTCCACGACTCCAAGGGTCTGCGGGCTAAGCAGGTGAGGCCATCTGCTGCGCTGCTGAGCCGCTGGCCGCTGGGCCGCTGCTCGGCCATGCCATGTGGCTGCGCGATATGCCATATACCCCATATACCCCCAGGCCGCCAGGTTGCAGGACGATTTCGCGCTCCCGATGGCAACGGAGCACGGTCTTGGTTGGCCTTCCAGACACCAACGTGGTTCGTATTTGGAACAGCTTGCACCTGCCAAGCAAACGTACAGTGACAGTGGGCAGGCAATGCATGCACGAAGCGGGCGGACAGTCTCGCTTGCAAATCAGGTACCTCCGGCAGCCCAGCAAAGGGTGGGGCCGGGGCCTTTGTGCATCGCACCGCGCCGTGCCGCGGAGCGACCCGATCTGCATGCTATTGAGAGGACACGTTCCAAACTCGTTCAACGTTGAAGCCGACAGATGACCCCACATGCTTACACGCTCGGTGAATGCATGTCATCCAGACAAGAAAGCGCGCACTTGGAGCCTCATAGGCTGCCTCGCCTCTCTGCCCGCTCATCACCCCAGGCTTGGCAGGGCTCGGAGGCGTTGGGTACTGCCCCAGCCTGCTCATCGCGTCGCCGACGTCGGTACAGACAGAGCACTTCACACGTGCGAGAGTAAATCAAATTGAGCATATGTAAGTGCGCACTTACACAATCTTTCGATCAGCGCCATTTCCGTATTGTTCGGCAACCTGGCGAGAGCCGAGCCTATGGCACCGATTCCAGACGACAGTCTTTGTCTCTCTTCCCACGCTGTGGAGCGGCTTCGCTTCCAGATGTCTAGACATCGGTTGAGCTTGCCAACGGCCTGAAGTCGCGGAAGCCACACATTCGGCAAGATCACGCGACAAGCGCATTCCTCGTATCAGCATTCCACGGTAGCTGCACCATGTGCACCATGGCAGTCATCATGGCAGAGGAGAGAGCTCCGCCAAGCCATCACCAGACACTAGTGTCGTGGATTGGAATGCTGATCTCAAGCGCGGACGGGGTTACCGATGCCGCAGTCACAACAAGGGACATGTTGAAAGGAGGCACCGTGCTGCGGATGGTGGACTTGTCCGCGAACCGAGAGCGCCGGTATATCCGCCGCGGCATTGAGTCTGCGCAAACAATCTGAAGAACCTGCACATGGAACTGGTCTATGTAGATAAGGCTTGGTTGGGTTGGGCCGGCCTCGGCAGGAGACGACTGTCAGCCTCGCCGGCGTTGCCTGCAATGGCCCAAAACTTCTAACCTCCGAGGTCGTCTCTCGGCGCAGACCATGCCTTTGGCGTTGCCTCCAACGACTCATCCTGGCCTTCGATGTCCTCGGTCCCAGGCTCAGTCAAGCCCCCAGCCCCCAGCGCTGCAAGGACGGACGGGTGAGCTGTCGTTGACTACAGGGCAGCACAACATGGCGGTTGGAGACTAGACCCCCCTCCGCTCACCACGACAGAAACTGAAGGCCGGCTCAAGCCTCAGACTCGGCTCATGTGGTCAAACTGGTTGCAGCAGCTTCGTACAAGGCAGTGAAGGCATTGAACTGTCAGGTGAACTGTCGACGTACCCGTGCACCAATGCACACTTCTGCCCGCGGCTCACGTGCCGGACACGTGCTCGCCGCCGTGGTCGCCGCTCGCGTTTCGTGCCCGTTGGCGTATTCTTGCCTCAGGTCCTGCCGACGCCATAGCGCCACGATCAACTTCCCGCCCGCCTACTGAGCCTGTGACCCTCATCAGTCCCCCTTGGCCGACTTGGTCCCATTGTCGCGCAATGTCCTGTGGCGTTGGGTCGCATGCAAGGGATGGATCACCGCAGCACTTGCGGCCGTGCAACTCGCTGCAAGAGACCGTGTAACTCACTCCAAGTCTTGAGTGACGAGTGACCTGCGCTCCCGAGGGAACAAGCTTGTTTGCTTCCTGACGTCATTAGGTCAGTTGTTGTTAAGCGATCCGCGTGTCCGCATCTCCACTGACCCGTGTTATGGTTCTGGTTTGGCGAGAGCGAGGTTACGCAGAGCTCGTTCAGAACCTCAACCTCGGTGCTCTTCTTGCTCAGCCAATGCTTGAGGATCCCCCGCCGCTAGAACATGTGGGTGAACCTTGGGCCTGCGCAGCAGCCACCATGCAAGGAAGGGGTTGAAGGACGCCTCTCCCGCATCTTGGGGGACGCAGGTCCCACCCAGGTCCATTAGTATGTAAGCCCTTGGTAAGTGCCCACTGCCATTACAAGCCCAGAGCTGGGCTTGAAATTGGTGGAGCGCCTCCCCCAGGACGACGAACAGGGACAATATTATTGACCCTGCGTGGGTAAACAACGTCACAGTGGGTTTTGAGCGGCCAAGACCCCAACAGCGCAGAGGATTGTGAAGCTTTGTCAGGCACATCCCTCGGGTCGTCTCTTCGCGGTCTCGACTGACGGGCGCCTTGTGGCTTGGACGATGGCGGCAGCCGCCGCACGCCGCACCGCAGACCGCAACCGCACCGCAGGCCTCTGCAACCATCACTGACGAGCGCGACACAGCGATGTGACACTCTACCCATCTCTCTTCCCACCTCCTTCAACTTGCGTGAGCTTTCGATCGATTTTGACGACGCTATCGTCTCTGCCGCGTGGCCAAAATCCGACGTCGAAACCGGCCCGAAACTAGCGCGTGCGGATCGACGACGACTCGGAATCGGATCCACAAGACTGGCTCCGACCGTCCGTCATGGCCAAGCGGAGTCCGTCATGGCCGCCGAGTGGCGACGACGTGTCTGGTGCGGACCAGCCCAGGACGCCGTTGACAATGGAACGACGGTCTCGATCCACTGCGATGAAACATTGGCTCAGAGATCTGGCGACTCCAACTACGGCGCCGACATCGACACACGATTCAAATCTCTCGTTTTATGAACCCACTCCACGACTGTTCAATGAGCGAGCAAAGGCGTCGAAGCGAGTGGAAGCGCAGTCTGAAGGATCGGGCCCCATCTCATACATTGTCGTCGATGCCGACTACAGTACGCTGGGTCAGACACCATACAAGTCGGGGACAGCGACTCCGAATGGGATGAGCCAATCTACCAGTCCGCGGACGCCTCACTCGCTGGATGTTGGCACTGTGACCTACAGCACCCCAGGCAGCATATTTCGCTCCCCGAGCATTGGTTCTCTTGCTTGGTTCAAGCTCATATTCCAGCTCCGCGTCTGGCCGGCCCTCGTCTACTTTGCCAACCCAAAGTTTCACGACAACAAGAAGGAAGCGCTACACCGCAAGGAGGTGCGTCATGCGGACAACAATCAAGCAGCTGATACAGTCAGGCTTGGTTCTCGGACAAGACAGGGGCTCTCGTCTCGGCGTTCCTCCTCCTCCTCAACTGGGTGTCCTTCTGTGCTCTGATGAAGAACCCAACCTTGTTTCAGCGATGCGTGAGCAACCAAGCAGGACTAGCTCTTTCTGATCCACCAGGCATACACCATCCTATGTGGCGTTCCTGCGCTTCCCCTCCTCCCAATGATCGCTTTCAACTGGCCGACCAAGCGCAGTTGGCTAATGCGCTATAGCTACCAGCTCTGCCTGCTCATTTCAGCGTGGTCGTGGTCTGTGGGTGTAGCTTGGAGCTGCAGCGGCTAACTCTTCAGTTCCTTCTCGCAGCCGACATGTCACTATGCCATGTAGGTAGAGTGGCGTCGGAGAAGGGGTCATGCTGACCATGCCAGTTTGGAAAACCAGGCAACACTTGCGACAACAGCAAGTTCCTCGCTCAGTCTGGTTATGTCGTCGGATTACCGACTCTCTCAATCCTCTTTATGCGTCAAAATCGCTTCCTTCACCTCACTTGTTGCCTAGGAGCGTCCGTCTACTGGATTATCAGCTCCAACGAGCAGTCTAACGGGATCCCCCTTGAATACTGGAGAACGCCGATTGGACGTGAGTGATTGCACGCCAAGGCCATCGTCTGACATTCAGTCGTCACCTACCATGTGTTCCTTGTCGCCTTGGATTTCTTGAGAGAGCGATCTAGAAGGCAGCTGTTTGAGCTACGGGAGGAGCTCAAGTCGCAGTACCGGGCCGTGCAGGCAGCACAGGTCATGGAGCGCAAAGCTGAGCAGTCCAAGGAGCGCTTCGTGTCCTATAGTGAGTTCGGAGGCCTGGGCCATGTCCCCTGACGCCACAGTCTTTCACGAAGTCCGCGTCCCGCTCAACACCGCGTTGCTGGCAGTCCAGAACCTGCGCGGTGAAGGTGTCTTCCGAAACATGCAAGAGGACAAGCTGGACATGGTGCACGGCCTGTCGAGCTCTCTGAGCCTCATGGAGAATGTAAGGAGAAAGCTGCGCGGTCTTGCTGACGATCAGGTTCTCGACGATGTGCTATCCTTCAATCGGATGGAATCCGGCATGTTTGTTCTTACCAGCCGGCCCTTCGACTTCCAAAAGGCCATGCAGCTGATCTCATTGGCGCACCGGCTGCAGGCTCAGTCTCAAGGCATCGAACTCAAGTTCAACTGGGATCCTCAGATCGCGACGCTCCCATTGTTACTCGGAGATGAGATGCGCCTGCGTCAGGTGGCCTCCAACCTTGTCAGCAATGCGATAAAGTTCACACCCAAGGGCTCGGTAACAATCACCACCTCCATTGTTCGGACGGTCCCACCAGCAGACAATGCTCCCGCACAGATCGAGGATCCCGACGCCAAGGCATTCATCCATGATCTTGAAAAGGGCGACGTCGAGATCGAGGCTGCCCGATTGTCCATGGGCTCACAGGCGCCGGCGACGTCTACGGCAATGTCCAGCGAGCCATCGTCTGGCTGTGGCAAGATGGACGACGATGAGGCGGCAGCCGACAAATGGGTGGTCCTGCGCGTCGAAGTCGCCGACACTGGAGTCGGCATCAAAGAGGAGGACATGGAAGAAGGGAACCTCTTCAGCCCTTACTCTCAGAGTGAGGTGGGGAGACGACAAGGCGGCAAAGGCTCAGGGCTTGGATTAGCCCTCGTTCGGCAGATTGTCAAGCTGTCCGGAGGGCGCCTCGGTGTTGACAGTCAGGTGGGCGTGGGCACAACAGTGTGGTAAGTGGCACTGCTGCTACTGGTGACATCCGTCCCTGACGCCTCCAACTTTAGGTTTGAATGCCCATTCGCCGTCGCTGGACCCAACCATCTCACGCCGGCACTGGGACCACGTAAACAACCCCCAACGCCTCCAATGGCTTCTCAACCCCTCCCATCACCTCCGATATCTCTGTCCCGCGTGCACGATTCACGGCGTGGGCCGACTTTGGTGTTGTCGGGCGGTGGTGACCACTCACGGCCGCGTTCTCTTCCACCGAGTGCGCCAACATCGCCATTGACGCTGCGCCATCCTATGGGCGTAGCCGATGGTTCACCGCAGTGGGACGTACCACCCGCTTTCCCACGAGGCATGTCTGTGGAGAGTGTGGCTATGACTGCACTCTCCTCGGCCCCTACCTCGCCAGCTGTCACCAGGGTTGACACCGATCCAATGGCGGCCACCACCTCGAATCGTCTTCGCACACTGGTGGTCGACGATGACATGTGAGTGCTGTCCAGCCTGCCGAGCTGACCCGAACAGGCTTACACGTAAACTCATGTCGAGGATGCTTTCGCGGCTAGGTCACGCTGTCGACAGTGCCGACAATGGCAAGTCTGCCTTGGACTTGATCATGTCAGAACACAGCCAGGGGCGATCTTATGACGTTGTCTTCTTGGACAAGTGGGTGTTGCAATGGGTAGCGGCTGCTGACAATCAGCCAAATGCCTCAGATGACGGGTGTCGAGGTCGTTTCGGCACTGCGCCAGGCCCAGATCGACGTCTTTGTCGTGGGCTGCACCGGCAATGCCCTCCGCGAGGACCAGAGAGAGTACCTTGATGCAGGTGCAAACCAACTACTTCCCAAGCCGATCCACCAGAGCTCAATCGAGCTCATCCTAGAAGAGGCGCGACAACGCCGAAACGGCGGTACTTGACACCAACAACTTTCCTTTCAGTGTACCCGGGTTTCTATCACATATCACTTGTTGTCCTAGCATTATTTCACGGCAGAGATCACTGCCTGTATCATCATCCAACTACCATGCATGGGCTACGATGCTACGTGGGGCGAAGGATGACGCTGAACTCCGTCTCGGCGACACGCAGCTGGTGCTCGGGAAGCACTCCTTCACCGCAGGATGCGGTGCCGATGCCGTTGACGGCGTAGTCAATGTTGAGCCACACCTGGTTGCCGGGCACCAGGTCGGTCGTATGCCGCGCAGCCTGCAACTGCTCTGTGGTCCATCGGCGGGCCGCGAACGAGAAGAGGGGGGCGCCTTCCACGCGGAGGCCGCCAGACAGGCCTGCGAGTTCGGCCCACCGCACATCGATACGACTGCCATTCTCCTGGGGGAATACGTACGGAGTCTGGAGGTCATCGACAGAGAGGTTGTACACGCCGAGCTTGACGCCGGTCCGTGTGTCGGGGTAGGCTTCCCCAGGTCCGTAGCCGTACCAAGACACCTGGTCAAGCGAGGTGGGGAGACCAACACGGACACCGAGTCGCGGTAAGACCATGTCACCCCAGTCTCCGTCAGGAACAGCCTTGACGCCTAGGTGCACTCCGTTGTCTTCAACTGCGGTCCAGGTGTACGTTGTCAAGAGGCCGCGGTTGTATGAACCAGCAGCGGCTCGCGTCTCCACGACAAATGTGTTGCCGTCAACAGCGACGCGGTTGACTCGGTGCTTGACCTTGTCGAGGTTGGCCTCTTTCCACACATCTGCCCAGCATGTGCCCTCAAAGTACTCCTGGCCCCTATCGTTGTCCGTGGTGGCCCTCCAGATGTCGAGGTTCAGGCCGTGCACGGGGAGCTGCCCGAGCTTGATGAGTTGGCCGCTGGCGATGGAGAACTCGGCGGGACCGACAGTGACAACACCGGCGGCCTTATCAACGACCGGCGCAATCAAGGTAGGTGCTAGGGGTCGATGGGGAGCCTCAGTCGCGGCGAACTGACCCCATGCGACCTCGTGCCCCGCTGAGCCCCACTTCGTGTCCTCCGCGAGGACGGCCGTGATCGTCCAGACCTGCTCGTCCTTGGTCGTTGACAAGGCGGGCAGTGGCACCGTCACAGTTTGCCGAGGACCAACAGCTGGTACCGCCAGTGGTCCTCCAGCGATCCCTCTCCCCGCGCGCTCCAGCTTGTAGGTGAAAATCAAATCGTCGAGGCTAGCAAAGTCACGGTTATTGTAGATGGACACTTGCCCATTGCCCGCGTACGTGATTGCAACCGGCTCGATGACCTTCTTGTACTCGATCAGGCCTGGGCTTGGCGTCCGGTCGGGGAAAAGCAGGCCATCAACGATGAAGTTGCCGTCGTGGATCTCCTCGTCAAAGTCACCGCCGTAGGCCCAGTACTCTCGTCCATCCGCGGTCGTCTTCTTGAAGCAGTGGTCGATCCACTCCCACACAAATCCACCTTGGCAGCGCGGGTACTTCTCAAAAAGCCGCTGGTACTCGGCCTGCCCGCCTGGTCCGTTACCCATGGCATGGATATACTCGCAGAGGATGAAAGGCATCGCTCGTCGCTTCTTGTCCAACTCGGGGTCATCCAGTGGATCTTCTTGACGACGCCCAAGGGCATCCACCTCGGCGTGGGTGACGTACATCCGCGAGTACATGTCGACATACTTGCAGGTCTTGTCACCCTCGTAGTGGATTAGCCGCGACGGGTCGCGCCGCCGAATCCAGTCGGCCATGTGGCCAATGTTCTCGCCGGGGCCCGCCTCATTACCTAGCGACCAGATGATGACTGATGGGTGGTTCTTGTCGCGCTCGACCATGCGCCCGACACGGTCCAAAAGGGCATCCTTCCACACCGCAGTGGACGAAGGGTTTCCCTGCCAGTTGAGCTGCTCGAAGCCGTGTGTCTCGTAGTCATTCTCGTCGATTACCCATAGTCCATACTCGTCGCACAGGTCGAGGAAGTGAGGGTGGGGTGGGTAGTGACTGGTTCGGACAGCGTTGATGTTGTGCCGTTTCATCAACAAGACGTCTTGCAGCATAGTCTCGCGTGTGACAGCTCGTCCAGTGTCTGGGTGGAACTCGTGTCGATTGACACCACGGAAAAGGATGCGCTTGCCGTTGACTGTGATGACACCGTCTTCGATTGCGACGGTGCGGAAGCCGACGGACAGGGAAACGCGTTCGCCAGTCGTGACCAGGTGCCCAGCATAGAGGCGCGGAGTTTCCGCTGTCCAAGGCTTGACGTGGGGAACGGACACGAGAGTGCCGGTAGGCGCGTCGATGCCCAGCTCTGGGATCACGACACGCCCCGAAGGCGTAGCATCCACCTTGAGGGTCCCAGCCCCAGTCTCATGATCATACGAGACGTGGACAAAGTGATCGCCAACGGAGCCGTCGGGTCGATGCAGCAAGGTGACGTCGCGGAAGATGCCTGGCATCCACCACTGGTCTTGGTCTTCGAGGTAGCTGCCCGCCGACCATTGATGAACGCGCACAGCAAGGATGTTGGCACCTGCGCGTAGGGCTGTCGACGCGACAAACTCGACGGGCACGCGACTGCCGCTGGACGTGCCGAGCAGAGTCCCGTTGACCCAGACCTTGCACCACGAGTCCACGCCGTCGAAGCGGAGAATGGTCTAGGAGAGTCAGAACAGGGAATGCAAAGCTTGACAAACCTTTCCACTGTTTAGATCCCAGTCCTTGGGGAGGTCAAAGGTGTACCGATAGTCGCCAGTCGGGTTCTCGGTCGGGACGAAGGGCGGGTCGACAGGAAACGGGTACGGAATGTTGACGTACGCCGGCTTGCCGTGTCCATGGAGGACCCAATGGCTCGGAACAGGCAGATTACTCCACTGCTCCGAGTCATCATCAAAGGCGGCCTTGGCAAAGTCGTCACCGCCTGGGACGGCGGCCGTAGGAGACAGCCTGAAGCGCCAGTCGCCATTGAGCCTCAACTGCTTCGCGTCCGTCCGGTCGGTCCAGGCCCGGGGAGGCAGAGCGCCGCGTCCTGGCCTTGGGTCTTCATGCTCTCCCGGGCAGTAGATGACCTCCATTGGGGTTACCGTGGTCGTCTTGAGGAGATGTGTTGTCCATTCCAAGAGGGTTAAATGACGAAGGGCGGACGGGGTTGGCTGTAGTATTTCTCGGCCATGTCCGTCTTCGGCCCGACCCCGGAAGGCGGAGCCTGGACGCACCCCGCAAGGCAACCTCCGGGGCTCTGCCTTCCGCATCACCCTTCGACGCCATCAGGCGAGTATGTCCCTTTGTCCTCCTCGTTCTGTTCCTTCATCTGTCAGTCCTCTGTGGGGTCCCTGGAGTGGAGGCAAGGGGCGGCAAAGACGCCGAAGTACCTGCTGCTCGGTCGACTGCACTCCGTTGAGAGGACACCTGACGGAACACAGACACAGAGCCAGATCGCATCGCACGCCGCGCGACTCACCATTGGGGTGAACATGATTCGCTCGGCTGCGTCCAGCCAGCGAGATATCTAAGCCAGATCAACACTCGCGATGCCCAACCCAACTGCATTCCCACTCTCGATGCCTGCCCCGACCACTCCTTCCAAGCCCGTGTCCCTCATCATCCTTGGCGGAGGCCAGCGTGGTGTCGTGTATGCCGACTACACCATTGCTCATCCGGACCTCGCACAGGTGGTGGCTGTCGCGGACCCTCGGCCACTGCGTCGGAAGCTGTTCTCTCGACGACACCAGTGAGTCGCGCATGCTCCGGTTTCCCCCCAACTGCTTACGCCGACAGCCTGGACGATGACAAGGTCTTCAACGACTGGGAGGAAGTCGCCAAGCTCCCTCGCTTTGCCGACGCCGTCGTCATCTCAACCCTAGACAAGCTCCACGCCCCCATGGTCAGCGTGTTCTCCAAGCTCGGTTACCACATCCTGTGCGAGAAGCCAATGGCGACCAGTATCTCAGACTGCATCAACATGGTGCGCGAGATTGAGGCTGGGCGTACCGAGGCGGGCAGTCCACTTGTCTTCGGTGTCGGCCACGTCCTGCGCTACAGCCCCTACAACCAGGCCATCAAGGACGTCATCGACTCGGGCGCTTTGGGCGACATTGTCAACATTCAGCACATGGAGCCTGTGGGCAATGAACACTTTGTTCACAGCTTTGTCCGGGGAAACTGGCGCAATGAGAGCGAGACGACCTTTGCGCTGATGGCAAAGTGTTGCCAGTGGGTTGAGGGTGCCAAGGCCTAGCTGACCTCCACAGCGATCTCGACATTGTCAGCTTCTACCTTTCCGGCCGCAAGCCTGTCCAGGTCAGCTCATTCGGCACCCTGTCGCTGTTCAAGCCGTCCCGAAAGCCAAAGGAGGCAGGGAATGCCAAGCGTTGCCTAGAGTGCCCAGCAGAGGAAGACTGCGTATGGAGCGCCAAGAAGGTCTACCTGGAGAAACACCAGGGAAGCACCAAGCAACACACCAACGTGAGTCTTTCTTCGAGGGTCTGACAGCTGACATGAAGTGGGCGGAACATATTGTCAATGCCGAGGAGATCAATGAGGAGACTGTAACCGAGGCCCTCAAGACCGGGCCCTACGGCGTTTGCGCGTTCGAAGCTGGAAACGACGTCGTTGACCACCAGGTCGTCAATGTGGAGTACGAGGGCGGCGTGACCGCGTCGGTCACGATGAGCGCATTCACCGAGGCTGAATGCAGCCGTGCAACCATCATCCAGGGAACACTGGGGGAGCTCATTGGCGATATGGACACTTTTGTGAGTGGCTGCGACACGGCACCACTGACGTATTAGACCGTGTTCGACTTCTTATCGAGGACAAAGAAGCACCACACGCCTGCAACCGGCATTGGACTCCACGGTGGTGGTGACGCTGGCCTCGCCGAGGCCTTTGTCTCGGCCGTCCACACCGACGACCAGACCAAGCTCGGGATCACACCCGACGACGTGCTTAACAGCCATCTTGTTGTCTTTGCCGCCGAGACTGCCAGGCGAGAGAAGAGGGTCGTGGAGTTTGGGTCGTTCAAGGAAGCGGCAATGCAGGGAGTGTAGACGTGATGTGGCTGTGATGTATCATGTACATATGGGTGCGGCAGGCCTGAGTTCAGAGTACGGCGAGGCCAATGGCTCAGATCGCCCACTAGGCCTTTGCTTCACAATTAAGTAACAGACCACCCGAGCCAGCCACTCGCATCACCGCGGCACTGCCGTTTAGCTCACCATCCCAATGCATACTCTATCGACTGACAAGCTTGATGCGGAAGACCTTGCTGCGGTAGTCGCCGCCGATGAGGTTCTCGGTAATACCCACGTTCATCAACTCCGCACCAGTGTAGATCTCGCCGTTGACGTCGTACTCGGCGCCAGAGACAAGAGCTTGAAGCCGTGTGGGCTCCCGCTCATCACGCATGAGGCCGTCACGAATCTGGTAAAGAAAAACCACCGCCTCTGTGCCGTCCTCGGAGATGAATTGCACTGCCGGCCAGTTCGAGTCCCATGGGCTTGCCAGTCTGTACATATCTCCCTGAACGATCAACGGAGCGACGTCTTCACTGAGCTTGATGATACCGGGGATAAGTCTCTGTTCTTCCTCGCTCAGCTTGTTAATGTCAAGCTCGAAGCCGAATGCCCCTCCCATCATCGCGACATGGGCGCGGAACTCGAATGGCGTCGTCCTGTCAGCCTGCTGGCTGGGCACCTCAGAGACGTGACAGCCCATCGACGAGGCGGGGTAGACCAACGAGGTGCCCCACTGGATGTAGAGCCGGTCTCTCCCGTCGGTATTGTCAGACGTCCAGTGCTGAGGCCAGTAGCGAAGGAGACCAGCGTCGAACCGTCCGCCACCAGAGGCGCAGCCCTCCCACAGGACGTCTGGGTGGCGCGTTGTCAACGTGTCGATGACACGGTAGAGGCCGAGAATGTACCGGTGTGCGTCGGACGGCCGCGCCAGCTCATGAATGCCTCGGTTGTTGTCCCACTTCACGTAGGAGATGTCGGCGCTCTTCAGCAACGAGTCGATTGCCTCGATAAGATAGTCTTGTACCTGAGGAAGTCCAAGGTTGAGGACCAGCTGGTGTCGCGCCTCAGTCCGGTCGTGGTCTGCCGCAAAGAGTGCCCAGTCTGGGTGTTGCTTGTACAGGTCTGACATCGGGTTGACCATCTCGGGCTCGACCCAGATGCCGAACTGCACATTGGCGGTCTTGGAGCCGGCTACAGGCAAGGCTGTGATTCTGTCGACAAATGGTGCGAGACCACGGGGGAAGCGCTGAGGGTTGGCGATCCAGTCCCCAAGGCCAGCGTTGTCTGTTACACGCGGATACCTGTCGCCGAACCAGCCGTCGTCCATGACAAACAGTTTAAAGCCCATCTCGGCTGCCTTCTCCGCAATGGGGTAGAGCGTCTCCTCGTCAAACTCAAAGTGGGTCGCCTCAAAGTGGTTGAGCAGAGCGGGGCGCGGTTCCAGGGTGAAGCGGCTACGCGATAGGTGCTGGCGGTACAGCCTGTGAAACGTCCGTGTCATGCCGCCAAGACCGGCAGACGAGAACACGGAGACGCACTCTGGTGTGGTAAAGGTCTCGCCTGGGGCGAGGGGCCAGTGGAGGTGGAGGGGATTGAGGCCGAGCAGGACGCGTGTGAACCCCAGCTGCGCCTTTTCCACCTCAGCCGAGAACGATCCAGAGTAGACGAGGTTGAAGCCCCAGACGTTGCCGGTGGTCTCGGTTGCCACGGGCTGGGCGACAGCCAGGAAGGGGTTGTAGTAGGCGGACGAGTAGCCCGTGAGGCTCTGGAACCTGGAGATGTCAGCCAAGCTTCTGCAACAGCCCGCGACTCACCCTTGGATGCCATGGCTGACCTTGCGCCTCACAACCTGACACTCGCGGCTCCAGTGCCCGTGGTGGTGGATGAGATCGTACTCGGCCGAGGGCAGGTCAATGCCGACCGACGCGGCGCGCAGGATGGTGACGGTCTCATCGCCGCTGTTGGTGACGGTGTAGCTGCGTGTGATGACAGGTAGGCGATGGAAGACCGAGTAGGATAGCACAATGCTGACTTTGCTGCGACGGTCTACGAGGTGCACTCGCAGTGTCGTCACGTCGTCATCGCCACCAAATGTTGACGGCAGCCCCGCGAGGCTCGGTTTGCCAGACACAACATCGTGACGTTCGTAAACAAACTGCGATACAGTGTGCCCAGCCGCATGCATGAGGTGGAGAACGGGGAGACGCATGTCCCCTCGGCCGGAGTCTGGAAACTCGCGTCGAATACCGTCTGGCATCCAGCAGTCGGTGTCTGGGTCGGTCTTGCGGGCTTTGGGAGTTGGGGCACCATAGTGGTCCAGCTTGAGGTCGCCCTTGTCGTCCACATGGAAGATGTACGTGAGGCCCGGGGCGTTGAGGATGAACGTCTTGCCGTCGACAGTGACGGGCGGTGGTGTCTTCATTGTGGTGACGACGTTCTGGTCATGACGGCGGTCGTAGCGGCCGCTTGTTATGGGCCCCCTTACATGATCAACTGTCCAACTGCAAAGTCCAGGGCAACAACAACCCTTCAGGTGGGGGCGGGGCTTCGAGTGGGGGTCCGGCTTCATTGTCCCTCACCGATCGGCTTCGACCGACCGGGCCGCAAGCAGCTTCCGCTCCGGGGGTACATCCTGAGGCGATAGACGAGGTTGAGTAGACTGGCTCCGGGCACCGCGCCACGGCGTCCGGTGGCCGTTGGCCGTGGGGTTGGTTTGACGTGCCGCCAGTAGCCGCGCGCGCCGCGCGGCCTGGAGAAGGACGGGACGGGGGACTGTTGGCCGTGCCGTCGCCGATGCGTCAGGCGAGTCTGGCGGGGAGTGGTCGTTTGACCAGCAGTTCCGCACACTCGGAGACCTCGCAGAGGCGCTCTGTCTCGGCGTCGTCGCCGCAGGATTCCGTCCACAGCATCTTAGCCGTCTGCCGAGCGACTACTCAGGAGCTCATCCGGCGTACACACAGCGCTGAATGTTCTTGGCCTTCCCGACATATCGGTGTCCCCTCTTCATCGCTGTACGGGGTGTTGTCGTCCGTGATGATCACAGCAGCGACGTATGAGCTGCCAACAGCATCATGTGCTGCGATCGTCGGTCAAAGCGGCGTCGATATCTATGTCGATGGTCCACAGTGCTCCGTGGTGACGATCAGGTCAGCATGTCCGACCACGGACGATGCCTTGCGGATAGTCACGAGGAGCATTCGCCAAGTGCGTACTTCCATGCAGGACCTGATGGCGCGGGACAGAGAGGTCCGCACTCCAATGACAAGACATGGCCGGCACCGGCGCGGGGCAGTGGGCGTGTAGGGTGGGGGTGCCAGGGCTCAAACCCCGGGGCCTGCGTGGGGTAGCTCCGGCTTCTTCCAAGTCGGCAGGCCGCGCATGTAACCAACATAAAGCTTGGGGCTATCGAGCCTATTGGCCGGGACCCCACGCATCTCACACTAGCCATCTCTAGCACTGATCATGGCTGACTCAGCCAAGAACGACAAGGGGGTTGAGGCATGGGTGGTGAGTGGCAGGTGGCAGATGGAGGGACAGCCGCTGATATCCGCAGGAAACCGCCCACCCTGCTCCCCACGACGACGACGACGACATCAACGAGAAGGAGCATTCCGATCTGTCAGCGAACCTGCTGGCCTCGGGGCATATCCAGATCACGGCTGCCGAGCTGCGTGATCTCGAGGACCAGCTCCCTCTGATGCCGGTCGACCGTGCCGCAAAGGTGAGTGGAGGTTACCCGGGGGGGGAGGGGGGGGGGCGTGCCTGCCGCCTGGCTGTGACGCGCTGACACTGGTAGATCCTCGAAGAGACCTACAAGATCCACGAGCACGATCCGCGTTACGACCCCGAGACACTGTTCCGTATCCGCCAGTTCCTCGACACGCCAGATGTTCAGCAGAACCCCGAGCGTCATGCCGATCTCGTCTACGAGATGCGGATCTTTGCGCTGCTCACCAGCACCAGCTCGGTCTATCCCGAGGTCCGCGCCGTCGCGTCCAACACCGATGACCCCACCATCCCGTCGCTCACCATCCGCGTGTGGGTAATTGGATCGCTCCTTTCTGCGATAGGGTGCATTGTCAACGCCGTGTTCAGCAACCGCTACCCGTCAATCAGCATTGGCCAGAACGTTATCCAGCTTGTGTCTTGTGAGTGGGCGGCAACGACCACAGCTGACAGCCAGACCCCATCGGCGTCCTCTGGGCCAAGATTGTGCCCAACTGGAAGGTCTTCGGCATCAGTCTTAATCCTGGCCCGTTCAACAAGAAGGAGCACATGCTCATCGTCATCATGAGCGGCCTCGGCATCTCGGCCCCGCCGACGCAGCATCTCATCTTCGTCCAGGCCATGCCCCAGTGGTTCAATATGCAGTATGCGCGCAGCGCCGGATACCAGTTCCTTGGCGCTCTGGGAACCAAGATGATCGGTTTCGGCTTTGCGGGCCTCACTCGCCGCTTCCTCGTCTACCCTTCGTACTGCGTCTGGCCCTTTGCGCTGTCGACGATCGCCCTCAACAACGCTCTCCACGACCAGGGACGCGTGTCGACTCCGATCCGGGGCCCTGGCAAGTCCATCTGGCGTGCCAGCATGTACAAGTGCTTCTGGGTGGTGTTTGGTGTCTACTTCATGTGAGTAGTGTTGGGCTGCATTCGCTGACGCCGTAGCTACTATTTCCTCCCGTCGTACATCTTCCCCAACCTCCAGATCTTTGACTGGATCGCGTGGATCAAGCCATCGAACGGCAACCTCGTCGCCATGACCAGCTCGAACTTTGGTGTGGGCTGGGGTCTCAACCCCTGGCCAACATTCGAATACGGCTTCCTCGGAGGAACTGCGGGTTACACCCCTATGTTCGTCCCCTACAACTTTATCGCCGGTCTGTTGACGGCAATGGTCATGTAAGTGCGGCAGGAGGGCTGGGTTGCTGACGGGCAGTGGCACCATCTTCTGGTACCGCAATGCCTGGGACAGCGGCTACCTCCAGATCAACTCGCCCACGACTTGGGACAACAAGGCCGAGGAATATGTCGTGCTCAACGTTGTCGACAAGTGGGGCCGCCTGGACGAGAAGAAGTACCAGGGTAGGTGGGACTTTGCGGAGCGGCGTACTCACTACATCCAGACTACTCTGCTCCTTACATGTCCGCTGCCAAGCTCGTCGAGTACATTGGCATGTTTGCGTACAGCGCAGGAGGTGAGGTCGGGGTGGCTCGCTTAATGACTCACTCCCCCAGTCCTCACCCACACCCTCCTCTACAACACACACGAGCTCAAGCTCGGATTCATTGGCATGTGGAGGGACTTTAAGCGCTCGTGGGCCAAGCTCCTGAGGCGAGAGGTCCCGGAAGACGACGACGCGGAGAACGAGAAGATGGCCGACGATATCCACTACAAGCTCATGCGCACAAACTACCCCGAGGTCCCCGAATGGTGGTTTATGATCATCCTTCTCGTGTCCATGGCGCTCAGCTTTGCCTGCCTCGGTGTCTACACCAATGTCTCGCCCGCTGTTGTGCTCGTCGCGCCCATCATCACCATGATCTTCCTCATCCCCGTCGGCGTTGTGACGGCCGTCTCGGGAATCGAGCCCTCGCTCAACACAATCTCCGAGCTCATCGGCGGAGCGTTTGCCGGCGGCGACACCATGACCGTGCAGTACTTTAGGATGTTCGGGTCGGAGCCTACCTGGAACGCCTTGACCTAGTATGTGTCCACGTCAGGCGGCGCTGACAAAACCAGCTCCAAGGACCTCAAGCTGTCCCACTACGTCAAGATCAACCCCAGGCACATGTTCTACGTGCAAGTCTGGGGCGCCCTCCTCGGTACCGTTGTCACTGTCACTCAGTGGCAATGGCTTCTCAACATGCCGGGCATTTGCACAAAGGACGCGCCGTTCAGGCTTATCTGCCCCGATGGTGAGTTGGAACGAACAGTGTGTGGCTAACAGCTGCAGGCCAGTCCAACTACGCCAGCTTTGTCTTCTCCGGCACTATTGGATCTCCTCGTCTCTTCGGGCCTGGTGGACGCTTCTCTTGGCTGCTGATCGGCTTCCCCATCGGCGTCTTCTTCCCCATTCGTGAGTAGACAAGGAGGATTGCCGCCTGACCAACGCAGTCATGTACTTTATCAAGAAGCGCTTCCCCAGGTCCAAGATTCTCCAGGGAACTCACCCCCTCCTGCTTCTCCTTGCTCTGTCTTGGATTGTAGGTGTGTCGCTCGGCACATATGTCCCCATCATTGCAATCGCCTACTTCTCATGGAACTACCTCAAGCCGCGCTACCTCGAGTTCTGGACTCGGTAAGTAATGCTCTGACAACCGCGGCTGACCCCGCAGCTACAACTATGTTACGCTTGCGGCCTTGAGCACGGCCATCTCATTCAATGCCCTCATCACCTTCTTTGCCCTCGTGTTCCCGGGCGTCGAGTTCCCGAACTGGTGGGGTACCGACGGCGGCACTCCCGGGTGCATCGGCGACTGGACAAACGAGGCGTGTGCGCCGTTCAAGATTCCAGAGAGAGGCTACTTTGGCCCAGAGTTGGGGCATCTCACTCATTGAGTCGTGAACGTGGGCAGGGTTAGCGTGAGCGAGGTTTGTGTGAGCGAGTTTAGCGGTTTGTTGGATGTGGGATTGTTGTGAATGGGAGGGCAATTGTAGCAGGCAGGATGCAGCAGTGTCTGACGAAGTGCATGTGAAACCCGTTGTGTCACATTCCCTAAACACTAGAGCACACTCGCCATTACTGCACCACAAACTTGGCTTGCACGTTTGCCTGCACGAGAATCGGCTCCGGCTCAAAGCTCAACCTGCTGTCGTCTCCGCCCATATGACGGAAGTTGGCCTTCATGGCGGCGTAGACCGGCTGCCCACCACCGCCGGCACCGAAGTCCGTGTCGATAATCTCGGTGGGCACCACCTTGGCATTCGGAGCGACTGCAGAGGCATAGTCCTGGGCCTTGGTGACGGCGTCCTGGACAGCGGCGCGACGAATCCGGCCAGCGATGGACGCATAGGTCCCGGGAGAGAGGTGCCATGTGAGCTTGTCGATTGTGACGTTCTCCTTTGTCTGAAGATTGTTAGAACCAGCTTGAACAGACACATCGCCATGACATACCCCGATCTGATCAACAAATGCCTCGAGGCCGGTCAAGTGGTGGAACGTGGCTTTCAGGGTGGCCCTTGCCGCATACCTGCGCGTTTCCACGTTGTCGGAAGAGTAGTTCATCCAGGTTGATGTCGAGACGCGATCCATGCTCCAGGCAGAGACGGGGTATTCGGGATGACGAGGAGGCCACTCGTGAGCCGTCGCTACGTCGTCTTCGTCCTCATACGAGCTCGCGACGGCGGTCCCAGAAGTGGTCGCGCTGCCCGCATCCGAGCCGGCGCTGCCTTGTCCCGGGCGGAAAGGTGCTGGGGCCTTTCCAGGCGGAGCAGCACGGGGCTCCTTGGGAGGGGCGATCTTGCGGATCTGAAGCTGGACAAACTCGGCGGCGAGCTCGACGGCGGCAAAGCTCTTTGCGGCGTCATCACTCTCGTTGGACATGGAGATGTGAATGTCGGCAAACTGAGGGCGACGGTGGACCGAGTGGGTGCCGTTGACGGTAATCTGGAGTGGGGCGTTGGGCTGAGACATTGCAGTGGATGGGGTGATGGTAAGAGAGTAAAGTGTGCTGATATCTGTCGAGCAGGGGTCAAGAAGCTAGCTGAGGGTCGTGCCAAGGCGGTGAAGCGCGAGACCGACGATGACGTCAGCGCGGAGATGACCTCTTTTCTCCGCTCGTCACTTACCACGCGCAACATGAAAAGACTTCCAGGCTTGCTTTCATGCATGACTTGTGGGTTACAGGGAGCTATGCTATCTACGGATGCTTGGATGATACACGAGACTCTACTGGTACAGTCAGATGCCGCTTTGTCTAGTGATGGCGGGGCCACATGGGGACGCGCCGCAGCTCGTCGAGTGTAAAGCCCGCCTTCTGAAGCGATTCGGCGCTCAGATCCTTGATCTCGTCGTCGAGGTGTGCGTAGAGGACTTCGCGGAACGTGTCCATGATCGCTCGAAGCTTCTTCCCTTCGTATTGGTCGGGGTGGGAGCGCGCCCAGTGAAGGTAGCCGTCGTAGCTGTCCAGGCCTGGGAGTGTCAGTGAGACGGGTCTGTGACTCGCGGGGGGCCGCGGCAGCTTACCAGTGTGGATGTGCTTGTGCTGCTCCTTCTCGTGGCCATGCGCACCAAACTTATCGGGCAGTTTACGCGCAAGGGCAGGGAAGATGTAGTTTTCTTCAAGGCCGTGATGGTTCATGAGGGATTGCGACAAGCTGTTGGCGTCGCGCAAGAACTGGGACAAAGTCTGGCCTTGCTCCTTGAAGCCGCCGTCGGCCAGCTGGGTGTGTCAGCATCGAAGTCAACTGTAGCTACTAGCATCCGCGCCGCATACCTTATAAAGCCGGTCAAACTCGTACTTGAAGTAGTTGTGGAAATCTTGCATGTGGGAGGACATGGCATTCCACGCTCGGTGATCGCCCTGGAACTTGAATGGCGCCTCGGCAGGGGCCTCGGCAGTAGCGCTACTGGTGTCGGTCATGGCGTTTGAACTCGTGTTGTGGGAGCGAGATGTCAGGCGGGTTGGGATGCGGGGCGGTGAGGCGCGAAGGCACGTGCTGGCCAGTCGGCGTGCTGCACAAACAGCTGGATAGGGGAGTATGATGTCGGGGGTAGCGTCGTCGTCGTCGCTACGGGTTTTATCAGACAATGGACAAGATAAGGAGAGTAGTTGTGATGCGAAGTATTTATCGGGATGTTGATGGGCATGCAGAATGGGATGGGTTTGTGGGCGAAGATGCGATCAGCTGCTGGAACCTCGGCCACTGCAACGCGCATAAAGCCGTCGGAAGGCGCCTTGCGGCGTCTTGCCACCACTACTACTACAGCCAGCGGCGACTTTGCGATTGATAATAGGCGGGAGACGCGTGGGTGACCCTGAAGCATGGTTGCCGCATGCATCCCCCCTGTCCCAGTGATTACATCCAACCCGCGCTGGACGTTTTCAACGCAAACTCACAATGCTTTGTCAGCATCAAAGGCAGGATTGTCTGCTGTAACCACAGCCGAATCCGTGGCGATCGTCTCAAGGATGTTGGCGCTACCGCTCCAGTCGCTTTGGCCGTCTCCAGAATCACTGTTTGCAAACGAAAAGTCGTGCTGGGAGATGCTGCACCACCCAAGGAGCCAGTCTGAGCGCGGACAAGTGCTTGACTGTGGTTGAACCTCGGCCATCGCGGACGACAGGGCAGAGTAGCAAGCCGCGATGCCGTGTGAGAGGCCAGTGCCCACGACTGTTGCCGGGATGCCGAGGTCTGCCATCGGTGTCATGGATCCCCGCCTTGTAAGGTCTATTGAGAGACGATTTTGTGTCAGGTGTCAGGAGCAAAGTCAATGTGCGGCGTTGTCAATGCTGCCGTTGATAAACCCAACTCGCAACTCGGCATTCCACGGCGGTGACCCCAGAGACTTCCTTACATTCCCTATATCACTCTACAAACAACCCTGCTAAATCAACCATCTTTACGTGCTCTTGACGGTACCCGAGTTGTCGGCGCACGACCAAGGCTTGGCGTCCACAGACGTGTTGATGAGCTCGTCAATGGCACCGTAGGCTCCGGCAACCGTCAGGTAGATGCCGATGAAGAAGCAGATGACGTTGATGCCAGCGTAGAACTTGACCTTGGCGGTGCGCTGCTCCTTGGGCACGTAGCGGTAGTTGTCGTGCCACCACATGAGTGTGTAGGGAATGACACAGAGCGAAGGAACCACCAAGGCGCCGATGAACGAGAGCAGCGTGTCGAAGATGGGGATCGCAGAGGCGATAACGTAGCCGATGAGGGAGCATCCGGCCGTGATGCCGAGCCATGTCGTCCAGTGGACAGCGCTGTTGCTGGTGAGGTGCTTGCTGCCGGCGAGGACACGGACGAAGATGTTCTTGGCGGCCATGTGGGTGAAGAGGGTCAGGGTGGCAAGGAGACCGGGGATGGCGATTCCATAGCAGATCTTCTTGAGGAGCGGGCCGGCCGAGCCGAGCGAGGGAGAGGCGACGTACTTGCCGCAGTAAACGTACACGACCGTGCCAACAACAACGTAGACGACGGTGAGGAAGTACATCGAGCCCTGCATGGCACGAGTGAACTGGCGCGGCTCACGCATCTCGGAGGCGACGCCAAAGAACATGGGAGTCGAGCCGTAGGCGAACAGGATCTGGTTGACACCAGACGTGGCCTGGGCAAAGGTCGACGTGCCAAAGAGGCGGAACTCCTTGTCGAAGGGGCCAGTCTGCGGGGCGGCGGAGGGACGGTCCTGGATGCCGACGGCGATGGTGACAATGAAGATGGCGATGAGGAGGGACGCGAGACCGACCCAGCCAATCCACGTGATCTTGCCAAGGGTGCGGATCGAGCCGAGGAGGAATGCGAGGACACCGCCGACAGCGATGAAGACGGCCGTGCAGGTGGCATGGGCACTGACGGCGTTGAGGGCGGTCGAGATGCCGACACATCCGGCGGCGACGAAGAAGATCATCTCTGTGGCGGTCAGGACACTGCATTGAAACCGTGCCACTCACGAAGGGTGAGGCCGAAGAACCAAAACTCCTTGGCCCAGCGACCGCCAAACACGTAGGCAGCGTCCGCAATCGAGTACACTTCAGGGTGCGCGAGCTTGAACTTGCCAATCATGGTGGCGCAGTAGGTGAAAATGGCCATGATGGTCAAGATGACGATGAGGCCCGGGATGAGGCCCAGCAGGTTCATCACCTTTGGCAGGCCGAGCACGCCGAGGCCGAGATTGACCTTGGTGAGGAGCACGAAGGCCCCCTTGGGGCCGACCTGGTTGACAGTCAGTAACGGCACCGAGTTTGAAAGCAACTGCCACTCACAGCACGGTAGTTTGGTCCCTCGCCTTCTGCGATCTCTCCGAACACTGCATCATGAACGGTCGTCTGCGTCGGGTGGTGCTGGTAGTTCTTGTCGCCCTTCTCAACGTCGTGGTTCAGCACAACGCTCGACTGCTCTGAGTGGTCGCGGCGCTCGTTGGAAATCATAGTGAGGGGCAGCAGTGGGGAGAATGGAAATTGCTAGTGGAGACCCATGGGCTTTTGACCACGTCGAGTCGCAGTCCTGTCTTTTAAACACGCCGGGATCCGGCCGCGGCAAAGCGGCTCGCATCCGACCGTTCGCTGGTCGCTAACGGTGACCTGAAGTGCTGAAACTCGGCCGTAGCTGAGTCATTGGTCGTCGTCGAGTTGTCGGTCTACCGGCGCCCTGGCCACCGGAGCGGCGGTCGGGCTGGCCCACCATCTCACCGTTTGGATATTCAGGCTGCTGGCGCTAGGTCGGCGTTCCCTGGATCTGTCGGCTTAACGGAGTGGCCGGCAGGCAGCGGGCGAGACGACCGAGCACACAGGAAATGACCGGGCGGAGCATCCTATCTAATCGTGTTGCTCCTGATGCCCAAGTTTACCCTTTTCACATGCTCATAGCTGGCGGTTCGGCAACGCGGCATCGAGCCGTGTCCAGGGCCGCTGGAGCGCGCGCAGCACCAGTGGGCTCTCTTGGCGCGGTGTTTGGACGGCAGTTTGGGCGGACCAGGGCGCAATTTTTTTTTCCAAGTAACTGAGCCGAGTGGGGCCGGGTGGGTTCATAGCAAATGAAAGCAGCTGGCTGGCCTGGCATAATGGGTGTAGCTAGCCTCGCTAGGAGGTAGCCCGCGCTTGATGGCTCGTGCGTGATGGCGTCGGCTGCTCAACTGCTATTGTCTTCGGCCTCGTCCGGCGCACACCCAACGCAACCAGAGGCGATCCCTCGGCTTGGAGCCGATCTCAGTGTCACGTCGGCCAGAATGATGCAGTGTCTACTGCAAGCCTATGTATGCACACGCAGAGGTGATGCGATAGGCACGCCCCGCGGCCAAGCGGTTCTGCTCCAACCGCCGCACCAGATGACATCACACGGGGAGGCATCGTCCAGCCTATGTGCTGCGGTGCCACAGCGTGGAGCAAACAACCATGACACCCGGCCGACCTCTGTCGATCTGTTGCTGGTCATCCCGTCGATCACAGACGACCGAGCAAGCCCACTGATATTGCTCGCAACCGAGGCAACCCACCTATCTTGTTCTTGCCTCCAACTCATTCACACAATCATGACTAACGAGCAAATCGTCTGGAATGGCGACGAGCGGTACCCCGCCCCACAGGTCCACCCAATCCCAGACAGCATCAGTGGAGTCCCCACTCTGGATGAAATCGATGCCCAACCCGACATGTTCACGTGGGGTGAAGTCAAGGAGTTTATGAGTGAGACTGTGGCATTCCTTGGAAATGGACGGCCTTGGAAATCTAACGTGGCGCAGAAACTGGAAATCTCGAGGGCATGTCGCGAAACAAGGCACTCGAGGAGAAGTACGATTCGTGGTCGGACAAGCAGAAAGAGAAGTGGGGCTCAATGGGTAGGTATCCCGGCCGAGTGGGGTTGACCGGTGCAGAGCGCTATTTGGTTGAGGCTCGGCTCCCGTGGGGCGCCGAAGGCAAGGTGGGTGTGAGCAGCAAATGGGCGCGTGTCTGACGTGACGAGTCCAAGTCGCGTAACCAACAAACCGATGGCGATTCGTCTGATCCTGACGACGACACGGCCCCACAGGAGAGCGTTGCCTACGTGACACTTGAGCAAGTGGATGAGCGGCTCAAGGAGCGGGGTAAGCAGCCCCTCGGTCAAGGCGGTAAGCCCGAGGCCGAGGACCTGCACCCGTACCTCAAGTGGGACCCCGCCAAAGGTCTTGACAAGGACAACTTTGCCGTGTTGCTCAACGACTGGCCATACGCGCTGCCGTACGGCGTTCGACACTACGTGGTGTGGTGTAAGGTGAGCGAGTCGTCTGCGGCGCAGAGTTGACCGTTAGATTGCCATCTGCCACCCAGAGTTGGTCGACTATGATAAGGAGGCGTGGGCTGAGATTGAGGAGGGCGGGTTGCAGGGACTGACGGGAGCGACGCCGGACGAAGGGGACAACTGGTACGCCGTCGACATGGATCACGCCGGGGAAGAGATGCGCAAGTGGGCCGGAGTCAAGTTTGAGAGCAAGGGGGGACATCAAGTCGGTGCCATGGTAAAGGGCCTGTGGGACGAGCGGGGCTGGGAGACTGTCTGGGTGAGTGAGGAGGATCGTTGTCAGCTAACAGTCGTAGTGTGTCAACCCCGCGCGACTTCAATCCGTGCCCGAGTACGCGCACTTCCACGTGCTTGCTCGGCGCAAGAAGCCCATAGAGATTGACGTGTGTGAGGGCCGGGACAGGAAGTGAATGGGCGGCTGGTTGATCTAGACCATGCTGGTGCGAGCCTCGATGCGGCCCGGTTATGTGCCGCGAGATTCCCGGTGCGGAGCAAGACCACTGGAATCGGAAGCCGCTCAAACTGCGTCGCCGCGTCGTGACGTCCGCACCCAACATGCTTTAGTATGTAACCGATGCAGTGGGGGTTCGCCGTCAGCCTTGCGACAAGTGCGACAGAAGAGGAAGACGGCATGGTCGGGTAGAGAGCGGCGCGGCTTTGCGCAGATCACCACGTCACATCCGTTGGACGTTGAGATCAGAAATTTCCTTTTCGGGCAGTGACCTCCCATATCAACGTCAGGCAACATCTGCCTGATCACCAACAATCGCCTGTTCGGGATCAGAGATCGCAAAGGTTTACGGTTATCGAGCCGCTTGGCTGTCTGAGCCTCACCTTGGCGCCGGTGTTGCAGACCGATGACACGTAGTCGCAAAGGTGGACGCATGACCTCTGATTGCTCCACAGAATGGTATAAAGTCGGCCATCTGGCCCAACCTATGCTGCCCAGCAAGTCCCCAGCAACTCAAGCACAATGCCCAAGCCCTACGTCCGCCTCGACAAGAACAACGTCGCCGTCCTCCTGGTCGACCACCAGACTGGCCTCAACTCGCTAGTCCGCGACATTGACCCCGACAAGTTCAAGAACAATGTGATCGCCCTTGCCGACGTCGCCAAGTTCTTCAACCTGCCCACCATCCTCACGACCTCGTTCGAGACGGGCCCCAACGGACCTCTGGTTCCCGAGCTCAAGCAGATCCACTCCGGAGCCCCCTACATTGCCCGTCCCGGCCAGATCAACGCCTGGGACAACGAGGAGTTTGTCAAGGCCGTCAAGGACACTGGCAAGAAGCAGCTCCTCGTCGCCGGCGTTGTCACCGAGGTGTGCGTCACCTTCCCCGTCCTCTCCGCGCTCGCCGAGGGCTACGAGGTCTTTGTCGTCACCGACGCCTCGGGCACCTTCAACGAGATGACCCAGAAGGCCGCCTGGTCGCGCATGGAGCAGGCCGGTGCCCAGCTCATGTCGTGGTTCGGTGTCGCCTGCGAGCTCCACCGCGACTGGCGCAACGACATTGAGGGCCTCGGCAACCTTCTCTCGGAGCACATTCCCGACTACCGCAACCTCATCAACGCGTACAACACCAACTCGGCCAAGTAGAGCAGTAGAGATGTTCAGTAGCATGGCAAAGATATGAAGTTTTCTTGAGACGATATGGCCGGCACCGACGTCATTCATGGCCATTTGCCCACCGGACCTGAAGCAAAACGAAAAGAGTTGCCCCAAGAGGTGAGTGGGCACCACGCCGATAAGCCTGCCAAGCAAGCACAAGGGGGCCGCTTTGCGGTTCGCCCTCGTCCACTCTGCACTACACCGGGTCCATACACTACTCCATCTAATACATGTATTGTCAATGCCGTCTACAACATAAAGTCCTTGAGCTGGTCTCCGCCAGACTGCGTCTCGTGGCCAGCGCGGCGTGCATTGAGAATCACCTCGGCTTCGCCACGCCAGTCGGCGTTGACAAAGTCGGCAAGACGCTTGTCCGCTACGTCTCTCCTCATCCGCTTGAAGCGAAGCCTGGCGATTGAGTCAGCATTTGGCCGGGTTGATGACTCACGCCCTGGTCGGCGGCGATAGGAGACTCTTGCGGATAGCCTGGACAAACGAGCCGTAGTTGTACCCCTCGATCTGGTACACATAGCTGGAGGCGGTCAGTAGCGTTTGAGGGCGCGTGCTTACGGCTCGGGCACCTTGGCCATCGAGTCATGCTGCATAAAGGACCACTCGGTGCTCCCTTCCTTGACGTTGTGCTGCGGAGTGTCAGCAACCGCAGCAATATATCACTCACGGGGTGGCCAAACGCGATGGCCTTGGCCAGCGCGCGGTAAGGGCTAGGGCTATAAGTGGGCGTACCAATGCCCATCAGCATCCTCGCCTTTCCGAGCTCCTCCTCAAACTCGGTGGCGTTGAGTATACCGAGGTTCTTGATGTGCTTTGGAAGCGGGTACTTTTCTTGTTCCTCCTTTGAGCGATCATCTTTCCAACCGCCAACAAACTCGAGGCCGGGAAACTCTTTTGATAGCTCCTCGTAGGCCCGGTCGTAGAAGTCAAGCGGGTAGACCTGCTGATTCTTGTCTTGGTAAAAGTATCGCGCGTACTTGGCCATGAACCACACCCGGTACGGCCGACTCGTGGGGTCAGAGAAGGTTGTTTCCTCGGCGCTGGGTTCGAGCCCGTAGCCCAGGAAGGTGAAGGCTGGGTTGTTAGCCTGGGTACTGACAGCACTCTGGACTCACTCGTGGGCTCTTTCGTCCGAATGGCAAGGTCTTCGAAACCAGTGGTGACCCATGCAACGTCATGGTTGTCGATTTCCACCGTGTACCCGTCCGAGCGTCCTGGCTCGGCGGTGACAGCCCACGATGGACCGACTTCGGTGGTCACGCCCGTGGGGTAGTAGCTGAACATGAAGTACTGAGCGGTTAGACCCGCGCTGCGCATTGTCCTACCTTCCAGTTGGGAATACCATCAGGGCGTTCCGCTGACTTCATGTAGTGAATATGATTTCCCCGGCGCGTGTCATCGCCCCCATCGGAAACAATGACCTTTACGAGGTCTGGAATCTGGCGGTAGATGTTGTAGACGAATGCTGCGGTGTGAGCAGTGTTGGCCACCGGGTGTACTCACGCCAGTCGATATCGCCGCCGTGGAGGACAGTGTATCCTTGACGCTCCCATGATCGGATCTGGAGAAAGCATGAGTGTCTGCGCACAGTGCACACAAACCATTCCTAGACACCTGCAGGAGTTAGCACAGCACGACGCAACGGTCAACCCACCAAACGCCCTCTCCACCGTAGTAGCCATCGTCCAAGGCCCATTGGCAATGCATGGTGTTGACAATGATGACCTGGCAGTGTCAGTGTTGCCGTCTGTGGGAGCGACCCACTTTGTCCGCATTTGGGGGGCAGTTGCCACGAATCATACAGGCGACGAGGGTCCGCAGCTTGGCCTCGGTCCACCAACGATAGTTGAACTGTTCGTTGGGGTCGGCGGCTTCGAAGTGGGGAATGGTTGTCAAGCCGTCTAGGGCCGTCGCGAAAGCTGGCGAGATTGTGGGCTGGACCGACAACTTGCCGTAGTGGAATCCGGCGATGGCGGCAAGCATAGCAATGATCGCGGTGACGACATGGGCGCGGGTGAGCCTGCCTGTGGGAAGAGGTCAGCAAGGGGCGTGGAGTGTGGGGGTGCGGGCACACCGGCGTAGGCCCATCCCATGAGCGGTGGCCAAGACGCGTCGTGCGGGCGAGGTTTAGCCCGGCGAACCCGACCTCGTTGATACTCACGCTGCCTGGTCCTCCCGCGGGTCTTCGGGAGATGGACCATGACGGGCTCGAGGCCATCGTGGTGATCTTGGCCACCATACGCCCCCAGAGGGACCTCCTCCTGATCCTTGTAGGCGCCGAAGGACATGGCGAAGGTTGAGGTGGATCGAGGTGAGTGGAGAGTTGGGCGATAGTGGGAAGCTAATCTACTCGTCGCTGTTCACTGGCGCAAGCGGGCTACGCGTCGGCCAGTGGAGCTGTGGGTGCTGCTGTGTGCTACAGCCTCCTGCATGCAAAGAGGGTGCGTGAGGAGAGACCAAGAGAGAGGGTGAGAGTGAGTGAGAGCAGCGAGTAGCTGACACGCAAGACAGGGTTACGAGTCTGGGACACTCGACGACGACCGGACAGGCACAAACGGAGCCAGTCACCGACCCCATTCCCAGCCCTCGGCCTAGTCCACACCAGAGCAATCACGTGACTTGCCCGAGACCTGTGACCGAGACGTGCGCGCTGCTGCCCCCTGTGCCGCTAGCCCATGCATGCATACTGTATGTAGCTGTTGGATTGGGACGAGGAGGCTGACTGCTTGTTGTCGCAGAGACCAGTGAAGCCGATCTTTGCCAACCCTTGTTTCCAGGGCGGTGGGTGGCGGATCTTGTGATAATCGTGCCTATAATGAGGGTCTCCTGGGCGGCCATCTTGGGTCCACCAGCACCCCCAAGGTCAACGTGTGAAGAAGCGGGTCTGGATGCTGGACAGTATCCAAGCACCAAGCCTCCCGATCCCATCCCAGTATTGAGATTTGCCGTAGGTGGTTCAACTTTGTCTCGACGACAACTGCGGCGCGACATGTGCATACATTAGGCAGGAGGGTCGCGAGGCGGCCATTAGGCGGGTCGTTTTTCTCGGCCGGCTCACGCCGGCTCACCTCCAGTGTCGTCGTCGCGGCCACTCAACCATCCTTTGGCACGCCAAGCAGAATCATCTCTCGGCGCGAGCACGAGCGCCATCCTGCAAGTCGTGAGGCCTGTGCGTGGGCTCTCGTGCTTCTATCGGTGTCCACTATTGTTCCGAGGCATTGTAGGGGGAGACGAGTCCGTGTGCCTAGCCCACTGACGCCAAGAAGTCGGTAACATCTTTGGGCTGATCAGCCACAGGAACGGCAGCAGTGTTCTCGTCCCCGCGTCGTTGCGCTTGGCAACAGGCAATGTCACCTGGCAACCTACAATACTGATGCGTAGGATGCAGGGATGCAGGGCCGGCTGGGCCCTCGATCCCATACGCGACGTTCATGGCGGACTCTGCCAGGTGCCCGAACCCGGGCCCCCGCGCGAGGCCTCCGGATTCACTGATAACACACGCGCAGGACTTCGGCACTTATACAAGCCCACAAGTCCATGACAGACGGCCCGTGCGTCCCATTCGACATCTTGCAGCTTCATGACGATGACCGCGACGCCAGGCGGCGACTCTATTGTTGAAGCGTCTCATGACCGCGTCAAAACCAATCAGACAGAAACGACGGAGAATATCGCAGGGGAACAATGGGCAGGGGGGCGGCGTTGGTCGACCTCTGAGAGGTCTGCTCGAAGCGCCAGGTCTCCTACTGGTGCATAAAAGCTGCCCAGTGATGCCAAACAAGGCCATGCTTACCGCAGCATCTGGCGACGCCCCTGCGATTTGCCACCATGTCGCCCTCCGTCCCCTCCAATGAGGTCGATGTCCCTGCTAGTGACAGTGTGGAACATGAGCATCTGGACCGTGAGTCCTATCCGAGGTGTAGACTGACCTCCAGGAAGCCGCAATGCCCATCCACTCGAAGTCTACCTCTTCTTCGCCTTCATTGAGCGGCTGCGTGAAGCTCGAGACCCTCGCCCCATCCCCGACTCGCCCTGGACAGCTGTATTCAAGAAGATAACGGGACGCGGCAGCGATAATCTCCACACACACTCGGACGCTGCTGTTACCACGACTACCAGCATTGTGGAGCAGGGTTTGAGGGAAGAAGCGGGCGGGGGCTCGATCACTGCGACTCCGCTTGACGAGAAGACGACTACACTCGACGCCATCCACAACAGTGGCCCAGACGACTTCACTGTGGATGTTCAGAGTCAGATGGAAACCGCCTACCACCTCCTTCGTGTGGCCTCGTGGCAAGTGGTCTTCTTCCTTATCACCACCGACGTCCTGGGGCCGGTTTCCGCGCCGATGGCCTTTGCAGAGCTCGGCTACGGTCCCGGGGTCCTCGTCTACACCTTCTTCTTTATCCTTGCGTTCACCTCGGGCCAAGTGCTGTGGCGCCTGTACATGCACCTCGACTCGGAGGTGTTCCCGATCACTTGTTATGCCGACATTGGCGAGCGCATCTTTGGTCCATTCGTTCGACATGTGTTCAACGCGCTTCAGTCGCTCCAGCTCCTATTCAACGTGGCCGTCCTGATCGTCGGTAACGGGCAGCCGCTCGCAGCCATCATCAGCTACAAGTTTTGCTACATCGCCTTGAATGTGCTGTGGGCTGTCGCGGGGGCCCTCGGGGGCCAAGTCAAGCACCTGCGCACCTATGCCTGGTTCACCACGGCCAACATCTTTCTCTATCTGGCCGGCATGATCATTGTCGTCACCGGCATCGCCATCTTTCCCCCGGTGCCTCAGATGTCTGGCCACCTCGACCTATCCGAACCGATCGTTCACTCTGGATGGGTCCCTTCGTACACGGAGGGGTGGTACAGCCAGGTCGGTGGCGTGCAGCTGGCCGTGTTTGCCTACGGCGGTGCGATGATCTTCCCCGAGTTCCTCGCCGAGATGCGCCGCCCGAACGATTTTTGGAAGGCCGCGTTCTTCAGCCAGTTCCTGTGCTACTCGGCGTACATGTTTTTTGGCCTCTTTGTGTACTCGTTGTGAGTTGAGGGGTCGGGGACTATTGGTTGACTCGCCAGCCAAGGGCAGTACACCGCCATTCTGCCGTCGCTCAACTTTGCCAACGTGCCGCTTCGGCTGATCGCCAACCTGATTGGGCTGGTTTGTGCCGGTGTAGCAGGCGTTCTCTACGCAAACATTGGCGTCAAGGTATTCTACCAGAACGTCTTGCGCCATTATTTTAGGGCCCCCGCCCTCACCACCCGCCGCGGGTCAGTCATCTGGTCTGTCACAATGTCGCTCTACTGGGCCTTTGCCTGTTTGGTTGGCACAGCCGTTCCCAACCTGAACGCTCTCGTCACTCTCATCGGGGCCGCCTGCATCCTGCAGTTCACGTACACTTTCCCTCCGCTTCTGTTGCTTGGCTTCTGGGTGCAGAAGGACGCCATCGCTGGAGACCACCCGTGGCAGCCTGGCCAGGCAGCCTGGTCGAACCGTGTCGACACGTGGCGTAACCTGTCTCGTTGGAAGCGGGGCTTTGCGCGGTACTGGTATGCCAAGATCGGCCTCATCCTTGTTTTCCTTGCGGCGCTGTCCCTTGCCGGTCTCGGCATCTACGCTGGTGTTCAGATTGCCATCCAGGCGTTCAAGACGTCGGCGACGACGTCGTTTTCCTGTCGTGCTCCGGGGCAGCCGTAGTCAGTTTGTGTTTAATAAAGTATGGGCAGCCGTATTCAGTTTGTGTTTAGTGTATTATCCCCGTTCTAAGAGTCGTTACTGTCGACACAAGGCCTACTAATACATCATGACACGTACTCGCTACACCTTTTGAATGTCCATGTTGATCAACAAGGACGTGTTTGTCAAGTGGCCGCCCAGGTCCCACATGCGGAGGAAGGTCCAGCCAGGAACAGCGTACAGCAGACGGATGGTCGCAGCGGCGATCACTGGGTTGCGCGCCATCTTCTCGTCGCTCTTGAGCAGGATGCGGATGAAGACGAGCTCGCTCTCGTCGTACTCCCACTCGAGGGTCTCGTCCCAAATCGGGTTGACGTTCTCTTCACGATCCTTGCCAGTCTTGCGTTTCGGAGGGTCGTTCTTGAGGTCGTGGGGGTGGATAAGCACGCAGGAGACGTATGGCGCCGTGTACGCTGGGGCATCGGACGCGCCGGCGATGCGCAACCGGAGGCGGCTACGGCACGTGGGCTCGCCAGGCGTGGGCGTCCCACGGAGGTACGCTGGCTTGAGAACATAGCCATCGGTCCCGGCAAACAAGGCGTGGTTAAGCTGCATGCTTGCGCCAAAGCGCTGCCAGTTGAGGGCACACACTTGAGCGCCGATGCCCCAGAACGGTACTGGACGGAGATTGGACGACCGGATGCGGGTGCCGCGGGGGTACACGCGCATCAAGTGCTGCGCATTGTGGTTGGCAATCTTGGCACCTTGCTCAGGAAGGTGGGCACCAAGAGCAGACTCGGAGACGTTGATGAGGTGGTGGTGCGGCGCGTTGTCAAGCGACGACTCGAACCACGAGTTGTTCGGAGGCTTTACGCTTTGGGCGTAGACGCCGATGGCCGCGAGTTCGGGGATGATGCCCTTGGCTTTGGCGGCAGCGGCCTTTTTCTCAGCATCGTAGGCGTGTGCTTGAGCCTTGGCTTCGGCGTCGTCGTCGTCGTCGTCGCCGTCTCCACCCTCGTCACTGTCGTCGGGCTCGTCGTCAAAGTGGTACTCGACCATGACGCAGATCTTGGACTCGAGCTCGTCGAGCCGCACATGGACGCTGTCGTCAATCTCCTCTTGGTGGCCCTTTGCCCTCACAGCCTCGCCGAGGAGCCGGTCGCCCCAGATCTCGTTCATAATGTCGACCATTCGCTGCTGCCCGTGCGGGCCGCAGTGGTTCTCCAAGGACAGGAAAATGGGTGCCGGGGGACGGCGGCCACGCGCGTTGTTCTTGTATGCCGCCTGCTCGGCGTCGAAGACGTCACGAATCGTCTCACACACGGACCGGAACGAGATGTTGGAGACGAGGGTGAACCCGTGGGTCACCTTTGGCTCGTCATTGTCGGACGAGTTGTCCCACGCATCGATTTCGACACACCGCGCACCAGTCTTGAGCGACATCTCGTAGCCTGTGGGGCATGACGTGCCGTAGAGCTGGTGTGCAAGGAGGTACGTGTTGTGGCTGGACGACATGAAGTAGTCGGTGAGCGAGTGCGAGCGGTCGAGGAGCTCGGCAGGGACTCGAAAGTGTGGGCGTGCGATAAGATCTTTGAGCGCTTGAGGGGTGTCCTCGCTGCCGACACCAGCGTTCGCGGCGTCGAGGATGCCATTGTCCGCGATAAACTTGCGCAGGCGCTGGCTAACACGGAGCTGGGCGTCGGATTCCTCACTGTGCCCGAGGCCGCCGCCGGCCATCGAGGTCGGGTCAAAGGCATCGCCCTCGTCGTCGCCATGCTCTTTATGGCCAAAGGGGGATAGTGCTGCAAGCTTGGATGTGAGGCCCATGATGTTGAGGGTGGATGGGTGAGTGGATGGTGGCGAGGTGGATGGACGGCGTGGGAGTGTGTTGTTGTCCTCGGCGTTGGACCTCGATGTCGCCTGCATGTCGCCGTCGCCGTCGCTCCGTCGTCAACAAAAAACGTGGCCCTCTTGGCCGACGTCATAGTTGTGGGGCTCCGCAATGAGCGAGACTACAAGGTCACCTCCCTGCTCTAATGTCCTGTTGAGCTGCCAGGACTGCGCAGCAGAACGTCGCCGGCTGAACTATGCGTCGCTGCGGACTGAACAAGGTTTTGCAGTTGATAATGGACGGATACATGAAATGAGGCGTCAGGTGGATGGGTTGAACATCGCACCATGGCGGCTCCGGCGCCGGCGCTCGAGTCTCTTTCTACAACAAACGGAACATCTACAACGCCTCGATCTGCCCCGCTCGGACGATCTCCTCGCGGTTGATGCGGGATTCGTTGCACAGGGCCCTGAAGATGCCGTCCTCTTCATCGAACAGCTCCAGGGGAGAAGCAAAGCTGACCACCTCACCGGCCTCCACGACGACAATCTTGTCCCAGCCGATGATGGTGCGCAGGCGATGCGCGATACAGATCAGAGTCTTCTGGCTTCGGCGGCACTCTTCACGGATGGCGCGCTGAATCGCGGCGTCTGTTTCGAGGTCGACCGAAGCAGTAGCCTCGTCCAGGACCATGATCTTGGAGTCTCGGACGAGGGCGCGGGCAAGACTAACGAGCGAACGTTCACCGATGCTCAGATTGGACCCATCGGTATCGATGGCCATGTCCAGAGAGAACCGCGCCGTCTTTTCAGAAGACGTTGTCTTGACGAGGTGAGCTCGTGCAAGGGCTTCGTTCAGCACAGCGTCGGGATAGTCGTCGAAGGGGTCGAGGTTGGAGCGTAGAGTTCCACTGAACAGCACAGGGTCTTGGGGTATAATGGAGAGCTTTGAACGCAACTCCTTGAGGCCAATCTTGGACACATCAACACCGTCGATCGAAATAGTCCCAGAGAGAACCTCAACAAGACGGTAGAGTGCTATGGTGAGGGAGCTCTTGCCCGCGCCAGTTCGTCCGACGATACCTACTCGCTGGCCGGGCTCGATGTTTAACGATCTAAGCGGTCAGACTGGGGTACTGGGCGACTCAGGTACACTCACATGCCCTTGAGAACGAGAGGCTGTCCAGGGCGGTACGACATGACCAGCTTGTTTATCTTAATGGCACCTTTGGTTGGCCACTGGGCACCAGGGTCTGTCTCCTTGATCTCGTAGGGAGCCTCTTGGGGGATATCCCCGTCAGAGTACGGCAAGATACGTTCCACCGCGTTCACTGGAATGAATCAGCGAGGGGAAGCAGTAAAAGGACCATACTCAACGTACTCGAAGTCTCAAGCATTGTGCTGACATGTGACAGTGCGGCCAGTTGGTTTGTCGTCGACACCATGTAAGTGAGGATCAAGGCTACCTGCCCTGGGTTGATCGAGCCCCCTCCTGCCGTACACATCAAAGCAACCGCGAAGACAAGGAGCGATCCTGCCATCGCCAGTCGTACAGTGAGCCACGCCTTGCCCCCAAGGTTTGCAAGTGAAGCTCGATTTTGCAAGTCGACGAGTTTCGCATTCTCTGCGACAAATCGTGTCGTTTCACCGTAGGCCCTGATAGTAGGCAAACCAGCAAGAGACTCTGAGAAGTGAGAGAATAGAATGCCGCGATGAAGGGCATCCAGTCGTTGAGTCTCGCGTGCAAAGGGACGGTAGTAGAAGACGACCAGTCTGCTGTAAGTGCGAGTCTTGTGTGATGACCGGCTCACCCATAAACAATTGCAACGACGGCAACACTGCGGGTGGTCAGATTCCGCAAGCGATTGCGACTTACATCGCAACGTAGTAAGGAAAGTGGATAGAAATGACGATAATAGAGCCGATTAGCTGGGACGGAAATCAGCGAGATACAATTGTTCAGCAACATTCTACCCACACTGGCCACTGTTGAGATGGTAAAGCGGAGGGCGACGGGTACCATGTTGTCAATGGTGCTAATGTCTGTCGTGAAGACCCCCTGAATTCGTCCTAGCGGGGTCGTATCAAAGAAGCTCATAGGGCTAAAGAAGACGTGTTTGAGGGCCATGGCGTACAGCGTCCGGGAGGCATTTACAGCCATCAAGGCGAGGGATATACCGGTCAGGCCGTTAAAAGTGGCCCCCAGGATGCCCAGCATCGCGTAAATGCCCTGGTAGAAAGGAGGCAGCCGATGAAAGGCATTCCGCTCCCAGTATGTCAACCAGACACTGCTAGTTAGCTCGGCCAAAGAAGTTACTTACTTGGACATGATTTGACAGCCCTCCATGAGAATGATCATCAGAGCAAGTGGCACAAGCCAAGTCAGATTGCTTGCGACAAGGTATGCCCAGTACACGTATGGTCCGACAGCCCCAGTGACTCGCTTTTCTGCCTGCGTCAAGCGGCCCTGTTCGGGGGATCAGTCGCTGATCTACGAGCCGTACGCACCTTGCCGTCACCACTTCCGGCCCCGTTTTCTATTCTGTCGTTTGAAGTAGATGATTTTGACTGAGTTTTTTCGGCATCCTTCTCATCATGGTGGCCCCCAAAGGCTTCGATGAGGGATTTGAAAGAAGCAGACGAGAGCAGGTCTCCATAGGTCCCTTCTTCAACAATGCGGCCTTCGGCGATCGAGTAAATATAGTCGACATAGGGGAGCAAATGGAGGCCATGGGTCACAAGAAGCACAGTCTTTCCCTCGTTTCTGAGCTGTTGAATCGCCTTATCGAACACAGCCCTACCGACGTGGGCGTCCAGAGCACTGAGCGGGTCGTCTAGAAGCTACACTGTGAGTCTTGAGCCTTTGAGCGAACCCACGAATATATCAGCGTCGAAGTACAGTGCGCGTGCAATGTTCACACGCTGTTTCTGGCCTCCCGACAAGTTGATGCCCTTTTCGCCGATCTACGAGGATGAGAAGGTGTTCTCGACACTGCACGCACCTCTGTCTGATCGCCATCAGGAAGAATCTCCAAGTCACGGGTCATGCTGGCTTGACGAATGCACTTCCAGTACTTCGCTTCATCCCAGGGTTGACCGAACGTGATATTTTCTCGAAGCGTTGCGTTCCGGATCCATGCAGTTTGCTGGCAGTATGCTATGCGACCATCAAACGCGACCTCTCCTTGAGAATCAATAGACGTCATTTCGCCCAAGATTCCTTGAAGGATGCTGCTCTTGCCCGAGCCGACAGGTCCGATGATGGCCGCAAGACGTCCTCGTGGAATCTCAAGATTAAGGCAAGGGATGCTGAAGGCCACTTCGCCCGACTTGGCCTCCGGCCCTTCCCATTGGAAAGATGCGTTTCGAACTCTGATGGCTACGTCAAGGTTGTCGTCTGTCGGGGCGTTGGTGCCTCGCTGCTCCGCTTCAAACACAGCGGCAAGTCGTTGGAGGGCGTTGATAACGTCTGTAAATGATGCCAAGGCTGTCGGAATAGTAAAGAGTGGACCCTGGAGCAGAGCGAAGTAGGTTACGGCAGTGAAGAGATTGGCGATGTCCATGCGGGGGTGAAGAGCCGAGTACATGATGAAAGCAAAGATTGACCCCAAGACGGGCAGAGAATCGAAGATTGTCGATGTCGTTGCTGCCAGGAAGTTGAGATTACGAACACCAGTCATTTCGGAAGCTCGGATGTTGTTGAGACGAGAGAGGAAGGGCAACTCGTACGTGAACAGCTTGACAGTAGACATTGAAGCCAGTAGTTCTTGCAGTAGCTTTGACCGCTGCTGGGTAAACTCGGTTGATTGCCTGCGTTGCTTGAGCGTAGCCTTTGTCAACCAGCTTGTGATGGGGACTGCTACTACAATAACGATGAAGCCAATGATGCCCGAGACGCCAATCTGGAGGCACAAAAGGACCAGACCTGCCACAAGGGTGAAGGGGGTCACCAGCATGACGACCAACAAGCGCGGTGCCAAGGCAACGCGTGAGAGGTCTGACGACATGTGGGTCATGAGTTTGCCGGCAGGATGAGCGGCACGAGAAGCAACAGTGTGCTTGAATGCCGTGGAGAACAGGGCTTGAGACGCCCCCGCTTTAGCGAGAGCACCAGTCTGCGATACGGAAACTTGAAATTGCGCCCCGGAAAGTGAGTCGACGAGGAACAAGAGGAACAGGCCTATAGCCATGGCAATGCCATGACCCATGTTGGGGCGCTCGCTCGCTGCGCCGTGTCTTGCGGCGTACTCTTGCAGATTAGCTACCCGCACAATGTGACGGACCTACCTTGCTGGCTAAAGCGGATGATGGCCTTTGTGAGGAGAGGCGTCAACATTGCCGAGGCGTCCACGACAACCTTGTAGGGCACTGCGTGCCAGACCTGAGGGAATGCGTCCAGCAGAGCGAGCGCAAGAGCTTTACCACCACTTCGTTTCCCTGACCTTTGCCTCCACTCAATGCCGAGGGTGTGGAAACGCTCAACGAAGGTGTCACCAGGGCCGAATGACTCGTAGTCCTTGGGCAGCTTGGTATGCGTGGCGGCGCGGATGGCCCACTGCGTTCGACGAATCCACGACGGGGTGCGTGTGGGTAGTTGGTCGTTCAGGACTCGCGCCTGAGCTTGTCTTTTGTCAATCTTTTCGAGCAGGCGTGTGGCAAGAGTGTCGGCTGGGGATTAGCGTTGTCAGAATGGCATCTGTGGCTCACATTTGCGACTATGGTCCAAGTTCCACAGGTCGGTCGATTCGAGAGGTCGCTGGAAGCCCGTGTGGAGAAGACGGTGTAGCCACTGAGGTCAGACGCGTTCTTGGGAAAGAGAACTTGCATGGAATGTCAACTGGGAAAGGATCGAAGCCTCGGCCAGAGGAATCTCCTCGGCATCGTCAAGAGATTCAGGTGCAGGCGGGGGGGCGTACTTGGCCTTGACGCGCTGCCATCTGAAGGTGAGCAGTGTGTCCACCGCCAGTCACCTACGTTGTGGGTTTGGGGCTTGGAAGCTCCGTCAGTTCGATGGTGTCTTTGGCGCTGCTGGTGTCGCCGTCTGCTCCCATGGTGCTGGCGTCGCCTCCGGTGTTGGCGGCGCCTCTGGTGTTGGCGTCGTCCCCCATAGTGATGGCGCTGAAAACAGATGGCCCGGGTCGACGGTAGGGGTGGCGAGGAGGGGCGGAACGACGCGTCTAGAGTCAGGTGCGTGTCTTTAGGAGCCCCCATGCATGGCTACGGGGCCGACGACTGGCACCATGTGGTGACATCGATAAGGCACCAGGCGCAACAGGCAGTTGCTACACGATAGCGTTTGTTCCTTGTACCCGCGTGGTTTGTCGTGCACAAGTGGCCTAGCGCGACAGGATCCTAGCCCAATACCGTCGAGAGGAACCGCTAGCCTCGCGGATAGCATGTAAAGTTTGGGGCTACTGGGGCCCATCTGCAAGGATTGGACATGCGGTGATTAATGCGGAGTGGTGAGCACGCGGATCCGTTTGTCCCATGACATCAGGACCATGTGGTGAAGAAAACATCCACGATCATCGCGGGTCTTGGCACGTTACCACGACTTGTCAGCGTGGTGGTCGTGCATGTAGAAGAAGGTGAGCAGAGGGCGAGACTACTGTCCCCGCTCTCAACAGTGCGTCGTCTTCACTGCGGGTCGTCCTTCAACTGCGCCATGGATTCGGCCCCTCGAACAGACTCGCGCCCATGGTGGCGCAAGCCAGGCGTCATCTGGCTGTACGCCTTCATCATCACTACCACGGTCGCAGTTGCGATACCAGCTGCATCCCAACGCGAGGAAATGATCCGCCTAGGGTGCTACCTAGTGGAAAACCGGAGCCCCAGTGTCACGTCGGGGGGTGCAAACAACGGTGAGTTGGGGTCTGCGTAGGTGGTTCTTCTGACCGTGCCAGTGACGGCGGGCGGGCACGCGGCTGGCCATTTTGGTGACAGCGCGTCGCTGCTGAACACCGGCCTCGCCACCATCGGCTTTGATGACATTGACCTCGATGCCTGCAAGCACAACGTCAAGGTTCAAAAGCTCCTCGCCCGTATTAGCATGGTGTCCGCGACCACGAGCGGCATCCTCGGCGCCATGTCTACGGCAGCGTGGTCAAGTCTGTCGGACCGCGTCGGCAGAACAAAGATCATGACCTTGACGGTCGTTGGCATGGTTGTCAATGCGTTGGTCTTTCTCTTGGTCTTGATCTTCCCACGGGCTATGCTATATACTGGGGGCTCCGTGCTGTATGTTGGCCTGTTGTCGAAGGGCTCCTGGGTGGCGCCAACCTGTTGACCTCGGTCTATGTCGCCTATCTTGCGGATGTCACATCTGTCGACAACATGGCGATCAATACTGCCGGTTTCAGCACTGCCTCGGCCCTCACTGCCATGGTGTCCCCAATGGTGGGCCCCTTTCTTGTGACGTGGACGGGCGACCGGTGAGTTGGCGTGGGTGTGTCATGTGCTGACGCCAGACTCCTGCCATTCAAAGTAGGCCTAGCACTGATAGTGCTTCTCGCCCTCTTTGTGGCGTTCGCTGTCCCAGAGTCCTTGTCGCCCGAGGCCCGTGACCGGGTTGTCAAGGTCGCCGCCGCGGAGCGGGCCGAGGAGGCCCAGCGAGCCGCGCAAGCTCCGACCCGTGTCCAGCGCATGTGGAATCGGTTCATAAAACACATCCTCGCGCCGTTCGACGCACTGTCAGTGTTCATGCCCAGACCGCACGAAGACGGCCGACCGGGACGCGATTGGAATCTGTTCAACATTGCACTCGTCACCTTCCTCATCACGCTGGCAAGGGTGAGCGTCGACTGTGAAACAAACTGACGAGCAGGAAGAGTCACCAGAAGTACAGTACACCATCTTTGCTTTCGGCTGGGGTCAGGTCGAGCTGGGGCGACGCATGTCGCTGTTGTCCAGCTGGCGCTCAGCCGTCATACTCTCCATCATTCCTTGTAAGTGGGTATTTCGGTCACAGCTAACGTCGAGTGTACCGTTTCGTTCTTAAACCGTTCCTGGCTAAGCGCATGGTGCAACGCGAGTCGACTTCCGAGCCGACTGAGCATACACCACTGTTGCTAGACGCACCGGAAAGTGCCGCGGCCGCCGTCTCAGCCGCAGAGGCTCGTACCAAGACACACATCGACCTCGGTTTCCTCGGCACCGGCCTGTTCGTGGAGATGCTCGGTTATCTGACTATGGGCACCAATGTGAGCGGAAGCGTCTGGCAGTATGTCATCGGCAAGGCGGTTTCGTTCTTCGGCATTCCTGGGTTTCAGGTCATTGAGCCGTTGCTGTTGGAGCTTGGTCCGAAAGACCAGGCGACTGGTCGTCTGTTTGGTGCCAATGCTGTTCTGTCCGCTCTCGGTGGCACGTTTTTCAACTCGATCCTCTTCAACTCGGTGCTGTCGGCTACTATCGGGACGTATGCGCCGGCGTTTTTCCTCGTCGCGGCGTCGCTTTACCTGTTCGCGTTGTTGTCGCTGGCTCTGGTGAGGTTTCGGGTCTAGCAGCGTCGACAGGGCGCCACCTTGGAGGGTGTCTATGTTGTGGAGATACAAAACGGCATGTATCAGAAGGTGTTGTCTCTGTGACGGATTGGTGCCTGGTGGGTTGGCATTGGTGCGACCTTGTGGCCCTGACACAATGCTGCGCGTCGAACCACGTCCTCAGCGTGTGAAGCAGGCACCAGGCACCTGAGCAACGCGAGTGCACGCATGCTGCCTGCGCACGCGCGAGCGTTGTTGCCGAGCTAGGGGGTAACTTCACTGCCTTTGCCATGGATAGAGCTCGGGCATCAGCCTAAACATGGTTGGATTTGTCGTCACTTTGCAATGTGCAAGGTTTTATATTGTGGCAACCGTGGGGACCCACATGGTGTTGTGCCTCTGGAAAAACATGATACCCCCGATACCCCCGCACACTGCGTGATCCTCACGACTTGTGACCTGCCTGGTGCCTGCGGATTGATAAGGGTACTGTTGTTGTTGTGGAGTAATACCCTGTTGCTAGTTCGGTGTGCGGGAGGCAACGCAAAGTGCCTATCGACAGTGTTGCCAGGTGGCAAGGGAGTTAGCCCACAGTGCGGCTCTTCCATGCGTTGCTCCATTAGTTACTTGCATCCAGGGCCGAAGCTACGGCCAGCCATTCACATCAGCCCTGTTGTTGTTCACCCGCGAGCAGCATTGAATTGTTCACCCGCGAGCAGCATTGACCGCCGTTCAGAACGGCCGCTTTGACGCTCTCCCACGATCACAACGTGGGTTTGGACAAACCTCGCGTGTGCTCGACCTTGTGATCTGGCACACCAGCCTCACAGGCAGCTTGGCCGGTCAAAGCTTGGCATCGCCAAGCCCCCAACCCCTCATCGAATGACGATTGCTTCGCGGTGATGCGGAGCGACCTGCTCGAGCTAGGCGCGCACTGCCCGAACAAGAACCGAGACCACTGTCCCTGCCCACCGCCATCGTGACTAGGCGGGACTCGGGTGCGAGATGAAAACGAGGGCAGAGATAAACAAGCGTGGACAGGAGGTGGCGACGCGACGCCAAGCTCAATCGTCGACGCGCCGCTGGGCTACGTGACATGCTGCCGCTTCCATACCTATCCCGCGCCATCCTACAACACGCACCGAGTCCAGTACCGAGGATCCCACCCGACCACAATCTCAGAGATGTGCTGCAGATTCGCCAACCCGCGCTCGAGCTCATCATTGCCCACCTCGGTCGAGTGGAGGTAGTCCGACCCACACGCGTTGATGTAGCTGAGCCGGTGCGCCAGACCCGTCCCCAGAATGTGGATCGAGCGCAGGTTGGCGGTCGACAGTACCTGCGACACCGTATCCACCATATCCAATGGCCAGCGTGCAAGTCTGCCCCGGTCGAGATGGCCCATGTCGACACCGTGCCGCACCCCCATGTGCCAGATGTGCGCCGCGATCCACTGCTGTCCCATGAGTACCTCGACCCACCACACCTCGTCCCAGGTGCTCAGAGCCGGTTGGACAGCGGCAAACGTCTTGGGGCAGATCGAAGCCGCCGCGCGCTCGAGCTTGGTCGCGTATGCGAGCACGTCGTCTGCGCCGAGATGACAGCTGGCGAGGTTGCATGCGTCGCGCGCACACCGTGTAAACTCGGGCGTGACGATGTCAAACAGGTTGGTGAGGAGCGCGAGGTGCGAGACCTCGACGGCGCGCGTGTCGGTGCTGAACAGGCGGTACGCTGGATCGATTGCGTCGTCAAACGCCGGGAGGAGAGGCGTTTGGCCGAGGCACACCACCTGGCTTGTGCCCTGCCGCAGCTCGCATGCTCTGGGGATCAGCCAGGCTCACAGAAGCATACTCACCGGTTGCGTGTCACTACAAAACAGTACACGGCCATGGTTCGTGACCGCTCCGCCGCGTCCATGCCGGCGTACGTGCCCGCATGGTGCAGCCCCATCGACCGAGCGAGGTGCGCCGACTCTGCTATCCGAAAGTGGCCGGCCTCGTCGCCAAACACAATGGAAAAGTACAAGCCAAGGTGGAACGTGGTGATGACCTGCTCGAGTTTCGTGTTGGCGCCGAGGGCAGTCGTGTAGTGTCGTAGCGTGACCTCGGCAATGACGCGTTCGCGGCGTTGCCGGGCTTCATCAGAGTCGTCGCTGCGTATCACCTCAGAGGTGAAGGCCATGGTGAGGGCGCACAGCGCGAGGACCATGGTGTCGAACACGTGCGTGTGATCGTGCGCCTGCAGCCGTTCGAGAAACCACGCGCGGTCGAGGAACGGGTAACATGGGTGAATGTGGTGAAAGTACTTTGCCACCAGAGTGTCGATCTCGGCTGGCGTGAGGACGGTCGAGATGGTGCGAGCGAGGGGGAGGGAAGTGGTGGGTGTTAGGGCGAGCGGGGAGATGTCGAGTGTGAGGGCAGAAGAAGATGGAGTGGGGGACAGGCCAAGGTCGCTCCCGCTTGGCAGCTGCATCTGGGATGTCAGCGGCATGGCTCGCTGGTGACCTACCTCGTTGCTCGGCAGCACCACGTCGCCCATACTCGCTTGATTTTCTTTTTGCGCCTCCTCGTCCTCCTGCAGCTTCTTGAGCCGCTCCACAATCGTCCCTTTGGGCCCCCGCTTCTTGAGCTTGGTACGGTACGTGCACCGCAGCTCGGCCTTGACGCACATCGAGCACTGTAACGCACGATTGCACTTGCGTCAGCGAGCTCTGAAGCGGGACGTACCTTTCGCCGGCGGATCTGGCACTGGTCGCACGACTGGGTCATGGCGGGCCCCATGCCAGAAGATAAGAGAGGGAGCTCCATCGTCTCTGGCACTAGCGCGATGAGATTGGAATGGTGCGAGGGGTAGGAGCTGCGTGTTATCTATGCTGTGATGGTGGGCAAACTGCGGGAAAATGGCGGGCAAACTGTGGAGGTGGAGATATTGCGGGGGAGGGTGGAGAATTGGCGTGGCAGCGAGCATGTGGCCATGTCGCTGCTCACATGCTCATAAGACCGGGTCATGCAGCGCCAGTGAACGACAAAGCACGATGGTGACCGAGAACCCCAACTCCTGCGGCGTCGACCTCGACGAGATCCTGGCCTTTGCCATCGCCCTGGCGCGAGAGGTGGGTCCACCCATCACCCACGTGCTCACACCCAGGCGGGTGATCTCATCCGTAAAGGTCAAGCAGGCATCTTCAAGTCCCAGGCAGCCACCCAGACGAAGGCCAACTCGGTCGACGTAAGCTGCCACAGTAGGGTGGAGCTGATTTCAGCTCGTGACCGAGGTTGACAAGGCCGTCGAGTCGTTCATCCTCGGCCGGATCCGCAAGGCATACCCCCAGCACCTGTTGTGAGTTGTCATTGGGTTAATGACTGAGACAGTGTCGGCGAGGAAACATACGACGGGCAAGTGATCACCGATGCCCCGACATGGATTGGTATGTTGTGTATCGGGGTATGCTGACCGGCAGTCGAGTGAGCGAGCGGCCGGCAGGTGGAGACTGACCACAGCCCGATTGACGGTACCACAAACTTTGTACGTGACAACCGTGGACACGCTGACACGAGATTCACGGATACCCCATGGCCGCGACAAGCATCGGGCTTACGGTCGGCGGTGTCCCCGTCATCGGGGTGGTGTACAACCCCTTCCTGGACCTGATGTACTCGGCTGCAGCGGGGCGCGGGGCATACCTGAACGAGGCGACCCGTCTCCCACTCACCGGTAGCCGCCCGCTGCCGGATCTCGGACACGCCCTGTAAGTCCCCCTCCGGCACGACATGTCTGACGCTAGCGTCTCTGTCGACATTGGTGGCTCGCGCCGCCCTTCGGTCCTCACCTCCCGTCTGCGCACCTTCGAGCTCCTCGCTGGGGAGCCGGAGCACGGTGGGCACATGGTGCACTCGCTCCGCAGCATCGGGTGCGCCTCGCTCAATATCTGTCAAGTTGCAGCAGGAGGCCAGGACATGCACTGGGAGATTGGGGTGAGTTTGAGTCAGGCGTATGCTGACGACAGTGCTGGGCTTGGGACGTATGTGTAGGTTGCCAGCTGGTGATAGAGCTGAAACCAGGCTGGGATATGTATCCTCACCGAGGCGGGCGGCGCGGTGTTTGGGGGCAAGAAGACGTCCCTCACGGGCCAGCCGACCACGGCGTTGCTCGGTAAGTCTCCTCGGGGGGTCACGCTGATGGTAGTCGGTCGCAAGTACCTCTTTGTACGCAACATTGCGCCAGGACAGAGCGAGTCGCGTGTCGAGGTTCAGAAACGGTTCGCAAAGGAGTTTTACGCCTTGACCGATGACATTGAGCCTTGAGGTTGGTAGAGTCGCTTGTAGGAGAATGGATACCTCTACGGTTCTTGAACTTGCGCAGATGCGGCATGGCTGAGAGTCAGGGCGGTCGTCCCGGGATCAACATGCGCATTGGCGAGTTGAATATTAGTGAAGAGATGGATGAATGAAGGACCTAGCCTACTGCTGGCGACGCTTCGGGGCATGTGTCTCGAATAAGAGGCTCGAGCCGCAACCCCGAGGTTGCCCGCCACTGCACCTGGAAGCCTTGACCGAGCGACCGGGCACCTACTACAATAGATCTGCAGCTGGCGTCCATGAGCACTTGAAGGTGCGCTGCCGACGCCAGGGTGCAAGGACCAGCTCCAAGACGCACTCGCATAGTCTGACCGGATGCCTGACCGGATGCACTTCATTCCAACCTGCCACGCGCTGTACCAGTGGGGGCGATCTGTGCACGACTCCTTGACCCCGAGACGCGGCGTAGACTCAACATGCATCTGTCTTTCTAACCCATTGGTCTCTAACCCGCCAGGTCGGCGGCGCGTTATGCCATGATGTGGCTGACGTTCCGCTTGCCCATGGCCGTCATCCTCTGATTCAGGTGGTCAAACGGATCGGCTACGCAGCATCAGCAGACACACCCAAGCCGCCACGACCCAAGTCGCCACGCACCAACAATGTAGCTGAAGCCCTGCTGGATCAGCGCGTCCAAATCGACCCGCGTATCCTCGTCGCCCTCGGCGGGCGGGCGTCCGAGCACGCCGCCACGAACAATGATACCGTGTCTACCATTGTCAGCTCACTCGGTACGCCCACCTACCCTTCGCGGTACATCATCTTGACTTTTGGGCCAGACGCGAGAAGGTCGGCGCGGACAGCCGAGTCGTCCCACGCCATCGCGTCAACGTCGTAGTACCTCTGCGGGACATCGCCGCCAATGAACCACGATCCGACGCCGATTCCCGTCGAGAGGATGTAGTCGAGAGCCAACTGGAGCATGCCGCCCGGCTTGGGGACATGCAGCTCGTAGTTGATCAGGTAAGGGCAGCTCTGCCACGCTTGGATGGAGGGCAGCACTGACGTCAGCAGCGTCGCCGGCACTACGCACCCGTGTCATCCTCGTGCTCGTAGAAGAGGACGAAGGGTGGGGCGTCTCCGCGCTCCAGCGCCTTCTTGATCCATTCCTGGGCCTCCCACACAGCCGGGGTAGGGAAGACCTCGCCCTTGGGCTTCCAGAGGCACCACTCTGTGCGTCAGCGCGGTTGTCTGGGTGCATACCCACCCTTTGCCGGCACCCCAGCCGCATTGGCATAGCCGCAGATGACGTCGTACCCGGGCGCCATGGCGTCTAGGTCCTTGACGTCGATCTGGACGACGATGTTGATGCCCTCGGCGTGGATGAACTCGAGGCTGGGGTCAGTACTGTCCTTGCAGGCAGTCGCTTACAGCTCCTTGAGCAGGATTGGCCTCTCTGTGGTCACGTTGCCGCTATCGTCGCGGAGGTGGAGGTGCTCCATCCCTCCAAACCAGTCCGTCTCCTTGACCAGGGGCGAGTATCCGTGACCGGTGAACGGGTTGTGGTAGGCTTCTCCAGGTGGGGGCTGCACGTCGGTCAAGCGCCCCATTCCCGCGTCGTGGAACACGACGACTTGTCCATCACGCGTGAGGCGGATATCAATCTCGATGCCCTCGTACCCGTGCTGAGCGGCGGCGGACACGGCGGACAGGCTGTTCTCGGTCGTGGAGCCGAGGCAGCGGAGCGCGCGGTGGGCAAAGACATTGACGAGGTCGGGGGACGGGCGCTTGATCGAGTGCAGCACCTTGCGAACGTCGTAAGCGGGGTAGGCGGTCATGGTCGCGTCGTGGTGTGCTGCGACGTGGTGCGCTGCTACATGACGCAGGCACGCGTTATGTACACACACGACGTACACGACCCAGTCGCCGCAAACGTGGTTTCTTCTCTACCTGACAGCTGAGGGTTGGATGACCCTGGGCCCCACAATAAACGCACGATTAACCCGCACTTTTCCCACTGTCAACAAGAGCTCGGGACAAGGCCGGCATCTGGCCGATGCAGGCCTTCAGGGACAGTGATTACAGAGATCTTTTCTGTCGTCTCTACATGAGCAACCCCGTGTCATGTAGCTATCACAGATTCCCCGCATCGCCCGCTCTCCCCCACCCGCGCACACGTTCCGTCTGGGCATCCCCCAGCCTCGGTGGTTCCACAGATAACCCGCAGAGTATCCACGGTGGTGTAGTCTGGAGTCTCTGAGGCTTCTTTGACACCTCCACACACGTTGGGCTCGGTGGCGGCTGCGTTCTCGCTGGCTGCCTCGATGTGTCGTGTATAAAGCAGCGAGGTTGGTGTCGACGGATCCCCACCCCCGCCTCGAAAGCAGTCGGCACAATGGCCATCGCTACCTCGGACAAGCCGTCTGGCGATTACATGGACACGCCCCACGTCCTCGACGAGATCAAGGACAAGCCCGACGTCCTCGACGAGCTCAAGGACGCCCCCACTCCACTAGCAAGCCAGTTCCTTCACCTCAACCGCTGGCAAACGACCAAGACTTTCTGGCGCGCGACCCTCTGCTGCTTTTTTGGCGGCGTCTGCGTCCTAATGGAGGGCTACCAAGGCTCCATCACTGGTACGTCGGCCGTGTGCACCCCACTCTGACACCCAGGCTCGATCGTGTCCAACGTCGGCTTCATAGACCAGTTTGGCACCTATATCCCAGCCACCGGCAAGAAGTCTCTTGCCGCCGAATACGTTTCGGCGTGGGGCGGCACTGTGAGTCCTGCATCTACTGCAGCCGCTCACAACCCCAGGGCGCGGCGTTTGGCATCCTCGGACACCAGCTCAGTACGCTCATCGCCGACAGGTGGGGCCGCCGCGTCGCGTTCCTTCTGTCTGCCGTCGCCGTTATTGCCGGTGTTCTTGTCGAGCAGTTTGTCACGACCATGGCTGGCTGGCTCGGGGCCAAGATGGTGGCGGGACTCGCCGGGGGCATGGGCCAGGCGACGTCGCTCTTGGTAGGTTGGTCGTGTTGCACGCCTCTGAGACCCAGTACATCTCCGAGGTCGCTCCTGTTCAGAACCGTGGTGCCCTGCTCTGCTGGTAGGTTAGGAGCTTCACTTATCTCTGACCCCAGCTACGGCCTGTTCCTCGCTCTTGGCCAGCTCTCCTCGGCCATCGCACTCGAAGTCGTCAACGTGACCAACCCGCACCACTGGCGCCTTGCAATCTACTCCGAGTGGGTTCTTGTCGGCCTCTTTATCCTCTGCCTGCCCTTCCTCGTCGAGTCGCCATGGTATTATGCCCGCAAGGGCCTCGACGAGCAGGCCAAGGTCGCGCTCGCGAAGCTCAACGGCGCCGTGGCCGGCTACGACGTCGAGCACGAGTACCTCGTCATGAAGACGGAGCTGGAGCACGAGGCAGCCCAGCGGCGCAACGTCGAGGCATCGACATACCGTGAGATTTTTATGGGCACCCACTTCAAACGCACCATGGCGAGCTTCTTTGGTGTTATCATGCTGCAGTGGTCGGGCGCGTCGGTCGTCTTCTCGTACGCGACGTGTGAGTGGTGCGAGTGTGCAACGCTGACCGCAGACTTCTTGCAGCAGGCCGGCATCAAGAAGCCGTTCCAGGCGACGTGTATCGTCTAGTACGTCGATTCGTCTGTCGCCACTGACGCCAGCTCGCTCCTCGTCGCCATGGTCATTGTGTCGTTCTACACGACTGAAAAGTTTGGTCGCCGCACACTCATCTTCACTGGCGGCACGGGATGCTTCGTGTGCAACCTCATCCTCGGCGCCCTCGGTACGGTCGAGCGCACCGATCCGGTCCTGAATGCGACCTTGGGCGTCATTTGCATCTGGGTGCTCTTCTACGCCGGCTGTCTTGCAGGCGTCGGATGGGGACTGACGTCCGAGATCTCGACCCCTCGCCTGCGTGCTCGCACTACCGGCGTCGTGATCTCCATGTCCATGTGTTTCAGTCTCATGTTTGGCTACACTGTGAGTGGCCTATTTACCGAGTCGTTCGCTAACCCTCAGGTCCCCCTCATGCTGGCGTATACAGGCAAGGGTGCGCGCGGGTGGGGCGTCAAGACCATGTTTCTGTTCGCCTGTCTCGGCGGCATCGGCCTTGTCGTCAATTTCTTCATCCTCCCAGAAGTCGGCGGCCGCACGTTTGCCGAGGTCGACGAGATGTATGAGGCACATGTGGCCCCGCGCAAGATGAAGGGGTATGTCACGGCGGCGCAGAAGGCAGGGAAGGAAGAGGGTGTGTAGGGGTAGAGTGTGAAGGGAGGTCGGAATAGGACGGCATCGGGGTGGGGTGCGGTGTGCTGTAGGTGCGCGCGAATGCATGAGGATGCCACAAGCCGCTTCCGCGTCGATACCTCGTTGAACCTGGATTGACATTTGCACCATCACGCCGCTGTGGTTGGGGGAAGCTCGTCACACCTTCTTAGACGGATCACCCCGTTGAGATGAAGAGTGCATAGAACAAAGATACGGCGTCGAGTTTACGTCGCGGCGGCGTCGCCTCAAAAGGGCATGAGTCTTTGCTTGCAACACATTCCACTTTCCTCGACACGCCACGTTGCCTGCAGACTATAGTGACGCCCGAATATCCGTGCCCGACGCGACCGCTGCCAGCCAGTCGAGGCGCTTCTTGGTAACCTCGAAGCACTCTGGAAGTCCAGTCTCGTCCCAATTGGCTCCTCCGATGAGCTTTGCAAGAGCTGGGGCACATGTAAATATCCTCGCCTGGGTTGTGGTTAGCCGCTACCCACCAAAGTGCTTACTCACCATGCCATGTCCATTGTGGCCGCAGCACATCCATTGGCCGCGCTTCCCGGGGACGGCTCCGACAAACGGGACCGTGTCAGCGCTCTGGAACGTCAGCCGTGCTTGATGGGCTGCACCTACCATGCCGAGGATGCCGCTCCAAGCGTGATCGTAACGCACTGCCGCGCCACGCGTTGCTGCGTTCGCATCCCTACCGTCAGTGCTGTTGGCATCCTCGGGCGCACCATTGAAAGCCTGCACTTCCGAGCTCGCGTACCGACTCGGTGACCGGCTCAAAGTCGACGAGACTGTCATCCGTCTTGCGTGGTGCGTCCTCGTCAACGTGCTCCCGAAGTCGGTGAATATTCTTTCCGCTGCCGCCAACGAGAATGTTGCCATCGGATGTTGAGCGCGGGTTGACAGAGTACAGTGCGTCTTTGTAAATGACAGCGTACGAGTTCTGGAGCACCTGCGAGCCGGCCATTGTGCTGGGTGGAATGACACGGTTGCACATGTGTGGCATTGGCTCAATGATGCCACGGACCTCTGGAAGAAGGGCACTTGCGTAGGCATTGGTGGCATGAACAACTGAGGCGGTGGAGATTGACCCGCGCCCAGTGTGCACCGTCCAGGCATCCGCTGAGCCAGTCACGCCGGTGGCTGGAGTCCATGTCTGGAGATTCATCCCGAGGTCTAGACACTGCCGGATCACGAACGCCACTGCTTGTGAGCCCACATCACGGTGCAAAACTAACCTAGTTTCCATGGGTGGAGTGTTGCGGCATCCCACGCATAAGCTGCCTGCGCGTCGGGCAGGCGGGATATCTGCAATCAGCGACGGGAGGACCAACGCGCTTACCTTTGCAGCTTCGGCGGGGCTTGTCGTGACTTGAATCTTGGAGGCGTCGCCTCCAGCCCTGGTGAACGCGGCAAACGTCTCGGCAGCGACAGCGGCGGACTCGGCATCCATGAGAACATCGAGCTCCGCGTCAGAAGTTTCCGTCGTTATTCACAGCTCACAGTCTTCCCCGTCCACAAGTCGCACTGTACGTCGTTGGTCTTGACATAGGCGACCAGTGCGTCGAGTGTTTCTCCCTCGTTGGCGAGAATCTGGTGGTCAACTTTGAAATCCTTCGCTGCCACACCTTGAGAGCCATCTCGTCACCGAAGCGAGAAGCATAGTCGCGAAAGCCACGCCACTGGTCTGGCTTGCAGTGCCCAGCATTCCGTCCCGTGGCACCGGAACACAGCTCGCGGGCTTCAAGCATGACGATTGAGGTTGAAGGGCTCGCCTTGAGCAGAGACAAGGCAGCCAAGGCTCCGGTGATCTGCGGCGTTCAGCCACAACTCGCAGCAGATGAGATGACCTACACCTGATCCAATCACCACCACATCAGCAGTGCTTGGTAGGTCATCTGTGGTGCGGTGGTCTAAGAGTGGGTCGGCGCGCACCGTCTGCAGCCAGTGCGAGATGCTCATGCCCTCGGCGATGGGCAGGCCGATGGTCTCGCGGACTGGAGCGCCGTCAATCTTGGCGCGCATGACCTGCAGGGGTTGAGGCGGGCTGGTTCATGCCTTGCATGCCTCTTGGGGGCCAGTACATATAATGTGTTACACCTGCCACGGTATCCGCTTTTGCTATCATGACCCTATGCATCGAAGAGGTGCGGCTGCGCTTAGAGACGTTGAACGCCGTTGCGGTGCTCCGCAGATGTGGATCTGGATTGGCTTCCATTGGCCAGTGTCGGCGGCAACAGCGGCAGCGCCTGCGGTTGCGGTTGCGGCTGCGGCTGCGGGCCCATCTTGCCTTTGTTTTTGTCAGTCTCACCTTCATCACCCGCTCCGTATCGTTGTGCTTATCCATGTCTGCGGCTGCGCTTCCACCCCGCTCTCCAACCAGATGCCCCACAAACTCGTCCTTGATCAGCGCGGCGCGGGGCTGATAACGTCCCAGTCGAGCGGTTCATAAGGCAACCGACACAGAGCCCAGCTCCCTCACTCTTCCTCGAGTCCAACCAACAACACAACATGTCTGACATGGAGAAGGCCCCAGACGCCGTCGACGTAGTCGGCGTTGCGCAAGCTCACAGCTCCACCAGCAGTCAAGTCGTGAGCGGCGCCCACCGGTGAGGCCGGCGCGTGTCGTACCAACTTGTTCACGCTGACTGGCATCCAGCGGCCTGCGCATGCGACACCTTCAGCTCATCGCCATCTCTGGTGCTATCGGCTCGTCTGTTTTCATATCCATCGGCAATCCCTTGACTGGAGGTCCTCTCGCACTCCTCATCGGAGTCTCCATCTGGTCGTCGGTCGTCTGGGTAAGCCCTACTCGGTGGGGAAAAGAAGCTGATGATTACCAGGCTTTCAGCAACTGCCTCATTGAGATGTGCACCCTTCTGCCCGTCGATGGCGGATTCGTTCATTACGCAGACCGATTCCTCGACCCGGCTGTTGGTTTCTCGCTTGGCTGTGCGTCTACGCTGCCCCGTTGTACTGACGCTGCACCAGGGAACTACTTCATTTCACAAGTCGCTCTTATCTGCTCCGAGCTGGCCGGTCAGTGTCTGACCGTGGCCACTGGGATGCCCAGGCTGACTGTCACCAGCATTCAACGTCATTGTTGCGTATTGGGATCCAAACCTCAATCCTGCAATCTGCATCTCGACTGGCCTGGTGCTCCTAGTCATTGTTCAGGTGGTCAATGTCCGGGTCTACGGCGAGACTGGTGAGACTGTGAGAGACGAGCACGAGACTAACGTTGCTCAGAGTTCTGGATCAGCATCCTCAAAGTATTCATGATCTTTGGGGCGTTTCTCTTCACAATCATCACAATGTGCGGTGCGAACCCAATCCATGATCGTTACGGCTTTCGGTAAGCCTGTGAGGATCAAAGCCCCCTCTAACCATGAAGGTACTGGAAGGACCCGGGACCGTTTGCCTCATCAACTGCTACTGGACGCGCGTACGACATCTGGAAGGCCCTCCAGTGGGGAGCATTTGCCATTGTGAGTGACGCTACTGGGCATTGCTCATGTCTCCCAGGTCGGCCCCGACTACATTGCTCTCGTGGCAGGCGAAGTAAAGCACCCGCGTCGTGTCATTCCCAAGGCCTATCGGGCCACCGTGTTCCGCATCATTGCCTTCTATATCGGTGGCGCATTCTTTGTGGGTATCAATGCGCCGTCCAACTCGCATTCGCTGCTCAGTGCTACGACCAAGACTGCTCGCTCCCCCGTAAGTTGACATGTCATTTCCGAGACACACCCTGACCAGCGGACGCAGTATGTCATCAACATGACACGACTCAAGATCTCCTCGGCCCTTCCCTCTGTCCTGTCCGCCGGTCTGCTCATTTCTCTGTTCTCGTCTGGGTCGTCAATGGCCTTCGCGGCGAGCCGCACGCTTTTTGCTCTCGGACTTCAAGGTCAGGCGCCTAGGATTGTCACGCGAACCAATCGGTACGGATTGCCATACGTCTGCGTCCTTATCACGCTGGCTCTCGGATGTCTGTCGTTTCTGGCACTTTCAAGCGGAACGTCCAGAGGTTGGTTAACACCGTGGTGTCTTGCTAATACGTCCACAGTCCTGGTTTGGCTCATCAATTTGACCACTGCGACTCAACTCCTCACCCAGATTGTCGTCGCTGCGTGAGTTGGCCCGCGGGAGACCGTTTCTGACGCCAACTCTCAGCTCTTACATTCGTTTTCGAGCGGGTATGAAGGCCCAGAACCTCGGACCCGACTTTCTCCCAGCCAAGGGGTACCTGCAGCCTTGGTCGGCCTGGTACTTGCTTTTCATGGCGTCGTTTGCCCTCATCTTCAGGTAAGGATGTGCTCAGGCCGCTGATGATGCGCTGACATCGTAACAGCGGCTACTTCTTCTTCGCACCAGGCCAGTTCAGCGTCACCGACTTTCTCTTCACATACGGCGCCGTCTTCATTTTCATCGCCCTGTTTATTCTGTGGAAATGCAAGGGTGCGCGGCATGCCGACCAGCCGTTTGGCATACCTACTTCTGCCATGGACTTTGTCAGCAACCTCGAAGACCTCGAAGAGATGACGAGGGTGGAGGAGGAGAAGTGGGCAACTGAGCATGCCGGGTTGGTTGATAGGATCGTGGACAGGATCTTTTGAGCGATGGGGAGTGGGTTAAGCGCGGTTGTAGTTGGCGGAGACACAGCCCAAGTAAAGTCGAACAAGATGATGTGATGGAAAATTGTGGCTCCTGTTAGGCCAAGGGTCTCGGCAAGACAACACGGGTGTGAATTCGATTTCTCTAATCCTTCCAGCTGCTTTCAGCGGTCTGGGACCCGGGGACCTCCCCGCGAGGGCAGGGGCAAGGTATGCTAGTCCAAGCCGCGGAGCCCGTCCCAGGTTGCATGCTGTGCCACAGCTGCCATGGCGACATACCTCCACCAGTCGTAGCAGACACCGGCTTATCGCCGCCCCGAAAGTCCCTGTTTCCGGAGACCCCATTGTATCCTGAACCAGTTGTCAACAGCATCACTCATGACTTGATATCTACCACTCCGATACGCGGCCTCACACGAGCATCAATGGACAGCTTTTCTGATCCATATGCCCCTCGGTTCAGGCGAACCCGTACCGGGTGTCTCGGCTGCCGGCGCTCCAAGCACAAGTGCGTCGACTTCTTCATGCCCAAGCCTGACCCCGCACCCAGATGCGACGAGGAGAAGCCGAGCTGTCGACGCTGTGCTCGGCAGTCGCGAGCGGTTAGTATATAGTGTGTGGACGCCGTGACTGAACATGTTCCCAGTGCGTCTACCCCGGCTCCTCCCTGCCCCCACAAGTCGGTTCGTCAACGCGCGCAATCTCCACCCGCCGAAGCTTCTCCAGAGGAGCAAGCGCAGTCTCGCCAGATGGCGGTATCCTCCAGCCCCTGGCGGCCGTCTTCAACGCCGTCCCATCTGAGCTGCCGCCAGTGGACACGCTCGCGCTCATCTACCCGGATGCCGAGGAGCGGTCGCTCGTGAGTTTGTACCCCAAAGACTTTGGCTGACGGCAGATGTCCCACTTTCTGTGCTTTGGTGCGCGCTGTCGTGTTGCCGACCGCTGACCATACACAGGCACTGTCAACATGTGTGCCATCCAGCAGCGCGACCGTCCGATCAAGTTCTTTGACATTGGACGCTCCATCTTCAACCCGCGCGGCTCGTCGGTCGAGGCCGATTCCCTCCTCCTTTCGCTCGTGTCGATCGCGGCCGCGCATCGCTCTGCAATGACCACGCAGCAGGACAAGGGTTATCTTACATCCTCTCCTGTTGGGGCATGGGGCACGCCGTCGCCGCACAGTCCTGGTCCCGCCAGTCATTCCCCTGCTCGTCTCCGCGCGGTAAGCGGCCACATGTCGAAGACGTCCATCGAGCTGGGACAGACCGCCATCCTGTTCAAGCTAAGCAATGACAATGCTTCGACCGACACTGCGGCGACAGTTCTGACGGGAGTCATCGGGGCCATTATCTCGCAGGTCATGCTCGTCGGCTCCTTGTGGAAGAAGGCCTTCGGGATCGGGCTTGAGGTCGTCAAGTTGCAGGGCGGGCCTGCAGCCATGCTGGAGGCTGCTCGGGCTAACTCCCCGTCATCGCTGACAAGTGTCCGGTCGTTGTTAGAAAGCCTGGCCTGGGTCGACGTTGTCCATTGCCTCGGCTCGTACTCGGCGCCGAGTGTGCTGACTGACGCCTTCCAGCCGTGGTGGTGAGTTGATACGGTGAGATGATGCGCGAGCTGACTCGCCTCGCCAGGTTTGACTACGCCCAAGACGAGAGCGACGGCCGCGACACGTTCGAGTATGGGTTTGGGATGGCCAGAGGAATATTTGAGCTGGTAGGCCTGGTGGCGGTGCAAGGCGCTGAAGCCCAGGCAAACCGTGTCAACCTTCTCGTCCACGAGCGCCGAGTACTGAGCTCGCTTCCAAATGCCAAATACCTGAGCGACAGCGACCAGCGGGTCCAGGAAATCCTGCTCGAGTTGACTGTATGGGAGAGTGGGGTGGTGCCAGACGGCTCGACCCTGTCCCGTGTCCAGCTCGGCAACATGATTATGGTCCACACCCTCCTGGTGGGTAACATCAGAGTGTTTCCGGCTGACGGCAAGGTCGTTGTCCATGTCGAGCTCCTGCACTGCCCTCACTCGCACGCATCTGTCCAAGCTTCGGCGGCGGCCGCGCTCAACTACCTCGAAGCGTCGCGGCAGTCCTTTGTCGTAGGCATGCTGGTGCCAACACTTATCACGGGTATGCCGAGCGCGTAGGCTTTCGGCTGACAACTCTAGGGTCCATGATGCTGGACAGCCAAGGGCAAGAGCAGGCGCGCGGCGTAGTCGCCTTTATGCGGTCGACTGTCAGCTACGGATACGATACGGAAGAAGCGCTCAGGATTCTGGACAAGGTGCGTGGCGCGATGCAGCGGGCGGTGTTGACAATCTCAGATCTATGCCCTGCGGCGAGACGGGGCGGTGGATCCACCCTGGCGCGACCACATCGGCGATGTGCTATTACTCTAGGTTTGTAGCATCGCATGGGGTGGTGTGGGGGGGAGGGGTTTGCGATGTTCGATGTGAGCCACGGGCAATGTGTTGTATGACCCAGTAGCATCAGCCGCTGCCGATGGCTGGTATCAACCGCGAGAGCTGTAGGCGCTCAGTGCAGTAACCAGACGGGTTTGGGATGGTCCGCGCGCTGTGCAGTGCCTTGTCAACCCTTCCATCAACGACCGACAGGCACAACGTTTGTCTTATCGGACGCTCCTCAGTCGGCCATGGAACACGCAGACGTTCTTAGTCGGACATGCAGATGGCACTAGGTACACACATCGTGAGTATCTGGTAGGCATTCATGGTATGACAGGGAGTAGACAGGAGCACATTGGAGCGCGTGGTCGGTAGTGGGTGTACGTTGCGCGCTTGGTCATGGAGCAGCGCGTCCATGGCAAACTATGCTCAACGTATACTTTCCAAGCTTGGACGAAGTTCACCCCGCCTAGACTTGCGCGTCGCCGACGATGAGCTAGAAGCCGTAGTGCCTTGGCCCGTCACTTGGCACGTCCTTGGCGATTGTCTCTTGGCCCGCCAAGCGGCTCGTGTGAGCCAGCGTGGCGCGGCAGCCTCCCGTACGTGCGTTCCCAAAGTTGTCTCAAATGTACACGGCGTAGTGCGTCGGTGGAAACGCCAGAGCCGTGGTTGGTGCCAGGAAGGCAAGTGAGTGTTGTACGGATGGTGTGAGCCAACAACGTTGCTCCTGTCAACCATCAAGATAACGCCGCAATCTACAGGACGTGCGGTGTCCTACAGTGTGGTTGTGAAGAGGACGATGCCCGGTCTCAAGGCCGAGTAATGTCGTCTGCTCATTGTGGCGACGGGCCCCTGCTACCCGGCAGTCCCACCACTTGCGTACCGCCCTTGCTGCCAAGTAGACAGATAGATGTTTGGCTACCATCCAAACCACACAGACGGGTGACAGGCGCGGCAAACAGTTCCCCTTCGCCTTTAGGCCCCAGGCCCCACACATGACCCGGTGATGTCTGAATTGCGCAGAAAACACGTGATGGTTCGACCCGACAAAGCATTCATGGCGGGCTGTCAGACCAAGGCCAAATGCCAAGGCGACCCATAAGGTCTAAGGTCTCACCCACTCCGCTTCTTTCGGGCCGGGCTCCACAGCCCAGTGCCTCGTGCCAAGAACTGGCCGTGGCATCACATGGCCCAACGCGTCTCAATCTGCTCCCTCACGTCGATCTAGTGCATCCGACCTCAGCAAACGCGTCCCTGGAGCACCATACCCCGTGTCATCGCACCTGGAGGGTTGCCACGCCCAAGGGTTGGGTTTGCGGCTACCTAGAGGCTCGAAGCCTTGGAGGCCAAGGCTTTTGGAACGCCAACTCGGGCCCACCGTCTCGGTCGGCGAGAGGAGGGAGCGTGCGGGGCGAGGGCGGGCAGAGCCCAGAAGGATGGTGAGTTGGACTATGGGGAGCCAAGAGATGTTGCGCAGCGGTCATTCGCCCAGCAGTCATGTGCTGTACATAGGGTTAGGGGGTTAGGGGGTTAGGGGGTTAGGGGGTTAGGGGTTAGGGGGTTAGGGGGTTAGGGGGTTAGGGGGTTAGGGGGTTAGGGGGTTAGGGGGTTAGGGG